>QPKB01000008.1:41742503-43133972 GCA_003546025.1 Camphora micrantha | reverse complement strand
GATCTAGGAAAACCCTAATAAACCAAGATCCTCCATGTCAAATCATGAGAGAAGTAAAGCGGAACATACCTGGATCCATTGAATGAAGCTGTTCTCAGGTTGTTGATCTTCCAATCCAATATGGGTACCCAGAGAAAACCCTCTTGATTCTTCTGATGATGGGATGTCAGAGAGAATAGGAATACCATATGAATTGGGGACCATAACCCTAATATATAAGATATTATAAGTTTGTTATTTCTAATTTGGCCCCTCATCAAATTAGAAATAACATTCTGGTATCTACACATTAATTCCATGACAAGTATATCCTTAAGCCTTACAACTTTAAGTCTTAATTAGATCACTTTAATGTAGGCTTAACAAAAGATAGCATGACACATTTAATAGTTACATGTGTGGCCCCACATGATGGAATTTTTCCAACAAGGAATTCCTGGCTGTGCCACAGACGCAGGCATACATTGCTCATATAATTATGAATTGGCTAAGGCCTGGTGCTATGGGGCTTTAATCAAATTTATAAGTTTCCACCATCAGTTTTAAGGCAAACAGGCTAGATAGCTAGCTATGATCATCAATTGAGCTGATAGTTAACCATTTAATGAGGAAGGTTAACATCATCAATTCTTTTTAAAGAAACACGCAAATAAAATTAAGAAGAGTTTAGTGGGTCTAAATGGGCTGGTCAAATTGGGTTTACAGGCTTTGCAACAAAAGCCTAGGCTAGCCCATTTAGTGAACAGATCCAAACCAAAAATTCATATGAGGAAAACCAGGCAGGTTATGGCCCAATGGACTATCTGAACCCCACTGGCATTCGTATATATATGCATCATCACTGACATTTTGTTTCTACAACATTTACATCATCAAGAGAAAAATATCCCTATCTTTAATCTAATGTTTAAGCTCCTTATTGCAGTAATCCACTCAAAGAATAACATTCCATTAGTCGCTTTTGAACCGCAATTGATTGATTAATAACTAATATAAGGAGAATAACGGTCTAATTAGTACACTTTGCTTTGGTGACAATACCTCATCATGATAATTCAGCATTTGAGTATGTTAAAGCTTCCATCTAGATCATGTACATTTTCTTATTACTTAGGTCATTTTCAGAGCTTCCATAATGAAGAACAAATGGTTGCTTTAAAGCATCAAATGAAGTTGGGGTTTTTGTGGGAATTGATCCTACATCATAAACTTTAAGGGCTAACTTATTCTCCTTCTAATGAGAAGTCTCTGTCAATAATATTTATGAGGCAGCTTGTTAATCTTGATTAGGTACAGTAAGCATTTCCTTCTCTTTTTAACTATATTCCTTTGGGTTGGTACAAGTACCTTTGGGTTGGATCCTACCTAATTTTTTAATTTTTTCCAACACAGAATCTGTCTCTCTCAATATCTATGGACAACTAAGAAAGGAACACAAACCACTAGGGAGGATAAGGAAAAGCTCATGGATGGCTATGATCTTTTATAGTTTTAGATAGATGTAGGCCCCACAAGTGTCGGAGCTGTACATTTTCTATATTGCTTATTCTAGTTATCCAAGTGTTGGTGGAATATAAATCCAACTTTACAATAGAAACGTTTGTAAATAGAGCACCATTTGGAAACAAACATTTGTTATTTACTAGTGAAGTATCCTGTCTGCCTCATCAAAGTAGGAGACCAGAATTTTCTAGTTTTCTGTGTGATGATGGTCCTCCTAGATTGGTGAGATTCTAATGGATGGAAAAGGTGTCTATTCCAGATGGTGTCCTCTCTGATTCTCACATGGGCTTGTACAAAAAGATTGCATTCTCCAAAAGCAAGTTAGCTGAAGTGAGGAGTCCCTTCTCACATGGGCTTGTACAAAAAGATTGCATTCTCCAAAAAGCAAGTTAGCTCAAGAGAGGAGGTCCCCATAAGATTCTCTCCCTCCCACTCTCTCTCTCTCTCTGGGTTTCTTAATGTCAAAAAGTTTTAGACAAAGGCAGCTGATGGGGCATGTCGTAGCACGGGTGACGAGTATTTGATCTATGGTGTCCCAATCAGACATTAGATATGGAATGAGCCATGGAATCTGATGCCAGCTGAGCCCCTTCATCGATATCCACATGGATTTATTCATTATATACACATATCTATATATATATTCAGCAATGGTATTTGTAATAATACAGTGAAGGAAAATTAGCAGCTGCCATGGTAGAAGAAAAAGGAAGTTCATGAGGTATTTTTTTCAGACTTTGGTTAACCCGACAAAGCAAATAAGAAACATCAAGACAACAACACAGTAGGCTAAGATATTGGGAACAGATCAGTCCACACCATGGCCTTGACAGACAAGCTACTAAATCTAGCAGTCTTATGGGATTCAACATTAAGATCCTTAAACACATGACTAAAACTTTTACCAAAAAAAAAAAAAACACATGACTAAAAAAATTAACCTTTATCAGGATGCAAAATAAGGCTGTCAATGTCCAAAATCCAATGGCAAATAAACCAATTCTCCACTCCATTAATAGGTTATATCACTTCAAGAGCATTGGACATAATGTGAATTCTAGGGAGTTCCAAATGTCTTTGCAATGCTCATTGCATAGAGAATCTCTCCCGTCTTAGCCTCCTTAAATGAGCACGTCGAAGGACCCATTTTTACCTATGCACCCACAAAAAAACTATTAAAATAGATAACAAAGTCAAATGCAGTTGTTCCGTTTCTTTAGAGGCATGTTTGTGTACACACCCTTTACGCGGAAAGGAAAAATTGCCACATCAACAAATTCTATAGAAATTGAAACATCGAAAAAGGATCTCCGTAGAATTTAGAAATTCATATTTGGTGTAAATTTTTTTTCCTCGTTGAACTGGTGATAATATTGTTTGGTGCGGTTGTGGATTCTTTATAGAGAATCAGATTTTCTTAATTGGTGAAACATTTTTTTTTTTGAAGAAAAATAATGTATATTATTTATTCAACATCAAATAATAATTTTTATAAAGAAATAAAAAATAAAAGAGTTGTAGGGTTTTGGGCTGAAATGGATAAGAGTGAGGAAAATAGAGAGAAGCTTTCTAAGGAAATCCATTTCATAAAAGCATTTCTGTAGAATTGTTCTATACCAAACGCCTAAAAAATGAATTTTCCACGGAAAACTATCCACTTTTCTATGAAAGAATGTTACACAAACATGCCCTAGAGTAGGTGGCATCTGTAAGAATAAAAACCTCATCCATGCAACTCAATTGAAGATGTTGTGGGTTGTGGCCTTTAGTCACCTTAGTAACATGGGTACCCGCCACTAAAAATACGATATTCCTTAGGCTATTAATTCTTCACCAAGTGTCATGTGCGCTCACTTACAAATAGAAACACTAGCTAGAAAGTTAGGGTTTTCACTGATTTATTTATCTTCTAATTAATTAGTAGAACTCATAAAAAAAAAAAAAAAATCCAAATTGATGTGATACTGCAAATTACAGGAGAAGCATGGAATTAATGAATGTATGCAGGATCTTTTTGGATAGTGGATATGGGTGATGCTTTGTGTTTTTAATGATTTACAAAGTGTTGATTCTTCACTATAAAAACCCAACAAGCAATTGATATTGGTGAGATGGATTTATAATCTCATCCATGAAAAGCCCCACATCTAAATTGATTAATACAAGAAGATTACCTTTATTAGATTTACAACCATGTAAGCAGTAAGTAAGAACAGAAATTTCAACCAATTAAAAAAAGGGGTTTCAACCAATCCTTCCAGGCATTTTTCCATCCAACTTTCATGATAGAAGATACTCTTAACTACAAAGGTCTTTGATGTATATATTAGAGTTTGTACGTTTTAAACAAAAACAAAACAGAACCTTGGTATTTTCTATTGTTTCATATGGCGGAAAGCATATATAGCACATATTCCTATACATGCATGTAGTGGAAAATGGAATTCAGTGAGGTTTTAGTTTTAAGTGCTTAGGGTTAAAAAATAAGAAAGGAGGTACTTGTGATGAGAGCATTGTCTGATATCATTAGTGGAATGAGTACCAATAAAAAGGTAGAATTTAGGAATCATTCTACCTAACAATAAATTGTGGGGAAGGATATGAGAATGAGAATTGTTAAAAGAAGACAAAAAGCAACCCCTAAAAGGTCAAATATATATATATATATATATATATTTTTACAGCATGCCTTTTGATATTCGACCAAAATAAGAACTTATCCAATATTTACTAGCTATCCACGCATCTTTAATTGGGAATTTATATGGGTTGGTATGGGACTGGTCCATGTAGATGAAGCCCGGCCCAAACTCTGCGCCTTAACTCACAGCCCAACTACAATGATAATTTAGATATAGATAAGGTTCATGCTGATCAAATGATGACCTAGCTGTAATTTGCAAATTTTCCCCCTAAAAAATATATATATTGGGGTTGGGGGCGGGTTTGTTTTAAGTTTGTGTGAAGGAATGAGATTGATTATAGGTGGGGCCTTTCTCGTATTAGTGGGGTTCGGGGCGGGTTTTTTTTCCGGGATATATAAATTAGGAATGAGATTGATCATGAGTGAGCCTCTTATGTACCAGTTTTTATGTTAGTTATTCATTCAAACTCCACAAAATCACTGGCTTATAATGAGGACTTTATATAAAAAGTAAGACGACCAGAAAAAACTTGAAAAACAAAAACATCAAAAGCGACAATGATCTTGAGAGTACAAGACAGTGAAGGGATTCTTTAAAGTGGTCCTGATTGATCAAGGAATTCTATGAAAATAGGCAAAGCATTATCCATAACTTGAATCATGCCGCTATCGTATTTCAGTGTCATTTGGACCTCATAGCAGGGACAAAGAGGAGAATAGGAGCCATGGCAATGAACTCCATGCCTGTAACACTTGGATATATGAACACCCTAAAGGCATACAAGAAATGTATCAACCTTAGGCCTGGCAGTGGGTATGTCTGCAACTTTAGAGAGCAGATGGTGAATCAATCAGGACCACATTCAAATTGGAATTTAGGGCCAACACCTAAAAAATTCGGTTTTTGTATCTCTATCAAACCCCCTTTCCTTCCTTTTCGTTTGTTTCTCTTCCAAAACCAGCCTTTTTCTAGGTTAGTGTAACACTGCTTGAGAAAAATCCACATGTGGGTTATCCTTAACCTTTTTTTTAGAGTCAGTGACCCTAAAAGAGTAGAAGTAATCCTTCTATTTTTCATTATTTGGTAACAACAACAATAAATAGAAGAAGAAAAATTTATAATAAACCTCTGTTATCTTACAAAATTACAAATCAAGACCATGCATAAATTAATCATTTCTCTACAAACATATATCATCCTTAAAATGCATGAATTTCGTCAACATGTGTGCTGGCTTTGAAATTTATAAATGTGATCATTTATATAGTTCTTTCCACTTTTACCACACCCACCTCAATATTCTCATCTTTTCTATGTCTATTTTGTGCCCATACTTTCTTTTTCTTAACTCAACTTAGGGCTGGGTGCTGGGACCTCAACCCTCTAGTGAGAGAAGTAGACATCGATTGAGGAAAGGTGACTGTCTATGTTCGAACTCTGGGCAGCTAGGTAAGAATTGACGTTTCTTATCATTGGGGAGGCTATTCTTATTTTTTGTGCATATGTTACTTTTTGATTAGCCAACACTTTCATAGGTCATAAATAGTCTAATCACCCGTTTGTAGAATTCTTCATTTAATCTTATTGGCATTCGTCAGTTAGAATAGGGGATAAAATTAGGAAAATTCCTTATAGATGGTTTGGACATGTCCAATGCAAGCTGGCAATGTCATCGGTAAGAAAACACCTAGCTATACAAGTTGATCGCTCACCAAGGGCAAAGGGTAGGCCGAAGAGGACATGGATGGATGTAGTAAAAATAAATCAAAATAAGTGCAATTTATCTAAAAATTTAGCTTAGGATAAATCAGAATGTAAAAATAGGATTCATGTTGCCGATCCATTATAATTGGGAAAAAGCTTCAATGATAATGATGATGATCTATAAAAAAAAAAAAAGAAAAATCATAATTTGTAATTGTCAAAAACAAAGAGAGAAAAAGTTGGTTGTCTGTAAAATTCCCAAAATACAACATCCAACAGTAGTTTAAGGGGGACAAAACACAAACAACATAGGCTGGGACTGTTGATTTGTACTCATCCTTGAAAGAAACCCCACCTCTCTCTCAACTGAGCCCCACATCAGCCATTTCAATGTATAAAAAACAGAAAGTGCCCGGAAATTAAACACCCTCCCAAAAGATGTTATTCTCTTTTGATCCCATGTTCACTAGTATATAAACGCCTCCATCCCTCCCTCCCTCCTCATCACATTCCTCAAACACTCTCTTCTACTCCCAACTACCTACTTCCACTTCTTCACTTCATTCACAGCTAAAACAAAGAGATATCAAAATGTCTGGAGTCTGGGTGTTCAGAAATGGCGTGATTCGCCTCGTCGAGAACCCTGCGAGCGAATCCGACAGCAATGCCCGGCGCAAGGTCCTGGTGCACCAGCCCACTGACGAGGTGATCACGTCCTATGCATCACTCGACCGCAAGCTCACCGCACTTGGGTGGGAGCGCTACTACGACAACCCTGACCTCATTCAGTACCACAAGCGATCGTCTGTCGATCTCATCTCCCTCCCCAGGGACTTCAACAGCTTGAAATCCTTCCATCTGTATGACATCGTCGTAAAAAGTCACAGTGTTTTCGAGGTTAGAGACATTTAGGGTCGCTTGGATGCGGAGAAAACAGGTGGAGAAAACAAGTGGAGAGAAAACTGTCCATAGTACAAACTTGAACTTCATAAAAACAGTTTACTCCGTTTCATTTTTCTACCACCTGCTCTTCTTATCCAACTGACCTTAGATTGTTGAGATTGCACTAATAGGAATAACAATAATAATACATGGGTGAGTTTCTCTTCATGTATGTGTGTGCTAAGGTTGTATTGTAGTGCATGTGCGGGTTTGTATATGCACTAATTTGGTGGCCAGTCTATGTAATCTCTATCTTTCATTATCAATGTAGTTTGTTGTCTTTTGTATGCAAATTTGGATCTATGAGCTCTGTTTGGTTGTCCTATGTGTTTTGTCAAGTAGAATGGCTTCTGATATGTTAATGATACTTGATTTTGATGCTCTCGATCCTTTTACAGTTAGATTTGAAGAAGAATATAGCAAAATGAGCCACTGATCAGTTAATACTTTAGATTTATGACCCAGCCCACACCCAATTGGAGAGCCAAATACTTAAATAAGATACTTAGTATAGATATGCACATACATGATATAAGGTGATGCTTAGGCATGGAAACCATGGACCAGGGCCCAAACCTTTTTAAACTTAGGTCCTTGCAGGTATTTGGGTAGTCAATGACAAGCTATCATCCCTACTTGTGACCCTATGGGTGCAACTTGGATAAATAATACAATAACAAGTTTTATGTTACTAATATTGTATAATTTACCCATTGGGACCAATAATGGACCTTACAACTTGGGTGGAACTGAACCTGGATTGGCTTAAATGTACCTTCCCAAATCCTGAATGTTGCAGGTACCTCAATTCAGGGGTGGGAAGCAGGTCAGGTTGGGAAAGGCCCTGAGTTTTGGCCAAATTCAGATCCGACCTGTTTAATTCCTAGACGGGTCAAACAGAATCCAACCAGCACAAGTTTGGTCAGGATTTCCTGACCGACATCCAACCCATAAAATCTGCAGGTCAAATGTGGGTCTGTTTTGTTGCAGTTTTGAAGTACATGGTGCAATTCAAATGCTCCACTGTTTTTGGCAAATGGGTTCGCTGGGTATAAACAGGTTGGGTTGGGAGGAGGAGAAAAAAAATTGGCGCAGATCACTATTCCTTGACCGACCTTTACAAGCTGTGGGTCAGAGACGAGTTGGGTTTGTGACATTCTCAATCCAATTAATAAATGGGTTGGCCTGAGCCTATAAATGTTGTTTACAATAGTCTTCCAGCCCAACTCATTCCACTTCATCCTGACATGATCATGTTTAGAGAGTCCATATAAATTACTAGTTCATTGTAGGGTAGAAGTAGAATGCCACAGTGAATTATTGACTATCCCCACAGCCAATATGCATCCTATGGTGGATGAATGGTTGACATATCTTCAGTTCAGTAAGTAGCCACTTTGGTCACCATCATCATTCACTCCTTTCCATCTAATTGAAGTTAGAGTATTGCTAATTCCTTCTTTCATCTAATTGAAGTTAGAGTAGTGCCAATTCAATTCCCTTTTTTCATCATAAATCTCAAATCTTAGTTTTGTAGCTCTCTCTCTCTCTCTCAACTGTAACAAACTGCATCTGCCACATGCAACCTTCCTTTTACACACAGAGTGAGGGTGCATGCTGAAGAACAATGCATAAAAGAGAAGGATGAAAATGGGTGAATTGAAGTCAAAATGCTGAAGAACAATACATAACGAACTGCACCATATGTCTTAGAGAAGCAATCTGATCAGGATGTTCAAAATTCTATGATCTATGATCCAAATTTCTAATTTGTCGGTAAGCAAGCTTTGACAGATATACAGTTACGTAAGCGATTGCTGAAGAGCACTGATTTGAATTGGTGATTGGTGGGTCTCACTTGGAATTTTAGTGTCACGCAAATTGGAAGTTGCCACAGCATATTGCGAAAAAGTTTCAACTGCCATGCACACTAGGTAATCTTAAACATCGACTTAACAGCATGCATGATAGCATGGATACAGTTCATGTTCTGAACGAAGAGAGGGAGCAGAAATCCTGCAAAATCATAATATACCCTTCTATTCTTCCAACATGTATTCTTGGTGAACAGAGCATATCTGTGTATATGGTTTGGAGTGTGGACCTAAACAGGTCGGATCCATTTTCAACCCCTGGTGGATCAAGCTTTTGAGGGGCCGGATTTGGGATGTCAATGGACCTCCAATTACCCTGTCACCCGGAGGACCTGGCTTAAAAAAAAAAAAATCCGCATGGAGCTACCCCAATTGATAATAGGATTTAGTATAGGTCCCATTTCGGGTCCAATTGATAAACGGGTCTGGATCTAGATACGGATGCCCATACGCCTGAGTATATAATGTATTTAATGCATTATAAATTATAATGCATGTTAGAAAAAAAAAAAAATTGGTCATTTGCAAAACCAAGGATAGGAGTTTTCATGCAAACAGGTTAGTTTTATCCATATTCACACCACGTATTGATTGAAGCCGTTCAAAACATAACCCCTGCCCTAAATATGATCTCAGATAGATTTTACTTCATTTGAGTGATGTTTATTGTTGGATCAACTTGCATGAAAAAGAAGAGACTTTGATCAAATACTTGATCTCAATGTTCACATATTTATCAATCTAATGGCATAAATTACTTTGTTTGCAGTGAACTTTAGGCCACTGCCTATTTATCTATTGCTTAGATCAATAGCAAGAGGGGCCATCGTGAGGCTAAGAGAAATCATGGGCATGGGAGTTCCCATTCAGGTGCATAGAATCCGTCGATAAAATTATGATATATTTCACTCTTATTATATTAAATACTCATCATAAATATATTAGTAATATATTAGATTAACATTGTCATATATAATATAGTAAAAAAAATAACAATCCACCAGGGTTGAGTTTGGGTCAATACATTAGACATGTTTGGCTTGTAGAAATTTTTACTAAAGAGTCTTTCTAGAGTTTTGCTTCCTTAGTTTTAGCAAATTGATTTGGTATTTGGGGTTTGTGCTAAAAGGGGACTCTACTAAAAAATATATAAATGTTAGGGACTCTTGTTCCTTTTCATCTCCTTTCTAAAAAGAACTTTGTGTGACATGGTCTGTGAGGGAAAACAAAAAAAGAATAAAAATATAAAATCCTTGCACAAGACATAGTGTTTTCTGAAGTTTTGATATTGTTAGTGTAAGAAATAATTCATATCCAAACCCTCTACAGAAGGTGAATATTGCTGCAAGCCTATATTTGAATTATCTTACTGTAACTTAATCTATTCTATTTTTTCTAATTAATCTTACAGAGATATCATTAGCTGCAGATATATTGGAGTTGGTACTCTGTTATTAGTTTCCCTCAAATTGATGTGATTTATCAAAGAGCATCATATTTATGCATGAGGAAGTCATGATTATCAAGAGACATGGCATTACTAAACAGTTAGGAATGATATAATGGGAACTGTAATAGTTCTAGTTAGTTTCATAATTCGCAAATAAAATGACAATCAACTGCAATGTACTTCATCCATTTATAAAATTCCGAATTTACCATGATTCATATGGTCTTTTACCATGAGCATAGAGGCAAGCAGGTGCTAAAAACAAAACATTATATTCTTTAAGCAAGCATGTAGCCAGATAACTTTAGAATATACAGAAAACACATAATGATATTCAACTTTAGCAGAGAGCTTTGATACAATGTCTTTTTTTTTTTTTTCTCTTTCTTTCTTAAATCTTTAGAAGATTAAGAGAGTTCATTAGAAAGATATAGCATCATGCTCTTGATCGATGAGTGTTGAGAAATCCTACCTTATCAACATGAATATAGGTGGTGAGAACTTTGGATTTATGTTAATTGGTAAAATTCCAAATACCCAGCCTAATCAAATGTCACTTTCAGTTATGGGAATTTCAGATCTTCAACTTTTTAAATGGGATTTTAAAATTCCATATATAATACAACATTTAGGAGATTAGTAACTAACCTAAACAAGAATATTTCTCTTGCAAGGAGAAATGCCTAAAAATGATTCCAAGCATATGAAGAATTATAAATCTCCATAGCTCAATCAGGCAATCATCAACCTGCCCTTAGAGGGTCCGAAGGACTCCAATAAACACTAATGAAAATGAATCATATTTCATTTTTTTTTATTGTTTTTTTTTAATAAGTACTCATGATAAGTCCACAAAATTGGGTAAAAAAGGCGTCATTTCATATGCATTTGTGGATTTAATTATGATAAATTGATCATAATTTCATGCATATGGCGTAACTTTGGAATTTCAGTCAAAATTAGTAAAAAACCATTAATCTTGCATGAATTTATGAAGTTGATAGTTTGCATCATCCCTGGATTCCACCAATTAGACTCTAAGCACTGTGGTCTCATTGTATTAATTCATTAAGCATAAATTGCATTAGATAGGCCCCATGCATAGCACATTTATTTTATTCATTGCTAGTGATATAGTTGTTTCACTGTGTAGGAATTGTCATACAAGAGTCCCCCAGAAAGAGCAATTTAAAAAAGAAAAAAAATAGAAAAGAAAAAGAAGAAAGAAAAGAGGTCAACCACACCCAACCACACCCCACACTAGGCACGAATCCCCACGCACGTCCAGTGATGGGGTGGGTTGTGGGTTCCGCAGCTGCTGCACAATTTAAGATAATTCTCTCTCTCCAGTTCTCAAAAATTAAAAACCTCATCCCTCTCTTATCAAGATTCAGATCTCAAACTAAGGAAAGAGATTTCTAGATGAAATCAGAGATAAAGTCTTAGTCGGAAAGCTCTCCTAGAGAGATTTGGCTCAGCCAAAGAGATGGAGTTCATTGCAAAGTAAAATTCAAGAGTCAATCACGTTTTTCTCAGGATAGCCTATCGTAAAATGACGATAACTTTCAACATGACCGTCGAATTGGTGAGATTTACCTACCATCGGAAATCTTATTCAGAGTAGATGTTCGTGAAGCCGCAAATCATGCAAATAGGAGCTAAATTGACCAAGTTATAGGCCCATAAATTTTCATATACATTCTCAGGTGGGATTGCAAACAAATCCACACTATTGATGACTCATCTCTACACTACATGAGGAGATCTCTGATGAGGCCCATTGCTAGAAGATCTGTGCAATAAAGAAGTCAAACCAAGCCAAGTCAAATGGTGCAAGATAGAAACAACTTGAGCCACGAAAGAGAGAAAAAAAAATTATAAATAGGGACTTCTCCCATAGGGGACGTTTGTGCCTTCTCCTCCCTTAGGGTGGGACGTCCACCACCACCACCACCACTCTCCTCTCTCCCCTCTTCCTCTCTCCTCCTTTCTAATTCTAGGTTTTTTTAGTTCTAAGTTTCCACTTTATTATTTTTTTGTAAGAAATGTAGTTTTGGGCCTTGTTCAAGCAACACATAGATCTAGGAAGGAGTAAAAGCTTTGTACTAAAGACCTGCTGTCAATGAAAAAATCAGTTTCTTTTGTGCAATGGCTAGTTAGATTTGCGAGGCAAATTAAGAAAGAAGTTAAGCATTCATAACCCTTTCTTTTTGTTGATGCTTGTTTGATTGAGTTACTGATGTGCTAATCTAATGCTTTTAGTAGGCTTGTCTTTGAACCCGTCGATACCTTCCATATTGTATTTCTTAATGCAAGAGTAGGCATTTGATTATCCATGCTTATTTTTTATAGATCATGCTTTGGGTTTTATTCTCTTTGATGGTCTATGGTTAAAGTTGATGGGTAATGCTTATGTAACTCTAGTAATTTTATGAAGAGAAGAAGCTCGTGGGTATTTGACGAATTTTATAGAAAAAAATAAATCTCTTTCGAGAAATTGGTTTTTAAAGTTTTATCATCCGAATTTGGGCGACTTAATTGGATCTAGATCCGAAGTAGAAATCCGATCAAACAATTGCTTTAAATAAGAAAGTGGTTTTGGATTGCTTAATGGATTCTTATACCTTGATCAATTTCATTATCATTGATTTTGTTATCTCATTATCTCATTACTTTAGTTAATTCTCTACATTTTTAAATACTTGTGACATCATCTTTCTTAACTTAAAAATTTTCTTCTTGTAGGTTCAACCTTTATTTATCATTATTTATTCATAGACACCCGTACACTTACGGCATTTTATAAATTGATTGAGATCACATCAATGATCATATATCCACATAAACTCGCACAATTCCCTCGCCATGAGCGCTAGAGCTTTGTTGAGCCGTTCTTACAAGGAACCATTTCACTGTTTGTTTTGATTTTTACGTTGGTCTTTATGCTTTGGTCAGCATGACATAGGCACGTGGGAAAATAGCGAATTCCAACACTTCAAATGCCGATACCTTAGTGCCCGGAACCTTCTCTCAGCCCTCTCGATCCCGCTCCAAAAATACGGATCGGTGCTTTCGGAGCGGATCCGTCTTCGGAGCGCGGTTCGACTGAATATAGAGCGAACGTGAGAATTTCGATTTTTTGTGTATTTTCTTTTTCTATAAGCTTGATATTTATCTTTTAAATGAAGAAAATTATTTTGACTTATTAATTATTGTCAATTTTATGTGATCAAATTGCAAAGTTAATTTTTTCTCTACTTTTGATACTTGAATATATTGATAAGATATATTTGTGCCTATTAATTAATTGTTTATAAACCCATAAGCACTATATTATATAAGCTCCCTGGAGGCGCTCTGGATATATAATTATTCTAAAACTTAGCGTTTTGCCGCTCCTGCTCCCGCTCCCGCTCCGTACTCTAAGCACTTAGGCTGACATAAAGGATGAGGTGATGTCATTGATTCTTTTGGAAGAAAAGTGCACGTGCGATAGTAACATTGAGGGAATATATATGTGTTGGTATGGGTCGGGTCCATATATATGAAGCCCGGCCCAAACTCTGCGTCTAACTCAGAGGCCAAATACAATGATTTAGATATATAAAAGGATCAAATGACCTAGCTGTAACTTGTATATTTGCCCCCTCAAAAAAAAATATTGGGGTTGGGGTTGGGGTTGGAGGCGGGCTTGTTTTAAGTTTGTGTTGAGGGATGAGATTGATAATAGGTGCGGCTCACATATTAATGGGCTTCGGAGCAGGTTTGTTGCAGGGATATATAAATTAGGGTTGAAATTGATCATATGTGAG
The DNA here is from genome assembly GCA_003546025.1 of Camphora micrantha. Taxonomy (NCBI): domain Eukaryota; kingdom Viridiplantae; phylum Streptophyta; class Magnoliopsida; order Laurales; family Lauraceae; genus Camphora; species Camphora micrantha. The sequence continues at coordinate 43,120,042 of QPKB01000008.1, read as the reverse complement.
CCTCTTACGCACCAGTCTTTATGTTAGCTTTTCATTCAAATTCCAAAAAATTGCTGGTTTATAATGTGGACTTTATATAAAAAGTACAACGACCAGAAAAAACTTAAAAAACAAAAACATCAAAAGCAACAAAGATCTTGGCAGTGAAGGGATTCCTTAAAGTGGTCCTGATGGATCAAGGAATTCCATGAAAAATTGGCAAAGCATTATCCATAACTTGAATCATGTCGCTATCATATGTCAGTGTCATTTGGACCTCATAGCAGGGACAAAGAGGAGCATAGGAGCCATGGCAATGAACTCCATGCCTGTAACACTTGGATATATGAACACCCTAAAGGCATACAAGAAATGTATCAACCTTAGGCTTGGCAGTGGGTATGTCTGCAACTTTAGAGAGCAGATGGTGAATCAATCAGGACCACTCCTAAAAAATTCGGTTTTTGCATCTCCATCAAACCCCTTTCCTTCCTTTTTTGTCTGTTTCTCTTCCAAAACCATGTTTTTCTGGGTTAGTGTAACACTGCTTGAGAAAAATCCACATGTGGGTTATCCTAACCTTTTTTTAGAGTCAGTGCCCTAAAAGAGTATTAATTAAGTAATCCTTCTATTTTTCTTTATTTGGTAACAACAACAATAAATAGAAGAAGAAAAAAATTATAATAAACCTCTATTATCTAAACAAAATTACAAATAAAGACCTTGCATAAATTAATCATTTCTCTACAAACATATATCATCCTTAAAATGCATGAATTTCATCAACATGTGTACTGGCTTTGAAATTTATAAATGTGATCATTTATAGAATCCTTTTTATTTTTACCACACATCCTCTTTAGCATTCTCATCTCTTCTATATCTATTTTGTGCATATGCTTTTTTCTTTTTAAAACTCAGCTTAGGGGTTGCTGGGACCCAACCCTCTGGTGAGGGAAGGTGGCTACCCATATTCGAATGCTAAGCAGCCATGTAATAATTGACGCTTCTTACCACTGGGGTAAGAGGCCATTCTTATTTTTTGTACATACGTTGCTTTTTGTTTAGCCAAAACTTTCATAGGTCATAAATAGTTTAATCACGCTTTTGTAAAATTTTTCCTTCAATCTTATTGATATTCATCAGTTACAATAGGGGATAAAATTAGGAAAACTCATTAGAGATGGTTTCGGCATGTCCAATGCAGGCTGGCAACAGCGTCGGTAAGGAAACACCTGACTATACAAGCTGATCTCCCACCAAAGAAAAGGGGTAGGCTAAAAAAGACATGGATTAATGTAGTAAAAATAAATCAGAATAAGTGCGATTTATCTAAACTTTTGGCTCATGATAGATCATAATGTAAAAATAGAATTCATGTTGGCGACCCTATATAATTGGAAAAAAACTTTGATGATGATGATGATGATGATTTATAAAAAAAAAATAAGAAAAATAATAATTTGTAATTGTCAAAAAAAGAGAGAAAAAATTGGTTGTCTGTAAAATTCCCAAAATACAACATCTAACAGTAGTTTAAGGGGGACAAAACACAAACAGCATAGGCTGGGACTGTTGATTTGTACTCACAACGAGATACATACAGCATCCTTGAAAGAAACCCCACCTCTCTCTCAACTGAGCCCCACATCAGCCATTTCAATGTATCGAAAACGAAAGTGCCAGGAAAACACTCTCCCAAGAGATGTTATTCTCTTTTGATCCCATGTTCACTAGTATATAAACGCCTCCATCCCTCCCTCCCTCCTCATCACATTCCTCAAACACTCTCTTCTACTCCCAACTTCCTACTTCCACTTCTTCACTTCATTCACAGCTAAAACAAAGAGATATCAACATGTCTGGAGTCTGGGTGTTCAAAAATGGTGTGATGCGCCTCGTCGAGAACCCTGCGAACGAATCCGACAGCAATGCCCGGCGCAAGGTCCTGGTGCACCAGCCCACTGACGAGGTGATCACGTCCTATGCATCACTCGAACGCAAGCTCACCGCACTTGGGTGGGAGCGCTACTACGACAACCCTGACCTCATTCAGTACCACAAGCGATCGTCGGTCGATCTCATCTCCCTCCCCAGGGACTTCAACAGCTTGAAATCCTTCCATCTGTATGACATCGTCGTAAAAAGTCACAGTGTTTTCGAGGTTAGAGACATTTAGGGTCGCTTGGATAAGGAGAAAACAGGTGGAGAAAACAAGCGGAGAGAAAACTGTCCATAGTACAAACTTGAACTTCATAAAAACAGTTTACTCCGTTTCATTTTTCTACCACCTGCTCTTCTTATCCAACTGACCTTAGATGGTTGAGATTGCACTAATAGGAATAACAATAATAATACATGGGTGAGTTTCTCTTCATGTATGTGTGTGCTAAGGTTGTATTGTAGTGCATGTGCGGGTTTGTCAAATTTACTTATTTGGTGGCCAGTCTATGTAATCTCTATCTTTCTTTATCAATGTAGTTTGTTGTCTTTTGTATGCAAATTTGGATCTATGAGCTCTGTTTGGTTGTCCTATGTGTTTTGTCAAGTAGAATGGCTTCATGATATGTTAATGATATTTGATTTTGATGCTCTCGATCCTTTTACTGTCAGATTTGAAGAAGAATATAGCAAAATGAGCCACTGATCAGTTAATACTTTAGATTTATGATCCAGCCCACACCCAATTTGGAGAGCCAAATACTTAAATAAGATACTTAGTATAGATATGCACACATACATGATATAAGGTGATGCTCAGGCATGGAAACCATGGAACAGGGACCAAACCATTTTAAACGTAGGTCCTTGTGGTATTTTGGTAGTCAGTGACAAGCTTTCATCCCTACTTGTGATTCTCTGGGTGCAATTTGGATAAATAATACAGTAACAAGTTTTATTTTACTAATATTGTATAATTAACCCATTGGAACCAATAATGGGGCCTAGAACTTGGGTGGAATTGAATCTGGATTATCTTAAATGTACCTTCCCAAATCCTGAATTTGGCCCTGAGTTTTGGCCAAATTCATATCTGACCTGTTTACTAGACGGGTCAAACAGAATCCAACCAACACAAGTTTGGTCAGGATTTCTGACCGAAATTCCAACCCATAAAATCTGCAAGTCAAATGTGGGTCTGTTTTGTTGAAGATTTCAAATGCTCCACTGTTTTTGGCAAATGTTTTCGCTGAGTATAAACAGGTTTGTTGGGTTGAGAGGAGGAGAAAAAAAAAGTGCAGATCACTATTCCTTTATCGACCTTTAAAAGCTGTGGGTCAGATACTAGTTGGATTTGTGAAATTCTCAACCCAATTAATAAATGGGTTGGCCTGAGCCTATAAATGTTGTTTACAATAGTCTTCCAGCCCAACTCAATCCACTTCTTGCTGACATGATCGTGTTTAGAGAGTCCATATAAATTACTAGTTCATTGTAGGGTACAACTAGAATGCCAGAGTGAATTATTGATTATCCACACAACCAATATGCATCCTATGGTGGATGGATGGTTCAGTATGTAGCCACTTTGATCACCATCATCATTCACTCCTTTTCATCTAACTGAAGTTAGAGTAGTGCTAATTTAATTCCCTTTGATCATCATCATTCACTCTTTTTCATCATAAATCTCAAGTCTTAGTTTTATAGCTCTCTCTCTCTCTCTCTCTCTCTCTCTCTCTAAACTGTAACAAACTGCATCTGCCACATGCAACTTTCCTTTTACACACAGTGTGAGGGTGCATGTTGATGAACAATACATAAAAGATAAAAGATGAAAATGGGTGAATTAAAGTCAAAATGGGTAATTGGAGTCACCTCTGGACCATTTGCCTTAGAGAACCAATCTGATCAGGATCTTCAAAATTCTATGATCCATGTTCCAAATTTTCCAATTTGTAGGTAAGCAAGCTTTGACAGGCTTTGACAGATTTACAGTTACGTAAGCGATTGCTGAAGAGCACTGACTTGAATTGGTGGATGGTTGGTCTCACTTTGAATTCTGTAGGGTCACGCAGCTTGGAAGTTGCCTCAGCATATTGCAAATGAGCTTCACTGCCATACACACCAGGTAATCTTAAACATCGACTTAACAACATGCATGATAGAATGGATACAGTTCATGTTCTGTACCAAGAAAGGGAGCAGAAATCCAGCAAAATTATATCATACGTACCCTTCTATTCTTTCAACATGTATTATTGGTGAACAGAGCATATCTGTATGGTTTGGAGTATGAGACTAAACAGGTCGGATCTTTTTTGGGACCATGGTAGATCAAGCCTTTGAGGGGCCGGATTTGGGATGTCAAAGGACCTGACTTAAAAAAATTCGGGTTGGACCCTTTTTTTTTCTTTCACCCCAATTGATAATAGGATTTAGTATAGGTCCCAATTTTGAGTCCAATTGATAAACATGTCTAGATCTAGATACGGATACCTATATACCTGAGTGTATAATGTATTTATTGCATTGTAAATTATAATGTATGTAAGAAAAAAATGGTCATTTTCAAAACTAAGGATTGGAGTTTTCATGCAAACAGGTTAGTTTTATCCATATTCACACCACGTATTGATTGAAGCCATTCAAAACATAACCCCTGCCCTAAATATGATCTCAGATAGATTTTACTTCATTTGAGTGATGTTTATTGTGGGATCAATTTGCATGAAAAAGAAGAGACTTTGTTCAAATACTTGATCTCATCAAAGTTCACATATTTATCAATTTAATGGCAGTTGTTTGTAGTGAACTTTGGGCCACTGCCTATTTATGGATTGCTTAGATCAATAGAAAGAAGGGCCATCGTGATGTTAGGAGAATCATGGGCATGGCAGTTCCCATGCAGGTGCATAGAATCCGTCGATAAAACTATGATATATTTCATTATTATTATATTAAATACTCATAAATATATTAGATTAACATTGTCATATATAATATAGTAAAAGATATAACAATCCACCAGGGTTGAGTCTGGGTGAATACATTAGACATGTTTGGCTTGTAGAAAGTTTTACTAAAGAGTCTTTCTAGAGTTTTGCTTCCTTAGTCTTAGCAAATTGATTTGGTATTTGGGGTTTGGGCCGGCTAAAAGGGGACTTTACTAAAAATTATATAAATTGAATCATGGAAGATTTTCTTCTTTGAGGAAAGAAAAGTTAGGGAGTCTTGTTCCTTTTCATCTCCTTTCTAAAAGAACTTTTGTGTGAGCATAGAGGCAAGCAGGTGCTAAAAACCAAACATTATATTCTTTAAGTAAGCATGAAGCCAGATTACTTTAGAATATACAGAAAACACGTACATATTGATATTCAACTTTTAGCAGAGAGCTTTGATACAATGTCTTTTTTTTTCCTTAAATCTTTAGAACAATAAGAGAGTTCATTAGAAAGATTTAGCATCATGCTCTTGATCGATGAGTGTTGAGAAATCCTACCTTATCAACATCAATATAGGTGGTGACAGCTTTGGGTTTATGTTAATTGGTAAAATTCCAAATACCCAGCCTAATCAAATGTCACTCCCAGCTATGGCAATTTCAGATTTTCAACTTTTTAAAGGGGATTTTAGAATTCCATATAGAAGACAACATTTAGATGATTTGTAAATTATCTAAACAAGAATATCTCTCTTGCAAGAAGAAAAGCCAAAAAAAATGATTCCAAGCATATCATGAACAATTATAAATCTCCATAGCTCAATCAGGCAATCATCAACCTGCCCTAAGAGGGTCCAAAGGACTCCAATAATCACTAATAAAAATGAACCGTATTTCATTTTATATTTTTTTAAAATAAGTACTCATGATAAGTTTCACAAAATTGGGTAAAAAAAGTCATCATTTTATATGCATTTGTGAACTTAATTATGATATATCGCATCATAATTTCAAGATTTCATGCATATGGGCATAAATTTGGAATTTCAGTCAAAAACGATTAATCTTGAATGAATTTATAAAGTTGATAGCTAGTTTGCGTACCCCTGGGTCCCATCAATTAGACTCTAAGCACTGTAGCCTCATTGCATTAATTCATTAAGCATACATTGCATTAAGAAGGCCCCATGCATAGCACATTTATTTTATTCATTACTAGTGATTTAGTTGTCTCACTGTGTAGGAATTGTCATGCAAAGGCACACAGAGAGAGAAATTTAGAGAAGAAACGAAAAGGAAAGAAAGAAAGAAAAGAGGTCAACCACACCCCACAGTAGACATGAATCCCAATGCACGTCCAATGAAAGGGTGGGTCCTGCAGTTGCTGCACAAGTTGAGATAATTATCTCTTCAGTTTTCAAAAATTAAAAATCTCATTCCTCTCTTACCAAGATTCAAATATCAAAGTAAGGATGGAGATTTCTATGTATGAAATTAGAAATAGAGTCTTAATTGGAAAGCTCTACCATAGAGATTTGACTAAGCCAAAGAGATCTCTGATGGGGCCTATTGCTGGAAGATTTGTACAACAAAGAAATCAAGCCAAGTCAAAGTGTGTAAGATGAAAAATAACTCAAGCCAAGAAAGGGAGAAAATCTTTTTCTAAATAGGGATTCCCCCATAGGGGACGTTTGTACCTTTTCCTCCCTTAGGGTGAGACATCCACCACCACTCCTTCCATCTCTCCTCTCTCCCATCTTCCTCTCTCTCCCTTTCTAGTTCTAGGTTTCTTTAGTTCTAAGTTCTTCACTTTTTTTTTTTTTTTTTGTATGAAAGGTAGCTTTGGACCTTGTTCAAGCAAGACATAGATCTAGGAAGGAGCATGAGCTTTGTACTAAAGACATGCTATCAATGAAAAAATCAGTTCCTTTTGTGCAATGGCTGGCTAGATTTGCAATTGAGTCAAATGAAGAAGTTAAGTATTCCTTTTCTTTTTGTTTATGCTTGTTTGCTTCAGTTACTGATGTGCTAATCTAATGCTGTAGTAGGCTTGTCTCGTACTAGTCGATACCTTTCATATTGTATTTTTTAATGCTAGAGTAGGTTTTTGATTATCCATGTTTATTTTTTTTTATATAGATCATGATTTGAGTTTTATTCTTTTTGATGGTCTATGCTTAGATTTGATGGGTAATGCTTAGGTAACTCTAGTAATTTTATGAAATAAATGAAGTCTTGGGTATTTGATGAATTTTATAAAAAAAAATCAAACTCTTTTGATAAATTGGTTTTTAAAGTTTTATCATTCGGATTTGGATGAGTGAATTTGATCTAGATCTGAAGTAGAAATCCGATCAAACAATTGCTTTAAATAAGAAAATGGTTTTGAATTGCTTAATGGATTCTTATGCTTTGAACAATTTCATTATCATTGATTTTGTTATCTCATTATTTCATTACTTTAGTTAATTTTTACATTTTTAAGTACTTGTGAAATCATCTTTCTTAGTTTAAAAGTTTTCTTTTTAATAAGCCATGTGGGTTCGATTTATATTTATTACTATCCATCTGTAGACACCCATGCACTCGCACAAGTCCCTTCCATGAGCGCTAGGACTCGTAGGAAGGGAATTGCATCCAATGTTGAGCCGGTTCTATCAAGGTACCATTTCCTTGTTTGTCTTGATTTTTACCTTGGTCTTTATGCTTTGGTCAGCATGACGCAGGCACGTGGGGGAAATGGCGAATTCCAACACTTCAATTGCGGACACAAAGGGTAAGGTGATGTCATTACTTCTTTTGGAAGAAAAGTGCACGTGCGATCGTCACATTGAGGGTGAAGACGCAACGGAACTCGAGGCATTCGGGAGACGGAACTGCTCCCCTGCTCTTCGTAACCACTCCAAACTATACACCACCCACTCTCACCCCAAATTAAGAAAGGACTTTCTCCACCGGCAGATTGCAGCCTGTCCTGAATGTTGTTGTCTAGGTAAGTTCTCAGGTTAAGGATAGGGGTTCACAAAAAATATGTCGATCCGTAAATCTGATCCGTGGAATTTTATCCGATTTAAAGGTAAATAGATTGGTGACGAATTGAGAATTTTGTAATTCGTTAACAACGGATCGGTGGCGGATTTCACCCTCAATCCGTGGATTCAATCCGATTCGATCCATTAACATTAAATATAAATAAAAAAATTACAAGAGGTCTAAATATAAAATAAGAAAAAAAAATTGTATGGGTCAAAATGTAAATGTTTTTATAACATGTTTGATATTTTTCTTTTAACATTAAATTGAACGGATTAATCCATCCGATCCGGTCCTCCACTGATCGGATCGGATCGCATTTTAACAGCAACGAATTGGTGACGGATTCCAAATCCGTCAATCCATAGGTAACGGATTGGTGACGGATTTGGCCCAATCCGCACCAATCCGATCCGTGTACACCCCTAGTTAAGAGGTCAGCCTGCTTCTTTAATAGAACTTTTGAAAAGAGCTTGTCATGTTTGGATATTTTTCACATGATTTGTCTTATCCATGTCATTTTTATATAACCCCTTATCTTATTTTGTCCGGATAATTGAGACTTTACCTTACTTTACTTCAATTCGCCACACATCCAAACACACCCAAAGGACTGCATTTATACTATAATTCCTCAAATGACCTTTTGAATATCTGGATTTCAGCCGCTTTGATTTTTGTGAAATTTTTGGATGCTTAAGCACAAAAGAGCATTATGGAATTCTAGTATGCCAGAGAATATGAAATTTCTCTATATGGGGATTTCATGAACTCCAGTAGAATCTTGAAATTACAACATTCTTTTGTTTTTTATGGGATTCCTTTATGCTCAAGTACAAATGAGGATTTAGATATTCCACCACACTCGGCATTTACAAATTCTAGAGATATAAGTTCTCTGGATTAAAATGCCTAATGCTTTTCTTTCTTATTGAGATCATTCATTGTTCCATAGGGTGTTTTTCGCTAAAGATTGGGAAAAAGGATTTTTTATTTAGTTATGAGGAGAAAATGAAAAGTTATAGTAAAATCCAACTTTCTTAATGTTACCATGGGCATATGGTTTCAGAAATGAGGCAAGAACGAAGTCGATTTTACAATATTTTATAATTTTCATTTTGTAAGGTCTTTGACCCAATAAAACTAATTCCCTAGGTGACGTTTGCTAAACACACAGAAATGCACACTAAAAAAATTTGGGGCGGTTTTGATAACAAAATAAGGACAGTAAATTCATGCCTTATGCCACTCTACCAACTCCCAAGTGTATATAAATTTCATTCTATCAACTAAAGGTATCGCCTATAAATTTAAAATAAAAAAAAATCACATAAGACATTCCCGAGTTATCACGAGATGGTACAATTTCATTATGGAACTTATAAAACTCTTATACCAAACAAACACTAAATTTAAACCATACCTTGGTATTTAATTTTTATGTGAACTCTCACGAATCCCATAGCATTTACAAGTAATTTTTTCTATGCATAGAACAGCTTGGCAGGGGCAGACCCACCTTTTGGGTTTTGGGGGCAGCCCCCACTTGACCTGGAATTGGTGTCAAAAATATGCCTAGCCCATAAGAAATAAACCCATGTCCCGATAAAATAATGAAGCCATCATCTATCCCACTCAAATGAAAATCTTGAGTCCACCACTGAGTTTGGGCAATGAGCCACCTTTAACTTGGAATAGGTATCAAAAATATGCCGGGGAATATCTTATCTTAAAGGCTGGAAAAGTGTCAAGAATTTGCCTGGCCCCATCAGAAATAAACCCCTGTCCCCTTCAAATAATAAAATAATAAAGAAAATAGCATTATAGACATCATCCAGCCCCTCAAACGAAAATCTTGCGTCCACGACTGAATTTGGGCAACGAGTCCTAGTTATAAATGTGACAATTATGGAGATAAAGGGGTTTCAAAGATATCCAAACTGCCTACTTGTATGTAAATTAATTAATTAATAATAAATATAAAAATAATATGAGAATATCTTATCTTAAAGGCTAGTGATCATTGAATTTCTTGTTTTGGTAAAAAGATCATTGAAGTTGATTGGTACCAAATTTGCATCATAAAAGAGTTCTCCCCAGCTTGAATGAAAGTCAAATTTGGATATATAAGCCTTAATTTATGGAGAGTTAAATATAGAGATTTTAACTAGGTCAAAGAGTGGGTCAAGTAGACCCCAAAGGTTTGACTACTTGCAGATGATCATGATCGATCCCTCACTTTTAGTTTTTAAACCTCACACCCACAATGAGTTACTCATACCATCCACAGTTCCACACACATATATCTACTATTAATATTTTGACATTTCAATGTTGAATTAGCTAAATACATAAAGCCATTGAAAGTCATCTAAGCTAGAGTGGAAACTCAATCCTATTCTTTCATTTTCATAAAAGTCATAAATTTCAAAGGGATAGTTCAGTTAGTCTAAGATTACGGTTTGCATTCGAAAGTTGTAGATTCGAAGCCACACAACCATACTAGAGCTATGAGAGAGTTTACCCAGCTTCTTTCTAAGACCGAAGGAATTAATCCAGCCAAAAATTTGGAAAATCCTACCATAGCAAAAATGAAAAAATTCTCATAAAAGTCATGGTGCTCACTTCTCATACCAACATTAAACTATTCTTCCTTTCCACCTCCAAAGTATCCACTGTGAGACACCATGTTACAAGGATGTCAGCATACATGGGAAAAACTATTTTAAACTGCACTCGAAGAGCATCATAATTGTCGTCAAAGGCGAGCCTAACACGCATCCGTCTGGCAGTGAGAGAGACGCAGTACTAAAATAATATGATAAGGTGATTGATTGCCCAAACACCCCCATGGTCAAGGGGGAACCGCACGTGAGTCGGTGATTCGACCGTTGACATGACCTTTCCGATTAGAAAGATCTCGGTCGGTCCATCTCTCTGAACTTCCTTTTTCTTCTCCTGCTCTCTATCATCATCTCTTTCCCTATCTTTTACACCTACTCCACCTTTCATTGGATGTGGGTTCCATGAATGTGCCTTTCATAGGTGCTTCTTAGGTCATTGAATGGATGAACTAAAATAAATTCCTCTGTTTTGGTTAACCCTCTTTGTCAAGGATTTAATGTGGGTTCAATCTAAGTAGTTTTTCCATATCTAAGTAGGGCCAAGGGGTCTCAAAATAATGCATAGGTAAGATATTATGAAAATAACTTAGTAGTAGTAATTGTGGGTACACTTGACGATTTGGGGAATCAGTATTGAACTTTGTTTTTGCCCATGTTACCTATGTACGTGGGAATTTGATTTTTCCCACGAGACGGTTGTTGTGCAGAGTTTTTGGTGTGAACCTTTAATGTAAGGAGGGTATCATTTTTGTGAATAATTGGAGTTGAAAATCCCACAGCATACTTGTGTAAGACTCCCTTGGCTGAAAATTTCACCAATGCATGTTAAATGCCCAATGCAACAATGCTTACTGCAATCTCATTGTAGAAGGATAACTCCCTATGACTCTTACTTGATAAATTAATGAGATTGTGGCCTTGGGACTTTTATGAGATGAGTAGAAAAGTAAGTTTAAAGTAGTCATGGGCTATTCTTCCTCATTCAATTCTTAAGAATTTTCTCACGTTAATAAATCAAGTCCTAATGAAGTGAGGGTCATATCTACATCTACATCTTATATTCTTCAATCCTCACATCTTTAATATTTTTTAACAGATTGTTTCTTTTAAGTAGTTGAATATTTTACTTGTATTTTTATAAGTTGTAAAAAATGAAGAACCAAAGGTGATATTTAAGAATGACCATCAAATAACCCCTCTTTTAACGATAATTGAATCAAGGAAAAATAAGAAATGCATAACCAACCATCACCATAGCAATTCAATACATAAGAAAGTCGATGTCCTATTTATATCTCCACTTTATATCCTTATTTTCCTAACTCTTTAATAATATTTTGATAGAGCTCATTTGACCATGAATTCCTATGTATTAATTTCTATGTAATTTATGCACACAAACAGAACCTCTTATTATTATGAATTCATAAAAATTCAATGAAAAACTAGCAAACGGGCCTTCCAAAGTAACAACCAAGATTTGAAGCAAAATTTTCAAAACTCTTCAAAAAGCTAATAGTTCTGTCTCAATTGGAACAATTTTGGTGGAGCTTTTCACTGTAACATATTTCTTGGATCAAATACTACGAATTGGTAGAACTTTTAGATAAATCAATTCTTGTAACGCCAGTCATGAAAATTAGTCCTAAAATGGCCAAGAAGGCCATTCATTCTTTATTACAGTGGACTGAGGTCTAGCTGCATTAATGTTGCAAATTGTAACATCACGTCCATTTTTTTTTTTTTTTTTTTCCACTTTTCAAAGCATCGTCTTCAAATTATCTCCCAGTTTGATTGATGATCATTTTATTGACCGGGAACTTAACAATGGGTTTTGGCTAAATAGCAACTTTCATTACATCTGATAATATGTTTACTTCTTAGGCCATGAATTCAGGATCATCTAATCACTTTACTCTAATCTTTTTTGCACACAATCTCTACTGTTTCAGGATTTGAGATTCAAGATTAATGTTACTAGCATAAAATTTAAAAAAGCAATAATGCAATTGACTTCATGCTCTCCTTGTCATACTTTCTTTTCATGTGAAATATTCTCTGATAGGATCTTACACTCCTGAACATCCGACCTACAGGCTCTGAAACCACTTGTAGGATCTTATATCCCATTAAGCTACCACATATTCCAAAACCAAATGATGATAAGAAATAACATAACAATAGTTTTATGGTGAAGGCAAGAGCTCAACCACAATTATGATCACTCAGGAGCGATGGTGGATATTCACCTCAATATTCTCCTGCGGACATACACATGCCGGAAGATTTGAATGTTAAACAAGCATCCAAAACGCTGGACAACCCTGATTTTCACTGCACCCATCCATGGGATAGGATCTCCCACAGACCTTGCATTCATATGTATCAGATGTTGGGTAGCTATCTCCTTTATGAGACAATGTCAAATCCATCATTGCTGACACTCGTGGCTGATTTGTTTTTTGTGATTCAGAAACACAAACAACATTCTGTTTTTTCCTTTCCTAAATGGACTTTTCTTCCAATTCTTGTTTTCAAGTGTCGGTTCTTCCTGCGTTCAATTTTGCTGTCATCATCCTAGAGAAATCTTATCCTGGTAAGAATTTAAGGTGTGTTTGTGTGGGAAGTGGCCAAATTTTAGATAAAGGAAGATAGCTGACGTTCAAGAGTAGCGACATTCGGGCCTGATTTTGCTTTTGCGAGGTAGGCCCCACAAATCAGGTGTATAGATTCTGCAGAAAACTGATCATCCATTCTATAATTTAGCTTCAACATCATGAGTATATAACTTTATCTCCCTCACGATTGATATCTCGCCTCTATTTGGTGAATTTACTTCACCAATTGAAGTGAAGTGAATGATCAATTCAAGAGAGAATAAAAATTGGGGAATCATATCATAGAGTACTAAATGATGTATAAAAAAGAAATTTATGGATTTGTGTTAGTTAGTGTTGTAGCTTTTTGCCTTTTTCTTTTATAAAAAGAAGGGGTTTTTTTTTGTCATTTAGTGGCATGAAAAAATGACTTATTTTACTTTCTTTTTATAAAAAGAAGAACTGATTTTTAAAACTTTAGTACTTTTGATTTGATCATCTCTTTTTTTTTATTCTCTTTTAATTTGACTATTCAATTCACTTCACTGGTAAAATAAATTTACGAAATAAATAACAAGCCTATTTGTTTCATATTATCGAATTCTAAGACTTCAGAATATGTAGTTATAATTAAGTGAAGAATCAAAAGTAAGTATTCAAAATAGAGTATCAAACAACCTTCCTTTTATTGAGAATTGAATCAAGGAAATATAAAAAATAAATACCCAGCCATCACTTGAGTAATCTAAATCCTAGGCATCCACATTACTATCCTACATCCTTCGCCCCACACTTTTATGATCATGGGTAGCGCTCATTTGGCCATAAATTCCATTCAAACAAACAAACACATGGTGTTAAAAGAGAAAAAATAAAATGAAATAAAATGGTCATAGGGAACATCATTGATCACCCTAAGCTAGAGAATACTTTTTTTCCCATCATTCTGACAAGAAAGAAAAAAGGAAAACTATGGTGGAAAAGTTGTTTCCCATTCATCAGACCATCGATATTCTCATGCCTCAAATACCAAAAATTACATAAGAAGGAACATTTACAGGTTCTTGCAGTAGCTCAGAATCTGATTTGTCAACTATAAACAGAAGGAACACAACAACTTACCAAAAGTGCTTGAAATAAAGAAAAGTGCCTAAGAATTTATTTCTCATTGAGTGAAATTAAAAACTTGATGACAAGTGTTTAGTCAGACTCTCAACTGAGCTTTCTGAAAATGAACATCTGCGATGCTTTTGGGGACCAGGAAACAACCAATTCATTTAGGGTGATACCAATATATAAAGACAAAAAAGATTTACCATCATATCTGTATCCAAACTAGAAATTGAAGTAGCATTTAAAGACATAATTCAACATAGAGAAGATCTATCAAACTATGGAGGCACAACAAATTTGGTTGATAAAAGATTATATTCTTTACCAAGTCTTGACCAAGATCTCACAAAACCTTAATTCACATTTCCTTACAATTAGTTTTTTTTTTTCTCCTTCTCTCATTTCTCTTCCTCTCCCCAAGTTACATTTACAGTAAACCTTATGGTCCACGGAAGACCCTTCGAGGATTCACCTTCACCGGAATTATTCTGATTCTTCTTGCAACCCGAACAAAATCCCTGCGTGCATATTAAAATTTTACAATTGACATGAATTAGATCAATATATAGAGCATAACACAAGAAGAACAAAAGATGTAGATTAACAATCCCAACTATATCATAACATTTACACAAATCCCAAACATGCAAATTAGATAATAAATTCTGGTGGTTTCTTGATTTAGTTACTTTAGTATGTACATAGCATGAATTAAACTTTAGGCACAGTCATTTGTGGATATACCATGTACTACATAAGTTAGAAATGTAAGAAGTCCCATCCCAAAGAAAAATGTTGCGATGGCTTGTCTACATCTTATTTGTTGAGAACTTGTTTTAGTCCTTCAATTTACAGTCTTTAACTGTGGGTAAAAGATTGTATGGTGTAGATGATGATGATGATGATGATAAACATGAAATGCTGTTGTGAGATATCATACATACTTCCAATGGAGGTCGCCGGCGAGGAGGAGATCACCCTCCATATCCTCATAAGCAATCAGATGGCCGGGAATGGCGTTGGAGAGGCAGAGGTCGGAATCCGGCGACACCCCAGCATCGCCGTTGACGTCTACGAACATCTGACGCAGAGCCCGGGCGAGGCTATGGTAACTGGAATGCTTGTGGAGGTGGATGCGCTGGCAGATGGACCGGCCGTCGAACACAACGGTCACCGGCGGGATTACGGCCGACATCGCCTTATCTTCGACCCCGAAGAAATCGAGGACGTTCCGACGAGAGATGGGGAGGGATGGAGATGGATGGGCAGCTGGGATTGCACCAAGCATCTTTGTGTAGAAGTTGGTAGAGCTGGAGCTTGTATTGAAGGCTTCTTGGTGGGAGTTGAAGCTGTTCATGGTGGGCTGTCTTTGTTGTTTCAGTCTCTTTTCTTCTTTTTTTCTTCCAAAAGTAGATGAAGATCAAAGACTAACTTCTTTCCTTCCTTTCGTTCTAATTGTACGAGCACAAATGTCGGCAGAGTCAGCTGCTGCTCTGCTACTGCCCTTACCTCGTGCTTTCGTTTTACTCCTTTAATGCCATTAATGTCATTGATTGCCTTTGGTCAGAGATGATAGAAGCATCATATCCTGCATGCAGAGAGAGAGGAGGGGTTGAAAAAGAAAAGGCCAAAGATACAAGATTTAGAGAGAGATTGAGATGGGTCAGTCAGTGTCTATTTAGCAATCAAATTCCAGAGGTAGAGAGAGAGAGAGAGAGAGAGAGAGAGAGAGAGGACATGCTTAATCATCTGCACAATCAAGGTCTATAAAGAGAAAGAGCAGGTACCCACCAAAGAAAATAATCAGACTCAAAGCAGAAGTATCTATTTTAGGTATGAGAAAGAGACAAGAGATAGATTTTAAAGGTACTCAATCAGCAATTCGGACATAATCTCAGGTACCAAGCTGATGAAAAGTGAGAGAGGGAGAGAAAAACTATAAAAAAAAAAAAAAAAAAAAAAAACCTCTAAACACTGACTACAGAGACAGACCCAGAAAAGCAAAAGAAACAGATCCTGCAGCCAGTGAGAAGAAGAGGAAGAAGAAGAAGGACGCTTGTGTTGTGGAAGGTGGGCTTACCTACATCTACATATAGGTTGGAGAGAGAGAGAGAGGATGTTTGCTTGCAAGTGAAAAAGAGGGGATGTGTTTTTCTTCAACTTTGTTTTAATAATTTTTATGGGAGTGAGAGTTAAGACGCGTAAGGAAAAAGTTAGGGGGGTGTGTTTCCTTGTAGTCTGAGACGACCGCGCTGCGGTCGCCGAACGGCTCGGGCTTTGACCTTCCTATGTGGTCGGGCCGTGGGCCACCCACCCACCCACCTACCTCCTTTACTTCTGTCTTCTTCAATAGAAATATGGAAAAATCAATACAATTATAGATATAGGATTTCTCTTAAACACCATATTTTAAAAATGCTCCTTCTTCTATATCTTTTTTTCTTTTTTTTTGCCATGGAGCCCATCTTGAGAGTTATGAAACAAACCATCCACACACATTTTAAAGGATGATCTTATGGAGTTATATTGTTCATGATAATCATCCAATCGAGTGGGTACAAATAAGATGGGCGTTTTTTTTTTTTTTTTTTTTTTTTTTAGAGACATTCGGCCGGTGTCTAGCACTGTCCATATATGTGTGTGTGCGTGTACTTCTGCTTGAATTAGTGTAAGCCACATTTACGCCCTTCATATTCCATAAGGGCACCTATTTTTAATGAAGTCCGAGTCATTCATAGTCACCACCAGCTCACGGATGGTCAATCTCTCCAACTTAATTGATCTCATCTAATCATGGCTTTATTTTATTATAAATTCAAAAATTAAAATATTAAAATCATCTGACTTGGGTGGTTTTTGTTGTACCCCTTCTTTTCAGACAACTTACCTTTCATAAATTGCATTTCTCCTAATTGAATTCAAGGAGGGAGATGCACTCAAATTGGCATAACAACCATATAGACTAGAGATGTCAAATGGCAGGACCCGTTTTGACATCCCAACATATAGTTATGGAGTCCAGGTCTTTTATTGGCTCATTGTGAGTAAACTATTCAAGGTGCAGCACGTGATACACAAAATGGGTTTTGTGTCCACAGGGCAAATCATGAATGGTCAACTCCCATGAGGGTATAACAATTGTGATAAAGGATCTCGAATCATACATATATATGTATATGCATATTGGAGTCCGGATTGTCTACTGTAAGTAGACTAATCAAAGTTTTTCATCGGCTGTCCACGGTGACGTGACGGACCGTGATTGATACATCACGGTAATCGTAGGAGAAATCATAAGATAATCCGAATTCTACGAACGTATGCTGAATTATTTTAGAAAATTTCAAATGTAGGACTAATGGTCAACTGATCCTGACCACTCACTTGGGTGGCCCCACCCGGCACAAAGAATTCACTAGAGACAATCAGAGGAACTAAGAAAGCACTTTTTAAAAGGTGCACTCAAGAACACGACTCTCAATTTGATCACATGTTGTGATTTAATCCTTCCCCTTTTACAATTCTTCAGTCACACGTCCTTCTTCAGTGACATGACATGACCCTAGGCCCACAAGGATCATTGCCGACTTGTTTTGTTGAGTCCTTCTTTTGTGACACCCAAATCGAGAGGTCAACAATCTCAAATACATATGTATGCACGTAGGTAAATAAAGAAATACATACATACGATCATAAGGATACACCAGATGAATCATGTCAAAAGAGATTTTAAATATGGGACCCGACCAATGTTGACTAAGGGTGTTGGGCCGAGCTGGGACGGTCTAAGGCATATCTAAGCCCAGCCCGGCTTTAGAAATAGTGGCCCAAGCCTGACACGGGCAATAAAAGTTAGGCCCGAGTCCTCCCATTTGATCAATCGGGCCGGGCCGAACCGGGCTTTTCATCACTTTTTTGGGAATTAGAACACTAAGTAAATTAAATTACATGCATTTATTACACAAGCTGGGCTGGGCCGGACTATAGACTTTCTATCACTTAATCCAAACCCGGCCCAATTACTAATCAGGCCCTGATTACGCATCCAAGCCCGGACCAAAGAGAGCTAGGCCCGGATTGGGCTTGCGCTGACCCAGCCCATGAGCACCCCTAATGGTGAGAATATTCCAAAGAACATTTGATTTATTATGAGAACTTAAAGTTGAGCCCATCTTAGATTTTTTTTTTTTTTTTTTTTTTTTGTAAGATTAGATTTGGACTTTGTTGCTCTATTGTGATCATTTGATTAAATGTTCTATTATAAATGTGATTAGATTTTCAATTTTGAATCGTTATATTCTTATAAATAGCTATTAATTTTTCTTCATAAGATAATCACATGCTTATGTAGGTGCTTATGTAGTTGTTACCATTTACTTGAGTTACCCATCATCAACACAGTGTTCTCTAGTGACTATCGAAGGGGAAGATCTTGGCCATCCAACAATATTTGACCCTGCTCTTTATGTTCAACATCTTAGGTTAATGTTCCCTAGCTAGTTTTACTGTCATAACTAGGGTTATGTATTTGGTCAAAGGCTTGAAGTTTTACTCTACCAATTGTCTAACCTGTCGTCCATTGGTACGAGCACCATCCGCGAGTTTTTCTTTTACTAGCATGTGAGATCCACTAGGATCAATACAAAAACCCTCTCCCCTCCCATGAATGGGCACAAGCTCATATTTGACACGCATCCCGCATTTACTTTTAAAACTACTTAAATTTGAAAAACATATATAAGGGGACATTCTTGTGCATCCATACTTCACCATATGGTGAAAGATAAGCTTGATGAGTTACATCCGAGGCTCCACTAATAACTGGACTGTGGGGGAATATTAGAAAGAGACATCTTGGATGAGACCATATATTAAGTTTGTGGTCAATCTCATACTAGTATTCCCTTGATCCATGGCCCACGAATGTAACAATTTTATATTAAAGAAAAAAATTAGACATTCTATCCAATGGCCCAGTCCATTTGGATCAATGGAAACTCAATGGATCCAATGTAATTTAAGTGATTCCATGTGTGTGGATAATTTGGATGGATCATGATCAAGTCGACCCACTATGTTGGCCTCACCGTAATATGGTGAGGGATAGATTCATATAATTATTTTCGATATATACAGGGATGGATCACTACTTCCCCATATTTGGCTTGGCCAAGTGGGCCCCACAAAGGAATTATTATAAGTGGTGCTCAAGGATGGTGCTTGGGCAAGGGTGGCCCCATGGAACATCCTTTTTCGTGTACATTAGCTCCCTCTACCCACTTGTACAAACATGGATACTAGAGCATGCTTTCCCTAAATCTCGTGCTTCATAATAAGTAAAAGGGTTTTGACATATTAGTTCACTTTAAATCTAATTTTCCCAATTTCATTTTTAGGATTCAAATAATGTCACCAAAAGTCAACCGATTCCGGTAAACATTATGTTTTTAACTTTCTTGCGCACATCCCATGATCTCTTGGGATTTACTAGTTTCTGTATCATATACTTTCTACAACTAGCAAGTGACTTCATTCTTTATCAAACATGAAAAATGACATTGTGAAAAGTAAAGACACACCTGACCACCATTTCTAAAGTTCTATCATTCGGAGTTTTTTCCCTTAGATGCTGCATAAAAGCCATGATATCATAGACAATCCCATGATATCATGGAATTTATCAATTTTGTGATATACACTGCTCGTATGATATTACGGGAACTGGGCAAAAAAAAAAAAAAAAATTTAAAATATTAACCCGAGTCAACTGACTATGGCAACATAATCTGAGTTTTGGTTATGAAATTGAGAAACTAAGTGACTAATATATATGTCAAAACCCTTTAAATAAACTTATGCATACATACTTTTGGCATGTAACTAGCTACCAAGACGTACATTTCCTCTAGTTTAAAGTTTCTACATGTGGAGACTACAGCTCAGGATCCAACATCTTGATATCTATTCTGAGACGCTCTCTATGGTCGTTTCACAGAATATCTTACCAGGGCGGACCGAGGCACAAGCACGTGGGTGCGGTCACACCCATTGAATCACGGTGTGTTTCAAAAAATTCAATGAAAGTCGTGGATGCACCTTCAAAATCCATATGAAAATCATAGGTTTGCCAGCAATACTAAACTATCTATTAAGGTCCGCACCACTCAAATAAAAATTATCTAACGATAAGATCCTAGCCACAACATGTAGTGATCCGTGTTGCATGGCCCACCCCAGTTGGGAACATACATTTTAATTGTAACTGATCCATAAGTCCTACAAACTTTTACCCAAAAAAAAAAAAGTCTTACAAACAGAAAAATAGGAATGCTCATGTGTTTGATTCAGAGAAGGGAGAGGGAATAATGAAGTCTTGAACCTAGAAAAACTAACACAAAAATATCCCAGATCTTAAGATTTTAAGTGTGTGTTCATATGAGAGAGAGAGAGAGAGAGAGAGAGGATCTTTCACCTAATTCATAACTTAACACTACCTACCATGTGCATGCTCTAGATTAGTGAAACAAGATAGGACCCATAAAAGGACATAAGATTTTAAAAGGTAGGTTTTGTACATTTAAGAGACAAAACTACTCCACTCTCAACCTCCATTATAATCAAGTACCTTTTGGTGAAAACTTGTTAAAGTAAGATTATCTTGGAATTGACATTAACCAACCCTTCTACTGTATGCCATGCACTCTCTTTTCTTTTTGCCTTTCCATGCATTGATTAAAACATTAAAACAAGCAAATACGCAACTCACAACCATCAAGAACACAACACCTAGTGTAGGTGAACCTCCAAATAGAACAACCCTAATTCCTAAATACTAAATTTATGGTCCTCAAGTTTACTAAATTTGGATCATTGTTATTTTGATGGGTTGACATAAGAGTGATAACCCTAGATCTTTTTTTTTTTTGTGTGTGTGTGTGTGTGTGTGTGTGTGTGATTTAATAAACTAAATTGAATGGTTAGAAACTCTTTGATTAGAATTCTTTCTTCTATGGACCATCCTCTATGGATCGAATGATATGTGGCCCAAAGTGTTAAGGATAAGGAGGAAGCATCTTATGCTTTCTGTCAATATGATTCTCACAGCAGCTTCAAACTAATTTACTCATAATTGTAGGCTGGAGCTAACTTTTTCTTTATTAGATCCACTCACATTATACATGTAAAGAGTGGATATGGACTATATATATTTCACTCCATTTAAAGCCTATGCACCATCAGATTTATCATATTTCATTGCATATCAATTCAATAGTGTATATCATGTGAGTGGTGTGAAAATTGAGTCATTTAGTTACAAGTAGGAATGCATGGATGCATATAAAAAAATATGAATGAGATATCACAAAGGTGAGACGCAAACAAGTTAAATGAATGAGAGAGAGAGAGATTGAGATTTTCATGGATTTCAGCCAAGAGACAAGGCTGTGTTACTGTAAAGCAGAAAAGAAGATTAAATCTTAAGTCTATGTAGGGTTGATAACAAATCTAGCATATGTCAATGACAGATCAGTTCATGGGTGTAATTGAAAATAACAGTTCATATAATCTTAATGCGATTTAGATTAACTGCACTACTTCGTTTGCTTATATTATTTGAACTTATATTGTACTTTATATAATTAATTATTGAGAGAGACTCTCATGTTACTCGTACACACATGACAATTAAATGTTTGTATATTGAGTCATTTATATGAAGTAGATGAGGAAAACAAGTGGCCAGTCCATATCTGCAGAACGTGGGCCTCATTGTTTGAAGTATAAAGCAAAGATACTTCCATTGAACAAACCTACCATTTAGGAATTTTCACCAAATGGAGGACAGCATTTTTTTTTTTACCCCGCCGAGAGGATAGGGATCTAAGAGAGAGCCCGCATACATACGAGAAGAAAGTCCGTAAAAGTGGGGAGAAAGCACACACAAGTAGGAAAGGAGTCTACACAAGTGGGAAGAAGTGACATACCCGGAGTTCGAACTCCGAACAGTTAAGTAAGAACCGACGCTCCTTACCACTTTTAGGTAAGGAGCCACTCTTGAGGACAGCATACTTAAAAGGTCTAATCATGGATAAGCTTAAGATGAAAATTGGGCCCAATCACATTATCCTAACCTTTGATTTGATGGCCTTAATTTTAAGTCTTTTAGCTATAATTTTCTTTTCCTTTCTCAGATTTAATCCAATAGTGACCACAGGTCCAATGAGTTTCCAATTGGAGCTTGTTCTCAATCATATAGGGGAAATCTTTTTTCCTATATGGTGGGGGTTGACTAGTGAGTATGAAGGAGGCATATTGACAAGGGTGGGCCCAAGTGAGTCCCTTAGAACTGGACCTAGGAGAAAATCTCTCTCCCAGCCATTTCATGTTATTTATTGAACTTAGACATGTGGCTTTCATTGTTAGACCATCTATTCTAATTGACTACTATGGAAGGTTAAAAATATTGTCATGTTAGGCTTAATTACCACCCAACAGCCCCACATGGTCTGGCCCATATTGGCCCATGGCCGGCCCTCCCGAGCCCATTTTGGCCCATACTCCCCCATTTAATGACTGTAATTATGCCAGTTTTCACCATTTTGAACCCATTTCCTTAATGGTAACCGAGTCAAACCTTCATGTCAAACCATTTTCACTAGGTTGACCAAGTCAGAACTCTCATAACAACCCATATTCACCATGTGGCTTGATTCAAACCTTATATACTTTTCATTTGAAGTGATATTTCAGATCGAACAATATTTTTCCATCATGAAATTTGGACATGTTGTCATTGGATTATTTTAGGAAAGTAAGTAATTATATTAATGACAAATGGGCCGGGCCACCCAGGCCCAGCATGTTGACCGGCCAGGCCAATGCCCAGCAAAGGCGGCCAAGGAGCCAGTCGTACGGTCAGGCACAGCACTGCCATGGCCGAACATGGCTAGGCCCTGGTTGGGCCCTCCTGGTTGTTTACTTTCAACCCATAGGCCAGGCCCATCAATGTTTTGTCCTTGGTAATCCAGATAAGAGATTGGAGCCGAAAAGAGAGGCCGCACATAAAATACGGAAGACAGCCGCACAAATGACAAAAAAAGGCCCATCAATGCTTTACCCACCCAGTTTCACTTCTTTTATCTTTTACTCCTCTCTTTCTTTTGTCATTATTCCCACTGTTACATCTAGACTGGTTTGTCATTATTGGACTTGTCTATATATAAGTACTACCAGTCTGTCCATGAAACAGAGACCAAACAGGTCTTTTCAGTCTTTATTTTTTCCAATAGTAACCTACAGGCACAACCAGCTCCTACTGGTCCTCTCTCTTTATTGTGCTTAAACTCTCCCTACAGGTCTATTGCCCACCTAACCAGTAGACTCAACAGCCAACAGGCCCAACACCCATAATAAGATGGCCCATTGGGTTGTTGCATACATCAATAGACAGCAAGGCTGGACAGCTCAAGTCCCATGATGCAAACCCATTTGGCTAGTTTTCAAAGTTGTGTTTGACTTACAATTTACAGTAGAGACACAATAATGCGGTAAAAAAAAAAATTTTTGATAAGAGAGAGAAGCCTGCAGGCCAGCCCGGCCCGCTCGCACGACACGACACAACATGGCACGACCCGGCGGCCGTGCTGGGCCGACCCTCAGCCAACCTAGGCCCGGCACAACATGTGCCGAAGAACTTCACAGGCTGGCATGGCTAGGCCTGGAAAGAACAAGGCCTCAAAAACAACTCAAATTTGAGATTTTAAGAAAACTAAAATGAGAAGAATGAAAACCAATAAAGACTTCAAATGAGATTTTAAGAAAACTAAAATGACTTTAGGAGCATTCCAGGAATTGCATTAGATACGGTTAAATGAAAAAAGCAAAATGCATAAATCTAACTCCAAATTATTGTCCATCAATGTATAGTTCAATGGTGAGGCACCTCTCCTTCACGCAAACAATTAAGGATCAATTTTTTGTTGTAGTGCTAGAGGTCGGAGGCTGCAGCAGCATGTATGTTGATGTCTGAACAAATCCAAATAACTGTAATGAGGCTTCTACAATGATGATATGGTACATATGCAGGAGACCCAAACCATTGATCTTAGAGATTCCTAAGTTGGATAGGCTAAATAGTCAGTATTCACATTGATCAGACAATTCTGATAAAACTAGAAGTCAATGAAACCTTACTTGACTGACTCTTATCTTTGATCATTCAGTACAGTTTTAAAACAATGAAGGGGTCCAAATATCAGTGATGTATGGGCTATTGGGTATTTGGGTTTACATGCTTGAAATATGTAATTATCCTTATTTTCACTTAAATCAAATACATTATCAATAGAGAGGGGCCCACATTTGGCACATCAATTAGATCAAATAAATAAACAAGTTATAGGTATCTTCTGTTTCTCATATTTTATTACAATTGTAGTACATGTATGAACATAGGGATTATTGACAAATTAAGATCCTGTGAGTGTCTTATCATGTCCCTCTGAGGGTATCATTTTTTCAGGTTTATGGACTGCTGTGGCCCACCTGATGATTGGAAAGATCTTAGCTGATTGGCTGATGGGCCCCAATTACTTGAAAAAGGCCCTGTTTTAAGGAATATATTATTATGTAACATGATATTTGGCTAAATGCTTGTTTTAGGTATGGATACTTTATAGGAGTGCATATGGATCGGGTAGGGCCCAACCCCATTTGGGCCGAGTCCAGGCCTTGGGTTGTTTTAACGCACGCCGGGTCTTATTTAAAATTTGGATTGCATGTTTAATATTTGGACCGGTTTGGGTAAAGTGACAAAAAACCCGAAGCCTGGTCTGGCCCTCCCAAACAAGTATTTCAATGACTTATTTGTTAAAACAAGTGATAGAAAGGCCCACCCAGCTGCCCAACTGACAAAATGGGGGTGGGCCGGTCTCGTACCAGGAACTTTAGGGGTATGTCTCTTGGGCCGGATGTGAACCTACTTTCTGAAACTGGTCCGAGCCGGGAACTTACAGGCTATGTCAAGCTCAGCAGCCCGGGCCATGAACACGAACATCCCTAGTGTTTACTGTAACCCCAACCCAGACAATAACTGGGCCAACTCAGCCAGGGGTACTGGGCCTCACTTATACCCTATGACCAAATACCAACCAAGAAGAACATGGTTTACAACCAAAGGATGTAAACTGGGTCAGTTTTTTAGTCCAGTTCACAAGAAGTTAAACCTAGGGCTGATTAAGTTTTTATGACGCTCATGATTAGATTAATTGATGGACCTTATCCTAACCCAATTTTTCAATCAAAAAGGGTGCTGAGTTCAGAATCTCATTCTAAGGATTCTTGTGTTCCGAAGGATCCAGCTACATGAGAACTAGGAATGGGGAGGTCTTCGCATTTTTATACAGACTCTCTGTGGTCTTAAGAATGTTGGGTTTAATAATGAGTGATTGAGCAATTTGAATAAGTCAAATATTCTAATATAAAGAGGTGAGCAGGGAAGGAAATAAGACGGATATATAGATGAGACCTTTTCCTAGTTTTGAATTACGTTAGAAGGGTTATAGCCAGAGATATAAATTTCCTATCTTATTTTGATTCAATTTATATTTATGAAAGAAACCGAGGAGTTGATTATTGTTAAGATTAGAGACTCAATTAGAAATCTAATGAAGTTATATCCAATTTCTAAAGGTTGGGCCCTCTCAATTGACTCTGACATTATAAAGTTAGACTCGCTAGAGTAAATGCACTATTGATCATTTCTCTCAAGCACACTAAATAAGGCCCTCCCTGAGATTTTTCCCTTTTGTTAATATTTACTGATATTTATGAAATAAAAGCAGCTTCTCATTTTGGAGTATATCATTTTCCCATCTCTTCCTATTAACCCCAAGGGATTGGCCGAGTGGTTAGGACCACGATCCCCTTTCTTCCGGAGTTAGAGGTCTTTGTATCGACCTTCGGTTCCCCTTTCTTCAGAAATCGAAAGTTAAGTCCACTAGTGCTACCACCTTGGGGCCACAGGAGTATTTATCCGGCTTCCTTCTGGGCCCGAGGGATTAGTCCAGCCCCAAAGATTGGGAACCCTCCGATAGCCTAAAAAAAAAATCTCTTCCTATCAAAATCCACATTTTTACTATTCTTGAGGTCGGATATCATTGGGATGCTACACTACACCTTTCAAAAGTTTATCATTGCTTAAGAAGCACTTCTAATGTTAGCAACTACCTTTTTTATGCTACTTGTGTGAACTGCTAATTGAAAAAAGAAATAAGAGGAGAGAATTCATGTTTTAGTTGAATTGTATGGTTCGTCTCAATTCGTTTATTGCCCTAAATGATTATGTAAGATTAAGACATTGTCATATTCCATATTTATTGTTGCTATTTGTGCTTTCTTGCTATACTATTTTCCATTAAATCCTACTACACGGATTATTTCTCTTTTTTAAAGAACAGTTGCCTTCTTTCAAGTAATTTGACCTTTGTAATGTTTATGACAAACTACTCTATTGAATCACATTTTAATAGAGATGTAAATGGGTCATCGATTCTCCGATTATCTAAAAGTTTCGACCTGTTAAAAACCGGGTCTGGGTCCTTATTTAGTCCCCCAAAAAGTAAATGGGTCCGGGTCCGGTTCCACCTTGGTTTGGACCCGTGGACCTGAGACCCGAAATATTACCTCAATTTTTGAAAATCTCTCCTAAAAATTATGTTGTTTTAATATCATTCTCTACCTAGACCTGGACCTGGATCCAGACCCGTCCCATATATTGTTTTGGTTCCGATTCCATAGCCAAGAAATTAGTTCCGAAACGATTCCGGGTCTAGATCCGGTTCCACCTTCCCCTTAACGGTTCCGGTTCGTAGACCCGGACCGAAACTAACCCATTTGCAACCCTACATTTTAACTCCTCAACATGGAAAATGAATTGCTCTTATATAAAATGAGGTACGTAAACTTACTATCTTGAGCAAACTGCTTGCCTCCTAAAAGTTCAATTTCCAAACTCTGTTAGAATTATATTGGTTCGTATCAATAGGTTATTTAGAGATTTCCTTTTTTCCCTTAAAGTATTTCATCTAAACCTGACAACTCTTGTTAATTTGTTTATGCTTATTGTTTACTTGTGTGGAGTGGGCTTGAGTGAAATACTGATCTATTATCATTGCATTAGCCAAGATTTATTGGCATAAAAAATATCAAGATTCTATTGGGCACAAGACCCTTGTTGGGGGAAATGATTAGATGGGTGTAAACCCAAGAATGCATTGAGCCCACGTATACATAGACGGGCCTACTTTTAGTTAGACATTAGACCCACCTCATATTTTTGGAAACCTAGTCTTATATCACACCTTTGATTCCTATTGATCTTGGCTCATAAAAACCTTACATCATTATTCCTTGCAAACAGGTTAGGGGATGGTTCACTATCATTACCTTTTCAAAAACCAATATCCCAAGCCAGTTGGTGAGGAGAACAAAATTATGGAGGAATTCATATACAAAAGCAGATTAAAGTCTTCATTATGTGGCCAAGAGTGATTCCTAGTTTTAACCCATATCTCCACATTTCTTTTTATTATTTTTTATTTTATATAAGATGAGGGAATGAATGTTATATTTTGTAACAATTTTTATATGAATGGAAATATGAAATTACATATTCTTTTGTCCCCTTCTAAATTTCTATATTTAGGAGATTGTGTTCGTTTTCAATCTCAACATTTACATTCCTATAAGGGAGAATTTCAAAATAAGGCTCAAGTTTTTCCCACTTTTCAAGTCAGGATAAAAATATCTTTATATTTCAAAAAAGGGCTTAAGTTTTCCAATGACATTTCATATCAAGACATCCGGCCATAATATGACTTTTCCGGCAAGTTTTCTTTCCATTTTCTTTAAAATGTGAAAGTCCTCTTTATCTATCTACTAGAATGGATGCTAGTCCAATAATCAATACAGCGGAAACAAAATAATACAAACTAACAAATAAATCTACCAGACACACACTACAAGAAAGCAAGCACAATGTTTTACGTCGAAACCCTATCTAGGGAGAAAACCACAATCTGAAATCAAACAATATTGAGTGATTGCAAGATATACTCACAACTCATTTTCCCAGTCACTCAGTTGACTTAAAGACTGTAGTTGTTCTTGCACAACTTCTCATGTTACTACGACTTTCCTACTACGCACCGCTCCTTGTACTTGACTCAACAACACCATGAGAACCAAGATGATCAAATCTTCTACAAGAGAGTAGAATCAGCAAACCTTCTAGAGCATCTCTTCGGCACAAACTCTCAATGATGGCTCTAGAGAACAAGAAATCTCTCTTAGGATTTTCTCACCTCAGAACAAAGAGAGAATAACTTCTTATCTTGTTAATCTACACTTAGGGTTGAGAGAAACGCCCTTTTTATAATCCTTAATTCATGCAAGAGGTTTCTAATTTTAATCCAATCAGAATAGCAAGTGAAACCAAACTCTAAATAGCAATTTGGCTCGCACTGGGCTTCTTTTTCAAGCTCGCTAGAGCGACCAAGGATCCTCGCTATAGCGAGCCCTTATTCTGTCCAGAACTCCGTGCTTGTTCGTCTCTAGCTTTAAAAGCCTTGCTATAGCGGGATTATGTTCTGAAAACTTGTCTTTCTTTGTTCGAAAATACTTCAATCTTCGCTCTAGATCTTCTGGTGATACAACCACAATCCATTATAAAAAAAAATAGAAAATTACAACTCAATGAACCCGAATTTTGTCCAATCTATAAATTAGCCAACACATTAAAATCCAAACAAAATGCCCAAATTGCCCTTAGAGCATTTTCTTCTACCTCCCAAGTTCAAGGTCAACTTTGGTTGGCTCAATTCTAACGAGCTCCGGCTCGACTGAATTTTTTTTCCAATCTAGTTTGCTGCGTGTTGTAGCAACTTGAATTTCTTTTTCCAACCCCACCCCACCCCACCCACCCTCCCAATGTTAAGATCCAGGTTTAGGTGTCTCTTAAATCAAGCATATCAGTCTGATCTTTAAAAAAAAAAAAAAAAAAAACATATGATTCATGATTCTGATCAGTGCTGGAATTATTGTAATGTTTTTATGAATGACAAAAATGCACTTTCAAGTGGCATTCATGATATCAATCTTGAATACAAGCTGTGGTGGCATTCTACCATGGGGATCATGACGTTCAAAAAGCTCTTATTTTCTTAAAGGCGGCGCGGCCAGCGACGGTCACCGGAGATCCCCAAATTTCACTAGATGTCCTGATTTGAAAGGATGTTCTGATTTGAAATGTAATTGAAAAACTTAAGTCCTATTTTGAAATTTAAAGTTTTATTTTTTTAAAATTTGAAAAGTAGATAAAACTTGAACCCTATTTTAAGATTTTTCCTTCCAAGAACTTTATTGTCGATTGAATAAAATAAAATAATGGAACAAAGCCTAAAAAGTAGAAGTGTTTAAGTAATGTGATCATAACTAAAACTACTTATATATAATCCGCTGTGGTTAGGGTGGCAATGAGATTGATTGGATTGAGCCATATAATGCTGCAATCTAATTAAGCGTTGAATCTGATTATGGCTTTAACGAGCAGAAGAAGACCATAAGTCCATCTTGCTTAGTTAATATAGTCTTTTAGGCTGGTTGGTGTTAAACTTTTGGAAAAACCCAACCATCCATTTGAGCCTTTAGGCTCCTTTTTTGTTCAGGCCCAGATCATTTTAACTCTACACCAAACATTAGACCAAAGTCTCCATGGGCTTAAAGGCTTGCTTCAATCAACTCCAGGGGTTGGTCGAGTGGTCAGGCCCACGGTTCCTTCCTCTTCCGGAGCTAGAGGTCTTTGTATCGACCCCCGGTTCCCCCATCTTCAGAAACCGAATGTTGAGTCTACTAGTGCTACCACCTAGGGGCCACAGGAGTTTTAACCGGCTTCTCTCTGGGTTCGGAGGGAATAGTCTAACCCAATGAGTTGGGAACCCTCCGTTAGCAAAAAAAAAAAGCTAAAAAAAAGGGGCTTGCTTCAATGTAAAGAAAAGTATGGAAAAGAAAAAAAAAGATTCTCTCACTAAATGCTTTATTTAGCAAAAAAGCAAATCTATTTTTCGACTAATTTAGAAGAAAAGATTTTTGCCTTAACATGGAGAGGAAATAATGCCATTAATGGGATTTAACTTTTAATAATTAACTTGTATTTACAAAATTATTTTAGGATAATTTTTTTTTGACATTACATTCTCAACTCAAATAAAAAACACAACAATAGAGAATCAAGAGGTGATTGATTCTCCATAGGAGGATTTCCCACTCCTAATTTTCTTCTTATTTTTCCAACTAGTAAAGATTCTCCACCTGTCTTTATGGATATGTCCCATTGGAGAGTCGTAGATGACTTCTCCCTCTGTAATCTAGTCTTTATTGCAAATTGGAAGACATGCTTATCTTTAAAAAAGAAAAGAACAACATAATTCAAACATGAATGGTGGCAACAATGTCTAAAACATAGTCCAAGTTGAAAAAAATCAGCAACCCAGCTTTCAATGCTAATGTGGATCGTAGTTGTATTCCCATTTGATTGAATGGTCCATGCACCATGTACCCTAAATTAACCAGATCAATTTTCACAATCACCAAACCGTGGGCCCCATGCTATGTCCACAAACACACAAGACTCAAGGACACCCTCATGTGAAACCTTTCCAAGGGGACATTTTCCTTAATTCAGTCCTAGGAATTCATGGAAAGACGATTTATATTTACAGGGTCAGGTTCAGATTGGGTCGATAACCTGATGAATTAACAATAAGGATCTGCACCCGGGCCCCTACCCAAGTTGGGTCTAGGCTACAGGAGCCATACACAAACCTGATTTAAGTTAAAGGCCCAAGTCTAAACCTAGACCCAAATGAAGGGCCTGTTCATGGGCCCAAATCAAGGCCGTATTACTTATATATATATATATATATATATATATATATATATATATATATATATATATATGGGAGATGCTGCTATGAAAGCATCTCTCACCTTACTATGAGAGATAGGCATGGGGGCCCTCATAGTTAAGTTGTTGGCATTGAATATGGATGTGAAGGTCCCCACCTATCTCTCAAAAGTGAGAGATAGGTGGGGACCTTTACATCTACATCCAATGCCAACAATTTAAATGTGAGGGCTCCCACCCTTATCTCTTATATAAGGTGAGAGATATCTCTCACCTTAAATAAGAGATTGAGTGGGGGCCCTCCCATCCATATCCAATGCGAACAACTTAAATGTGAGGGCCCTCACTCCTATCTCTCATATAAAATGAGTGATATCTCTCATAGGAGCATCTCTTTATATATATATATATATATATAGGGAGATGCTCATGTGAGATATGCTCCTATTATGAGAGATAAGGTGATGGCCCTCACATCCATATTCAATGCCAACAACTTAAATGTGAGGGCCCCCACTCCTATATCTCATATAAGGTGAGAGATATCTTTCAGAGGAGCATCTCATATATATATATATATATATGAGTCAGCTCTCCTAAACTGCAGCTTAGCTTATCCTAAGTTGAAACAGGACTGATCCCACAAATCAAAGTCGATTATACTGTTTTTTGCATTATGATCGTCTTCAAAATCAAGATAAATCCAATCAAAACTGGATTTTTCAGTTCTATCATGCAAAAAGAAGAAATAATCAACAACTTAAATGTGAGGGCCCCCACTCCTATATCTCATATAAAGTGAGAGATATCTTTCATAAGAGCATCTCATATATATATATATATATATATGGGTCAGCTCTCCTAAGCTGCAACTTAGCTTATCTTAAGTTGAAACAGGACTAGTCCCACAAATCAAAATCGATTATACTGTTTTTTGCATGATGATCGTCTTCAAAATCAAGATAATTCCAATCAGAACTGGATTTTTCAGTTCTATCATGCAAAAAGAAGATATAATCAACTTTGATTTGTGTGACTAACCATATTCCAGCTTAGAATAAGCTAAGCTGCGACTTAAGAGAGCCCTGCTCATATATATATTTATATATATATGGGAGGTGCTCATATAAGAGCATCTCTCACCTTACTATGAGAGATAAGGTGAGGGGCCTTACTATTAAGTTGTTGGCATTTGATATGGATGTGAGGGCCCTCATCTTATCTCTTAATAGTAAGGTGAGAGATGCTACTATAAGAGATATGGGCGGGGGCCCTCACATTTAGGTTGTTGGCATTGAATATTTATGTGAGGGCCCCCACACAATCTCTCATTTAAGTTGAGAGATATGGGGAACATTCATGTGCATCTATCTCTCACATAGGGTGAGGTACACTTCCTTATCTTCATGTGCAAAAAGGGAAAGTGCCCCTCACCCTATGGTGAGAGATAGATGCACATGAATATTCCTCATATATATATATATATATGGGAGATGCTCCTATGAGAGAAAACTCTCACCTTCCTATGAGAGATAGGAGTGGGGGCCCTCACGTTTAAATTGTTGACATTGAATATGGATGTAAGGGCCCCCACCTTATCTCTCATAGTAAAGTGAGAGCATCTCTTATAGGAGCATCTCCCTATATATATATATATATATATAATTTTAAGCCGAAAAGTAAACTACTCTTAACTAGTTTTTGTAAGGAATGAAAAAAATATTATTGCATTCATAGCAAGGAAAGAATTCCATTTTCTCTAGTGAAATTGATTTTTCATAAGATTTAAATTTTTACTTGTAATAATTAGTTTTAATTTATAAAATGATCTTAAAATAATTATTTCAGTATAATTTTCTCCATTCAAATCTAAACACAGTGGAGATCACCTTTTTCCGGCTCTAAAAGGCTATGACAAGCAAGGACTGATGGAGCTTATCGTGGCAAGCACGCTACTCAATTAATCGTCACCTTAAATAATTATGAATTGGTTTTGGATTGAAGGGCATAAAAGAAATGCCTTGTCCAAGCTTACCCAGACTTCAATTTGGTTTTGATAGAACCATGATTTGTTCATAATCTATATGTATGTTGGGCTGATGCCTTGTACTCTAGGTTAACCGGATTAGTCCATTGGGTTAGCTAAGAAATAGATTTTGGTCCCAAATGAATTTTAATAATTGATCAGGTTCTCTGCTTATGACTCAAGCAAGAGAAAGTTATAAACTACTCTGGCTTTCAAAGTAAAAAGAAAGAGGCTTCTCTTTATCCGTAGGCACAACGACGATACCGAACCATGTAAAATCTCTCGTGTGATTTTTCTTTGTATGTTTGCTTGTGTGGTTGGTGATTGATAGTAGATTTCCACTTCCGTACACAACGTAGTATGCAAGTGTGTTTCGATAATATATATATAAGAGAATATCATGTGCATCTATGGTGAGGAAAATTTTCCTTTTTGCACATGAATATTCTTTTTATGCATATGATCATATATGACTTTTCCTCTTTTCCACATGAAAATTTTTCAATTATGGAAGTGTCCTTCACCCTATAGTGAGGGATAGATGCACATGAATGTCCCTCTCATATATACACACATATATATATATGAAAAATATTCAAGTGCATCTATCCCTCATCATAGAGTGAGGGATGCTTCCATAAATGAGTATTTTCAAGCACAAAAGGGGGATTTCAAGTACATAGAGTGAAGTATAAAAGGGGGATTCATATGTAAAAAAGGAAAAGTGCCCTCACCCTATGGTGAGGGATAAATGCACACGAATGTCCCCATATATATATGTATATATATATACATATATATGGGGACATTCATATACATATGTATGGGGACATTCATGTGCATTCATCCCTATGTAAATGAAGACAAGGGTATAAACCCTATGTACTTGAAAATTTACTCACCTGAAAATCCTTATTTATGGTGAGTGTCCCTCGCCCTATGGTGAGGGATGCACCTGAACATGTCCCATATATATATATATATATATATATATATATATATATATATATATATAAGTCAAGCGAAGCTCAAACTCAAACTTGAACCAAGCCTTTTAACAAGTTGAGTCGAGCTGAACACGAAATGAGACAGCTGAATGGAAGCATAAACTCCACCAACATTACGACAGCAGAAGTTGCCATTTCTCCTTTCTCTCTTTCAAATGAAGAAGACAGATTTTGTTGTACACTCTACAACAAGACAGCTAAATGTTAGAAGTAGAGGTCCTATCGATGATGTTGGTGAGACACAGGAGTGGACGACACTCACTAACAAATGTCCAAGTTGGTTCCACCCCCCATTACCTACCCTTTTAACTTAGACCGGAGATACTGTCTAAGTTCGTCTTGGGTTGACTATTCTAACTTCAAGGTTGGATTCGGGATGACATTTTGAACCGGATTAATAAATGGGTTAGGTCGGGCTTGTGCCCTCATAGGTTACCCATAGTGCTCAAACCAACCCGACTCACCCCTAGCCCTAGGTCTACAATTCTATCTTCCCTCTACAGGCCACTTGCGTACCTTAATTGGGGAAAAGCTGTACAAAGTCTCTTCTTTTCTTTTCTCTTTTTCATTCAAAGGAAACATTGAGAGAGTGCATTAGCTTGCATGAGATTTTATACAAGTGGCGCATGTTAATAGGATGAAATAGGAGATCCAGACTCATCTTCTTGAAGAATCCGAATCCCTTAAAATACTATTTCATTCAATCCACATTCGCCAATGTGTAAAAGTCTCTTCCTTGATTTTTCTCATCAAAGAAAGCAATTGAGATAGTGCATTAGCTAGCATAATATTTTATACAGGTGGGAAATGTGGATTCGATAAAACATTATCTCCCTATTTTGAGAAACCAGGATCCGGAGTCATACTGAATGATGAAAGGGTGCAGTTAACCAAATATAGATCGCCTGTAGTTGTATTGAATCCAAATCTCTGTGCCCACTATTGAAATTCAGTCTGCTTAACAACACTGTCTCCCTTTGCATTGTATTAGCTACTGCCAAAATTTCAATCAGGTTAATGCCAGATTGGTAACATCAAATATATGTGTGATTAGGCCAACTTTTGTTTGAAGTGAAAGAAAATATATAGTTTCTAATGTGAGGTTTTCAGGGTTTCTTTTTCAATAAAACTATTTCACTGTAAAAGAAGACAGAGATTTACATAAAACCACCTGCATTATATAGATAAATTTTCTTTTTTTTTTTCTTTGCAGGTAACCTTCTCTATAAATTTTAAAATATTGTTCAACGACCATAAGAATTTTCTCATAATATCTAAACTAATGGGTCAAGGAAAAAAAATCATAAATCTAACTAAATTTAGCTAAGGGCACTGATTTTTTGAATTAACTCAAATTTAATGGATTTTCTCATTATGGCCTCAATGAGATTAGATCTTATAAAGGGAGTTTTTATCCTTTGAAGTCATGATAGAGTAATTTATGGGGAAAAAAAAATAAAGTCAAGATAGAATAGATTTCTTCAACTGGTCAAATTCGCCATTAATGACCAAGATTTATTTATATAGAGGTCATTTTTCGTAAAATTCTATAAGTAGAGCTTCTAAATGCGTAAGGCCACTAAGAGGATTCTGATTCTTAAATCTTATATCAATCTGGATTTATTTCACCATTGATTTGACTGTTTTAAGAAAAAAAAAATTATTAACATAACCTTATCATGTAATCCATCATCCTGCTTTTATCAAATAGTCAGTCAAACGGTGGAACAAACTCGGATTGACTTGATTTTTGAGAATGTCCTGTATGTATAGAGAATATTTATTTTGAGGTGTTCGGATTTCAATAGATTGATGAGAGCACAAACAAACAACCAAAGACTAATTGGAACCTGTAAAATCAAAGGTCTGACAATCAAGTCCCGGATTCTCTAAGGCCTAGGCCTTTAGATCTCTCTATTCCATATATAAATCCATCAGTGTATCCCATCATTAAGATCTAAACCACTTACAATTAATCACACCTTCAGCTTTATAAGATTTTACTTCAACCAGATTTATATCCACTATCACATTCATCATGTGAAACACAAATATTTTAATGAAAGCAACTAAATTTCAAATCATGCCCTTTTCATCTGGTGATGACCTAACAGTGGGCGTAACTTCGATTGAAGAAATATTTTACTTGATGATAGTTTAAGGTGGGACATTGATCTTGACCGTTTGATCAAGAATGTGGGCCCCAGTTACAGATTTATGATAGTGAGGTTAGACAATCACTATGGACCGGCCTTATCGCCAAAAGTAGGCCGTCCTTACCTTCAAAACTCCCTCTCCTTCACGCTAACCTCGAAGAACAAGTGTCCCAAAAACAGCAAATACAGCTGAAAACACCGAAGCATACATAAATCTCTCTCTCTCTCTCTCTCTCACATTGCCAAAAACCATATCCACAGCAGCCAAGAACACACCTTTCTTATAGCATTCTCTTCCAAAACCCAACATCATCTGAAAACCAATCCATTCACAAGAAAATGAACCAAACCCAAGAACCAAAAGACCCAGTTCATTACAATGAAGATACCCAAGAATCAGAAGGAGGAGAAGAAGAAGAAGAAGCACCCTCCCTCTGCGATCTTGCCATCGACAAAGGAACAACAGAAAAAGAGGACTCCTCCAATGAAGCAAATCGAGCCACCCCAGATCAAGATCGCTTCGAGTTCTTCAATGGTCTTAACACAGAGATGTGCTCTGCAGATGACATCTTCCTCTCTGGGAAGATTCTTCCTTTCAAATCCTCCTCCGTTACGCACACCAACCGAAACGAAGATGGTAACATGGACTTCCTCCACATGAGATCGGGGTCTCTGGACGAAACAAGATGCTCAAGAACGAGATACCACAATCTGGAGAGAGCCTTGAGTTTGAAAGAATCAACAAAGAAGCAGACCCAGATCGTGAACCGGGTCCAGAACGGGAAGCGTGTCGGTATCGGCGAAGTATCGGCAGGGAGGGTTTCGTATCGGCCGAGATGGTATCTGCTGATGTTCGGGTCGATGAGGAGGCCGCCGGTTGAGATGGAGATGAAGGACATCCGGCACCGTCAGTTGCGCCGGAATCCTCCTCCGGCATCTCTTTTCCCGGCTTCTGAACGGAGAGAAGGGGCGGTTTCCGGCGGAAAGGAGGCAGAGGGGAAGATTTCCTGGAAACTGTTACGGGCGTTGAGTTGCAAAGGCCATGCAGACTCGGTCGCAACGGATCATTTCCGATACATACCGCACGTGCGAACCGTGTGAACCGCACGTGCCAGAAGTAAGCATCATTTGACGACATTATCCATGTGTGATGGAATCCTCTTGTTGATATTTTTAGAGTGTTTGGAGGATAGTATTGTCACAGAGAAAAGTTTGAAAGGAACGTTTGATCTTGTACTTACTAAAAAGAACTTGGGTGATAGATGATGATCCTAGGTACCTGAAGTGAAAATGTGTTTTATTATTGAATTTGGGTTTCTGATCAGTTTCCTTGTTGATCCATTTGATGGGTTGACTATTGAATGGCTGTAATCATTTGATTTGTATATTGTGGAAATAGGATAACACACCTGATTCAAGGTTAGATTCTGAGTGGTGTCACTGTGATCGCTTGATTTAATCACATCTAGGATGAGAAATGACGGGTTATTAAAGAAGTGAGAGGTGAA
The DNA here is from genome assembly GCA_003546025.1 of Camphora micrantha. Lineage (NCBI taxonomy): Eukaryota > Viridiplantae > Streptophyta > Magnoliopsida > Laurales > Lauraceae > Camphora > Camphora micrantha. The sequence goes on along the minus strand of QPKB01000008.1, from coordinate 43,082,151 downwards.
AGATATAAGATATAGAAGTAAAAGGAATTTTGACTTCCTGAAATCTGAATTTATAGGGTGATGATTTGATGCAGTTTCCATTTAAAGGGATGTTATTCGATGGTCGTTTTTTAAATACTTACCTTTGGTTCTTTATTTCTAATTACTAATAGAAACACAAGGTCTTAGAATTCATAGGTATTTGACTACATAAGGGGCCTGTTTGTTTCATTAAATTGAATGCGTAGTATCGTCCGTATTTATGTAAGTGGTTAAGAATGAAGGGCTAAAAGGTGAATATCTAAAAATGACCGTCAAATAACTTTCCTTTTAATGGAAATTAAATTAAGGAAAAATGGAAGATGAATACCTATCCAACGCCTTAGTAATTCAATACCTCTACGTCTCCACCTTTTATCATTTACCTCTCTTCTCTTTAATAATATTTAGTGAAGATTCAAGCCTATTTGTTTCAAAAAACTACATAGGAGTTGAATGCATGGGATTCATGATTAAAAATGAAGACCAAAGGTGAATATACAAATATGACCATCAAATAACTTTCCATTTGATAAAATTAAATTAAGGAAAGATGAAAAATGAATGGAATTCACCACTACATCTAGAGCTTATATCTTTCATTCCTCAACTCATATCCTTCACCCCTCGCCTTTTTAATAACCCTTCAAAAAATCTCATTTAAAAATGAAGTTCATATTCAATTCGTATGTAATCTAATACATTATATCTTTCATCCCTCAACTCATTTCCTTCACCCCTCTCCTTTTTAATAACCCTTCAAAAAAATCTCATTTAAAAATGAATTTCATATTCAATTCGTATGTAATCCAATACAATTAAACATGATCAAAAGGTGCGTTTGTATGAAGATGAAGATGAGATGCAATTCGGTTATATTATTTTCTAATTGCAAACCAGAAAAAAAAAATCACATTTGGACTCTGTCCTAAACTTGAGTACGATGTTATATAGCATCGTGTCATTGTACAATGAAATGAAACTGTTGTCCAACCTAAGTGAATTTGAATGAGTGAAACTTTTCTTAAAGTAAAACTTAAAATATAATGCAGCAACTATTTCATGTTAACTACCGTCTTGACCATGGTTAGTTCACATATAATACATGTATTATACATGTGTACTTATATAGTTTTTCATCAACATGTCCTATATCTTTAAAAAGATGGTTTAATACTTGGTTTGTTCCTGGAACTGTACCATAAGATTTATATACACATAGATGAATGAGAGACACACACACACGTGTGTGTGTGTGTATATATATATATATATATATATATATGGGGGAAATATTCAAGTCAGAGCTAGTTCTCACCTGTTATATGAGAACTTTTTTTGCCGGACCCAACTAGCAACCCATCCAAACCCTAACAACCAATAGAGAACCTCCTGATAGTCACTAATACTAAGAATTGGCACACATCCGAATGGCCTGAACCGTTGGATCGAGGGTTGAATATGAATATTAAGTCATTAAACTTGTGGACCATGGATGAAGGGATTAGGGGCATGGGTTTGGGGTTCATCCCCCCTGATCCCATCCCCAAATGGGGTCCACAATTGGGCCCACAAAAAAATTCTCATATAATATATGAGAACTAGTTCTCACCTGAATATTACCATGTATATTATATGTTCATTTTGTATACAACATTTGTATAAAAATAATAATAATAAATAATAATAATAATAAAAAGACTTTAAGATACAAACCACAAACAGCCTTGCTGATTTTTTTTCACCAAAAGAACGTTATAAAAGACACTTCAAAGACTCAAAGGCACCCAAGTACGCATATAAATATGTATGTGCTGCTTTTTGCTTTTCAAGCGTTTCAAAGAAACCATATTATATCCAAATTTACCCAATTTGACTTTTGGCATTTTACATTGTTCTGGCAAAGAATTCCTCATATTTTCAGTTTTCAATCAAAATTTGCACAAATATATTTTTGTGCTATGTTTTTGCACAAAAAAAAAAAAAAAAGAGAGAGAGAGAGAGAGAGAGAGAGCGAGCATAAATATTTTGCATGCATAACAAAAGGAATTCACAAAATAATATTGTCCTTGTGAAATGTAGTGGCCATTGATTTAATGGTTAGAGAATAGAGAATCAAAATGTTTTTGAGAAACACGGACCATTAAGGCGGGATCCACATAGTATTGTCTGAACCAATAAATGGCAACATCATTTTCTTATAAATCAACTTAGATTATTCATTTTGTTAATAGATTATGACATGATTAGAATTCGTCTATTTAAAATTGTCATTAATAAAGCAACTACTGTCTAAGTTATAGATACAAGTACTAGGGCCTCTCTGTGCACATACATACATAGAAATTCATGTCCAAATTAGTTCTCTGAAAGATTATTTGAGGTGGTGAGAAGGATATGACATGAGGGGTGAATGATATGAGATGGAAATGCACATTTGACCTTCGATTTTTCATTTTTAACCACTTAGAAAAATACAATCCGAACCTGGTCAAGTTTTAAAACAAGGGCCCAACTCATACTGCTGGCTTCATTTTTAAACACTTAGAAAAATACATTTTTAATCCTAAGGGGTTGGCCGAGTGGTCAGGAACACAGTTTCTCCCTCTTTTGGAGCTAGAGGTCTTGGTATCAACCCCCGATTCCTCCCTCTTCAGGAACCAAAAGTTGAATCCACTTGTACTACCACCTAGGGGACACAGGGGTTTTACCTGGCTTCTCTTTGTTCCCGTAGGGAACAATCCAAACCAAAGGATTGGGAACCCTCCATTAGCAAAAAAAAAAAAAACACATAGAAAAATACAATCCGAACCTGGTCAAATTTTAAAACAAGGGCCCAACTGGTTGGGGTGTGTGTGTGTGTGTGTGTGTGAGAGAGAGAGAGAGAGAGAGAGAGAGAGAGACGCTGTAGGTGAAGGAAATGGACACTGGACTGGCGTTTGGAAGAAGAGGAAGAGAGAGAACTGAACGTTCACGGGAAGTTGGATGGAGACGCCGTAGGTGAAGGAAATGGACACTGGAATGGCGTTTGGAAGAAGAGGAAGAGAGAGAACTGAACGTTCACGGGAAGTTGGATGGAGACTTGAAAGGTTAGTATTCATGGAGTGGGGTTGGATGGGTCTGTTTTGAGAATTTATTGCCTACCCTAAAGTTCATTTCTGCCTTTTTTATACGACACAATATAAAATAACTAGCCCAGAAAAGGAGAGGACCCCGCAGAGGGGATCCCGCCAATCACCTTCCTTACGCCTTACTAGTTTACTTGTCCGTTGACTTGCACACATGTCAGACTCCTTGGTCTGTGTTTCAAGATGGGCCGAATGTGGGGCACGCAGGCCGTTTACCGAGAGCACGTTGGTGCAAATGGCACGGCGACGCAGCTCATGCTGACTTACCCGGTTGAGGCGACTGCGTCTCCACGCACGGGATTATCGTGCTTAGGCCGCCGCCGCGACCCGCAACTGTCCACGCCCCGAGTCGAGTGGCGGACCGGCTGGTGGACTCCAATCGATTTACATAATCCAAGCCACCCAAACAGTGGGCTTCATTTTAATTCACATGATCCAGATATCATATCCATTTAATTTTTTTTCCCAATGCCTACGAAGGACCTGGAATGGGATCACTCCATCTTGGGGAAGATGAGCCACTGGTTGGGCTGTCTGCATCAACTTCCACAAACACTATATATAAGATATGATAAGCACGTTACATTGAACCATAAAATCCATGGACTCCACATTTAACACGAGTTCCATGCATATGAACCCTTTGCCACTTTCTGATCATATATTGAGTTTTTTCTATTTGCTCAATGCCAAGTGATGATTTCATGGTAGTGAAAATACTAAAATCTCACCTAACAGAGCATGGGTTTTTGCTGCCAATAACTTCTCTCAGCATCACATGTAACTTCCCATTGTATTCTAGAAATATTTTTTTCATCTCTCTCTTCCCAATGCCCAACTTCCCTTTTTTTTTATTGGAAAGGAAAAAAAATTTGCTAATCCTCAATCCTTCAAATCATGATTGGCAAGTTTTCACTGCTTAGTTTTTTTCACATTGCGTCGTGTGTCATTGATGTAATAAAGACAATGGACTGCAAAACTTGTCAAACCAAATCTTCGAGCACTTTAAACTAAGATAAAATTTGGCCTAGCCCCCACAGTCGAGAAAAGACTAGGAACCAATGATGAGATTCGGCTTGACTCAAAAAGATTTGAACCAATGATGAGACTCGGCACATATTAGGTCAGACCTGCTTGCCTCAACCAACTCAGTGATCTATCGAGTGGCTCAACCATGAGCGGCGCTACATGATCCCAGTGGAATCAATTGACCTCACTGAGATCTAGAAAAATATTAAAAAAAAAAAAAAAAAACTCTTTAAGGAATTAAAATTATGGGAAGCTTTTGACCCCACTCAATGGCTAAGTTAATGGGCTATTTGTCTACAAAAAAAAAACCTAATAAGCCCAATTTTTATTTTTTAAAGAAAATTCCTTTTTTTAGACATTTTGTCGGTCAGTCTTCATTTACCCTAACTTAACTTCTAAATACGGTAATCTCTCCGTATTCGAAGGAAAAAACCCTAAATATTACCAAAAGTAGATGACAGAAGTTGATAAAAGGATAAACAAGTTTATTCGATTTGTGGAAGATAAGTGTTTTGTTGACCCCACTTACTCGAATTTCTGAAGTCGCCCTGGCCTCAACCGGCCCGGACTCAGGAAGCGAAAAATAAGTGGTAAAACTAAGCAAATTCCTGATAACTTAAATAATATATCAAGAGGTTAACATTAGAAAAAAAAAAAAAAAAAAACAGTGCCAAAGGATGAAGATCTACAGAGAGGTAATTTGGCTTTAGACTTTCCACACTCATGTGATTGGGCCTGTTTTAAGAATCCCAGGTTCATGCTTGGCATTTTTCATGTCATTCAAATAGGAAAATGGCCTCTTTTTTGTTTTTTACTTTTTTGGAATAGGTATCTAACTACTATGCCCACCCCTGTTAGGTCATCTGATAAATGACATCAAAGTCTTTCTAGGGGAAGGAAGCAAGGTAGCGAGGTTCAAAACCTGGCTGGAATAGAGAGGTAACAGCAACCCAAAAAAAATAGTCTAAATAGGGTAATGTGAGAAGTTGATTAGGGTTACTATTAAAGAAAATCAATCGAACCATATAATTACACTACTAAGACGCGAATAAAGTACCTACCATATTCTAGGGATGGCAACAAGTTCAGGTAAACCCGGACCCACTCCAACTTGCACCTGTTCCACCTTCTACTACACTCACCTCCTGAGTCCTGACGCGATTCAAGATATGCAGTACCTAACCAACCCGATGATGGGGCACAAAATCAGGTTTGGGTTTTGATATTGTTTAAAATAATCTTTTCGAGTTTAGCAGAGCCCACACTGGTGTTGAAATCTCAGCACAAACCCGCAGCGAAACCATCAAAAACACAACCAAACCCAATCCTAATCGTAGGTCACCGTCAACCCAACCCATTGCCCATCCCTCCTACTGTGGGAACAAAAGTTTTTTGAGTGCTATATGTCAGTTCAAAAACATCCAAGACAACAAACATAAGCAGGCTAGTACTTGGAAGCTATCAGAGCTGCAGGGTGAGATCATGGTCTAAACACTCAGTGACAAGTGACCATCAATTTTCCTCATCTTTGTCGAAAACTAGTTCCCATACTCTCTCCCCTGTGCCCCCAGTGAAAATAAACCCCAATCACCAGAGGTGCAGAAATTCCATAGCCTAAAACCTTGGCCTCACACATTTATCTTTCACCACTATCATGTCAGTAAATACCTCACTATATAAAACCTGATAATCACTTTCATTGGCTAATTACTGGCGTTGAAGGGTAGAGCTGAAGATAGAGAATAATAATATAATAATACATATTTAACTGCAAACTGCAAAACATAATAAAGATTGATGGGCCTCACATCGAAAGCACATCGGTAAGAGAAAATTTTAATGGGGCCAGCCTCATCACCACAACTGCAATTTACATCATTGAAACCAAGTGGTCATAAATACTTCTGAACCAAAATCCAGTGAGACCCAGATTAAAATTTTCCAAGAATGCAATCTCTTACAATTTCCAATCTTCTGTGGACCACATCTCCTAGATTCCTTACCAACCGAAGATATCATGACAAGTATAAATCACAATCTCACCTAACTAGGTACTGAAGGTGATGGATGCTTGCTACCACAATTCTTAATCTCAAACAGTTACACGTGACTTCCAACAGCAACATAACCAACCACCCCTTCTTTGCGGCCTGTAAATACTTGCAACTCTTCTTCTATGCTCAATCCCAATTTCTTGTCTTACAATTTTGTAAGGAAAACAACCAAATCCCACACCCCTTTTCAATTGAATCCTACAAGTTACCTTGGACCCACTAATATACATTCGATGAATGCATAGAATCACAACACAATGCTTATTCTGACAAGCTGTACAGTTGCTTGTGTTTCACTGTGCACAAGTGGCACATGGTTCAGTTATTCAAGCCATTTACACCCTGCAAAATTTACAAATGTGCCCCTCTTTTTTTGACAATTATAAAGGACACCCCTGCACAGAAATTTAAATATACACCCTTCTATTTTATGACAATTAGAGGCAGCCATTAATAGGAAATTTACAAATAACTCCTCCCTTTTCTGACGTTTGCAAAGGCACACCCCTCCATGGGAAAGTCATGAATGAACCCCAACTTTTCTGACAAATACAAGGACAACCCACCGAGAAATCTACAAAGATACCCCTCTTCGAAACCTAGACACCCTGAACCCTATCAGGCCTGGTTTGGTTGCTGTTGGCTGAATTTAAGGTTTATTTATGCACAGTCAAACTAGCTGAGTTTGGAGTCGGTTTAAAACTGAAATTTAGTGCAGAATAAGGATGTTCAATGTACATATATCAGGGACAGTTTAGTTAGATCAGCAGGGTTTTAGGTGATTGGGACTGGTCTGTGGATGGAAGGGTGATGGACTGGACTGGGTGAGAATTGTTTTGTTTGTGCTTGAAACCTTAAAGACGCATTTACGGAGGCATTTCAGACGAGTTTCAGAGAAGTAGAGTTTGATTGGAAAGGATTTTGGGTTGCATTTAGGTGATCCAGATTTAAGGCCGGCGTTTGCACAGGATTAGTTAGCAATTCAGCAGGTGTTTAACACAGTGAAAAGGCAGTGAAGTAGTGTAGAAACATTGGCAAAAATGGAGACAACAAAGTCTCTAGTGCCAGATGGCATTATGATAGAGGATTCGAAATGCTTAGGAGAAATTGGATGGGTTTGGTTAATCAAGCTAGTCAATAATAAATCAAACAAAGAAAATGTTGGATGAATGAAGAAATGTTGTAATACATATATACAAGAACAAAGGATATATAAAGTTGCACCAATTATTGTAAGATTAAACTTATGAGTCGCTATGAAATTATGAAAGAGAGTGCAAAGACTAAGACAATGTAATGAGATATCTAAAAATCAATTTGATTTATGCCAGAGAGGTCAACTATGGAAGCTATCTTCTTACTTAGGTAATTAATGGAAAAATACCGAGAGAACAGGAAGAGTCCCCATATGGCCTTCATCGATTTAGCAAGCCTACAACAATATACGTAAACATTTAATTTGGTGGTTTTTGATAAAAGGAGTATCCCAAGCGGTTATACTGAGTAACTGAGAACATTAAAGACATGTATGAGTGAGCAATAATATGTGAGAAGCACTTGTGGAAAGAGACGTGATTTTCAGTGACCATAAGTTTGCATCAAGAGTCAACTATGAGCCCTTTATCTCTTTGTATTGATTATGGATGAGTTAGTTGCTCATATTCAAGAGATACCTTGGTGTATGTTGTTTGCAATTGATACAATGTTGTTGGATGACTAGAGAGACGAAGTGCGTTCAAACTTGAGAGATGGTGGGAGACATTAGAATCCAAGGGCTTTAAACTAAGTTGTACAAAGACAAAATATATAAAATGCAACTTCATTGGAGAATTGAAGCTCACAAAGAGATTCATTTTGATACCTTAAACTCAATAATTAGTAAGAATGGAATCAAAGACTCAGAAGATGTTAAATATAGGTTTAGACCAGGATGGTTTAAGTTGAGACTTGCTTCTAGAGTGTGCTTTGTGATCGGCACCTACCGACAAGGTTGAAGAGAAAATTTTAAAGGATGGTGATTAGAAATAGAAGCTATTGCCTATGAAGCAAAATGTTGACCAGTCAAGAAGCAACACGTGCAAAAATGAGTGCAGAAGAGAATAAATTATTGAGATACATGTGTGGTAACTATGAAAGATAGAATAAAAAATAAGCACTTTCAAAAGCATCTAGGGATAGCATCAATAGGTGATAAATTAAGAGAGACTCGTTTGAGATAGTTCAGACATGTCCAATGTAGTAATGTTTAAAATATTGGACTCGGACTCGGCCTTAGCAGAGCTAGAGTGACTCAACTAAACCAAGTTACATGTACTTTTCTTTTTTTAGGGAACTTGTGCACACCTTTTCCCCTCTTCTTTTCTCTGAAACAGGGCTCTCTCCCCTCTCCTGTCCCTTAAGCATAAAGCACATCAATCCCCTCACCCTTTTTCCAGGCAGCAATCATATAAAATAACGCCCCCACACTTGCAAAACTCCTCTCATTAGCATATGGTAAATGTAAGGCTCTCTTCTCAATTGTATGCTTTGAGTCTTCCTTAAAATAAATAAATAAATAAAAGTCTCCCAAAGTACTATAGAAAAACCTAGGGGACGTTGGAGCTTTCTCGATGATAACGGGAAGGCATTCCATGATTCTTTTTCCCCCTTTTTCAGAGGGAGTTTGTTAAGCTAGAATTTGAGAGAAAGGGTATACTGAGTTTTGTGGGATTAGAATTGGGAAAGGGTTTATTGGGTTAGAGTGTGAAAGAGGGATCGTTGGATTAGGGGTTAGAGTTCAAAAGAGGGTTTCAAAGAAAGTTTGGGTTGTTGAGAAAGAAGAAGATGAAGAAAGAGTTGGGATAGCGACTCAGCCGAGTCGAACTTGACCCGATTCAGTGAAGGCTGAGTCGAAGTCTGAGTCGATTCGGTCAAGTCGACTCAGACTCAACTGATTTTTAAAACCCTACAATGCAAGCCAACAACGATGGTCATTGAGTAAAAGTTTTTCTATACGTGTTGATGGCCCACTAAGGAAAAGGAGAAGACTGAGGAGGACATGGATGGAAGTAGTAACAATGGATCTGAAGAATTGCAACTCATCCAAGGATTTGGATTATGATAGATCAGAATGGAGAAACAAAATTCATAAAACCGACCCCTACAAATTGGGACAGAGTTTTGATGATGATGGCGGAAGCGGCGGCGCCAAGGACGACAAATTGATCATTTTGTATGAGCTGCTCTTAACTGTTAAAAGGTGTTCTTTCTTCTTGTCAAAGTACATGCTAGCTAATGCCAGATCAAAGTCAATAGGGAAGTCAAGAACAGTATCCCCGTCATTTTGTTGATCAAAATTATATCTCCCACGCATTATGACGTATCCATTCCTTTTCATCAACATCACCATTTTCAAGGTCTCCTCTAACTAAACTTACTCCAACCAGTATATCATGCATTCTATTATCCATCAAGTTCAAAAAGATCCTTTTTCTCATTTTCACTAAACCCCCGGTTTGTGCACAAGCTAACAGTGTGAAGGATTTTTGCACCTAATTTATATATTCCACTTCGCCTTTACATTCTTATCCCTTAAAATTTTTTCCCAAATTCAAGTTCAAAAAGATATTTTTTCTCATTTTCACTTACACCCCCGGTTTGTGCACAAGCTAACAATGTTAAGGATTTTTGCACCTAATTTAATCATTCCACTTCGCCTTTACATTCTTATCCCTTAAATTTTTTTCTCAACTACAATGCCTACTCCATTTCTAGAATTTCAGTTTCCCATATAGAAAAGCTTGAACCCTTCCCAAAGGTCCCAAGCCTTCTTCGTCTCCCCCTTCCACTTAGTGTTGGTAAAGTAAAGCCCCACATCCCACATCGCCTAAGTAATGCCCTTGGCAAGGCTTCATATATACCTGTTTGGACTTTCCACCAATGAGCTTAAGCTTTTGGGTTGGTATATAGTTTCTTGCATGGTATCAAAGCGGGTTCCGATCCCGTCATTCTTGTGTAGCCCACGTAGCAGGCCCGTCCATGAAATCTGTTGGGCCTGCACGTGAGGGGGAGTGTTGGTAAAGTAAAGCCCCACATCTCACATCGCCTAAGTAATGCCCTTGGCAAGGCTTCATATATACCTATTTGGGCTTTCCACCTATGAGCTTAAGCTTTTGGGTTGGTATATAGTTTCTTGCACTTAGTCCCCTAAAAACAAGCTATATTTATCCTCTTTTCATAATATCTATTGCAAGCTCTTTCTACTCAAGTAACCAAGTTGCAAGAGGCCCATCTTAGTTTGTATCTACCATCATAACATGTTTTTCCCTTCAAAGGTGTGGGATCCCTTGCACATTTCTTCCTCCCCACCTGCCCCCATTTTGTTTCACTACTTCAAAGGGACGCCTCCAACCCATGTTCATGCTACAATTAAGTCGTACCACGTCACTTCTGAAGAATGCCTTAGCATCAGGGATATATATAACACTAATGAAAAAAACTAATTCCTTTTGGCTCTATTTTAATGTGTTCCACCACCAGGTTTCCTTACAGGCATGTTTCTGTACATCAAGAATTATGTGATGCCAACGAAAACATTCCAAATTTCCAAGCAGAAAGAAAACATTTTGAACTAATTTTATCGACTTTGCCAAAAAAGCCTTTCCATGCATGTGTGTGCAAGTGTGGTTGCAACGAATTGGCTCTACATTCCAACTCTTATTCCCCTTGGATTCCCAAAGAACCTCTTTTTTCAACCTGTTTAACTCAAGTGGTTATCTGATCAAATACCAATTCCACTTGCCTTGCCTCAAGAAATTCGATAATTGTAGTTATTTTTCCACATTTACATAAGACCGTTTGATTTTTAGGCCATCCGTCACTCCTTTATAAGCTATTCTACTCTTAACCACAATATCCAACATCATTAGCCTGCATGTCCAACCTGTTCGATACAAGAGGAACTGGAACTGCTTTTCTGCAACCATACTTCATGTAATCCCAGCATGCAGCATCACACTAACATGTCACACGTGTCCAGCCCTTAATCCCCCTTAGATTCTCTGAGAATATATTCGACAACTTGTTCGACACAAGCTGCCATCTGATCCCAAAATTCATCAGAATTCATATACCAATTCGGCTGCCTAGCCTCAAGACTCTCCTTAAATGTTGTTATTCTTTCCCCTATCCATCAGAACATTATATTTAAAGTCAATCCCTCACTCCTTTTGTTGCTACTATACTCTTAACCAAAATAGCCAAAATCTTTATCCTACATTGAGTTGTGGGAGACGAATTTACAATCTTTATGGCATGTTTGGTAACAGGTGAGGAATCTGGGAGATTTGAGGATTCTTCATTGCCCCAAGAACAGGGAATCCTTGTTGAGAATTTGAATAGCTGAGAATTTCACATCAATATCAGTGTATATCAATGCATATAGCTGAGAAAAACTGGTATCAGTGTGTGAACCCAGAAAGATGAGGATCTCCAAATCTTATGGGTGGGGTTAAGACCAATAAATCCTCAAAAATGAGGATTTCCACTGGCCCAAATCCTTGGGGATTTACAATTGCCAAACATGGGATTTCCACAACTTTGTAGAAAACTGGTGACGAATCCCCAAGGATTTGATTGCCAAATGATACATTACAAATTGATAGTTTTCTATGCCTAAGAAGCAATCTATTTGTGATCTATATGAGATGTTCTTAACTGTTAAAAGGTGTTCTTCCTTCTCAAAGTGTGTGCTAGCTAATGCTAAATCGAAGTCAACTTCAAAGTCAAGAAGGTGTCCTCCATCGTTCTGCTGACCAAACTATATCTCCCCTGCAACTACAATACTTATTCCATCAAAGTACATCTTGCACTATCTCATCCATCAAGTTCAAAAAATATTTTTTCTCATTTTCGCTTGAACGCCCGCTTTGTGCACATAAGCACTGACAATGTTTAGGATTTTTGCACCTAATATAATCTAGACCATTTTGACCCTTTATCCTTACTCTTCACCTTTACATTTTCATCTAAGTTTTTCTCAACCACAAAGGCTACTCCATTACTAGTATTCCAGTTTTCTACATAGAAAGCTTGTACCTTTCCCCAAGGTCCCCAGCCTTCTCCGCATTCCACTTAGCCCCAACAAACAATCTATATTATCCTCTTCTTCATAGTATCTACTAGTTGCAAGATCTTTCCCATTAAAGTACCCATGTTACAAGAGGCCCATCTTAGTTTTACTTTTAGTTGCCATCTTAACATGTCCTGCTGCTGAAAGCGTGCAACAGTGCGAGTCCTTGCTTATTTCTCATTCCACCTGCGCCTATGGCATTCATTACTTCAAAGGGCTTCAACGGGATGCCTTAACCAACCCATGCTCACTAAATGCTATAATCTATTTAAGTTATAATGCATCATTTCAGAAGCTGCATTAGCATTATGGGTAAATATGACACTCACATGAAAAAAGCTAAATACCAGTGAAACTCATTACAAGAGTCCTTGTTTATTTCTCTCCCCAGTTGCCCCTAATTACTTCAGTGAAATTCTAGTTCAGTTACAAGATGCCTTAGCAAGCATAATAGCTGAATAGGCTTGAGACCTAACAATAAACGACACACGGCAGAAGAAGGGAGGAAAGAGATGTGCATAAATATTAATATACAAACTAAGTTCATCTATACCTATAAATGCATGTAAAATAAAATTTTGCTAACAGTGTTTATCAGCAATAGCTGTCAATAAATGTAAATGAATCAACTGTATCTGTCAACTACAATATCTGAAAAAGCAGCCTTAAGTATGGATCAAGAACAGACATCTCAAGTGGGACCACAAAAAAAAAAGGCTGCCATGAATGGGAAGGGGTAAGTATTAAGTTTTTACTGCCGGTCCCAAGCCCAGAAGGGTTGCGTTGGGTAGTTGACAGCCAGCATAAAACTTTTGTCACAATCCAAACATGAATTCGGAGAAGATCGGAATGGAGAAACCGAATTGATGTAGCCAACCCCAACACAGTTGGGACTTGGGACAAGGCTTTGATGATGATATCAGACTCGAGCTTGGCGTGGCCGAGTCTGAGTTCAATTCCAATCAAGTCGGCTGAGTAACATGCGACTTGGCCAAGCATGGAACTGAGAGAGAGAGAGAGAGAGAGAGAGAGGACTTATTGAGTTTTGTTGGGCTAGGGTTTGAGAGAGGGTTTGCTGGGTTAGGGTCTGGCAGAGGGTTTAAGAAGAGAGTCGGTTGGGTTAGGGTTTGAGAGAGGTTTTGTTGAGAAGAAAGGGTTTGAGAGAGTGGGTTGTTGAGAAGAAGGGGTTTGAGAGGGGGTTTGTTAATAAGATGGTGTTGGGATGGGGACTCAACTTGACCCGGCTTGATGAAGGCCGAGCCCGAGTCGCCTCCAGCAATTTTTAAAACCATGTGATGGATGGCCACCGTTTTCCGCCCCCCCCCCCCCCCCCCCCCCCCAAACCAACAAAAAAAAAACACACACACCTTTCTTTTTTCTTCTCTTATTGGTTGTGAAGAAGACAGAAGATGAGGATTGTGTTGTCCAAGGCCAGCCAACAAAAAGTCTCCAGTCTCTAGGTGTCTAAGCCAACCCTAGCTAAGAAAAAAAAGGCATTAGGTCTACCGCTCATGTTGAGGAAAGAAACAAATTGAGGACCCATAGACACCCAATTCCAAACGACCCTATCGATACTATCCCTCCAATATGTACCTCTCTAAGAAACCTTGTTCAAACTCCATATGACTCTATTGTGTTCCCTTTAGTGTATGTCCCTTCTGAATGGCTTATTGAACAAAGCAATAAAGTCAAAAGGTCAGAACTAGAGATTCCAAAATAACCCCAATAAAATCAATACATCCATACTTTGCCAACCCACTATTGGATCCATACATTTGCAAGGACCCATACTCAAAACATCCATACATTGCCAACCCACTATCAGATTAGTGGCAAGGCACTTGCCCTAGCATTAAGGCTGACGAAGGATTAGTCCCTGGCAATGGCAGAAAAACCTTTCCATTCTAGGGCAAGTGGCAGGCCAAGCAAAAAAAATATCCCTATTTTTTTTTTCTGTTCTTTTCTTGATCAGTCTTAAAACATCCATACATTAAAATCCATTTTGCGAAGGCTCCATAAAGAATAGGAAAACAAGACATCAAACCGAATGCCCCACCCATCATCATCATCATCATGTTAGTGTGTTTGGGTTGTGACAATTTTACGCTGACAATGAACCTACCTAACACAACCCTCCTCCTTTACCCGGGCTTGGGACTGGCAGTAAAAGCAGGCTCCCACTCCCAAGCCTATCCTCATTTTTAGTAACTTAACCATCTTTTTTCTTGAATTATAACTATTTTTTTCATTAAACAAAATAAAGATACAAGCCCAAGAAAGGCTAATCACAAGCACATAAAGTCAAGCTAAAAAGTGTAGAATCACTATTCCAACAGCATCTCCATATATCAGATTTGTAGATGTTACCAAACTCCTTAATTAGGTTAACCTACAAAAAAAAAATAACAGATTGCACCTCGTAGCAACTTCATACACGGCTCTGGGTAGATCTTGAAATGTCCTAGCATGTTCAAGCCATATAGACCATATCACATCAACCAAAATAAATTTCTATAATACAGAACCACTCCTAGATTGAAATTCAAAAATCCCTAAACTCTTTCACCGGACAAGGCATCACCAAATGACACAAATGGATTAAGGAAATGGGCTACAAAACACATGCAAATGGATAATTAATAGCAAGTGAGTGGTGTCCTCTGCTTCCCGCAAGCATAAGATTCACCTGCACACTGTGGTCACGTTTGGCAACCAAATATTTAGGGAAAAGATTTTTGGTTTGCCTTAAGTTGTGGTAAATCCATGTTTGGTATTTGTAAATTTCTGAGGATTTGGACAAATGAAAATCTTCATTTGTTAGGATTTTCAGATCCGACCACCCCCCATAAAACTTGAAAATCCTCACTTAAGTGGATTTGAACATCAAAACCAATTTTATCAGCTATATGCATCGATACACACCAATATCAATGTGAAATCCTCAACTCAACAAATCCCCAGCGAGGAGTCCTTGTTCCAGTGATAATGAAGAATTATCAAATCTATAGATTCATTACCTGTTACCAAACATGCTCTATATGTATGATTTTGTTATGCCTCTAATCAAGTGTTAAATCTTATTCAACAATTGATGTGAACAAAAGACGGATAAAGTCAATTTGAACATGAATGGAAAAGGAGTTCAAACTAAATGGATAGAAATCCGGCAAATCAGAAGAAGCATCAGTCGCCCAACAGTCGGCACAGGCCAAACTTATCAAAGCCTCACTCAACTTGGTCTGCATCTGACCTGACA
This sequence comes from Camphora micrantha, assembly GCA_003546025.1. NCBI lineage: Eukaryota > Viridiplantae > Streptophyta > Magnoliopsida > Laurales > Lauraceae > Camphora > Camphora micrantha. The sequence goes on along the minus strand of QPKB01000008.1, from coordinate 43,066,557 downwards.
TGTGTCAAGATGGCTAATGATTCATGTTCAACAATAAGACAAATACAGTTTCTCTGAACATGAGGTCAAACAGATGTGTTAACTACCACCAGCATCTTGTGCATACAATTGACGCAAAGTGTTGGATGATCCATTATCAACAAGACAGCAAGCTGGAAAATTCTCATTCGACATCAAATGGCTGTTACATGTAGATTGTATTACAAATGAATGGCTGGGATGTTGGCCAAGTGCCACTGATGGAATCACGCCAATTACCCCAAGAGTGTCATATCCTCACATTTATACAGACGATAAGATGGGTATGTGCCTTAACATGAGAGCCTTTGATGAAAGAATCAGGCCAGTTTGACTAGCATTTATTGCCTTCTTAACCAAATCAACAGTGTAAATCAATAGCTGAAGGGAATAAACCCCTGCACTAACCTGATGAGCATCTGATTCCATTCATATCTGTGATATTGTCATAAGGCTGATGCAAGTAATTTTTTACTGTAATTTAACATCAAAGTGTGCAATACAGGCCTTAATTCTAGCCCCAGAAGAGTCAATCCAAACGACAGCATCATAACTAGCATTCAGATGATAGAATGAAAATGAACCCACGATGGAGTTCAAGCTTCATGAATAAGGTGCCAAAGATGATAGACTTGAATGCATTGTTATAAATACAAGTGCAGAATTCTCCTACAAGGATGAAGAGTGCCTAAGAAAAACTCCAAAATTTCAAAAGAAACCTCTGGCATTCTACAGAAACCGAAACTAATATAATTCTTGTTCCAATCAATTAACTATCATCCAACCAAAGACTAAATATATTAAAAGATGTAAAATTGTAGCATCAGTGGACCATCTATTTCTTAATTGCAGGGTCATGCAACTGATATGGAGATCGATCCTCGGGGGTTTGAATGCAGTGGGTTGCTCGGCCTGCTCTGATAGGCTTAAATTTGTATATCCATTTCATGCCCTAATTACTCATATATTTGCTTTTTAGGTCTTAATTTCAATAGATTATTCTCACTTTTATCTCTTTTATGATTTTATTAGGTTTTGATTAAAACAAGAAGATTTGAGTGCAATTCACGAGTTCTGGAACATGTTTCAGTATTTCTGCAATAACTTGAGCTGTAGACCTCGGAATTGGGAGATTCTTGAAGCGTTGGAAAGCTAACTCGAAGGGCCACAATTCTCATGTCGCGACTTTGCCGGATTCTGGAGTTATCATGCTCGAAATCAGCCATCTTGAAGACTACGAAATCTGGACAGATTTGAGCAAGAAGGAAAAAGGAAGGGCAAAACCGACTTTTCACATTTGAACTAGACCTAATTGGATCTTAGAATAAAACTCGGATAAGAATTGAAGCCCATTAGACTAGAAGCCCAACTTAGAAGTCTTGGTCCAATTTGCAAATAAGAAGAAAGTTTGGAGTCAAAGAAAGCTGGCCAAATCTTCCTATTAGGAAGGCTGGAACTTGGTGAACTAAAGGGGAGGCGGGGGAGGATTTTTGGGGATTGGATTCGAGAGTTGTTTTTGGGAAAAAGAAAGGAAGAGACGAGCAAGAAGGAGGAATGGAGGGGCGGCTGTGAAGGGATTTTAACAGAGGGATTGAGAGATTGGAAGTAAAGGGGGGAGAGAGGACGGTGCATCAAGATTTTGGAGTTCAAGCTTTCATTCCTTCATAGGAGTCTTGTCTTTGTGAAGTCTTCTTATCCTCGTCTCTAGAATTCATGATGTTAATTTTTCAATTGTTGTTTCTTTTCTTTTGAATATGAACAAAATTTATTTTCTAGGGCTAAGATGTATCCCAATTTATGATTATGTTTTGATGGATTTATTGTTGTTCTCTAAGTTTTTATTATTGTTCTTACTGCTTTTAATTCTTTTGATACCAGAGAGTTGATTGATTTAATGGACTAGGTTGAGATGGAGAGATAAAATCTAGCTAGTCTAAATAATAATTACTGTATGTTAAATGAATAATAGAGATACTAAACGTGACCTATGCAACTTTTAGAAATTCCAAAAGGCTTAGTACACTCTTAGGACCTAAATTCAATTTAGAGATATTTTGAATTGGTAATTGAGAGTTAATCCGGTAATTATTCGTGAGAAAATGTTGGAACTTAATGGGCTAGTTTGGCACTTTACCAATACAATAAAAGTCAAGTAAAACCTCCATTTTCCAGACAAGATGTCACATCAAATGCACTTTATTCAAAACTCCCCCCATCTTTTTCATATAAAAGTCAAAAAGCAACTACCTTTATCCACTATAAAAAAAAAAAAAACATCCACTTTTCCATACAAAAAGTCAAAAAGATTCAATAACAAACAACTAAAAAAAAATACGGCTAGTTTGGGAACTCTACTAATTGAGTCAAGTGAAGTAAAGTTGATTTTGAAGAAAGAATAAAATATAAGTGGGTTATGACGGTATTTTTTTTTTAGTTGTTTGCTATGGAATCTTTTTTACTTTTTATATAGGAAAGCGGAGTTTTTTTTTTTTTTTAGTGGATAAAGGTGGTTGGTTTTTTACTTTTTTTGAAAAAGATGGAGGGAATTTTGAATTAAAGTGCTTTTGATGTGACATCTTGTCTGAAAAATGGAGGCTTTACTTGTTTTTTTACTATGCTAGTAATGTGCCAAACTAGCCGTGAGGGAATTTGGTCTTTAGTGAAGGCTTAGCAACAATAGCATAATTTGTCAAAACATAGGAGTAAATTGGTGTGAAGTCTATGCCCTAGGTTTGGTTATATTGTTTTACAACTTGTTTCCTTTTCGAATTGTGATTTTTTCTTTTTATTTTTAATTGTTATTTTTAGTTTTCTAATCCATTCAATTTTCGTTTAATCAAATAGTAATAGGAATAACTTATTTTGGTAATTGGTAATATGCAATTCTCTTGGGTTCGATATCTGTATTTTCATACTATATTACTTGAGCGATTTCGTACACTTGCGAAATTTCACACCATTCTCCCCCCCGACATCTCCAAAATCTTCGAGGCTTGGAAGACAGTGGCAGGGTCAAAAAGGGGGAAGGATTATGGGATTAGTTTTATTGACTGATTCGTGATTGGTTCCAAAATCAAACATCCACATTAAGGATGTACCAACAGCAAAATGAAAAACATTCACACAAGTCAAAAAGATCTAGAAAAATTAACCAAACACGTAGACACAATTATTATCCGAGTTGAAGTTTAAAGCACATGCACACATCTATGTCTCACACCAACAGATGTTCAACACCAATATTGACAACAAACAATTCTTTCCACAAAATAAAAGGAATTGAATAATAGATATTCATTGCAATGTAGTTACAAACAACTCATTACGCCACTCACTTGAAACTGCAAATGAAAGCCTAAGAAAAAAGAAAAAGAAAAATGATGCAAACAGCAAACAGCAAACAGACAAGCATTAATCTGCATCAACAGCATGTATAAACCCCACTTGCATACCTGTGATTGACTAGATAAAAGTCCATCTTTTCATCCGAAACAGGCCGTAAAGAAACCCCAGACAGTGTGTTTGCTCCTTGTGCAGAGAATTTCACAAACCCTGTGACATCAATTTCTCCCACGGCTTCTTGGTCAGCAGAATCAATGGGAATACGTGCTCTCAGACGACCAGGCGGGCCCCTCAGGGGAACTTCCTCCACATGCCATTTCAGCTCCTTCTCTGCCCGATTCAAAACAGCCTTTGGTGAGACCTTCAGCAGAGTGGGATCCACTGGTAGTTTCACAACAAATGTCACATCCTTCAAAGGCACAGGTAACTCTGGGTTTGAAGCATACTGTACCATCAATGACAGCAAAGTCCCGCTATAACGTGCAGCCAAACGAACCCGCAAAGGGATCGGAGTGAAACGAGGCTGCAGGCTGTATTTCAAAATAGGTATGGGTTCCTCAGATGGTGCGGTCCTCACATGAAACAGCCCATTCCCAAGGCTGCTAATTCGAGAGCCTTGCATCACAACTCTCTTGACCCCAGCTGTGCCATCGATGCGGAAAGAGAATTCAGTGTCCTTCTCACCAGATTGCTTCGGTGGCATTGTCTTCAAATAGACAATGCCCTGTAACCCAACTCTAGCAAGCAGTGATTCCCGGAATTCCGCACTGATTTCTTCTGAAATGTACATCTGGGGACCTTTCATTTCTTCCGTTTTCTTCACCAAAAGGTTCTCTAGAGTGCCAGCTGCATCCACAGCAGCTGACCTCTCTGCAGCAGGCTGATCTGAGGTATGCAGCAGCTCCAATCCACCAAGCCCCTGTGGTTTTGCTGTCTTTGCAGTCCCCACAAATTCTGATGCATCCAATCCTCCACCAAAAGCATCATTGAACCCTTCGAAAGCTTCAGACAATGTCGTCTCCTCCTTTCCAAATTCAACACCACCATAATCTCCTTCAAACCCCTCAACTCCAATAAATGTAGACTGGGTAGCAGCAGCAGGTGGAAGAGTAGTAACTTCAAGACCTGCCAGCGCAACCGCCACATCAGATGGCAACGCTTTATCCTTGCTCTTCTTGAACCCACCCACAAGCTCCTCCGGCTTGTTAATCGCATCGCTCGCAGCAAAAGGGTCTTTCTCCGTGGGGGCGGATTCATCTGCCTTCTGCTGGGGCTGCTCCTGCGTCTCAGGTGGTGGAGGGGCGAGGGTGGCTGCTACCTCATCACCAGCAGCCAGAGTCTCAGGGGGCAGCTCAAAGAGGGAATTCGAGAACAATTCCACATTCGCCTGGTGCTCCACCGCCTGCCCCTCCACAGCAGGCCAGCTCTCCGCCCCCCGCGCCCTGTTCTCCGCCTCAATTGAAGAGTGAACCATCTTCGCAATGGTTTCACCATGCATAGAGGAGAGAATGGCGGCGAGGCGGGTGCTACTCACACCGCCACGGAGAACTATATCAAGGGCCATGTAGACCTCGGCGTACTTGCGGTGTAGCTTCTCCGGAGTGACGTCGACGCCGCGGCAGGCAGCGACCACGATGGAGACAGCCTGATTAACAACACTGATGCACTCGAAAACGTTATTAATGGGGGAGTCATTGGATTCCACGGTGGTGATGGCGAGTACATAGATGGAATTGACGAGGCGATAGACAACGCGGTACTTGGACTCGACGCCGACGATGAGCTGGCCGCTGGAGGCGGCGAGGGGGTCATCGCCAAGGGAGGCGTCTAAGAAGTCGTCTGAGGCGGTGGCGGCGGTGGTGGCGTTGGGGTTGGTTTTGTTGGAGGAGGCGGAGAGGGAGAGGCGCGTCTGGCGGAAGGAGGAGAGGGCGACTAGGGCGCGGGCGGGAGGGAACCATTCGCGGGTTTGGAGGAGGATATCTGGGCCGTTGGATGGTTGCAGAGAGAGGGCCAGGCACGCCATTTCTTCTCTTCTCTTGTGTTTTCTTCCTAGGGTTTTGGATGGGTTTTTCGCAGATCTAGGGTTTCGAATTCTTTACAGATCTAGGGTTTCGAATTCGAATTCTACTCAGATCTAGCGTTTGGATTTAGGTTCAGTGAGTATGAAAGAGAGAGTGAGAGAGAGAGAGATTACCGGAGTATGAATTGCAGAAAAAGAAGAAGATGCTGCATTTTTTCGATCGATCAGAGACCTTGGAAATCTTCAGACGCAGTGGGAGAAGAGAAGCTTCAAAAGGGAGAATGTGAAAGTGGTGTGAGTTGATCCAACGGGGGTGGTTATGATCTATTTCCTGGTCCGTGGGGGTGCGACTCGGTTTAAAGGCCAAAACTCACATTGTGTGCTATCTGAGTTAGTCATTGAGTTGGGCGAGTTTAAAAAAAAAAAAATTTTCCTTCCTCTGCTTTTTCTTAGAGACAACTATTAAAAAAAGAATCCTAAATTGTCATTAACCGAAAACCGGCCGCTAGTCAAAATTGCACAGAAGTGGTTCCCTGTGACCACTTCTATTTTTTTTTATTAAAAATTTAAACGTATGACGACATTGTCGCTTAATATTTCATTTAAACGCGTGACGACGTCGTCGCTTAATCGCTGAAATCTCATTTTCCCCTTCCTCATCCCATCGTTTTCCCCCTTCGTCTGGCGGTTTCATTCCCCCCTTTTCTTAGGCTAGTGCTTTCTCTCAAACCCATGGCCTTAGTCACATTTGAATGGGATATGCCTTATCATAAGGGGATTAGGTCGATGCCACATGCATAATTTCTCTTATGACAAAAGGCAACCAGTTTTTGCCTGTCTCATATTATCATTTCTCAATTATAATCCATTCTCCCACTTCATATTCATTGCATTTGCTTTTGCACTTCCTCATTCATTGATGGACATTTAATATATTTGAACATGACTCATTGTTTTATTTCTTCCATTTTATTAGTCTAAGAAAGGCGGAAAGGAAACCGTCAAAGAAAGGGAGCAAATGATGGAAGGAAGAAGGGAAAATGGGATTTCAGGCGATTAAGCGACGATGTCGTAACACGTTTATATCTTTCATAAAAAAAAAATGGAAGTGGTCACCTGGAACCACTTCTGTACAATATTGACTAGTAGCCTATTTTTAGATTAGTGACCATCTAGGGTCCTTTTTTTGTAGTTTTCTCTTCTTCTTTACGCTCATTTTGTTGACTTTGATGGATTCACACAAGTTGAATACTTGGTTGGACTCACACAAATTGCCTTGGCTATGTTAATTTTCCAGACAGATGTGCCCTTCGTTCTGGGTTTTTAATTAATTACTTTTTGATCTAACTGAGATTAGAGCCAAAGACGGATTAAGGCTATAAAAACAAGTTGGTCCGGACTATGTAGTAAATTAACTAAACAATTATTTAAGTCACTGAAAATTGCATCAATGAGGACTCAATTTTGGGTTTTCAGATGCATAACCAATAACAAATTTAAATTTAAGTGCACGTTTGGCAGACTTTGACGCAGCAAAATCCTCCCGATTTACTTTGTTTCCGTGGAAAATCCACATTTGGAGATGAGCGGAAAGTTGGCGCTCATAATCCCCACATGCATTTCCGATTTTTTCCAAAATTCCAACCTCCCCAAGAAGAGGTTTCCCTTTTTCTAATTGAAAACTTGTGTTACGGGTCCCATAATCACGATCCAAACCATTAATTATCTTTAGAAGGCCCAAAATGGCTAAAAAAAGCAAGTATCAGCGGTTGAGGAAAGTTAGCGCTCAAAATCCCCATGTATTGCATTTCCGATTTTTACCAAAATTCTGACCTCCCCATAAAGAGGTTTCCCTTTTTCTAATCCAAAACCTGTGTTTTGGGTCCCACAATCACGATCCAAACCATTAATTATCTTTAGAAGGCTCAAAATGGCTGAAAAGGCAAGTATCAGCGGTTAGCTGTCGATTCATCATATATTTTAAGATATTTATTAAAAAAAAAAAACCTAGATAATTGGATTATTATTTTGGACTTCTATGAGGGCCGTTTGCAAAATCAGATCCATTCATTCTCTTCATTAGGCCTAAAACGACTATGAGGTTAAATACCACAGCGTGACTCAACATGGATAATGTGAAAATTAGAAACCAAAATTTCAGCCGCTTTCAACTAAGTGGAGGAAGAATGCAACATATAAATCGTTGTACAAAACCGTTAACTTATATGTTACCTTCTTTTGCTTTGAAAACCTACTGTGTGGATCCCACAATCAATTTAAACGGGGAACCATTCGCGGTTTTGTTGGAGGAGGCGGAGAGGGAGAGGCGCGTCTGGCGGAAGGAGGAGAGGGCGACTAGGGCGCGGGCGGGAGGGAACCATTCGCGGGTTTGGAGGAGGATATCTGGGCCGTTGGATGGTTGCAGAGAGAGGGCCAGGCACGTCATTTCTTCTCTTCTCTTGTGTTTTCTTCCTAGGGTTTTGGATGGGTTTTTCGCAGATCTAGGGTTTCGAATTCTTTACAGATCTAGGGTTTCGAATTCGAATTCTACTCAGATCTAGTGTTTGGATTTAGGTTATGTGAGTATGAGAGAGAGAGAGAGAGAGAGAGAGAGAGAGAGAGAGAGAGATTACCGGAGTATGAATTGCAGAAAAAGAAGAAGATGCTGCATTTTTTCGATCGATCAGAGACCTTGGAAATCTTCAGACGCAGTGGGAGAAGAGAAGCTTCAAAAGGAAGAATGTGAAAGTGGTGTGAGTTGATCCAGAAAAAGTCTATTTGTCCTTAACATTGGGACCGATCCATGGACCGGTCCCAATGGCCCATGGATCGGTCCCAATGTTCTGGACAAGTAGCATCTCTCGTTGATCCAAGGGGGTGGTTATGATCTATTTCCTGGTCCGTGGGGGTGCGACTCGGTTTTAAGGCCAAAACTCACATTGTGTGCTATCTGAGTTAGTCATTGAGTTGGGCGAGTTTAAAATTTTTTTTTTTTCCTTCCTCTGCTTTTTCTTAGAGACAACTATGAAAAAAAGAATCCTAAATTGCCATTAACCGAAAACCGGCCACTAGTCAAAATTGCACAGAAGTGGTTCCCAATGACCACTTCTATTTTTTTTTATTAAAAATTTAAACGTATGACGACATTGTCGCTTAATATTTCATTTAAACGCGTGACGACGTCGTCGCTTAATCGCTGAAACCTCATTTTTCCCTTCCTCCTCCCATCATTTTCCCTCTTCCTCTCGCGGTTTCATTCCCCCCTTTTCTTAGGCTAGTGCTTTCTCTCAAACCCATGGCCTTAGTCACATTTGAATGGGATATGCCTTATCATAAGGGGATTAGGTCGATGCCACATGCATAATTTCTCTTATGACATATTCTTGATAATAATTTAAAAAAAAGAGAGATAACAAAAGGCAGTCAATTTTTGCCGGTCTCAAATTATCATTTGTCAATTATAATCGCTTCTCCCACTTCATATTCATTGCAACTGCTTTTACATTTCCTCATTCATTGATGGACATTTAATATATTTAAATGTGACTCACTGTTTTATTTCCTCCATTTTATTAGTCTAAGAAAAGGGGAAAGAAAACCGTCAAAGAAATGGGGAAAATTATGGTAGGAAGAAGGGAAAATGGGATTTCAGGCGATTAAGCGACGACGTCGTCACACGTATAAATCTTTAATTAAAAAAAAAAAAAAAAGTAGTCACAGGGAATTACTTCTGTGTAATATTGACTAATGGCCTATTTTTCGATCGGTGACCATCTAGGGTCCTTTTCTTGTAGTTTTCTCTTCTTCTTTTTGCTCATTTTGTTGAGTTTAATTAAGTTAATACTTGGTTGGACTCACACAAGTTGCCTTGGCTATGTTAATTTTCCAGACAGATGTGCCCTTCGTTCTGGGTTTTTAATTCTGGGTTTTTAATTAATTATATTTTGATCTAATTGAGATTAGAGGCAAAGACGGATTAAGGCTATAAAAACAAGTTGGTCTGGACTATGTAGAAAATTAACTAAACAATTATGTAAGTGAATGAAAATTGTATCAATGAGGACTCAATTTTGGGTTTTCAGATGCATAACCAATAACAAATTTAAATTTAAGTGCACGTTTGGCAGACTTTGACGCAGCAAAATCCTCCTGAGTTACTTTGTTTTCGTGGAAAATCCACATTTGGAGATGAGAGGAAAGTTGGCGCTCAAAATCCCCACTATGCATTTCTGATTTTTTTCCAAAATTCCAACCTCCCCACGAAGAGGTTTCCCTTTTTCTAATTGAAAACCTGTGTTATGGGTCCCACAATCACGATCCAAACCATTAATTATCTTTAGGAGGCCCAAAATGACTAAAAAAAGCAAGTAGCAGCAGTTGAAGAAAGTTGGCGCTCAAAATCCCCACGTATTGCATTTCCGATTTTTTCCAAAATTCTGACCTCCGCATAAAGAGGTTTTCCTTTTTCTAATTGAAAACCTGTGTTATGGGTCCCCACAATCATGATCCAAACCATTAATTATCTTTAGAAGGCCCAAAATGACTAAAAAAAGCAAGTAGCAGCGGTTGAAGAAAGTTGGCGCTCAAAATCCCCACGTATTGCATTTCGATTTTTTCCAAAATTCTGACCTCCCCATAAAGAGGTTTTCCTTTTTCTAATTGAAAACCTTTGTTATGGGTCCCACAATCACGATCCAAACCACTAATTATCTTTAGAATGCCCAAAATGGCTGAAAGGGCAAGTATCAGTGGTTAGCTATCGATTCATCATATATTTTAAGATATTTATTATAAAAAAAACCTAGATCATTGGATTATTATTTTGGACTTCTACGAGGGCCGTTCGCAAAATCAAAACCGTTCATTCTCTTCATTAGGCCTAAAACGACTATGAGGTTAAATACCACAGCGTGACTCAACATGGATAATGTGAAAATTAAAAACCAAAATTTCAGCCACTTTCAACTAAGTGGAGGAAGAATGCAACATATAAATCGTTGTACAAAACCGTTAACTTATATATTACCTTCTTTTGCTTTGAAAACCTACTGTATGGATCCCACAATCAAGATTGGAACCACATTAATTATGATTATAATGTCCAAAATGGCTGTTATGCCAAATATCAACCGTTGATCCATCATAAATGTTGAGATATTTGCAAATAAATTTAGAAGGATTTTACGGGAAAATTCTCAATAAATGACCGTTGCACAAAAAGATTCCCCATAGTTGAGGCCTTACGAAAGGATTCCTTCATCTCTCTTTTTTTTTTTTTTTTTTATAACTTTGAGAGGAGTGACTAGTATCGTCTAGAGTGGGCTCCACCCGATGGGGAATATTAAAAAGTATTTCCGCTGCCTCTACTAATGCCTTAAGGTTTTAGTAGCAATAGCTAGCTAAAGAAATTCAAGATGGTATCAGAGCCAACTGGTCGTGAGTTCGAATCCCAAGAGGAACGACTCGGCGCAAAAAAAAAAAATACGTGTCGCCAAAAGTGCACCAACCGGGTTCCATCTGAGAGAGAGTATTGAAGAGTGGGCTCCACCCGATGGGGAATATTGAAAAGTATTTCCGCTGCCTCTACTAATGCCTTAAGGTTTTAGTAGCAATGGCTAGCTAAAAAAATTCAAGAGCTCGCCTATAACTTAGGCAATGCTAGAGTCGTTTGATCTTGCTCCTTTCTAGAAATCTCAAAACGGTGTCATGGTTGAGGACAGTGGGGCGTTGAATGCCCAAAAGTGGAATGAACTAATAAAAGAATATATAGAGAAGGCCCCATCTTTCCCATGGCTTTGGAAATCAAAGAAGTTTGTAATATCAAACTAAAATTATTTCATGTTGTTGTTCTCTTCTTTGGGTGTTGGGTATGTGTAGGTCATTGATATTCGTCTCTGTACTACTAAGAAGAGGATGTTGGTAACTTCTCCTTCCAAAGAGCCTCGACCGTTCTCTATACCGTCTTGCCATTATCACATGCCAAGGATTCTTCACCGCATTGTCGATCTTACCGGGGAACAGTCGAGCAATCAAAGCCCACTTGCTCCCCTGAATGCGCTGTGCTGACAAGTTGGTTAAACCACCTCAATCTACAACTCTTCCGTACAAAAGGAGAAAAAAAAACAGGGAAAAGGACACAAACATTGAGAACCCATTTCCTAGAACTGAACATGTCTTGAACAAAAATGAAAAGTCTTCATTTTCTACTATTTCAGAATTTACTTCTCAATGTAGCAAAGCATTTTCCATTCTGAAGAAAATAGTTCTCTTCCTCTCCACCAGGACCATAGATGCTAAAAGCATTATACACTAGCGTCGCCTAAATTTGAGCACCCCAATTCAGATTCCAGTTTTTCTAACACTCTTCACAATAGAAAAGCACCCCAATTCAAATTCAATATAAGAAAAACACCCCCAATTCAGATTCCAGTTTATTAACATTCTCACAATAGAAAAGCACCCCAATTCAGATTCAATATAAGAAAAACACCCCAATTCAATTTCCAGTTTTTAACATTCTTACAGTAGAAAAACACCCCAATTCAGATTCCAGTTTTTAATGAGTCTTTGTTGAGAGCCATTCCTTTCCTTTCACACATTGCTAAAAAAAATAAAAAAAAAAACCCATTCATTACAATAATTAGAAAAATTGATTGGTAACATTAGCCAATTTTCCTTTCATCATCAAGTGGACATGCCACACAATCAACACAGATGAAAATAAAACCCTCAACAGATCCAACATCTATTTACATTTGCAAAACCTCAAAGTCTCACATTCTCACACTAAGCTCCATGGATCTGGTTTCAGACAAGAGATTCAAAGCAAAGTACATATATTTGATGAAAACCCTACCTACAATACAACCTACCTACCAACCTACAATACTACCTACCTACCTACCTACACCAGCCAAGCCAAGAGATCTGATCTGAAAGAGGGCTAACCACCAAACCCATAGAGGGTTCGGCCCTGGCGCTTGAGGGCATAGACGACATCCATAGCAGTAACGGTCTTGCGACGAGCGTGCTCGGTGTATGTAACGGCGTCGCGGATGACGTTCTCCAAGAAGATCTTGAGGACGCCCCTCGTCTCCTCGTAGATGAGGCCGCTGATACGCTTCACGCCTCCACGCCGCGCCAGCCTTCGGATCGCAGGCTTCGTGATTCCCTGTATGTTGTCCCGCAGGACTTTCCTGTGCCGCTTCGCTCCTCCCTTTCCAAGACCCTTCCCTCCTTTCCCTCTCCCAGACATCTTTCTCTCTCTCTTTCTCTCTCTTGTGGAAAGGAAAATGAATGTGAATTTGGAGTCCTTGCTTGTGTTTGGGTTTGTGGGGATGCTTTCTTTGTGTGTTTTTATAGGGGAGGAGAGGGAGTGTTGGCCGTTGGATTAGGTGTCGATCCGTGTGAGGTGAGATCTGGAATGTGATTGGTTGAAGTGGCTCTTTGCGGATTGTGGTTAGAAAAAGGTTTGGATGGTTGAAATTGAACTGTTGAAGGCCTAGTGTGGGGTTTGGACTTGGTTTGTTACAATTGGGTTGATTACGACTCAGCTCATGAGCTTGTCGAGCTGGGTCTGGGTTTGCAATTTCGAATGCTTTGTTTGATTGAAAAGAATTCTTGAGTCTATTTGTATTTTGTGTAACGTTGCGGAAGAGGAAAGGCAAGAGGTGAAAAATACCGATCATGTCTGGGAGGGGAAAAACGGGAATCAAGACGAGTCTAAAACCACGAATCTATAGAAACTTTGCTGCACCGAACGGGATGAGGAAGGAAGTGGACGCCTTGTCGACTTTTTTTCCCGCAATATCTTTCATCTGCACTAATGGTTCCTTAAAGTGGCATTTCAAATGATAATTTTATAGTATAGAATTCTAAGACATCCACTTTTAAAAAAGACAATTGGCGCTTGGCGTTTTAGAACTCCAATTGGGAGACAATGGTTAGACAAGAAAATGAAATGCTTAAAAACCAAGAAGAGCTAAATAAATTGTGGAATTCTTCAACAACATTAGAAAAAGAATTAGAATAACTCTATCACTTTTATTATTTGCTTGTCTGAGGAGCTTATCTTGAGAAGTTGCAGCAAATGAGAGGTTTCTAGCTCTAATGGGAACCGAAATGGAGTTTTGTTAGTGACCATAACATAGGGTGTAAGAAGAGATGTTGGACAAATATCATTTACATCACTCATGAAAAATACTTGCCATCCTTATGTGATAAAGTAAGGAAGAAAGATGAATGAAGAAAGATGAACGGGGTGGGCAAGAAACGGAGTGGGGGAAATGGAGAAAGAGGTGGGAAAAAATGAAGAATAAGAGATGAGCAACGATAACATCCTCAAACAAAAGCAAAAAAACTATAGAAGAGACTTTACTGTTATAGACAAACTATAAGGGCTTTTTTTTTGCACCAGACATCTAAAATATTTTTTTCAGTAATTTCTATGTTCTATTATCAAACTTATATAATATAAAAAGCTTACCTACTTTAAACATTCACATCAATCGCAAAGAACTGCCTTTTCGTTAGTTTTTTAAATATAGGGAAAACCTTTAATTCATCAAATCATACATTCAAATGATTTTTTGCCATGCAATCCAAAAGACACAACATTTAGTCGGATTAATTTTAATCGACCTAAAAAGTAAGCATGTTGATTGACACTTGCAAGGACTAATTGGGGTATATGGATTCGCACATGCAAGGGAAAGGGTTGGCCAGGTTCGGAACCTGATCACCTTAGTGAGAATTGTCACATCTTACAACTAGAGTAAGACACCATACTGTGGCCGGAAAGGACTTATTTATACAAAATTCTAAAAAAAGAATAAAAATTCTCGAAACTTAAGAACATTCTAAGTGCTTGTGATTTATAGGACCTTCCTTCAATATAAGGCTAAAACTTTTTTAAAAATTCCCCTAGTTTAAGCGACATAGACATGCTGGTGGAGTTCATTGACATAACCAATTAAAATAATGAGAAGCCTTTTAATTTTACCAAAAGTCACAACATTTATTCAAATTAATTTTAATAAACTTAAAAGGTAGGCATGGTGATTGACTTGCAAGGACTAAGTGAGGTAATAAGGATTCGCACATGCAATGAAGGGCTAATCACCCTGGTGAGAATTGCCTATCTTACCACTAGAGTAAGACACCGTACTGCAGCCAAAAAGGACCTATTGAAAAGAAATTCTACAAAAAAAAAAAAAAAAAATCTCGAAACTTAAAAACATTCTAGATGCTTGTGATTTATAGGGCCTTCCTTGAATATAAAGCTAAAACTTTTTTAAAAATTTCCCTAAATTAAAGTACATATTCATGCTGGTGGAGTTCATTACCAATTAAAATAATGAGAAGCCTTTTAATTTTAGCTATCCCAAAAATCAGCTCATGCTAATCCTATACAAGGGTTTAAACTAGACTACTACTCAAAACCTTGCATGTAAGTGAAAAACAATCTTGCATTCTGCAATTGCAACAACAGCAAAGTGTCAAAGACCTCACAGAAAAACCTCAAATGAGAAGGTCAGTCAGTTCCCAATGGTGTAGGTGAAAACTGAGAAGACCCAAATATCTTTGGGCAGCACCATAGGGCTTAAAAAAAAAAAAAGTACCCACGGGCCCAAGGACAAGGCCCAAAGTTAGCTCACATTGGCAACAGTTAGATCAAGATCCAGTGTTTTTGTGTTGGGTGCAGTAGGACCTTAGAACCACACCCACTCTTTCTACAATTCCTATGGACACTCATTGTCCAAGAGAATCTCTTCTCCAAGAGGGATCCACTTGATTTAACCATCTTATAAGTGTATAAAAGGAATTGAGGCCAGCAGATTATCACCACCGTTCAATTAAGTGAGCCCCACATTGATTCACACAGATCATCTCCCAGTTGGACCTATCTTGGATTATCCAATTCCAAGGACCCACACATATCATGCTCACATGATCCATGTCCACAAATTGCAACGTAGGGTTGTAAAAGGGTCGGTTCCAGTCTAGGTCCGTGGTGGACCCGGAACCGGAACCGTTAAGGAAAAGGTGGAACCGGATTTGGACCTGAACCATTTCGGAACTGATTTCTTGGCTCCGAAACCTAAACCAAAACTATATATGAGACGGGTCCAGATCCGAGTCCGGGTTTAGGTAGAGAATGCTATTAAAAAAATATTATTTTTAGGAGAGATTTTAGAAAATTGAGGTAATATGTCGGGTCTCGGGTGCACTGGTCCAAACCAAACCGGACCCGGACCCATTTACTTGTCGAGGCCTAAATAAGGACCCATACCCGATTTTTAACTGGTCGAAACGTCCGGGTAATCGGAGAATCGGATACGCATTTATATCCCTATTACAACGTCAGATGCATGTTCTGATTTCAGTTTGGATATTATGGATTGTATGGCCCACCAAATGGACGATTTGGATTCAGCAATTACTTAAATGATGAATTCAAGTACATTGACCATTACAACCATCAATATCTGGGGCATAAGCTTCAAATCTGCGTTACTCTCTGCCTCCAAGAACATGTACATCTTCTCTGGATGAGAAACAGTGTATCACTTCTGCAGACTTGGCAGCTTCTATGGGGACATCTTCCATCACTCTCTCCTGACCTATTGGATAGTATATCCCTGTCCGATGATGTGGGACCCACCATGACCCAGCGTGCTCATCCACGAGGCACTCAATCTTATCTTCTCTGCCCATCCCTGCAGTTGCCACTGCCTTGGACTCACTCATCAGGCTATCATTGTGGACACTTTTCCATGTCATTCCCCTGAAACAAGCAAACTAGAAAAATTAGAGGCGGTTTCTCCTAAAAATAAATAAATAAGTACCAGCTACTATCATCATCATCAAAGTCTTGTCCCAACTATATTGGAACCGGCTACCATATTTAGCTAATTGTAAGTTGAGAGTGGCTACCTACACACTGCAAACAACTCTATACACACTGCTTTTAAAAATAAAATTAAAAAAATCCATAAACTACCCCTCGCCCTCTCCTTCCCTCTCGCCATGCTCGTTGCAATCTACCGCCCGCCTGCCCACCCTCTCCCCTTCATCTCCTCTCCCTCTCTATTTCCCTCTCTTTCCCTCTCCTTGCTAAATCCTACACCCTGCTCGTCACCGCCCGATGCCCGCCCACCCTCTCTCCTTCTTCCTCTCTATTTCCCTCTCCCCGCTCGTCGCTGATCGCCGCCCAGTCACCCTCTCCCCTTCCTTTCTCCCTCTCCTTCTCAGTGGCTAAAGGAAGCTCAACAATTCTAGTGTAATTCTGCCATTTTGCTCATTAGCTCTTGTGGGGCTTCCGGCCACTAACATGTTCGGCGACACATGGCCGAACGAATCAAATTCACCAATTTCAATGGCAATTTTTATTTATTTTTACATCCAAAGCATTTGCTTCTCCATTTGCTTGTTCACCATGAAAGGGAGAGAGGAAGGGGAGACGGTGACCGGGCGGCGATTGGCGACGAGTGGGGAGAGGGAAATAGAGAGGGAGAAGGAGAGAGGGTGGGCGGGCAGCGAGTGGCGACGAGTAGGGTTTAGGGTTTAGCATGGAGAGGGAAAGAGAGGGAGAAGGAGAGGAAGAGGGAGAGGAGAGGAAGGGAAGAGGGTGGGCGGGCGGCGGACGACGACAAGCAGGGAGAGAGAGGGAAGGAGAGGGCGAGGGGTAGTTTAGGAGTTTTTTTATTTTATTTTTTCTTTTTTAAAATGCAGTGTGTAGAGAGCCATGTACAATGCGTAGATAGCCACACTCTTTTAAGTATCCGAATATCACAACTAATTAAAAAGTTGATTCACATGAATTAGTAAGTTATAGTGCATTCAATAGGATTGGTTCAGATTTGAATTGGGTTGGAGATTGAAATAGTGAGAATGGACTCAAACTCAAACCAACACGCTATTAATCGAATCATAAATGCGAACCCTAACCCTGATTATCGAGCTGGATTTCGATCAGATTTGGAATTGCCACCCCCAAGGACTCGGGTTATCCAAACACGTGAGCCATCATTTAAACACAAATGAGCTAACTGAACAAAGTTTCCTTGGATTGGGAAAGACATTGAAGAAGGATTATATACTGCGTTTAAATTTAATGAATAGTTTACCTAAAGAACTTGGAATTTTTGGTATAAGCACTTCTTGCCATGGCCCCAACCATATGTGTTCTCTATTTGCGTCCCTTTGGTTTTCTTGGGCTTGCAATTGCTTCCACTAAATGCTATAATTTATAGGGATGATAGCACGTATTTCTATGTTTCTGGAAAGGCATGGACAAAGGAAAAAACAAGAGGCAGTTGGGCATCTGTGGCATATCTTCAGCTTTATGCACCACTGCAGCCCATGCCACAAAGATTCTAGATAATAAGCAACCACTTGCAGTTTGAAGATTAAAAAGATAAGGGTTGTATTTTGCAATACAAAAATATTGAGTAGGCATTGTGGATGGTAATAGATATGAGATCCCAACTTGGCATATAAGAATTTTTTTTTTCTTTTTTGAAATTAACGAAATTCATTAATAAAGTAAAACGGTACAAAAGAGCTATAGTGACAAACTTTATAAAAAAAAAAAAAAAAAAAAAAAAAAGGAACAGACTAGACATTGGCTAAGGGAAAGGCCCAAGTGCTCCTAAAATGTCTAAGGAACATTAAAAAACTGAAAAGCCAAAAAGAAAAAAAGGAACATTAAAAAACTGAAAAGCCAAGGTCATAAGGCGGAGACGTAGATGAGACCTCAATTTCCTATGATTTGACTTAAAACGGTGATAGTAGGATAACCATTTCCTCTCTAGTTCTTCAATTTTAACTCTTTTGATAGGAAGCTATTGCTCAGAATCCCTAGGAATTAAATAGCAGGCAAAAAGGTGAGCCCTACATCAAATAACAACATTAGGAAAGAACACTAAGCTCCAAACTACTAAAACCTGCACTGCATAAACGCCCCTACATCTCTTTGTTTTATGTTGCTGATTCTCTGGCCAGAGATGTTTATAGTGTTGTGCATGTATATGCGGAAACGTGAATCAATGCGATCGAGCAAATAATCAACCACACAAGAACAAGCAATCACAAACAAGAGAATTACGTGGTTCGGCAATCTTGCCTACGTCTACGAGAAAGAATATATAAAATCTAACACATTAAATTTTATCGTTGATGCTTTAGAGAAAGATATCCTGTGTTGTTTACCAAATAAGCAATAATCACAAAGGTCAAGAGATGTACATTTGGAGTAATGAATTCAATCTTTCTTTGCCAATATCTGCAGTCCTTTCTCACTCATATGTCCCAGTCTCTTGTGCCACACACAGCTTCAAAATTTCTTCATGGGTTTCCGTGTATTTCCACTGGGCCAAATTTCCAACCCAATTGTGGCTAGACCCACTTTTATATTGGATCATGAGTCCAATTCTTGTATCTTCTTTGCAAATGGTTTGTATATATGAAAGTGTAGTCACCACTAAATGGCTTGCTAGGTATCCCACGGGGTATGTTGACATGGGCCACAACATTACAGCTATAATGATTCAGGTTTGGGCAAGGTGGGTCAGGGTCATGCCAGATGTGGATCTTCTAATCTAATCTAATTTTAACAGATCTGGATATAGGTCTGGCTCCAAATCTGTCAGAGGTTTCAATTCTAGGATTTAACTGAGTAAGCCCACTGTGATCAACTCAAAGCTTTCTTACTCATGACCCAATGTGGATTGGAAAGCATCTCAACTTGATAGTTATCCAGTAGTAGGCACTAATGGATTTAGAAAAAAATTATATTTCATTTGAAGGTTGAGAATTGTTAAACCTTTGAGGTCCAATAAATTAAGGCTTTTTACTCACCTTAATCCAGATTCCATGACTCTCATGTGATTAGCATATACATATAGTGGCCAAACTAAAAATCTACTTTGCCAAAGTACATGATAATAAGATATTTTCTTTCAATAATATTTGGTCTGAGTCTAGATTAGCATCATAGTTATCCAGTCCATCAGGAACTCTGTATCCAAACCAATACAATGAGTCCAGGCCCACTTGTGAGTCTTGGGCCTGACTCGAACCATTTATAGCCTAATGTCACACAATCACAGCTTGATTATACGCTTGATGGCAGGGTCTAAGGGTTTATGGAGTCATATGAGCATCATGATCATTCAAGTGGTGTGACATGCATGTGATTGAAAGGAGAGGCGGATGTTGAAGGACTGGTAAGGATTTCTAGTTTTCAATGATACCTAGAAAAAATTTCTTCTAAAAAGATTTATTCAAGAAAAAATGATACATATTTTTCTAGAGAATTCTATTATATTATGAAAATATGTAAAAATAACTAGAATATTCTAGAATGTTTTGGATAAGTGTAGGTTTAAATTTTAGAATAGTGGTTTAAAAGTTTCTATGGTAGAGTCTAGAAGCTTCCTTGTCTATTGGATGAGTGACATGTAAATAGATCATAGCCGATGATTATATAGGCTAGAAAAAAAAAAAATATATATATATATATGGTAAGGATTCCTTTGTAAACAAGTCTCTTCTTATTGTTGTGTGAATGTGCACTCCTTGGTCTAATTTTTTTTTTTTTTTTTTAATCTAAGATCATATGCGAATGCTACATGCGCTTGAATCAAGGAATATACTGAAATCTTAACTTGGGCGTGAGATAGAAGAACAAACATAACACTATGCTTTTGAAATTCCTTCTCCCTCCTCTGTCTCCGAAAAGGGTGAATTTGAGTTTTCAATGTTACTCATGAACTCTTTTTTGTTTTTTTAAAAATGTCTTTTTCATCTTGCTCTTGCCATCCTCTTTTTGTTTTTTTCCTCCAAAAAGGACCTTGCGAGACTTTGTGTAATATGTGTATATAAATTTAGTCAAATTTCAATATAATATAAAAGATTTAACATTTATTTTATTTTCATAAATAAATAAATAAATAAAAACTTTTTTTTTTAAAAGTTAGTATCATGAAGCCATTAAAAAGACTCTTATATTTTATGTGCTATTGCTATGCTTCTTTTTTATTGCCTCTTATGCTTATGTAATATTTCTTTTATGTTTTAATATTATATTATTAGATTATATTATGAAAGAGAGAGATTAATCTCTCCTTCTGCAAACGTAACTACCAAATTGGTTTTGGGAATATTTTCAATCTTGATTTCGATTTAGGCGGTGGAAAGATCTTGATTTTTTTTATGGTTGAGCAAGAAAAAGAAATAACTAACAAATTGGTTTTTCAACAAGGTGAACCGGTTCCAAAACTGGAATCGGGTTCTCTTATGAAAATTGGATTTAAAAACTAACAGAATGAGTTGTCAAAACCTAATTCAGAATTGAAACCGTCATTTAAAAAACAATTCTAATTTTGGCCCCGAGTCCAATATATTTCCAGCCCGAAACCGACCATTTTACATCCCTTGTTGAGGATATACATCTACTGGGCCCATGGGTGGTTTAGGTGGAAGAGTGCCCAGCTTCATTTTCAAGCCCGGGTCCAACCTAACCACAACCCTAGCATATTCCAACCAAGTTACTGGTTGGGTTAGTCTAATTTGTATGTAGGCTCAGTCAATGGAGTCCTTTTATTGTATGTTAAATAGAGATCAAATAGTCTAGACACTCATGTTATCCACCAAATTTAGTGTGTGGGCCGCCACCCTCTCGTTGTTTTGTCTCCTTCCAACTCAATTGAGTTACGGCCATGTCAGTATCCTACTTATTTAGATAACTCACTTGTAAAGTGAATTGAAGTAAATGTGTAAAAAGAAGTTTTATAAATAAAAAGAACTTAAGCCCCAATTAAATGGATATGCAAAGAAATACATAAAACCATTGGGATAGGGTGTCACATTTTTAACATCATCGTGAGATTGGGGATGATGATGATGAATTGATGATAGATATGCAGGTTGACCCATCGATCAAGCTGCAATGGCCCATTTATTTAAAATTATGGATTCCTCAAATTAGATATAAATAAAGAGAACTTGCCTTATTAGATTACAAGTGGTTTTTAATTAAAATCATGATAGACATCAAAGTATTACAATAAAAAACCAATCCAAATAGCTATTACAAAATATCAAATCCATCAAAACTGGATCGAGATAAAAAAAAACTATAAAAATATTTAAAAATATGATGGGCCACTAAACAATTCTCATGATTTTTTCTTTTCTAAAACTGAAAGTAAAACTTATAATTAAAGTTTAAATAATTTTCATTGGTTCTCAAACTTAATGATCAGGCTCTCGCTTTAAAATTAACACCTTGCATTGTTTCTCTATCAACCATCTTTTCTGGAGTTAAAGAAACTAAGACTGACAAAACAACAATTATATAAAAAGGGTGTTCCTCACCACACATGGTGAGGGATAGATGCACTTGAATATCTCTCACATATATATATATATATAAAATGACAGCAGCATTCTTTGTGAGGGAGAGACACGTGGCATTATAAGCAGTTCTCCCTCATATACTCTAAAAATAATGTAGAGATAACCATTTTTTAAAGTTCATTTTTGATTAAGAATGGCTCCTTAGTCCTTACCCGAGTGGTAATGAGCTTTAGTTCTTACTTGACTACCTGTAGTTTGAACCCCGGGTACGTCACATAAAATAATTTCCTGGGGTACAAAATTACTATTTTTTCCTAAAACATAGCATATGATACCAATTTTTCTTTGGTCCTTCCAAAATTATTTTCCTATATTATATTGACCATTTATTTTCAAGGGCCCCATAGATTATTAAACTAACAAAAAATAACAATGGCCCTTTGGCTTGGACAGTGGGCCCTACAGACTGGTGAAGAATATAGAGATCAAGTTCTCTATGTTTTTTTTTTTTTTTTTTTTTTAATTATTTTTTAGAGAAGTTGGCTATGATTTTAATGATAGGTGTATGTGTATGTATTAAATTTTGTTGTAAATTAATTTGTGGGACCCTTATGTCAGGTCCAAGATGCAAAAATTTAGGGCCTACTTATAGATCACAGTCAGCTTCTTCTTTGTTGTTTTTAATCGATCTGTGGTGCCCTCTTTGAAAGCCAGTTTTTGTTTTTTTTTTTCTTTTTTTAATCACCACTTTGGGACTATAATTTCTCTGCTATAAGATGTGTTATTTTAACCTTTTAGTGCTTGAGGTTGAACATTTTTTCTATGGAACAATCAGACACAAAGTCACGGAGTTAGAACTGCCTAATGGGGAACCATGAAAATCAATTAATGAGGGGAGGTCAGAAGAAAAACCTGTATTAATGTAATGGTGTCCCTCCTTAGATCCGTAATAAGATCCAAGCCCAGATGGAAGCCAAGTAAATTTTCCTGTATGTAATTTCAGTGTGGTAGTGCAGTTTCGAACTTACTAATAACATGTAATTGGTCATGGTGAACAAGAAAACAACTATGGTTGACCTTTAACTCAGGTTGCCCAAACCCATGAACCCTTTTTTACCCATAGGTCAAGTTATCTACACTTGATTTAGGAAGACCCAAACAGGCTTTAAACGTTTTTTTTTTTTTCTTTTGGTAAGAGACTTTAAATGTTTATTAGGATGTGCCATAACCATCAAATTCTTCCACCATTAATCATGTAGTGCCTTAACTTGTATGGGTTATGATGAACCACATCTTATCCACCTGTATATTGTAATTGCCTTTGAAATCTCCATTGTAATTGCCTTGAAATCTCCTTGCGGACCGATTTTACAGCAGTTGCAGTGGTGCATATAAGTCCCGTATCAGAAAGACCCAAGTCCTGGCCCGATATATATATTTATATATATATATATATATATATGTTCAACCTGACCTTACTCCTGCACGAAGCATTTTAAAGTCTTGATGATTAGTTTCTCCTTCTATTTACTTAAAACCATGGATTTCTTAATCCCATAACCAAGTGGGCTTCACTTGATTTAACCATCTTTTTCAAGAGTCTAATCAAAGAAATCGAGACCAACAAAACATCACCACCGTTCAATTAAGCGGACCCCACATTGACTCATACCTATCATCTCTTGAGTGGACCCATCTTGGATTATACAGATCAACAAACGGACGATTAGGATATTACAATTGCAATTGCTTAAAATGATGAGTTTTAAGTTCATTGACCATAACACATATCAAGCTCTGGATCATAAGCTCCAAATCTGTTTATTTTCTGCCTCCGAGAACATGCACGTCTTCTTTGGATGAGAAACAGTGTATGGCTTCCACAAACTTGGCAGCTTCTGTTGGGACATCTTCCATCACTCTCTCCTGTCCTCTCGGGTAGTATATCCCCGTCCGATGATGTGGGGCCCACCATGACTCAGCCCGACCTTCCACGTGGCAATCATTCTTCTCTTCTGTGCCCATCTCTCCATATGCCACTGCCTTAGACTCACTTATGGGGCTATCATTGTGGTAACCTTTCCATGTCACTCCCCTGAAACAAGCTAACCAGAAAAATTAGATGCAGTTCCTACTTTTTTTCGTAAGAGAACCCCATCCCTGGGAGATAATATCCGCTCCCGGCCAGCCAGTAAGAAACTCCGGCCCAGGAGATGTAGCGTTCAATCCTTAGATGCTAGTGGCACGGTTCAATAAGTACCTCCTCCGCATAAAATATGAAAAGTGAAAATGCTTTTCTACAATTTTCCAAGTTCGACATTTGACGTGGTCGCTTTTTTTAAGATAAAAACAGAAAAATGAACTAACTTTTATACAAATTTGCAAATTTACAAAAAACAAAAAAAAAAAAAACCTACTGTTTCTGATGATGGAAGGGTTGTTCATGACATCATCTTTTTGCAATGCCGCATAAAAGTGCCCTAAGTTGAGAATCATGGTTTTCAACCGACTGGGTAACCCCTTGCATGTGCGGTAAGATTCATTAGATATGTAGGTTATGAGCTGGATACCGCAAGATATTTATAATTGAATAATCACTAACAATATTTGTCTATTTTGAAAGGTATCTGAATGTCATAAATAATCAACAAGTTTGATTAGATTGAGGTGCAGTGGTAGGTTTTAGTGCACTTTAGTAGGTTTGGTTCAGATCTGCACGGGATTGGCAGATGAATAGTAAGAATAAGCTCAACCCAAATTGACACATTTATTAATCGGGTTATAAATGTTGACCTTAACCCTAATGATCAAGCTGGGTTTGGATCAATTTTGGAATTGCCACCCCCAGTGACTCAGGTTATCCAAACACATGAGCCATCGTTTAAACATAAATGAGCTACTTGTACTAAGTTTCCTATGATTGGGAAACACATTGAAGAAGGATTACATAAATTAAATGGATAATTTACCTGAAGAACTTAGAGTTCTTGGTATAAGCACCTCTAGCCACGCCCCCAACCATTTCTGTTTTCTATTTGCTTCCCTTGGGCTTTCTTGGGCTTGGAATTGCATCCATTAAATCCTAGAATTTATAAGGATTGATGGCACACGTTTCTATGTTTCTAGAAAGGCATAAACAAAAGCCAAATAATGCAGTTGATGAGGACTTGGCTCTTTTGCATCTGTGCCATATCTTTAGAAATGCCATGAGACAAATATTCTAAAGATAACAACCAACCTTTTGGAGTATTGATGATTAAAAAGATAAGGTTTGTACATTGTTAGATAGGAATATTGACTAAGGATTTTGGATGGTAATCGATATGAGGTCCCAATTTGAAATGTAAGATTAAGAGAGCACCGCAACGAATAAAATTAAATTTTTAGTCTACTTTTGTAAAAAAAAAATTATATTCGGATGATGTTGGTAGATAATGAGAAATGATTTTCCGGTATGATATTTTTTAGGTTTTCCAAACTCAATTCTTACCCATAGTCTATCCCTTTCTCAAACATGTGTATTCTATGTGGACCTACTTCGTGATTTGGGCCCTTAAGACAAGTTTCAAAGCTCATTATCTCTTAAGAACGGCCTCTTACCCTAGTGGTAAGAGGTGCCATTTCTTACCATCTTGTGCCCGGAGTTCAAATTTGGGCAGACACCTTTCTTCAACCGTTGTATTATCTTACCAGAGGTCAACTCCCAAGTGTTCCCCCACCTCACCCGAGGTTTACTCCCATCTCCTGAGGGCTAGGGCCCCAACCCCCATAAGCTAGGATTAAAAAAAAAAAAAAGGCTCATCCTCACTTGCTTGAGATGAGTTGACCAAGTGAGTAGCTAAATTGGGTGAGTCAAATGAGTCTGGACTGTGGCCACATCTGATTGATAACTTGGCCAAAATCTCCTAGGTTACTCAGCTAGGTGAGAGTTTTATATTTTATTTTTTTTACATGATGGTCAGCTATGAGATGAATAAACAGGAATGGACTGCCCTGGCCCCTAAGCCTAGCTCCAAGACCAAAAACAGTGCTTAACTCATTCTTCACAAGCTTGGGTGAACCATGCGAGGACCATCTTTGATTGAGTATTCGGTGAGACTCACCTAAGTAAACTCAACTAGGCGTGAAATCTACAACAGGAGCAAATTCATGCAGCGACATATTCATATAGAACAAAAGTAAGAAAATAAACATACGAAAAATGACTGTGATCTAGTCTACAACCATTGCTCAACCACCTAGTGATATGAGCCATGAGTGTGTACATGAGTGCATTAATTTGAGTCTCCAAAGTCCCTATTCACATACCTATGAATCAATCTCTAATTTTGAAAGCACTGAGGATGTTCTCCAGAAGGTATCATGGTAGGTCGGTGGTGGGAAGTGACTCTTCTAACTCAATCGCCCATGTGTCTAACTGGATAAAGAACTCTTGAAATTTCTAATTTTTCTGTTTCTTTAAAAAACCAGGGAGTTATCTTTTAGCATCTGAGTTTCTTTCTATTACGAGGTTAGATTTATGAAGAATGCTTTAGTCAAGCAAGGAGTTGACAGGTTGGTTGAGTGGGAGTGGCACATTGCACTTGTACTCTCCTCCTCCTTTTAGTTTGTTGCTATTTGTTTGTTGTTTCCTTTTTTTTAATAAAATTGTGTTATCGATAAAAAGAAAAAACCCAAATTTTATTTTGTGGATAAGGAGATGTATCACCACTTGGTCTACAAGTGGATTGGACGATAAGGGTTCAACTTACAACTTTTATTTTTAAGTTTTCCAAAAAAAAAGTCTGGGCTCTCTCTTTTTGCTCGCCACGACTACCTGCAAAACGCATACGACAAGATGTCTAAAAACACTTCACTGTGAAATCTACGAACCGATCCACCCGGGAGTTGGTAGAGTGTCATAATGCGTGGTTTTGCTCGCTCATATCTTGTGTTTGAAATCCACTCTAAATTCATCCGGTATACATTTTCTGTGGGTTTAACAGACGCCACTCGGAGATCAGTCTTATTAGGTCAATGACCATAGCAATACCCATGTCATTAGAAAAAAAAAAAAGAAAAAAGAGGTTGATTTCTATGAACTGATGGAGCTAATTATTGGATGTTAGGTCCTAAACCAAACCAAGTCTTTTCCCACTAGGTGGGGTCGGTTATATGGATTTGACGACGCTAATCAAATCTGTTTAGAGCCATGTCCTCCGTTAGATCCATGTAGGCAAGGTCATGTTTAATAGTTTCTTTCCAACTTCTCTTCGGTCTTCCTCTCCTTCTCCTACTCATGACAATCTCTATGCTTTCATACCTTTTAACAGGTGTCTCCGTTGGACGCCTTCTAACATGGCCTAACCATTTCAGTCGATATATTCCAAGATGTCAGGTCCTACACCCGATATATTTCAAGATGGGCCAAATGGGGCCCATGGATCTGATCCACTATTTACAGCCCTCCTTTTCATGAATTTCATTTTATTATAAAAGCACCCCCAGCAGACTGGAGATGGTATACTGTGAGTCAGATCATTTTTAAATATCAACATGTAAGAGAGGGAGCTAACTCTAATTTTAACATTTGTAGAGAGTTCTTATGTAAATCTGAAAACTTCTAAGGGGCTAATAGTAAAACTACGCTCTGTCTGTGCAGTAAAACCCCTGTCAACGACGCAGGCTTTTGAAATTCGGCGTTGGATTTCCGTCTCTGTATGGATTTCGCCGTCGTTGTTTGATTTATTCAAGATTCTCCCAACCATTCCATTCAACGGTAATCCAGTTCTCCTTATCCTTTTCGTTTTGTATGTAATGGAACTGAGCTTTTCACTTATCTCTTGTGTATCTCACCTGAAGTTGGAAATGCTGCTCTGGGGTACCTGGTTTTTCGATTTTTCTTCATCATAGTCATTGTTCTCAACTGGGTGGAAGATTTTATGCATATACTTCAACTGGGTCATCTCTATTTTTGTTACTTGATATTGATTTTCAGCCGTTTGATGGGTTTCTTATGATGATATGATTAATCCCTTTGCACATGAGAAAGTGCAATGGGGAGTTGGGGACAAAGAAGAAAGGAACAACTAAAAGAAAAAGAAAAGAAGAACTTGCTTCCTAATTTTCAGCTGCTGTATCTTTCCCATCTTATGATGGATTGTGTTGCAATGATCTTAGTTCATCTTTTTGGAGAATTTATTTTATAGTGGAATAAAAATCTCTAAGTATAGACAGAGAAGCTCTTTATTCAATGGAGAAGTCTACACTGATCAGCCACTAATATGTCCTGGTTTCTTATTTTTTTTGAATTTGTACATATGGGGTCTTGCACCAAAAATGTCCCAGCAGAGAGAATCCTGTTATTTTCCCTTTGTGGCTAGTAATACGCAGCTGGGAGGGAGAGAAAATACCACATTCTACAGAAAGAGGCCAACAAATGGATGGCTTTGATACTGTAGTCATAATCGATATCTATATATGGACCATATATGGTGGGACTGTGGTATGGAGTACATGGCAGTCCCACTGAACCATGAACTCCAATTGTACAAACTGAATACCAAGTACTCTGTATATATTCTTTAGCTGAGCCTTGTAAAATTGCTCCTATTGATTACCTAATTGAATTGGCACACATGGATATGCTCTTGATGGTAAGTCTTTTTTTACAGTATTTCATAATACAGTTAAAAAAAAAACAAAAAAACTGTCCAGCTATCATGAACTTCATATGATTCTTTCCACATGATATAAATGCATGTAAATCCAATCCATCCAAGTTGTGGGCTCTATTGTTGATGGATCACAACCAAATGGGTGGTTAAGAGAGATTTTTTGGCTTTCAACAACATGAATTTGACAATGTTCAACAGTGTCATTATAAGAGATGCTCCAACCAGAGCAGGACTAATGATTTAAGATCATCCAAATCAATGCTTTGTAGCTTTTTTGTTTTGTTTTTTTTATAGCATTTCAAAGAACTTTATTTTCTTACATTTTTCGAACATGGTAAGTCCTGCAGTTCCTCAAACTGGTAGCTCACATACTGTTGATTTATTCATTTTGCTGCAGTTCTATTTGCCGGTTAACAACATGAAGAAGACTGATGCAGTTTCCTTTCTTCTTCCACCTCTCAGTGAGAACGACCCCTTTTTTGCTAAAAAGAAGGTGGGTGGAAAAGCTTTATTTCTATTTCCTAAATATAAATTTAGTTACTAGCATTTATAGCGCAATTTTATACATCTCTATGTTTTTTCTGGCAAAAATATTAATCTCTATGTTCATTTAAGATAACCAGCCTACAAGAGATTGGTCATAATGGTTACAATTCTGTAATTACAGACGTATCACATTGTCCATCTCACTTCTCAGTTTATCTCACTTAGTACTTCTTGCAATGCAACTTCATTAATCGTAGTTCTTTACTATTATGTTTCCTTTATCATATATAATGAGGTTTGCAAATGGTCTTTTGCTCCCATTATGTGCATGCAAATCTAACAAGTTTGCGGTTTCTTTTCCTTCTGCTCATCATTTATATTTCTATCCAACAGAAGTTACTAGCCATAAGGAATGTTGATACTAAATTTCTTCTACGACGGTCGGACTCCTCATTTCTAGCAGAGGCTCTCCAGACATTAGATGAAATGGTCGGGGCTGCAAGAATTCTACATTTGGATGAGGTATGTTGCATGATGGCCATTTCTCATCAACCAATGTCTTTTTTATCTCCATGCCACATTGATATATTTCAATTGAGTTTGTGTAATTTGTGGAGAAATTCAAAATCATGGTTTGCAGGTTACTGTTTTTTCAATTTTGTTCTTCTGTATGGTTATCAGCATGGATCAACTTCTTGTTCTTGTTCTTTTATTTTTCATTTATTTAGATGTTGACTCATAAGTGCTTAAGTACAATGAACTGAAAAGTGAAAACACACTGCCAAAAAACAAAAGGAAAAATAAAATAAAATAAAACACCATCCTGGTTACTGTGATTCTGATCTCTGTATGGTTGGGTGATATGTGCACAGCATAATGAACAATTCCTGTTACTGTAGTTTGAACTAATTGCTGTGGTCCTATTCATTACCACAATAACTATTGATGCAGACAGAACTATACTTCGCTGGAGATGGTGATTTTGGTCCCTTCAGTGCTAGGAACGAGCTGGAGTCTCTCAACTCAGTCCTCTCCGTCATAAATCAAATGCTCTTGAGTGCCACAGATGATAACAAAGAAGTTCTGCAAGTGTTGCGGGACACCACCATAGATATGATGAAATCTTTTGGAAGCAAGAATATTGTGGAAAAGTTCGGTGAGAACTATAATTCTGATGCTGAAAATCTGCTGCTACAGTGGGGCAAAAATCATGGTGTGAAAACAAAGTTGCAGATAGCTTGTAAGTCTTCGCCTTGTTAAGATGAGTTTAGTTTTGCTAATTAATTCAAACACCAAATTGACTTGCTTCTCGGCTTCCAAAGCCAATTTAAACTCAAGCTTGGGGGGCACTCCGTACTATAAACTTATGGAGTAAGTGTGAGCGGGTTGACCGGTGCCCACTTTATGGAATTCGATCAGGTTCTGTTGGAATGGGTCATCGTGTGTAGCTTGGCTCTAGGCCCTATTGTGGAAATACACACTGCCTGATAGAGCATTTGTTTATCTAAGCTAACTAAACATGTCCTAGCCACGTTTTGATGATCCTAATCTTTCTTATGCATCAGTCTGCGGTGGGTGTAAGATACTTCATAGTCTATCCTGTTGGATTTCCTAACCATCCATTTCAAGCCAGATTAAATGTAGACCGCTGGTTGTTATTTTCGACTTTCTACATATGGCTATAATGATAGAGGAGATACTGGGGCATATTGGGTCCCTTGACGATCCTCCCAAGATCAGCGGTCCAAGCATTTACTTTTTGATTGAGGACCATATAATACCTTTTTTGGCCAAACTAAAATGCTAGGGGACTGCAAACAATATGGTTGGCAAGTGGTTTGCTTATCTCACTATGCTGAAGGTGTGGCCAACTCAGCTATGATACCCATATATGGCATGGATATAGCAGGGACACGACATGGGCATGGCATGGACACATATTTTTCTCATAAAAAGTGAAGTTTTGGATATGATACGATGCGTTGCCCCATTTTGAAGTATCCGTGCATCATAGGTGGCCAATAGCATGTCCTTGTAGAACGTCATTAGATATGACACTGATTACTGAAGTCTTGCTTGCATGAATTGAGCTTGGTGTGAACGATAAATAGGGTCTCGCTTTAAATCTAGAATTACCTGATTTTTCTTGTTTGCTCCATCTGTGTTTGGATTTGTGATTCATTACTCCTCTCAAATGAATACTGTTCATTGGGGGTAGATTTCTCTATTTTTTTTTTTTTTTGGTCCTCTCATGTTTTGTCTGCTCCAATTTCTTTTGTTTGGAAATGGCAGCAACATAAATCATTGATCTTACAAGTTACAACCCACCAATATCATAAGATTAAGAGTATTAGTTGAAAAGGAAAACATGATTTAGGGCTTACTTCATCTTATTACTATGATCTGGTGTTATGGTCAGCTACTCCATTTAGCTTGAAAGAAATAGCCGGATATTTAAGGACTTAGAGATGGCTTGGGAATTGTGTTGGAAATAACTAGAGAAGGACAGTTCCAGGGGCATTGGCATTTAGGATTCTTGAATTTGACCTGTCAGACATATTGATTATGGTGCTAGAGTGCTGTTTCCAGTTGTGATATTTGCTAAAATACTTGTATACTTGTGTATGCTCAACACATTCTATTGGGCACTATGATATTTGGTACTGTTACTAAGTAGTTATAAGATACTTTTACAATAAGCTTAACCAATCATGCTTTTTTGTTTTTTTATATTTGAACTCTTAATACTTTATTACATTAGCTATGAAAAATATATATAAGAATACTAGGAAAAGATCACATTAGACTTTTGTGTTACATTTAGCTTGATCTTTTGAAAGTATGTTACATTTAACATTCTTGGAGGACTACTACATCTGATAAAAGATATATAAAAAAAGGAGTAGCACAGTTAGACTATTTCAAGTGAAAAATCATTAAACTAAATGTAAAGAGAGAATTGAGAACCAGATACGTATAACCATATCCATGTCCTTGACTTTGGGAAGCAGGGTCTCACATCCTTGTTTATCGATATCCTCATCCATATTGGTATCTGTATGACTGTATTTGTGCCAAATCATAGGGTATTCTGGACTGTAGAAAGGTTAAATTGAATTTTGACAGTTGCTTATTGGGGATGTGGGTCCAGCTGGCATATGATGTATTATTAGTAACTTGGATGGTCATATCTCATGTATTGGTTCAACTGAGGATGAAAACGGGTGAAGATACTTGAAGACCTGAATTTGGGTGTTCATACTGTACTTGAATGAATGTACAGAGCAAGACACTCCGTGTCATTTTTTGTCAAGCATTACTTTATATGACATTCTTGTGCTTGGGTATGATTGGATGAACAAGTGGACCTAGAACTGAACCCAAATTTTATTTGGGTCCAAGCAGTCAACCTGGACCAAATTTAAAGTGAGTCCAAATCCTGAACCCATATCCAATCTTTTTGGGCCAGGTCGTAGTTGGTGGTCCATTTTCATCGAGGTCCAATTGGTTGCTCAGACTCTTGAAAAGCTAGAATCGAAACTCTTTTAGTCGGATTAATAGCATCCCTATAGTATCTGCCTGGATGCTGGTTCATTTGCGTAAGGTGTGGGTTTGCTCCCCATGTCATGTGTTCGACACTCCCCCAGATTTACCTAGTGCAGGTGTGTTGTGGGGTCATGTGCACGCCCTGGGGATTAGCCCTGTTGGGTCGAATACCGCAGGGATACCCTTGTCAGCAAATAAAAACAAAAGTATCTCTATCATAGGAGTCTGTTGAGATAGTAATCAAAGGAAATTATCTGTGCATTTAAGTGGGCGCCAATGGGATCCTACCCTTGCTTGGATCTCTTGAAGCCTGCATGCAAGGTGAAGGAAGCAATGGACCTGGTATCTTCTTTGGACTGTTCTCCTGCCAAAGACTGTTTCCACCTGGGTAAATTGCAAAGTAGACCCTGTCCTTTCATAATTTTATGAGTCTCTCCCCAGTCTTTCTCTTGTTCTTCCTTGTGCATTCTCTCTCTAATTTATCATATTCAAATTTATTTTACTGAGAAAAGCTATGAGAATAAAAAACAGATACCTAGTTTTTCTGGTGCTCATAAGATCATGAAACCTGGTGCTTTTCTATTCAGACTGAATACAGCTCAATAATTATATCATCTAACATGCCATACTCTTTCAAATTTTATTTTGCATATTATGATGCTTTCTTATCTATTGAGGCCTTTATGTGCCGCTTCTCTGTTTTCCAATTAATTATGTAGCTTATGAAGGAGCTGGAAGAGGAGCCACGGCGGCAGAAGATATAAGCATTGGTGACGTAGCTTTGGAAATCCCTGAGTCTCTCATCATATGCGAGGAGCTTGTTTTTGAATCTGACATGGTCTGTTGATCTCTTCAATTTTCAATTCAATCAATTTAAAAAAAAATTCCTGTGTCTGGATGCTTCATTCTCATCTGCTTTATTGGAGTTTGAACTGAAGGGAGAACCAAACAAGATTAAGCTTTGCATATTTCATATGTCTGATGAAATCAATTTCTATAGTATGATAGTTTTTGTTGCCTATGCTTATTAGGGATTAACTGCATGGGGCCCTGTCAATGTCCTGTTCAGAGTCATATAGTTGGTGGTTCATTCAGCCGGGATATGAATGGTATTAGGACTTGTTTCTGACAAATGAACAATAAATAAATAAGTCCATGGCATTGAAATTTGGCACAGCCCTGGATCCGCGATCGAAACAATAGATCAATCTCCCGAAGGATTGGTTGAATCCAACGAAGGATTCCAGCCCTAAGACACACTCACAACCATAAAACACACCATAATTGAAGAAAACTCAAGAAATTTCTTATTAACTTGAATAGGAATAAGCAACTACAATGAAGGATTCAACTATATATAGAGTATTGTTTCTTAGCCACTACGATTTCTAATTAGGAAGCTTCTAATCGTAATCAAACAATAAAATTTGAAATAGTTCCCTAAGTAAACAAGGAAGTAGAAATAGGATAAAAATAGAATGCCATTGTCGCTCTCAATCAATTGGGCCCCTGGACTGAACCCAATAGACTGGGTCGACATCTGGGTCCATTATGTAGGCACAGTGGCTCTCTTGGGCTTTCGTACTGCATCAACTCTCCCCAGCTTGAAAAAACTCGACTCTGGCGAGCTGATAGTTTGATAATTCATAGAGATTTGGATTTAGACCGAAAGTTGGTAGCAAGAATCCATGTAGCATCGAAGATTGGGCGGTTCTGCCAAAGGACAAGGAACTTCTGAAATCCTCCTTAACGAGTCGAAAACATTTTGATCATGAAGAACATCAATGATTTGATCTGCTGATGGAGGAGCAGGCGGGTAGTTTGTAAGGTAATGGCTTGTTCTTCGGAATCTTCCTCATTGTTGTGCCCACGGTAGAGTGTGAGATCTGCAACATTGAATGTGGGACTGATATCAAGATCGGGAGGTAACTCCAAAGTATAGGCATTAGAGCTAAGCTTCTTTAACACTTTGAATGGACCTGCATTTCGTGGATGCAACTTCTTATTAGCTCGTAACCTTTCCAGGTGGATACGTACCATAACCATGTCTCCTTCAGAAAACTCAAGGAAATAATGACGTTTGTCCGCATGATCCTTGTAACTGTCATTGCTAGCGGTGATATGACATTGAACTTCATCATGTATTTGTTGCATGTGCTTGATGAAGTTATCTGTTTTAGCACTAGGGTGTGCTTCAAGACGTAAGGGGATAAGATCAATAGGCAAACGCCGACAAACACCCGTGACTACTTTAAATGGGGAGATGCCTGTGGAGCGATTGACCGAATTGTTATAAACAAATTCAGCCATGGGTAGAACCTGATCCCATGTGGTGATATGATTGCGAACAAGGCATCAAAACAGCTGTCCAAGACTTCTATTAACAACCTCGGTCTGTCCATCAGTTTGCAGATGGTAGGCATTAGAAAAGTGAAGTTTTATCTTTACAGTCATCCGCAAAGTCTTCCAGATGTAACTCATAAACATGGTGTCACAATCTGAGATGATTATCTTAGGAAGGCCATGAAGACAAACAACTTCCTTGAAAAATAATTGAGCTACCTTGTAAGCATCTGCTGTGTTGTTACATGGAATAAAATGGTCCATCATGTGGGCCCGGTGGCTTTCTTGGGCTTCCATACTTCATCAAAATTGTACTTATTTTAGCAGGTCAAAAATAATGATGGCTGCTTATAGGGAATATGTGCTGAACCTTTGTAATGATCTAGTTTCTTATAAAATGAAGAGCCCCTTTTTTTGAGAGGCTTGCTTATTAACACAAGACTTTGCATATTGTGCGTGTTATTGTGCGTAAGTCTTATAATCGACTTTGCTACATGCTTTTTTTAGTCATATGCATGTTGAATAAGATTGAAGTCTACCACCTACAATTAGCCACACAAACTCCCTACATCATTCCGATTGGGCAATTGCAACTGTTGATAATGAGCCACCAAGTTGACTGATAGACATTATTTGGTTTGGCCGTACATTTTGCAGGTGTCAATCGATGGTTAAGGTTGTCAGATCATGTTTATGGGTGTGGGCATTGTGCAATCCATGGTCGGCAAAGGATTTTGCGCATAATATGGTGTGAAATCTTCACACTGGATCACGCTTCTCTCTCTCTCTCTCTCCAAAGGGGTCCTTGGAGACTACAAATGTCACTATCCTGTTGATTTTAGAGAAATTGTCAGTGGTTTGGATGTTTGCTACAACATTGTATGACAACACATGAAGTGATGCCTAAAAATAGTCATATGTACAAGGGATTATGCCAATCTTATGAATATGTATATGTTTCTCAAGCTAGCTGAGTTAAAAAGGGTAGTTATCTTTTGCTGGCAGTATAGAAGTAGGATAGTAAACTGTATCCATCTTTATACGCCATCATATTAGATATGATTACATAAAGGTGACTGAACTGTGAGTTAATACAGGCAGATACAATCTGCATAACAGAGCTTACTTTTCATCAAGGAAGACTTAGTCATATACCGGAGTGGCCTGAATGGCACTCTGGTATTCAACACTGGGATGTAGTCATCTTCATTGTAAGGTAAAATATGATCACCATTTGAATGAAATGGCCGCAATCCAACAAAGTCATGCTATTCAGAGTGATAGTCTGGCCAGTTGCAAATCCAGGGGCATTTTACATTTCAAAAGACTGCCTTAATGGTAGGTGACCCTGCAATGCAGATTTTTCTTGCCTATATCAGAACTTACGTGTGGTTTTTTAATTCTATATGTACATTTCTCAATTTGAAAAGAGTGGTGTGGTGGTGGTGTTACTTGAGTAGTTCTTGGGGTTATGGTTTGTCTTTTGATTTTATTTTTTTTTTTTTTTTTTTTTTTAATGTTTGGTGTTCCTGTCGGGTGTTTATTCTTTCATTAATAGAATGATTAGTTACTATTTCAAAAACAAAAAAATAATAATAATAATAAAGAGGAAAAAAAATGCATGCTCGCATGCACGCACAGTAGCATATTACTTGAAAAAAATCATATTTATCGATAGAACAGTTCTTTGACATAAGCAACAAGGTGAATGAGAAGTTTAATGATAATAACTATAAATCCAGGAAAGTGGCCATTTGGCACCTTTATAAACTCATCTAGTGGGCAAACTGCTGAATTTCTACTTGTCTGTGTACTGTTTCACATGCAAACTTACTTGAACAAAAACCAATCATGTTTGAGTTTGTTTGCTTGAATTTTCAAATTGCATCATTGACCTTATGAACTATTGACAAATGACTCGGTACCATAATGTGATAGATTTCAGTATATACAACACTTGTAGAATAGAACAGTGGGTTTTGAGTTATATATAACAAACAGAATCAGCGCAAGGTAGACAGGCAGATACAAGATGGTAGAGCGTTATGTGATTGT
Source organism: Camphora micrantha (assembly GCA_003546025.1). Classification (NCBI taxonomy): domain Eukaryota; kingdom Viridiplantae; phylum Streptophyta; class Magnoliopsida; order Laurales; family Lauraceae; genus Camphora; species Camphora micrantha. The sequence continues at coordinate 43,029,729 of QPKB01000008.1, read as the reverse complement.
TGAGTGCCAATTTGATCAAATAGGCATTTCAAATAAAATGGCAGTTTGAGTTGTTTAATTCTATGGAAAGCAAAGAATCGAGTAAATGATAAGAGTATATGTGGTTGTGATGCATATGCCAAGATAGATGTGTAGAGTTACAAGAAAGGATAAAATCATGAATGATTACATAAGAGGAAACCTACTGGTAGGACTGTAGCAGCAATAAATTTAAAAAAATCATGTAGTTCTGTTTAAATTAGTTTGACCATGTTCATGAGGTCAGAATCTGCCTCTATATGATGTATTCAGAGTTGGGAGGACTAGAGTATAGGGACATGCTAAAGACCTGATGAACTAGTAATAAAAATATGCTACATTGCGGAGTTATGGAGATCATTGCTTCTAGTAGGATAAAGTAAAGAGGCATAGCTCTCAAAGGTGACCCTAACTATATGGGGCAAGGCGACTTTGAGGTGAAGTTGGTGAGTCCTTGATGATGATAGACTAGTTTGAGGCTAGCATAACTGGTTCTTCATAAACATTATATAGACTAGCTTGAAAGGAGCATAACTGGCATTGGCAAACACTAGAGAAGAAAGGTTACAGGCTGAGGGGAGCATATTGGGATATGCTTTGAGGGGATGCATGTTTTATGATTTTAGTTTTTCTTTATGGAATGTTTACTTTTTATCTAAGTGCTTACATTCCTTTGCTCATGACTGCCAATAAGTTTCTTGCTCATCACATGCACATGCATGACACACACAAGCGCGTGGACATTCTTGCACTCTGATGCACCTTTGAAAGTTAGGATATAAGAGGACAGCTTTTTCTCCAGTTAAGAGATTCTTTAAGCCAACCCAAGGTTGATAGACTAGGGCTAAGATAATGAAGATGATGGCAACATTCAAAAACAAAAAATAAAAACAAAATAATAATAATAAATAAATAAATAAATAACGAAGCCTGCCACCTGAAGGTTTATTCAGGTTGAATACACCTTCAGGTTGAATAAATAATGCAGGTTTTCCTCTAGAAGATTGGAGCCCACCACCTCAAGGTGTATTCAAGTTGAATTTTGATGGGGCTGTTAACCCACTAAAAGATTCAGCAGGGGTGGGGTGCATTGTCAGGAACCATTCTGGAGAGATGCTTATAGCCTAGCTATTGATGTTACTCACCCACTAGAAGCTGAACTTCGTGTTCTTCATGAAGGAGCGATCATTTGCCATGATAGGGATATCAAGAGGGTAGTCATTGAAAGGGACTCTTTAATTCTGGTGGAGAGCCTGAAAAAAAGAAAAAAACCTTGGGATTTTATGTTGACTTGGAAGAATTTACTAGAGGGCCTCAAAGGTTTCGTCACTTCGGATATTAGCTACTGCAGGAGGTCACAGAACAACGTGGCTGATCATTTAACAAAAATGAACTACCCAGAATTCACTGGACTTGATTCTTACCTCCCTCCAATGGTGTTTGAATTGTCCATGAAGGAAAAGATGAAGGCTAGCAGAAACATTGCGAACCTTGAAGATGGAGGGGAAGTGAATAGCTTCGATCAAAACCACCCCTCTCATGATGCTGATCCTCTGTTCTTCCCGTTTCTGTAAGCGCTTTCATATGAGCGTTTTGTTTTGTGGTGTTTCTTGGATTCTGTTGGTCTTATTCTTTGCTGTTTTTGTTCCTGTTGTTCTGTTGTTATGTAACTCCTTTTATTAAGCAGAAAACAAAAAATGAAGGTGATGACCTTTTTGTTGTTGACATGTAATAGAGACCTTGTAACTCCTTTTATTAAGCAAAAAAACAAAAAATGAAGGTGATGATCTTTTTGTTATTGACATGTAATAGAGACCCTGTTCTTCTTACGGTATTTGGTGTCAAGTAGTTAGTTTGCTGCACCCTTAACGCCTAGGCATTTTGGGTGTATCGGTTAGCAACTTGAGATGATTTCAGAGCCAACACATCCCAGGTTTGAATCCGTGTAGGGAAAAACAGGCCCCATACCGCGTTTGTGTGCGGGCACATGTGCGCAAGGTAAAAAGGCCCCACACCGCGTCTTTTGAGGGCATGTGCTTCGAGTCTGGGCAGTGTCCTGCGAGAGGGGGGGGTGGTTGGGTAAAGTAGTTAGTTTGCCGCACCTTTAACGCCCAGGCATTTTGGGTGTATTGGTTAGCAACTTGAGATTTGGAAGTGCAGCATACTTACTATTCATGTTTAGAATTACAACCAAGAGCATTAACTTTTTTTTTTTTTTTGGACAGTAATAAAAGGGAAATTCTAAATGCACCTTTTATTTTGCTGAGCACACCCACCTTTTTTTAAAAAAAAAAAAAAATCACTGTTCATAAAGGGATGTGGGTTTCAACAAAATGGATGGGTGCATATAGAATCACCCGTAATTAAAACAACCATATTAAAGATATGAAAAAGAGCACAGAACATAAACTTACCATGCTTTTTTTTTTTTTTCCTCCTTGTAGTTTCATGTATTGAAGGATATTGATGGAATTACTGCTGAGACAATGCTGCTATTGTGGAGCATGAAGGAGAGGTACAATGCCATCTCAAAATTCAAGATCTACTTTGAGACATTGCCGAATGAGTTTAATACAGGTATAAATATTCATTACAAGATCCTTTCAAGAACATACTTAGAAGGCAAGGATGCGTCATTGCCTTTTACAATAGCTAGCACTTACATCCTTTCTAACCAGAGAAATGCACAAGTGATAGGTAAATCTTCCATCTAAAGAGGGTTGGATGATGTGAGAGTCTGAGACTAAATGGGATGCTCAGCATTGGTCTAGCCTGCTTTGATTCCATTTTGGGCCAGGGAATGGGCCCAGGCAAGAGTTTTCAGGCCAAATAACTAATCGGATCATGCCTTGCATAGTGACTGCTTTGATTTATTTAAACTTCATTGGGCATTTGGCTAGTAGGTAAGGCTGGGCCAGGGCTCATATCCTAAGCATGCGAGCAACATTTGGCTATTCATTAGTTCATGAATTAGGTCCGGATTAGCCTCAGCCAGCTTGGGCCAACCCATTTGCAACTCATACCAAGGGGACTTTGGCCATTGCTTTAGAGGAGATTATACTAGAGTCATTAGACATTCTAATCTTGCCTTCCTCTAGATCCTTTGCTCTAGGGTTTTCATTGGGAAAAAAAAGAAAAGGAAAACCTAAATGCAAAATTACCATCTTGTCTTCATTTCGATTACTCATCAGTGCTCACTCCAGGTTGTTTTGATTACTTATTCTTTATACTATCTTTACTACAAATACCAGAATGAACAGGTTATATATATATATATATATATAGAATTCTCCAAAACGTCCCTTTTTCCACCCTCTTTTTTTGGGCATGGGCGCACCTTGAGCCAATCCAGTCTATTCTCACACACTATTCCCCTGAATAGTCACCAGTCCAAATTTGTTACTCATCCAAGTTTTCCTCACCATTGGATTGAAATCGTAAGAAAATGATGGCTCTAAAACCATTAAACTTTAGGGCCATGGATCAAAGGGTTAGGATGATCTTATGGAGTCTAGATTTTGCACATAGGTAGGTCTCCTATAGATCTTTCCATCCAATGGACTTCCCATCATCATCATGTGTCCCAGTGGGTCCTACTAAGAGGGGCATTTTCTCTAAAAAATGCCCAGATGTTTTCTAGAGTTGCCCATATATATATATATATATTAATGTTCTATCAACCTTAGCAACAGATCATTAGTAAGTGATCAACCAAATCGTAATTGATAACCTATTAACAACCAATACTTTCCCTAATAATAATAATTTATCTTAGCACTCAAAACCTTACCTTACTCAGTGCTATGTTATTAAGGATAAAACTTCTGAAATGTTTCTGGTAGATTCATTTTAGTTTTAGTTACATTTTCCAGGGTTGAGTTTTGGAATTGATGCACTTTCTGCATTAGAGGGAACGCTTTTGTTTGAAGAGATAGTGCAAGCAAAAGAGGTTTTCATCTTTTCTCTTCCTGTGCTTCTTTCTTCAATGAGAGATTGCCCAAATTTTCACGTCATCATTATTTAATTCTTCCTTTTCAGCACTTGCGCTCGCAATACGATTCATTATGTCCAGCATTATGTGCTAATTATCCTGATATCTTCCAACCCGAGCTATACACATGGGAATGGTTTCTGTGGGCTTGCGAGCTTTGGTATTCTAATAGCATGAAAGTTGTTTTTACTGATGGAAAGTTGAGAACATGTTTGGTTCCTATTGCGGGCCTACTCAATCATTCGGTAAGCATTTATTTATTTATTTATTTGCTGGAAAAACTGATCATATTAGAAAACTAAGGAAGGAAACATATTAGAGGCTCTGTATAAACTGGCCTCTTTAAACGTCCCATATCAGTTACAAAAAGGAAACTATTCGTCCACACATTGACTTTCCAAAAAAAAGCCTCCACTTGCTGAAGGGGCTGTACTGAAACTTTCCACGGACATTAGGTGTTGGAGTGGTCATTTTTCTGTGCTCATGGCCTCATCAGTCTGGCCAGGGTGCTTGATCCTCCTGTCTGCCTAGCATTGTTGCTTGAAGATGCTGGCTTCTGTGCCGGCTGATAGTAAAGTTTTTTAGTATACATCTCTGCCTTCTCCTGTTCTTCCTGAAAGACTGATTGAACTGGAAGTGGTAGAGAACCCTGAAGATCTGTAACCACTGGGATCTCATTTCTAGCCAGTAGATCTGCTACCCTGTTTGCTGATCGCTCACAGTAAGTGATTGTCCAGTTATCCAATGATGTGAGCATTTTCATTGTTCTCTTCCATAGAGCCATCACGTCCCATGTCATTTATGATAGTTACTTTTCAGTACTGATAGAAAAAAAGTAACTTTTCAGCATATAATGTAAGATATTTGATTGATACTCTGGCAGAGCATTACATCCATACTCATCCACACAGCCAGTCAGCCGCTGTACATGACATATAAGAATCTAAATCCTGCCAGTCTAAATCTTGAGTATCATTTTAGATGAGTCATTAATGAAAATTCATTTTTTAAATATTTTTAACAGTAAAAGAATCAGCTTTCTTTAGATAGTTTTAACACCTCATTAACACTCATTTATTTTTTCAACTTGAAGCATTGGCTATTTTTCATTTCAACTGTCCTTTCTTTATGCTAGCCGCCGGCCCACCACATTGGATTGCAGGGGATTTTTAAGGTTATCAGGGGAGAGCGGATCAGAGATCGAACCTAGTGCCTCTTCAGTGGAGGAGGGTATGCCCAAATGTGATGAACTTAGGTGTTGTTGCAACTTCAACAATCCATTTGTTAACCACCAATGAGATAATTAGGCTCATTAATACAGTCCTCTCTTTTGGGCTACACCCAAAATACAGTGAAACCTATGATTAGTATGGTGGTTTAAGAAATATGTATGTTATGTGGGCAATGATATGTGAATATTTATTGCCATACTATGCCAGTGTTACTGTCTTTACATTTGATTTGATTTCTTTGCTTCTACAGCTATGCCCACACATACTGCACTACGGTCGAGTTGACTCAATCGCAAATTCCTTGAAGTTTTGTGTATCAAGACCATGCAGACAAGGAGAGCAATGCTATCTTAGCTATGGATGCTTTTCTAGTTCTCACCTCATAAACTTTTATGGTTTCCTGCCAAAAGGAGACAACCCATATGATATCATTCCTCTGGGTATGCATTTCACTCTAATGTCACTTGCATTGAATGATCAATTTTTTATCTTACTGTTAGAAAAAGAAGAGGCATTGGGGGATTGTTCAGTCTACAATCTTTTGGGCCTAATGGTTTGGATGGCAGTAGATTTTACTTGTGCACTGAACCTTAGAGGCTGTCCCTTTTATTGAAATATTTTGATGAGGTGTGGATACACACCGCGAGAACCCTGGCATCCTCGTGGGGCCAAAGGAGTTGCTCGATGAATGTAACTGAGGAATTCTTACTCAACCAAGGTTAGTGCTTTCTTTCAACACGTGGAATAAAATCAACACCTAGAGGGATTATCTCAATATTTAAAAAACTAAATGGTAACTTGGGACCAGCAAACACAACTAACTACTCAAATCGAAATGACACAAAATTTCATGAAATTGAACTTGAAAATGTGTGCTGAGGGCTGCATCATGTTATCATAGCACTTGGCTTAAGGGCTGTCTGGCAAGATAGCATTCCTAAAGACTTATTGTATTTAGGAGGTGTACATACTTTAAACTAATAGCAAGTGTGAGTAATGTATGGGTATTCTTTTAGAATGTATCATATCATCACAATATTCTAAGAAAAGATTTTCCTTTTCATGCTAAACATCAACTAAAAAATTCCTAGTATCCCACAATATCATGAAACCTGTGCATGGCCCATCTCTTCCTTTTATCTTTGATTGTCCGCCCTATCCTCCCAACCTGAATAATAGTAAAAAAAAAAAAAAAAAAAGAAGAAGAAGAAAAAGAAAAAGAAGCTTCTGATTTCATACAGCTAACTCAAAGAAAATGCATGCATTGTGTTTCTTGGACCCAAGTTTGCGCTGAGCAGTGGGGACAGTGGGAACTAGAGGCTGCTTCATAGAGTGGATATGCACATCCGAAAAAAATGATGGGGATAATGTTACCTGGGTACTTCAACATGGGAAAAAAATTGTGTCATATCTCATCCACTACACTTTTTATGTGTAAAATCCATGTCTCTATCATATCCATGGTGTGTCCCTACTCCCACCATATCCATGCCATATCTGGGCATCATTGGATCAGGTATGTAACAGCGACTTGGGAGGCTTCTTTGCTGGTTCAGAGTCGCCTATATTTGGCCTTGACCTGAAAAGTCTTGGTTGATGCGTTGTTAGATGTTGTTCAATAGTACTAGCTGCAATTTTCTTGTTTACTACAAGTCCTTGCATTTGTGCAACAAGGCTCGAATCAGATTTGGTTGAGTTTTCAAGAAAACAAAATGATTTAATACTATCAGGCAGGCTTTTCTCAATTATTATTTGTATATGGATTTAGAATGGCAATATAAATTGTTCATTAATATCAATTAAAATACGAAAGAAGGCCAAACACAATTGTTTAGGAGCATTTTCTGGAAAACTAGAAATTCTCCCATTGAGTTATTTGCATTGAGTTGTATCTATTCTTCATTGAATGTTTAGAGTTAGTCTTCCTGAAGAAAATCATTTTCTATTGAGATTCTTGTTTTTAAATGTAAATTTGTTTCCTTAACTTGTAATTAGTTTTCAAAGAGTTCACATGTTTGTAGACATTTTATACAATATTCCTCTTTTTCTTGGTTCCTATTTGTTCACATGTTTATCCAGTAGTAGCGGAAACATTGTCTTCAGGTCATAAAAGGCAATTTTCTCTGACGCTTATCAATGGTGCCAAACTCATATGTGAAAGTTATCATATTGGCATAGGTTGCTTTGCTTAAGCCACTAATGTCCTGTTGCAGATATTGACACCCTTCAGGATGAAGAAAGCGACATTCAACCCTCTAATAATGGAAGTGGTTGGACCACCCATATGGTCCGTGGAACATGGCTATCTAACAATAATGAGCTCTACAGTTATGGGTTGCCCTCTCCTTTGTTAGAACACCTCCGTGCAGTTCTACGTGATGATGAGATTCCAACGTCGCTTAAGACTTTTGATTGTAATGGAGTAAGAGTCTGCCTTAGTGCTTAATGTTGGCTGAATGGGCTGGATTCCGATTTTCATCTTAGGTGAAACAAAAATCTGTGGCCACATCAACGGCATGTGCATTAAATATTCATGCAAGTTCACGCTGTCCTAATTGTCTGACTTGTTGTGGATGACATACATCCCCAGAACCACGTTGATCAAAGGATCCAACAGTGCATTTGTTGGCCATCGAATGAGCAAATTACTGGAATGATCCATGGTCCACATTCAATGGGCAATATTTGGATGGCTAGAATTGTCCAAAGAGTGAGTTTGGGCCATAATCCAGGTGCAATGGATTCCACTAATAGAATGGACTAGGCTGGTGTTGCTTATGCCATGTACCGGTGGATGAGATTGCTGCAAAGTCTTGTATTGTGGATTCATCTACCAATGTAGATTGAACAGTTTTTTTGTACTTTCCATGGTTAAGTCAGCAGCATTCATGCCGAAGGGTCTTTTTTTTCTTGTCTTTCTTTTTTTTGCCTTTACATCCTGTATTTATTTTTACACAGATAACCAAGGACACTGAAGTGGCAGTGCTTGAGACAATTCTCTCCATCTTCAATCCCATGATGGAAGGACTTGGTAAATCTGATGAATTTGAAAGGTAATCAATTCTTTAGATGTTTGAGTACTATCTTGACTCGAACCATATAATAAAAACGGCCTTTTCCCTCTTAAATCTGGACTTGGTGGGCCTGCATAATACTTGAGCAGGAGCCCATGTGTTCATCATTTCTAAATTCTTGGGATTTTAGAACTCATATGACATGGAAGACACACGCAGAGGGTTAAGGCCCCTGATAAAATGCTGGTGTTTGGCCCTCCTAGACCTGGGCTTTAAAAAGAATATTTTTAGAAGTTTTGAGTCCTTGATGTTGCATTTCTTATCGAAATATCAGAAGTGAGAACACTTTTGGAGGATAACTCTTTTTTCTTCCCCAGAGAGAATTCCAGTTGGGATGTAAAACTAGCGCTGGACTACAAAGATTTACAGCGAAAAATCATAGCGTCAGTGGTGGCTTCCTGTTCTTCTGGTCTGCAAATGTTAGACGATCTATAGTGGGAGAATTCTACAAGGAAGCAAACAAAACGACTTCCCAACAACAGCTATTTTGCTTCATTCAGAAAAGAAAGTAACAGCTATTCTGTTGGCCCCAAGCATATTCCTCTCAACAAAATACATCTGTTTTGATGCTAGAAATGGGTTTTACAATGCAAATCATAGCAATCATTTGGCACCTACTGACACATGATCTTAATGTAACATATCACCTGATAAAATAACTGTTATTGCATTCTTGCTCTAGAAAACTGGAAATTAAAATATTGTTGTCATCTATGTGACACTACAGATGATCTGTCAATATTTAAACTAGTTGGATTGATTTCATGCCTTTTCTTATTCAGGTCAGAAAGGGATTAGCATCCTGTGCCTCACCAGTGTACTATTTTGCTAGGCACAGCTTTCATATATGTGGACTCAAGTCCATTGGTCTGATGGGGTTGCCCAAAAACTTCCTGGATTGGAATACCAGTCCTTTGTTCTTATGCTTATTGTTTACCTTAACCATCTATTATTAGGCCCGCTAATCATAATTTTCCTATATTCCATCATAACTTATACTTTGGGTCATCCCCATCTTCAAAGGGGTAATTGATATCAAACGTCTGAATTAATGAACATGGGCCCCACAAGTAAGAAATTGATTGTTATAGTAAACTACACTGCAGCTGCAGATGTTAGGAGCATGAAAAATGTTGTGGGGTTGCTTCTGTGACGGCTAATTTGATTCTCACTCTATTGATTGCCTGTTTTTTCTTAATATGTTCTTGTTATTATATGTCAACATTTGAATACTATAAAGGAAGAAGGTATGAAATGCCCTTCAGAGATGGCCAAAACTCATGTCAAAGAAAGCATGCCCCTTATATCTGAAGGTGGTCTAAGTGCTCCTGAAAGGAAGTCTTCCTACCATTATAATATGAGGATGCCTAACTTGACTGCAGTTGATAATATATTGTACCTAACAATGTCATTATCAGGCACCAAAACAATATTATATGAAATTAGTGTCTAAAATATCGGTCGATGATTATTCGTTTATTCTTCTTTTGGGTGGTGGAGGTGGTTTAACCATCACAGTAGGTTAGAATGAAACATGTTTCAGTCGGGAAGGTGTTGTTTAAAGGGTCCAATCTAACAGAAACAAGAAAATATATCAAGAAAATATAGAGAGGAAAGAGAATTTTTCACACTTAGAAATAACCAACCTCCCTGATTTTTACAACTCTAAACCAGATGTAATTACCTGCAAATCTTCATTAACCACCTTGACAGGCAGGCAAAGCCTATTGTTGTAGGAGGATGAAAATTTATTGTATTTAATCTTCTCGAAATAATTCCAAAGATGTTTGCAAGAGAAATAAAAAATAAAAAATCCGAAAATGTTAACACGAAGAGACCATGAGAAAACCCAAGTAAATCAAATTCAAATTAATGCCTTAATCTGAACTGGGGTTCATTGCTGATCAAGTGGTTTACCAATACTTTTCAAATTAGTTGAAGTGGTTGAAAAAAAGGTGGTGGGTCTTTGTGTTTTTTTTTATATTTTTCAAAGATGGAGGATAGAATGTTGGAATTAGTTTTTAGATTGGAATTGGTGGCACCATTTTTCATCTGGGTCTTACTAAGGCCATATGATAAGTCAGTTGAGGGTGCTTGTAATTGGTAAGAACCAGATGGAGGAATGAGCACATCATTGAGGGTGGGCAAGACTAAAACAGGATAAGGGTCAACTGGCAGACCTCTCCTAACCTTTTAACATGGTTTGTTGGATATGAACATCCAAATCTCCCACATGCAAGTTAATAAAAGGAGCCGACACACTTTGATCCATCACATGGGTGGTCAACCCAAGTATTAGAGATGATCCACCCATATGCGTGGGGCCCACAACATATAAGAACCAATCCAAATATTTCACTTGCCCAATTTCCTTCCACATGTTTTTTTTAGAGTATGGACCCTCCACATTGGAAAATTCAAGAATGAGCAATATGCTGGGCATGTGATGTTGATCGGCCCATTGAATGATAGACTACTAAATAGGAGTAAATATTGGTCATTTCTAACCATATGATCCAAGACAACGAAACATGGGTGTAGGTTAATTTTTGACAAATGCCTCATCCACAACTACTCCTCTTTTGTGGGTGGTGACCTCTACCTAGATGTCAAGGACCCATTTTTTTCGTTTGCTTTGAGAAGATTTCCAAGGGTGCTCTCGCCTCTTAGTAGAGAAATTCAAGCAACCATTTGTTAGCGGCTCATTGAATTTTTAGGAATTCTAACCAATGTCTTTCAATCAAAGGGGATAAAATTTATTTCACAAACAAATATCAAATAATCTCCTCCTTTAGTCGGAGATGATTACCCACCATCAACATGAAAGTGAAGGTCCCATCTATATCAATTTATATCATTCACTTCTCACCTCTTTAATTATATTTTGTTACAACTCAATTTAATATCCGGTCATAAGAATTCATTATAAAGTAGACAAATAGGCCCTTAAAACTGGCAACCTTCCCATTGAATCAAATGGAAAAGTTACTAGTTTGCTGTGAAAAAGAACAGTATTATGAATCTAGAATTAGATAGCACAAGTAATTACTATATATGAATGAATGAATGTACATAAACCAGGTAGTTCTTACAGGACAAAAGAATGCTTCTTTAAATTGGGGATTTTCTTTTCTTTTGGTAATTACTTACTTTGGCAGTTTGTGTGTAAGTGGGTGTCCCTTTTGGTGTCAGCCACAGAATAAGATATTGATGAGGTGGTTGTTATGGTGGTTAAGCAATAAACATACGTGTATTATGTGGTTGACAAGGATGCAATCTTGTTCCTTCCATTTCCTAACTTTCCCACCCATAAAGGGTTGGAAAATGCAACCTGATGTGTTGGGCACTTTCATAAATAAATGGTACAAACAAGGAGGATGTATAGGGTTTGTATTTTGAGAGAAAATTATAATAAATTGGGTAAATTAGCCAAAAGTCCCTGTACACAGTCTTCTAAGGCATCAAGGACAACAACTTTTTCTCTAATGTTTCTAATCCAGACAGCTGGAGATATTTTGGTGAAAGGTCCCTAATATGCCACGTCATATATTTTCATGACTAATTTACCCCTTTCAACCCTCATTTCTAGGCCAAGTTCTCTCTTATTCTTTTTTGTCCCAGAGAAATCCTTCATTCTTCTTCTCTCTCATTTTCCATTTTTTGTTCGTTTCCATGGTTGTGGATTATCATTGCAGAGCACATTTCGTCGTCACCATGACTTCCCAATTTTCTCTCTTTCATTTCTTCAAAGATGATAACGGTTTTACTTTCTCTTACTTGTTCATTTGAAGTCTCTTCCAAATCTATCTTTCTCTCTACAACTGATTTGAAAGAGAGCAGTTTGCTCTTTTTCTTGTTTTCCCTCTCTCTTTTCTCAATTGGATCGTGGTCATCAAGTGTTCTTGTTTTGGATTTCGATTTTTATTAGAATCTGATTTTCCGTATTCTATTTTTTGTTGTCGCCGAGCTCTGATAAATTTTCCAAAATCTTTGATAAACTGGACAAAAAACTCAAATAAATTTGCCGGAACTCAGACAAATTTATCTGAGTTTCTGGCAGAACTCAGATAAATTTATCTGAGTTTTGCCAGAACTCGGACAAATTTATCTGAGTTTCTTGCAGAACTCGGACAAATTTATCTGAGTTTCTGGCAGAACTCAGACAAATTTATCTGAGTTCTGCAGCCGGATTTTTTCTATTCTTGTTACAGAAAACATCACCGGACCGAAGGAAAACAGGTGACTTTAAACTTCCCTGTAATTGTTTGAAGATAATTCTCGCCCTGAATTGGATTAGTCATGTGTAGTGCAAAGAACTTATAACAGTCAAAACGTTAAGGGAGCCATTTGTGTATTTTTCTTGTGATCTGTTGCAAGCGTTTTTTTTTTGTGTCCATCTTCGAAAAACAGACGTGGGATTCGTCATCAAGAAACATGGATTGGACAGCATGAAGGACCCCAAGTGCCCACAGGGTATGTACAATGTTAAGCCACACCTCCGCTGCTACCGCATTCGCCGTGGACGGTCGGCATCACCGCCATTGTTGCTCGCCGCCGACTGCCACCATCCTGCTTGCGCTACGCCATCGCCGGAGAGGAAGAAGAAGACCGTTGCAGCAGTTGCCTCTAAGCCATCGATTTCTGTTACAGAACCCAGGAACAGAACCAAGAAGAAAGAGGTTGGTTTAGTTCTGAGTTTTGCTAAAACTTAGATAAATTTGTCTAAGGTCTACCTTTGCTGACCTGTACAGGGGCTTTTTTGTCTTTTTCACTGCCTCACTTTTATGAGAGGACTTTCGTCGGTACGATAAGTTGTTGTGGACCTTAGCCTTTAAAATCAAATGTTCAGGGACCTCCGCCCAAAATCCCCTAATAAATTACGGATGATTTCAATATACGGGATGGGAATTGAATTCCTATGATTTCTAACCGAGGGCTTTTACATATTAGAACCTCTTAAATTTGACTTCCACGAGCCAATGATATTGGACATGAAAATGTTATCACGGTGCCTTGATCGCAGTTCTTTACTGTCTTACTTCTAACCCGCAATATCTTGACCCACAATTTAGAAATCTTGATTTTGAGTTTACCAAGAAAGTTGGGGAGAACTGAGAAGTGGGAGGAAGTAAAAAGAGCGCATAGGTGACTCACAATTAGGGTTGTAAACTGGTCGGTTTCAGTCCAGATCCATGGTGGATTCGAAGCTGAAAACACTTAACGAAAAGGTGGAACCAGATCCCGAACCCCGAAACGGTTTCTTGGCTCTGGAACCAGAACCATATATGGAAACGAGTCTGGATTCGGATCCGGGTCTAGGTAGAGAATGCTATTAAAAAAAAAACATGATTTTTAGGAGAAACTTTCGAAAATTGAGATAATATATTAGGTCCCGGGTCGACGGATCCAAATCAAGGTGGAACCTGACTCGGACTCATTTACTTATCGAGCCTAAATAAAGACCTAGATTTGGTTTTTAACGAGTCGGAACCTCTGAATAATAGGAGAATCAGGGACCCATTTACATCCCCACACACAATATAATGGGCCAAGGGTAAATCCACGAAAAATTGTGGTCAAGGCACTTGGTGACAACATGACAAAATTGGTGGTAAGGAGTGGTCACGAATGGATTGTTCTCTATAATTATAGGGATTTTGAATTCTACAAGCCAAACTTTTACTCACGCGCACCAATCTAATCCATGTATTAAGTGGGTCCATCCTGCAAATGACCTCAAATGTTCACTAGACAATAGTCAGTCAACAGGATGCCTGTTTTAAGAGTCTTGAAGAGTTTCAAGTATTATAAGCTATAAAAATTTGACTCTCCACATGTGCTTTTGGTAGGCTGGTGGTGAAGAAGATATATATTATTAAAAAGGCCATTTGGTAGCAAAGTTTAGTGAAGTTAGAATTTGTTGCATTTCATAAATATTGAAATTACAGGACTTTGGTAGCAAAGTTTAGTGAAGTTAGAATTTGTTGCATTTCAAAAATGTTGAAATGACAGGACTTTGAGCATCTAAATCTTTTGCCTTAAAAGTCAATGTTTAGAGTTAGAACTCAAGAGTACTCATAAAATCAGTCAAGATTTTATGAGCTGAAATTAATGTGTGAAAACATACTTTATATTATTTAGTTTTAAAACTTGGAAACAACTTCTTGAAATTGTTGTTGGAGAAATTATGACATGAATAAAATCTTTTGGAACACTTATTATCAAATAATTGTAATTTACTTTACAACTTGATGACATTTGAAATTTGTCCTATGCAAATTCCACTTGTTATCAAGCCCACCTAACATCAGTCCATTCCTTCATCCCCCACCTCTCAAGAAAGCGCACACACATGAACCTCCATTGATTTTATTAATTCGAAAATTTAAATTTCACCAATATAAATTATTAAATTTTAAGGTCAAAATTAAAAGTTAAATCGTTTTATTAGGCTCATTTTTGTGGCTGAATTTGTATACAGATTCCACGTGGACAACTCTTTGCTATGCCAACTCACTAGTAACTCAGTTGATGAGTCACACATCCTCTCTACCGAGACAATTAGGGATCAATCACTGACTGTACTTCTATGGTGATGCGTTATGTGTGTGTGCGCGTTAAAAAAGAGAGTCATTACCTAGTGTGGGTCCCACTGAAGTGGGGATTCTCGGAGGGTCCAGATTGAAGATAAACCTAATCTTTAATATTTTATACGAACAAAGTGGCTGCTCGAAAGTCTAGAACTAGTAACATGGTGCATGTCATCCGAGACAAAGAAGACCTATAATATGATGTGTAGATGACAAGTGGTCCAGCTATATATGACATTTCCCAACCACACACGTGGTCGGCGGCAATGGAATTGGCGTGGGGAGGTAGCAAAGCTCGTGCCAAAGTCGATGGTTACGCGGCACCTTCCACACGTGCAGAGCCCCCAACACCACTTTTAGTTCCAGGAAGCATACAAATTCTGGCTGGGTCCAAGCCTCCTGGCAAAAGAATATATTAAATGGATTCACTTACAAGAACGAACTCATTATTTGATCGAATATCCACAGTATGCAATGATATTTTCTTCTTCTTCTTCTTCTTCTTTTTTTATACTTGGGTCCTGTTTTGGTCTTCAGTATGCAATGATATCACACCCAAATTTTCATTGACTAGTAGGGATGTAAATGAGTCCCTGATTCTCCGATTACCTGGAGGTTTCGACCTGTTAAAAACCGGGTCTGGGTCCTTATTTAGGCCCCGATAAGTAGATCAGTATGGTTCAATGATATAACGGTTCGGTTAACCTATTTTGGATAACCGAACCGGAACCGCGGTTTTCTGTAATAAGAATGCAGATCGTAGAAAACCGAACCGCGGTTAACCTAAGATTAGTAGGAAAAATGAATATTAATTTTCTCAAATGGTTTAATATACAATAACCGTCCATTCTTTGCGATTACTGCGAATTTTCATTCAACCCCCCTTTTTTTTTCTTTATTTTATAACGGTACGTTAAAACCGCACCGGTTCTCGGTAACCCTATTTTTTTGGAAAACCGTAACCGAACCGAACCATGCGATTTCAACCGTAACCGAATGGCGATTCGGATCCGAGTTCGGTTACCTTCGGTTCGGTTAGACCGTGTTTTTTTTTTACACCCCTAGACCCGAGACCTGACATATTATCTAAATTTTTAAAAATTTCTCCTAAAAATCATATATATTTTTAATATCATTCTCTATCTAGATCCGAACCCGGATCATGACCCATCCCATATATGGTTATGGTTTCGATTCTAGGTCCAGTTTCACATTTTTCTTAACGGTTCCGATTCCGCGTCCACCATGGACCTGGACCAGAACCAACTCGTTTACAACCCTACCTATTAGGAGGCATTTGGAGGCCTCTTACCTTCTGTGGTAAGAGGTGGTAGTTCTCACTTGGCTGCTAACATGATTCAAATTCTGGACATGTCACCTTCGCTCATCAAATGACTTTGTGACCTCACCCGAAATCTAATACCCTTATCCGATCTGAGAGGGGTGGAACCGCTTATAGCTAGGGTATAAGAAAAAGACTTTCATCGATCATCTTGTCTTTATTGACAAAAGAACATCTTAGCTGTTTGATGTGTCTAATGTAACCAACCATAACTCAGGCACACTGAGTTGTATTGTTAGCTGAACTCAGTCTTGGTTATAGTCACTGTCATGTGTAACAGTTTAGTTATAAGATTCCTTGGTGTAAGAGTCTCGGTATATATAAACACCGAGTACATTGTAACAGTTTAGTTATAAGATTCCTTGGTGTCAGAGTCTCGGTATATATAAACACCGAGTACATTGTACTATGGATGAAGAATTACAATGAATGAAATAATCTCTCCCTCAGTTCCCTCCTGTCTGTTTCTCTTCCTCTCCTCCTCCTCATCCTCTATCTTTCTCTACTAGTTAAAGAGTCTTGACCGTCATGCATTAAAATGGACACTTCAAAAGCAATATCTTTTACCAAGAAGAGTGCAGGACTCTAAATAGTTACGGTCCAACATAGTTAAAAGATTTAATTTAATGCATTTCATCAGTCCTAGAGCTTTTGGTGTACTGGTGAAGTCCATAACATTTGGTTTTAAAGCCAACTTCCACGTAGCGGAAATGGCTACCTGGAATAGAGTGGAAGCCGTTTTAAAAAAAAATTAGAGAAAATGGCTACTTACCATCAGAGTGAAAGTCGCCGCGGAGAGATAGCAGGGTGTGAGCCGTCCCAAGAGGATAAAATGACTACCTGCCGCTAGAGTGAGAGCCGCTGAGGACGTTGACTGCGGACCCTTGAGTGGATATCTCTCGTGAGTGGGATGCGTGAACTCACCATTAGGTCTATTTGTAGATGATCGAAATCATTAAAATTAAATGTGATCCTCTCCATTAGCATAACCTTAAATTTGTATAGAAGCCCTTAAAATGTGTGTACCATGTCTAAATGAGTATATTCATGTGCATCCATCCCTCACCATAGGGTGAAGGCACTTTTCCTTTTTTGCACATGAATCCCCCTTTTGTACTTCACCCTATGTACTTGAAATCCCCCTTTTGTACTTAAAAATCTCCATTTATGAAAGCGTCCCTGGATGCACGTGAATGTCCCCATATCTATATATATATCATATTTTTCAAAAGTACACCCCAATGGACTTTTTTTTTTTTTTCGCAGAGAGGCGAGTTTTTATTGCAAGAGAAAGAGCTTACAGATTACATAAAGAGTTTCAAATAAAATATGTTGGATGTGGAGGGGATACATGGACATGTATTTTGGACAGATCGGTGTTGGAGGTGAATTTGGGTGATGGATTTATTGGCTTGGCGGCGTCAAAGGATCCAAAGACTCCCCACGCGTATACGCGTGTGTATCTCATCATCTTCAGCAGTTTCCAGGATAAGGACATAAATGTCTGATAGAGAGTAGAAGACTCATTCCTTCCCCTCTTTCTCACAAAAGTGTCCCTCTCCGGCTGATAGCATCACAGACTCACTGTAACTTCAATTGTCACCACCGCAACCACAATTGGACTCTGGTTCTCTAGGCTTTGACTTGAAAAGTCCCTCTTATTGAAAATCTGAAATCTCAAGTCAATAAGATTTTTTTAGTTTCTTTCTAATTTTTATTTTCCACTAAGTTGGACTATTCATCATTGGTGATATTTCTAACTTGAAGAACCTAAGATGGATCATGGGCATGTTGTGAAAGTATAGTGTCAACAGACTCAACACCACTCAATCATGAGTGTACTGGCATGGTCCCTAAAAAAGATTGACGTTTGATTAAAAAAGGTGATAACACCGTCTTATCTTATGCATTATTCAAAGATCACATTTTTATTAAAGGGCGAGTCTAATGGTGGCGCCAACCCTATAGGGTAAAGTTTGGTGATATCCCGTACACTCTCAAGTCTCACAGGGAATTGAGTCGAGATCCTATGAGAAGCTATAACCTAGAGATATCCTAATTTAAAGAGTGGAACCCTACAGTGGCGCCCACCTATGGAAATCCAAACCATTCAAATAAACTTCCCTTCAGGTATATTGGGTATCCTTATATTATTCGTCAATCAGATGTTGTTCTACTATTGAGTTGACTGCTTGATTTAAAAATGATCGACGAGAACGACTCTTTATCGGAGTAGTAAGAAGTGACAGTTCTCATCTTGCTGTCTAAGTTTAAATCTCAGATACGCCACCTCTTTTTGTGTGTGTGGACTCCCTTCCCACTTATGTGAACTTTTTTTCGATGTATTTACAGGCTGTGGACTCCCTTTTAGCTGAGGTCCATTTAATCAATGAACTTATGCATATTCGATGTATTTTACAGGCTCTTGGGTCACAGCCGTGCTTTTAAACTACACAAAATTTGTGGATACAACATATCTCTGGAGTAAGTTTTTGGACTGCTTTTAACTCAGGATATCTTAGATTAAATCCTCAGAAGATCCAGACTAGATTGAATAGCTCTAGAAAACAAAGGGGGCTTCCATTTAGAGTTACACTCCTACAAGGCCAGCCCAAGGATTGGTAGTCCTCCAATCAAGTAGAGTGAAAGTCTGCTTTCAAAATCTTTGGCTTTGATCATACAGTCCTAGTGTCCAATATAAGCACTCATCTTTGTCATGTAGCTAATCCAATGGAACCCACTTATGCACCCCGAAAAAAGTCTTGCATTCAACTCCCACAAGATTCCTCAATTCACCTTCCCTATTTTTAGTGGGCATTCTTCTCCTTCTAGAACTCCATTAAAAATCAAACAGAAGTTTACATAGGATTATTTATAAGACCATCCTAATCACACGGTGATGGATGGCAGTGGGCCCCACATCAAGTGGGAAGAAGGTGGTTGGATGCTCCAATGGCAATAGCTGTTTATGTAATGCAATGCATCTTCTTCCATTCTCTCTCTCTCTCTATCACACATCTCTGCAACAGCCGACGCAACCCTTCTTGTGGCCTCTGTTTCTTGAATTCGCTTCATAGCTAAACAAGAAGAGAGAGGGAGCTATAAAAGGAGGAGTTTTTACTTTCAAGGCTCTCTTTCTTTTCTTCTCTTTTTGGTTGTTTGCTTCTTTTTTTTTTTTTTGCCTCTTCCTTCTCTGCTTGCTTTGCTTTCCTTTGCAAGGAAGGAAGGAAGAGGAGTTTTGGTCTTTCCGTAATCCGTCTGTTCGAGCAACGCCGTTTTTCGCTGCAAGATTCGATTTTTTTCACTTGGGTCTCTTGGGTTTCGAAGATGATGATGGTGGAGAACAGTTTTGATCGGTGGAGGAAGGATGTGTTCTTCTCTGCGGCTGAGGAAGTGCAGGAATCGGCGGATATGTATGTTTTCTTTTGCTTTTTGAAGGATTTCGTGATCTGGGTACTTTGCTTTATGACTCGATTTTGCGGTTTGGGTGTTGTTCCGTTCTTCTTTTACTTTTTAGGGTGCTCTCTGATTTAGAGGGAAAAAACTGTAGTTGCGTTTTTCTGGGGGATTCTAGGCTTTTGGCAAGGTTGGGTTTTTTGGGTTTGTAATCTATTGCCTGTTTTGTAATTATAATGATTTGGGGGACTCAGAAAGCCAAGATTTTTGTGCAATTTGATAACAGGCTGGCTAATGGTACTGGGTTGAAACAAGTTTTGTGCCTAATTACCTTCCCTGTTGCATTGTTTTTGCTGATTTTTGGTTTTTTGAAGAGAGATTTATCATGCAGTCGGCATGCAAGGAGTTTATCTGTTTTATTTTGGGTGTCTGCAATACCAATTTCTTTGTTTAATGTCTTTGGGACTTATTTGATAGAATCTTGGTGCAATTCAATGGTTAGTTGTATTGATTTGTATGTTTGTGATTTGTGATATTGTGAATTGTGATACCTTTTTGCATGTTGCTCGTTTTGGGTATTTTGAAGACATTAGCTGCCCAATTCCCCTATAGAAGAACTAATTTTCTGTTCTTCCGTATTTGCATGTGAATGTTTCATATAATCATTGTTTGGTGAGTGGGCACTGAGCTCTTGATGTGAATTATGAGATAATTAAGTCATAGATTTTTACTCTTTTTGTTTTCAGAATGGAATCTGTTTTCCGCGCATGGGAGCGGGTGCGAAGAGATGGGTTTGAATCCAATGAATCGGATGAGCTATGTAGAGAGCTCCGGACTGCATTAGGCACCACAAAATGGCAGGTGGGTCCTCAGTTTTGTGAGCCATAGTTGTCTTTTTATTTCATATTTTCTCTTGTGAAGGTTTGATTCTCGTCTAATGTTATTGTTAATCATAAATGTTTGCTTGTTGATCAGTTGGAGGAGTTTGAGAGGGCTGTCAAAGTGAGCCATGCAAGTGGTTCAGAACATACTATAGCCAGACATAGACAATTTGTTCTAGCAATAGAAGACCAAGTTTCTCGTATAGAAAAAGCACTAAGAGATTCACTTATTGAGGAAGGGAAGCAGCCTCTCAGATGGGTGCAACTAGATGAAGAAGAGAGAGATGATCTTGCATTGTTTCTTTCAGGTCCCCCTGGGTCCTCACAAGATATGGACAACTATGTCAATCTCGGGCTTTCGAAGGATAATTTTCAACAAAAGGCTGATGCAGAACTTGGAGCAGATGCTAACCAAGAAAGAAGTAGGCCTGATCCTGTAAAAGGTTTCAAAGAGATAGTAACAATTAACAACGATGCTAAGTATGTAGTTGAATTAGAAGCGAAAGAAGTTCCTGGACACCAGGATGAGATAGAGAGATATAGAGAGAGACTAGATGAGCAAAAGACAACTTGGAGTTCGGCGGACATGGGGTCTTGGAGAATTGTAATTTCTGATGAGGATGTGGTGAAGAAGACAGCGGAGGAGATGGAGGAAATACCTACTCATGCAGATAACCTCTGTGGTCTTCTGAGGAGCATTGATCCTGTGGCTAAATTGAAGTGGCTCAGAAACAGCTTTGGGAAGGAAAAGGATGAGGAGCATCTGAGGTCTGGACGAGCATTGAATTACCTCAGCTTGAGAGGAATGATTCCATTCGCTCAGGTGAGAATGCAATTCTATTTCTTTGCATAGATCTCATTCGGATGCCCAGCATATATTATCCTTAAAGAATCCTTTCTCCAGCTCGATATGTGGAGCTGAAGACTGGAGCCAATTGTTATGCCAGAATGAGATCTCCAAGGCCAGGCTTTGCATTAGTTATGTCCCATTATTAGTGTGTCCAGGCCCAGAAGTTTGTCTCTTCAGGTTGGCTATAAATGCACAAAATAATTGATGGTTTGAAAATAAATGCAACACTCTACATTCATTGTACATGTCAGCCTGCTGACCCACCTGAATTTCAGGCCAGCAAAGTGCAAACACATGATACAGCCCACCTGTTACACAGCTTGGATATGACACGTGCGCACATGCGCGCACACAAAATTCTTTGCCTTTGGTTCATTTGATTCAGCATCACTTTAAGAAGTATACCTTCAAGTTAATATTTTCTATTTAATCCCTTTTTATAATTGTTTTAAACAGGGAATAAATCTGTTTAATGGAAGAAGTAGGAATTGCATCAGTAGCTGCAGGGAAGTTTCTAATGTTTCTCGTGTTCGGCAACTATTTGGACGTGTTGGAGGATTTAAGAGACAAGTGCAAGGATCACAGTATTATACGCATTTTAGTCGTTCCCTACAAGTTACTTTAGTGCTCGTGCTAACAATTCTTTTACTTGGTGAGCTCCTCATCTCCTGAACTGCTTTATTTTTAAACAGGACCTGTGCAGTTAAGAAACATGAGGCAACTTTTTATGCAATATAAGGTTAAAACAAACTGGATTTGAACTGTGTAAATGGGATTCGGTCCCCATGCTTTACTTGCTGTACCATATACTAGATTCATCTATGCATGACGCATTAAGTTAAGAAATGTGGCCAATTTTTCTTCTGTAGTTTCAAATGCTTTTAGTGTTAAAGAGTATACTTCTTGTGGTGGTTACATGCTTCAGGTTCTAATTCCCAGCTTGGTCTTTAGCTATATCTTCTGACGGTTTTGCTTCTGTGCTTACAGCCTTACACTAGCTTAGTCATAATATGTATCTCTTAACAATGTTTTAGAAGGTGGCTGCAAAGAAGGCTTATCTGTGATCCAATCTTACGTCCCAACTTTGAGACTTGTTCATAAGGGTTAATTTGATGACAAGATTTGATCAGCTCTATAAATATATATATATATATATAATTTTGATGGCCTCATTTCACATGCTTTGACACAAATTGCTGTTCTAGAGTGAGTTTTGCAAGACCTATTTTCCCCTCTAAATCTCTGTTTTATTGCTGGAACTGCTTTATTGGGTTTGCGTTTCTTGATAAAAAGTGTGAAACTATGGGATATAGTACCAAAGACTTAAACAAAAGACATCTGAAAATCAATTTGGTTTCATGTCTGGGACGTCATCTATGGAAGCTACCTTCTCACTTAGGCAATTAATGAAAAATACGTCGCGACCTGCACATGATCTTTTTTGATCTAGAGAAAGCTTATGGTTGGGCACCTAAAGATTTAGTTTGGTGGGTTTTAAATAAAAGGAGTGCTCTAAGAGGTTATATTAAAATCATTAACGATATGTATGAGGGATTGGTAATGGGTGTGAGAACTACTTGTAGAGGAGTAAGTGAGTTTTCGGTGACCATATGTTTGCATTAGGGGTTTGCCTTAAGCCCTTATCTCTTTACATTGAATATGGATGAGTTAACTGCTCATATTCAAGAGGTACCTTGGTGTATGTTGTTTGTAGAAGATATAATTGTTTACAGATGATATAGTGTTGGTTGATGAATCGAGAGATTGCGTGAATACAAAACTTGAGAGATGGCGAGATGCTTTAGAATCTAAGGACTTTAAAATAAGTCATACAAATACGGAATATATGGATTGTAACTTACGTGGGCATGTATAAAGAGCTGAAATTACTGTGAGAATTGAAGCTCTAGAGATTCTACAAATATATTCATGCCAATACCTTGGCTCCATAATTAGTAAGGATGGAGAGATTGAGGAAGATGTCGAACATATGATAAAAGCGGGATGGTTGAAGTGGAGACTTGCTTTTGGAGGGCTTTGTGATTGGCATATACCAACAAGATTGAAGAGAAAATTTACAAGACGATTAGACCATCTTTGACTTGTGGAGCAGAATTTGTAGGACGATTAGACCATCTATGACTTATGGAGCTAGACGTTGGCCAATCAAGAAGCAACATATACACAAAATGAGTGTAGCAAAGATAATAATGTCGATGTGGATGTGTGTTAAAACTAGGAAGGATATAATTAGAAATGAGCGCTTTCGAGAGCATTTAAGAGTGTCTTAAATAGGTGAGGAAATAAGAGAAACATGTTTGAGATGGTTTGAACATGTCCAACGTAGGCCAGCAACGGAGCTGATGAGGAAAAGTTTTTCTATGCAAGTTGATAGCCCACCAAGGGGAAGGTGTAGGCCAAAGAAAACATGGATGGAAGTAGTAAAAAAATAGATCTGAAGAAGTGCAACCTATCCGAGGATTTGGCCTAAGATAGATCAGAATGAAGAGGCAGAATTCATGTGGCCAACATGATGATGATGATGATGCAAAGTGTGAGATCCAGTCAAGGGTAAATTTTTACTGTTGAAGATCAAACCCACAACTCTGGAAATAAAACTCAACCTCATATTATCTCGGAATATAAATCCAAATAGAGATGATTTTGGAATGTTTCTGAATAATCATTTCCTAAGCAGCCTGGCTTCACTTTGATGACTGGTTCCAAAAGGCCATGGTTTCAGAGAACTAGGCCTTTTGTGTGCTATGCAGCTTAGTTTTGCATAAGGCTTGTTTTTCCATTATCCTTCACCCACATGAAGCCTCAATCGTGCATAACAGACTGAGTTTTAGCATTATGCGTTTACATATGATTCAAAAGCGATAGTATCATTCTTTCACTGGTGATAGTATCTTTAAACATATATACGTAATGCTAATGTTAGATTGTGTTAAGACATGGATTATTTGATTTTTATAAGTATGCTTCGTTGGCCTTCTGTGTGCTGGTGATATATTGGTGCTAGATTAACTGATAATGCTTTTAGGCATAATATTAATATTTGATCATGGTATTGTTTATTTGATTTTCACAAGTATCCTCCATCATGTTTGTATTTTGGTGCAAGCTCATTGCTTGACTCATGATCAATTATGCTCTGTGATTGCTACATAACTTCATCTGGTAAATGGTAGTCTTTTTACTCCAAGACTAGTTATTTGTTGCAATTCATATTGAACTATTAAATGAAATAAGCTTTAAACTTGTGCACGATTAAAAAAGCACAAAAAATGAAAATAAAAGAAATTTGAATGTATAACTCGGCTAAGTAGGCCTGGAGAGGGTGCTGACTATTTTTTAACTCTTTGTAGTACCATTTATGTTCCATTCAAATTGAGGAGCTGTCTTCTGGCACTGCTACATGCACTATAAGAGGTATTCCTCCCACCTTGACAGCCATACTTTTGACTTATTATTATTGCAAGCTAGATACAATTTGTATTTTGGTAAATCCCACATCTCTATTGTTGAATGATTGAAAGTTCCTTGTTTCCTGAAATGATGGGGTGCGCCTTTGTAAAGATCAAACTGTTTTAAGTTTTGAGAAAGAAAATTCTAATCTTTGTATTTTTGAGAAAGAGATTGGTGCGTGTGGTATTTCATGAATAAATATTAAATAGGCTTCGTTTGTGATCATGTGACAAGGACAAGGTTTTTTTTTTCGTGAAAGGGAGATAAATCAGCTGAATTGTAGTGTGCAACCCTGCAATATGGGACTGAGCCCTGAAAGTCTTCAGCTAGTCGCATCTAAAATGTTTTCTTGCTAATCTTGTTTTACCCCCAAAATCTCAAGAAAGAAGGAAGAAAACCAGTGCATTTCAATCCAAATTCAAAGATTTCAGCTGTTTCTTCTGAAGGGTAGCTGCCCAAAATCAGTCTCCCAAAACCCATCAAGAATATCCAGCGATACATTTATGGGGGATAACTCTATGTTTTATCCAAACGGCAAAATCTCTGATTTCTCTAATATTTTGTGTTAATATGCACACATGATGTTCTACTGATTTCCAGGAGATGTATCTTGATTTAGGTTCCAAAGTCCTGGACAGAGGAAGAAGCTGAAGAGCCCTGAACTCCATGTGGAACAAGACTGCTACATTTGCATTAATCGTAGTGTCATGTCATTGCCTCCTTGGATTCCAAAATAGACCAATCACCTCCCATGAAGTAAACATGTGGTCCAAGAACACGAATCAGCTATCTTCTGTTAATAGCTTTCTTCAGTGCATGCAAGTGGTCCAGCTTGAACCAAGACCCTGGAATCATCTGAGCCAACCATTGTCATTATATAACATTTAGCCATTTAGTCCTTTTTGTTTTTTTCTATTAGACAAGCAAGCGTCAATGCCACCATGGCCTTAGAAGCCAGTGCTCAAGTTACTTTGGACCCAATACGATGTTACAGTTTTAGATCAATGCAATGATATGTGGATTTGCTCAAATTGTTTCAAGTTTGTGCAAGAAATTTACAAGTGTAATGTCAAGTTGTTCAGAATTATGATTAAGGGAAAGAAAATGGAAGGTGGTTGCTGAAAGGTGGTTTTGTCAGAAAAAAACTTTATTCAAATTTTCCATTGACCACAGCAAGGACATTTTAGATATTCGCAATTCATCGATAATAGGTAAATTAACCTAGAGACAGTTGAAATTCTTTTTAGAACTCAGCACCATTCATGAGGTTTTTCCATTTCAAGTCTTCTCATCTTCATTCAACACAAATTTGTTGTGGCATCAATACAGGTAACAGCAGTGATCTATTTGAAAGACATCTAAAAAGTGTAAGAAGTAAGAACATATTATTTATACAGAACATTAAGATTTTGCTTTATGTTTGAGATGCATGTCAATCTAGAACATTGAGAATATGGCAGTAAGCTGCTGGATAAATCCAGTCTCCAAAGACCCTGCTGGTCGAGTTTTTAAGAAAAGCTCAGGAGCAGCTCCTAGTACCCAAAAGATCAAGAAATCAGTAGATGAAATCACTTTCCAATGACCAAAACCATGTACCTACTTTAATGCACCTCAAAATATAAATTGATGCAACTCCTAGTAGTCACCAAAAGAATAAGAACTTAGCAGATTCAATCCTCACCATTGTTGATAAAATCACTTTCCAATGACCAAAACAATGTAACTACCTGGATGAACCTCAAAATATACATTGATCACCTGCTAAATTTTTGTATTTTAGCTACTCGTGACTTTTATCACGAGGTTCAGCAGTTGGCAGTCCGTGTACCCCCAAAATCATTCAATGCATATGCAGAAAATGCAATATTTTGTCTAATTGAACCAAACAATACAATATTTTTTGTTTGGTTGAACCAAATATTCTCTTCTGGCTCACACCAAAACAAACAAACAAATAAAGATCTTGTCTGTTGGTGTGCATAGGAAACATCTGGGAACTTGTTTTCATCAAAATAGGCCCTCATTCCTGAATCTCCATCCTGCAATTTTCATTATACTGTACAGATACTTCAACGCTGACCACAATTAGCAGCACCCAAAACAAGGAATCCAAGAAATGTAAAAAAAAATGAAATGTTTCAAGACTTCAGGCTTATATATTTCACATCTTACTTTCTTTTTGACATTTCCTTCTACAAATCTCTATTTAAATAAAGAAAATCAAATACCCCTCTCTCCCTCTTGATCTCACACACAGAAACGCCCCAAAATATAGGAACTAGGAAACATCAGAAAAGCAAAAGAGAAACTAGGAACCAACCCCAAACACCCCTTCTCTCACAATCACAAACTCACAACTGGATTCTGGCAAATGGGGTGCAAAAACAACTTGCATCCTCCTCTTCATCATCATCACACCCAATTCTCCACAACTCTGATCCTCTGAACCTGAAGTGGCAATCGTACCAGCCTCCTTGCACCTTGACAAGAACAGCCTTGAATTAATGCAGTTTGCCCATGACAACCCCAGAGCAGGGCAAACCCGTCTCCCTGATGAATACAAGTACCCAAAATTCCCAACCTGCAGCCCATTGGCCCCATCAGAATCAATTAAGTCCACAACCTGATTAGTAACCACAATTGCAAGGCTGAACCGTTTTGCAATTGACTTCAGCTTTCCTGCTATCCCAAAGAACAGCGATGAGCGTCGTTTTAAATCACTTGGTTTATTATCGAATTCTGACCTGAAGAGTGCGGCAATGGAGTCAATGACAATCAGCTTGATGGTTAGTGAAGACGCACCAGAGAGGAGACTTTCAACGTGGTCTAAGAGGGCAAGCAATTCATCAGGGGATTCAACTGCATGGACAAAGATGCGGTCCAAGGGGTCATCGCCGTTGGATGAGGGAAGGAAAGGGAGAGCTGGCGGAGGCGGCGGAGAGGGAATGGGAATTCAGAGTGTATGTAGAACGAGGCTGCGCCGAGCCCCCCACGAGAAGCGGGCAGTTGTGCACACAGGAGGAGCTGGAGGCAGAGTTGGGTCTTGCCACAACCACTCTCTGCAACTAGCTCAGTGATGGAGTTGCAGGGGACACCGCCATCAAGGAGGTGGTCAAGGATTGGGCAGCCAAGGGTGCATTTCTGAGTGATGAGATTTAGCGGATTCTCTACTTTGATTGGATGCATCTTTGGGGACAAGAAATGGTAGAGGAGGTTTTTTCCCTGAGACTTAGAATCTTTCCTACTTCCCTTCTGAAAGTCTGAAGAGAAGTTAGGGTTTGTTTTCGATAAAAGTTTGAACTTTTAAGGCGGGAACTTGTTGAAGAGAAACGAGTAAAAATGTATGCTAAGACTTGGATCTGATTCAAATATATGTAGGTGATAATACGAAAAAAAGGGAGTGATTACATTAGTTTTACCACATGCATCGTCAAGTAAGATCAGATCAAATGTATACTTGTGAAGTCCACTGTCCACCTTTCAAAAATCGAAGACTCAATGGTTCATGTTGTGCCCCTGTCATGTTTACCTCATTAGTCTTGAGCTGCTTTTCTTCTTCTTCTTCTCTAAAGAAAGGGAAAAAAAAAAAAGTGATATCAGCCTACAGATTAATGAAAAATGTAACTCATGAACTAATTAAAAATGATTCATTAATAAATTTATTTTCTTTGCCATTCGGAATGTCCATAGATGCACCTTTCCATGTATATAACTACGGATTTTCAGTCTATATAACTACGTAGGTAAACGCAGGCTTATAGTGAACGAACCGAATTTCGGCCAAAATGAATCGAATTTCGTGACACTACTTTATAGACCTGTAAAAGACCATGTTTGGGAATTTGAACCATAGAAACTACGTGACACTACTTTATAGACCTGTAAAAGACCATGTTTGGGAATTTGAACCATAGAAACTACTTGCTTGGACATGGCATTCTCTTCCAATACCTATTTCTATTTAACTCTGCCAAAAACTCCCCATCTCTATTTAACTCTACCAAAAAGTACTTATTGGGTGCCTTTTGATCTTGATGTCATCCTTTCATTCATTCGTTAAACAGAATTAGTTTCTAACCTCTTAGTTGCTCAAATCTTGGTATCCATTGACATGATGGTAAGACTCTTGGAAAAAAGTCAGAAATTTGATATAGGTGAAAGAAAAAATTTGATATAGGTGAAGGTGATTACTTCATATATATCTTTTTTAAGATTGTATTCAAGCTCTCATTGGAGTTGTTGGATTGAGAATTCAAGATGAGATGGATCTAATAGAGGTTTTTTTTTTTTTTTTTTTGGTAAAGGGATCTAAGAGGGTTGTAAGAGAGAAAAATCGAAGAAGATGAATTGGAGGTGGACCTGAATTGACGATATCGTTAACTAGGGTAATTTTGTCAAAATAATATATATATATATATATACAAAAACCTCTACAGTCATTTTATAGTTTTTATTTATGAAGTCGTTTAATTAAAATTTAAGATTAACTTTTTCGTAAAACTCCCATAAATTTATTTTATATGCCATTCGGAATGTCCATAGATGTGCGTTTCCATCTATATAACTATGGATTTTCAGTCCAATTTGAGTTACATTCACTGTTGCATTAGCCAGATATATTTCACCATATTTTTCATGTATGCAATCCAACAGTCAATCTTACACCGATTGACTTGAAATTTGGGATGCATGACGGTCACGGAGGGAGAATCACAATCGCAGTTCGGACGCATGTTATGGGGTCCTCATTGTATAGAAATCTGCTTTTACTAAACAGATATGATTAACATGTGATGTGGATTTTGTTTGAAGAAATGCCAAAGCAAATGGTGACTGTTGCAGTGAATCTTGAACTCATGTAGGTAAACACAGGCTTATAGCCAACTGTTTGGATCTTCACAAAGTAGACTACATGTGTACAGATTTGATTTAATATTACTGTACATTATGATGTGGTCTTAAATTTATATGATCATCTTAGCATTGATTTGATTAAAACTTTCTAATTAAGATTGATCAGTAATCACATTACACATCAAACCCAACCTTGGATTGCTTAAGAATCATCATCTGTGCCTGAAATTGGAGATTTCTATTAATCTGATGTACATTAATCTTGCCCTAAGTATGTTTAACAAGATCAATTGCCTATGAAAGTTGGATAGTTTACTGATTAATGATCACATTCCTCAAGTGCAGCCCTCTTTCAGTTAACATTTCCAAATTCTGTCTTTCAAATTGGGAATTCTTAGTAACTCAAAACACATTAAAGCATCACAATTTATGTAAAATAAGGTTGGGGTTGGATTAGAGTAAGGGTTAGATTAAGATGTTGGGGTTTAAATGGAGAAAGAGAGATTCAGATAGGGTTTTGACTTTTGAGAGAGGGAGAAAGAGAAGAAGTTGCAGAGAGAGATAGAGAGGGACTAACCTGTGTGTCATAAGAAGGGGATGATGGGCATAAGGACCTCGTGGCCCACTGATGATGTCTTGATTAACGAAGATGCAGCAGCCACGTGGCCGGGGGAAGGTGAAAGGGGGAAAACAGGAAAGCTTGGGAGAGGGAGAGAGAGAGAGAGCGGGAGCTGATTTGAGCGGTTTCGTTTGATATTTGAGATCAAAACTTTGTGAAAGAGAGAATGAGTATGGAACGGTCCGAACCCTGTACCCAACCATGGAACCGGACCTAGAGGTGTGGAACATGGTTCGGTTCTTTGGGCCCGGATTGATCTCACAGCATAGTTGTCATTGTCATTTCGGACCCATTTAGATGCAAGTGAAAAAGATAACAGCTGTGTACTTGATTATTGATATCTAGACACTTGTGTAAGTGCTAAATTCAAAGATACTTAAAAGAGTGCTGCTACCTAGACACTGCAAAAATCCCTCTATACATTGTAATTTTTTTAAAAAAATTAATAATAAAAAAACCCTAAACTACCCCTCTCCCCCTCCTTTCCTCTCTCTCCCTCTCCCTGCTCCGGCAACCACACCAGCCGCGTCCCTACACCAACCCCGCCAGCGGCCGCCCTGTGCCGACCCATCTCCGGGATCTCCCTCTCCTTCCCTCTTCTTCTACAGCCGCTGCCCTGCACCCACCCGCCCTTATCCCCATCCCCAGCCCAGCCCACCCCCCAACCATCCCTTCATTGCTGCCAAAGCGGAGTGAAAGAAAGGGAGGGAGAGAAGAAGACTGGGCTGGGGAAGGGGAGAGTGATGAGGGGGGGTGGGCAGCGGGAGAGCGGGAGAGGGAGAAGCAGAGGGAGGAGGGATTTTGGGCAGGGGCCGGTGATGAGCGAGGGGGAGAGAGGAAGAGCGAGGGATGGTGTTGCCAGAAAGGGGGGGAAATGGGGAAAGGGAGAAGGAGAGGGCGGGCGGCGGTTGCCGTGGCGGGGGAGAGAGATAGGGAAAGGAAGAAGGAGAGCGATAGGGATTGGCATTTGCAATGAGGGTGGCAGGAGAAGAGAGAGGGATGGGTAGTTTAGAGATTTTTTTTTTTTAATTTTTTTTTAAATTGCAACATGTGGAGGGATTTTTGCAGTGTGTAGGTAGCCACTCTCTATTTTAAAATTAAAAAACTCAGGAATCATGGATTGGTAGTACACATGTGTGATACTAAGATGCCAACACCAATGAAAATGGAGTTTATTGGCTATTAGTTCCATTTTTTTTTTTTTTTTGTGTGCATGAATTTTTCATTTTCCATATCTCCTTAATTTTCATAAAAGGACATAGTATTTAATAGACTTCACCTTTTCTTTTTTCCCATTTTAGCCCAATTCAAACATATAGGTAAATCTCATTTCTCCTATCACATGTATAAAAGGCAAACAACTCCAACCTGTGGGCCCCTCCTAATTCAAAGTTCAAACCAATGCATGCAGGTCAATACCCCAATTTTGGTCATGAAATGTTACTTCAACCATCCTTGGCCTCAGTTCAGTGCACCAAGGACCCAGCTGTAAATTGGAAGTTAGAAATTGAAAGAGTGCATCAACAATTCATAATCATCCACAGAGAAAAGTCTGCATCAACAATTCATAAACAAACAGGAACCACGTGCAAATTTGCAATGAAGAGAAGTCCAAAAGCACGGCAGAAAAAACAGAAAAGAATCCATCCCGGCGGCTGCCGTCTCCTCATTGGCACAAATCCATCACATTTTCTCATATATGGAGCCCCCATCACTCCAATTAAAATTGGCCTACTATTATATTATAAAATGGAAAGCACATGTTTAACTCTGAATCATCTGACGGCCATAACAACTTTGGTAAAAATGATATTAAATTTACTCTAAATTATCTAATGGTGATAATAGCTTCGATTAAAATGATATCAGACAGTGGCAAACACGGGACTTTTATTTGGGTGGAGCTAATTTTTTGCTCGAAAGAGAAGAGAAGTATTTTCACCGAAATTTTGTGATGTGAGGCAATCACAATGCTTAGACGTGGGATAATTTTTTATTATTTATATGTGGACAGGTGATGACCCATTCAAATCTCAGGGAGTTTGAAAATCGACATGGGGCGGTAGCCCTAGGTCATTCATATGTAGGTCCACCCCTGATATCAGGCCATATTTTTATATTTACATTGTGTTTGTGCAACAAGTAAGATTTTTCTATTTTCTCTTTAAAAATAGAAAAAATGGTTTTTTTTTTATATGAAAGATTTTAATGATTTTTCAGTGGGAGATGTAAGGATGTGACATTCCTTATTTTTTTAAGAAGAGTGTGACATTCTCTCTCTTCCGTAGTAAACAAAAGTCTCCTGAAACTCGTCTCTTTGTTAAAATAAGATACGTTTATTTAACATCTATAAAAATTGGTTTTGCAACTTTCTTTCTTCTCGCTCTCTAATGATTCTTCACTATCACTGGAACAAAGATTCATTGTTGTAGATTTGTATAGTCGAGGATTTCACATTAATATTGGTGTGTATTAATGCATATAACTAAGAAAAATAGGGTTAGGTGTGCAAATCCACTTAAAGAGAGGATTGAGGGGGGGGGGGAGACTTTCTGGAAATAAAATTTTTTTTCCCTAGAGCTTGTTTGGCAACTCTACCCTTATAGTCAAGTAAGGTAAAGCTCCAATTTCTACAAAAAAAATCACACCAAAACACTTTAATTCAAATTTTCCACCATATTTTTCCAAAAAAAGTCAAAAAGTAACATCATTTTTCCACTAAAAGACAAAAAAATTCCACTTTTCAATAAAAAAAATCAAAAAGATTTCATCACAAACAATTAAAAAT
The DNA here is from genome assembly GCA_003546025.1 of Camphora micrantha. Classification (NCBI taxonomy): domain Eukaryota; kingdom Viridiplantae; phylum Streptophyta; class Magnoliopsida; order Laurales; family Lauraceae; genus Camphora; species Camphora micrantha. The sequence goes on along the minus strand of QPKB01000008.1, from coordinate 42,996,623 downwards.
AAAATACCATCATAACTCACTTATATTTTATTATTTCCTCAAAATAACATTTACTCCACTCAACTCTACTAGTAAAGCCAAATAGGCCGCTAGTAAAAAAAAGTCAAAAAAAAGTCAAATAGGCCGCTAAAGATTTGGTTGCCAAGCATGACCGAGTTCAAAATCCCAATAAATGAGGATTTTTATTCATCTAAATCCTCATGAATTTACAAAAGTGCTGCTATTGGCACGCAAAAATTTTCTTTTCAAACACAAATTCTCTCTATACACATTCCTATAATTTAAAAATTGCATTAGTTCTTTTCACACACACCAAAATTTCCTAAACTACCATTCCCTTCATTTTCCCTTTTCTTCCCACACACAAATCAGATTTTTCTTCCCTATCTCTTCTTTACCATTTTTTCCATCCTATATTACCCTTTTTTTCCATGAAAACTTGTTATGGGGATAGATTCTCATTCAATGTAAGTTTTTATAAACAATGTTAGTGTTTTTTCAAGCATTTGAGTTACATTTTATCCATCATCATAAGGGTTTTTAACCCAGAAATCGCGACTCTGTTCGGTCTCTGAGTGACCGAACATATTGCATGTGTTCGGACCTGAGTGTCCGAACAAAAGAATAGTATTCGGACATTCAGGTCAAATATCATTGTTCAGTCTTAAAGGTCCGAACAGATGGCATATGATCGGAACTATACATCCGAACATATGCCATCTGTTCGGCCCTGAAAGACCGTACATTTCGTGAACCTGCAAACTCATTCCAGGCGATAAAAAAATTAAAAAATAGAGGCATGTGAGTGAAGATGAGTTGTCTAGGAGAAGAAAATGGAAGAATGTGAGTGAATATGAGTTGCCCAAGGTAGATGGAGGAAGTGGAGAGTGAGAAGTTGAGAGTAAGATGGGTGAAAGAAGAAGAAGATGAGGTTCTGTGTGAAAAGAGAATGAGTTTTGAGTTTTTATGGGATAATGGATATTTTGGTCATTTCATGAAGGGGTAAAAATGTAATAAATAAATAAATAAATTCCTTGTGTTTGAAAAGAAAATTTTTGTGTGCCAATAGTAGCACTCATTTACAATTACCAGACATAGATCTACCCCAACTTTATGAAAATAATAAATCTTTTCCTTAAAGATTTGATTGCCAAATATGATCTAATTCAGAATCCGGATCTACTTTATCCGAGAAATAGAAAATATTGTTTTATCCTATTAAATTATGCCAACTGTATAAAATATTTTCTTTTTTCATTCAACACGAGATTTTATGCCGTTGGCATGATTTTGATTGGACGAAACAATATCTCCATGATAGATTTGAATCCGGACCGTCCATTGACATTTGTTTCCGAGCCGGCCCCACGCGAGGGCATTTCTGTCACCTGAAGTAAAAGTACAGGGGCATTGTCGTCATTCTAGTCTGAAATAAAGGGAGTTGCTATTGGCACATAGTTTTTAACTTTTCCTATACAAATTCTCTCTACAGACATTCTTATAATTTAAAAATTACATTAGTTCTTTTCACACACACCAAAATTTCCTAAACTACCCATCCCTCCATTTCCCCCTTTCTTCCCACACACAAATCAGATTTTTCTTCCCTATCTCTTCTATACCATTTTTTCCATCTTAGATTACATTTTTTTCTCCATGAAAACTTGTTATGGGGATAGATTCTTATTCAATGTAAGTTTTTACAAACAATGTTAGTGTTTTTGAAAGCATTTGGGTTGGATTTTATCCATCATCGCAAGGGTTTTTAATCCAAAAATCGCAACTCTGTTCGGTCTCTGAATGACCAAACATATTGCAGGTGTTCGAACCTGAGTGTCCGAACAAAAGAATAGTGTTCGGACACTCGGGTCAAAAATCACTGTTCGGTCTTAGAGGTCCAAACAGATGACATATGTTCGGAACTATAGGTCCGAACATATGCATTATGTTCGGAACTATACATCCGAACATATGCCATCTATTCGGCCCTGAAAGACCGTACATTTTGGGAATCTGCAAACTCGTTCCAGGTGAAAAAAAATTTAAAAAATAGAGGTATGTGAGTAAAGATGAGTTGCCTTGGAGAAGAAAATGGAGGAATGCGGTGAAGATGAGTTGCCAAAGGTAAATGAGGAAGTGAAGAGTGAGATGGACGAGAGAAGAACAAGATGAGGTTGTGTATGAAAAGATAATGGGTTTTTAGTTTTTATGGGATAATGGATATTTTGATAATTTCATGAAGGGGTAAAAATATAATAAAAAAAAAAAGATAAATTCGTTGTGTTTTTATCTGAAAAGAAAAATTTTGTGCGACAATATCAAAGTCTCGATATAAAATATTCCAGGCCAGCTCGTCAACGACCTTCCACTCCCACTCTCTTTGGTTTTCTTGCTCCATTTCCAGTTTTCCACTCTTTCTACTCTGCAAAGCAAAGCGCGGCAGAGAAAAAAGAGGCGCCGAGATCAACGGTCCCGAGACCACGGCCTCTTCCGACTCATCATATCCAAAGACCGTGGTTTCTCGATCTCATCGCGCCTTCTTCTTCTCGCACTTCCTCTCTCTCTCGTCTCTGTAAGACGCCTCCAATCTATTCTCATCATTCTGATTGATCGTTCATCTCTCTTCGCATTGCTTTTTTCATCGAAACAAAACCCTAATCTATCGGATTTGATTTTTACGACGCGTTTGGATATGAATAGTATCGTGATGTTTTACCATATGTTTTTGATGATATCGCATTTATAGCCAGTCCAAACGCTCTAAAACAAAGTATCACAGGAGTCAACATTGAATAAATATCGCAGTCCCCCTCTCATCTTCTGAACAAGGCATTCTCAGATAATGGATGTTCTGAAATTGAAACACAAGGAAGAAAATCTGAGTATTTGGATTTTTCCATGCAAACGCGCAGCTCATGATTCTGTTATGCTGCTGTGCTATTCAGGATGCATGGAAATTGAATATCATGTGAAGTAAATATCCAAATGACCAATATTGTCTTGGACAAAGGCAGATTAATACTACATGGTTGAAATGACCAATATTGTCTTGGACAAAGGCAGATTAATACTACATGGTTGACATGGTCTCCTGTTCTAGTGCCTCAAATACACAACTGAAGAATTAGCAATTCGTTCGGCTAAAATATTCGATCCCCCATTCTTGGTAGTTCCTATAATGGGGGCATTTCTTAGCATTGTGCCATGCGCATATCTATCTTTTGTAATTTCAACTCTTTTGTGATTGTAATTCTTGCCATTTTAAGTTATAGTCATATCTATCATATCATGAAGGCATGCTTCTTCTTGCTTGAAACTATATCTCGTGCGCTAACTAATGATTTAACAGGTAATACAGGTCTTTTAGTTTGAATCAGAAATGGGCAACGGTCCACCACCATTTTCACAAATTGGAAGCAAAGCGAAGGGTACGTAGTTGCTCCCCATTTTGTCAGCCACAACTTTGAGATTATATTTCCCATTGTTCCAAGTAATTAACATATGGTTCTGATGTTTGAAGACCTGTTTTTTGTAAGGGTGGTAAGAATAAGTAATGATTTGGGCTGTACAGACTTTTATGTCTGTCTAGTTTATACTATTGCCACATTAAATGTTTTTGAACCCGCTTTCTGTATGCATTTTTCCTTAAAAGATAAAAAAGATTATCAATTAAATAATAATGAGAACAGCTATCAATTTTCACAAGCTACATCATTTTCAATGAGTAGGGATTCATTCCCTTGAAGCACAAGCTTTGGCTAAATCATCTGCTTTTGAGTTACTGGGGATTAGGTTGGATAATTAAAGCCATCTGTTGCCCAACAGATAGTTCTCTGACTCTCCAAGTCACCTTCCACCATGACTGGCCCATGAAGCTTCTTTCTAACAATAAGCATTGATCCTTGATGGGTAGAATTTATACGCTATTTGAATCAACAACACCCATTTGGCCCTCGACTCGAAAGCCCCATCAGCACGAGATGGCTTTGGAGTCTGGATTTCCTCTGGAGCTATTTTGATTTTCAATTCAAGAAACTTGAGAGGAGGATATATGCAATGTATCTCTTGGCAGATGCAAGGAGCCTAAGTAGGACCACAAATCGAGGCTACTCAACCTTTTAAGCTCCAGTGCCAATATACAAAAGAAATCTCTATGCTCGAGTCTCCATTCAATAAATCTATATTTGATTTTGACAAACACGAATACCCATGGTGAGTCTTTTCCTTCAAATTTTGTTTTATATATTTTCTTTCAAACCCCAAATTTTATGTGCATACACGGCGTTCAAACTATTTAGATTTAGTTATACACTTCTGTCACAATGACAGCTTGTGAACATTCAATGCAAATTTGAATTTGACCAACTTAATCCTTCTCTTGTTTGTGAGGACTGTATTCAGTCAGATGAGATGTACTAAAAACATGCATTTAGAATATGAAGCCTGGATCATTTGTGCACCCTCCTAATGTAGTGCGCAAGCTGGTTGTGAATCAATGTTGGATGTTGACTTTGCTGAGCAATCAGCAATTTCTTTTTCATGGCCGGTTGGTTGAAAAACTTTGTATTTCCCTGATTAGTTGGAATAAATGATTGATCTTCATCTTATTGAGTCCTGGTTAATCAATATATATTTAGGATATGAAGATGCCTGGATCATTTGTGCACCTTCTAATGTAGTGTGTGGTTCTTTGTGAATCAACCTTGGTGTTGATTTTGCCGAGCAATCTGCAAGTGCTTTTGCAAGGATGTATGGTGAAAGCACCCTGTCTTTCCCTGATTAGTTGGTATAGATATTCATTTATCTTATTTTAGTCCTGGGTATGGTAAGGTCCAGGGTACTTGGGTTTTGTATATTTTGAAGGTTGGACAAGTATGAGCAGGAGATATAGTTTTTTTGGGTCCCAGGCTGAATGTATTATTGTATTTCCCTGATTAATTGGATAGGTATTCAATCTTCCAGGTTATGGTAAACGTTACTTGGATGTTGTATATTTGGTGGTGGGACGAGTGTGGGAGGACATCCAGTTTTTTGGGTCTCAGGATGCATTTTGCCTATGTGGACCTTAACCTGTTTCAGGACGTGAAAACAGCATACATTTTCAATAAAATAGTAGAGTGGTGAAATGAAAGTATATTTTTTCTATATTTTCTATACTTGGAGTAGAAAGAAAGAAACATGCAAATCGACAAGAGACAAGGAGGGTTCAGGAAATATAAAACATTGAAATAGAAGCAGCAAAACACTTATGTTTTTTTCTATTTTCTGAAAATGCATTACATTTCCTTGGAAATATAGATGCCAAATGCACCTTCTATCTCTCTCACCAGTCCTTGTTCATACTTTGTAGTAAATGCCTCTTATACTGAACATATGTACTCTTTTCCCAGGAAAATTTTGATGATGTTGAAATCTTTAGGTCTGTTTGTATTAATTGTAAAATTAGACTTGAATTAAATTTTTAAACAATTTCTTTTTATAATCCACAAATATGTGTCTGACTGCTTGCCAACATCAGCAGTAGATTTTCAAAGGAAAAGACATGATTCATTATCGTTGGTAAAACCATTAAAAAAATATTGTTGATAAACTGGATGCTATTTTGTCCTGCCTATAACCTTAAATGATCTCGCACGACTCGCCGTGCGTACTTTGCAGTATATACCTCTAATACTGTACAGATGTACTCTTTTCCCAGGAAAAAAAAATTGATGATGTTGAAATCTTAAGGTCTGTTTGTATTGATCTCAAAAATTTGATTTGAATTAAAAATTAAAAATTTCTTCTCATAATCCACAAATAGTCGTTGGTAAAACCATTATAAAAAAATTATTTTGACAATGAAGGCTATTTTGTCTTTTCTATAGTCTTATATGAAAATAATCTACTTAAGCCAAGATCATTGGAGAAAAACCTAAGATAAACAACACTTCATTATCTCATTGTTGTACTCTATCCATAATGACTTTGTCCATAAAAACTAGTGACTGGCAACACTTCATTGCTGCATCTCCCTTTTCTCTCCATAAAGACTTCATAGCCCTTATTAAAAAATATAGTGACAACAGCTATCGAAATTGTACCGTTATTAATGTCGTTGTCGTTATTCTTCGTCTTGAGGGGTCATTTGTTTGCATGCATATGAAAATTTATGCACTTGAAGAGGTGTGAAACCATTACACACCTCTTGGTTAGAAGAGGTGCTGGTACAGTTCCACTCCAGACAGGTCGTGGTTTCAATCTCGATCACCAACTTATATTTTTATTATTTTTTTCAACTCCATATGGACTCAAAATTTTAATTTGAACCTCTCAAATTGTTTATTGGCCCATTATACCCCAAAGCTTTCATTTTCATGTCTTAAATGTTTATAAATTTTGAGATATATGAAGATCGATCTTATGTAATCCTGATCATAAATATACCCCAAAGCTTTTTTTTTTTTTTTTGTGAAAATGGTGCTCCCTAATAGTATTGTGTTTCACTAGTAAATTTTAATATGCAACATTCACATATGTAAAAATTTACAAACGTAAATGGCATTTTCATATTATGCGCGTAAAAGACAAAAGGCCCCTAAGTGCCCAGTGGAATGCTTCAATCACGGTATCCTTTGAGCGAGTCTCCTTTGCAACCAAATATTTTGTGCTCTCTAATCAAAGCCTCAAGCTTCAAAATTTCCGGCTGCCTAACCTATTGAAGGGTAGGGCTTCTTCTTTTGACATTTCTTCCATTGAGTCTTTCTTATATAAAAAAAGAAGGGAAAAGACAAAATTCCTGTGTAGTTTTTTCATAATGATGCAGATAATTCTCTCACTTGAAGTATGAAATGCTCATGGATAAGTGGTAAAATAATGAGAAATTATATTGATGTGTAAACCTTTAGTTGATTTTCCTCAAATACCAAATACTTTCTCCACCCGCAGAGCATGCACTTGTGGGAGGTTGCTCTTGCTTTTGTTTCAGAAGAGCCATGTTTTTTTTGTTTGGAAGGATACAAAATAGGTTGAACATTTGTCAGACTTTTCATCTAGTTGGGAAGCTTGTATGTCTTATGGGAGGAAGAAGAAGAGAGTGATCCCCTGGACCCTTTCGCTGTTGGGAGTGTTGAACTTTAATATGGACGGAGCTTCTAGGGGTAAGCTACCTCCAGCTGGTATTGGTGGTTTGCACTGCAATTCCAAGGGTGAGATTTGCTTTTGTTTTCCAAGAATGTGCGGTTTAAGGAGTCCAATGAGATAGAGGTGATGACCATTTTGAAGATCTTCTGTTATTCGCTAGTTCCTTTCAAGCTAAGTTGATTATGGAAAGTAACTTGCTATTGTGGTTTTATGGGCTATTTACTTTGATTCTAGGCCATGGAGATTTCAGTTTATTTTAAATGAAATCAAGGAGTTATCTTTCCATCTAGATGTGGTGTTTTTGTGCTTAGATCAGCAAATTTTTTGGCGGATGGTTGGGCTAAATGAGGGGTAGATAGAATTTCTCAATGGGTGGCCCATGTTTTGTAATTGTTGGTGTTGTTTGGTTGGTTTTGGTGGGTATAATCTCTTATACTCTTGTTTCTTTTTCTGGTTTGGTATTGTAATTCCTTTTTTTTTTTTTCATAAAATCGTCTCTCTGCACTGCCGCATCCAATTTTACTATTTAAATATGGAAATTTAATTGGATGGTTTAAATTTAAATAACGTTGGAATTACTTCCTATTCCAGTTTTCGTATCAATATACGTTGTAAATAATTTGGGTTGGCCTTTTTTTCATCTAACTAGAAGATTTATCACTCTACAAGTGTATTCCTGAAAGGTTTATTCACAAAATCAAGTTTAAGTCATGCATTTCTAGAACAACATTGATACAAGGAAACGTAGGGATATTGCCAACCGTTTTCACTTCTTCATTAGTGCGTGCGCGCAACAACCCACCCGCCCTCCTCTCTCACACACTCGTGCACACCTTTTTGAATGTTGATGACAGTTGTCAGTGCAAGCGTAATTTGCCAGGCTCATTAATAGCAACTGTGATTCATTGAGAATTAGACCTATGTGTACTGCATGAATTTGAACGATCAACTTTAGCTATTTGTCAATTCTGGAACGGCTTTTTGTTTATTAGTTTGAGCATATAGTTTCCCGTTGATTGGCCATGTATTTGGTTCCTGACAACTCAATCTAATTATTTTGGTTGTTTCTTTTCTTTCATTTATCTTATTCTTTTTTAAAACTAGTTGTTTCTCTGCAGATCTTTTGACCAGAGACTACCATTTTGATCAGAAATTCAAATTGATGGTGTTGGGTGATAATGGATTGGTAAGAGTTGCTCTTGCTTCAAGCATCAGAGATTTCGTAGAAAATATTATATTTGAAACAAGCATTTAAAGAAAAGTGGCATTTTCTAACCATTACAAAAATATATATATATATATATATATTCTTGAATGATAGTTTTTATTAAAGAAACTGTACAGAATAGTAGATATGTACTGTCAAGAGGCAGGGCTTCATGTTAAAAGAGCCAAAAACTATAAAACTCAGATAATGGAAAGACAACATCTCTGAGTAATCTGACAAATGAGCAATAATTGATCCACAGATTTCATTTCTGCCAAACACATGGCATGCATTAACAATAATCTTCTTTTGTGGATAGAGGTTATCCATAGTGAGGATACCTTTTAGGGCCATTGTTCGTCCAACTACGAGGACACTTGAAGGAGCCTTGGGGCCTGTTCATGGACTAGAATTCCAGGAATTCTTGAATTCCTAGACAAGGTGGAATTCCTAAATTCTCCTAAGGGCATGAGCATTTAGGAATTCCACCAAAATGCAAAGAAGGTGGAATTCCTGAATTCCTAAAGGTCAATTGGGACTTATCATGTGCTTGAATTCATAAATTCTTGTCAAGAAACAAGGAATTTGGAAATGCCAAGGGGACATGATATCACATCATGTCTCAAAAACCCCAACCATTAGAATTATAGTCAGGAATTTTAGTAAAGAAACAGGCCCTTGATATTCCATAAACAAGCCATACCCTTTTTTCTTACCTTTATTGTTGGAACGTAAGCTCCATTGTTAACGGCGAGCCATGAATAAAACTGGTTGTCCACCTCGGTTAGATTCCTTCTGAAATTGGCCCCATATGAATTGGCTCCCTACCCTTTCCATAATCCATATTGCTTTTGTCCAACACTTGATGATCCAGATTGTAGCAGAATGGATTTAGGAATTAGAGGGCTAATGCTCTATCCCTGACCTAAGTCATTAGTCCATCCATTCTTGCCCACTCAGTACTTCAATAAAAGGATCAGCTTTTATAATCCTTTAAAGTCAACTCCTATCCTCCACGGGCAAAAGCATGGTGCATATGTTTAAAGGACCTAAAACATAGAGCACTTCTTTTTTATATTTGCAAACAACAGTCCAGTCAACTAAGTGATACTTAGACTCATCGTTGTACCCAAAGGAAGTTATGCTGCAATCTTCCAATGCATTTGGTGAACTCTGCTTCAAAGTTCTGACTCTTTGATATTGAGAATTAAATAAATCCCATGGCCAAGCCTATAAATGCATTAGTGGTACCCACTTATAAAATCCTACTACTCAAAACAAATGTCTCCATGGCCTATAAAATGAATTTGTCCCTTCTGTAGTGGCCTTGGGCCAAATTTCACTCCAACATGAGTTGGTTTCACCATCATATCACTTGTAAAACATGGGAATACAATGCACACATCAATGGGAGTGAATAATGTGTTTTACATATGACCGATCTAACACCAGGCCCAACTCCTATTGGGTGAAATTTAGCCCAAAGCCAACACAAGGGGGACTTTTATTTCAAGAGGTTTGGGTTTTACAGTTTATGAACCAACTGATGGAATTATAGGCTTGGCCATAGGATTATTCTGAATCATGGCATTAGAAGATTTCTTATATTTATTCACCTCTTGAACATTGGTAGTTATTCTGATGCTGGTGCTTTGGCTAAAGAGGGAGTTCTTCGTTAAAGCTTGGTGTTTTCTTATTTTGATAGCTGTTTTTGTTCTTTCTTTGGGCGTTTGCTTCTGGGCTCTGTTTTTATTGCTGATGCTATCCAGTATTTTTCTCTTGTACTGTTTAGCTTTTAATGAAAGTTCTCGTTATTATTCAAAAAAAAAACATTGGAAGTTATTCGAGTAACTTCTAGCCATCCTCCAACCTTGATGGTGGGACTCTATCTTAGAAGACTTCAAAATTTGTCCATTTCTGGGCCATCAACTAGATATGCTAGACCTTGATTTGTTAACAAGGAGACTCACGAGATTAATGCCTTAGATATTTATCAAGTGGGTCCCACCTTACCTGAGCATAAAAAACCTAACAAGCAATCCGAGGACAAACAAATACGCTTGTGACATATGACATGGTCAGTGCTAAACTCTTGTTATCATCACCTTAAGAAAGCCTCAAACTAGGATGCATGCTGCCAGTCCATCTCAGAAACTTCTAATCTCACTTCAAATTACTTGACTCTGAAAACAAACATAACTTTTACTTTATCAGAAAGTTTACTTCTCCTTTACACTACCACTACCTTTTCCACTAATTTGACATTTACTTTACCTTACTTTACCCATAAATAAAACGAAAGGACTCTTCACAAAGGAAACATGAGGAGACTGACTCCTGATGTGGCCATGATGACTCTTGCCAGCGTAAATGCTGGCAGTTGTCTACAATCTACATTGCTTTTTGAAACAAGGAAATATGAAAGAGAAAGAAATGATATCCCATGCTAGTTGGCTTAGAATAAAAGTATCTCATATGAAAATTCTCCAATCTTCTTGTTGTTATTTAAGATCAAGTAAGCTGGAAAAAAATTCTGAAAATGCACAGAGAGAACATATTTTATTTGGTTTTCACTGTTTTCTACATGTCTTCTCTTGGAGTGCACACTATTATTGATGTTTCTTTTCATAAATACTTTCCAAACTTTGTAATCATGTTCCAGAAACGTTGAAGTGAGAGCTTTTCTCATGGGGTTTAAATTCCTTGGTACTTTCTTACTTCATACTTCATAGTCCATTCATGATAGAAAGTGGTATGGAGTTTTTACTGTGAAGGGATTCAAGGAAAACTCGTTTGGTGTTTTGACTTTTGAGTCACATTTTGAGAGAAAACTAGAGATATCATGGCCTGTCTCTATGCAGTGTTTGTTGACTTTCCTTAGAGAACAGAATTTTCGGCTGACGATATGGCAGAATCTTGTGTTTATAACCCTATTTTGTTTGTTTGGCATTATATCTGCTTACTTATATCTGTTTTAACTTGTGTTAATTTATAATAAGTGCATAAGCTATTCAGTTGCGCTAACGTGCTTTCTCTAGCACACGATTTTTTTTCCAGTGACTGCAAGCTCTCAAAGTGCATGCGGTGTCATCATTTGATAACAGCAATGTTTGACCTTAAAAGCAATGACACGAGTCTTATAAATTTTCTTCTTTGGTCATCTGTTATGTGATAAACAAACTCTGTGCACAAATCCTGTCTCTCTGCTATAAAAAAGGATAAAGTTATTATTGATTTAAATTGTGATCTATAGTAAAACCACACCATGATGCCAAATGCATTTCTTGAGTTTCTATGTATAAATCAAACTGATGACTTGTGCAAAATGATATGACAGAGGCTTGCAACTACTGGTGTGAAGAAGGATAATCTTTTCACTGGTGACTTAAGTACCCTGTACAAGAGTGGCAACACTACGGTGAATGTCAAAATTGATACAAGTTCGAAGGTAAGGAAAGAGATCCTGTATCAAGTGAAGTGTTCACTCTCTTTTGAGAAGTACAAATGATAATAGTATGGAGATGATTGGAGAAATCCTTACCTCACCTGTGCTGACACAGCACATGTATGAGCTCCAGGCCATTTATTAGGTGGAGCTACTGCAAACAATTGAACATGCCTGGCTAATAAAAAAGGGTTGGTCTGCTCATCAGGTTGTCCATGTATAACGGTAAATGGAATGAAAAGAATTAATCAACAGCCTGTATTCATTGTACATTAGTAGCACACTGTGCATAGACTTATCTGGACCAGCCAACTAGGAGTTCTCATGGCCCATATTCTATGCACATGCAAGACTTGCTGATAAGTTCACTAGCCTGTTTTACAGTTAGATAGTTTTTAATGTCGATATCCTTACCCTGGCTAGTGTTCCTATACATTTCTTCATAAACTTGCATTCTACTTGCGTTGGACAAGTACACGGATAAATTGGGTGCATGATTTTTTGTTCTTTTCTTAAATGGAATGAAATTTGTTAGATCTGGATAGTATAAGGTGCATGGTTCTTCAAGTGCTTGGACTTCTGCTCGTTTCCTTGTCTTGTATCTTTCTTTTCCTGTTTTCTTTTCAACCCAGGCTAGGTGGCTAACTTTTTCTTTTTTATTTGAGCAGGTCTCAACAACTGTTATTGTAGATGAACTTATCCCATGTACAAGGACTGCCCTTAGCTTTGAAATTCCTGATCACAAATCTGGCAAGGTTAGTACAACATGGCCTCAGAGAGATTATCTAATGCTCCGCTATTTCGGAAGTCAAGAAATCTCTTGATTCTTTAGCCTTTTGTTAATGCTCTGCTATTTTGGGAGTTGGGAAATCTCTTGGCCTCTGTAGACCATGGTTAAAAAACATGGACGATACAATACATATCAGCTGATAAATAAGCTGTATAGCCACCATGGCTGTAATAATTCGATATTATGGCTCTTCACAATGATATCAGACTATTGATGTGTATTGGCCGATAAATCGATAAATTGGCCGATATGTATTGGCCATTTCGGCTGATACACTGCCGATCAAGTAATTTAAAGGGCTGAATCACTTAGAAATACCCTTCTTTTTGCTGTTTTGCAACCTTCTAACCTTCCTGAGGAGTTGCTTTGAGCTTCTTCACCATTCTAGAGAAGAGAAACCACTAAAAACTTCTCAAAATCGTCGGATCGAAGTCGATACAGAAGAGTATTCCTGAAGGTTTCTTCTAAGGTATAAAAAATATTGAGCTTCATCCTTCTTTATTTATTCATTTTTTTTCTTTCATTGGAACTTGTAATGAACCCAACTTAGTTGGGACAAGGCTTTGATGATGATGACGATGACGATCATTCTAACTTGTAATGAATGATGTATCATTCTTATGCATCTTTGGATAAAATTTTTGCAACTTACATGGATTTTCTGAACATTTTTTCATATTTATTTTCGGATTTTTAGAGGTTTTCCAAAAAAATAAGGAAAAGAAAAACTTTTCCATGTTGACCCAACCAAATCACTCTTAAACTGCACATTAACTTCTAAATGTATATGTCCCGTAGATCAATCCCTTGGTTTTCTCCTCTTGTTTTATTTTTATTTATTGATGTAGATAAAATACTGATGAATTTTAGCATATTTAAACTTTACGTATGATATCTCTAATATTTATGATTGATTATACATTTAGATAGACGTGGAGCTAGGAAAGGAGGGGCAAAGATTGTCGACCAACATAATGTCAATCACTATTTCGCCGCATTTCTTTTTCCATTAACAATCGAAGAAAAGAAAGTAAATTTATCGGCTCTTTTATAACATGCTAATTGAGTTTGTCAAAAAGAAGAAATTTTATTAAGAAATTTTATTAAGTTATCTTATCTAAAAATCTCATGTATAAAATCCTAAGTCCATTGATTCCATCACTAATCTTCACAAATCTATTTTATGTAGACTTCTAAGCCCATTCATTCTATCAATAATCTTGACAAATCTATTTTAAAATTTATATAAAATTATAACTCCATTGGTTAATTACTAACCATGTTTATCATTATTCATCACAAGTCGCAACTACCATATTGTAGCCTCTCACCAGAACAATGAAAAGTAAAAGGGGATGTAGGAAAAAAAAGGGAAAGGAGTGCTGAAGGACAACTAGTGAAAAGAAAAATGAAAGGTCATCTGGCAAAATTTAAAAATAAAAATCAAATGAAATAACAACTAATAAAAAATGTATCAAAGCCATGAGCCATCAATGTATCCTAACAAAAAAACCCTAAAAGGAGTAAAGGAAAATCATCATTGTAAGTTGTAATCCTTGTTTCTTTTCTTTTCTTAAAAGAAAAGGGCAAAGTCCCCTCAATTTCTTTCTTCAAAGTCTTTTCAACTTTTCAAGGAGGGGCAAGATGAAAAATATACCCATTTATTTTTCCAAAACCCTAAGCATAACCATATCAAACAAAAGTTGAGGAGGGTCAATTGCCCCTCCTCACACCTATGTTGCTCTGCCATTTCATTTAGACATTTAAACAATGTGGTGAGTTGCTTATTTGATTTTAAAAATGATTGATAGTGATGAAAGTTTTGCATAAATTATATGATCATTAACATTTTATTAGTTTTCAACTTGATATAACTGAGCAACATGAATATATGTGGAGAAATACATAGGTCCCTTGGTTGAATCGAAGGAGGTTTGTAAACCCTTAGCTCATGGTGGTTTGGGTATTCGTTCTATTGAAAAGGTCAATAAAGCTTTGTTGGGAAAGTGGTTATGGAGGGTGGGGGATCCAACCAGGGTTTCTGGAGGCGGCTTTTATTGTGTAAATATAAGTTCGGTAATGGAGGTTGGTGAATTCCAAAACATGATTACATGGTTTCAGGTTTATGGAGGTCTGTTATTTCTGTTCAAGATGATTTTGCCTTGAATTCGCTATAGGATTCATAATGGTCATCGTGTTAAATTTTGGCATGATGAGTGGTGTGGGCAGTTTGTTTTGAAAAATCAGTTCCCAAACTTATTTTTGGTGTATCGGAGGCAAGAGGCTTTTGTTGCTGAAAATTTTAGTAGTTCTGGTGGAGGTGTAATTTGGAAATTTTCTTTTCGAAGAAACCTGACTGATATTGAAATTTCTGATTTTGCTGTTTGCTTGGCATCCTTGATAAGGTATATGTGTCGGTTGGCAGTGATGATGGAAGGATTCGGAAACCTGCTGTAAAAGGTCAGTTTTTAGTCAAGTCTTTTTATAATGTTTTGGCTGACAGTTCTGGTCAAATGAAAGGTTGGCAATCTTTTTGGGATCCCGATGTTCCGCCAAGGGTTTTGGTGTTTTGTTGGGTGGCAAAAAAGCATAAAATTCTTACTATAGACAAGCTGCGAAGAAGGTAGCATTTCTTAGTAAATGGGTGTCCTATGTTTTAAGGGATGAGGAAACGGCGCATCATTTATTAATTCATTGTCAGTTTGCTTATAAAGTTTGGATGGCTGTGTTAAATTTCTTTGACATGAGTTGGGTGATGCCTAATAATGTGAAGGATCTTTTTCTTCAATGGTGTTTACGAAGTAAGTTTGCTCGTGGCAATATTTTGTGGAAGTTAGTTGCTTATGCTACAGTTTGGAAATTGTGGTTGGAGAGGAATAGAAGAGTGTTTATAAACAAGAGTAAATCTGTTGAGGAAGTTGTTGAGTCCATTGTTTGGACAGTGTCAGAATGGGTTTGTAATAGTAAGGACTTTATTGGTATCTCTTTGGAAGACCTTAATTGGTCTTGGACAACTGTTTTTAAAGGACGTTGGCGTTCTAGAATCGTATATAGAACAGTTTGGAACCATCCCCCTCCTGGTATTTTAAAGTTAAACTTCGATGGTAGTTTTGTTCAAAGTATTCAACGGGGAGGTATTGGTGGCGTCATCAAAGATTGGAATGGAATCATTATTAAAAACTTTTCTGGGCCAGTGGATTCTTCTGATGCTAACGAAGTAGAGTTGTTTGCTCTTCTAATTGGGTATCGTGAGCTCTGTAGAATTGGATGTCTTAATCCTATCTTTGAAGGTGATTCCTTTTTATTCTATCCAATGGGGTTCTAGAAGAGCTATTCATCCTTGGAGGCTAGTGGATGGGTGGAGGAGGTGTAAGATATTTCAAGTCTATTGAGTGCTTCTTTCCATCATATTTTAAGAGAGGCTAATTCTATGGCGGATGGTTTGGCCAGGAAAGGAGTTCTTCGCACTTCTATTTCTTTTGATGTATAATTTCTAGTGTTTTTCCCTTGTTCGTTGTAGCTTTCGTTGTCTTTGTTTTTGTTTGGTTTCTGGTGGAATAAAATTTTATCATTTATCAAAAAAAAAAAAAAAAAAAAAGAAAGTCCTGGTTGGCAAATCTATATAATCTGTTTGAAATAGATCTGTTTCAAACAGAGCTGTTAAAATAGTCTTTAAAAAAAATATCGTTTGGTAAGGCTTGTTTTTATATTTGATTCAATTAGATGTATTTGGAAACAATGTTGTTTGGCAAACATAAAAATAAGAGCTTATTACAAGGACATTTGTTGTCATTTTTATAAAAAAAGCATAAGGTCATCTTTTTCAACCCCATTGAAACATGGATAAATGGGGACTACATAAATCTTTCGAATTCCATTTGAGGGCCAATTTGCATCCAATCCTATCAATAGTTGTTAACTTAAACCGAAATCACATTGAGCAAAAATAAAGTTGGTGACTATTCTTTTTCAAGATAGTCATTTAACTAATGAAAAGGGGAAAAGAAAGTAAAAAACCCAATAACATTATGAATGAAAAAGGGTAGCAATTGCATTTATAACGGCCAACTTTCAATTTGTTCTTCAATATTCCTACATCGGCTTCAAGGGTGCTACTATCCTCACTGTTACTTGCCTTTGGAGATGTCTTTAGACTCGTATTGACAAAAGATTTAGTCTATAATAGCTTCTTTTCGTGCACTGTCATTTAAGCAACAATCATACTTCTTTGTACAAGATATGAGTATGGAGGCATCTTGATTTTACCGTGTACAGCTTCATTAGAAATGAAGTATGTTCATTGCTTGAAGTAGTGCACTGTCATTTAAGCAACGATCATGCTTCTTTGTATAAGATATGAGTATGGAGGCATCTTGATTTTAACTGTGTGAAGCTTCATTAGAAAAGAAGTATGGTCATTGCTTGAATGACGACATACAACTTCATTAAAAAAGAAGCTATTACCGACTAACTCTTTCGTCAATACGAGTCTGAAGACATAGTTCAAGAGGCAAGTAACGACAATGATAGTGATGCCCCTACAATCGATATGACTCTGAATATTTAAGAACAAATGGAGATGTCGGCCATTAGAAATGCAATTGAAGATGCCTTTTTCATTCATGTTGTTGTTATTTTTTCCCTGTTCTTTTCTTTTGGTTAGTTAAATGACTATTTTGTAAACGAATATTGACACCAACTGTAGTTTTGCTTAATATGATTTCGGTTTAAGTTAAATATCATTGATAAATGCAAATTGGACCTTAAATGAAATAGGATGATTTATGTAGTCCCATTTATCCATGTTTCAATGGGGTTGAAAAGGGCGGGCTAATGCTTTTTTTTTTTTTTTTTTAAATGACAACAAATACCCCTATAATAAGCTCTTATTTTTACTTTCACCAAACAAGCTTTTCAAATACATCTAATTGAATCAGATATAAAAATGAGCATTACCAAACAGTCTATTTTATAAAACATTTATTTCAAAGAACTCCATTTGACTAGTTCAGATCATGAATTAGGGGTCCACAAAAGTGTAGAAAATCAGATTTATAGGAAAAGGATTCCTTCTTTTGTTTTTTAATTTTTCACATATTTCTTAAGATCTATTAAGTTTTGAGCTATGAAGCTAAACATCTTAGCGTGTATTAGTTCAATAAACCATTCGAACAGTTTGGACTGCAATTTTGGGACCTTATACTGCAAAAAATAGAAGGTGGTTGATGGGTCTTTGTCTCAGGACCCATTTGAGGTAGTAATTGTATGGACACCTCTTTGAAGTGTGAGGTGCATAATGGTTTCGCACATGGAGAGGTGTGAAAATGTTGATGTGAAATGGCCCCATTTACACACCACTTTCATATAAAATTTCGCATGCAATGCGTAAATGGGTGCAAACAAACATGTTCATGCGTAAATGTTACACATGTATAACACTTACATATGTAAATGAGTGCAAACAAATGACCCCTAAATGAGCTGGCTGAGATGGCCCTTTCCAAAAAAGCAGCAACAAAAGATAAGCTACCTAGTACAAAGAAGAACATTATGGACCTAACAACGTGAGTAATACTAAAAGAAATTAGAAGAAAATAAGAGAGATTGGAGAAAATTGAGTGTCGACTCCTTTGGAGGCCCCCTTTATTTATACTCTCATCCTATACAAATATGATATGTATAGATATTGATTCTCCTTTTATTTGGGGCAATCACAACAATGTAAATATCTATACAGTCAACTTGCTCAGATAAAATCCATGTGAGAAGATCTCAACCCAAGAAAGCACAAAGCCCATAAGCCCACAAAAGACCAAAGTCCATAAGCCCCTCCCCCAAAATTAATGGGGGTGAATCAAACCAACATCATTTTGCCAACAAACAAGCAATGTTTAACCCAAGGGAGTGCTTTAGTGAAGATGTGTCAGCACCTTCAAGATCTGTAGTAACGTGAGGTAACATGATGATCTTGTCTTCAAATGCTTGCTAAATGTCATGACAATCTACTTCGATATGCTATGTTCTTTCGTAGAAAATAAGATTAAAAGCTATTTGAATCAAGGTTGGAAAACTTGTGACTTGAACTCGACTTGTCCAATGCAAAAAAATTGACCCGGATAGAGTCAATGCGGAGACTCGGGAGAGTCATATTAAAAAAAATAATTTTAAACATATTTAAAAATGAATCCATTACTTATAAAATATAGAATTACATTTATTTACATGCATTCATAATAATCAATTCAATTTAATAAATTTATTTATGCAAGAAAAGTATTGAAATAAGGAAAATGAAAGAAAAAAATATTGCATATTGCATAATTAGTTAGTCCAAATATTGAATGTAAAAGATCAATTATAAGTCTCCAATTACATTTCAGTCACCATTTTTTACATTATTGACTCCAAACCTTATGCATAATTACCTATAAATAAACTTTAATTGTTTAAAATTAAATCTGTCTGTTAAATGGTTTGAAATGCAAATAACTTATTAAAATGAGCTGACTCGGCCGAGTCTCCCCTATTTTTGACTCAGTCAATCGTCAAAATGAGATGACTTGGGAGAGTCAAGAGTCAACTCGGAGAGTTTTCCAACCATGAACCATACAATTTCAGAACATACGGAGGACGTAAATTGGTATTTTGCTTCTATAGAGGACTTAGACTTTATCTTGTTTTTGCATTTCTAAGATATCAAAGCTTTTCCTAGATATGCACACTAACTCGTCGCGGACGTATTGTGTTTGGACACCCTGCCCAATCAGTGTCACAGTATGCTTTAAGACTTAAGTCAATTGTAGCAAGAAAGATGAGACCGCGTTCACTTGTGCCAAGTAGATATATACAGTATGATTCTTTTGACTACTGCCAAATGAATATTTGTAGGTCTAGTCATGACTTGGCTCATAATGTTAATGCACGAGAAATGTCTGGTCTAGTATTAGTCAGGTATACAAGACTACCAACAAGTTTTCATTAGATTGTGGGATCTGAGAGAAGATTCCTGCCATCCTTTTTATACTTTAGATTCGGCTTTAAAGGAGTGTCCACAGACCCAAATCCTTCATATGAAAAGAGGCATGAAAAGTTTTTTGTAGTTGTAGTATACTATCAGGATAAATTCCAATGATAATGATGTCATCTACATACACCAGTAGAATGGTCATAGTAAAGTAGGAATAAAGACAGATCATACATGCTTTGAGAGAAGTGGGCCCGTCGAAGCGTCAGATGCTCTGGGAGCGTAGTTTAAAATAATGGCCGTTATGAAATGGAAACTGTAACGCCCCACCTTACACGCATGCATGATATTGTCTACTTTAGCCCACAGGCCTCCTCACGGTTTTGTTTCTGATGGGCCTCAACCCATCAAAAGACCTCATGCAAAGTAAGAGTGTAAGCTCTACATATAACCCCATTCACTTTCCTCTCTATAGTCGAAGTGGGATTCCAAGGCGTCACATTTCACCCCCCTTAGGGTTGCACGTCCCTATGCAGTAGCCTGCCAGCCCTCTTGGCCCGCCGACATGGAAACCCGCCCACTTGCACCAGACCACGGTAGGGGACCCACACTCGAACTAGTCGAGAGTCGGCTCTAATACCATTTGTAATGCCCCACCCTACACGCATGCATGATATTGTCCGCTTTGGCCCACGTGCCTCACGGTTATGTTTCTAATGGGCCTCAACCCATCAAAATCCTCATGCAAGGTAAGGGTGTAAGCTCTACATATAACCCTATTCACTTTCGTCTCTTTAGTCGATGTGGGACTTCGGGGCATCACAGTAACGACCTATACTGTTACGATATTTACAATATAACGGTCATAACGGTCGTGGTGTCAAAAAACAGTGAAAACAACGGTCCATAACGGTCGATATTTTGAAAATAACGGTCAAAATATCGGTTGAAGATAAATTTTTTTTTTTTTATAAACTTTCTTTCCTCTTTTTTTTTTTTTTTTTTTCCATTTCTCTCTTTCCCATACAATTTGTGGAGCTTCTTAAGACTACGTTAGAGCTTCCTAAGCTTATTTTTTCACCAAAACTCAAGTGATTTGCAAGATTTTGTGGATTCCCATATAATGGTTTCTTCTCTTCGCAACCACAATACCCTTATGTTCATACTACGATGTTTCAATTAATTAATTAATCTTGATGTAGTAGTAAATGTTACTTGAAAGTTGAAATTCAGGCACAATTTACTTCGTTATTGAATAATTGAGTATTGTACATCTATACTACTAGTAGTAGTTTCTTGACTTTAAGTGTTTAACACTAATGATTAGTTCAAAATTATGGTTGCAATGCATACTAAAAAATGTATGATATTTCGACTTATTTTGATATATACATGTAAGCCTATTTAATTCATAGTAGTCTTTATAAGTATTAGATAAGACAACGATATATGATGTAATGACTTAGGGGGGGACCGATATTATTCTTTAAAGTGTTTGCTAATGGAAAAGATATTGTTTTCTAGCATTTTAGAATATTCTGGTTTTTTTGGATTTTTTTTGGAGTAAAATAAAAATTAGCACCGCGATACGACACGATGACCGCGATGGTGACTACGACCGCGATTTTAAACCATGTCTAGGAGCCTGTTTAAGACCATATCGGGATCGACATAATCGACATGCTTGAGATATTGGAACGTCGAGACTTGGGGGAACCTATATGTAAACTTCTTCTTTGAGATCACCATGGAGAAAAGCGTTCACATCCATTTAAAAAAGTGGCTATGGTTGAGATGTAGCAAGAGCCAATATAAGACGTATTGTAGTCATTTTAGCCACATGAGCAAATGTCTCATCATAGTCAATTCCGTACTCTTGCCTGTTTCCAAGGTCCACAAGTCGCGCCTTATATCCTTCCAATGATCTTTTTGCTTTTAATTTTACTAAGTAGATCCATTTACATCCAATTGGCCTAACTTGCATTGGACACAATACAATTTCCCATGTATTATTCTGTTGGAGAGCATCCAGTTCCTCCTTCATAGCCTGTTGCCAATAATTGTGCCCAACTGCTTGTGCATATGAGTTAGGAATATCTACAGAAGATAAGGTAGCAAGGAGGAAGAGAAGAAACCATAGCGATCAAGTGGGTGAGAAGTCTGCTAAGAGCATTGAAGCATAGGGGGATGAGGACCAGTTCCCGAGGAGGAGGCTCAGGTGGCCAGGTGCCTCATTATCTTGAGTATTCTGCTGCACATATACTAAACCAACTTTAAATCTCGTGACAATGGAAGAGTCATAAAAATCAAGAAGAACGGAGATGGAATGTGATGTGCCTGAGCCAGTGTGTTGTTGGAAAAAATTGATTTTCAAAGAATACCACATTACAACAAATTCTATTGTGTTGAATACCAAGATCATAATAAAGATAGCCTCTTTGATGGGCTGCATAACCAAGAAAAGCACATTCTAGTATTTTACTGATTGGGCAGAGAATATATTTGTTCATGAGATGACAGATGAACAAAGCATGTACACCCGAATGTAAGAAGATGGTTAAAACAAGGCTGAATTTTATGAAGATCGAAATAAGGTGACTGATTATGAATCTTAGGATATGGTAAACGATAATAAGATGAACAACTTTGGAGAGAGCTTTTACCCAAAAATGAGATGGTGAGGAGGATGCTATGAGTGATGTTCGAACAACATCTAGTAAAAAGTCTGTTTTTCCAGTGCCGGGGGTATAGTCAACTTGCTAAGATAGAATCCATATGAGAAGATCTCAACCCAAGAAAGCCCATAAGCCCACAAAAGACCGAAGTCCATAAATCCCCGTTAATAGGAACTAAACCAAACCACCAAACCAAGCCTTTTCCTACTAGGTGGGGTCGGCTATAAGGATTTGACGACGCCAATCAAATCTGTTTAGGACCACGTCCTCCGTTAGATCCATGTAGGCAAGGTCATGTAATAGTTTCTTTCCAACTTCTCTTGGGTCTCCCTCTCCCTCTCCTACTCCTGGCAATCTCCATGCTTTCACACCTTTTAACAGGTACCTCCGTTGGCTGCCTTCTAACATAGCCGAACCATCTCAGTCGATTTTCTCTCATTTTATCTTCAATCGGTGCTATTCCTACTTTGCCCCTAATTTCCTCGTTCCTAATCCTATCTCTCCTTGTGATCCCGCACATCCATCTTAGCATTCTCATCTTCACAATTTCCATCTTCTTAACATGATTATGCTTTACTGCCCAACACTCTGATCCATATAACAATGCTGGGCGTACCGCCACCTTATAATACTTTCCTTTAACCTTGAGGAGGACTTTCCGATCACACAAGACGCTCGAAGCACTCCTCCATTTGGTCCACCCGGCCTGAATCCTGTGACTTACATTAGTATCAATCCCTCCATCCTGTTGCACCATAGATCCAAGGTATCTAAAGTTTTCTCTCTACAATATTTTGTGTGCCCAAACTTACTTCTATGTTACCAGGTGTCCTACTTTGACTAAACTTGCATTCCATATATTTCGTTTTGCATCGACTTAGCTTAAACCCTTTAGTCTCTAACGTTTTCCGCTACAATTCTAGCTTAGCATTCACTCCTTCTCTCGTCTCATCCACTAAAACAATGTCATCTGCAAATAGCATATACCACAGTACCTTATCCTGGATATATCTTGTAATCTCATCCATAACTAGGACAAACAAGTACGGGCTTAACGCTGAGCCTTGGTGTAGACCAATCGTGATAGGAAACTCTTTAGTCTCTCCGCCAGTCGTTTTTATAGATGTCACGATTCTATCATACATATCCTTTATCGCCTTAATATATACGACACACACTCTTTTCTTTTCCAGTACTCTCCATAGAATCTCCCTAGGAACCCAGTTATAGGCCTTCTCCAAGTCAATGAACACCATATGTAAATCTCTCTGATCTTCTCTATACTGTTCCATTAACCTTCTCAGGAGAAAGATAGCCTCCATGGTTGATCTCCCAGGCATGAAACCAAATTGATTATCTGAAGCGTTTGTTGTTCTTCCTAGCCTTCTCTCAATAACTTTCTCCCATAATTTCATCGTATGGCTCATCAATTTAATCCCGCAGTAGTTTGCACGGTTCTGAATATCTCCTTTGTTCTTGTATATGGGTATAAGAATACTTTTCCTCCATGCATCAGGCATCTTCTTGCTCTTTAGCACTACATTAAAAAGCTTTGTCAACCAACTTATGCCATCCTCCCCGAAGCACCTCCAGACCTCAATAGGGATACCATCTGTGCCAACCGCTTTCCCATTCTTCATCCTTTTCAATACTTCTTTAACTTCTTCCCTACTGATTCTCCTATAGAACATATGATTCGATTCTTCCCTAGAAATGGTAAGCCGTCCCAATTGTATGTCACTACTACTGCTTTCGTTAAATAACTTGTAGAAGTAGCTCTTCCAACACACCTTTATCTCCTCTTCCTTTACTAATACTTTTTCATCCTCATCCAAGGATGAAAATAGCGGTAGCGGCGGGCGTAGCGGGCAATACGTAGCGTAGCGGCGCGATTTGAAAAAATCGTCAAAAAAATATGAAAAAATTCTAGAAAATCTAAAATATTGGAAAATGAGAGAAAATGTATTTTTTTTTGCAAAAGTAACTAAGGTAAGGGGGCGTAGCGGTCCCCTCATTGTATAAGGTCCTGTATCGCTGTATAAATAGAAAATAATAGTAATGATCATTTTTTCACATGTGTTCATGTTGCTTAGTTATGCTAACTTAGAAACTAATGATAAGCTTATAAAAGAAATAACTATGTCATAAGCTTATAAAAGAAATAACTATGTCATGAAGTCAAGACTTAAGAGTACCTAGAGAAAAAAATACATCTACCAAAGGGGGTGTCTAATAGGATGTACTTAGAGAAGAATCATTGAGAAGAACTCTTTGTATCGACCGTAATTCGGCAAGATCATGTGCTTTTTGGTGTTCTTTTAAACATAAAAGAGTAGAAGAGTTGTGTAGAAATGTTATTTAGAGAAAAGAAGAAAAAAAATAAGTCTTATTATACATTTTAAAAAAATTTGGAAAGTCGGAATTTTTCTCACCCCGTAGCGGACGTAGCGGCCGCTATGGGTGCGACGGCCGATATAGCGTAGCGGCCGCTATTTTCATCCATGTCCTCATCCTTAATGCATTTAACTTGGTTTAAGTCCTTGGTCCACCTATCTCTGGCTTTAGCAAGCTTGAATATCTCTCTTTCGCCTTCTTTAGTGTCAAGTCGCCTATATAGCTCCTCAAATGCCTTTGCCTTGGCCTCACTAACTGCCTTTTTGGTTTCTCTTTTTGTTTCTTTATACCTCTCAAAGTTCGCTCCATTTCGATCATTTTGCCAAGTTTTAAAGCACTCTCTTTTAACTCTTATCTTGTTTTGAACGGCCTCGCTCCACCACCATGCCTCTTTCTGTGCCGGAGCACCCCCTTTGGATTCTCCTAAGACTTCTTTCCCTACCCTCCTAATACACTCTGCTACCTTATCCCACATAATATTTGCACTCTCATTTACCGCCCAAACGTCTTCCTCTAGTACTCTTTCCCTTAATGCTAGTTGCTTATCACCTTTCAAGTTCCACCATTTAGTCCTTGAGCATCTATACAACTTCTTTTTTCTAGTCCACATTTGTAGCTGCACATCTATGATCAACAACCTATGTTGGGAAGTCAAGCTCTCCCCCGGTATAACCTTGCAATCTTTACAAGCTAAGCGGTCTCTTTTCCTAATTAAGAAGAAGTCAATCTGTGTCCTTGAGGAGCCACTCTAATAGGAACTACATGCCAAATTTAATAGGAACTAGGAACTACATGCCAAATTTAATCTGAAGTCAAGCTCTCACCCGTTAATAGGAACTACATGCCAAATTTAAGAGACTGCTGCAACCTTCCACTTCCCATGATGGTTAGCTACTGCATTTGTCCCTTCTAAAACATGGTTGAAATAGTCATCTTCAATACATGTACCGTATACTTTTCCCTTGGCAATTATAATTCCTTTCAGCAATGCCTAACTCATGGAAACTCAGGAATCAAAGATCCTGATCAGGCCCAACAAATCTCTGATCTTGTTTTTGTTTTTGTTTTTGTTAAGTAAATCTCTGATCATGTAAGTTCTTAAATCCTGAATCAAATCAGAATTGCCACCTGGATGTGAAGTTTCAAACAAGGAGCCATTCAGCCGTCAAAGTTCAGCTTCAAAGCTTCAACTGGCAGTTACCAAACTGCTTAAATATTTGCTAACCATGGCCCTTTCAGAAATGCTTCATTCATCCACAATTAATCTCATAGGAGAAGATCATCCTTACTATGGGTTTCACAATGCCCAAAACGCAAAGTTTCTTGTGTCTCATCTGAAATTTTTGCTCATACATTGATTAGGTCCGTCTCTGTCTCATAACTTTCCATTTACAGTTATATGCTTCCTTTATTACCAAGGTTACTATAAAATGTTCTTCCGTGGGTGAAAAAAGAACTCTATTGAGCTCCTGTGGTTTTAAAGTTATGTATTTGGATTGTGCAGATTTCTTATTCTTTACCTACCTTACTTGGTTGTGTAGCTAGATATGCAATACCTAAGAGCCCGTGCTGCCATTAGTTCGAGCATTGGTTTGACACCCACTCCACGACTTGAACTCGCAGCAACAGTTGGCAGTAAGGACCTTTGCCTTGGTGCCGAGATTGGGTTTGATACTGCTTCTGCATCTTTTACCAAGTACAATGCTGGGATTGGTTTTGACAAGAAGGACTTCTCCGCTTCACTTATACTGTTAGTAGTTATCATATCTTTTATTATAGGCAAATTTCTATCTCTCGTTTTGATGTATTATTTGTTGAGTTGCTGTGGTTGACTTGTGTTGCGCCACGCCACCACCCCCCCCCCCCCCCCTTCTTCTCTTTTTTTTCAAATTTTCAAGTACCAAAAAATCCACTTATCCCCAAAAAATGGTCAAAATATCAAATAATTGGAATGCATTATAAAGGCACCACCATTTTATGCTCCTTGTTTGTTATTCTACTAGAGATGTTCATTCGTTTTATATGCACAACTTGGTTTTGTAAGAAGCACGTTTTTGTCGACTTGAAGTGGAATCATGTACTCATATTACCTTGACCTGGAGGATATATGTAGTATGCTCATCTTTGAATTTGTGCATATTCTCGTTATTCAGAGGCCAGACCATTAATTTGACAGTCCTATTATGAATATTCTTGTATCTCTCATTAACAATGTAATTTTCTCCCTTTCTTTCATGTTTGGGAGGTGGAGGGAGCTGTAGTTGAGCCAGTTAATATTAATTGGGTTGGTCATCCTGTATTTATTCAACCCTCTGTGACTTAAGCCTTGAACACCCAAAATTGTTCCAATACTGAATTTATGGTTAGAGTTGCAAATTCAACATATCCTAGCAACGGCTCCTATGAGGAAAAGTTTTCTATGCAGGTTGATGGCTCACCAAGAGGAAGGGGTGGGCCTTGGACTTAGAGAATGTGGTTGGAAGTAGTAAAAATAGATCCTATCTGAGGATTTGACTCAGGATAGATTGGAATGGAGAGACAAAATTCATGTAGCCGACTCCAACATAATTGGAACGAGGCTTTAATAATGGTGGTGGTGGTGATGACGACAACAATGACCACTTGAACAAGCTGTAGTTTTGATTCAGCCAGAGAGAGAGAGAGAGAGAGAGAGAGAGAGAGAGAGAGAGAGAGAGAGAGATAAGATTGAAGATCTGACTAGCCATGTTGCTTAGAGATGTGAGATGTCTAAGCATTCACTATTCACGTATGATGTGGGGCTTAAGTAGGTTGCAGGGGATTCATCATCTTATTGAATGAAGGAATCAAACAGCTTATCTGAAGGCTGTTCATATATCAGTAGTTAATGTTTCCAAGGATTGTTTTGACAAAATGAGGCAGCCAGGAAATTTATTCCATTAACGTGGATCTGTGCCGGGTCTGAGTGAGCTGTTTGCGCTTGAAGTGAATGCCAAGTTTTAGTTGGATGTTCCACTATCGATTGCAGAACAGATTTGCACAAGTATGTTTATGCAACTTCTTGTGTAAGGAAACTCAAACCAATGACATGATTCACATCAGAAAGCAGTTTTAAGTACTAACAAACTTGATGAGGAGAACCTGTGAGGATTGGTTTCACTGATTCCATCCTTTGAGTAGTTGATAAATTTAGCAAGCAACCAACCATGGTCAAGAAAGTACATAGGATTAACCCCTTTATCAAAGTAAATTTAGCAAGCAACCACCCATGAACACATGTATCAAATAAAACCTTATTTTTCTTGTCACAGAAGGAAAATGTTTCTTATCGATTCCAATAACATCTGGCTGTTCTAATACAAGGCCTTCTTGTAAACAATGAGAAATACTTAATCTTAATCACTAATCTGTATGAAAGCTTTAATCCCATATACAACTTTCTACATCCAAACTTATATAGCAATGAAATCAAATGATTGGAAGGACAGGTTCCTTGTTTTAGGTATGTGGAGCATATGGGGTGTTGGTTCATTTATGGACCATAGGCCCCATTTTTAACTTCTTTGAGAATGTTCTTTGCATGCAATCCTTTTTAAGTTTTTTATCCATGCATCTAGTGATTACAGATAGACAGCTATTATAGAAATACATCGACAATCTTCATTCAGCATACAAGAGACAAAATGTTGGGTGGCCAGGATTTCCTAATATGGGTTATTTGGTTAGTTTTTAGTCATGATCTCTATCCATGGTGGCCTTTAAATCAGACCAATTGTCTGAATGACTGAAGTCACTGGACCACGAAACCCAAAAATTACAAGCATGATATCTCATAATTATATCAGGGATCATGTAATACTTACATAGTTGTGCACGGTTAATTTGGCGTAGTGAATCGAAAATATTTACCTTTCAATTTTTTATTTTTATTTTTTGAAAAAAAGTCCTGATTGTTTGTCCACATTAACATATTCATGATCTGTGAAACTTAGTAAAAAGCATGTGGTATTTTCCTTTTTGACTTGTGATTCCCATTGACATGAAATTTTCTATCATTTTACTTTGATAAGTTGGGGTTGCCCACCCAAAATATGGTATAGAATTTTGTGATGCCTTTGATATCTTATGGTTATTGTGCTTATATTCTTTCTGATTGTGAAGAGACTCATGAAATGGCTTCTACAATATGTAGGGCGGACAAGGGAAAGACCTTAAAGGCTTCCTACATTCACAATATAGATCCCATCAAAAGATCTGCTGTTGCTGCTGAAATGACCCATAAATTTACAACGTATGAAAACAGGTTTACCATCGGAGGTTCTCAAGCCCTCGACCATTTTACAACACTAAAAGCACGGCTCAACGATAGTGGAAAGGTTGCAATTCTCTGTCAGCGTGTATGGAGACCCAAATCAGTGGTCACTTTTTCAGCTGAGTTTGATCCAAAGGCACCTGATGGAGCCTCCAGATTTGGACTTGCTTTGTCTCTCCAACCTTAAGGAGTGAGCCCTTGCTCATACTTTTTAAAAGTACTTGTTTTTTCATTGGCGTAGATAATTTTTTGAACCCTAACTGGGTTACATCAAGAAAAGCATCATAGGTGTTTGTGGTAGAATTGCTTGGAACCAGCTGAGACGTGAAAACAAATCAATTTAATAGTGAGGGTACTACACATGGCTTTTCATCCGTAGAATATCTGTCAATTTTGTGAATGATTGTTTTAAGACTTTTAATGGTGATGATTAATCTTCCTTCTTGTTGTACGAAACTTTTCAGCTTGAGGCAAATCCTTGGCTGGTGTTCTACCTATGATCAACAGGTTTGTCTGATGCCACCATTCAAAAGAGAAAGAAAAAAGAAAAAAAGGGGGGCTTGTCTGATGCAGATCTCATATCTTTCAGATATATGCCTTGGTGTTAGGGCCTATTTGGTTAGAGGAATTCCTAATAGGAAATTGGGCTTGTTGGGGATTTATGACATGATATGACATCTTATCCCCGGGGCATTTCTCAGTTTGTTGCAAGAATTTAGAATTTCAAACCACTTGAAAAGGCACTTTTACCCTCATGAATTCTCAGAAATCCAAAATTCCAAATGCTAGAGGGGGGTTGAGCATTTGGTAGTCTACTTTGGGGGGCAGGGGCAGCATTTGAAATTGTCAGAATTCGCCCATACAAGAATTTTCACAGTTCTTCTAACCAAACAGGCCCTTAGAATTTGGTTCTTTTTCTCCCATTTCATTGTTACTAGAATTCTCATGTCAATTTTGAAATCCCCCATTGTTTTTTCTTTCTTTCTTTCTTTCTTGTGTTGATTGAAACTCCAACCATGAGACTAGGGATCGACCCCAGGCTGCTGCCTTTATAGTGGTATATGTTAATGCCACTGATTTACGAGTGTATTGGCGATGCGGTCAGGTTTTTAACAATGGACTTTGCCACTGTTAATTCATTCATGATCTTGGGTGGTCATTAAGACTGTTTCAAGTTAGATGAAGAAGTAAGTCCTTAAGTAGCCTAAGCTAGACTGTTTATAAGTATCCTTGGAGTAGTTTGGTGCAGTGTTAATAATGACCAAAGAATGGGAGTGATGTTAATAGATGTGTTCTCAGATCTGAATGGAGGAGGTTTGGTGGGCAGTCAAGCCATAAAAACATGCCAAATCAAATCTCAAGTTTACATTGGACAAAACTAACATGGACCCAATACTTAGAAAATGTTCCAACTGAAGATGAACTGCACTTGTTCAAGAAATTAATGGTAGAAAAAGGGAAAAAATGACTAGGGCAATGGATAAGTCATGTGAAACAATGAATTATGTATTACAAGCCTATTTGGCATGATTGGATGATCAAGACCTTTGAAATGCTCAGACTTTTATTATTCTGCTTTTTTATCAACTTACTATAATTTTATCTTAAGATTGTAGTCATCTTGCCAAACTGCTATAGTCCTTGTTAAGGATTGTAGTTAATATAGATCTTTGTAAGTGGGACCATTGTTTGGTGTTCTAGACTGGCCAATGCTGGGTTGGGCCACATCAAGGATCATTAATATCGTTTAGTCATTGTCTCAACAATGTTGGGGTTAACTACATGAATGCTAATATACAGAAAAGAGAGATGAAACAGCCTTGTTGGATCCATGGAACCTAGATGCTTAATGCTCAGTTTATTTAGAAACCGCCTGTTTGGTAACTCTAAAAAGAAGCACTTATTAAATGATTTAGAGCTTATTAAAATTTAGAGTGTTTGATAAAACTCTAATCATGATTTAAAATTAAGAATTATATTTAGAAATAAGTGATTTAAAGCTCTCAAACATAAGCTGCTTTGAGTATCTTTTTTTTCGTAACTTTTTTCTCTAAAGTCGGGGAAGCCATTTCATGATTTCTTTTTCTGCTACTTTTCTCTTGGCATGACCATCCCAAGGAAGACGATGAGGACAACTTATTTAGATGGTTATCAAACACTCAATTATAAAATAAGAATTTTTTCTTTTTTATAATTTTACCAAACAGTCTAATTATAAATTTGAACTTAAAAATTGGATCTTTTATTTTAGACATTAATTTAATTAGATCTTATTAGATAGATTAGAGTTACCAAAAAGAAAATTTTAAAGTTTTCGATAAAGAACAGATGAATTGTGACTAGTGTCCAGACAAGAAAAGAAGATGGATGAGATTCCCTTATAATGACTGCTTGGTTGGAAAATTTTAAAAGAAAGAACAATCAAATCATGATTGTTCAATCTAACAAGAAATATTGCCCCCATTGAATGAGACATAAGGTGATGGGTGATGATATATCATATCATATTATCATATCATCATCAAATGGAAGGAAAAAAAACCTTCAGATGGTGATTTATTGAAAAATCATGGTCCCATTGCATGAAACATTGCAATTTATTGAAAATAGTCATTTATTATTAATTTGATCACATTTTCCTCATCAAAGGTGAATTTGTCGCCTTGATTAGGGCTGGATTTTAAGTTCACTGGGATAGAAATGGTTGAAGTATCACATTCATGGCTTAAAATCTTAAAATGTGACCCCACATGCATCTATGTAGATTTAGGGTAAGTCACTTTACTATATCGATAAAGTTAACTTTCTATTGGCACTCTCCATTTATCATTACGTTAAAAATCTTCTATGAAGAGGAGGCTCCAAGACTCCTTTTTTTTTTTTTGTTATCGGAGGGTTTTCTATCCTTTGGGCTGGACTAATCCCTCCGGGCCAGAGGGGAGCCGGGTAAACTCCCCTGTGGTAGTACAGTTTTGAATCTACAACCTTCGGGTGCAATACTGTTTAAAATCAACAAAATAAAATTGTTTGTCAATGAAATATGAAAATGTGTACATCCAACATTCTTAGAAGTGGTTAGATCATCTCAGACGTCCAGCAGATCCATCTCTATTCTCACCACATCCCATTCGCCCTCTTGTAAAGCGGTCATTTGCTATTTACGCATGAGATATGAAAATGAATTTTAGATATGTGTAGGGTTTATAAATTATATGTAAATCTTTTGTATGCAAATGTTATATATGTGAAACATATTATCATGTCTAAATAAAAGCACCAAATTAATATGAGTAAATGTGCACATCCAACATTCTTAGAAGTGTTTGTGTATATCATATGTATGTCAGGATCTATGAAGATTTATTATACCAAAGTGAACATCTGGATGTTTATTATTGATATAAACGGTTTGGATCACGAGTTGGAGACCGACCAACATGTAAAACATCAGATTTATAGGTTGAAATTTTTGGACATTCACTAATTTCTCAGAAACTATGAAAATTTCTTTAAAAATGTCAAGAAAAAAAGCCCATCTAAAACCTTTGGATGTACTCATTTAGTCGGGTGAAAGTAGTGCCTTTTTCTTTGTGCTGCATAATTACCAACTCATTTCCTTTACATATCTAAAACACATTTTCATATCCAATGTGTTGAAGGCAAACGACCCTAACACATTATTTTAAAAAATTAAAAAAAAAAAAAAAAAAAAAAAAGTAACCCAAACACAAACACTGGCGGGGGCATGGCCCATCCAAATTTTTTAAAAACCCCACTTATGTTTTAGAAAACTTTATACCATAGCCCTTTCAAAAATTTCAAAATAGCCCCTACATATTTTAGAAACTACATACAATTTTTATATGTGACCCTTCGAAGAATTTTTTTTTTTTTTTTTTTCACACTGTGGTTTCAAAGAAAGAATTCCTAGGTCAGCCATTGAACACAAATAAGAGAGATGTCGGATAAAAAACTACTTCAACCTTCTACTCTCCCCACACATCAGGCTGGACCAATCATCAAGTGGCCCACACAAAGTGGCCAATTCAACTGAACGGTCCTAATTATCCCTTTGTGCTCGGTGGACATCCATTCATGGGACCCCTCATGGACCTTCCCAAAATACCCTTCTTCCTTCTCTCTCCTTGCTCGGCGCATAGCCTGGCTCTCACCTCCGCCCACTCTCTCCCTCCTTCCCTCTCTCCGTCTCCCTATCCCTCCTTCTCCCTCTCCCCGCTCGCCAGCCAATTCGGCTCAACACCCACCACAGCCCGCTCCATCTCCCTCCCTCTTTCCCTGTCTCTCTCCCTCTTTCTCTCTCTCCTCCTCCCCGATCGTCATCCCTCTCCTGTTCGGCCACGTAGGGTCGGAGAGAGAGAGGCGGGCACCGGGTAGAGTTGGCCGGCGAGCACGAAAAAGAAGTAAGAGAGAAAAGGAGGGATAGGGAGAGAGACGGGAGAAGGAGAGAGAGATAGAATGAGGGAGAGGGAGAGAGAACGGAGGAGGAGGAAGAGGGAGAGAGTCCGTAGAGGGGGAGAGGGCGGGCAGAGGTGGGAGCGCAAGAAGAGGAAAAGAGGGAGGGTATAAAGGTATTTTAAAAATGTGCGCGAGGGATCCACACGGGGTCCATGAATGTATGTGCACGAATAAATAAATAAATAAATAAATAAATAAATTAATTAATTAAAAAAAAAAAGGTGTGCAAATAGTCGCTACCTTAATTTTATGTCCCACCTATTGATGATCCCCGAACATGAATTTTATGACTTACGAGTCTCCTTCCCAAGCCTTCGTTTTCAGCTCCATTTCTTCACATCGACGTTTTCGGGGTCTCTCTCAACGAAGGAAAGGGCAAAAAAAGTCAAAACTGCCCCTTCCCCCCGTCTCCTTCTTCTGGTAAGCTCCAGCTTCCATTTCAATCCATTCTAGGGTTTCTCCTTTTTCCATTTTCAGATCCTCAAGCCCATTCTAGGGTTTCCATCTTCGCAATCTCATTCTCTTCTTCTTCTCCTCTTCCGTCGTTCTACAATCAATTGACGTTTGCATTTTCTGATCGATTCCGCTTTGTTAATTTCGGTGACAACTTTTCTTTGATCTGGATCTACTGTGAAACTTGTTGTATTATTGCGAAGATCGTTTAGATTTGTATTGATATTGAGATTTTTTGTGCTGATTGTTCTTTCTTAGGGTTTAGTGGTTCATTAGGTTATCTCGATCTGCCTTAGCTGATTTTAGATGTTTCGATTTGTTGGGATCTGAAAGAAAAGCGGCCGAATTTGGAGCTGTTTCTCTCTAACTGAATTTAGTGTTGTTTGATGTTTTCTTTTTTGATTATTAGATGTTTTTTAGGTTTTGCTGATTGATTAGTTTGTTGTTATTATCACTTTTGGGTGGTTGGTTGAGATCTGCAAAGGAAGCTTTTTCTTTTTTTCAGATTGAAATAGGGTTCTGAAATGTCTTTGTTGTTGGTTTTGGGTGGAGGTAAGCATCCAAATCAGTAGCCTATGATAATTCCGCTGCGTTCCGTGTAGCGATTTAATTGATTTTTTGGCATTGTGCTAGATTTCTATTTCAACTGAATTTGCTGCTTCTTTTGGCATTTTAATTTTGTAGTGATTTCCCTTCAAGTTGATATTTTGTATCTTCTTCTTCTTCTTCATCTTCCTTTGTGTTTTCCTGTTGGTTGGATGGATAATTGGATGTAGATTTTGTCAGAGTGCATATGGTTTTCTTAAAATATTATTTCTATTGATTTCTCTTTCAGTGCTGAATTTTTGTCAAATTCAGGAGCTGACTTGTTTCTTATTTTGATTGTCAGATCTGCCTACTTTATGAGATCTTGCTTGTTTTCAGCTTCTCTTGTAGACAACATCTGATTTTTACAGTTTAGGGCAATCTCATAATTAAAGATGTCCCATAACGATACAGTTCCCCTCCACCCTTCTTCCCAATCGGACATTGATGAGATAGAGAACCTCATACATGCCAGTGTCCAATCTGGGCCTGCAACTGTACTGCCCGCGAGACCTCCTAGTCCCCCGAGAGCCTCCATTCCTGTTTCGTCATCCCCTTTTATCCAATCGAACATTCCTCCAACATATCAGAAACCTTCTGCCCCTCCTGTTCTGCCTGTTCCTCCTGTCAACACTCAGACGAATTCTCACCAGAATATTGCGCCAACTGGCTTTGGCTCGACTTCCAATACTCTGACTGAGCCTGTTTGGGATACGGTGAAGAGAGATTTGTCAAGGATAGTCAGCAATTTGAAACTTGTGGTTTTCCCAAATCCATTCCGCGAAGACCCTGGTAAAGCTCTGAGAGACTGGGATCTGTGGGGGCCATTTTTCTTCATTGTCTTCCTTGGGCTGACTTTGTCGTGGTCAGCATCTGTGAAGAAGGTATGTCTCAGAGTATTTATTGCAAGAATTATTTAGTGTGCATTTTGATTTTTTTTTTTTATTTTTGAATGTTAACTTGTATTGATCAGAAGCTTAGTATGTCTCAGAGTATTTATTGCAAGTATTATTTAGTGCGCATTTGGATGCTCCTCAAATTGCAATTGCCTTTTGAATTGATGGGGAGAAATGAATGCATGTCATTTTCAATGCGTGCTTGCTTGGTGGTGTGTTTCTAAATCAAATTAAGCTGTACATCTGGGCACCAGGTTAATATTAGCGACCGGTGCAGATGATGGTTTGGGAGTGAAGATTGAAAGAGGAAGAAACACAGTATCTTGCCTGCATGTTTTCCGTTACCTCACTACCTGAATGCATGGAGGAATTGATAACCATTCATTGGGATTCCTCTACTTTCTTCTTCTTCTTCTTCTTCTTCTTTTTTTTTTATTTTTTTATTTTTTTTATTTTAATGTGTGCTTTGCTTTTGCTACTGAATCCATCCATTGAACCAAAACATTGTTAGGTTTCTTCTCTACTTACTTATTTTATACTGATACTTACCACTTAGCCAAAACATATGTTGATTTCCTGTACTTAGTTTCTGATACTATTGTGTGCTTGTTAAAGAGATTTTCTAACATGCAGTGAATTACGTTATTTCATCTGGTCATTTTTGTAAAACTACCTTCTTCCATAATCATTAGGTTCATTTATAACAATAAGGCTTTCATTATTTTTATTTGTTAAAAGAGGCTCGAAGTCTTGCATCCTTGCCCCATATGGTGGACATATAACTGGCTAAGCTACAGCTCAGGACCGCAATAAGGCATGTTTGGTTGTCTGTAATTCCATGGAAATCAATGGATCTCACTGAATCTATATTTACTAAGCTGCTTGGCATGTTCATATCGCAATTCTTGGAAGAAAATCTGAAGAAATTCTCTAAATGTATTTCCAATTTTAGAGCAGCGATTGACTATTAGTAAATAAAAACTAATAAAGAAATAAATAATAGGAGCGAATGCATTGTGAACCTATGGTATTTTAGATTATCTCATAAGGATGGTTTCCCTACTGGATGAGGTAACCTACCGGTTATTTTAAAAGAAAAGTGGAGGAGGAAGAGGAGGAGGAGAAGGATAGATAAGCAGGGTTTATTTCTCATATTGAATCTTTAGCATCTAGGATGCTTACTTTTACTTTACTGCACACAAGAAAAGTAGGGTCTCAAAAGGGACAAATAAATTTTTTTTTTTTTTTCTGAAGAAAGGTATCTGAATGATATGATAGGGTGTGTGACCTGTTTTGAAGTATCTGGATATCATGTTAAAAAGGATATTACTGAGACTCTGAAATGAGACTGGCATGACATGTAGTGTTTTATGCAAAGAAGGGACCATTCATCATAGAGCATAAGGATGATCAGCTCCTGACCCTCCTACGGATTTTTATTATTGTTTTTCTTCCTTTTACCTGAAAGGTTAGACTTTACCTTCTGATCATCTCATTTTGGATTACTTCATAAAAAAATTAAAATCCTGATAATCTAAAATGTATGCTTCACATGTAAGAAAGATAAAAGAGTCGGTTCATTGTTGATTTATAGTGCGATGATGAGGAAAGTAGTCAGATTTCTGGTATTCTGTGCATTTACCTGGCATTGTTGG
This sequence comes from Camphora micrantha, assembly GCA_003546025.1. Lineage (NCBI taxonomy): Eukaryota > Viridiplantae > Streptophyta > Magnoliopsida > Laurales > Lauraceae > Camphora > Camphora micrantha. The sequence continues at coordinate 42,959,670 of QPKB01000008.1, read as the reverse complement.
AGGATCCTACAGGTGCTTGAGTGTGGGGGATTTGGTGAAAGGGTGGATAATGAGTGATTGTTAGTTTGTAACCATTTGCCTTTTATGGAGTACATGCATCATAAGAAATTATTGAATGTGTAGAAGCAGCTTTTATCTTATATCATAGTAGAAAGCATGAGTCTGCGTTTTAGAAATTGGTCAACTCTGACTTGAAATGTCCCAAGTCAAGCCACCCCTTGTCCTGAATCTCCTAGATAGACTGGTCCTATGGTTTTTGGGCCCTAGCTTCACTTGTTTCCCAATTAGTTTGTTCAGAGAAACCCACATTTTGTACTGATTATGGAAGATCAAAATCACTTTGTATTTTTTTTTTATTTTTATTTTTAAGCATTAAAGATCGTTATTATTCATCTGACTGAGTGAGATATAATTGCGAGTGCCTATAGCTACTTAAATTCGTTATTGAGTAAAATACAGGTATTAAAGTTCTACATATATAGAACCCTAGGCCTATTCTCTATTTTTTAGAACTTTTTCTTAAATAAATTTTAAAGGGTATTGGGCTTAAGGTGTGACTCTGTTTGACTCAGCTGAGTCTCATGTTACTTGCCCGAGGGTGACTGAGTTGCCCCCGAGTCTGATTCTTAAAACCTTGATTGGGGTTGAATTGGTGATAATTAGGATTCGATTTTCTGTGGAAGAAGTTGGGTCAAATTGGGCCGTTTCTTGGACTCTGCAGGGTCGAATTCAGCAACTGATATAGGTAATGATTTGGTATTCGGCCAATGGTGTGATGGTTTTGAATGGGAGTAAGGGAGATGGGTAAATTGGGGGTAAAAGGATAGATTTCTGTGACTGAATTGGATAAGGTTCACAGCAGGGCAGTTCCTGAAATTTGCAGGGATTTGGGTTAATAACTTAAAATAGGGTGGCTGACCAAAGAAGTTAGGTTTAGGATTTAGGTTGGCTTTGAAAAAGGATATAAAAGGTTATGTGAGGGTTTTGAGTGAAGTTAAAGCTTGGGTTTTGTGAGGGTCAGATAGGGATCATTTCTGTCAAATACAGGGACTGTAGATATGCAGCTTTTGTGTCTGCAGAATTTGGACAAGGAATAACAGGCTTTCTGCATGAATTCAAGAATCAAGAGGGAAATTGCAGGAACTCAGAGAGACACAAATAAAATCATATAGTCTAAGAGTAGATGATGACAGTCTTGAGATTCTACAATTAGATTCAAAGTAAAGGTCATTGAGCCTAGACACTGGTTATTTTAGAAACAAAATAAAATTTACTGGTTCCTCTTTAAGAGTTATATTGAACCTAGACATTTATTCAAAGAAATAGAAAGGGAGAAGATATTAACTATGAGAACCTTAAAAAAAGGAAGTAACTATGAGAGAAAATAGTAACTCGGAGAGAAAATAGGAAATCCTATTATGTTGATGATGTAGACAGCTAAGGACCATAAGCCCGTTCGTGTACTCGGAAGGCTCTGCTGGGCTTGAGCTTGGGCCTAGTGGCTCTCATATGCTGAGTCTGCATTATCATGATGCAATTTTCTCCACATTAATTTGAGAGGGAGTCTTAGGAATGACCATATCTATGATCTTGTGGAGCGCCATATGACTGTGGAGTACAGAACTTTGCTACTCCAATGGTATGCTTCATTGTACATTATTTGTTATCTTATTCTTTTCCCTCAATCAGGGGGTGTGATTAATGAATTGTACCATGTGTTCTTAAAAGAAAGTCTATATACATTGCCTCTCATAATGAGGTCATGTTCCGCGAAAAAAATATCTTTGTTTTTAGTATTGCTAATATTAATTTGACAAATATGCGACCGCTATTGTTAAAACGGGTGATAGGGATTTCGCTCTCATATCTGTGCTGAATTGTTAGTTCTTTAGCTAGAGAATAGTCAGCTAGCTGTACTTTATGTTTGCAGATGTTCCTCACTAGCGCTGGAGTTTAGTTGAAAGGCATGTGAAATTACTACTAGTAGGATTGGAGCAGCGTCTTCCCAGAATATTTTACTCATGGATGAGGAATATTCCATTCATATGAGCTGATTAGTTTTTTCTCAGGTTATAGAATAACAACATGGATGCATATGGGGATTGAAGTTGTTTGTTTGATAGTGTAGATTCCTTTGCAGAATTTCAGTATCATGAAAGATGAATGTGTCTTTTTGCAAAGGGATTGAAGTCTATTTTTTATGGTGTGGTTTTTTAAGCATGTGAAACAACAAATAGTGCTATTTATTTTAGTTGTTATTAATACTTTGGAAAAAGCCCTGTAGCAAGCTACACCCATAGTATTAATAATCGTAAAAACTGTAGAACTTGACAAGAGCCCATAGCACAAAGAAGGTGCTCAGTGTTCCAAGTCATGTTACCATTAAAAAAAGAAAGAAATTGTAGAACTTATTGATAAATATATCATGTGGTGGATAAAGCTCAGCCGTTTAGGTTTATGGCTTTGCATTGAGAAAGGACACACACACACACACACACCCCCCACTCACATTTAGGCTGTTGGTAGTGTATATGGATGTGACGGCCCCCACCCTTACTCATAGTACCGTGAGAGTAAATCTCATAGGAGCATCTCCATGTATATATATATATATATATATATATATATGAGAAATATTCATGTGCATCTATCCCTCACGACATTATGGTGAGGGACAACCACTTTATGATTCATCCGAATCATCCACACACATGGAACCCCCTAAATTACAATGGATCGATTGAGTTTTCATTTATCCGAATGCATTGGACTGTTGGATTGAGGGTCAAGATTTTCCTTTAATATAAAGTCGTTAAATTTGTGGACCACGGACTTGGGATTGACCTCAAACTTGATATATGGTCTCATCTCATTTGACTCTTTCCATCCCCCCAAGTCCCATGATCAATGGGGCCCTAGGTGGGCCTCATTGAGTGTGTATATATGGTCTCATCTCATATGACTCTTTCTATCCCCCCCAAGTCCCATGATCAATGGGGCTCTAGGTGGATCCCATTTGAGTGTGTATATATATACATACTGTTGTTGTTAGTTGTTATAAACTGAAAGGGAAATAATGTTCTAGTTGCACAAAATGAGTGTAGCAAAGATGAGAATGTTGACATGGATGTGCGGTAATACTAGAAAACATAAAATAAAAAATGAGCGCTTTCGGGAACATTTAGGGGCAGCGTCATTGTTGTCGTCAGCATCATCATCTTCATCGAAGCCTTGTCCCAACTATATTGGGGTAAGCCAAATGAAATCTGTTTCTTCGTTCTAATCTATCTTGAGGCTCAGGATAGATTAGAACGGAGAAGCAAAATTAATTTGGCTTACCTCGACATAGTTGGGACAAGGCTTTGATGATGATGATGAACTATTGTTCTAGTTATTCAAAATCCTTGTACTTGAAAACATCAAAGCTGGTAAAATGCCCTTGTTTTATGATGTTGAATACTTCAGGATGATTTTATGACTTCTCCCTGTGCATTACGTTTCCTGTGAACCAATGAAGTGAGACATTTAGGTGGATCTAGGAAGAAACTTCAGGTGTGTGTGCGCGTCTCTTTTTGGCCTTGAACTTCAAAAAGGGTAGGGTACACGGAGGATATATATTTGAAATATAACTTACGACTTATTCAAAAAAACATAAATATTGAAAGGGGGACATGAAACAACAATTAAGAAAAATACATTATTTGTTCCTCCTCCTTTTTTGCTTGGAATGGTGCCTTACATTTATTTGTTCTCTCTCTCCCCCTCCCTCCCTCCCTCCCTCTCTCTTGGATTGATGGCTTATGTTTTATTTTATTTTATTTTTCAGTTCTGTTTGGGAAGTGTCTTAATTCCATTATTTGGACATTTGTTTTCTTGAGCAGATAAATCAAATCTCACTGTTTACCAGTTTGCCATTGAGAACTATTTTATCACCTCATCATCATTGCATTTCTGGATGTCACCTTTCTATATTGTTTAGTTGTTGCCGTGAGTGTACATCTTAAAGTTTCTCTTGTTTCCTGTTTTCTTCCCTGCTTTTGACCGTGCAGTCAGAGGTTTTTGCGGTTGCATTTGCAGTGCTTGCAGCTGGTGCTATAATTCTCACATTGAATGTATTACTCTTGGTAAGCAACTCACACTCGAAAGCCCCATTTTTCTGATAGTTTGTAGTCTACAGCCTCCCATTGGTATGAAGTGATTGGGCCATGATGAAGTGATAGGATCTTATGACATGTATCCCCCCCAACTTTATGACCAATGGGGTCTTAGTTCTCTTATGTCGTTTCTTGAGAAGATCACACACTATGCATCTGAGATATTCCATGGTTGCATTTGTTTTAGGGCGGGCACATAATCTTCTTCCAGAGTCTGAGTCTTCTAGGTTATTGCCTATTTCCATTGGATGTTGGAGCCTTAATCTGCATGCTGAAAGACAATGTCATTATCAAGATAATTGTGGTGGGAATCACGTTGGCATGGAGCTCGTGGGCAGCATACCCTTTCATGAGTGCTGCTGTAGGACCAAGAAGAAAAGCCCTTGCTCTCTACCCAGTGTTCCTGATGTATATTTCTGTTGGATTTCTTATCATCGCCATTGACTAGGGCATTGTCAGTGACTGCCGTTTGTCAGTTTCAGGACCTGAAGCACACTTCTTTCATTTACATTTCAAGATCATATATGATATGAATACATAGTAGACAGTTCACATGTTCTTGTCACCGCTTGTTTAGGAGGCGATTCTTGGTTTTGGCTCTTGTTTTGATCTTGTCTTACGTTTGGAGAATTAGTAAGTACTCTTGGTTAGTCCAGCATTGGGGGACTGAGTTACCTCGGTTTACATGAAGTGTGTATCCTGTGATTTATTATACTTTTTTTTTTTTTTACTTTATCGGTAAGGTAAACTTGGAAATGTATTTGGGTAACTGGAACTCTCAATAGAGTAGAACGGTTTGGTGCTGCTCTGGAGAAAGCAATATCCACAACTTCTCAGGAAACCAAAATGCATCGAACCTGTTTGGATCCTCAGAATCGGCTGCCCTGCATGCAGCTCACTAGACTTATGGCAAAGTACAAAATAGGTGGTTTCACTGATTACATTCACAGGTTGTTCAGACTCAGGAGAAACCCTCACTTGTGCATAAACGGACTTGCCTGCAATCTTTTTACGACGGTCGATTTTGTTTCTGGATGAAAGGCTATATATTTAATTAAAGAAAAGGGAACATGAAGTTGTTTCCTTCCACCAAGGGCTACTGAATAGATAAAACAAATAGTGATCCCAAGGTTTGGGATTTGTAAGAATCCGGAACGGACCTGTTTAACAATGGGAACCTAAATTGAGTACCAAATCCAAACTCATTTATGAACTAGAATCTAAAATATGTTCCAAATCTGGTTTTTTTTTTGTTTTTTTTTCACGGCTTGGAAATTCCGGTTAATCAATTAATAGAAAGGGATTAAATAATATAACAACAAAAAAATAATAATATTATTAATAATTGATAAATATATTTAGTGGAGTTTACTCTCAATCTTCTCCTCATATTATTTTCTTTTCATTTGACCATTTATTTTACTCGGGTCTTCCTCTCATGCAAAACAACTCAACAGCGGTGAGCATCTTCTTCATCTTCGGCGATGGACAGGCAACAACGGCAATGGAACAGTGGCAGCAACGATGGAAATCGCCGGATCCTCCCTTTCTGGCGACGAAAGTTGAAAACAGGTGAGGTCGGCCTGACCTGCAAACAGAGACCGGATGCCTCTCCTCTTCTCGTTCTGCAACAAGAAACACGAAAGACTGCCTTCTCCTATTCTGGTCTTCTTCTTCCTCGGCGACGTGAGGGGGGCAGCGGTCCTTCCTCCGACGTCGCACAATTGTCCTCGGCGATGTGGGGTCTAGCTGAAAATACAAGAACCCAAATCGCGCCTCTGTTTCACTGTGATCTGAGGTAGTGGCTGGTGAGGGTATGCGGTCTCTTCTTCCCCGACGACGAGGATAGGGATTCGACCTAAGAGAAGTCCAAGACAATGGAGAAACCCAGCCAGAAGGAGTGGAAGGCGGATACCTGCGCGTAGGGCCTGTCCAAACTACCAATGAGGGGGCGTTTTCGATGAGGACTAGATAGAAGCCGAGTTCGCTGACGAAGGAGAGCTCCTGTATGTGGATTTTGGAGAAGATGTCGCCGTAGACGAAGAAGAAGGCCCTAGACGTAGATGGAGAAGCCAAAGAAAGAGGAATCAGAGAAGAAGGTGATCTGGTGGGCGTTGAGTCAGAGAAAGAAAGAAGACCCAGTTGGGTTCCAAGGTCAGGTTCAGTTTGTGGGCCAGGTCTTACCCTCCTAGCCGAGCTCAGAAGTTTTGCGTAGTGCGGTCCTACTTTTGTAACGTGTTGGGGGTTTATCTGAGTTTTTTCAAATTTATCTGAGTTTTTATTAAATTTTTCTGAGTTTTTTATAAATTTATCTGGGTTTTTGAATAATTTATCTGAGTTTCGACAAATCTATTTGAATTTTTGGCAAATTTATTTGAGCGTTTTGTAAATCTGTCGAGTTTTTCACAAATTTATCTGAATTTCTAACAAATTTATCTTCATTTTGAAAATTTTAATCGAGTTTTTGAACAAATCTTTCTGTGTTTTGGCAAATTTATCTAAGTTTATAAGTTTTTGGAAAATATACCTCAGTTTTTTGGAAATTTATTTGCTTTTTTGAAATCCATTTGTGTTTTTTAATTTTATTTGTGTCTTTTATAATTTATTTGCGTTTTTTAAACAAATTTAACTGAGTTTTGACAGAAATACATGAGTTTTTGGAAAAAATTTCTAAAATTTGAAAAATTATTTTATCTTAGTTTTGGCAAATTTATTTGTGTTTTTTCATTTTATTTACCTCTTTTGAAATTTACTTGTATCTTTTGAAATTTATTCACATTTTTTTTTAAAATTTATTTGAATATTTTGAAATTTATTTGCGTCTTTTTTAAATTTATTCGAGTTCTTTAGGAATTTATTTGAAACTTTTGAAATTTATTTTCTTTTTTTTGAAATTTATTTGCATTCTTTTGAAATTTATTTGTGTTTCTTTGAATTTATTTGTATTTTTTAATTTTATTTACATCTTTTAAAATTTATTTGCATTTTTTTGAAATTATTGCATTTTTTTTTAATTTATTTACGTTCTTTTGAAATTTATTTGCATTTTTTAAAACTTATTTGTATTTTTTTAGAAATTATTTAAAAATTTCATTAATGAGATTTCATTAATCGTGATAAATTAAATGGTAGTTGACCATTATTAATGGCATATGCCACTAATCGAGATATGATTTAAAGAATGATAAATTAGACATTTTAGCTCTTTAAATTTGGAAAAAAAAAAGACAATCAAATGAAATATTCATAGAACTGTCGTGGAATGCCCCTTTATATAATCCATATGTCCATCCCTCATTCCTCCCTATCTCTTTTATCTCTCTCTTATATAAATAGTTAAGTGTGACACCTGTATCACCAGTATTCTACAATTTGCCTCACATGAGACCTGACTAAATCTTCTGTGAATGTGGATATATTCTGTCTCTAGTGTCTTCTTTCTCCCATGAATAAAGAAGGATAGCAGCATTCTAATATCACCAGGTAGAATACTTTCAGGCATTGCTTCTCCTTACCACTGGTCCTCAGTCTAGAAGAGAGACACTTAGAAAGGAGAGGTAAGTTTGGAGGCTTTCTTTTTACATGTGAAATGGGGTATTTTTGTTTTAGCCGTTGCAAATATTTGCTAATGTGACCTGTTAATTAGATAAAGGGATTAGGATGATGGGATGAGATAATTCTTTTTATTTATATATATATTTTTTGGACATACTTAACCCTCAGCAAGATGTTTCAATCTCTCTCCCTCTTCCCTCTTAATGTCTAGCACTCATCTAGGTTGGTGCTCTCCTCCAGCCAATGCTATAGTAGAAGTGGAAATACCGATCAACACTTCTTTGGGTGGAGTTGCTCCTCATGAAACTCGAACTCAAGACTGGTTGATTCTAATACCGTATTAAATTTTCTCCGGTAGCCAATCTTATAAAAACCTCAAGACGTTAGTTGAGGCAGCAAAAATACGATTCGAACCGTAACATTTACCCACAATACATATTGGTTTTTCAATATTCGGATCCTTGGGGACTTAATAAGAGATGACTCCATATCAGAATTTTGTATTTGGATCCAATGTATTTATTTGTTTTGAACCAATGCCCTGTATCCTTTTGTTCTATGGGAAATTCTATATGCACTCCCGTAATGTACTGAGCACACTCACGTCCCTCTATGAACAGTGATTAAAAATCACTGTTCATAGAGGGACGTGGGTGTGCTCAGTATGAGGGGAGGGTGCATATAGAATTTCCCTTGTTTTATATGATCCTCTATTGAGAACTTGTCTCTTAAAGTAAATATATATAAAGGAAATCATATAGGGCCCTTTGCCTGAAACATATTGACTTCCTAGATTTTCTAGGCATTAGTTATTTATAGTGGGGCTAAATATTGTGAGGATTAAATAAAGGTGGGGAGAATGGAGATGCCCAAGGGAATATTAAAATGTAAATGTACCCTTTCTATTGAAAAATCTGTCATAGGCCTTGTTCATATCATCAGTTTTCTGTTAGGTTCTATCCTAACTTAAAGTGGAAGTTTTTTTTTTTTAGTTGTACTTTCTCATGTTCTATTATAAATAAAATAAGATTGCTGGAGGGAGCAGTCTCATACAACATCACTCACAAGTTGGATTATCTAGACACATGAACCTTCATTTATGCATAAACTGATTTACATGCACTTAATTTATCAAGATCTAAATGAACCTCTGATAAATCAAGTCTCAATAAATTGTGAGACCACTCTAGATCTCGACCATTGACCATTCATTCTTCACTCCTTCAGTACCCATTAGAAACCCCTTTCCTTTGAACCCATAGAAATTCAATACTAATTAGACAAATTAATGGCCCCTTAGTAGGCTTCCATTGCTCCATTGCTTGCAAATGGTGTGACCCAATGTCAATTTCCTCCATTGATAACTATTTTAGGAGGTTTGAAGTATAATTTCTTTTTGGGCCATATTCTAGGGTGCTTAATTTCATCATTTCTTGTTTTTCCTTCTGGGAAATAGTTGGTAAAGTTGGTGAAATGTACTTTCACTACAAGTTACAACCATGTTCTTTTTTGGAAGGAGCCCTGGGATCCAACGGCCCTTAAGGGCCAGTTTGTCCCGGGTTCTGTCCAGAACCCGGGACAAGTAGTTTTTTCGTTTTGGAGCCCTGCTAGCTGTCCCGGGTTCTGTCCAGAACCCGGGACAAGATATCGTTTTGAAAAGCCCTGCTAGCTGTCCCGGGTTCTGGACAGAACCCGGGACAAACTGGCCCTTAAGGGCCGTAGTTTTTTCGTTTTGGAGCCCTGCTAGCTGTCCCGGGTTTTGGAAGATCCTGCTATCCTAGTGGTCCCTTTAGTTCACACTGACAACCACTGACAATTGTGAAGAAATGTTATTCATTTCTTTCTACTTTTTTGCAGGTGCACAAGATATCATATCACATAGGCAACCTCAAGGTACAAAAGGTGTCATTCAATCGTCTTTTTTTAATGGTAGTGTTGATAATATAGTGTTATCATAAAGAGATGAATGTTATGTTATTGTTGCTTATTTATTTCTTTCCATCTTCTCAAAATGCAAACCTGTGAAACCTTGTCATGGGATGTGTAAATTTTCTATGATTGAACATCTTAACCCTTGTAACAGCTGCCTAGAAATAGTCAATTAAGGAACAATAATAAGAAAAAAAGAACTCTATAATCTTCTCATATGAAAAACTGCAGTCATCTAAATGCTGTTCCTAGTCTATCTTGATTCCCTCTAACTTATAATGTTATTATCTTAGGAACACTACTTTGGCCGAATGGTCAGGACTATGGTTTTTCCTCTTTCGGAGCTAGAGATCTTGGTATTGACCCCTGATTTCCCCTTCTTCAGAAATCAAAGTTTGAGTTAGGGTCACAGGGGTGTTTACCGGACTTCCCTCTGGGCCCAGAGGGATTAGTCCAGCTAGGCCTGTCAATGGGCCGGGCCGGACCTGGGCTTAGCTTGCCCAATCCCGTCCCGAAAATAGGATGGGCCTGCCAGGTGTTGTCCAATCCCAGCCCTAAATTAAACGGGCTTACATCAAATCCCGTCTTGTACGGGCCCGGGTTGGGACAAGGACGGGCATGGGCTTAGCCTGATCCTAGACAGAAGAAAAACATTGTCTAATTATTTCTGCTGTTACCAGACACCCAGTGTGAACCGGACTTTAAACCCTCCTGCTTTTTTTCGGGCTTGGGACCGGCAATGCAATACAACAAGTAACATGGTGGAGTTAAAAACTTTTTTTTTTTTTTTGGCCGGTGACAGTAAAAATCAGAAAATCAATAGAAATGAATGAGTATCCTATAGGCTATATGGATCAAGAAATGAATGAGTATAATATATGACTCAAGTTAAAGTAATGTAGGATTAGTTTAAAAACTTTTTTTTTTTTTTTTATATTTTGAACGGTGAAAGTAGAAAATAAAAAAATCAATAAAATGAATGAGAATGAATATCTTATTTTCCTATATGGGTCAAGTAATTTAAAAAAGAAATGAACATAAATATATTGTCCAAACTCAGCCCACTAGGCTCAAATTTTTTTAAAAGCCCTGTATTTTAGGGCTTTGTATGGGCCGGGCCTGAACGGGCTGGATATCCTCTGTTCAATTCCAGACCCATTTTGGCCACACTTTAAAATGTACCGTTCAGACCTAGTCTACTGGACTCAAATTTCTTTTAAAAGCCCCGTATTTGAAGGCTTGGGACGGACCGGGCTGGGCTTTTTTTACCCGTTTCATCCCGTCCCATTAAAGCAATCTACGGCGGGACAGGCCTAAGTAGGGCCCAAAGAGAAAAAAACCAATTAAAGTAATCTATGCTTGTGCACATGGTGATTGCTAATCTTCCGGGTGGGCAGCACACATGTGGACAATTAAAGAAGAAGGAACACTGTCCCCCCCAAGTCAGCCTAAATTTATGGGAATAACTTGGTCTACCAGATTTCAATAGGGCAAGAGTCAGAAGTTGTCGTCCACATCATGCATTGAGCAATGAGGACCACTAACTGGTTTGCAATTCTCAAGATTGTATACAAATCAAAGCTCTAACAGGAACCATCTATGTACAGTGAGTGTACTACAATAGCTATTCATCAAGAAGGAAAAACATGTGAAATTGGTCAGTGGCCATCATAAGATGACCGGGCAGTTCCTGATCTGACATGCCACCCAGACCAAATGTGACCTGCCAACCAACCCAAGTCCGACCTAGTAATTGAGGATAGGAGGGTTGGCCTTGGGAATGAGTTCGAAATTTCCAAGTAAAAAGCAGGTGGACCTTTCTTTCTTGGTTTTTTATACCAGCCAAGGACACTTGACCCTCAAGAAAACTATATATATATATATATATATATATATATATATTTTGTTTTGCTAACAGGGTTATCTAAGGTTACTTTGAGCACCTGACTAAATCCGTCGGGGTGGTGGCCTCTTTTTATTTTTACTCACAGGGCTCGTCAGGCTAGAATAGCCTGGGGTCCTAACACATTGGCGAACTTCAATGCTGAGACCTCCGGGTGGTTACGGAGTACCCCAACCAACGGTGCTACCAAACGTTGGTAGAAAACTGATTAATATGGGAGTGAATTTGGGAGAGGACCGCCTGCATATAATAGGGAGAGGACTGTCTGCATATGCTGAATTGAACAATGAGTGATTATGTGAGATCAAGACTCCCCACCACTAGTCTTTCCATTTATGTGCTAACTAAAACCCAAAAATGGCTCTTTGTATTTATTACTCACTAGTTTACGGGGGCTTGGTCGGGCATCTTAACTGTCAAAAGTGCTTTTTTAATTTAGAAGCTATTTTTTAAAATCAAGTTTTTAGAAGAAAATTAATGTTGTTTCATTAGAGTGATTTCTGCGAGCTAATAAGATTATTTGGTTATGATATAAAAAACAATTTTTCGCATATTATAATTGTGATTAAATAATATATTAGATTTTTATAATAAAGTAAATTAAAAATGTCTTTTTTTTTATAGCGAAGTCCTTGAAGTTTACTTTTTCAAAATGCTAATTTTGACTTACTTTTTAAAAAACCCTAATGATCAAATGAGTGTAAAGGCAAAAGCCCAAAACAACTTTTAGAAGGTCAAACCAAACGCATTGTATTATTTTAAGTGGGCCCATTCTTTTTTGGAATTGTCTTGTTATGGAAGAGTCCGGATCGCCTATCGAATTTGTTATATCTTCACCTGAGTGAACCAATAACACTCCGACATGTCATCTAAGAATTTGGGTGATTCTCTTTCATTTGATTTAAATTTTTTTAAACTTCATAATCGTATAAATCCTTGGATGACGTGTTGGAGTGTTATTGGTCCACTCACGGTAAAGATATAACAAATGTGATAGGCGATCCGGACTCATTATTCGTTATGGAAGGGCAAGACTTCGATAAGAAGCCCACTTGAATCTAAGATGATCAACATTTTGGAGATTTTTTTTTTTATATATATACAAAATTGACTTAAACCCACAGCCTTAAGATAGTAACGATGAGCACCTTTCACTGTGCCATGGGCTCTTGTAAAATAATCGACATACGTAAAAGGTCCCCAAATTTAACAGTGACGAAAAAACATATTAAATTCATCAGTCAATATAGTTTAAATGGGTGTAGTTGATTGACTCCAATCCAATGGCAATCCTAGTGGGAGGCCCCACACCCCCCCCCCCCCCCCAAAAAAAAAAAAAAAAGACAAAAAAACCCAAGTTGGATTGGACCCTACCCGACCTATATGGTGCCACTCGACTGGGTAACACTAATATGTGGTAGACATCCTATTTCATGAGTCATCTGTTGTGGAATGGCCCCTGGCATTGTCCAGATTCCTACTGAACACTGAACTATCATATTTCAAGAACTGGAGATAGATGGATGGACCTAAATGCTCCTGAAAAGTTGACTTAGCAGAAAAGGGCACTGATCTAATCCACTACTGGTAAGAGGCTGTTTCCAAACCTGGTGGATTGAGTTAGGCCGGCCCACACCCATCTGTACTTTACAATTACAGCCAAGTAAATTGATCAGGCCTGTATTGATGTAGACCAATTTCGGATAGCACCCAAGTTTGCTTGGTGTGCATTTATATGGATTTAGCAGGCGCCACCTGGGGCATTAGTTTTATCAGGTCAAAGACCTCAGAGGGATACCAACGTCATAAGAAAAAAAACACGATATTAGTAAAGAAATTCTTTAGACAGAAATTCTCTGAATTTCAGTAAAAGAAAACATGCCCTTAATATACGGAGAAAACTCCAAAAAATTGACAATATCTCAACAATTTTTTTTTGAGATGATAATTTCCCAAACACGATATTAGTGACAATAATCTCAACCAATATTATAAAAATAAGCATTTGCAATGAGTGGGACCATCACCTTAACTTCCAATGCCACTCCACTTGATTTGACTCAATTTGAACGAGTCTCCCCACCATTTTGAGGAACCAAGACTCGCTGAGTGACTCAACTCGGGGGTGAATCGAATGGGTGCCATTGCAAGTCCTTTAATCTCTGCCCCTTTTCTTCCCTTTCTATTCATCCCTCCTGCACTTGAATGCTTATAAGTATGCCCTTTTCTTCAATCCAATGGTCATGAACCATTAGCAGTGATAGAATGGTTTCAAATATCATCAAATGGCCAGTATGTATGGATTTTTACATAAATCTATCCGAACACATTTGTGCAGCGTTTGAGAATTCCTTCTTAAAAACAAGGAATGATGTTTAATTTTTTTACCTTTATCATTTTTTTGGTATCTAGTGATGAAAAAATTAAAGAAAATAAACCATTTTTAACTCCATAGAAAATCACTTTTTTATGAAAAGGGGTATCAATATATTTTCCATGGCACCACAAAAAAGGGAATTCTATGTTGCAAAGCCATGTCCTTCACATATATAGTACTTAATTTACTCTAGATATCCATATGATACATTTGATGTATGTGTTGAAAGTTGAAACCGACTGTCATGTTTTCAGTGCAACATACAACAGCTCTGCATCACACACATGGTCGATGCATACCATTTTGTTCCCTACCAAATGGCCCACCAAATGAGTGCTTCAGATCTCTATAGATTTCTATTTGGAAGTGTCCCAAGAATACTGAAACATAACCAAAGGGTTGCTATCTCACCAACCCTGAAACCAACAAAATGGGAGGCTAGTAAACGTCATAGATTGGAGGGTGTGGTTGGTATAAAAACAGGAGAAGAATCCATTGAAAAGAAATATTAAAGAACTTACATTAGGATTGTCATGGGCCGACCACTTACCAACCCTCTCTCCGGCCCACATTTACCTACCACCCCCCTAACCTTTTAGCATAACCACCATCTTTTCAAAACGTGATTTTTCTGTGACAGGCATAAGCCATTTATGTATATGAAGGCAATAGATACCAACTTTCTTAGATTGTTTTGGAGCTTTCTAACTAAGAGTATATATATAACAATACGACCATTTGTAATTAATGTAAATATGACTATTTGTCTATATAGTTAGTGATTAACTTACTGTCCATTTGTTTGTTTGTTCGTACTCATTTGCTCTTGTGAAAATGGTGATTTTGATAGAAGTGTTAATGCAATGATTCACATATGTAACATTTGCATATGTAAGATATTCATGTGTAACATTTATGATTGTAAAATCCATTTTTCCTATCACATACGTAAAAGGCAAACGGATCTCTTAGACAATTACTGGTAACATTGATACATATAGAAGACAAATTTGCATTACATTCTGTTCATGTCTATTTTCTGAAGGTATATTCCAAAGCAATTGGTTTTGGGAATAGCTCAAGACTAATCTAACTTTATGGATAATAACACTGAAAAGGTTATTGAATAGAGTTCATGGTACCATTTGTTAAATACATGTGGCCCAGATATACACTGTGGTGCCGAATCTAGACTGTTGAATTAGTTTGGGGCTTGTATAATTTTTTGGCTTTTAACTCTTGGTTGGCCTTTTTATTTTCAATGTTTTGACACTTCCAATGGTTTTATATACACTTATAAAATATGTATTTTGGAGCTTTTAAATAGATGGTTATGTGATTGTACAATTCTTTTATATCAATAAGTCCTTATTTAAAACAGTAGAACCTTTCAATTTCACCATGATCTTTGATTATCATGTGTAGTGGTGGACCTAACGAAGATATTTCCTCGAATTCAAAATATAGAAATGGTTATTTCTCCTGAAAATGTGTCAACCAAGAAATTTATATCTAAATTGTTATAACTTATAACAAATTCTAAGGTGACTAAAACACCTCCATTAAATAGAGGTCATGAGTTCGAGATATGGCACCGAGAGAAGGAGAGAGAAGCTAAGAGAGAGAAAACTGAGGTATTTTAAAATACCTCCATTTTAACCCACACGTAATTTGTTCGAGTGGTTAGAAAGTCGAGTAATGAGTTGGAGGTCTTTGATTCCCCTATTTGGGGCATTACCTGATGTACACAGTGTTAGTGGGTTGTGTTGTGTTATTAAGAGTTTTATCAATGATCGACCGTAAAAGAATCGAAAGGTTCCTCTTCATAATAATAAAAAACATTTCGTAAGATGAATTACATGTTTAAAAGGTTTTGAAATAGTTTAAAAAGGGAAAAAAAATTATTAAAGCTTTCCATTGGATCTAGAGCTATTAAATAACTATATCTTGTTGAACCATTCAAAATAAGTCACCCAGCCTGTGGCCACACCCTTGCAACTTGATATATTTTATTCTTAATTTATAAATCCCTAACTAGTCTGACGCATTATAGGTCTGATAATAATTTAAAAAAATTGAAGAACAGCTCATGTTTATGAGAAGAATGAGTGAATTTCTGTTATAAACTCCATGTGCAAAGTTACTGTAATCCCTACATTTTGTGTGCACAAATCTCGTATCCATAACTAGTTAAGAACAGATGAGGGGCAAAAAAAAAGAAAACAGTTAAGATAGAAAGTTACAATTTTAACAAACACTTTGAGAATCTTCTTGCTCAATGGGGTTGTAGTTGTTCTACCTCTAGGCTTTGGTTTGAGAATTTTCCTCCTACCCTCAGTGAGCTTGTTTATTATTATTATTTTTTTTTTTTTTGAAAAATAAGTACACATTGATGTTAAATCGATTTGATTGCACGATAAAATATTGAAAATACAATAAATATGTTTCAAGGTATTTAAAAAAAAAAAAATTATAACAGGGAGAATTTTGTGTTCATTGTAAATGGGTAGTTTTTTTTTTATATTCAGATCCATGATATATTTGGATTTTGGACCAGATTGCAATTGCTATATCTCGAGCTAAGCTTGGATCAATAGACGAATGGGTGATAAGGAAAAGATAATTTCAAATTCAAGAAGAAATTCCTAATGCATCCAATGTATACACAACAACACAAATGTACACAATTCCCATTAGGTAATCTGCTATTGCTAATGATTTATGGACATACCTCTCCCTAGAGTTAAATGATAAATCAAGCCTCAAAAGCTGACTTATTGAGTCTTGATCCGATTTACAATATTCGAGCCCTAAAAGGGTCAAAACCCGAATTACTTGGTTCGGGTTGTTTGTGTGACCGAGTAACTAAAGGCCCGTCAACAGCCTGACTTATTCCACAAATTCGGATAGAGTCATCGCGGAGTTATTTGACTCAGTAATGTTTAATATTTAATTGGTGATTCACTACAATATATAGGAATATTGGACAGAATGAGAAGTTAGGTTTTCCCATTTTTTAGATGATGCTGTGACTGTTTCTTTGTTTGGTTTTCTTGGCTATAATGTTTTGGTAAAAAGTGATTGTTTCCTTCTTGTGTTTGACATTGTCTTCAACATTCAGGGCACAGAACAACTGATTTGAATATGTATTGGTGAACAGTGAACTTGAACAAGTTTATCTACTAATCAAATCAAATGCATCACATCTGTTATTTAGTGGAAAGAGACCCTTATTTTGAAAAAAGTAGAACCTTGAAGGAACAATACATTTCATGGTTGGTGAGGGATATTCTTGTCATCTCATCAGGATTCTATGATTGTGTCATACATGTATGACTTGGTATGCTGCCGGAGTACCTAAACTCATGGGACCCACTAGTCAGTTGTTGTTGACAACCCCCTCACCCTGAAATAATAATAATAAATGAAATCTTGGATGATCCATCTCAACCCTTCATTTGGTGGGTCTTACTGTTATACCACATAATAACAGATTTTCTTTTATTCATTAGGGCATCCCTCGACAACTCAACTTGTAGACTTTTGACCTCCGACTCGTGGGGTTGCCGATTCTGACGAGCAAAGACTATTTCCAGGAAGATGGACCACATAGTACAAATGCTCGTGTCTCATTAACACAAATATATTTTACAGTAGTTCAAAAAACAAATGTATATGTCATTTTGGCAAATAAAGGAACCCAAACTTGACCGGACATATGGATGGAAATTCTTGGTCTTGGAGGGGTGGAATATAACATTGGCCATTCATCGACCCCAGGTATGATACTTCCACTACAAAAAATATCCAATAGTCTTCCCCATGTTTTTGTCCATTTACTTTGAATTCTACCAGCACGGGCATAACTCACATGGCTTGGGTCCTTGTTCCATGTAACTACTTTTGACATTTTTCTATTAAACGATTACATATCGGTGTTATTTGGTGTAATGGAAGTTAGTTATTTATAAAGGTAAAATGTAATAAGCTCAAACTGAATTTAATAAATGACACAATTAAGTGCCTTTCATGGTAGAAAATTTTAGTTCTTTTGATCTTTTAACTATTAAACTCATGTTTTCCAATCAAGGGCACTATGTAATGGTTCAATAGACATGATGGGAGTTTCTGCATATTTTTTACTAGTAAATTGTTAAAGGTAGAGAGACTTTTAGCGGAGAGAATCTCCAACTTTTCTTCTAACTTTCATGATCAAACCAATCCTTAAATTTTGGAAAGGACTTAAGATGTCTTAATTTTTCATAAATGATCATGTCTTCTAAATCTTATTATTCAAATTAAAACTAGATTAAGTCTTTATTAGGGCTGTCAATGGAATGGGCTGGGTTCAAGCTGCCTTTCCACAAAGCAAAAGTTTTAAATAGGCCTCACTGAATCAGTTAAATATTTGGGCCAAAAGTGTTTCATGACTTGCCAATTGTTAGCCTTAGCTTTTATTTGAAAAAGAAGTAGTAATGAGCGATAGTAATAGTGTATTTTATGTACAGTGTTACAGGCCTCACGGTTTTATTTTTGGTGGGCCTCAATCCAACAAAAGGCCTCATGCAAGATAAGGGTGCGAGCTCTACATATAACCTCATTCATTTTTCTCTTTATAGTTGATATGGGACTCCGAGATGTCACAAAATGAGTCCTAGAGAGAGATATTTCTATCGCCTTCATAAAAGCTACTTTCATACCCAAGTCATGTCTAAGCATGGTTTTAGAAAAACATGGGACTGGTGGAATGGCCTAATTGTAGTCAACTTTTTTGAACAATATCCACATCATTGGCCTAATTTGAAACAGATATTTTATTGTTTGATTCATGTTATTAATGAGTAAATATGCATGTACTGATGTACATAATGGTTTCTACTTTCTAGGTGCTTTTAGGCAACAATAATCCTCCTAGAATGAATAAAATAGGGGGTGCCACTAAGTCGGACCTGAGAGGCTTCAGCTTCAACTTGATGAGCTCTGCTGGAGCTTGGCTTGACATCTCTTGAGCAAGCTTGAGCTCTATTTGATTTGAGCTCAAGGTTAGATTGAAACCATGATGGGCTAGGCCCATAAAGACCATTAAATAAATGGGCGAAATCCACATATACTTCTATTTAAGTTGAGCCAATAATTATTGCCTCGAGCTTCTGCTTAAGCTCATCCTGATTGCTTTGGATCAAATAGTTTAGAGAATTCGATAGAGATGATTTTATAGATGCCTAATTCACAACCTTTTTCTCTATCAAATAGAGCCATCAAGCAAGCAATTTGGCTGACCAACATGGTGCATGTTGGCATTTAACTAACAGTAGTTGGTTAAGTGGTCTTCTTTCTTTTATTTTGAGACAAAATAAAGTAAAACCTTGCAATATCTTTTATCAACCAGGCATCACTTCCTTATTCAAATAGGTTGTCATAATGGCCAGTATTGGTGTGATAAGAATTTTCTAGACACAAAGTAATATATTATCTTCCTTATGGAGAAGGTTAATGTTTAGAGTACTTTAATCATAGATCAGGAGGTATATGTTTGGAACTTGGGAAGTTCCCTTGATACCCCAATTAGGAATAACCCTTAGTAGTGCCAGAGAATTTGGCTGTACAAAAGATAAATTTGAAAGCAAAGTTAATGTATAAATATAAGAGACTGACTAATTCTACTGGTGGCTTAGGTGCCTGACAATAAAAAAAAAGATAAAGAGTGGATGGATAAAAATGGAATGGGATAAAGGTAGGGTTGTAAACGGGTCGGTTCTGATCCAGGTCCAGGGTGGATCTGGAACCGGAACCATTAAGTAGAAGGTGGAACCGGATCCGAACTTGGAACCGTTTCGGAACTGGTTTCTTGGCTCTGGAACCGGAACTAGAACCGTATATGGGACGAGTCTGGATCCGGGTCCGGGTTTAGATAGAGAACGATATTAAAAAAAACATGACTTTTAGGAGAGATTTTCGAAAATTGAGGTAATAGATCGGGTTTCGGGTACACAGGTAAGAAAGGTGGAACTGGATCCAGACCCATTTATTTATCGGGGCCTAAATAAGGACCCAGACCCGGTTTTTAACGGGTCGGAACCTCCAGGTAATCGGAGAATCGGGTATCCATTTACATTCCTAGATGAAGCTGGGGCGATTGTCACTATGATCAATTAAAAAATAATTAACCCTCAAAAAGTTTACTAACTTTATATAATGAACTATGATTTGTGATAAATTCAGAAAATGATGTTCGGATTAGCGTCAAACTTAGATAATAATCCATCCATGGAGGATAAATGGGTGCTAGGTGATCAGATTGTTCATGGTGTTTTGTGTGAAAGTAGAAATGGAGGGCAAAAAGTCTACAGAGCACGGCTCCCATGGGAGCCTGGGATCCAACGGCTTCCATGGGGAGTCGTGCCAGAGCCCGGATTTTGATCCGGGCTCTGTAGCACGGATGGGAAAAGAAGTCCTTTTATTTTAACATTCTTTTGAGGAACATTGTCATGGTCCAATGAATTCAATGATGCAATAGGATTCGAAAAAATTCCTGGAAATAGACGACTCCTTATTTGCCCCACCTAGAATTTGACAGAAGAACAAAGTCACATGATCGATAACACCCTTCAAAAATCCATGGGCTTAGATCCTACCAGCCTTTGACTTGGAATAATCCACAGGGGTGCAAATCTATAATAAAGTCTACCTATTGAAAATTTAAGCTGCTCTAAATAAGATCATTTTTAATATATTGGCATCTGCAAATTAAAATGGAATAGGAGCTACCTCTACTATAAAATTGACCCTTAAAAATGTGACAATAGAAACTACATAAAATCATTTCACTTACGTTTTATCAAAGGGCAATCTTGTAAGGACATGTTCTTTTACTAGAATTTTTTATGGAAATTATTGCGGTAAGGAATTTTTAGCCGTGACATAATTGTTGTCTCCTTGCTATCCCTTGGCATTTTCAAATGTCTCTTTGTAAGAGTAGCACCAAATTTCAACCACTTGAAGTGGCTGTTACTTTAATCTTTGGACATCCTTCAATTTCGACCTCCTTGGTATTTCTCACAAGTTTAGGGTATTCCACCTGAGGGGAGGATTTAGAAACTCCACCCCGTGGACCACTTTTGGAGAACCTTAAAATTTTCAAAACATAAATTCTAATAAAGAAACAGGTCTAAAGTCATATTTGGTAAGTTGCATGCATTTGCATAAATGAATTTAAGAAATTTCAAATGTTACCCCCAAGAAAGTAGAATTTCAAAATGACAATTGTAAGATAGCATTTAGAATTCCAAGAGAGTTTGGCTGGCCGAAAGTGACTTTCCACCCACATGGCCAGTGTAGCAAATTCCCACCCTCAAATCCCAATCGAATAGGAATTTGGAATTCCTAGGGACAGCCTCTGTAATTCCATCCGGAATTCCTAACAAAAAGGCTCTCCATCAAACAGGCCCTTCTTAGACACTGTTTAAATAAGGGTCCTTATTTAAGAAACCAGTTTTGCTGTGGGTAAAATTCTACAAGGGCCTTAACAAGCCACTTTGACCTACAACAGGTGGGACCCACATGAAGCTCCACTCCTTCAACTCAGATTTTTCTAATCCGGACTATCAGCCCATCATGTCCATTGGGCTATGAGAGAGAAAAAAAAAAAAAAGATACTAAAAGTACTAAAACAATGACAATCCACCTTTTACCCAAAAAAATAAAAATAAATAACAAACTCCATCCAAGCTATGAGGGAAAAGGGAGACTAATAAAAGTACCATTCAAACACCATAAAAAAAAAAGTCCATTGAACTCAAACCTCCATGCTACAAGAAAAAAAAAAAAAAAAGAGACAAATTAAGTACTAAATTAAAAGATACAAAGTACTAAACCAAAAACCAAACAAATGAGAGGAAATTACCGAGAAAATTACCTTATATGTTCGGAGCACCAAAATGGCCCTCATAATTCATCTATAAGAGTCAAATCCCTACGGCCACTTTTTACTTTGGTTTGAACGACAATATTCTTACCCATCTTTAATTTCTTCCTTAATTGAAAGGAAAGACAATATCATCATTTCAACAAAAGTAAAAAATAATTTAATACTTTTTACTGCTACGGAGAAATTATAAAGGCGATTTTGGTGCACCGGACATCTAAGATAATTTCCTCAACAAACAAACATCATAAAAAATAAAAAATAAAAAATAAAAAATAAAAAAAACCATAAACCCAAAACTAAAGAAAAAGTCTAAATAGACCGAACATTGGGACCGATCTTTAGACCGATCCCAATGTTCGGTCTCATTATCATCCAAATGTTCGGTCCATGTAGCAGTGCTGAAAACCAAAACCAAACATCATGCGAAGTGACGCCACAACCGCGTCACGCGCATCTTAGCCCATCCGGCGCAGTGTAGTAGTAGGTGAGAAAGGTCATACTAGTAGTAGGTAAAATCCTACGTGGCACATCCAAGTCTCTAGTCAACAAGGCCCTCCACCAACACCCAAACCCAATGGCAGCCTCACCAACCCTCTCCATTTCCTTTCACCCTTTTCCACCCCCAACGAAAACCCAAAATTCCCATTCTACCCTCCTCTCCCCCTCCCGTTTCCCCTATATTAACCTTCTTCTCATCCTTCCCTTCTCTCTCAGGAGACACCACCACCAAAACAACCAACACAACACCAAAAAAACCAGAGGAAGAACAAGATCTCTCAAGAAGCTCTCCAAAAACATCAAATCTTCTCCTTGTTCAACATACCCATATCTCCAAAATCTCTCATGGAGTCTCCAAAGGACTACATCTTCAGATCAAAGCTCCCTGACATCTACATCCCCAATCACATCCCTCTCCACTCCTACTGCTTCCAAAACATCCACCAATTTGCAGACCGCCCTTGCATCATCGATGGCGCCACCGGCGACATCTTCACCTACGCCGACGTCGAGCTCACCTCCCGCAAAGTCGCCGCCGGCTTCCACCACCTCGGAGTCGAAAAGGGCGATGTCATCATGATCCTCCTCTCCAACTCCCCT
This sequence comes from Camphora micrantha, assembly GCA_003546025.1. Taxonomy (NCBI): domain Eukaryota; kingdom Viridiplantae; phylum Streptophyta; class Magnoliopsida; order Laurales; family Lauraceae; genus Camphora; species Camphora micrantha. The sequence continues at coordinate 42,936,727 of QPKB01000008.1, read as the reverse complement.
GAATTCGTCTTCGCCTTCCTCGGCGCCTCCTACCGCGGCGCCATCACCACCACCGCCAACCCCTTCTACACCCCACAAGAAGTCTCCAAGCAGGCCAAAGCCTGCAACGCACGTGTAGTGATTACACAATCCCAGTACGTGGACAAGGTGAGGGAGCTCATGCAGGAGTCTGACGTGAAGGTGGTTTGTACCGATAAGGCGGTAGAAGGCTGCATGCACTTCTCCGAGCTGGCGAAGGCCGACGAGTCGGAGCTGCCGGAGGTTGATATATCTCCTGAGGACGTGGTGGCGCTGCCGTACTCCTCAGGGACGACGGGGCTGCCCAAGGGGGTGATGCTGACGCATAAAGGCCTGGTCACGAGTGTGGCCCAGCAAGTGGACGGCGATAATCCGAATCTATACTTCAAGAAGGAGGACGTGGTGCTTTGCGTGCTGCCATTGTTTCATATATACTCTTTGAATTCGGTGCTTCTCTGTGGGCTGAGAGTAGGAGCTGCGATTCTGATAATGCAGAAGTTTGACATTGTGGCGTTGATGGAGCTGGTGCAGAAATATAAGGTGACGATCGCGCCGTTCGTTCCACCGATCGTGCTGGCCATCGCCAAGAGCCCGGAGGTGGACCGCTATGATCTGTCGTCGATTAGGACAGTCATGTCTGGAGCTGCACCCATGGGGAAGGAGCTTGAAGACTGTGTTAGAGCTAAGATTCCCAATGCTAAACTTGGTCAGGTAATTTAAATCACTTCTAATCTCATCTTTTTGTTTGATTCTGGTTCATGGGTGTTCCTTAATTATGGTTTTTGGTGGGTAATTTGATCATGCACCTCCAATTTGTGGGATTCGGTGATTACCCCCAATAAAATAAATAAAGATTAGATGATGATGATGATTATTAATTTGATCACAAGCGTCCAACTTATGGGGTTCATTGATCACACAAATTAATGGAATGAGGCTAAGATGAGAGTGATCAATATGATATTGATTGTCCCATTTGTGGGTTTCACTGATCACAAGCTAATATAATAAGATGATGATGATGGTGATTATTATGATGATTATGGAAGGGTCATAATCATCTAATGATTTTGGTTGCTTGAATTGATATTAGTCCAGTTATTTTATAAGGAAAGGAAGGCGATGTGAACCATATTCATGATATCAACTATATTGGTGTCTAATAATTTTTAGTAGTAGTAGCTAAAGTTGGGTGATAGTCCCTAGGCTCTTATCAACTTTATTTGCCCATATTCATCGTACATATTATCAGAATTGTATGGTTGAGCAGGTGTTTGTTAATCAGGTCTGATATCGACACCTATTCTAATCTTAAAATTGATGTTTGGGTGAAGATGGGTGATCAGTTTATTTTTATCGACCTGATTGATCAGCTGCCATTAGTTTTGATGGCTAAGATTGTTGTCCATGATTTGGATTTCAATTATTTGTAAGGATATGGCCTGCAATTATACCCCAGACCTTGTCAACATCTATGTCAGTGCCCGAGGATACTGGGACAAGCAACATGTGGCTGTTGATGGAAACCATCACGGAAACGAATAAGGGGTGACACGGGGGCAGGCCGGAGGGGGCGGAGGCCCACTTGTGATGGTAGATTCAATTTGTCTCTATCTATATACACACAATGTCCGAGACAAATCTTATTATGATCCAAACTCATTTATTTATATCTCCATGGGGGTGAGTGTAACGTGACATGTACATTACTTGTATCGTTCTTTCACCATCATTTCTGATTTGAAACACATGAATCACATATAAAATTGACCAAGTCAGACCCTATATAATATAGTAGCTATCAGAGGGTTACAACTTTTGGGTTGGAATAATTTCTCCGGATCTAAAGGAAAGTCGGATAAATACCAATATATTTTTAAGGTGGTAGTACTAGTAGACTTAACCTTTAACTCTTAAAGAAGGAGGAACCGGAGGTTGATACCAAGACCTCTAACTCCGAAAGAGGGGGAAACTGTGGTCCTGACACTCGGCCAACCCCTTAGTGTTCATATCTTCTCAGTTTGTGACATTGGATGATGATTTTTTTTGTATTATATGCACACAGGGATATGGAATGACAGAGGCCGGACCAGTGCTATCCATGTGTTTGGCGTTTGCAAAGGAGCCATTCGAAATAAAGTCAGGCTCATGTGGAACAGTCGTGAGAAATGCCGAGTTGAAAATCGTTGACCCAGAAACAGGTTCCTCTCTCCCACGCAATCAAGCTGGAGAGATCTGCATCAGAGGATCTCAGATCATGAAAGGTACAATACAAATCACACCCTTTTATGTGGCCCACTTGGGATCAAAATCCAAATCTGTTGTTTTGGGCTCTTTTTTTTAGTCTTTAAGAGAAAGGAAGGTGCCTTTTTTAAGGCATGCTTGAAAAGTTGAGAGGAAATTCAGGCCAGCATAATCAATATGTAAAGGAGAAAGTTGGCCACCTAAACCCAAGCCAAGGATAGTTTATTATTTGTGGTGGTTCCACCAAAGTACAAAATGTCTTGGATCAGATCCAACCAACCAGGTGAGAGTGATTCTTACAAGTGGAGGTGACCCATCACCTTCTCACCAACTCTCATGAAATGTCAAAATAACCTGAGAATGAGGACAATCGTTTACTGACTTCCTAACTACCAACTTTGTTCTACCCAAAGAATTAAAAGAAAAAAAAAAAATGCTTGTTGGGCTTGTAGATCCACCCATGTGTATTGTAGACCCACATGTCTGATCGCGATTTGAGGGTCGAAAAATGTGGCCCACAATGTTTTGAAGTAGGATTGCAAGTTGGGCTAATGGAGGGAATCTTGAGCTAGCTAGGCTGTGGCTTTTTTATTTATAATTCCATGGGGTTGGTCAAAGCCTAATTTTCTTCAACCCATTGAGGGTTGGAATTAGGATCCAGGTCTGGCTTACAATTGAGTCTAGCTCATTGAGCCCACCAAATGACCTGAGTCTGGTGTTTTCTGATTCGGGCTTTCCGCGGATGTGGGCTTGACCCAGATCTGTTGTCACCTCTATAATCTCTTGCTTGCATTGATTGTAAAGACAAAATAAAGATTGCTTGTAATGCATGTATTAACTTGGTTAATGACAATGGATCATCCAGGCTATCTAAATGATCCAGAGGCCACAAAAATGACCATCGACAAGGAAGGATGGTTACACACAGGGGACATTGGCTTCGTCGATGATGATGATGAGATCTTCATCGTTGATCGGCTGAAGGAGCTGATCAAATACAAAGGATTTCAGGTGGCCCCTGCTGAGCTAGAAGCCATGCTCATCACCCATCCAAATGTTGCAGATGCTGCTGTTGTTCCGTAAGTATTCAAAAGATAATTAAACTTGATCAATATAATTACACTTGATCAATTGAATTCTCTCTCTCTCTCTCTTCATTAGTTTTGTAAGGATCTGATCAAATTTGTTTGGCTTTTCAGAATGAAAGATGTTCTTGCTGGAGAAGTCCCTGTTGCATTTATTGTCAAATCCAATGGCTCTAATATCACTGAGGAAGAGATCAAGCAATTCATAGCAAAACAGGTAAAAAAAAATGTTCCTCATAAAAATCTTGCAGCAAAACAAAACAGGGGACACATCCCCAATTCAGCACAACATGTTTTGATTTTCATCAACCATCCATAGGTGTCCATTAGATGAATGATTGTTATCACCATCTAATTTGAACTAGGGCGCCCAATGTACTTGCTGAAAAATTCCATGTGGGCCCAGTAGCTGATCAATTAATCTTATGTGGTTGAACCCACATGAAAGCAAGTGGCATGAGTCAAACCAAGATCAAAACATTTACCAGATAGTAGGGGTTGCAATTGCAACTGGGATGGGTTAGGTACTGGCCCAGCTAAAGCTTGACCCAAGTTGCTGATATGGAGATCCATTGTACTACTAAACATTTGTCAAATACAAATTCGGGTACCCTTATCAATTGGAGTGCATACCCAAGGCCTAAAACCGAGCTCGACCCGAGTTCTATGAAGGTTGCAAAAATCTGATTTGGCCCAGCCCAAGTTGTACCCACTTGAACAAGATCTTATGAATTATGATAATAATCTATATGGCCTATTGATTTGGGTATTGTGTTTTATGATCATGTAGGTGGTGTTCTACAAAAGGATTAATCGGGTCTTCTTTGTGGACTCAATTCCAAAGGCCCTATCAGGCAAAATCCTGCGGAAAGATTTAAGAGCAAGGCTTGCAGCTGGTTTGCCAAACTAGGAGGAGCACAATTTCTCCATAGTACTGCGGGCTGAGACTTCTCAGATGTGAATAGAAGAAAATATTTTGGCAATACTTCCAATCATGCTCACTATCTGGGGGCAAAGCTTGAAGAAGGTGTTTAAGAAGAAAAAGGCATCTTAAAAAGGAAGTGTTCACCCAAAAAATGAACAAAGCATTAAGTTGCTATCCAGTGATCTGTGGGTTACATATCTTTCATGTCCCTGATCAAACTGAAATATATTTTTATTTTTTTAAATGTCAGATTTCATTGTGTTTATATGCAATTATGAGACATTTTAAGTTTTTTTTTTTTTTTTTTTTTTAAAGTTAAAGTATTATAAAAAATAATAATAATAACTCATTTTGTGCCCAAAGATTACATTTTTATAACTGGTTTTTACTTCTAATCATATGTCATATGCTCATGAGGGAAGTTTGGCTGCCAATAGTTCCCAAGTTCAAAATTTGTGAACACTTTTGTGGGGCTCACTGTAATGCTTTTTTCTTGGTGGGGATGACTAAAAACACTCCCTAACCAAATCATGGTAGGTATGGATTTCAGATCCCCATAGATAAATGGTGATAATATATGATTAAGTTGTTTTTCTTTGGTACCAAAGTGAACCCAGGCCCGGCACGATCAGGGCGGAGAACACTTGCAGGAGAGAAGACCACTTGCACACGCACTGGAGATAACTTTAGAATCGAACACCGGGTAGTTGGGTGAGAACGGACTCCTGGCTTTTAAGTTGTCCATTTATTCTCAATATACTATGGAAAAGAATTCATGCTGCCTTTACTAAGGTCTCGAGGTTTTGGTAGGAATTGTTAGCTAAGGAAATTTTATATGGTATTAGAGCCAATCAATCACAAGTTTAAACCCCATGAGAAATGTCTCAACACTAGAAAAAAATGTGCATGTTGAGAAATGTACACGGATCGAGTTCCACCCTAGGGAGAGTATTGAAGTGTCTTTCAGCGGAGAGGTATGAGGATATAATGAGTGTGAGAAGGGTCTAGATTATGGGCTCTGATAATTGTTAGTCATACAAAAAATAAGTTGCAATGGTCATTTGTCAACAACTCCGATGATTAAAATCAATGGTTATCGTAACCATCCTATCTAAGGCAATTAATTATGTTGTTTTGACAATATCGGATGATTAAAGTCAATGGTTGTCATTATCCATCATCCGACCCAAGGTAATTAAATCTGTAGATGAAATGGAATGAATCTAAAAGCGTAAAAAAAAAAAACCATTCGTAGGGTCAATTTTTAGTAGGTGCCTTATCCACAACCACCTTGTATCTTTAGATGTATGTGGAAAGTCTTGTCAACCTCCATACCAGATCTTTAGCAAAGGGGGCCAAAGATTTGCATAGAAATGCCTTGTAAGGGCAGAAATGGAGAAGATGTGGCAACTATAAATGTTGTTTGCCTTTATTTTATAATCATGAGAAGTTTTATTCCTGAGATGATGTTTCATTAATCTGATACTCTACCTGCACTAGGGTCACCATCATTCTCTATTCTAATATTTAATGTCCAAGGCAAACTAATCATACAATCAAGCAAGTCTCACGCAACAAATACCAAAGGAAAAAAAAGGTTTCACACGCAACAAACACACAAGAAGGAAAAAAATTCTTTTTAAGTCTTAATAACTTCTTGTTCTCATCCTTTCAATCTCTAATCTAATCACTCTATCCAGTTAAGTGATTCTAAACAAAATCATATTTTCAAATGTACACCATGTTGTATCATGGAAGCTCAAAGTCTCGAGAACCATTTACAATGACAATGTCAACACTAATAATTGTAGGGTTGGGCTCCATGGTTTCATCAAAGGGTCGATGAGTTTTCAAGCCAATGGGTTAAGCACAGGGCCCAAGACTGGTGGGAAGAGAAGGCTTTCCTGTATCTGTCAATCAAGTAAAAAATAAAAAAATTAGAAGTGTTTTTTTATTTGGTAGAGAAACAAATTTAGGAGTTGGTATCCATGAGAATCAAGAGATTTTAAATAAAATATCAAGTCACACCAAAGATTATATATAAAAAATAAAAAACCAAGATGTTAGGATTTTATTTGTGTTGACTAATTCATGGGTTGGACAAGACTCTGGGTTCATTGAGTTGTGTTTTCTATTTATTTTACAATGGACAATGATTGTGTCACCGGAAGAGCTAAATCGAAGCCAGAGAAGAATTCAGAAGAAGTCCGGATGAACCCGTGAGGCCCGATTGATTGGATGTTTGTCAGGTCACAGTTAACAGCGCTAATAGAAAAAAATTTCAAAAACAGAGGCAAAAACAGAGGCTTGACCCGATCGATCGGATGATTGGAGTTTTTCAAAATTGGGCTGTGGATTTGTTTCCTTTTGAGATTGATGTTTCCCACTTTGAGTCACATTTTGTGTTCAAATACAAAGGCACGAATTTGGGGCTATATAAAGGATATTGCTCTAAACCCTAGGTGTGCATATTGAAAATAAAAAGTGCATCAAGTAATTCTCTCATTAATCTGAGGTAAGAAAATCGTAGGAGAGATTCTTTGATTCTCTAGAGCCATTAAGAAGTTGTTCTGAAGATCTGCTCTAAAAGGTTTGTTGCTTTTACTCTCTTATAGAAGATTGTTCATCTTCGTTGATAATGTGCTGCTAGATCAAGTGCGGGGAACAGTGCACGGTGAGGAAGTCATGGCAACATGAGAAGTTGTGCAAAAACAACTAGGTCGACATACTGACTAGAAAATAGACCTGTGAGTAGATATTGTAACTGTTCAAGAGTTATTGATTTCAAATATTGGTTTTTCTCCCTAGATAAGGTTTTCACGTAAAAGATTGTGTCTGTCTTTTTGTGGTGTGTGATTGGTAGATAGTTTTGCTAGTTCTATCTTATTTGGTTGATTGTTTTCTCTGTGCATTGGTTATTGGACTAACGCCCATTCTAATAAACGCACTTTCACAAGACATCCACAAGATATACCTCGAAAACCCTTTTAACGAGAAGGAAAAGAGAACTAGGAGTTACTCCATAGGTAAGAAACTCTGTCTCGCTGGGTATGTTGCCCTCTTCCCACGTGTGCGGGCTTTCTTTCCCAAAACACCCAAGGGTGGGGCATTGGGAAAAAAAGTATAGAAAGAGGGCGCAGGGATTTAGAATTATGGTGTAGAAAAAAAAGTGTACAAATAAAAGTAAATGAGCACAACACTTTCATTTTTTTACAAGTTCTTACCTCAATGACCAAAACTTGTGTGTGATATCAAATAAGAGAATATATAATGTTATTTCTTACATTGTCAACTCAAAATCCTTTCAAATGCATCTAAGAGACAACAAACTTTAAAAATTAAACAAAAAACTTCTTTTCTTTTTCCCCTTTTTCTCTCTTCCTTATGTCCAGAAAGCAAATTAACACTATGACCATGTAGAAATCCCTGCCCCACTGGATCCTCTGTGCTTCCCTTTTTCCATATAACTTACGTGTTGAGGAGTGGCTCCACCCGAGCGAAGGTATTGAAAAGTATTTATACCACCTCTACTAACTCCTCGTGGTTTTGGTAGGAATTGACAGCTGAAGAAACTTAAGATTATGTGGGTTGAGCCCAATTACTAATGGGCTAAACCCTACGGCATCCCATGTTAAAAAAAAGGGCAGAAATAGCTCCTAATCCATCTCAAAGGCTCTAGTCATACCAGATGATCCAACCCAGATGAAGCAGGTATGATTTATTCAACACAAAAACTATGTTAAGTTATGTGGGCTGTGGCCAATTACTCATGGGCTAACCCCCTCGGCATCCCATGTTAAAAAAAAGGGCAGAGACAACACCTAATCTATCTCAAAGGCTCTAGCCATACTAGATGATCTGACCCAGATGAAACAAGTATGATTTATTCAACACAGAAACTAAGGAATTTCCAAATTGGAAGAATTGGGCTTTACTTTAAAGCCCGCGAGACGGATCAATTAACATCTAGAAATGAGGCCAAAGTGCAGGCAATGCCTCAATCCGGCCCAGGCAGATTGAACCAAATATCTGGGTTCTATTATACCTGGCCTAGCCAGGTGGATGAGAATGGGTCCAGTTGGACCTCTTTGCTTACAGGATCCAATCTGTAAAATTCTACATCTGGGCCCAACTTTAGACCCCAATGGTTCGGGCCTGATTACACTGACAAGTGACAACTATAAAGATAGACCATATGATTCACCTTATCATTGCATGGTAGATTTGGGAATTCTTATTTATTTTAGCTACACTCTCTAAACCCACCTTCATTTTTAGCTAAAAGCCTAAACCTCAATCATCATTAGAAGGTGGCTCTAGATCTGAAAATAAGACCATCAGATGTTGGCCTTCCTTCCATTTATTGAGTGCCTCCAAAGGATTGGGCCAAGCTGAGTTTTAATGGTTCCTTTAATCCCTCAAACAAAAGTACTATTCTAGGAGGAAATATCAAATTTCAATAAATAAAAAATGTAGCTAGCCTATTGTAAGAAATTGTGTGGCCCCACGGGTCCCATATCAGATCAAGCAGGGTGTAGGCCAGCAGAGAATACAATCACATTTATGGTAAGACTTTATCTATCCCCACAAATAAAATTCCTAATAGGATCAGTGGATGTGAGTTTCTTGATGAAAAAGTCCCAATAAATAAGTGTGATTCTTTGAGACTTGTATATATAAAGATAAGGAAGCCTAGGGTTGGATACTCTCCATTCTCATAGGTTAGACAGATATGAAGAGATCTGCGGAGCTTCCTAATTGTCTGAATGCACATAGATCTCCTACCACGTGTCGGAATCTCCGTATCCATATCCATCACCTATTCCTCTCGAATTGAAAGCTCACAATACTCTAGAAGTTGAACTTCAAGCCCTTTTACAAAGGTTCATGTACTACATTACTTCGCGAGTCCAATTACGTATTATTGAGGGTGATTAACTCATTCTTATTATTGAGAGTGATTGATTCATTTTGAAAGTCTTTAAGAATCTGAATGTTTTGCTTGGAATCTTAAGAAGTCATGGAAGCAAATTTTTAAGTGTCTAGGTTTTTTCAATTAGTGCCAAATTTTTTTTTCTTTTTTCCTACAGGAGCAAATATACCATGGTAGATAAGCTATCTTAGTTAAACCCCTCACACCTTAAGTCTTCTAATCAATCTCTATCACATTACAATCACATGCAATATGTCCAGAAACTACTGTTGGGACATGTCTTATATTATGGGTTAACCGGATCAGCAATTGGTTTAGCAAGAATGTAATAGAGTTTGAAGGCATTTTAGTTTTTATATTAAGGTATATATTGTTGTAATTATAACCCTAACTGTAAGTACAAAAAAACAATAGTCGAGTGTTCTTCCTTGTGAATATAAGGCCCACTGCTAAACTACAGATATTATCTTTTCTTTTTTTTTTTTTGTTGGTGTGTCATTGATTGCTTGATTGTGTGCGTGAATCATCTGTGTGTCTATCATAGAATTTTCACTGCACCACAACATAAACTATATCTACAAGATGAGATAACATTGTGAGAAGAAGAGCATATTCATGGTCCTCAATTCAGGGAGAGCAGCTTAGCAAGGGCAGTGCTCATTTTGGGAGTCCCTTAATAGAATCTTTAGCTTGTTTTGTTTTGTCTAGTTTATATTTTAATTTTAGCATGTATAAAGTACTTTACTCTCTTCTTGGACCCTTTGCTTTTTATGTGAAAATAAACATCCCATTCTAGGGTAAAAAAAAGAAAAAGGCCACAGATTGACTCTTGTCATTATTTTCTTAATAGTTCATATAGAGCACAAAATCTCAGCATTACACAAATACATCCCAGGTTATTTCCTCACAATACATCCTCAGATGGAGCACAAACTTATTGGGCACTCTCACGAACGCAATCACCCAAAGCCCTCACCATCAACACTACAACCAAGGATTGATCCCTATTTATTTTTTATAGAATGGAGGTGCCTCATCAACTAAGCTATCACTGGATTGGCATCGCTTACTCATTTAACATACATTGAAAGGGATTCTTACCATAGAAATGTCCTCAAACCCATAAAATACACAGACATCGAGTTTTAAAATGCTACTAGGTAGATGTTCCTACAATGAAGTGCGAGTGACAAATGACATTCTTGCCCTTAATTTTGTGCGATATCATGAAAAATCAAGGACAAATTTGTTATTTGCCTCTTATCCTTCTAGGCAAATAATCCCTTTAAAATGTATGAACATTTTCCCTTTAAAATTAAGAAATCCACCTCTTCATTTCAGGATTAAAAGAAACCTGTAGTAGCCCGTTTGGTAATTTTACTTTTAAAATAAAGTGAAGTGAAATAAAGAGAGGGAATAAAATATAAATGGGTTATGACGATATTTTTTTTTTTAGTTGTTTGCGATGAAATATTTTTAACTTTTTGTATGGAAAAATAAAGTTTTTTTGTCTTTTAGCGAATAAATTAAGTAGTTGCTTTTTTTACTTTTTTTGAAAAAGATGGATGAAGTTTTAAATTAAAGTGCTTTTAATTTGATGCTTAACTTTATTTGACTTGGCTTTACTTCACAAGTAAAATTACCAAATGGTCCAAGGTAAAAATGTCCACCAAATGAACCCTTCTGGTAAAAACAGAAGAAACCTTTGAGTTGGCCAACAGAAAAGGACACAGAGGTAGATCAGTGGCTCCCCAACCATCAGACAGTAGGCCCCACACAATGTCTCCCACTGTTAAAATCATGGACCACTCAAGTTTGGTGGGTCTGGTGGACACCAGTCCTTTTCACTTTAAATGGCATGGAATACCTGTCTCATCAATGGATCCAAATCAACCACTACTAGTTTCATTACCCAATTTTGCTGGACATGTAGGAGGCTGTTTTTTTGTCGGTGACAATGGAACAGCTAAATCAAAAGTGGACACGTTTTGCAATTTGCTAGGGGCAAAATGAGATGGATGGGGTTTGCTTGATCAATCTGATGCATGGGCCATCATCAAAAGAGTCACTACAATTGGTCAGGCCAGACTCAAACTCAGGATATATATATATATATATATATATATATATATATATATATATATATGTGATTCAACCACAAGGGTGCACATGGATCCAAGAGAATCATGTAGTGGACCCCACCTCAGATAGAAACAAACTCATAATCATAAGGACAGGATGATCTTAGCATGCTAATAGCATGACATTATCATTCGATGGACCCCCATAATTTGTCATCTCTAAAAAGGTAATCTTGTAATTGTCAAAACTTCTTTAAATCAAGCTTAAGTTCATTTAAAGAATATTTTATCATCTATACCTACTTTGAAGTTGGTGGAGTAGCATAGGCCTGAGTTTTGCTCTCCAGATCTTTTGTTTGCAACAGTCTCCTATTTGCCTAGGGTTGTCAAACGGGCCATGCTGGCCCCGCTCCAGCCTTGGCCAGCCCGTGCCACGGGTCGGGCCGACACAACCTGCCAAGGAAAAACCCTGGCACTGCACGGCCCGCCATGGGCGGGGCTGGAGAGGGTCGGGTTGTGCCGGGCCAACGGGCCAAGCAGGCCTCTTTCAATTTCTTTTTTCCTTCTTTTTTATCGGTATTTAAAAAAAAATAGAACACAGTGCTCAGTTTTGATAATATATAAAAAAAATAGCTACTCCTTTTATTGATAAGCCTCTTGCTGCACTCCATATCACATGCCTTGATACTGATTGTAACATGATAGTTCTGAACAAAGCTAAGCCTGGTATTCAACATATTTTGAGGTGCGGGTTGGGCTTTCATCCAACACTATATTTTTCAATTGAATATTTATGTGATAAATTTCCTACGACACAATAAGAAATGGAAACATTAATTTCATTTGATTTTTGCATTCATATAAAAGAAATTGCAACATTAGTTATCAAATACAAAAAGAAAATAAATATTTGTAGGGAGTTGAGAAAAGACAAACTTGCACATAGATTCTTTCAAATTTGACCGATGTTTGCAAGAAGTAAATTGCAAGTTGAATGTGGTTTTTTTTTTCTTTTTTGAGATGGACTTTATGTGGTTTTAATCACATAATCATCATCATTAAGCTGACATCTTATCTAAAGTTAGTTAAATGTTTCTTTTCTTTGAATAAAACTTAAAGTTTAATTTGACAAGTCTTAAAAGCAAACTACTATTTTGATTTGATACAATCTTTCTTTTGCTTAGACCTTTTAGATCAGCACATTTTAGCAAAATTGTCAGATACTCAACTATGTGGGAGTGTCAATTCCAAAGGGGTCTCTTTAAGGCTCTTAATTATCTCTCATTTGTCAATTCTTATTCTTTTAATTCAATTTACCATACATCCAAACACACACGTCATGTTTGACTTACACCTTTTAATGTAGTTGATGAGCAATTTCGAACCATCATCCCATTAACTGATTGCCTTTTACACATGCAACTAAGCATAAAGTTTATTTAAAAGTCTTTATCAGATAAATATTTACCAATTAAGTTAATTTTTTTTTCTGATAGGTAATTCATTGTCTAAAAGTATTATTTTTTTATAGGATATTGAGAAAAGTCCGAGTTACCAAGATTGTTATATACCAGTCGAATAACCACAATAATCAATATCAAATAAATTCTATGATTCTATTTCTCGAAACCTAGATCTGCTTGAATTATTATCCAAATTTACATAATCAAATATCTAGATCACTAAGAAGTTAAGGTGGGAATATGGAAATCAGATTAAGGGCATGAAATATTCGAAGGTTAGAGTATTATAAATAATATTAATAAATTTAGAAAAAAAATAGGAGGATTAGAGTATATAGATTTTGTAAAATTGAAAAGGACACAAAATACCCCTTATACGACCGTTTTATGGTTGTTTGGAGGGGGGGGTAAAATGGAATTTTTTAAAAAAAACAACCACTTTTGGGCGGGCCATGCCGGTGGGCTGCAAAGGGCAGCCCACGTGCCAGGCGGGCCCGGGCCAACGGGCCCAACCTCCTTGGCCCCGGCCATGCCGTTGACTGGGCCAGGCCAGGCCACGGGCCATTGACTGGCAGGCTGGAGCCCAGGTCGGGCCGGGCCGGCCCATTTGACATCCCTAAATTTGCCCACATGCATTTATGTGGGTTTAATGAATGTCGCGCCCATGAGAGTAGACCTTTTAGGTCAAAGACCTCAAGGATGCTCCATCATTACCATGGAGTCCTTGAAACCGCTTTGATCTCTTCCTAGAGCATTAGTAGCAAGATTGATATATGTGAATAGATTAGAGTGCATCATTTTGATTGGAATTGAACACGTGCGAAAAAATTATTAAAGAGACAAGGGTAGAGGGTATGAGGTGCAGATATAGATGGAACATTCACTTTCCAAAAATCTGAATTACTACGTCGTGGGTGGGTATTCATTTGATTATATAAGATATTGACTATTTAGGAATTTGATTTAATCGGTCATGCCTGGATAATCGTTTTTCATCTCTCCTTAATTCATTATCCATTAGAAGAAGATTATCTGAATGGCCATTTATGTATCTCACCTGACTTGTTTCTTCAAAAAAAAAAAAAAATTATAGATACACTACTTTTTTTCAACACCCATTAAAATTGAGTGGGAGTTTGTGGGCCATTCATCAAAGGATTGGAATCATCAAGTGGGCCCCATGCGTTGTAAACAAGTAGAAATCAACCGAATCTTTCAATTCCCCTAGCCTTAATCCCATCCCTTGATGTGCCCCACAATAGGTGTGCGTGGAAATCTTTATATGACTCAAGAATATTGTTAACCCTAAACCACTCTATCTAACCTTTTTTTTTTCTCACATGCCATTGAAGAATACCTTCTTGTTTCAACCAATCATAGAGGACTTTGTTCCTTATGATTAGGTTTAGCAACCAAATCATCGGGGAAAAAAAGTTTTCACTATCTATAAATTTGTAAAAAACTCACATTTGGCAATTATAAATCTCCAAAGATTTTCAAGAACATCTTCACAGATTTGTGTACCAATGCTAGTTTTCCTCATTTATATCCTTCGATAAGCAATAAAATCAAAATGAAATCCTCAACTATATAAATTCTTGACGATAAATATGTGTTCCAAGGCCACTCAAGAATATTTAGATTAGCGGATTCCTCAGAAATTCTGCAACCATCACGAAACGTGATCTATAAGTTGAGCTAGGGATAAAAAGTTTTCACTATTTACAAAATTGTAAAAAACTCACATTTGGCAATTATAAATCTCCAAAGATTTTCAAGAACATCTTCACAAATTTGTGTACCAATGCTAGTTTTCCTCATTTATATCCTTCGATAAGCAATAAAATCAATATGAAATCCTCAACTATACAAATCCTTGGCGATAAATATGTGTTCCAATGCCACTCAGGAAAATTTAGATTAGCGGATTCCTCAGAAATTCTGCAACCATCTCCAAACGTGATCCATAAGTTGAGCTAGATTCCTTCAACAATGAAGTTCTAAATTTTTCATTGCCAAATTCATGGCTTTTGATTGGACATTATCAACATCTGGACTTGATTTCTTGCAACTTGGTAGATTGGCATTTATAATCATTGGAGAGCAACTTGTTAAAATACAGCAAAGTATTCAGATCAAGGGCCAATGGCCATCCTAAAATTTCTAAAATATCACAGATTTATGTGGTCCCCTAAAATGACATTTTATTCACGAGTAGTGCTACTTGAACAAATTTTTTGGACATAATTTTGGACAAACCCTAAGATATGCATTGAATATAATATGAGATATTCAAGACATACTATAGGGTTTGTCCAAAATTCTGGCAAAAAAATTTGTCCAAGTAGATTTTTATTTATTCACCACAGCCGGTTATTCTTATTCAGTTCCTTTGACTAGACTATTGCAGTGACCATTTTTAGGTCAAAATTGGGTGTAATGATTAGATAGGTTTATAAACTCTGCACTGTCCCTTGTCCTTGTCTCTGTTTAAACAATTATGACCGAAACTGAGTCCACTGAGTGGGCCTCAATTTACCTCACTCGTCTTATGAGACTCTATTTGAGTATATTTTTTCACCACCTTGGTTGGGTCCCTGTCAAGACTCAATCACTCTCCCACTCAACCCGACCCGACTCAGTGAATTATTGATTTAGAATCAAGTTTTGGGTAATCAAAATAAATCCGGGTTAGGACCTCCACTTTAACTAACTAATAAAACTCAAAATGAGTCAGGATCCTTGAGGCTTTTACTTGAAGAAAATCCGAGTTAAGTAAGTGGAACACTACATTGGGCCTATCGGTTGAAAAACCGAGCTATGTAAAATGAAAGTCCTCCCAATATATATTATTCTTCAAAGTTTACTCAAATAAGAGTTGATCCCAATATATGATTGAGCATTTGAAAGAAAGAAAAGAGTGGTGCTTTATGGCAAATGTTCCTATATATTTAATATGTACCATCCATCTTATGGTACATAGCACCTAGCGAAGCCCGACTCATGACCCATCCCAATAGAAAACACACCCCCAACCCAACCCCGGCAACGATTTTCTTGGGTCCGCACCAATCAAAAAACGGATTGGAATGTTGGATGAGTCAACAGTCAATCATATAGTGAAATCAACTCCTATTAACATAAAATTTGAAAATACTGTATATAGTTTGGGACTTTTATTTTAAACAGCTTATATTTTCAATAGACAAACCCTATTGTAGAGTCTTACTTCTTCAACTCAAGTGAGGATCCTAAGCTCGAAACTCTTTTAAGTCAAACTCTAAACATTTCCACCTTTGAGAAAACAACAATGGGGCTCCTGACCACATGCTTCCCACCTTCCTCCCTCCACACCAAAGCCCCAACAGCCAAACCTTTCCTTCCCTTGTCCAAACAACCCTCTTTCTTCCCCTTTCTCACCCCTAATTTGAAGCCCAACCTCTCGCCAAACCCCACTCTAAATCTCAATCTCTTGGGCTCTACCCAAACATCATACCCATTTAATCCCACCACCTTTCCACTATACACCCCAACCCCATTTCTCACCTCACCCACCATCTTCAGTCTCCTCACAAACACAACCTCTTTGGTCTCTTCTACTTCCTCCAATGTAGCCACAAATGCCGGATAATTTAGCTCCCATTTCTCATCACCCACCCGACAAGACACCCGAATACCCGCCACGATCCGAATCTCTTTCAAGGTATAATTCAATCTACACAAATGTCTCACATAATCTTCATGATCCACATCGTAAACAAGGCCCGGGTCGAGTGCGAGATCCGGCCGCAGGTGACCCGACCCGATATCAAAGGGACTCGCTGCATGGTTCGTCAATTCGTCACGGATGAGTGTCCCCGGATAAGTTCTCGTGCGTGACGAAGCAGTGGTCATCAGGGCCGATTTGATCTCACTTGGGCCCCACTCCGGGTGGGCCGATTTGATCAGCGCGGCTACACCGGACACGTGTGGGCAGGCCATGGATGTTCCCGACATTATGTTGAATTCAGACCGTCGGATGTCCGGCACGAAATTGGACGGTGCGATCGCGTCCGTCCAGGATCCGAGTATGTTGATCCCGGGTGCGAGTAGATCCGGCTTTAGTATAGCGGGCATGGCCCGATTCGGACCCCTTGAGGAGAACGAAGCCACCATTGGTGCGGGTCCCACGTCCAATCTATCCTTTCCCTCAGATAAAATCAGAGCCGTTGGCTGGTTGCCACGTTTGATGTATTCATCAATCCGGTCCGCTTCTTCCACATTGATTGCGACGGCGGGTATCACGTGCGGCTCCGCGAGGATCCCTTTCGGGTCGAGATCGCCATGAGAGAGTATCATGGCCGCCGCCCCGGCGTATTTTAGCGAGGCCCCGAGTGCGACCCGGGACACGTGGCGGTCAACGATGCAGAGCACGACCCTCCCGCGTACGGACTCGGGCGAGAAAGCGTTCGATGGAGACGAGATTTTGCCCGCAGAGAAGAGCGAGTGAGGTTTCCGAGTCAGCCGGGTCAACTCGGTCTCGGGAGCGAGTGAGACTCCGTTGACTCTTTGACCATCGCCAAGGACGACGGACGCGGGGAAATCTCGATCGATGGTTCCAGCACCAACGGTCAGGATCCAAGGAGGGGAATTCACGATCGTACCGGGATCGGGTCCTTCGTTTCCCGCCGAAACCGCTACGAGGACGCCCGATTGGAAAGCCCGAAACGACGCGACCGCAAACGGGTCGAGATAGAACGGGGCAGAGGACGAGCCGAGCGAAACCGATACGATATCTACACCATCCGAAACGGCTTTTTCGAGCGCCTTGCACATGTCGGATAGCAGGCAACCCGATTTCCAGCAGACCTTGTAGATGGCGATCCGTGCCTTGGGTGCCATTCCTCTCGCAACGCCTCTGGCGAATCCCCGAAAACCCGCTCCGCCGACCCGAGACCCGGCCGCTACGGATGCGACGTGTGTGCCGTGCCCGTTTGAGTCTCTCGGGGACCGAAACTCTGCCGTATCGTTGATGGGTCCGACAGGGGATGCGTCGTACCCGCCAGAAAAGAATCGGGCCCCGATAAGCTTGCGGTTGCAGCTGGACCCGATGAAGCCTTCTCCTTCCTCGCACTCTCCCCGCCATCGGGTCGGGATCGGGCCCATGTTGCGATCCGCGAAGCTTCTTCTCTCGGGCCAGATACCCGTATCGAGAAATCCGATAATGGTATCGGATCCGTCGTGGGAGAGATTGGTGAGAGGTGAAGTGGGTCTGTCGAGGCCGAGGAAAGAAGGAGATCGGGTGGTGTGGATTTGTAAGATGGAGTCAGGATAGACGGCTAGGATTCCATGGGATTTCATCAGGTGTTTTGATTGGTGGGGTGTTAGAGAAGCTGAGAATCCGTGGAAGAGAGTGTTGTAAATGTGGATGAAAGGTGAAGGAGAAGGAGAAGAGGGAGAGATGAGAGAAGAGTACCAATGCTTGTGGGACTGGAAAGGAGAGGGTTTGGAGTGGGAGTCTACAAGGATTATGAATGTTTGGTATGACTGTGAAGTAGAGATGGAGATTGAAAGGGTTGGAAAGGAAAGAGAAAAGAAGAAGAAGAATAGAAAGAGTGTAGAGAATGAGAGAAAAGAAGACATCTTTCTGGGTTTCTCTTTTGGATGTGGAGTGAGTTGATATTTTGTTTTGTATTTGTAGTATGTGTTCTTCTTCTTCTTCTGCTCTCTTGACCGCTTATTGGTTGGTTGATATGGTTTGAACTTTGTTGGTGCTTGTAGTTTTGTGGACTTTCTGTGAAAAGCTTACATGAGTATATTAGTAACCTTCCCAGTTATATTTTGGGGACTTTTTAGAAGAGAATGCCTGACGATTGTCTCGCCACTCATTTGTCCATTCAACTCTCTTATGTTGTTTCTCTTTCATGCTTTTACCCAGTGAAAATGACTTCAGCTGGAGACATCTGAATCATTCAATCAATGCACTGTGCATGATGGTTGAGGTTATTTGAGTTGGAATCCTTTCTCAAACTTGGTCATCGACAGGACAGGGCACCGCCAACTTGTATTGATTAATGGGCCATCTAACAGCAACAAGCAGCCTGTTGTGGAGTCCGGATCCCATCATGAGACTTCAACCTAGAAATTTTATAAAAGAAGTGATACTCCACGTTGGAGGCCACCATATTAAAATCCAAATCTGAAACCTTAAAAATCAACTCCGGCCTGTTATATCGGGTAACCTATAGACCCCAAGTTTTTTCCACTATTGGATTGATTGATTTATGAAAAATGTGATTACTAATACGCAAATAAGATTGTATCAATCCAATGGAGAAACTAATTCAGATTTACATAAAGTTTGATGATACACGTTATATGTGGAATGAGTTTATTTTGAACGGTTTGGATTTTGATAAGTAGGTTCTGCCACGAAGTTTCACTCATTCAACTCAAAACTTCTCTATGTTAAAGACTAGGAGGATCCACATTCCCTTTTTAAATATATGTTTAGTTATTTCCTTCTTAAATTTTATGGGCCAATATAAATCCAAGTGCAATATTAGACATTTTGAATTACCCTATAAAGTGAAGTGAGTTTAATATGTTATCACATACATTGCACGGATTATATACAAAAGCCAATGATATCATATTATTTTATAGAGTTGTGCTCTGCTACATACGGCAGCAATGAGGAGATGGGGGATTGGAAGATCTAGATGTAACCTACCTATATGCAAAATTTTAAGCCCATCAGATCATCCTAATCGTTCGATCTACGACCCACAAGTTTAACAACTTTATATACCAAAGTTATAACCCTCGATCAAACAGTTCAATCCATTAGCCAACTATTTCGGTGTAAATATGGGGTGGGGGTTTTCATGGTCCATTCGGATCAATGCTCAGGTGGCTCCACATGGATGTCTCCAACAGAACTGTTTGTACAATTGAATACATAGGATTGTAATTTTTATAAGTGGTTGAAAATAAAGAACCATAATGTGAATATATAAAATTGACTAATCAACTAATCTCTTCTTTAATGGAAATTGAATCAAGGAAAGATGAGCAATAAATTCCCAACCATCATGACATCATCGTAGTAATTCAATACCCAAGAAAGTCAAGGTCTAATCTATGTTTATATATATACCTTATATCCATTAGACCTTCACCCCTCACCTCTTTTATAATCGTTTTGTAATCTGGTTTTCCTATGACCTCCTAGGTATTCAGTTTCTAGTGAGGCTCGCTTATGAAAAATTAGAGCCACTCAAAATGCATGCTTAATTTCCATACCTAATGACAGAAAGTTTTACCTCATAGGAGTTGGACTCACCTTTAGGGTCTGTTTGTGCAAAGCCCATTTCAACGGAAATGGGGTGCCGATAAGGCACCGGAAATCCTCTTTGTTTGGTGCAGCAAAGAAATCCCAGAGAAATCCCTCCAGTTCCGCTTATGAAGAGACCTTTTCGTTTGTAGATTTTCTCATCTACCCGATGGGATATCAAGAGCTGCAGAAGAGTAAACCGGATGTTGAATTCAAAGAATTCAAAAGCATAATTGGGACTATTCAATTAGCTGAAATTCAAATAATAGCAAAGAAATATAGTATTTTTAATTGCCAACATCAGTACAATCATTCTATCAATGTCATGAATTAGCAGCATGACGAATTCTAGTGAGAATTCTACTAAAGAAATATGTCCTTAGATTGAGCATATAATATCATATTTTTTTGTCTTACGCCCAATCTAATGGTGGGACCAACTCTTACTGAGGTTAAATTTGAGGACCATCTAATCCACATGATAGGCATTTATTTTTAACAACTCGTATTTTTAATAGGTGGGCCCCCATTAGGGAGTGCCACTCTACTGTGCGCATGAGTATGGAAGTGTGAAACCTGCGATCAAACAATCATGCCACACAAGAGAAAGACGAGGATCTCATATGGTTCGGCATTGCACCTGCGTCCACGACAAGAGAGCATCGACTCACATCTTGACTCTCATCAGATTCTAGAGTTACAAATTACATTATATATATACATAATCTCTCATTTCTTTGCATCTAAGAAAGCCCCGGTACAATGACCAAAATACCTATAACCTTAAACCCGGACGTTCGTCAACCGAGTGAACTATTCTGGTAAATTCTGATTACAAGAAATAAACCGAACATGCTCCTTACACTCATAGGATAGTCCAAATCCTCTAATTAGGTTTTGCCTGCAAGATCCCAAGTTGAAGAAGTGGAGCTCTATTGTGAAACCCACCTATTGAAAATACGAGCCACTCAAAATACATAACCCTTCATTATATTGTGTGTATCCCAACATTTACTCCAATAAGAGTTAGTCCCAGCACAAGATTTTGTGATGTAAGAGAGTCGTATGTGCATTCATTAATCATGTATATTTTATAAAATGATTGAACTCATTGTTTGGAGCAGGATTTAGGGAAACCCCATATGCCAATAAGGCGTTTAATTGTTTTCAATGGTTCAAGTGGGAGTCTCACTCTTTCAATTCAAGGTTTCTCTTAGACAGCACCTTAGAGAATTTGGGGCTAATTCGTGCATGCAACCAAGTTTAGAACCTATCTTTGGAACCCAATTTAGGTTTTTATTGATAAATGGGTTCGGTTCTGGGTCTATATAGGTTCTAACCTGTGGACTTAGGGCCCATGAGACTTTAATGTTCTAAACTATATCTCAAAATTAACTTTTGTTGGACATCTTTATATTTAATTGTGGAGGTAGTAGAATTAATGTATTGTTATAAGTTGAATGATATCCTAAAAAAAATAAAAAGGTAAAACTAAAAAAATGAAAAGAAGCCAAAACCGGTTATAGAATTAGATCACGGTCCATTAGTTGGACCTGGTTCCAAAATCGGATCCGGATACTTTTGGAAGTAATTCTAAAACCAACAAAATAGGTTCTGAAACAGAGTTACATTAGTTACAAACGAATATAGATCCAAAACCAAATCTAAATCTAAATCTGGTATGGTTATGACCCCAACTGACCCATTTGCTTCCATAACTGGGGGAGACTTCACCGCAGGACCCTCCCTTCTTCTGCTCAGGCCTCAAAGATGATTCCCTAAGAAGGAAGACCAACAGCATTGCTGACAGGTGTGACCAGGGCTCCCGTTATCAGGATATGTTTACACCTCTAGTTCCCACTGCACCAAAGAATTAAGAAAAAGAATAGGCCAGATTTCTTCCGAGTGCATTGATTGGTATTTATGCATTGGGTTTTTTGTCATTGTACTATTGTTGAAATTGAGGCCCCTAAATTGAATTGGTACAGGGTGACGTTGCCTTTCCATGGGTGGGCCATGAGGTGATCCAACGACCCCCAAATCTTCACTTTGAAATTCTATCCTTTCCATCGATTGACCCCATTACATTGGATGGCCAAGATCTTTCAAACCAATGGTAAAAAAAGGACAAAGAAAAAGGACCCCTACATGGCCAAACCTACTTACATTTTATGGCCCCAACTGTCGCATTTGCATCCCTACCTAGAGGAGACTTCACCACAGGACCTTCCTCCTAGGCTAGTTTGGCACTTTACTAGTATAGTAAAAGTTAAGTAAAGCTTCTATTTTTCAGACAAGATGTCATACTAAAAGAATTTTAATTCAAAATTCCCTTCGTCTTTTTTATTAATCGACTTGGTTACAATGGATGGCGAAGATCTTTCAATCCAATGGTAAGGATAAAAAAAAAAAAAAGGAAAAAAAAAGGGGCCCCTACATGGCCAAACCTAGAGCTGATGAGGAAAGGTTATATAATATCTCATAACTGTAGCAATTATCTGGTCTGTGCCTCATCAAATGTATGGTTTATTGAGGACCCAATATCTGCACAAATGTGGACCTTATTTCAGTGATCCAGGCTGTTTATTCATACCGGATTGGTGGGTTATAAATAGACAATTGATTAGAAAATGAAGTCAAAAGTCCTTCAAATTCAACTATTCTAGAAATGTTGTGGGGCTGATGGCAGAAACATTTGTGATCATCTAGTGGTAGGCACACTTGTTATTGAACAGAGTGCCTTAGCAAGGAAAAATGTACACTGACATTGTACTTCTTACTGTGTGTAATAATGTAATTCAGGAGGAATAAGCAGAGTATTTGCAGATCATATCCATGCATTATGCATACTTCCAAGTTCCAGTGTATGATATCAAAAGAACCGTCCGAGACTCCAAGTCATGGGTCCATAGTGGGATGGATCATATAAATCCTCTGAAATTGATCAAGACAGGAAATCAAACGCTCTGTCTCATAGGTTTGGGCCTTGAACGTTGGATGATGCAAACATCCTTCATTCGGCCAGTAAAGCATTAAATTAAAAGAGAATAAAATATAAGGAGGTTATGAATGCTATTTTATCTTTAGTGAGTTGGTAAGGAATCTTTTTTATTTTTTATGTAAACGTGAGTGGTTTTTTTTTTAGTCATTCAGTGGAAAAAGGAGATTGATGTTTTATTTTATTTTTAAAAGGAGAGAATTTTAAAGATGTGTAAGCGACCCCTTGTCTGAAAAATAGAGACTTTACGTTACTTCTACTGACCTAGTAATTTTGAAAGGTAAGTTTATGCTGTCAAAGAAATTCTGAATTTGTACTACCTCTTATATATATATGAAATCAAAATTCCTTTCTCTATCAAAGAGATTATTTATTTTTGTCCTTTTTCACGAGGAAAATGCTTTCACCAAGCAATTCGAAAAGGACTACATGAAAAATCAAAATAATTTTCCTCTCCACGACAGATTCCTCTCAACACAAAATGCGCCCCATAATGGAACAGTGTTGATCTTGCTCATGATCATGGGTCCCACCAATCAACCATTCACCAGACCATGAAGCCAAATGGGTGGATAATGTTATTTGGTCTTACATTGCATGGTTAAAAAGATGAAGGATGGCATAAAAACAACAAATGATTGGTAATGGTGGGTATGTAATTGGTATATCCACTCCTCAGGTGAGGTGGAGACAGTGGGCCCAACACAGTTAGTACTGGTCCCCATCCGCTGGTGACCGTCCGATCACATCATGCATACAGCCGTTATCAGCACATGCACCACCTTGTTCCCCAGTCAAGAGCAGCAAATTCTTCCTTTTATCTTTCACATGTGGGCCCCACCTTTGCACGTTCAGATCACAGCCACTAACTACATTCTTGTGACAATGGTCCAAAGCAGATGGACAGGAACATCCAATTAGCTGGGTTAGTTTTTGGGCACTTTCAATCAATTTACCCGGGAGTAATTTCAGACTCCAGAGGAGTGAAACTCCCAAGTGGGGAACCCCAACGGGTTGGCTAACCATGGTTCCTCCCTCTTCCGGAACTAGAGGTCTTGGTATCGACCCTCTGATTCTTCCCTCTTTAGGAACCGAAGATTGAGTCTACTTGTGCTACCACCTAAGGGCCACAGGGGTTTTATCCGACTTTTCTCTAGGCCTGGAGAGAATAGTCCAACCCAAAGGGTTGTGAACCCTCCATTAGCAAAAGGTTAAAAAAAAAAAAAAATCCTAAGTGGGGCCCACCTATTGAATATTTTCCACCCATCAAAATGAGTTCGTCCTATGGGGTATCACCAACTTAACTCCAATAAATAGCCCTACAGTAAGGTTGACCATTTGATTAAAAAAAAGTAATAATATATCACTTTTTTTTATTAAACGATAAAACTTACGGTGGCACCACCTCGTATTAGAGTAAAATTTTGAGATATTCCATACATTCGGAAATTTTGATGGTCTTGGATTTTTGATAGGTAGGTCCCACTATAGTGTTCCACTCCTTTTAACTCAGGGTTTCTCCAAGTCAAAGACAAATAGGATCCGGACTCTAATTTCATGGGCCTCCAAGTCAAGATTTATGTCATTTTCTTTTTAACTCCAGTATAGAATATGACATCCATATCCAATCAGGCCCCTCAAATCACAATCTTAAGTCATCTAATTTGGCCTGGCCCCATTGAAACAGGCCATTATCCATTTTTCAGTTTCAACTGTCAATGTGAAGGCCACCGAGGAGTGAGGATTGTCCAGCTAATATATTTCTAACCTAATTGTCATCAACAATGGGCCACACAACTTGAAAACTACCTCTCCATGGAGCACATAGACTAAAACAAGAAAAAAAAAGCACTGAACAATCTGAACCACTGGCATCATCAGCCTTGGTCATGGATAAATGTAAGATAAGTAGATCACCTAACCAACGACAAACAAAACAGCACTGGCCTTTTACCAAAAAACTCATCCTTCAGCAGCCCTAAGCAGTATGATAAAGACATTATGAGTTGCAATATAACTCTCAGAGACATTTGACATGCAAATAGCAATCCCTTCTGATGGGAAGGATGTTGTAGAGGGCAGAACTACAATGCAGTGGTGCAGTGCCCTTCCTAATCGTATGGCAGGGCGCACATTTTTGCAAAATCCAAACAGGTTACTAGATCTAACATCCATTGTTTTCATTGTATCTAAATTTTCAAAGTTGATTTCAGTCAGCCGACTGCGTAATTGATCACACATGAGGGAGACTTCATTTCTATCAGGAAACAAGATAAAAGCCAAGCAGGTTCATCACAAGCTACAGTTATAATCCATTCAATGGTAGCAATCTTACTGATTTGAGTAATAATTATATGTTCATCACTAAATAGGGTGTTGGAGTATGCAATTTGTTTTGGATTTTGCAAAATGTGGGCCCCAGCATATGCTTAAGAAGGGTGCTGCACTATACCAGTCGCTGCGTTGTAGTTCTGCCCTGTTGTAGATTCTGGAAAAGAATGTGAATGGGAAATCTAAATCAGTTGCTGGCATATTATTACCTGAGAAGGAATACAGCCAGTGGTCAAAATTAAACCGGAAATTATGAAACCGAGCATCAGGGATCATTCAATCTTAGAATTCTGAAGAATGATCCATTATCAGTAGCAATCAAGGAGAATAATCCTAATAGCTAAACCATGACTGCCAGGTTAGCATTAATTGGACAATCATAGCCCTTGAATTGATAGCTGGATAATAGATGGAAAAGAGAAACATATTCAACAGGAAATAACAGGCAGTTAATAAAAAAAAGCCTATGATCTTCAAACCTGAATTTTCAACTGGTGGAACCACATGATAAATAATTTGAGGCCCAACCCACAATATATCCTCCTCGAAGAACATAAAATTAAAAGGGATAACTAGAAAACTATCAGAACTGACAAGCTAGCTTTCCCCTTTAAGAAGTAACCAAAATCTCTAACAGAAAAATATGATCAAGGAAATGGATGAGTATCGCGACTAGGAAGTTGAGGGCTCTTGCTCCAACTGCTTACCATCCTGTTTTTCTTCACCATTTCCTTCATCAATTTGCTTCTGCTTCGACCCTCCACTGGCCGCTCTTCTTGCTTCCCTTCGAGCATCCTTTCTTGCAAGTTTCAGCTCTTGGAAACCTTGTTCGAGCTTAGCCTCCTCCTCAGGTGGGAAGAAACCCACTTCCATCATGCCAAGCTCTTCATACATCTTTTCAATCTTGGCCTTCCAGAACAAGCCCATCTCAGTGTCCATCTTGTGGTATGGCGTCTTCAAAAAGTATTCATCAATCCCACCGGCTTTGTCAATGCACCGAAGTGCATGCATGGTGACTTTGACACGAATATGCCGATCAAGGATATAACTGAAAAGGCGCTTCTCTTGTACATTAGGTTTCCAGGTTCGCCTTGACCTAGAAACATCACCAATGAATTATCGCTGGGTGACTGCGAAGACTTCCAGAGATTTGAAAAACATCTTGTTGCAGGTGAAAAATATGATGAAAATTCTTAACATTGAAATATAATGTCATATAAATAAGTTTTCAGTTTTCCACTCCATCAAATGAACAATGAATCTGATATTTGAATATATAGATCCAACACAACATGTGGTTTTAATTATTTTTTTAAAAATTAGTGCAAAGGCTCCCAAAAGGCTCCAAAGCTTCTTCCAACGAAGGAAATAGAGAAAAAAAAAGCGTTAAAAGCCTTTTTCTTTTATACAAATCAGTGAGAAGGGAGACTTGGGGGTTGACTTGACTCAATTGATTCTTAAAACCATGTGGTGGAGAGCAAATATTCAAACCACGGAATCCACATGACCAGCATACATTGAGCTTCTTCTAATCCATATTTGGTGACAAGAAGCACCAATAACATTGTATGAAAGGCGACCCTAGATTGATGGGATAAGGGCTTGATGATTCTGATGATGAAATACAAGCAATCATGATGCAGGCCCTAGGGTTAGGGTTTGTGTAGGTGCCAAAGCACGTGTCAAAAGACACTTCAAATCGTCTCCACAGAGACTTTAAACACACGAGGACTCACCTCTCTGAGGGAAAACCCACAATTCTATTCAATTTCATAGTCTGAGTTTTCATCTCTACAATGCAATATTAATAGGAAAGCAAACTTAGGACCTAAGCAAACCTAATCTAATAATGGAAACTACCTTAATTACAATTAGAAACATACTAACTTGTAATTAAGGAAAATAAAAGGAAATAAAGAAATATTCCTAAGCTATTTTTGGTGAGACCAATTGAGGTATGGCCTGTTCTGCATCAAATCAGATGATCAAGCTACAAATTTCTTAACAAAGAGTGTCAGGCAGGGCCAATTGCATCACTTTTTTTTTTTTTTTCCCCAAGCTAAGCATGATTGACATTTATGATCCAGCTTGAGTGTTTAAACTTTAAAGATATGGTAGACAACTGTTGCTATTTGTGTAGTCCTATGGAATGCCAAATGCAATAGACATGTATCTAAGAGATGCACTAAATATGGTGCTCCACATAGCCACTGCAACATAAAAGAGAAACATTCAAGAGGGAACAATTCCTTAATTTAAATGTGAAACTTTTTATTGGGCACGCAATAATGTATGCCAAATCGCCAATCATAAGGTAAGGGTGACGGATAGGGCTACATGTGGATTCGGGGAAAGCCATAAAAGGTCAATCAAATCATCTGTATCTTTTTCTTTTTTAAGATACAATGGTCTGTAGTAATCCTATAAATGTCAAAACTGCATGACTGCCAATACATTTGTGTGCACTGGGGTTATTGAGGGTTGTATTCATAATAAGAGGGCCCATTCCATGGTCCTTTTCTTTAGAATAAGGAACCAGTATTCACTTGAAAACTCTCAAATATGTGTGTGTATCTCACAGTTTTATGATCAATGGGTCTGCCAAACCCAAACGATTGACGGGTTAATTTGACTAGGATGCTAGGTTGGTTGATCGAGCAGGTCACAAAACTAATTCTCCAATATTCTTTGTTCATCACCAAAGCCTTGTCCCAACTATGTTGGGGTCAACTATATAAATTCTCTTTCACCATTCCAGTCTATTATGGGATAAGTAAATAACCAAAATGTAGAAAAGAACAAGTAAAAGATTAAAAACACAGTTCCCTATAGTACCAAATTGAAGTGGGAAGACATGGGAGAAAAGGAATACAGAGACGGTTCTACCCTCCCCAAAAGAATCTTGCGGCTTAGAGAAAATACAATTTCCTTGTTTATCTCCAACCTTCTGGATGATATGTCGAAAGTTGAGTTTGAAGCTATGTTTTGCAGAGCTAGTAAAATCCTTGACTCCTTCATTCCTATGGATAAGCTTGTAAGACACCAAGTACCAACCCAAAAGCCTAAGCTGATAGGTGGAAGGTCCAAACAGGTATATAAAAGCCTGTGAAAACCATTACTTGGGTGATGTGGGATGTGGGACTTTTCCAACAAAGAGGATTCAGGTGATGAAAAGAGGGTTTGCTTTTGTGATATTTGGTTCAGATCAAGAAGCAGAAAAGGCAATGGATACTGTTCAAGGTAGGTCCTGGAGGGAAAGAGATTCAGGTGCAGATCTCCAGATACAAGCAGAGTTCTACCAGTGTTACAGCGACCAGAGTTTGAGATGCACCAGGAGGGTTGAAGCCAAACCCATGGTCAGGTAAGTCAGCCTGGAATAACAGTGGAATTGGAGATAAGGGGCTTTCCGTCATAAGAAATGTCAGTTGGATTATAAAGGATGGGATTCAGACGGGTTAGAGTAGCTCCACGTGTTATTAAGGCAAAGAAGATCTGAAATTTAGTATGGCGGGTTTCTTAAATCATGGAGATGGATTCGATCAGGTAAGCTCTTGGCTGGAACAAAACTGGGGCAATATGCCTGTTGATATAAAACTAGTAGGCCCAGATGTGGTATGGATAAAGCTTCGCTCAGATATATAAGTGTCTAGGCTCTTCGATGTGCTGCAGAGGCAACTGATTACCCTTTTCTGGCATTGGAAAGATGGATGGTGGTTCTGGGAAGCCCTCCTTGTGATTGTTGGGTTAGGTTTAGAGGAGTTCCATTGCACGTTTGGAGAGAAGATATTTTCTCTTTGCTCGGCCACTATGTGGGTTCTACAATAGAGGTGGACCCTCTTACCTCCAGGAAAGAGTTTCTCCTTTTTGGTAGAGTGAAGATTGCAAGAGACACTAACCAAACCCCGCCACGGAAAATATCTCTTCGGTTAGAAGACTTATGTGTTCCCATTGCTGTGGCATTGGAAGAGGTTGAAGTAGTTGGTGGTGATAAGTCAGCTGGTAATGACATGCTAGTTTCAGAAGTGATGATGGCTTGCAAGGGTGGCAGAGATGGAGATGGAGCCATCGTTGGAGATGGTCACTGCAAGGAGGAAGTTTCAACCCGCTTAGAGTAGTAGGAGGATGAGGATGACGATGACGTCACCGACCCAGATCTGAATTCAAATTTAAAATTCAAATGTTCACCTGCCGCCTTAGACGTCAACCCACTTACTCTACATCGAGCTTCAATTGTCGAACCTTCACTTGGACTCGGCCCATTTCCTGGCCATGGACTAGAGGATGGAGTCCGGCCCATACCGGATGTCTTAAAAGTCTTTTTTGCAATTCAAGATTTTTCAAGAGAAACCTCTCGAAGCTAGGGCTGGCAATAGGGATTTCCTAGTTATCGTGGGAAAGGAGAAGGTTGTGTTCGAAGAGTTTCGACGAAGGCAGATCGTTCACTCCCCCGTTCGTAGGAAGTTGGATTCATTCCTGCTCCTCTCGCATCAGAGTTACGCCAGTGAAGGGGTCGATGGGTTCTCTTCTCCGGCGAATCGAAGATCATGCACCTTAGGAGCGAACGACGGAGGATTTTCTGCTACAGGCATGGTGGGCTCCTGTAATCTTCAACCAGAGATTACGAAGTCCTTTCTCAGCCCAAATACATCCTTGTGGGGCGTCTATCAACGCTGTCAGGGTAGCTCTGGTAGAGGCACTCTTCCAACAAGGGTTGGGTACCTGTAAAAAAAGGTGGTGAATTGAGTAGGCACCAATTATCCCCATGCAAATTCAAGTGGAATGTGGATATCCAATCCCCGTTGAGTTTGGACAGAGTCTCTATTCCTACCCCAGAGCTTGGGCCTAGCAATGAGTGTCAGGTTGAAGGAACATCTCATGGAGATTTTAAAGGCAATGTCAGCAGGTTGGAGATTGATAGGTTGGTAGGTTTTGAAGCACCATCGACAACTTTAGAAGTGGTGAGGTATGAGACTCCCTCCCAGAGGAATCAGACAAAAAACAGCAATTGGCTGAAGCTCAGCAGAGAAAGGAATTTAACACTCTTTCAAGGGAAAGTTGTGGGTCTATCAGTTGGCAATGACCCAAATGGGTGGCATTATCTAACTCAATTTGCTCAGCAGAGAGAGGAATTTAACACTCCTGCAAGGGAAGAGGATAGATCCAAAAAAAGGTGGTCAGGGAACTTTGGAGTTTGAAATGCTCAATTAATTATGATTGGGAACCTGCAAAGAAGATGGAAGGAAAGCTCAAGGCAATATTCCAAAAAAAAAAAACACTCAGGGCCATAATTCTCATAGCAGTAAGGTGCCAGCTAAATGTCGTAGATGAAGATTGTCTCATGGAATGTTAAGGGGGTTGGATTGTTTGCAGAAGAGGGTGATAATCAAGCAGGTGATCCACCGTCAGATACCTTCTATGGTGTTAATTCAAGAGTTTAAAATCAGGTCAGGAGAGGACACAATTGTGAAAGATATATGGGGGGCAAATTTATAAAATGGGTTCTTCTGAAGGCTATTGGTTCTTCTGGAGGTATCTTTGTCTTCTGGGATACCCGAAGTATGCAATCTATGGATCACTGAGTGGGTGAGTTTTCAGTCTATCCTTCTTCAAGATTTGGAGAATAATGCAGATTGTGTCATAACTGCAGTTTATGGGCCAAATTTGAACCAAAGAAGGCCGGACTTTTGGACTGAGTTGGATACTGTCAGAGATAGATGGAATGGGGCATGGTGCATTGTGCATTGGAGGAGATTTCAATGCCATCAGATTTCCTGAGGATAAATTGCATGTCTCATGAGATGAGATCCTTCTCTGACTGGATAAACAGCCATGCTCGACTGGATTTGCATCTTATGGGGTCTCCTTTACTTGGTCGAACCATCAATCCCCTCCAATGATGTGTAGACTGGAATGGATAGGTTTATGATATCGGGAGAGTGGGTTGATCTATATCCAGACTCTTCGCAGTTGGCTTTGCCAAAACCTATGTCTGACCATTGCCCTATTGTGACTCTAGGAAAGATTCTTGGAGCACTAAGCCTTTTCGGTTGGAGCTCATGTGGTTAGAAGAGAATGGATTCTCAGATTATATTCACACATGCTGGTCTGATTTTCAGGTAAATGGTGGCCGGGTTACAGACTTGCAATGAAATTAAAGAAGCTCAAATTTTGCATCAAAGAATGGGCTAAAGAAAACTTTGACAATGTGGAGACGGATATGGCTGAACTGTTGCATCAAATAAAGGAAATTGATACTAAGGAGGAAACCGATTTCTCTCAGAGGAAGAAGCTGCTTTACATATTGAATTAAAGCAGAAATTCTTTTCCAAAGCCAAGGAGTAAGAGATAAAATGGAGACAACATTCTAGATGCTCTTGGCTTAAGGAGGGTGACAAAAGGACGAATTTTTTTCATTGCATCATTTAGGAACAGAACAAACAGGAATTTCTGTTCTTGTGGATGGCAATAGAAGACAAAAGGAGGAGGGAATTACAGAACATGTATTGGACTACTACAAAATTCTGTTCACCAAAGAAGAGTGGAACCGCCCAACCTTGGATGCTTTAGAGTTTGCTTCGATTGGTGAGGAAAATGCAAATTGGCTAGAGAGGGAGTTCAGTGAAGAGGAAGTTAAAGCAGCTGTGTTCGTCTTAGGAGGGGATAAAGCTCCAGGCCCAAATGGATTCCCTATCGCTTTCTTTCAAGAATTTTGGGAGGATATCAAAGAGGATGTCATGAATTTTATGAAGGATTTTCATTTGAGAGGTAAACTGTCAAATCATATTGGTGCCTCTTTTATATCTTTAATTGCAAAAAAGGTGGGCTCTGTTTCAATTAAAGATTTTCGTCCTATTAGCCTTGTAGGTTCTATCTATAAGGTTTGGGCTAAGGTGTTAGCTAGCAGACTCCAAAAGGTTCTTCCGAATCTTATATCTATAGCTCAAGGTGCTTTTGTTCATGGACGCCAAATCCTTGATGGTGTTTTAATAGCAAATGAATGTATCCACATCAGAAACAGGGAAAGAAGACAGGGTCTTGTCTGCGAACTTGACTTGGAGAAGGCTTATGATAGAGTCGATTGGGATTTTCTTCACTATTTGATGAGAAGATTGGGCTTTGGTCTCAAATGGAGAAAATGGATTTTGGAGTGTTCAAGATCGGCCACCTTTTCTATTCTCTTAAATGGGTCCCTAAAGGCTTCTTCTCCGGTTCTAGAGGTTTTCGTCAAGGAGATCTGCTTTCCCCCTCTTTTTTGTGATCGTTGCCCGAGCTCTCGGTTGAATGCTGTATGCAGCCACTGATGTGAATCTGATTACTGGCTTTAAGTTGCATTCCAATAATCTCGCTATCATCCATCTTCAATTTGCTAATGATACATTCCTCTTCTGCAATGCTGATGAAGATCGAGTTTATAATATGAAGGCGAATGTAATTTGCTTTGAAGCTGAGTCAGGCTTTAGGAGATAAACTTTTTCAAGAGAGAAATCATTGGAATTAGGGTCAATGAACGTCAACTTGCAAAGCTAGCATATATCCTGGGATGTAAAACCAGCTCGCTGCCTTCTACTTACTTGGGTCTTCCTTTATCTATTCGAGCCTCTTCTTGCAGTCTTTGGTCTCCGATGCTTGAAAGATTGGAAAAGGAAACACTCTTTATGGAAGGCCAACTACTTGTCTCTGGGAGGAAGAATTACTCTCATTAAGGTGGCTATGGCTAACCTTACAATTTATTATATGTCTCTCTTCAAATGCCCGATGAAGGTCATCAAGCGTATTGAAAAACTGCAGCGGGATTTTCTTTGGCAAGGTAATAAGAAGAAAAGGAAATATCATCTGATAAATTGGTCTTGAGTTTGTAAACCCAAAAAAGATGGGAGATTGGGGATCAGAGCAATGAAGTAAACGAACCTTGCCCTCCTTGGCAACTGGTTATGGAGACTTGGAGATGTCAATGGCAGCTTATGGATGCAGGTGATTATGGGAAATATAGCATATCTAGAGATGGGTGGTTAGTTGATGGTATTTCTCTAAGATCTTCAAGTATTTGGAGAGGAATCCTTGAAATCAAGGAGGATTTCTTGAAACATATTAGATACCGTGTTGGCAAGGGTGATAAATTTTGTTTTTGTCAGATATTTGGGTTGGAGATACCACTCTTGCAGCCTCCTTCCCGGAGTTGTACTTCTGTGCAAGAGATTGGAAAGCCAAGGTATGTGATTATATGGAGAGACTGGGTGACCAAGTTGTTTGGGGGGCCATTTTGGGATGGAGGAATCTCAATTTCAAGCTATGATGATGCTCCTTGAGAATGCTTATATCCCGAGGAATGGTAAGGATAAAAGAAATTGGATGATCGCTGTGGATGGATCCCTCAGTCGCCACCCTTTTTCTTTCCCTCATTAAAGACAATGTTGTTGCTCCCTCTCATATGAACAGGCTATAGAAGTTAAAAGCTCCGCCTAGAGTCATTGCATTTAGTTGGCCAGCTATTCTTGGGGTTATATTAACGATGGCTAACCTTGGCATGGTGGTTATGAATGCATGCCGAGGCAAAGTTGGTTGATCACCTATTTCTAAATTGTAAAAGTGCGCAACTATTGTGGAAATCAATTTGGGGTTGGTACAAGTGCAGCTGTCCTCTTCCGAACTCGTTGCCCCAATTGCTTGATTTTTGGTGGATGGGAGTGGGATCCATATTAGGTAGGATAATGCGGAAGTTTTCATTCTTGGTGGTTGTTTGGTCAATTTGGAAGGATAGAAATAGAAGATGCTTTGAAGGTTTGTCTTCGAGTTAACTTAAAAGAAACCCTTTTAAGCTAATTAACCCTAACTATTCAGAGTAAAAGAAATAACTGAAATATAATTACAATCAACAATCATAAAAAAACGTAACTTAAAAAGGGTTTTATCATAAATCTAATCCATGAGCTCCAATTTTTCCAGTAGCGAACCCACTAGTCCCTCCAACAAGCGATGTGGCTCATTTGATAGAGCTATCAGTTCATGGCACACTGTGATTCTTTTGGCTATCATGATTCACGTGTTTGAAGGAGGCATTTTGAGTTCCATAGGCCCACTATTCATGTAAAACAGGAATGAGCACTAATGCCCCTTCGTTTGTTGTTTCAGTGCTATTATTTCTATGGGATTATCAATCTGTTCATCAAGTTCAATTTCCAGAACCCCTTTCAGCCTTGACTCGTTCAAGTCTCCACATCTCTCATCTTCTAGTCACCACATTTCCAGCAACAGTCAATTGTCTTGGAGACTTGACATCTGAGAAGTCCAGCTGATGGCTGTCTTGATCTCACATGCACGTAAAATCTTGTAGCCACCAGTTGTAATTTATAGACACAGCAGTCAGCCTACAAACAGCATTTTTTACTGGCATAGTTTCTGAGAACTCTTATCTTTATCAAGTTCAACCTACATGGGGTTCTTACACTTTTAAGGTTAATTATAACATGTTTGAGCATGTGTTTGCTTGATGGATTTTGGCTATCAAATGCGGAGATTATCTTTTGGGGTTGGATAATGTGAAATCAACTTAAAAAAAACAAAGTGACCTTAGTCAATTTGGTCTAACTTGAGTCTAGTCTTGGCCATTCCAATATTGCATTGAAGTGGGTGTTAGAGCATTCCAGACTGCAATAGTCTGGATTGCATCACCTACCTTGTTACAAGTCAGTTATCATAATAAAGGATTCTAGGTCAGTTCACATCCAAACACTTCAACAAAATAAACCAAGAGAATAAAATACCTTAGATACTTCCAACCAGCTATTAAAAATAACAGATAAAGGATAGAAACTAGAAAGAAAACGAATGGCAAGGAATTAGAAATCTTTCTTACTTGTTTCCACCATCTTCGCTGACTTTATTACCAAACTGAATGTGTTTGCCAGCGTATATACCCCGTTTGGCTCTACCCATCACAACCTTATTGTCTGGAAGATACTTCTTGAGAGACTCCTTCACACCTGGTGCCATTGAATCAGGCTCCACCTTCCGAAGGATCTTGTTGAAAAGCTCCCGAGATCTGAAAGCCATCTAAGGTTTGTTCGCTGTGTCAGACCAATGGTTGGATAGATGGATGCAATGCAACTGTTCCTGTCAAGGTTAAGGGAAAAAAAGGGTAAGTTACTAAGTGGGAATGAAGAGCTAATTCGATTCGATTCGATCGAGGAGGAGAGAGGAAACCCACTCTAGCCGATTCTTTGAATGGGTTTCTGAAAAAGCCCTAATGAATGAGAATCTTTGAATGTGAGAGTGAGAGAGAGAGAGAGAGAGAGAGTACCAGGGGCTGGAGGGAGAGCTGCTGCTGGTGGAGACTTGAGGCGTTAGGATTTGGGGAGGAGAAGAAACAGTCTGGGATTTTAGAGAAACAGGTGAGGAGGGCATTTGCGTCATTTGTTATCTACACACTGATTAAATTTAATATCACTTTGCACACACTCACTAACTTTTTTTTTTTTTTTCAAAAAACTTCCTAAACTAAAACAAACCACCACCACTGCACCACCTCCCCCGCGTTCATCGCCGGCTCCTATTAAGCGGACTCCAACTTTTTTGTACTTATTAGGAGGCATGTTTTATGCAATATTAAAAAAATTAACTCGTATGTTGTTGTAAATATGCCCTCCACGAGTGCGTAAGTGAAACGGATTTGAAACCTGAGTGCAGATTGTTTTGTTACCGCAAAAGAAAAAAAAAATAGGGAGGATTTAAGAAAAGGCCTTAAGGTTTTGCTTTATTTAAGAAAAAGGACATAAGTTTCAAATATTTTTAAATTAGTCCCTAAGTTTTTCTGTAATGTTTCAATTAAAGACATTCAACCATTTAAATGTATTTTTCCGTGACTTTTTCTTTAATATTTTGAAAATATCCAAATTACCCTTCATTTAAAGCCATGATAGTTTCCGCAGCTACTACATTCAACCAATCGCTGTGAGAACACTCGTTGTTCTTGATCACCGTAAGGATGCTAATGAAGAAAATGAGAAGAATATAGAGAATTTGAAGGAGAATTTTATGTCAATGAAAGGTAATTTGGTTTTTCTTTTTCTTTTTTAAAAATTTCTTGAAAAAAGTTTTAAATGGATGGAGTCCTTAATTGAAAACTTTCTGGAAAACTTAGGGGCTAATTTGAAATTTTTTTAAACTTATATTCTTTTTTTAAATAAGGTAGAAACTTAAAGTTATTTTTTGAAAAAAGTATCTGGCTCTCCATACGGTCAACTCAACCTCTTTGGCCTAGTCAAAAGGGGGGTGTACACAAGTCCACTGCCTCGGTTTCTCAACAGAAAGGGCCTGTTTGGGGGCTTTACTGGTAAAGTTGAGTGAATTAAAGGTTATTTTGAGGAAATAATAAAATATAAGTGGATTATGATAGTATTTTATTTTTAGTTGTTTTTTATAGAATCTTTTTGACTTCTTTTAATGGAAGTAGAATTGTTTTGTCTTTTAATAGAGAAATGAGGTTACTTTTTTACTTTTTCTTTAAAAAAAATATGGTAGGAAATTTGAATTAAAGTATTTTGGTAAGAATTTTTATAGAAATTGAAACTTTACCTTATTTTACTTTACTAGGTCCGAAAGCAAAAGGCGTGTTGTGTTGTCGGACTCTGAGCTGTTTGGGCTGGAGGGAGAGCTTCCGAGATGGGTCAGGTCCAACTGGAACTGAACTTAGTGCAGGTGCGTGTCACACAGAATACACGTGAGGCCCCCTCTTTGGTGCTCGTGTTCAGTGCAGTATAAAAGAAGCGAAGAGAGGGCCGATCTCTTTGGATTTCGAAGAGGAGAAGAGTCAAAGGATGGTGGAGTTGCTGTTGCAGAGAGAGATTCCAGGTACGCCATTTCTCCTTTGTTTTCTCTTTCTCTTTTCTGCTTGTCTTCGTCTGCTCTTTCTTTTTCTGTAGGTTCTTCTAACTTTGGTTTGGTGACGGGATTAGTAAAAGCTCAAGGATTTCGTACTTGGGGCGATTGGGAAGTTAGGGTTTTTTAATAGATTTAGGTTTCTGATTTTTGGGGTTTTGTGTTACGGTGTTAAATGTGGTTGTAAGACTTGACTCGACGCATTTCATCAGTCCTTAAGACTTTTGGCATATTGGTTAGGTACAAAACATTTAGTATCATAGCCAACGTCCACGTCTCGATTCGAATCACGGAAAGGAAAAAGGGCTACATGGAGTAGAGTGAGAGCCGTCTAAAAAAATAGAAAAAATGGCTACATATCTCCGGAGTGAAAGACGTCACGGAGAGGGCTACCTAGCTAGGGATGTAAATGGATATCCGTTTTTCCGATTACCCAGCGTAGGAGTGTAACGGTTCGGTTAACCAGTCATGTTGGGAAAACCGGGTTAACCGTAACCGTGGTTTTCTGTCTTTCAAAACCTTAACCGTAACTAGGGGTGTAACGGTTCGGTTAACCGGTCAATTTGGGAAAACCGTTAACCGAACCGTAACCGCGGTTTTCTGTCTCTTAAAACCGTAACCGTAACCGTACCCACAATAACCGTGGAAAACCGTAACCGCGGTTAACCGTATTAAACGGTTCGGTTACGGTTAATAACCGTGGAATGCCTTCCTCACATAAGTCACATTAGGGGATAAATGTGAATGATTAAAGGTAAAATGACATATAAGGAGCAATTAAATAAGGTAAAAAATATTTCATTCAGCCCCTTTGTTTTTTCTTTTATTTGTAAATGGTACGGTTAACAGCATACGGTTAACCGAACCGTATGATACGGTTCGGTTCGGTTAATAACCGTGAATTATTACGGAAAACTGTAACCGAACCGAACCGAACCATGCGGTTTTTAAATTTCATTAATCGTAATCGTAACCGAACCATGAAAAACGTTTATTAACCGCGGTTCGGTTCGGTTCGGTTCGGTTAAACGGTTTTTCGGTTTTTTTTTACACCTCTAATCGTAACCGTATCCGTATCCACAAAAATCATGGAAAACCGAACCGCGGTTAACTGTATTAGATGGTTAGGTTATGGTTAAGAACCGTGGATTTACTCATCCTGTGAATGGCCTGCTAAGTCTCTCAAGTACCTATTAATATAGTAGGTATTGTTTTGAATCCTATAGCAATTTCAGTTTGATGAAATGTACACTTCAAGGAGTATGCACTTTGATTCATGTAGGGTCTGTGTTTTGGTTATCCACAGTTACAAGATGATGCGCCTACTGTGGGATTCAGAGAAACTACTGGAATTAGAAGATCAAAAAATCCCTATTTTTTCTTTGTATCAAAATAGTTGTTCTGTTATGTTTCAACTGTGTTTGTTTTGTTTTGTCAGAAATTGAAGATCTAATTCAGAGAAATAGAATTAAAAATCACCATGCCCATTGAAGACCCACCATTTCAATAGTATGAATCTCAAGCAATGTGACCCCAAATCTGACTTGTGAGGATTACTTATGGAATGACACCCCTCATAACCATTAGTTTGTTATGAGATGATATGATTGAGATAGAAAGTATGGACTTTGAACATCAAAGCATAAATACAATCTGCAATTTAGATAAGCCTCTTGTTTTTAATAATCATTTCTTTCCAAATCACTTCAACAGTCAAATACATACCTAATTAACAGAAGGTACAGTGATGGGTAGGTTTAAATGTCCAAAGATGAAATAAACCCACTAAGATACATGGGAAAAAAAAATAAAAGGGTAAAAAAACACAAAAAATTAAAGGGTAAAAAAATGCAAACACCTAAACAGAATCATAACTTACTCCTTTTCTATACGGTATTGAAAAAAAAAAACCCAAATCAGTTGGGTGTGAAAAGGGCCAAAATTGGAAGGGGCGTTTCATATGGAATATGCAAACTGGGTGTGTCCTCTTTTCTTCTTCTGAGCTGTGAGATGGAGATAGAAAAGAGAGATGAGAAATCTGATGTAAAGAGGTGAAAAACTCGACAGGGGATGATTTTCTAAAGCACAGAGGCTGTAACATGAAAAAAAAATTAGAAAAAGAAGGAAAAGAAGAAGAAGAAGAAGAAGAGAGAAACCTTTCACA
Organism: Camphora micrantha; assembly: GCA_003546025.1. NCBI lineage: Eukaryota > Viridiplantae > Streptophyta > Magnoliopsida > Laurales > Lauraceae > Camphora > Camphora micrantha. Next base: position 42,897,296 of record QPKB01000008.1, on the reverse strand, counting down.
TTAGGGTTTTCCAAACGAAGAAGATGAGTCTCTCTACCTGGATATGGCGAATGAGGCGAGAGAGAGAGAGAGGCGCGTCTCCTTCTTCGTTCGTGGCTGAATCTCTTGCAGGAGAGAGAGAGAGAGAGAGAGAGAGAGAGAGAGAGAGAGGCGAGAAAGGGGCTAGGAGTCGAGAGAAAGAGACGAGAAATGGAGAAAGGGGCTGGGAGTTGCTGGGTTATGTTACGGAGTTAACAAGTATTTCATGCAGCCCCTTATTTTTTTTTTTTTTTATTTTACGGTACGGTTAACCGAACCGTATTTTACGGTTCGGTTCGGTTAATAATTGTGAGTTATCACAGAAAATCGTAACCGAATTGAACCGTGTGGTTTTTGGATTTCATTAACCGTAACCGTAACCGAACCGTGAAACATGGTTATTAACAGTGGTTCGGTTCGGTTTGGTTAAACGGTTTTTCGGTTTTCTTTTACACCCCTAACCCAGAGGTTCTGACCCATTAAAAACTAGGTTTGGTTCAAACCGATATCCAATATATTACCATATATATATTTTTTTTAATATCATTCTCTACCTACACCAGGACTTGGATCCAGACCTGTCCCAGGTTCTGGAGCCAACAAATCAGTTTCGAAACGATTCCAGGTACGGATCCGATTCCACATTCTCCTTAACGGTTCCGGGTCTACTATGGACCTGGGACCTGGACCGGAACCAACCCGTTTACAACCATACCTGGAGCAGAGTGAGAGTCATTCTAAGAGGGGAAAAGGGTTACCTGCTGCTAGAGTGGGAGTCATCAGTCCCAGGAATTTTGACATACTCGTTAGATAACATTTTAATTGGGGTTGGTCCGTGTGGTTTTCGGATTTGAGGGGTTTGGGTTCTTGATGTTGGGATATACTTCACATGATTTGAAGGATTTGGGTTCAAGACACTAATTTAATGGTACGGACCAAGGGGTCATCTAGTTGCACCCATTTACTACATATGTATATGCATATGCAACTTCTTTGTTTGTTTGTGTTCATTTACATATAAGATATTATATAACTGAGGTGTGAAAATGTTATCTAAGTTAGACAATTTTTCTAGCACAAAATGTTACACATCTCAATGTTTAAACCATCACATGCCTTATGCCTCAAAGAGGCTCCAATAATACACTTACTGCGTGCAATGGGTAATAGGATCAAATTACATCAACCTACATGCCTGATACCTCAAAGAGGCTCCATGTCAAGTCCCACATCCTAGACCCTTGGGACCTTTAGATTTCGTGATGCAACGGTTCCATCACAAGGCATGTGTTGTCAAGCTCCAAATGAGATTTTCTATTAAAATAAATTGGGAGATGCTCCTGTCACCTTACCATGAGAGATAAGGTGAGGGCCCTCACATTTAAGTTGTTGACATTGGATATGGATGTGAGGGCTCCCACCTTATCTCTCATGGTAAGGTGAGAGATGCTCTCATAGGAGCATCTCCCAAATAAATTAAAGAAATTTAACGGCTCAATACTTATACTGAGTAAATGTTTGCACACAACTTTCTACTCACACAAAGGAATGAAAACAACACTACCTGGCTGGAGTCCTAATCATTACATTCTCTCCCATGAAAACTAATAAAATCAATCAGACCAAATATCTCTAGAGGAATCTACTAAAAACTAAACTGGTGATGCGCTACTCAAAGTCACACGTCCCCGTGAGGCCATCTACTGCTCCTTAGCCACAGGATCTACCTCGAAATCTGAAAAAAAATGACAACACGCATATGAGTATAAAACTCCACAAGTAAAACCATAGGAAATGGTTAACAGTCAATTGAGAGCAATTTTAGACTACGAAATATTAGTACGAGCATCTCAAAAGGTAAATGCTCAATTATTTAAATTATAGTAACAAGAGCAATAGATCAAACCATAATAACGAATAAAGAGTGATAAAAATGCCGATGTGATACAAATCATGGGGCAAAATCCTAAATCTAGGATGGGCGTATCCTTAGTATTAATCAAACACGAATTAAAGGTTACCAATGAGATTATAACTCATAACTTCAATAACTTGATTTTTAACATCTTTGTTACTGCTGGGTGTAATCCCAAGAGCTTTAGTAACTCAATTTTAACCTATTTTGTTACCTCTAAGCGTAATACGAAGAGCTTCATTAACATGTTACCGTTGAGCATGATCCCAAAATCTTCAGCAACATCAAACAAATACGCTAGCTGCAGTGTAGTGATAACGCATAAAGGGGTCCCAATCCCAATGTCAAACCCAAGAAAATAAAATAAAAGATAAAATGGCTAAATATTCGCGTGTGTGCATCCCCACATTGCGTTGCTCATACTTCAACTAATGCCCTAGAGGCGCCAAAGGTTCACCAATTAACAATGTATTTTTAGATTCTGATTGAGTTCTCAAGTATGGATGGGTTCGGAAACACTAACAAAATTAATTGGATCACATCCTAAGAAACACTAACAAAATTAATAGGATCACATCTTAACACATTCAAAGCTCCATCCATTAATCTCAATTGGTAGCACATGTAAGGACATTTTCTAGCAATAGTTCAATTATCAAAATTCAGGTTCTATGCAAAACATCAAATATATGTAAGACACAAAATTATTAATGATGATGAATACAATTCAATTTACTTGATCCAAGCCATTGGTTTCATTTATGGACCTTACGATGAACTATTTCAAGCAACATGATTTATCATCGAGAATTTAGGTCACATAAGGAATATCAAATTTATAATATTGAAGAAAACGTCACTTTGCAGGCCCTAAACCATTCAATGGTCCTAAATGCAATAAGGTGCTGGGATCGGGCCCATTGGCCATGCAATCCTGGCATAGATCAACAAGGAAATACACAAAAACAAGAAAACTCTAATACTAGGGAATTAGAGTAAGTTTACTTGCCTTGATTTACAGTAGGATCTCTGATTCGACGGTGGATGATGAAAGTGATCCACTTGGCTCGCCCGATCCAAGCCTCTTGATGGTGTGGATTATATATTCTTGATATGGATGGTGGGTCCTGGTGTTTAGTGATAATAAATTGAGAGTGAGATTTGGAAATGAGTCATTTAGGGTCTTGTATTAAAATGAGTGACGGGTTGGCACAGTTTTGAGACATGGTGCATCTCCGGATCCTCGATTGAGTATATCAGTCCCGTTTGAGGCATTAAACTACTCATGTAATTGAGTTGATTGAAGAAATCATAACCATTACGATAGGAGACTCCTCTATATATAGAGTAGTATCCTACCATTTCTTAATAACCAAGACATTCTAAAATAAGAAACTATCTCATTTTAATCAAAATAGGATTTAGGAAGCACATACATTAAGCAACTCTCTTAATTTAGAGACTATCTAAACCAATGATAGTGATCTCAAAATCAAAGATCATGTGGACTCCATCAGGTGGGACCATCAGGGCCTGCGGGTCCTGGTCTTGGGTCGGGCTGCATCAAGACAGGTCCGGATTAATAGGTCTTGCAAGTGGGGTTAACCAGTGAGTTGTTGTATAGAAGTGGGCTCAGACTGGGTTTTGAGAAGTCATGTTGATGAGTGGATGGGGCAAGTGGGTGTGGTGTTTATGTGTGCTCGGGTGTATGTTTGAAGGCACATGGATGTCAGCGACTATGGATGGGTAAAGGGGCTTTAGAGATAGCCACATGTGGAACATGGGAGAGAGGTGTGGCAGTTTGGGGTTTTGGTTTATGGGCATTCGGCAAATGTGAGATACGGTATTTGGGGATTGGGTGAGTGGGTGGATGATGAATTGTAATGGCAGTGTCTGGATGGTACTATGAATGGTAATGGCAGTGTCTGGATGGTACTATGAATGGTAATGGCAGTGTCTGGATGGTACTATGTGGTGATAGTGTCGTTTGGGTTTTGTTAAGAAGAGGCAAGTTCTGTTATGGTGTTTGGCTAAGAGGATAAACCGGGACTGTTTGGTTGTGTGGATAAAGTTCTGGGGCTGGGTTCTAATTTGATGGAGGTGGTGATGATGGATGGCTATAATGGGGTAGGAAGCAGATTATATGGTTGGTGAAGGAGTGAGGCTGAGGATAATGAATGGGTTCGGTTGGTATACCTTAGTAAGAGGTGATGTTTTGGCTTTGTTTTGGGGTCAGTACGGGGGGAAAGTGTGGTTTGGTTCACTGGATTGGGTGAGTGTTTTGGTTGGCTGGCTTGATGGCTAGGACCATGGTTACATGGGGTCTGGTTTGGATCTGGGGATTGGCTTAAGGCGATGGTGATGGTGGGGCTGGCCACTTGGTTTGGTCTTGTTAGTTGTGATAATGGGGTTAAACAGTAAACTACACTAGAGAGAGAACATAATAAAAGAAACTAAAATGAACAATAACCACAACAATTCATACTGGAAAACATGGAAAATAGGAAACGAGGAAAAAGGAGGTGAGAGTGCACCTGAGACAGAAGGGGAGCTTGTGAGTTTGAGAGACAGAGTGGGGAAGAGGGGGATTTGTGAGGGAGAAACTATTTATAGAAAGAGAGGGAGAAACTGTTTATATATATATATATATATATATGAGAGCATAATGATATGATAATTATTATGAGAGATACAATGGGGGGCCTCACATTCATATCCAATGCCAACAACTTAAATGTGAGGGCCCCCACCCCTAGAGAGAGCACACCCTAGGGAGAAGGATAAATCCTAACAGAGGGGGATCATAAGTCCTTGTGATTGGCCACAATGAGGTAATGAGGAGGGAGGATAGAATTGGATATGGAGACTCAAGATGGGGGAGAATGTTCAAAAGATTGATCCTACCTTGGAGATGCTATCTCCTTTTAACTCAAAATTTCAAAATGATCTAATCTCCACATTCAAAAGGCATCTTAAAAATTCAAATTTCTTTCATCCAATCATGGGTCCCACTAATGACATCATAATGATATGATAATTATATGAGAAATTTGTTTATATATGTAAATCTTATTTTCACATCCCATGTTTAAAAGACAAACTACCAACAAGTATTTTTAAACCAACACACAGCGGTTTTAGATAGCTAGTCCATCTAAAATGTAGCTGATGATTTTGACAGTCTAAATTAAACTAGTTCATGTGCCACATATATATTGGACACAACATCTACAAATCTCTACTTACAAAGGAAAACTGCCAATGGATTCCACATAATCAAACTTGTATGAGCGAGTATTTAAAAGGAAGACTGTCAACCACGATGTCACACAACTGAACCACAGAGAACTAAAAGCATAATGGAAACAGCCAAAATGAGAAATGTAGTACCTGTGTGAGTCACAACTTGTTGCAGACGTTACGGTGCTTTAGCAGAAATCCAAAGCCCCAAGGCCTAAATTTGAGGAGATGGTAGCAGATTCCTTCTTGTTATTTTAGGACAGTTGGGGACGCTCAGATTTGGACATTTAAATTCATGGTAGTGTTTCAAGGCAGGCAAGGGCAATGTGCGAAGATGAATTATGCTTCTTAACTTTGGTAATTCGGATAGTTTGAGAGAGAATAAGTTTGGTAATGGTCCCTCATCTACTTTTTTGGGTTTTGAGTCGTCTTCGGTACTGCTTTTTTTAATCTCACCTTCTATAATCTCCTCTAATTCATCACAATTACGTACATCAAGGTACTGTAGGGCCCCTAAATCTTCAACCATCTCAGACGAGAAGAGGCTTTTTAGCGCATTACAACGTCGAACTACAATTTTTCTCAGCTTTTTGAGGCATACCTTTGACACTTGTTCAAATAGCTTCTTCAACTTCGGTAACATATAGAGATTCAGATGCTCAATATTTTCCAGTGCATTTTTTCCATCATGTCTACAATCTACAATGCACTCTATTTCCCAACACGAGTGGAAGAAAAGTATTTTTAAGCCCTCCCAGCTGTTTAAATCACCCACTTACTGAGAAACAAGTTCTCCATGTACAGCATGCAACAACATTAAGCCTTGTGTGTGTGCTGCAATCACCTTAACCCCATCAGGATAATTTTTGCCACCATCTATTTGCATCTGCCTTGCACAAGGTAAATCCTCATTTAAAGGAAATTGGCCAATATTAATTTTGAATTTCTCCAATTTTGACCATGGCCAATGGGGCGCATGTTCTTCCACACAATTAATGTCATGGATGTATATCTCGAGAGAAATCAAGTCTTTCAATCTCGCTACCTCGCCATGAGTGGTGTTAGTTGCAGCTTCTTGCTCACTTTGTTTAGCCCATGTTACTTTTGTCATCATCAAGTGCAGATCTACCAGGCTAGATAACCCATATAAAATATTGGGTGGAATTATTAGCCCTTCATCAATATATGACAGATCTAACCTCTTTAGTTGATGCAAGTTTTGCATTTCACAAGGCAAGGTGATCATGCTAGAGTATGACAGATCTAGAATCTCAAGCCCCTTTAGCTGCCCTAAAAATCTCAGATCTCATAATGTTTTACATTCTTTCAAGATGAGTGCACGTAACCGGGGCAATGAAGATGAGGAAATCACTAACGATTCAATGTTAGTTGCAGACAGATCAAGAATCTTTAGTCTTGGCATGAGTTCAAAGAAGCTATGAGGGACATAGGTGATAGGATTGTTTCTCAGAAACAGCAAGACTAGATTGCAACAATTGGGCCCAGAAGGAAGTTCATTGATGGCACTGTCCATCAACGAAATTATCTCAATATCTTCTGTCTCTTCAAGGGGTGGCTTATTTAAGCGCTTGCCTGCTTTAACCAAGAATTTTGATTTTGGGCCTCCTTCACGGGAAGGTAAAGATGTGATCCAAACTGCGAAGCTGCGAATTACATGATGCATCTTAACATTATTATGATGTTTAGTCCCTCCCTCCAAAAGGCATTTATCCTTGAGCCTGTCAACAATTTGATGCCCCTTATTTGACGCCTCCACCAAATTATGGGCCTTATGATCTATAAATCCTTCTATTGTCCAAATATTAACTAGGTCATCAACACTAATCTCATGATCTTTTGGAAATAATGAACAGTATAAAAAACACATCTTTACCTTGTGATCTTTCAACTCTTCATAACTCGGCTTCAAACAATTTTCAAACACTTCAGTCTCCATGCCTCCAATCTCATGTGCTGCCGATGCTTTCAATAACGTCAACGTGTTTTCCCATAGCTCTTTCCGGGTCTTATCTCGCATTGCCTTTGCAACTGTTGTGATTGCCAATGGCATACCACCACACTCCTCCACAACGTTGGCAGCAATGTCTTGAATGTGTGGCTCCCAGTCCACCTCCCCAACATTGGCAACAAACAATTCCCATGCTTCCCCTTTGGTGAGAGTCTGCATTCTTATCTTTGCATCAGCCAACATATCATGGCAGACGTGGACGAGTCGCATAGTTATGGCAATTTTGGATCCATTTTGCCTATTGGGCACTGGAATTCCAACATTTTCCAAGTCAATCTTTTGCCAAAGATCATCTATGATTAGCAGGTACCTACTATTGCTCATGAATCCAGATAATCGCTTAGACCTGTTATTGTAGGTTTCATCTGGATAGACCAAGTCTATGCCCAAACTTTCCATAATTTCCCTTTGAAAATCTTTCACGGTTGAAGTCTTTGGACGCAGTCACCCGAATCACCGTGAATTTTTTGGTGACATGGAGCTTTTTTTCAATGGCTTCCATGAGATGGGTCTTCCCTATCCCTCCCATGCCATACACGCATATGGTGCTCTTGCACTGGTCGTGCAAGTGGCCCAAAACCTCCTTCATAGTATTTTGAAATGAGTCCTGACCAGGAGCTGCAGGAATGGTGGGCGCCTCCTGACCAGGAGCTACAGAAGCGGTGGGCGCCTTCTCCTCCTTCCCTGGTGATGAAGAAAACAACTCTTTCCGTCTGAACTTGCCTCCTTCCCTATGGACTCTGACTTCTTGGAGCTTCTTAGCAGTCCTTCCAGCCAGTTTGTAGCGAGACAAAAGGGTCAAGGTCCGCCTTTGGTTGAATTCTGATATAACGGAGTTGATTTCGCCGTTCAGTTCTTGGGCCTGCCTGAGCCAGACCTCGACTTCCTCCTTGAGCTTCTTACCTTCTCCTGAGGCACGCTCGTTTTCTAAGTCACGGCACTTGGCCTGTAGCCTTTCAGCTTCTGCGCGAAGAGCGTTCACGTTTTCATGGAGATTTCTCAAGCTAGCTGTTTGGTTGGAGATTTGAGTGATGAGATTTGGAATGATCTGAATGATGGTAACAATAATTTCCATGATGGATGGATGAATGGACAGATCAATGAGAAGTGTGGATGGAGAAAAAATGCAGATAGCAGAGAATAGAAATAGTTGTGTGTAGATTGTATTGTCTCTTCTGTAGCAAATCCTTTCCTTCAAGGATGAGGAAAGGACGAGAGAGCATATGTGCCATCTCTTGTCATTCTTTTGCATTAGAAGAAAAAAGATGAGAGACATTCAAATGTTTGTGGCCCAACTGGCCCCGCTAGGTAACAGCTAAGGTCAAGAAAGGTTTTGAAGCGGATGAAGTAGTTAAAAAAGCAGATTGAAAGAATAGAAACATTCGAGTGGAATGTCTCTTTTGGCTGAGCTACAGTGCAGCACCTCTGCATTGTAGTACAATATGGTGCAGAACCCTTCCTGAATGCATGGTGGGGTGTATATTTTCAAATTTGAAGCTGATTATAGGCCTTAACACTCATTGTATTCGTCTATATAGAAAAAAAAAATCATCATATTTAATGTATCTTAATCTTCAAAGTTAGTTCCGACAACTGTTGGATTGGTCACACATGAGGGACTCCCTCCATTTCTATCCCGAACAAAGAGAACAAAAAATGCAAGTTCGTCATCTGTTCCAGTAGCCATCTTACATATTTTAGTGAGAATTTATATACTGATCACTACATAGGGTGTTAGGGCCGATAATCAGCTTGGATTTTGAAAATGTAGGCCCCACCATCATCATGCATTTGCCCGTGCCTCTTCTTTAGCAAATCCTTGTGCCTTCAAGGATGAGGAAAGGACGAGAGAGCATATGTGCCATCTCTTGCCTTTCTTTTGCTTCAGAAAAAAAAGGATTGATTACACAATTACACATTCAAATGTCTGAGGGCAAACTGCCCCACCAGGCAGCATGTGAGGTCAAGAAAGGCTTTGAAGCAAATGAATCAAGGATAAAAGCAGATCGAGAGAATAGAAATTGCGTGTAGTGTCTCTTCCTTTAGCAAATCCTTGCCTTCAAGGATGAGCAAAGGAGACGAGCGAGCATTTGTGCCCCATCTCTTACCTTTCTTTCGCTTAAAAAGAATTAGTGTTTTTATTGTTTTTTCATGTCTAGGGTCCACAACACTTTATTATTATTATTTTTTATGAACTAGGGTATCCCTCGCCAGCCTTCGGACCTTTGGTCTCCGGCACTTAATAGGCTTGATTAGCATCTTAGCCTGTTGGACTCTTATGAGGCCCATCAAATTCTTCAAACAATTTTATTCTTTCTTTCCCATTTTGGGTTTTTTCATATAATATGGGCATGGCTCAATTTTTACCAATATAATTCCTTCTCACTCACCAACCCTTGGATTAGATCTAATCCTAATTTCACACTGCTATATACAGTCCTCAAACCTAAAATATTAAGTGTAGCTAGGATCATTTGATTGGCCTCATATTCTTATCCCATTGTATCCATGACCAAGCATTTCCATTACCGCACCTGCCTCCATTGTCATTCATCAAGTGGCCTGCGACTGAAAGTGGGGACTTTTCGAGAAACGTGAAGGCTTTTTTTTTTTTTTTTTTAGCATCCTTGGTTATATGCATCTATATATAGGGGAATTTTCAGGAGCACGCATTTTCCTTGGGTCTTAATGTGCACACCTTCCAGTGGGACCCACCTTATCACCAATCCCATTGGACCATATACACACGTCTTGATAGTCACTAATCCCATTTCTTTTACGCCTTGGATATGTTGGAAGTAGGTGGGCCTTGTTGATAGGTTTTCAAAACTTTTAACCCACTTGAGGTAGAGATCAAGTATCTATAAGGCTAGAAATCCAATGTAGGATCCAAAACCTTTCTCATGAATCAAGATCAGAAGATACAATATTTAAAAGATAGAAAACAACAGCAACAAGCAACTACAAAAATCTATAGAAGAGATGTTGTAGATCTAACATTGGGAGCTCGGTTGTACTCTAATCGAGAAGTTGACCACTTGGCTTGTTGAGAAACTCTTTTGCAAGAACAAGAAGAATCTCTAAACACCTCTTGATCTTCCACGCTATGACCTTCTATCAGATATTTTCTCAACGAAAACTGTGGGATCTCCAAAGAGACTAAAACCCTAGAATCTCTATAAGGGAACCAGAGGAGAGAGGGGTGTGTGCAATCAATCATGGACGTCCAGCCCTCTATTCTCTTTTATAGCATGAGAGCACCTCCCCTCTTATTATAATTAGAAATCTCACTTTTATTATAACCATGTATCCTTTTTCTCCTTCCTTTAAGAGTTCAAATAGGATTAGAAACAATATCTTATTAGGGCTAACGTGAGGACCAATATGGATTCCTTAGAAGTTGGTTCCACTGGGATATCTAGACCCCACATCTCATATGCAACTTGGACCCACAGTTAATTGCTAATAACTCTGCTAAATAAATGCAATTTAACTCTAGTCTTAGGAATATATTACAAGAAGACCCTAATATTTCCTATTACTACAAGTAGGTCATTCCATCAATTATATCCATTGATCAATTGGATTAAACTTATCCAACCAAGTTAAGTCCATATCTTATTATCCTTGTGACCCAATTAATCACAGTGATTATCAGTACCATCTAATTAACTCTTAATTGAGATAGGTGCGCACTCACCAATGATAAATCCATTAATTGGCACAAAGGGATATATCTATAAGAGGATAGATTCTATTTTTATAATTATATGTTCCCACAGTCCTACTATCACGTACCCAAGACACCAAGACCTATATTTTGACTTCACTCATTGGCGACTCAAAATAAACGCATAGCAAGAATTTGAGTTCATTAATCTCTCAGGATTAAAAGCCTATTGCTAGGGAATTATAAAAGCAATCCTTAAATCAAAGACAGATTTGCATAAGGTGCAACTCATGGTCTTTCAGGAAATACGATGTATCAGTACAATGATCAAGAGTCATACACTCTGATGATTGATACAAGTCACACTATCTCATAGTGATCATAATGCTACAACCTTGTTAGATGAGATGCTCAATCTCATCACTGGCTGTGAATCAATTCAAGTATAAGATTTGTAATCTATGTCTCATGTATGCGGATTTCATTCGCACATTTGGATTACATCTAATATACTTGTGGGCTCCGGTTCATCTCATAAATCATCATGTCATACCGTATTGGTCATGTGCAAACAAAGAATAAAATACCATTAATAAAGCATGATTATATTTATTAAGAAATAAATCAATTTATTTATATCATCCACTGGATTGAGACCATATAATCTAACATGATCAACATTCAACAGCCCAGTTTTTTATTATATAAAATCATTGAACTTGTGGGCCATAGATGAAGGGACTAGGATGATTTGATGGGCCTCAGATTTTATATAGAGTTAGGGCCAATCTAGATCTTTCAAATCCCCCAAAGTCACATTGATTGGTGGCCCAAGTGGGCACCACAATGAGATGTGCAACATAAGTATTGCACTGGTGAACAACCCACACACACACACACTCACTCACTGGTGATCTAGTGCGCGAGGTGCGCATGCCTAGTGGGCCCCGCACCCATCTGCGCAGCCCACACATAGGAACTCCCATGGCAGCCATCAATCCTTTGGGTTTGCACCGACCCAAATGAAACTAGAAAATATTGGTGGCATGGTTTAAAGTCTCAGTCAATACCGCCTTGTATCGGCCCATACCGGTACGATAATTTGAAGTGTATCGTCTTGGTGTCGCTCTATTAAAATTTTTTCGAACTATCGGGTATTATGTCACCCTATTAAAAAATCTCCAAAATATCGGATATTATCTGTTGATATCTCAATTTATTGGTCTTAACCGATACATAGGCCTATTTTTTTTTACTATATTTAAAGCTTTTTTTTTTTATTTTTTATTTCTCATATTCTACTTCTTTCTTCCTTCTTCCAAATATATTAGATGTTGCCCTTGTTCTTCCTCGACACCTTTTTTTTTTTAATAACTTCCTCAACACCAATTTCATTTCCAAGCCATAAAAAATACATATTTTTTGTTGATTTAGTCCTAAAAAATCATATACAATTCTACTAAGGTTAGCATTTTTTTTTTAAAATGATTTTATAAAATTATGTAGATATAGCTTAGAAATGATGATTGCATGCTCTTTTTGTTGTAGATATCTTTCATTACCATTTTGAGGCTAGATCTACTATTTGAGGTTTTAAAAATTAGGGTTTTTGTTGAAATCTTGTAAATCTTTGTAAAATAGGTACTCAAATTTGTCATCATTTTAAATAAATCATAAATGTTTAATTGCTTTGTGCTTTATCATATTATCATGATAAAATATGGTATTTTGATAATCACAACTGACTTGATGATTGAGTGATGAGTACAAACTTTATTTTCTTAAATCTCGCACTAATAGATAGCTCATAAGTCAAAATCATGGTTGCATTTTATAAAACTTATGATATTTTAGCTTATTTTGGTATATACGTCTAAATTAATTTAATTGTAATAAATAAAATTTATACAATTTTTGAGACACTGATAATTTAATTTATAGTTGTTACTAATGGAAAAAGTATATTATTTTTCAATATTTTATAATGTTATTGATTTTTTTTTTTTTTGATATTCTTTTCTATTTTTTTTGGATTAAAAAAATTCACGCCTCGTTGGACTGCAAACTGTGACTGGTATCGATACGATATCAATTTTTGGGGCCGGAGGATACCGCGACCAATACCGCAAGTTTGAACCATGGTGGAAATGATTGATATTTTAGCAAAATTATGTGATACGATTTTGAGACCACTATGCAGTGAATTATTCTGACAGTAAGGACCGATATCGGTATCTATCAGTATCAGCTGGCCGGTATTTTAAACCATGATCCTAACCCTTTTGTGCCTCTAATTTTCTTTTATATAAATAAATAAATATATATATATATATATATATAGAGAGAGAGAGAGAGAGAGAGAGAGAGAAAGATATGCTCCTATGAAAGATATCTTTCACATTAAATGAGAGATTGTGTGGGGATTCTCACATTTATATTCAATGTCAATAACTTAAATGTGAAGAATATATATATATATATATATATATATATATATATAACACTTCTTATTGGAATAGAAGTGCTTGGACGCGCCCTCCTTAATCGGATTGGTCCCATTTTGTTGATCAAAAATTTCTTGGTCCTAAATGTGGAACTTCTATGATGGATCTTGGTGCACCCGAGGGTCAATCCATATGGTTAGGGCTCAATGTATTTCCCAATGTGCCCAGATTGAGTTCAGAGATATTTTTACCCAATTTAGGATAATTTAATTTCAAATTTGAGCCTTATGTTTGATTGGGGCCTGATTTAAATGGATTAAAATGACCAATCAATTTGATTCCAAATAAATCAAATATTGATCTAAAACAGGATCCAAGAATTTTGGATCTTGCACTCTTGGCATCAATATCTTAAAAACGAACATAGTTGTCCAATTTTTATGCACTCTTGTGGGGCTCCAATTTGTCTTCTGAACTGTTCCATATTTTCATAGAACTAATAAACCCCAAGGTGTAAAAGCTTTGTATCTTATATTCTCAAGGATTTTGACAAATATAACTATTTTTTCTGATTTTCTACACTCCTTGGGGACCCGAAATCATGATCAGAGAAAAAACTACAAGGGGGAGGGTCTCACGGTTTTTGTGTTTATGTAAGTGGTTAAAAACAAAAATCAAAGATCAATACAGAATATTAAATAAAAATGAAAAAAGAAAATCTTTTGTAAAAATGACATTAATTCTTTTGTAAAAATAAAAGAAAATCTTATCTTTCAAAAAAAATAATAATAATACAAAAAAATTGACCATTAAATAACTTCCCTTTTAATGGAAATGGAAAGGGAAGATGAAATATGAAATACCCATTCAATCATCACCCTAATAATTCAATACCTTGGAAAGTCTAGGGCCCAACTAGGTCTCCACCTGTTTTTTCTTTCACCCCTTATCTCATTAATAATCCTATGGTTGTTATTAAAGAAAGAAAAATCTTATGGTTGAAGCTCATTTCACCATAAATTCCTTCATATCTTATGCAAACAAACGGAACCTAAGAGAAAGCAAATAGTAATGGACGAATGTATATAGTTCAAGAGCAGATTTCAAGTCTAATGACGCCCACATGCATGCGTCCCATCTTAGAACAGCTTGTAGTAATTTAGTTATTTTCAGTTCCCTCTTGTTTAGCATGTAATTTTACTTTCATTTTTCTTCTTATTATGGGTGGCAACATGGCGGGTTTCGCACGGGTTGGGGTAAACTCAAATCCACCCATCCCAAGTTTACATCATCCAAACCCAACCCACTCCATGACGAGTCTTTAGAATATTATACCAAACCTCCTCCGTTTGGGTTGGGGTCACGTTGAATTTAACGTTTAAAACTTATTAAATATATAAATGCATGGAAATGAGTGTGGTAGGGACCAAACACATGCACCACCTTCTCTTCCCATATACCTTAAGTTAATGCCCAATGCCACTTGTACCGCATGAGTTTTGTTTATATCTTTAGTAATAAATAAATATATATTAAATACACGGGGTGGGCGAGGTAGAACTACAAAATCCAAATTCGGCCTGAACGAAAACACCACTACCAAACCCGCCCCAAATAAGAACGAGTACGAAACAGAAAAATACCGTTTCATCCAATCCACCTTCGCCGACTGTGTATAATCTTATGCTAACTAATGCACCCTTTCAATTTCTTCTTGGAATGAAAAAAAATCAAGAGATATTACACAGTTAGCGAATGTGGATCGGATGAAACGGTATCTACTTGTTTGTACAAAATATGGGATCCAAACTCTAATATGAGCAGCTCAGGGGCGGTCCCCATTTAAACCCAACCCATTGTCATTCTTACTTATTATCATTGTTATAAAAAAGGGTTATGAGGAGGTAAAAGAGGAGACGGTTAGATGTTTGTAATGGATTCTATATGTTAGCAAGAACAATAGTAAATGCCAATCGATTGATAGCTCAGTTCGTGAGGCACTTCCCTTCCACACAAACAATTATGGATCAATCATTGACTGTAGTGTTGATGATGTTCACAATTTTTTCAAAATACATGAAGAATTAAGACAACATTTTCCTCTTTTTTAGCTATACAAAAAAGATGAATGGTTTCAATCATAAATTGGCAGAACATAAAAAGTCTAGAAAATTAGATCTCTCATGATATAGAGATTTTTAAAAAATTTATCAAAATCCATTAGGAATAGACAAGAAATTTGATCGCGTCGCCATTTTTATCCATATAAAAAAGATGAATGATTCGGATTATGAATGAGGTGGTGCGAAATCGTTTACTGTTCTATGGGCCTCAAGGAAGGAAAAAGTACAAAGTGAATCAGTGTTCATGAACTGTACCAAGTTCTTGCAACAGGTGGTGTGAAACCATTACGTAGGGGCAGGGGTGAAAATGAAGCTATGAAAATAGACTTATTTACACTATTTTCATATCAAGGTTTACACATGTAAATCATTTACATATGCAAACAAACGACTCCTCATAAATAATAATGCACCATAGTGGGATCCACCTATTAAAATCTAAAACCCACGATGAACACGATAGTCAACATTCACTCCAATATGCTCTAAGGCTTGCCATGAGATTGATCATTCATAAAATACATAAATAAGTTATTAAACAAATTATGCATTTATACATAATCAATTTGATGGTGTACCTATCTTAAATCAAAGTGGAAATTTGCAAAACCCCATATTAGGGCATTTAAAAGTTTTAATTGGTGGAACCCACTATGGGAGTCCCAAGTTTAGCATCAAAGGATCGTTTTAAAAATATGCTTTCTTCTAGGTTCCTCTTCTTGAGTTAGATCCTCTTGGGTTGTGACTAAAGAAATAAAAAATAAAAAATTGGTGAGGCTCCCTGGCCAAAGCCATAGAGGATCTACACTTCAAGGTAGGACCCCAACTCCAAAGTAATAGGACTTGTAGCAGAGATTGTCCCACCAATAAAATAACAGAGAATTTTGAGATCCACCTATCTCAAACAAGTTAAAAAACAAAACCAAACCAAAAAAAAAAAAGGAAAAACCAGTGGGGTACTATTAGTTGTCCATTGAAAGTCATTAAGTGGACAGTAAACGAGTTAAGGCTCATTATTCAAGTGGTAAGGAGTGATAGTTCTCTCTTGGATGTCAAGAATTTGAACCCTGGGTATGCTACCTCTTCTTGCGTACGTGGGCTTACTCTCTCACTTGATGGGCTCTCTTTCCGTGTGTGTGGGCTTTCAATTTGGCTAAAAAAAAAAAAAAGATGGACAGTAAACGAAGTTTCTATCTTCAATTAAAGAGTTCAGATCTGGTGAGGTAAAACCATACGGTGACTGTGAGTGGACCATTCACTATCCGCCATGTCACCACGGACAGCCTGCCATGCATCCGGGCAGGGACTGCCCGTGGTGACATGGCGGACCCTGAGTGGTCCACTTAGGGTCACCATGCGTAGACCCACTCAGAGGATCCCGAGTCTTGATTAAATAGTTGATAACATATGTTCCCCAAGATCCCTTTTTTTAAATTGTTAAATTCTAATAACCGATATCTAACACGTCAGCAAATTTTGTAAGGCCAACCCTGATAGGATCTCAGATTATTAAAACAAGTCTACACTGTTGACCCTAGATTTTAACAATTTTACTAAGTGCAGTTGTTGTAGTAGTTTAGCCCAAATGGAGAAATCATTGTCAAATTCGGTTAAATGAGGATTAACAAGAGGGTTTGTGTGTGTAGGGTTTGGATCAAACATAAATGGACCTTAACACCAATAAGACTTGAGGGATTGTTTAAGGGTAGAGACCCTTAAACCAGGAGTTAAATTAAATCTAACTGGACTGAAGGTCCAGCCAATTCTAACCCATCATGACACATTTTCATTGCCTCATCCCTTCTAATTGATGTGCATGAGCTTCTATCTGAGCAGGCCCAACAAAGAGGGAGCACAAATCATGTATCAACTTGAGTTTGATCTGTGTTTATGCCTTTTCAGATCTAGAATTGTGACAATTGTACTGTGATGTTCCATATAACAATCACATCCTTAATTGTGCTGTAACATTGGATCCTAACAATCTATATCAGAAATCAGGATTAAGACCCTCTTCTGTAACTTCAAATCCTTTCATTTAAATCATAACCCAAGAAACTAGTGAATCAAAGAATCCAACAAAAATTACTGTACATCAATCTATCCATGTAAAGGGAGAGAACAGAAACTTCAAGGAAAATTCACTCTCTAAATCAGATAATCAATCTGTTATAAGAGTGATCAATAACCCAATTACGTTCGTTGAATCAGGGTCATGATCCAATGCCCGATGGGTCTCACAACTGTGGACCCAACTAAAAACCAGGACAAAAAAAAAATATAGGGCCCCAGATCCAAATCCTGGGATTGGATCATTTGGGTTAGCTTTTTGGGATTGGATAATTTGGGTGGTAAGTAAATCAAGTGCACCCATTGAACTTTATTTAAATGGAGGGTCAACTGGTCAAGAGTCTGAGATCTAGAGAAACCCCAAATTTTTAAGCAAAATATCATTTTGGAGTGGAAGGCACGCAATCATATCTTATCAAAGGAGGAACTTTTTGATGGTAACATCTACTTTGATCATTCACAGTTAGCCCCAACCATGCATGACAATTTCCAAGGAAGTCCTAGAAAATTTCGCAGCCGTAGATCTGATCACCATCATCATCATCATCACTACCACTACCACCAAAGTTCCAACTATGTTGAGATCAGCTGTACAAATTCTATTTCTCCATTGAAATATGTCCTGAGCCAAACCTTTGGATATGAGATGATTTTATCTTACCCTTTCGAATGGTAAATAAAAGAAGAATTGGCTAATTACCCTCTCTACTTAAAAACCAAGAAAGAGCTTGTGATGACTACATGATCTGAAAGTCTGGCCACCCATATATGCTTGGGTTATCTGAATGTTCCTGATGGAGCCATGATCAAATGCCATGTGTGGACCATGGCCCACTGCTGGTCTGATATAAGGATCTATTGTTCAAATATATATAGAGATTGCCCCTTGAAAATTTCAGGGGCCATAAAATACTCATAACCCTAGGCATTCTTCACACCTTAAAATGCTATGTCTCATGTATAGCAAGGTGTATGTGTCTCATGTCTCTTTCTATCCAATGTGAACACAAAAAATACCCTTTGTATCTCCTCATTTGTGAATCCCTTGTATGAACAGAATCTTCCTAACAATACCCTGCATTAATATATATTTCAATGGACCCATCAAATCCACAAAAAACATTTGATCCCAACATGTATGTATGATCTCATTGGATATATGTTTATTAAAATAGACATCACTCTTGTCACACAAACTAGAGAATGCTAATCAAGGCAAGTCACTTAACTCTATAAATACTCCTGCAATTCTCCCAACATTATCCAAAAAAGCTTATTTGAGTGATCAATGGCTTCTCTTCAACAAACAATGGGTGAAACCTATGTGCCCACTGAGCTCCTAATTGCTCACATTGCCAAAATTCATGCAAGCATCAGTAGTCTTGAGTCCCTGAGGCCTTCCAAGCCTGTCAACAGCCTCTTCACTCAGCTTGTAAAGCTATGCACTCTTCCCTCATCCGTTGACGTCCGGTGCTTGGCGGTCGACTTGCAACGCATGCGCGAGAGCCTCATTAACCTCTGCGGGCAGGCCGAGGGCCTCCTAGAGCTTGAATTCTCCACTCATCTCAACAAACTCCCACACCCCATGAGCCATCTCAACCTCTTCCCCTACTACACCAACTATGTCAAGCTGGCTAGCATGGAGCACCAAATCCTCTATGATAGTGGAGTGGTGGAACCAAAGAGTGTCGCCTTTGTGGGATCTGGTCCCATGCCTCTAACATCTATTATCCTGGCCACCCATCACATGAAATCAACCCGATTCGTCAACTTCGACATTGATGGGTCGGCAAACACATTGGCCCGCCAGCTCATCAAGAAGGATGATGATTTGGAGAAGAGGATGGAATTCAAGACATGTGATATCATGGATGTTACTGAGGAGATTGGGTCATTTGACTGCATTTTTCTAGCAGCTCTGGTGGGGATGAGCAAGGAAGATAAGGTGAGGATATTGGGCCACATAAGGAAGTGCATGAAGGGTGGGGGGACTTTGTTGGTGAGGAGTGCAAATGGGGCCAGGGCATTTCTCTACCCCATTGTTGAAGAGGATGATTTGCATGGATTTGAGGTTCTCTCCATCTTCCATCCCACTAATGATGTAATCAATTCAGTTGTTTTGGTGCGCAAACCTATCTATTAAACAGGAGCTTAGGAGCTTCAATGTGTTTGTCCCTCTGCAGGCTGAAGTCCTAACAAGTGCTAGAGCCTAGAGGTAGTATGTAGTGTTTTCTCTGTGGTGGGTGGGGTATATTTACTAGTTTCTCTCTCTATGTTTGCTTATTGAAGTGTTTGGGGAATGGATTTGTGTTGGGGGCGTTACTAAATGATTCAGCATCTACTGAAATCTTCAATTTGCCTTTGTGCAAAGTTTCTCCCTTTAGCTTTCTTTCTTTTCATTTCAAGACTTTGCTTTTATCAGACATTTAATAGACATGATCATCCACAAAATGAAAACAAATTAAATCACAAATGAGCAAGAGAGCATTCAGTCCCATTGCCTGGATCGACCACAATGGAAAATAAGAATTCATGTAGCACGCTCCAAAATATATAGTTGGGACTAGGCTTTGATGACGATGGTGATGATTTAATATGTGATCAATGTGAAGGTAGGCCAACTCTAAAAATTTGGCTGATGAAAGGACAAGCAAGATTTTGAGTGATTCTGCCCCCCTCTGATTGATTCAAGTACAGTTGGTCCAGATTTTGTTTCCATTACCTTCTTAACATGTATAAATGTGAGAATAATTAAAGAGAAATGAGTAGGTGTATCTACAACTTGACTTTTGTGATGTATCAATGTGGAGGTTTTTTATAAACCATTCTCACCTCTATTTAAAAAAGGAAAAGAAAAGGAACCTTGATAAGGTGACAAAGCCTTGAAACAAGTAAACTGAAAGCCTGCACCAACTTCTGACTGGGTCATGAATGGATCAAGTGTTTTCTTCAAGCCACTCAAAATTTGACTTACTTAAATTTTTGAATTTTTACATCTAAGCATATGCTTTGAAATTGGAATGTGTGCTATCTGCTGCTCCCATCAATCATATTATTTTTCAGAAGACTTCACCAATTCGAAACATCTACTTTGAGGATCATTCGATGGTACCCCATCCACAGAAAGACCAAGGGCCAGTTTATTTTCAAGAAAATGAATTTCTAAATACTCTAGAAAGTGCAATCATAATTGCAGAAACAGGTGAAAACCCATATATCTTAGGAAGGTAAAGGTCTAATCAGTCTCCATGTTTTCAATCATGTGCTTAATCATATGGTGTGCCACACTCTTACTGAAACTGAAATCTTTGGATAAATCCATGGAGGGCATGGGATTCATCTTGAACGGTCTAGATTACTTTTATGTAGGGCCCACGATGGAGTTGGGGGACACTGGTGATCACTGGAAAATCCTGTAGTAGTCCAGACTGTATATGCAGTATATTCAACCTGAAGATGAAAGAGGGTCTTAATAGAGATTTTTCAACCTTCACTGATATTGTCCCTCTTTTCAGTGTGGGTCCCCCTTCCCATCTCCAGGAAAAAAACAAAAGCAGTGTGGGCCATATGGCCTGCATGCCAACACTAAAGGACTGTCCACATTGGGTACCTTACAGCTAAAACCACATTCCACCCATAGAACTGGACCCATCTAATTTGGACCATCCTAATTAAGAACTATCTACTTCTAACTACAAAAGTACAAATCATGAGGACCAGCTCAGGGGGGCTGGCCCCCTATCGCTTTGGGGAGGGAGCCCGTGGGTGAGGGGAGTAAACCTCGAGTAAGGTGGAGTAACCCGTATGACCTCTGGTGAGGTAACACTCCCTCGGGTGAGGAAAGGTACCTGCCGAGATTTGAGCCTTGAACGGGCACGGAAGAACTGCCACCTCTTACCACGAGGGGGAACAGCATACTTCTATCATCCATTTTAACTAGAGCTCTGTGCATGTGGTGATAGCCCTGCAAAGCATTGTATAGACATTACTCAGTACAAGCATGATTGGATTCATTGCTGTCAGTTTTCACTGGCTTCCTAATCCTGCCTGAATTTGAGGTGTCTTCAATTAACTGATTTAAACCAACATACAAAAAAGGAATGTGTAGTACAAAGCAAAATTTACAAAACACAAGAATCAGGGAGGATCTCAAATCAAAATGTTTTTCTTCTTAATTGAAGAAACCTACAACCATTCTTCATTGGTAGGTTCCTTATTACAATATCACCCAGAGACAGAGAGAGAGAAAGCAACACACTTAAGAAAAATGCAATGCAACAACTAACAAGATAGAGAGAAACCATGAAAAGAAAAACAAACAAAACACAAGAAAGAGAGAGCGAGAGAGAGAGAGAGAGAGATCTAATCTAATCTTGGAATGAAATAGGGAGCTCATTTCTGGGGGTCTTCTTCATTCAATCCATCTTTTTCATGCTCTAAACCTGAAGCCCCATGAAGCCACACACACTTCTCCCTCATTATATAGGGCTCTGCATATAACAAAGAGGAAGGGCTAGATTGAGAATAGCGATCAATGGGTGCAATCCCAATATCTTCTGTCATTTTAAGGGATTTGGAATCTTCGTAGTTTATCCGAGGGAGTCACCTTTCGGCGTGCGTTTCGGGCCACATCTTTCCATTTGTGGCAAACAAAAGACCATAAATGGTCGTCACTTTAGGTGAGGCAACCTAGGAAGGAACAACAAGGTGGGGAGGACTGAGTGATGATGACATTTCAGCTCCATTTTCAATGTACGGATACCAAGTAAGACGAATCTAGTCCCTTGGATTTTTGTGTCTGGACTCTGGTGGATCGGATCCACAAACAAAAAAAAGGTTCCCTATATGGAGTTGAAGGATGCTAGTGCCACCTCAATTGAATCATCTGATTTGTTGTCTTGGAACGGATGGCCCAACCATCAAAGAGGAATCATTTTATTATTTTTAATTTTTTAATTTTTTTGGCATTCAATGAACAATACCAAAGATTTGAGATATGGCCCATTAATTGATGATCTATCAGATCAATGGTCAACAGACCATATTACTTGGGACTTCTGCTCGCCATTTGAAAATTCTTTTCTTAGCCCACAACCTCAATTCTGTAAAAGTGAGTAACTTCCAAATACTTATTTAATGTTCACTATAGTCGAACTGTTAAAAGATTAGTAAAACAGAGATAGGTAGGGTTGTAAACGGGTCGGTTCGGTCTGGATCCATGGTAGGCCTAGAACCGGAACTGTTAAGGAAAAGGTGGAACCGGATCCGGAACCGTTTCGGAACCAATTTATTGGCTCCAGAACCGGAACCAGAACCATATATGGGACGGGTCTGGATCAGGGTCCGGATTTAGGTAGAAAATGATATTAGAAAAAAAAAAAACATGATTTTTAGGGGAGATTTTCGAAATTTGAGGTAATATGTCGGGTCTCCGGTCCACGAGTCCGAACCAAGGTGGCACCAAACTCGGACCCATTTACTTATCGAAGCCTAAATAAGGACCCAAACTCAGTTTTTAACGGGTCGGAACCTCCGGATAATCAGAAAATCGAATACCCATTTACATCCCTAGAGATAGGGAAGGGATGGGGTTTTCAAAATAAGGGCAGTTTCTTTCTTCTTTTCGTTTTTTTTTTTTTTTTTTTTTTGATCATTTACCAAGTGACAGCTCCTGTTATGGAAATCCCACAGCTAATATGGGTCAGATTGGTGGGGAAGGGGGATTGTTGGTTAAAACTTCACCGACCAGGAGTCTATACTATAAACCAATGAATCCTAGCAAACCAATATTAGTAGATTAAGGGGTCGTTTGTCTTTTACACGTGCGATATGTAAATACAATTTACACATGTAAAAGATGAATATTCAAATTTTAAGTATGTAACGTTTACACATGTGTTTCTTTTTACAACGTTTGTCTAATAACACCATTTTCGCATCATTTATACATGTGATTCATTTTTTTATGTTTGTTTCAATGATATGTGTACATGTATTAAACGATTTTGTAAATGATACTTATTAATTATTAAATTATATTCTACTATAATGATATGAAAAGAAGACAAAAAAGGTTTGGTTTATATCAAAATTTTTATTTGCATTTTAAATCTTTAAAAAAGAACATGTGAAATATACTTTTCAAAAATAGATATTTCTATCAATGATCACATTTTAAAAAATACATTCCAACATGTTTGCTTAAGGAAATAAGAGTTAATAGTCTGATGGTTAAGAAAAATAGGATTATTATTAATATTTCTATTAATTAATATTTAGTTCAATATTATCTTAATTCATTATTCAATTTGCATAAAACTTTATCCATGCATCTCACTGGCTTTATGCCAATATTAATCAATTATAGAAAGTTCTTAAAATGAGTATTTTATTGCTAAGTTCAATTATATTAAAAGTAACGCAAATTTATTATGTTTAGATAAAATTGCATTTATATATTATTTTGTAATGATACTATAATGCTATATAATATACATTCTTTCTTTTCTCTTACATTCATTTATACATATTTAAATATTTTTAAAGTAATACAATAATAAATAATTTTAGAAAAATCATTAAGACATTGGAAGAAAATATAAAAGGAGAAGAGAAGATAGAGAATTAAATTCTAAAAGAATAACCTACAGAGTAGATAGATTTTAGAAAGGGGTTTTTTTTTTTTTTTTTTTTTTTTTGTATAGTAAGGCAATAGAGAAAAATAGAGAGGTTACCTTCATAAAAAGGGATAAGATGAAGGGAGGATTTTCATTCATAGGTTTCATCAGTCTTTATAAATCTTTTATTATTATTTTCTAAGTGCGTTGGAAGGGGGTTTCGAACCCAGAACCTCTTTTATGAAAATGCCTCTTTTATTATTATTTTTCTAAATGCGTTAGTGGGGGGTTTCGAACCCAGAAGCTCTTTGACGAAAACTACCCAAAACCAAACCGTCTGCCTCCAACGGGTATTCTTTAAAATCACATGTGCCTTTGGTATTCTCTTTTCCCACCTCAACAAGTGTTTAAATCTCCCATTTTCACACCATTTACACATCTGATTTACACACAAAATGTGTAAATTCTTGTAAACAAATATTACTGATGCGTAAATATTACGCATATTCACCATTTACATATATAAATGGGTGTAGACAAACGACCCCTAAGAGTGAAGAAGTAGTAGTGACGATTCAATTTTATAGTTGTCTGAATGAGAGCCGGAACTTGACCCACAGCAAAGAATGCGATGCAAACCAAGGGAGGATACCAACTAGATGTGTTCCAATTTTTCTTTTCTACGATGTGCATGTGCCACTAAATATGATCCAATTCCTGGGGTCCAAGTAAAGAACGGCTTCTCCACATAGCTCAGATGTGGAGAAAACTATTCAGCAATCCTAATTTAAACTGTGGACACAATTTTTTCACCTGTTCTCCTCGTCCAAACATATCAATCATTGGGAGTTTTACAAGGCAAATGAAAGAAACTAAGGTAAGATGGAGCAAGCTTACAAGTCTTCAAAAAAAAAAAAATACCAAACATGACCGGAGATACAATCAGACAACACCCTCTTCCCATTCAAGCTAAACGTAGTCCGGGATGATTTCATGGGGCAGGTCCAGCAACACTCTTCTTGAATTGCAGTGCAATGTACTGATTAAAAAATAAAAGGATATTGCCTACAGAGCTCCCCTCAGACTAGTGATTCACCCCAGAGAGGTTAAAGTATAAGTATTTCCCTCGTATGATATCGCACACCTTGTATTGTGCGATATTCTAGGACTATGTGAAATTTCAAAAATCATTTTGTGCGATATCTCAAGGCCGTGCAATATACACTATTATTGTACGAACAATTTTGCAGAAATTATGAATTATATAAATCTCAATTGTTGTGGGGCAAATGTCATATGTAAAAACAGTCCTACGGTCATTACCCCAAAAATAAAATTAAAAATTAAAAATGCATCACATTGTAACTTCAATAAAGAAAAAAAAGTGGACTTATTATTCAGACTTCGAAAACTGTGATTGGAATGTATGTTCATCATCATTATCATCAGAGCATTATTCCAACTACACATGAACTCTGTTTCTCCATCCCAATCTATCCCGAGCCAAATCCTCACATAGGTTGCATTCCTACTTATCTTTTACATGGATATTCATCAAAATCTACTAAATTCATTTTCTGAAATGGGCTTTAGCACACATTAGACCAAACATTTATGAAGGAATAATGGAAGATGAAAATGGCTAGTTTCACTGCCACCAGCAAGTTGCAAATGACCTGACAAATGACCCTGGAATAGCTAAAGCAATCAGGAAAAAATATAGTAAAATCCGCATGATGTGCAGAATATAGGTGTCAATGTTGAATGGCACAAACCATATCCCATCAAACTGGAGTGGCTGAATAGAACTCGGATTGTTTCACGGGATATTCTACAATCAACATATGCCCCCTACTATATGACTCCCAACCCTCCTTTATCCAAACTTTTCTTCTTTTCTTTTCTTTTTTTTTTTTGAGATCCTTTATCCAAGCTTGAAATTGGTGCATGGCATACCAGCTAAACGATAATGTCAAGCATTAAATAACTTCCAAAGCACATGAAAAATGTGGAAAAAGGGTTGATTTCATCTCATTACAACATTTTTCCTCTTATGCCCACCAAGAGATATACCACAGGCCGAACAAAAGTCTATGGCAGTTACGTGAGTTCTACCTCTCCACTCAACACCATCTATAGCCAAGTTCTCTTCAACTCCATGATAAATCACACCTATTGCTTCATTTGAGGTTTTTAACATTCCACTGAGTGGCAGGTAGGTTGAGCCTCATTTCCAAGTGAGGATTGCACTATGCAATGATCAAGTAGGCATCCATGCTTCCATTTACAAATCAAAATTTCAAAATTAGGATGAATTATATCACAATAAAATTCTAATATGCACGCTATTTGCACGTTCTGTTTTAAGTAACATGTTTGACCTTAACAGCAGCAGCAGCAGCAGCAGCAGCAGCAAAAGAGAGAGAGAGAGAGAGAGAGAGAGAGAGAGAGAGATGAACTTTATCTCAATGGTACATGAGAAATGCATGTGGCCTAATATAGCACATCAGTGACTAACTAAAGAGAGTGTTTAGTACACTGAACAGTCCAATTACTAAACCAAAAGTCAACATAGTTATAGGTGTCGGGTAAATCATTAAAACTGACCCCGACTTGCAATTTATCCATAAAAGCCAAAAGCATGCAAAGGTAAATATTATCTTAATGGATGAAGCACAGGTTGACAAAGATACTTACTGTACAAGGTAAGAATTGTACAAGCAGAGTGGCATCCAATAGCTTCAGCTGAATCATTTAAAGTGACTGGAATCCAACACCAGAAGCTGAAGCTGGCGAAAGCACCCAGAAGAATCCCAACAATGATTTGGGTCAAACTCTTCAAGCTATCTGGGTGCCATGTAACTGCCATACCAGGTCCAGGAAAAAGAGTTGGAACTCCAAAACCACAGCATCAACAGGTATTAACCACTAGTCATCGATCTCAACAAGCTGAGCTCGCCTCTCAGCTGCCTTCTTCCTGATAAAGATGCCCCACCTCAGAGCTGCCTTCAGCTTGAGCCATCCCACAACTGCTTTGCCTGATGACCTGCTGCGATCCTCATCAAAGTTGTAGGTTGGTATTGGGTCTGGCGTGTATGGTGGATATGCATAGCTATCTTCAGTTACATTGACAGGAGCACCGCCCATATTCAAGATGCGGAGAAGATTCTGCATGTCTTCATTCTCAAGCATCTCATGGCTTCTCATGCGTATCTCTTCCTCTGAGAAGAACACATCATCAGCCCTGTTGTCGCGGGGGCGGGACCAGTCATCATACGGGTTGAGATTTGATTGCTGGACAGGACCTAAAGACTGGAACCCCAAACCCGACGATTGTGGTAGGCCCAGCGCCAGCCCAACCGAGGAGTTATCATTTCTTGTGATCTGAGTCTGCTGGGTGGAGCTCACCAATTGGTTTTGAGGAGAAAACGAAGGGCTTTCAAACTGAATTTGGGCATTCGAATGAGTTGCATATCTGCTTGATGAGCTTTCATTATACCCTGTACCTCCTGACAGAAACATAAACAATAATCAACACAAAATCTGCTGTAGCTTATTCGTATTTTCAATCAGTGTCATAAAACTTAATTCTTGGAAAGCTTCATAGGAAGATAATTATTTTGGATTCTACCAGGATGTATAAAGGAGCATCTCACAGAAAGGGGAAAAAAATGGGAATTCTTAATAAAAAAATGCTTAAAATGAAAGAAATTAAAGATTCTAATGAAAATCTTACAGAAGATATAATTCAAAATGCCAAACATATGTAGAAAAACTATTGATACTTTTGTAGTGGAAAGAAATGAGAGTTGTAGAAGAACAGACAGTTCAGAAAAACACATTAAACTAAGAGTGCTGCTACCTACACACTGAAAATCCCTTTGCACACACGCACTTTTCTTTTCTTTACTTTTAACTTCCTAAATTATCCCTCCCTCTCCTTGCCTGCCGGCCGCCCACCCCCTCCGCCCGCCCCCTGCGACCGACCCCTCCCCCTGCTCGTCGCCGGCCGCCCACCCTCTCCCCATCCTCTCCTTCTCCCTTTCTCTGTCCCTCTCCCTCTCCTCTCTATCTCCCTGCTCGTCCTCGGCGCCGCCCATGCCACCATCTCTATCTCCCTCTTACCCTATCCCTCTCCTTCTCCATGTCTCGCCGCCTGCTCGCAGAAGTGGGCGGTGAGACAGGGAGAAGGAGAGGGAGATGGTGGTGCGGACGGCGGCCAGGGACAAGCAGGATTTAGCGTTTATGATGCAGTCCGGTCCCTATCCAAGACAACGACCTGCAATCCTTGATGGAACCAATTGGTATCAAAGCCGAAGACCGGTTGCCAGGGAGACGTCAGTCCTTCCCGGATTTTCTCTCGTCACCTCCGTTCATCATCTCTCTTCCACCCTCAACTGTCGTTATCCACCATCCAAATCCCGAATCCACCAAACCTTCCCACATTCCAAAACCCAACTCCCCTCCCTGCGTCCCCTTCACATCCATCTGCCATCCCTTTTCGAAATTCCTCCCATAAGTGAGGAAAAAAAAAAAAAAAAAGTGCAGAATTTTTTGTTTGAGTCAGTGGGCCTAATTCAAATCCGACCCGTTCAGAGTGTCATTAACCGAGCCTATCAAATCAATATGAGACACATTGAAGCTGTTAAATATGAGTTCAGATATGGAAACCAGTACCATGGGAAAGAGTTCTACTTTGAGCAGCACATTAATTTGAAGCAAGGTAACTTAACTATTGATAAATATATCTCTCGATATCAAGAGTTGGAAATTTTATGTGGCTTATGGGAGAGCGATAAGAATGATGGAGCTCGATATATCAAAGGGTTAAGACCAAGCATACAAGCAAAAGTTAATTTTTGTGAAACCATTCTAAAAGCATACAAAGAAGCTATTTGTGTTGAACACATGCTTCGAATATCTCGCATGTGTCAATTTCAGTGTCAAGAAAGAAATATTCAGCAAAGATCAAGAGCTCAAGTTGTGGAAAGACTTTTCGCAGGAGAAGATAATGCCACTCTTGTCATTCGAAGACTACTCAATACAAGTGAAAAGGAAGAACAAGAATGGCGACATGTTAAGAAATTTCACATGCGGGTAAGAGTTGAAGACAAGTCCGCTAATTTGATTATTGACAATGGTAGTGCAATGAATTTTGTCGCGCAAGAGGTCATTGACAAACGTCATTGGCCAATTGAGAAGCTTCCTAAGCCCTACCAAGTCACATGGTGTCTAATGGTCATGTTATCCCCGTGACTCAGATGTTTGGTATCATTCAAAATGGGCCATTATGAAGACAAAATTTGGTGCTATGTGATCCATATGAATATTGCTCACATTATTTTCGGACGTCCCTGGCTTTTTGATCGAAATGTGCACCATGATAAAGAGGCGAATACATATACCATTTTGTGGAATGGAAAAAGGGCTATGCTTGTTCCAATGACATCAACAGCCCCCTTGTTCCAATGACATCAACAGCCTCATCTTCGTCTACATCATCTCCTTCCACTGAACCAAAGAAAGATCCACAGGAAGAGCAAAGAGTTGAAAGAGAAGTCATGATTGCACCACAAGAGATACAAGTCATGCCAGCATACATCAAGCATGTAATAGATGATCAAGGTCAAGGCAAAGCGGATCTCATGGAAAATTTGGAACAAGTGCAAGATGATCAAGTTCGTGTTCCTCAAAAGCCACAAAGTGTAGAAGAAGAACAAGGAGAAGCAGCCATTGAAGACTTTGACCAGCTACCAAACAGAGTGAACATCCAATGGATCCCATTGTCATGTCACTTTCAAAAAATCCATTTGGGTCCATCAAGGCTTGCGGGTCCTTGTCTTAGATAGGGACCAGCCTGCATCAGTTTAGCAGGGAGACGGAAAGAGAGGGAGAAGGAGAGGGAGAGGGTGGGCGGGCGGCGACGAGCATGGAGAGGGAAATAGAGAGGGAGAAGGAGAGAGAGAGAGAGAGAGAGAGAGTGAGAAGGAGAGACGGTGGGTCGCAGGCGGCGGGTGGAGGGGGCGATCGCAGGCAACGAGCGGCGAGGTCGGGTGGAGGGGGTGGCCGGCCATCAGGGAGAGAGAAGGGTAGTTTTGGAATTAAAAAAAAAAGAGTGCGTGTGTGCAAAGTGATTTTCAGTGTGTAGGTAGCAGCACTCTTAAACTAAAAGTAGAAGTAAAATGCTACCTGGAAAAAAAAAAAACCCACAAAATATAGGATACATCATGAATTCCCTACCAGAATGAGAAATTTTTTAGGGTATGTAGTGGAATCCTGTCAAGTTATTGAGATAAAAATAAAAATAGTGGAACCAAGTCAAGTCACTGAAATGAAAAAACCTTGCACCCAAGAACGTGCCGACATGGAGCACGCGGGCAACACTCGGCCCTTTCAACTCCAACTAAAGGTGGAGAAATCAGCCTCCATATTTGATGAGCCACACCAAGAAATTTCTGCTTAAAGTTGGTAGGTTTTTGCTAGTTATATCAGAAAAGTGAAAAAAAAAAAAAAAAAAAGGGACATTTATAGAGACATAACCATGGTCTGTCGACCTACATAAAACATAAACTCGTCAACCTCATAAGGAAAGCATTTTCATCTTTCAAGGACATAGATATGGTGAGGGGCCCTTCTGAAAGAGTGGATCTTGTATATGGGCATTAGATTATTTTGAATCACAGTCGCCCGGCTGAAATAGCAAATTCCTCTAATGGGCTTTTGCTAAAAAAGAAGAAAAAAACCAGCAACAAACACCCAAATAGCATTCATTTGTACAATTCATGCAGCAAATGACTTCAATATGTTGACTATGAATGCTATAGTAATTGTGATTTCTAGACACACAAGGAACAATTAGAATAAAAAAATTCAATGAGAGGGTTCCACTCTCCGTGGATTTCTATTTCCACAGGAGGGAGGAATCCTGCATTCTTACCCTCCCATAAGAAATCAAAATCCTCTCTACCAAGGAAAATCAGTACATCTTTTTTTCCTTTTCCACAAGGAAAACATGCCGCACCAAACAACAAAATAGTTGGCGGTATGGAAAATCAGAACATTTTCCTCTCTATCACAGAATCCTCTCTAGCACAAATGCACCATAAGTTTCCCGAAACTTGGTAATTCTACACTCCCTGGAATTAGCAACATGGCAGTCTTTAACAGTAATAACAATTTCTCACCTACAACAGTCAGACTTGGATCTTCTGAACGCTGCTCTGGAGGAACTGAGATCTGTAGACGGGGATATGAGACTTGTTGATCCATGGTGGGAACGTAATCCACTGGGCCCATTGGAACTTCAGTTCGGGAACTACTGGCCCTTTTGCTCTGTTTTGGGTTAAAAAGTGCCCTACCATCATATTCTATGACATGCATCCAGTTATCATAAGCTTTTTTTACCAATGTGTCAACAAAGACCTGCCAAAAATATGAGTATAAACCTTCTCAAATCCCTTTCATGTGGTTTTCTTTTCAAAGTTAATATTTTAGATTAAAGTTTTAACTTGAACCTTATGACGAAATCAAAGACAGTATTTTTAGTAGGGAAGAGTTTAAAAAAAAAAAAAAAAAGAATTCAAGAAAGAAGATTCAACACAGTTGCAGTATCACATGATGAAAACAAGATGCATGGCACCCACCTTCTGACTCTCAGAAAGAGTTTCATCTGGGTAATACTGTCCACCTGTTATAAGGCCACGCAGCTCATAGATATTGTTAAAGACAACACCAATGTTTCTTGTGTCATCAGGGTAATAAACATAGTGCTTCCCACTCAAGACACAAGTTTTTGCATGCTCTACAAGGACATCCCACATCTTATTTGACATGCCACTTCCAAGGATCTGCAACCAGGAAAGATGAGGTAAGAGAAAAGTGCAAAATATGGAACATTTTACAAAATAATTGGTACTTAGATCTTACAGTACGCAATCTTTGGGGGTCCTTAACCACAAGTCGAAGAAAATCTTCAACTGTGAAAATCGAAGCCTTATTTAACCTCTTGTGGAAAGACCCATCCTTGCCAATCTTTTCCAATCTCCATACATCATCATTGAATGAAGGCGGATAGTGTTTTTTGTATACTGTGAAGGATAAAGAAATTAAGAAACAATCAAAAGCAAAAGACATTAGACATTGACAGAATAGATAGCGGTGGGCCAGAGACAGCCCAGGACTTCAAAGCCCAATTATTATCCAGCATGAAACTAACAACATAGACCAGTCTTATGACATGAATAAAATATAGATACGGGCTCGGGCTAAACTTCAACACAAAAAAAATAAAGGGCCTCTAGAAGCATGAGTCCAACCAATTCACTTAGGGCCTTAAAATAATGCCCAGGCCCCCAGGCCCAGGCCCAATCCATCATGAAGATCATGCTCGTGCATTGTTCGTGACAGGCTAGGCACAGAAACTCAAGAATCAAGCTTGCCCGTTGCCATGCCATTTTGCTAATCCACTACTTGTAAATTCAAAGATATGTTCTAGTGGAACAAGGAAAAAATGGTAGCCTCAGACAATATGCTCAAAATCATACTATACAGCACAAGAAAAGGATGAAATGTTCCATACTTCCATTTATTTTTCTTTCTTCCTTTCTTTTCTTTCCCTCTTTTTTCCTTGAATGGTTTCAAATTTCAATTTCTTTTGTAAAAAGAATAGGAAGATTACGAAATACTAGTTGACATGATGCAGGAAACGTACATTCTCCTCTGTGATCTTTGACGGTGAATGAATCAGTTTTAGCCTCACGAATACGAACACCCTCGCAGAAGCCTGAGGCAACTTTTAGGCCAAGCCTAAATTTCCTGCTCCGTATCCAGCTTGAATTGTCAGTAAAAGATAGGTCTCCAAGGGTTCCTACACCTTCTTTCAAGGAAACCTGTAAGTCTCCAGTCAGCAGTGGCCTCTTCCCCTCACGTTCTTTCACCACATGGCTTTCAAAGTCTTCTTGGGTCCAGTCATCATCATCTTCATTGTTAAAGTCACCCTCAAGAACAACAACATCAAGTTTAGCAGATGACTCAGGTCCTGATGTAACAACATGGCCAGTGTTTGTATCAATCAGCACCACATGGATTGCTGCACCATGCTCCCCTTCTACTTTCCCTCCAGTAAAGAGGGGAAGGGATAACCTTGACCTGAAGTGCAACTGCAAGCTTCTTCCATCGGGTCCTTCTATTCGTTTTGGAGAAGACCTGGATTTCTTAAAGCTTAAGAGAAGCATTCTTGAATGCTAGGAATTCAAATAATAATGGATAAATAGACATCATGTACCAGAAGGAAAATGGTGTAAAATGAATCAGTTGAAAGCGGAGAAAAACCACTCCATCAAAACCTTTTACTATAATTATACCATATCTTAAAAAATTGTGCACTTAAGATGCTCCTACATTGTCAATACTATCATTCAATTCGCTATATGACAACACCGAGTTCACATATTGATTACTTCACCATCAGAATAACATTGGTGAAGAGACCAATTTGCAGAACTGAACAGCTTTTTATATGGTAATTTTACTTTTTAAGTTATCCCCATATTGGACATATAAAAAGCAGATATAAGTAACTCCATGAAGAGATCCATTCTCACCAAATGAAAAGATAAGTGATAATTGACATATATATATAGGAATGGAACTACTATCTTGAACAGATATATATATATATATATATATATATGCATATATATTTTTGTCCTAAAATCCCTTAATATTTCTTTTTTCTTAATGGTAACATGACTTGAAACAGATACGCTGTGGTTGAGCCAATGAGCTCCTTCCAACTTTGCCACAAGATCTTGTCAACTCGCTCTCAAACATAGCCAAGGATGAAAATAGCGGTAGCGGCGGGCCGCGGGCCAAAACGATACGAAGCGGGCGATACGTAGCGTAGCGGGGATACGTAGCGGCGTAGCGGTGCGATTTGAAAAAATCGCCAAAAAAATCTGAAAAAATTCCTGAAAATCCAGAAAATTGTAAAATGAAAGAAAATGTGATTCTTTTGCAAAAGTAAGTAAGAAAAGGGGGCGTAGCGGTGCCCTCAATGCATGAGGTCCTGTATCGCCGTATAAATAGAAAATAATAGTAATGATTTGTTTTTTCACATGTTATAGTACTTAAAATAGTACTTAGATGATCTCAAAAGTTAAAAGATTAGAAAAAAATCCAAAAGAAAAACATACCTAAAATAGATGGAATGGAAGCTTGGGCTTGGATCTTTTAGTTCTTTCCTTGGAATTTGATGTTGTATCTTGTATGTTAATGTTACTCACTTACTTAGTTACTTGTAATGTCTTGTTACTCTTGTAGTTGAAACTTGAAAATGGGTTGAAATTTGAATTTTTGGAGTTTGGAGGCAACCACAACAGTTGTCTTGTGTCTTAAAAATATTAGGGCCGGCTGGAATGAAGAGGGGGGGTGCCTTTATAAAGGGTAGGCAACGTAGCGGCCACCACGCTTTGTGGCAGCCGTAGCGGCCGCTACATATGCGCGGCCGCTACATTGACGTGGCGGTGCGATACACTTGTATTGCCGCTTTTTCCAATGTGGCATGGCGGACTCGGCCGCCACGCCCGATATATCGGCCGCTACGCTACGTAGCGGCCGATATTTTCATCCTTGAACATAGCTTCAACATAATGCCAAAATCAAGTTTTGCAGATGTGTAAAAGGCATGAGGTGGTGAACGTTCCATAGTCTTATATGCAAACATTATCGTAATAGAGTGTGAATCATTCATTATGATTCCGGATTTGTATAGTTTTGTTGGTTGTCACATGCTACACTAGAATCAAAACCAGACAACATTCAAACAGCTAAGCATAACTTAAAATCAGAAGTAAAGGAATCTTTGTATGAGTTCATAAATAGCTAACAATCATTTTTTGAATGGAAATAGTTAATAATCATTGATTCATGAATCGACACAATCTGCTTCCAATGTTCATTTTGACAGAGAACAGGAACATAAAGAGGATAATATGGCAAATCTTCTCTAAAGGGCGAATAAAATTAAAAAGACATTCAACCAAATTAATTTTTTTCATTCATATCAGAGCAATCCCATACCTCCCAGGCCCACCAATCCTGGCAGGGCCTAACTTTGCCAATGCTCGCTCAACTTCCTCACTAACCTGTATGACAATCAGTGATGATAAGTATCAATGCACCATCAGATAAATAACTTTAAAAAAGCCAAAAATGACATCAAGAAAGCTACTAGAAGGATGGCCGCATTCCATGTGCACACAAAATGAGGTCCGACCTTCCTTCTCACATATCAAATATTCAAACTTAAATCATAATTACACACCAATTACTATCAAACACAATAGAAATAAGTAGACATGTAACAATATTTTGATAGAATAAGATAATATTTTTATTGGTAATAAAATAGAACACTATATTTTCATTTTCCTTTCTATGCACTTTCAATCTTTGCGCTAAGTAGCTTGTTTCTTGAATCACCGTTCCCTTATATCAACACCATATTTTCTTTTCTCGATAACGGGTAAATTGTATTGAAAAGAAAGGGACACACAACCAACAGGGCTACAATACCAAAAAAAAAAAAAAAAAGGAAACCCAAGGTATAATAGAATTATACCATAACCAAACCACCAAAAAAAAAAAAAGGTCCAACAAACTAACATAAAAAACCTACAAACTTATATGACCCTTCTTTCGACAAAAATCAGCCACCTCATTAAATGAGGCAGAGAATATGTTGGAATTCCACCACAGATAAAGACAAGTGCTTAATTTCATTGAGAATGTACTGAAGCTTTCAGCCCCCAACCACACCCAAGGCCCAAGAGACTACATCAATCAATCAAGGGTTCTTGGAACAAAGACTGATAGCTTCACAAAGCTTCTAAAATAGCCAAATATATGAACCATAATAACCCAACACAAATTAAGCTCCACATACAACACACACATATATATAGATTCAACATGCAACAAAGATGTATCTCAAGTACTCAATAGAAAAGAAACAAGATGTCAGCCAGTAAGGCTTCTTGTCTTACCACTCTACGGAGAATTGGCTCTAATGAGGAGCAAAGTTTTTGCAGGCTATCCACTTTGAGAGCCTCCACAATTACACTGCACAATAATTTCTTTTCAATAAAATAGAAGCATATATTGATTAATGATGAAAATAAACAAAACGAGGCATCAAGTTAAAAGGGAAAGGTCACTGATACAGCACAAGTTCTTGCTTTTAATTTTGAAACTCATTAGAACAGCACAAATGATACTTAAAAGCCAACTCAAAAACAAAATAGTTACAACTCATCAATTTGGCACAATACAGACAAGAAGCTTTGCAAAAACAGTGCAACTGCACAAGCTGCAGTGTGACACTGCTGCATTTTATAGAAATTAAGAATTCAAAAACAATGGTGATAAGAGGGAGGAAAAAACTTCAATAAAAATCACAATACCAAACTGAAAATGGGAGAAGCCAATAGATGAGAACCAAGAAAAACATAGCACGTAAACTTTGATATCATCATGCCCAGTAATCAATCTTATCATGAAGTAAAGGTTCATCCCTTTTTTTTTTTTTTGGTGCTCAGTAAAGGGTAAGGTGAATTGAACCCACAACCTCAAGGTGGATTTACCAAGGAGTGGTCTAAGAGACTGGGGGCGAAATGTCTTAGAAGGATTTGGGCTTCAAGTGGCAGGGTTGGATCCCGAAGTGTGTTTCCTCCACCAAATTCTCTATTATGGTTGATGGATCTCCAAATGGTTATTTTCCTGCGCAATAAGCCTCCGCCAGGGTGATCCTCTTTCCCCACTTCTTTTTGTTATGGTCGGGGAGGCGTTAAGTCGTATGATATCAGCTGCGGGCGAGGCAGATATGATCTCTAGATTGAAACCAGCAGTTAGTGGCCCATAGGTCACTCATTTGCAGTATGCTGATGATACACTCATTTTTTGTAACGCAAAGAAGAGCAAATCAAGCATGTCGTAGCAGTTTTCATGTGTTTTGAAGCGGTCTCGAGCCTCAAAGTTAACTTCTCTAAAAGTGCTCTTATAGACATTGAGGTGGAGGCACATTGGCTGGAGCTCCTAGCAAACATAATGGGATGCAAGGTTGGGCTAGCGTAGATGCTGAAGCACGTGTCAAAGACACTTCAAATTATCTCCGCAGAGATTTCGAACAAGAGGAACAACCTCTCCCAAGGAAAATCCCAATTTTATTCAACTCCAAATCTGAGATTATTATCTCTACAATGTAATATAAATAGGCAAAGTAACTTAGGCCCTAAGAAAACCTAATCTAATAATAGAAACTATCCTAATCAAACTAAGAAACCAAATAAATTAGAATACTAATCCTAATTACAATAAAATTAGCGAAGCTACTAAAAATATGCTGGGTGAGACCATTGGAGGAGTGGTAGCCTACTCTGCATCACTTGGGTTGCCCCTTTGCCTCGGGAGGCCTTCCAAAGAAGTTTGGAATCTGGTGGTAGAAAAAGTAGAACTGAAGCTGGCTACATGGAAGGCAAAATACTTATCTTTCGGGAAAGAATTACCTTGATTCAATCGGCTCTTTCTAACCTTTCAACATTCTTCATGTCCATGTTCAAATGCCCGGCGTTGATCGCCAATAGAATTGAGAAGTTGCAGCGGGATTTTCTATGGCAAGGAAAAGGCACTAAGAAAAAGTATCATTTGGTTTTGTGGAGCAAAGTTTGTAGATCTAAAAGGAAGGGTGGCCTAGGTTTCAGATCTTTAAAGATTATGAACCAAGCCCTTCTAGGGAAATGGTTGTGGAGAATTGGAGAACAGTCAGATAGTTTATGGAGGCATATCATTTTGTCCAAATATGGGGTCCGACGAAATGGATGGGACGTTGCTGGACTATCCCACAGGTACTCAAGTTGGTGGAAAGATATCATGGCCATTAAGGACTTATTTGATTCGCAAATCAGGTTCCGTGTTGGGACAGGTGAAGACATTTTTTTTCTGGCATGATGTTTGGGTGGAGGATACTCCTTTAGCGATGCAATTCCCGGACCTTTACAGTTACGCTAGGGACAGACAAGCAAAGGTGATTGATTATATGGATAGGGATGTGAATAGGGTCCTCTGGGGTCCAATTTTTATAAGAGATTTGACTGAGTCGGAAGAAGAGAACCTTATGAATCTCATGGGCAAGCTTGGTCGGATTTTTATTCCTATAGAAGGGTAAGATAACAGAGTGTGGGCTGCCTCAAAGGACAGTGTTTTCAGTATCTTCTTTTTTTGCGGTGCTGTCAAACACTCACAATTCACACAATTGGTTTGAATATATTTGGAAGACCAAGGCTCCTCCTAAAGTCCTAGCGTTTGGTTGGTTAGCTCTTCGAGGCAGCATCCTCACTATGGATAATCTCTATCGGTGAGGGGTGGTTCTAATCAACGCTTGCCCACTATGCCTATCGGCAGAGGAGACTCTGAACCATCTTTTGCTAAATTGCAAGTTCGCTCAAGCTATCTGGACTTCTACCCTTGATTCTTTTGGTTGTAGCTGGGTCCTCCCTCGTTCCATCTTGGAGCTTTTTGATGCTTGGAAGTTTGGATTTCAATCGAAGAGAGGAAAGCTTCTCTGGCGGTCTTCCTTTATTGCTAACATCTGGACAGTTTGGAAGGAAAGGAATAGGCGTTGCTTCGAAGATTGTTCTTCCCCCTTAGTAGTTGTTGCTAGAAAGCCAGACTCCTCACTGCTTCCTGGGTATCTGTGTTGCCAGATTTTTGGGGAGTGCCCATTGAGGTTATGTTGTTTAAATTGAGAGAAGTAGTATCCTCTTAATTTTGGTTTGTCTTTTTTGGGGCCTTAGGCCTGCTTGGGAGGCTTTGTTTCTCCTCTTTTGCTGTTTTGGATGGCTTATTTGTCTCCTCTGATTTTTCATTGCTTTTCAGTCTATATCTTTTGTACTGCTTTGCTTTGATTAATACAACTCACCATTCAAAAAAAAAAAAAATGTTTTAGAGGAAAGCTTAAGGAATTTTGATGCAACAGCACTGTATATTGGAGACAGACTAGTGGGCCACATGTGAGACCCATTGAAGCATAAGAGATTTTCTTATTTTTAATTGTTTCTAATTTTAGCAAAAAGTTGTAATTAGGATTAGGTTTCTCGTTTTAGTAGGATTCTTACTTTATCCTGTTTCCTAGTTTGATTAGGATTAGCCCTTAAGTTTCTTATATATGGCAATGTAGAGATGATAATTTTAGAGATTTTGGAGTAAATAGAATTTCCCTTAGTGGGTTTATCGTTGGAGCTTGTCTTCATCCTGTGATCGTTTCTGTGGAATACCTAATTGTGCTTGCAGCACTTGCGATCCTAACCCTAGGATTGCATCAACTTTGAATCTCGCATGGCATAGTAGTTGATGAGAGTGCTTGGAGAGGTAGCATTCCTGTTTAAGGGGCAAGATGTAATGCAAAATGAATGTCAAAGTCCCTTGGGATTTTCAAGAGGCTTGTGTCACATTTTACCATTCACTCATCCACGCACATTCCTTGCAAAACAATTTGGTGTTTAATAGCTTTGGCAACAGTTAAAGGTTTATGTTGGATGACCTTGTTAGGAATTTTGTGTATTTCAATTTGATGGATGCATTATCATTTCAGCATCATTTGAATTTTCACACTTGCATTGATTTAGAAAATCTTGATATCTT
Source organism: Camphora micrantha (assembly GCA_003546025.1). NCBI lineage: Eukaryota > Viridiplantae > Streptophyta > Magnoliopsida > Laurales > Lauraceae > Camphora > Camphora micrantha. The sequence continues at coordinate 42,857,474 of QPKB01000008.1, read as the reverse complement.
GATTTATACATGCATTGTTTTTAAGACTTGTAAAAATCTTGGTTCATGCATGTTTTGATTTTAAACTTGGATGCAATTTGTTTTGAAAAGAATCTTTTTGAATCAAGCAAGCCTTTGGTTTTAAAATCATTCAAATCATCTTAGGCATTTTAGGATTCATGTTTTTAAAACTCTTAGAATGATTTAAACATGTTTCCATGCTTGATTCAATGGCCCAAAAGTTCCTACAAGAAAATACTTTGAAATATGCAATTTGTGGGGAAAAAGGTCCCAGGACCCGGTCAACCCGCAGTGTGGCCGGTCGACCGAGCCATGGACCCCGTCGACCGCGCCCACTGCGGGTCGACCGGGAAAGAGCCGTTGTGCTCTCTTTCAAACGGTCAGATTTTTTACCATTGAAGGCCAAGTCGACCGGGCAGTGTACCAGGTCGACTGGGGACTAGCCGTTGGACAATTTTGTGTATAAAAAGAAGCTCATTCCTAAAGAAATTTTGAGGAACAAAGAGGCCCTCCTTGAGATGTTTTGAGGCCAATCAAAGGGGAATGAGCTAAGGAAGGCTAAGGGACATTTGGAAAGCTAAAGCTTGGATTAATGAAGTTAAATCTATAAATAAGCTTTACTTTTCCTAATTATATGTTTTCATGCTTTGCTTTAATTATTGGTAAATCTTTTCTAGCATGATAAACTATGATTTGTTGTATCCTTAACATGTATATGTTTTGAATTGATTTATTGTTTTGGATGCAACACTTTGAGATTCAAACCAAGTAGTACTTTAATTGGTATATCTAAGTAAATCATGTTTTTGTAAACATCTTTGAAATTATATGTAAACATGATTCCTATACTTAGTTGAATCTTTGGTTGTTGTTTTTCATCATAAGAAAATCACTTTCAAATCTATCTTATGTTTTGGATTCAACAACTTCACAAATCATATGTAGTTTTGTTTTAAAGTTTCACAACTTGCTTAGCTTTGATAGGTATATCATTTTCAAGTTGTATTTTTAAGTACATGTAATTTGTCCCTTGATTTCAATCAAATCTATTTTTGTGCTTTACACTTTCAAAATGCTTTAAGCATACATATATTAAGCTTTATTGTTAATTTGATTGAAATCCTCATGCATCACATGTTTTGCTCTTAATCTTTCACAACTTGCTTGAACTAGATTGGTAAATCTTTTACAAGTTGTTTTTAAACATGTGATTAGCATTCTTTCCTCAATCATAAATGTTTTTATGAGTTAAAACTTTTAAAAGCCTTTGGCATACATTTATGAGCTTTAAATTTTCAAATTGATTGAGGACATCATACACATACATTGTGCATTCATCTTTGCATTCATAGTGTGTGTGTGTGTGTGAATTTGTTTTTCACTTTTACATCCGCCTAATTAAGAGGCATTGTATTGAACTATAATTGTATCTCCATCAAGTGTATGTTAGACACTACTTAGAGAGATAACCAACCTTTTGGTTGAAGAGGTTATTGCTTAGCCTTTTAAAAGCATAATGTATAGGTTGATGTTAAGCCTTAAAAAACATCATTGTAGAGGTTATTGCTGAGCCTTGGAAAGCATATTGTAAAGGTTATTGCTTAGCCTATTGAAAAGCATAAATAGTGAAAATCCGGTGGGGTGTTGGATCACAAGCCGGTAGTGGATGTAGGCATTGAGGCCGAACCACTATAAATCCTTGTGTTATCTTGTATGCTTTGTGATGATTGTTTTTGTTATCTTCCGCACTTTAGTTCTATATCATCACTTGTGACTAGTTCATTGTTAAGAAGTTAGAATTTGTCATAATTGGTCACTAATTAGAAGCTCACCCTATTCCCCCCCCCCCCCTCTCTCTCTCTTTCTAGGGTTCGGATCCATGGACTTACAGACCTTTTTAGATAAATAAAATCTTAACCTCAACAATCTCAAATATCAAAAGTTTGCTCTTCCAAATATCTATTTCATGTAATGGTCTAAAGAGGATGTGGTTGATCATTATTTACTTTATTATATAAATGCTCACGTCATTTAGTGCTCTCTTCTCTATCTGTTTGGTGTTTCATTTCTTATCCCACTTTCTTTCAGCTCTATTCAATGGCTGGTGCATGCTCCATTTCAAATTAGAGGCCAGATATTTAATCTGGGGGTTGAAGAAGAACGGGGTCACACATGAACTTCGTCTAGGTCTCCAATCTTCACAATCATCAACAAAGGAGTTTCCAGAGGAGAATCCACACACACAGAAAAGGGTTCTTTGACTCCTTTTTCTTAATGGTGAGGTTCTTCAAAACACACAAGAGAGAATGCATAGATGAGAAATTTCATTCAATTGTCGGGACAAGGCTTTGATAATGATTATGGTGTGAAAACGAGCGAGGTTACATCCTAATGTAAACCACTTGGACATAATATACTAGTATTACAACTTCTAAAATGACTCAAATTCATAACTAAGTAACACCTTGCAAATTCATAACTAAGTAACACCTTGCCAATAAATGGATCACACGCAATAACTTCACCGACTCATGTTAGACTTGCACAGTCTCATGTTTGTTGAATAGGAAACTAAATGACCCATCAAATCTGCATAGTTTAACACATGAAACATCTGCTCATCTTTAGAAAACAAGGCATTTGATTCTTAAGACTTCTAACTTGACAACAATAAAAGTATAACTAATCTACTTCTATTGACATGTGAATAACAATTCCACCCAACTTATGAATTAAGCATGTGCATGATTCAAACCCATTATGTTGGGTGTCTATAGTCTTTGGTGTGCCACCTGGGTTATCAGAGTGGCACCAGGTCCAGGAGTGAACAAATGGTACAAAGAAATTTATGCTGGAAGTATTTTTATTTTTTTTATGCTGGAAGTACCCTTGTGAATTTGAAAGGAAATAGATATGCACATTTTAAACAGGCGTATTTTCTAAAGCAATGGTAACTTCCATGAAAGCAATAGGATTCTTTCTGAAAGATGAATGAATTTGTTAAAGAAAATCAACATAATCAAACAAACAAATTATACATCATATAGAAGAGTGGTGAAAGAGACACCCCTTCTTGCCAACCAATCAGCCAATACAATGGCATCCCTACCAGAATGAGGGAAAAAAAAACACACACACACACACACACAAGAGAGAGAGAGAGAGAGAGAGAGAGAGACTCAAGGAATACAGTGATTGATCGTGTCAAAGCAGAATTGCTTCAAAGGGGATTACATGCAAAAGAATTTAGGGATAACTCGGTCTTCGATTTCCAAGCATGAAAAGTATTTTCAACTGGGCCCACTCATGCATAGCCATTGAAGGCTTGAAATTAACAAGCATTCTATCAGGAAGCCCAGCCCATCTAGAACATGCATATCATAAAAACTGATAAAGGAACTTGATATTGGTTTTTCAGTAACGATTGGTTCAGATATTGACATAGATTTGAAATCATAGCTTAAAATGAAAAGTATTTAATAAATGCTTGTTTGGAGCAAATTTAGTCATTCGGCATGAGGCAGAAATATGGAATGAAATACAATAGGGTATAATTTGGATTGAGGTTTGAAAATAAAGTTAACAATTTAGCCATAAAAAAGAGAAACACTGATAACCAGATACAAACACATTTGGATATAACATGATTTTTCTTTTACTTTTTTTTAAAGCAGGATTAAAAACTCAGCAAGCGTCTCGAACCATTTTTGGTGAACAGTATTTACAAATATAAATATGATTTTTAGATTTAAGATAATAAGATCATATATGTCAGGGAATGCGGGTCTCAAAGTTTATTTTGTAAAAAAAGTATATCATATTGTTTTTAAATGAAAAGTTTTTCATTGGAGGGAAGTTATCTCCTCATGATCAGTGGTTTTTCTTTCCTTTTTTTGGCTTTTGTACAGTTTTTTTCCTCCCTTTGGGTGGTTACCATTTACACACTAAAAAAAAAAAGGAAAAGTTTTTAAATTAAGCATATTATGTTTGACTCTATGTCAAGCCTTTTCTTGGAGTTATATGAGAAGTTTTTCTCAAAATATGCATATAATTTGTGTACAGTACAATTTATTAAAAAAATTCATGGATTTAACTGGTATCTTTTAAAAGATGCGGCATGTGGGTCATATTTTTAAAAACCCAGTATGTAAGTATGCATACAATGCAAATACTACAGGCGAACTGACTGACTATGGTTTGGAACTCTTAATTGTTGAAGCCAATTCACTGAAAGCTACAAACCTCCCACCTTCCATGGAGACTAGTTTCGATCGTAAAGTAGATTAAGAAGATGAGTGATTAAATGAAAGTGTTTTTTGTACATATTAACATAGAATGGAAAGAAGATGCAGATGTTTTGGCAAAATGAGTAGCTAGATCTGAGATTTTAATTGGAAACTCTTTTTTGTAATTTTGCCTTGTTTTATAGAGGTGGATGCCTATTACCTTAATAAGCTGCTCCTTGATGATGTGTATTTTAAATCTTGCATAGAATCATTTCGCACTAGTTTTGGAGAAAAACATAGAACTCAATCAGCGATAGTGATATCCAACAATGAAGTTTAGAAACACCAAATAAAAAGCAGGTCAGCCTCACAAGACTACGACGGAGAAGTGTAGCTACCAGGCCTACATATTATCCACCAAATCATTCAAAATCTTGATAAATTAGGAATTTAAATATCCCCGTCAAGCAGTAGTAAAATGCATAAATGCAATGATTATGAATCCAACAGCAAATAACAAATCCAAGAATAAACATTCAATTCAATCAATGATCTAACAATTACAGTATCACCATCATCACTATAAGAAAAGAAAGGATTCCAATAACTTGAATCAATGGGATGAACATCAATTTTCTCCAAAAGCTAGTTGTAGTAATGATCATTGGAGTTTTTCATCCACTTGATGATTTGGATTTCAGAGAAAACACCAAGCCAAGCATCAAAAGCTCGAGGAAGTTGATGACTTGATAGTGAGTAGGAATCATTAACTAATCTCCATGGAAGAGGTAAGTAAAAAAATCTTGGGCACTGTCTCAGAAAAGCGGGAAAAAGACACTGTGGTAGACACTATTATGGAACCCGGATTAGGAGCCACATAGTTTCATTTCTTTCATTACTTCTTCCATTTTGAGCAATGAGAGGAATCCATAGTAGAGAGGAAACTTGTTTCGATTTTGCATGCATCCCCTCTCATGGGCTTTTGGTAAGAAAGATTTTCCTCTTGGAAAAAAAAAAAAAAAAAAAAACGATAGGAATGCAGGATTCCCATCTCTCATGGAAATGGAAATCTGTGGAGAGCAGAATCCTCTTATAACACAAACATACCCCAAGGAACAGTGGCCAACACCAAGCAAATCAAAAGAGATGAACACAAAAAATCCAAAGCACATGAGAACACTCATCAAAAGCTTGTACTACTAAAAATTTATCATTCAAAAACTAACCAGATCACATTTCACTAGAAACAGATAATATATATTCAATACAATTCTTCCAGGTTAACAATTCAAACTCCCCTAAATGCTTTATTTTCACATCATTTGGATTTCTCATGAATTGTGACATTAAAGGTAAGCACTAAGTTGAAACCTTTGCTTTATTCCACTTCATACTAATTTTTAAAGCCAGTTTTTCTTCACTTCTCTAACTTCTCATCAAAACTACACACATAGAGTACGATATCAGAATAAAAACAGGGGCAAATTTAGTGGTAGCCATACTCTAATCACTAATAAAGCCCTTTCAACACTTCCAGCTACTACACTGTTCATGAGCACTCATCCACTCCATCAAATCTCACTCAAACAGCTCAATACATCCACAAAGACCAAAGCATTCAAATCAAATTCAACATAATCACATCAAACTACCAACAAACAGACGAAAAACACGTAAACCTAGAAACAAACAAACAAACAAACAAACAATCTCAGAAGCCTAAGAAAATCATCACCTGGCGAGAGCCGGAACCTTCTGCTTCTTCGGTTCCTGCTGCGACTCGTCTCCGTCGCTCGGATCCAGCGCCCTTTTCTCCCTCGTCATCGTGTTCGATCTGTCCAAGAACCTGCTCGGCCGCTGCATTTCACCGAAACCCTAGAAATTCCCAGATCTGCAACAACAATCACCAAATCAAAACCCTTTTCCTTCTCCAAACCCCGATCAGAATCAAAATCAACAAGATTCTGCTCCTCAGATCCTGAATCTTCAAATCAAAACCAAAATCAAGATTCTGAAATCCCTCAAAGAAATTGAGAACAAGAAGAAGAAAATCAAGAGATAGATATATGTTTCTTACTCTTACGGTGTATGTGCTTTCTAGAAGAAGAGAAATCGGAGGAGGATAGAGAGAGAAGAGAAGCCCAAAACTTAAGGTTTCGCTCTTCTGCTTCTAATGCTCTGCTGCTGCTGATGATGATGTTGTGGGAGAAGTCGTAGTACATTTATCTCCTGACGGCTGATGCAGGGCGTATGTCTTTGGTATGCTCGTTGACTGGGGGTCTTCAATCGAGAGATCTGGGCCGTTGATTTGAGATGAAGTTGCTCGTGGTTTCCTGTCAAAACTCCCCCGAAATGGCCTTTTGGTTTCCATGAAATTACAAGTGGAGTATAACCCAAGGAGTTGAGTTGGCCTTCCACGGTTTCTCTCTCTTCTAAGGTAGAGGGATTGGCGTCGACTCCGGTTTTACCTTCTTTAAAAATTGGAGGTTGAGTCTATTACTATTGTCACCTTGAGGCCGCAAGGGTTTTTAGCCAACTTCCCTATGAACCTAGAGGGATTAGTTTAGTCCAAAGGGTTGGGAACCTTCCGATAGCCAAAAAAAAAAAAAAAGTGCAGATCATCTTTGATTGTGGAATGAGAACTCCTTGTTTGACTCACGTGGAAATAATCTCGATCGTTCAAGATGAATTCCATCCACTAATATATATTCGAGTTGGAAGTTAACAAGAAGTAGATCCCACCATATGATTGAGTGCTATGATGGGAGCACGACATCAACAAACATTACATTTTTTGTAATGTTCTTTTTTTTTTTTTTGGCTAATAGAGGGTTTCCATAGAGGGTTCTCCACCCTTTGCGCTGGACTATTCCCTTCGAGCCTATAGTGCAGCCGGATAAAACCCCTGTGACCCCCAAGTGATAGCACTAGTAGACTCATCAACTTTCGGTTCCTGAAGAGGTGGGAACCAAAAATCAATACTAGGACATTTAGCTCCGGAAAAGAGAAGAACCGTAGTCCTAACCACTCGGCAAACACCCTTGGGTCATTTCATTTGAAATGAAACCTAAAACTATATATATAGAAGAATATTCATGTTCATTCATCTCTCACCATAGGATGAGGAACACTTCCATAAATGAGAACTTTCAAATATAAAAGTGAATTTTCAAGTACATAAGGTGAGATACACTTCCTATTCTTTATGTGCAAAAAGAAAAATGCCCTCACTCTGTGATGAGGGATAGATGCACATGAATGCAAAACACCCCCCGGACTCACCATCATTTTAAAAGGTCTAGATTATGACAGTGCGGGCCAAAATGGAGTGTTACGCAGTTACGTGTAATAGTTTGGCCAAAATTTTCTGGACTATTCCAAGTGATGACGCTGGGGTGAAGGTTCCCGGAAATGGCCCTGGTTTTTCGGAGAAATTACATGTGTGGGTTTGATGAGTTCGGATAGGTTTCGTGGTGCCGATGGTCGTGATTTGGGAGATTCTGTTTTCTGTGTGGGCCAAGATAAGTAGACAAAGGTGATAACGGGAGGGTAGTTTGGTCTTTTTCATGGAAAAATAGGAAAGTGATTGATGCTATTGGAGGAAGTGATGTCCACCTGTTTTTTTTTTAAAAGAAAGTACAGAGAGAGAGAGAGAGAAAGAGATGAATTTTGGATCATCATTCATGAATCATGATTCATCAACACCAGCCCCACAAATTAGCAGAGAGTAGAGACCAGCTTTGGATTTGATCACATACAAAAATATTAAAGCACACAAATTCCTGACAATACTTGCAGGAGACCCTATGTCATTGCTGGAAATTCAGGAATTTCTGTTTAGGAAATTATTGAATTTCCCAACATAGTGGAAATCCTGGATGCTCTTTGGGCTTTACCATCTAGAAATTCCACTTCAAAACCTGAATTCCCAAATGTCAAAAGAGAACTTTCCATATATACTATTGAAAAAACACGAGATTCAGAAATTCCAGAGAACAACTTGTCACATAATGTCTAGGCCTTTGTAAGTAATTGTCTATTATAATTGGGGTCACCATGTCACTTACGAAAATAATAGCGTTTGTAATGTGTTAATTATATGGATATGTTCACTGGCGGACCTACGTATAGGCGAAGTGGGTCCATGACCCCCCTTAAAGTTTCAAAATGTTATTTTTACCTTTAGAACTTTTGTAATTTTCTATTTTACCCCTTATAAATTTAAAATTTTTTTTTTTTTTTTCATTTGGCCTTCTGTAGTTCCATTTTCTGGGTCTACCTCTAGATATGTTTTATGTGTGCTATCAACTTAATGAGGGACAGTCAGATGAGCAGTTTGAATATGAATATTAAAAAATGACCATCAGGATGTCTTCACTCTATGGAAAATAAATGAAAGATGAAGTGGGTAATCAATACCAACCACCACCCTAGTAAATCAAATCCTAGGAGGGTGTGAAGACTCCTTGTATCTTTTACCCCTCATGTCATATCCTTCTCCTCTCATCTCTTTAATAAACCTTGGTGAAATTCCTTTGACAATGAATTGCAATGTATTCCATACATACAAACAGGCCATTAGAGATCAAATGATACATTATAAGTCAAGATAAAGTCCACTGCTCCTTTTAGTTGCATATATTGATGAACATTTCTAGCAAATTTAATCTAAGGATTCAAAGACATGCTAGAATGGATAATAATTTGTTTTGAGAGTCAGCTAGGCTACAAGTTTCCAATAAGGCTGATTATCTTATAGAGCCAAAATCTACAACCCTTGATGCACTTTCTGAGATCATTGTATCCTACCAAGGTGCCAAAGGTATCAGCTGATGATTAAGCAAAAATAAAGCCTTCATCTACTCAGTAGGTTTATTTTTCAGAAAAGAACAAAAAACAGAAAATTCAAGTGGCCCAGATAGTCATCTTAATATGCAGTTTTTGTATTTATATTGGGCGTCCGGATGGTGCCCGCTAAACCGACATTAAGCAAATTTGAGGCGGGTTTCAAGAGTGAACCCACACCTTATACTACTCAATCAAATACCATGTGGGTATGCATCATTTTGAATAGTTCTTATTCTACTTTAAATTTTTTGCACTCCAGGTTAACAATCTGTCCTTCTTGGCTGGGAGATATTTAAAAGAATCAGTATCCTAGTTTGGACCTATCATTTTCATTGAAAACACCTTTTTTGTCATTTTAAAGCCACTTTGATTGACAAGGTGTCTCAAAGGCACAAAAGAAATCAATGAGGCCAAATACATGGGAGAAAATTAGTTGGCCTCAATGTGATGGTGGTCTAGGGCTAAGAGACTTACATCTTCAATCAAGAGCTCTCATGGCGCATACGAAGAAATATGCTAGAACCACAGATAGTTCAGTCCGTGATTGAGGCCAGAGACGACAGTGGTTCTATCCCTGGTATCCTGAGGCCAGAGACGACAGGGGTTCTATCCCTGGTATCCTTGGGTATAACCACCCAATGGGATGGATGTCTCTCTCTGCATGGACTTCCTCATCGGGCCGCGCACCGTAGGACATGTCAATCATGAGGGTGGTTGAGGATTGAAAGATGTGACAACTTTGTTAGATCATTTTAAATAGAGGGTTTTTATCCCAAAAAACACTTAATGTGGCCATTGGATTAAATCAGATAAATTATCTAAACATGCACCGAATAGGGCCACAGGGGAATTCGCCTAAAACCCTTTTTTTTTACCACTTTTTTCGATGGTCGACATCGACCCTCATTTTAGGTGTTGAGGGTCGATATCGACTTCGGGCGGACATAAAGCAACAGTTTTCTTCATTTTCTTCCTTCTTTCCTTCTTCCCCAAACCCAATACAATGATGGAAAAACAATTTTTGGGGCCTGTTTGGTTTTGTGTTACTCTTGATAGTGTTGAATGTGGATAACTGTCATTTTTCAACTTCTTCAGCAGTAAAGGAGCCTTTTTGCACATTTTCTAGATTTGAAAATAGCAGATTGAGAACATGCAAAAACTGTCAGGGTTTGGGGCGAGGAGGGCTTCTTCAGGATCAAAGGCTTTGTGTTAATGAAGCCAAAGGGATTGGATAAATGGGTGTTTTTGTTTTGTTGATATTTGAGATGGATTCTTATGTTGGAGATTAAAGAGCGTATGGATGACGGAGAATCAGAGAGTGTGGATGTTGAGATGGGTTCTTATGTTGGAGATGAGTTTTGTGTTAAGGATCAGAGTGTGTGTGGATGAAGAGAGATCGGGTTTGAGTTTGAGATCGTAGCGTTTCAGGATTGCGAATTGCGAGAGCCGTGGCTGGTCCTTGAACTGTTTTGCCATCTCTCTCTCTCTCTCTTTCTTGTTCTTGATCACGAATTGGATGTTGTTTGATCGTTGTCTTTCAAAGTAGATGGCTGAAAATAAATAAATAAATATATATATATTTATATATAGAGATAGAGAGAGAGACATGGGATTTAAGAAGATGAGGACACGGTAAGCAAATACTAGAGACATCCTCAAAATCTAGAAAATGTACAAGAGGCCTCCTGCTGAACCACCGAAGAAGTCGAGAAATGATAGTCATCAACATTCAACACTACCAAGAGTGATTCATTCTATAGTAGTACAAATCCAAACAGGCCCCAAAAACAATTTTTTTTTTTTTTCATCATTGGATTGGGTTTGGGGAAGAGAGGAATAAGATGAAGAAAACTGTTTCTTTTTGTCTGTCCAAGGTCGATATTGACCCTCAACACTTAAAATGATAGTCGACATCGACCGTCGAAAAAATGGTACAAAAAAATAGGCTTTTGGGGCGAATTTCCCTATTCAGTGCATGTTTAGATAATTTGTCTGATTCAGTCCAATGACCACATTTAGTGTTTTTTCAGGTAAAACCCTCACTCGAGCCACACACACACATACAATAAAATAACATTGGGTGAGTGTTTTTTTTTCAATTTTTGGTAAATCAACATTGGGTGGGTGGTTTTTCTTTTTCTTTGTTTTTTTTTTTTTTTTTTGGTAGAAGACATTGGGTGAGTGTTGAAGGAATCATTTGCCTCATTTTTTTGGCAACGGGAACAAGCAGAAAAGTGTTCAATTGAAACATTATATATTCCTCCATGATTGGACTTCACTTTCCTGGAAAAGGCTTCAAAACCCCAGTATCCCTTCCAAACTGGAAAGTCTTTGTATATAAAATTCTTTTGGGATGACTTCCAACTGAACCTTGCCTTCATCATCTCATTCCGTCCATTGTATTTAAATGTGCAAAATGCAAAGCAACCCAGACACAGTGGGCCACCTGGTAATTCAATTGCCCAATTGCTGACACCATTTGGAGACAATTTCATAATATTGCCCAAAGATCAATAGTATTCAATTCATTCTACAGCTTCATTGGTCAATCGTGGTGTAATAATCACAGTTTCATGGAATATTTGAAAAATTACAAATGCTCATTTTTTTTTTTTTTTTCTAATATTCTCAAGCTTTGTGAATGCAATTTGGGTCAAGGAACCCCAATTTTAGGTCATTCATTTCTGGACAGGCAGGAGCAGCATATCCATCCAAGACTCCTTCATTTCTTACTATACCAGCACTTTACTTTGTCAATCCATTTCTCTATTCTTCTAGGGGCATATCCATCCAAGACTTGGTTCATTTCTTACTATACCAGTACTTTGGTTTGTCTTTCTTTTTCTCTATTCTTCTTGTAGTAGTTTTAATGGTATTGATGTTTTTAGTTTAATCATTTATATTTAAGCAAAAGAAAACAAATCCCCTTTCATATTTAGGACAATAGGCCCAACCGTTATCAAAAAGTTTAAAGACATAAATCACTGTGATTACCATATGATTAGAGTGACTTTTGGCCTCCACCTAATCAACACCATTTCCTTCTCACACCACACCATTTGGCTCTATGAACAGCATTCATCTAGGTGGGGCCCCATACAAAATGAGCATGCTTTTGGAGAGCAAACCCAAGTTCCTTTTAACATTCCCTCAAAATTAAATACTCCTCTCCTGTCCCCACAAGCACAGCATGGTGGTAGAGACACAAGGTTAAAGCAGAGCTCAACCCATTGGAAGTCAGTTGTGCCAGTCAAGGTAGCAGCCTAAGATAATAGTAATAATATTATTAGTAATAATGTTTAAATCGTTACAATTTCTGCTTATTGATGGAACAAAAATAAATACACAACCACTCAACCAGAGATCAAACTCATCTGGCTTCATCTACAAATCTGATCGGTAGAATTTGCAAGCAAGGACACAGGAAAATTTTATGTCATCAATGACGGATACAGAATTTGCAGGAAAATTTTATGTCATCAATGACGGATACAGAATTTGCTAGAATACAGACTTTCAGAGGAGAAGCTATCTTTGATGAGACCTATTTTAGCAGAGGCTCATACCTTCATGGAGTATATAATCTTTAAACACTAGCATGGCTCAACTCATCTATTCGTTGGCATATTTTGCTGAGTACTTGATTGCACACCTGTGGAGATGTACATGGCCCACACATGAAGTACATAACATTACCAAGAGGCCTCGTATAAATGCCATCTCCACGGAGCTTCCGGACAAGAGAGAGAGAATATAGTGATGCATACCTGCAAAAAGCTGAAGCCATAAGCGTCGGGGAACACCTTTACCATAAAGAAGGTGGTGTTGGGGAATAGAGCAGGAGATCATTGTTATTTTATAAAAGACCAGTACACAGATTTTTCAAGTGACAATAAAGCTTCACATAGAATCACAGAATTTAACAACCACACTGCATTTTTAAATTGATAGATCTGAATGGAGGTATGCTAAGCCCAGCCATGACCTGCACCTGCCACGATCAATTCATGGAACCGAGGAAACACCATGCAGATTGCCTCGCTTGTAAAAAAAGGCAGGTTCATTCATTAGGCCACCCGTTTACAAAAGATGTGGGGCGTTGTAAAATTGTGTTCCATTTTAACCATTGATTTAGCTCTAAAATCACACAAGCGCACACAGCCATACATGGTCGAGCAGACATGGTGGGATCAGAATATGTGAGCGGGATGATTAGCAAACCTTATTGGTCAAACTGTTATGCAAGAACTTCTTTAGCAAGAGGTGAACCGAGCGTTTTAGACAACGTTAACCACTTCATGGCGTTTAATCAGTTCATAAAGATAAAGAAAGTCAAAAAGAAAACTAGGTTTCGAGAACAAAAGAAACATTCTCCAATAAAGAAAATTGAATGCAGATTATTACAAATCAAAATTTTAGAAAAACCATATAATATTTATCATCACTTTTTTTTTTCTTTTTTGAGGTGCTCAAACTAACATTGTAATTATTGTTAGTGCAAGACTTGCAGTGTCAGTAAGTTGTAAAAACAACAGGAAAATATAGTTAAGGATGCGCTACTACAGTTGCTCAAACATGCAATTGTGTACTTCGGCATAATTTGTTTAGTTCCTCGTACTTGAAAATATTTTATAATGTATCATTTCACAGCATCATGGAAAGAAAGCAAATCTTATCATACCCGCTATCGGAGCTTTTGGCTTTGAGTTCCAAGGCAAAGAGAGTTCCAAGCACGATCACTCTTAGCACAGCTGGATGGGATGACATTCGAATCAGGAGCTCATTGTCCCATAACTGCAAATCATTTTACACAGAACATTACTAAAAGCCAGAAACTGTCACATCTTGCTACTAAATAGTTAAAGTATGCATTTGAATGAATGCCCAATCAAACTAACTTGGAATGTTTGGAGTAGCAGTATGGATCAGATAATTCTTTGTCAATAAGATGGAAATAGGAAACCACCCAAGTTGATTATTGTTTTTTTTTTTTTCCAGTTCTGTCTCAAACTATTCAGCGCAGATCACAAATGTAGTTGAGGCAGACAAAGAAAACATCCCACCAAATGTCAACCACATTCCAAAATGAAGCACGTTGCAAAAGGAGTACCCATCTTTACAAAGATATTCAAATCGATTCAAATTTGGGGATCATCAGTGCATATCCCAAGGGCAAGTTTAGAAATAGCTATAGATTCCACCATCTTGAGGAATCCATTTTGTAGTTTCTCCATGGACATCAAGTGTGGATTCCACACCCATAAAATCTGAAATATTCTTTTGGGTGCAATGCTGGTAAGAGGAGGCAAAGGTTTCACATTTTCCGCGAAAAAGCCACAAGTCCAACCCCTCTCCCTCAGACCTCAAAATCGTGGATATTTTCTAAATTTATTATTATTATTATTATTATTTGAAGATAAAAATTTATTAACAGCTCCCAAAAAGAAGGGCTGGAAAACCCACTATACAAACTGAATCACTTTTAACTTGCTACCGCACCCCGGGTAAGGCGACCAGCTATGCCGACTTGCCGAGGCATATGACAACCTACAGAAGGAAGAAGCAGCAAGAGGAAAGCCGGAAAAAAAGAAAAAGGGGGAAGAAGCAGCCCACAATCTAGGCTTGCAATGCAGGGAAAAAACCGAAAGGAAAATACAGATATTGCAAACAAAATAGAGAGAACCCAGAGCAAAGCCAGCGCGGTAGGTAGGAGACCCGAAAAGAGCAGCTCAAAACCACCTAGGAACGATGGCCCGGGACCCCAAATAAGAAGCACACAGCAGAATCACAAACATCTTATTAGCACAAATCAAAACTTTTCCCCGGAAAATTTCTGCTTCAAACATCAGTTTCGCACAAATCCACAGATAACTTTGATGTGCCGCGGATACATCATTGCACAAACATGCCCAAAATCTATTAAAATAAAAATAGTCCAGTTTTTTTTACTCTGATAATATAGAGCAATCCAACTTTGCAACCAACAAATGAAGAGTGAAATTGGGTAAAACTGAATTATCAACTTCAAAACGGAAGGAATAGGATATGCCCCTAAAAATGATCAAATTATTGCAAGTACTCTGCTCAGAGACTTTGTGCGGCTGAACATGCATTGACATCAATGATAAGCACCCTTTTGAGAACAATGTTGACAATGACAACCATCAATATGCAAAGACAGATTGCTGAAGACCTTGATCAAAGAATAAGACTGACTAATATTTTGGAGGAGGATTTCCTTATATATATATATATATCATTCTATATATAGTCAGATATAAAAAAATGTATGAATTATATATAATTATATAGTTAGATATAAAAAAAAATTATGAATTTCCCAGAAAAGCTATCAGCCACTATGAAAAAATTGTATCTCAGGATACAAATCTAATCGTTAAGTGAAGATAAAGAGAATACGAATGCCCGCCAAATTCTGGCCAATGATAAGTTAGGCTGTGCATCAGGCCGACCTCACTGACTACACCACAGAGCTCAACCTGAAGACCTAAATTGATAGTGTAATAATGTGTATGGGACCACAAATAAAATACATAAGGAGATGAATGTCAAAGAAGTTCAATATGGGAGTCAAAGATGTAAATTGGTATCGACTAAATCTTTAACTCAGGAAATCAGTTACATCTATGATGATGAATTCAAAATTCAAAAGAGGATGAGAAAGAGCATGGGATTTATTATCTTAAACCCTTCTGTAAATAAGAGGCAACACAGTGCACAGCTTTCAGAACAAGTACGAGTTACAAAATACTCAAAAGATAATGGCAAAATGTTTCAACACAATAAAGCACTGTAAGAAGAAACAAACTCTATCATACTTCTCTCAGCCGCCTTGCTTCAGGAATGATATTTAGGTTTGTTTGAGAATCCTTGAACCACTGTATAGCTTTAGTGGCTGCTGTGCATCCCATGGCATGTGCAGAGTATGAGTGCCCATGTAAAAGAGCCATCAACTGGTGGGGAAAAAGAAAAAGAAACGTAAGAACTGTATTCATAGTCTTTACAATTTCACCATTCAAAAAGAATAAAAAATAGTCTTTACATTTTCATATGATAATGCATCTACTTAAATCTTCAGTATTATTCAAAATTCAAATAGCATACTTTTGAATCTCCTTTAAATGCATTGAAAACAGCATCCGTTGCCAAGGTGGCTGCCAATGGTATAATCCCTCCCGTCATTAGCTTCGCAAAGCAGGCTATGTCCGGAGAACAATCAAGCAACTCAGCTGCAGACTGTGTGAAATAAATTACGATTCCAGTCAAATCTCAAAGAAAGAATGACAGAAAGGCTGCAGCAGACATAATTATACAAGCAACCTACCTCAGCTCCAAGACGCCAAAAGCCTGTAAATACTTCATCAAAAATAACAGGAATTTTTCTATTTTGGCACTCTCTAACAAGCACTCGCTGGAAAAGAGGATCTATAAAGTGCATTCCACCGGATCCATGGATAACTGCAACAAACATTCAACATTTGAATACACAATATTTGGTCCTGACCAAGCTGAGACACCTTTACAAAAACAAATTGGCTGAGTCCCATTGGACTCGGCCGAGTTTGAGTCCTGGTCATTCAAATCCCATTGCTACTGATCCGAGCCCAAGTCTGCTGAGTCCCATTCTAAGGGCTTCTTTGCAAGGTTTATGGGGCCTGGGGGCAACTCAGTCCAACTGAGCCAGGTTGCACGCTACTTTGCTGACTCAACTCGACTCGAGGGTGAACCTAGTCGCCCTCGAGTCCAAGTTTTTTAACCGCCAAATTGTATTAGACAAAAGCTAATAGGCTGTCACACTTCCCTATCATATGCTATGAATCACAATAGATGATACTATCACTATAATTCTAGAGGGCATTCAAAAATTCTTTAAGTCCTTTTTTTCCCTTTTATAATATGTAGTCATCTCACAAGTGGATTATAATAAAGAGACAAAGGAATAGAGTAAACTAAAGATAGATCATCATGATGCCTTTACTTTCAAGTTCCATTGATAGATGTGCCTCTTATTTCATTCTCACACTACTCATGAATTATTCTTTTGAGCAGTAAATGTTCTCTCGTGACTTCATACTTGCAAATTGCCACATTTAGAACAACAAAAAACAAAAAGAATGATGATAGTAACAACAGCAACAATAACAACAATGGTCTGAAGTGTGCGATAAAATGAAAAGGCCTTCATGAGATACAACAAAATTCAAAAGCGGAATCATGAATTACTCAAGACATAACATTATTCCTAAATATAGAAACAAAGGCCCTCAAACAAGGATAAAGAACAAGGAAGTCAGTATAACTTGTCCCAATCCTTAACAATTTGATCGTTAAAGAATTTGGTTGCCAATTACAATGAAATTAGAAAAATAGAACGGAAGAAAAAAAAGGAATCCTCACAACTGTTGCAGCCCCCATCCCCAACCCAGTTTAATGTAGACTTGTCATATTATTTTATTAGATTCCTAGTGTAGGATCATTAGATCTAGATCAGAGCAGTGAATTATAGGCATCACGTCTATGGACTTGGATGCTACAGCACAGCTGTTGGGTAAAAGGCATGCATTGCATGTACATGAGCACCATGAGAAGTCAAGTACAGGATCATGAAAAGTAAAATCTTCATTTAGTTTGTTCAATAGATATCAAGGTATAAAGTGCATTATTCTTGTAATCAGTACAGCAGTAGAAGAAACACAGCAACAGGAATACATTATTTGACCCTCATTCCTGATTTAAGGAGTATCTTCATTTTTTTTATTTGATACTGATTGTTGGCAATAAATAGAGTTCAAGAGTAGTTTGGCTGAATTCACAAACTACTACACATTAATAGTAAACTTACTGAGGCAACAGATTTAAAAAGAAAATCATCTTGCCTGGTTCTATAATCAATGCCGCAATATGATCAGAATCTTTTGATCGTGAAAATAGTAACAACTGCAGTGATATATGTGCCAAATAACTTCTAGCAAGATCAGAGTCGTCCCTGCTCCCACAAAATAGCTCATTGCGCGATACAAATGCTGTTGAGAACATCAGACACAGATTATTCCATATGTAAAGAACTGAAGATAGAAAACAAAAACCTAACCAAAACATGGCAAACACTTCCTCACCTAATTCTTCAGGTTTCAATGTATCAGACTGTATATCTACAGGTAAGGAAAGAGTCCAACAACCATTGCGCATAAAAACTGTTGGAGGATCCAGAAAAAGACCTCTTCCCGAATACCTTCCAAAATCCAAAGTTAAAATTAGAAGGTTAGCTGCACTTCAGTAAATCCAATGCATCCGTTTTTCTACCGTTTTCATTATTCCATAGTGAGGTCCATGGATCCAATTTAACGTAATGAAAATTGAGTTACTGGGAGATGATAAGCTGCATTACATGCAATATTTGTTTCATATGCAAGGTTATTTCTAAAAAGATAGTATCACACCATCAAAGCCACACAAGAAGAGTGGAAGTCTCATTGCACTGCCAAGAGTCGCACCTTAAAGTGCTAAGCGCATTTCCCTCATCTTATTTTAAATGATCAAAACAAAATTCATTTCATTTTAGCCATGACTAATGATCATATGACATGTTATCACTATGACTTATGTTCATGTCAGTATCCTTGACACATGGCATGCACTTGAATGGAAAAGAAACTGGAGAAAGCACTTGTGTCAAACATACATAATGGGTTCTCACTCGTGGCTAATCACACAACTGCTGTCTACAGATGCACCTAATCATGTAGGTGAACAGTGAACTTAGACAAGACCTCATACCCAAGTCTGATTTTTACATCATTTTGAAAACCCCAACTCTGGAACTACTTCCAAGCAACGAAACATGTATAGATCTTTTGCAGTGTTCTCAGAAGCATCGAAGGTGTATGCCCCATGGCACGCCCTGAAGCATAGCATTTCAAATACACCCCAAAGCATAAACATGGAAAGTATTTTGTATTTGAGGCATACCCTTCTCTGCATGGGGAATATTCTTCAAGGGCACACTTTGAAGAATACACCCACATGATGAATACAAGGCAGCATGGAGAGTTGAAAAGAAAAAAAGAAGAAATAAATTAAAAGCATTAAAACTTTCAAATAATGGAAATGGAAGAGAGTGATTTTCTACTTTCATCTGCAGATAAAGACTTACAAAATAAGTATACATTCTACTCCTTAGCACAACAAATAATTTGTAATCTATTGAAAAGCATACGTACCACTACTACTTAGCACAAGAAATAATTTTTATCCACTTCAAAAGTATACATCCCGGATCCCACTACTACTCAAGAGTCAAGACAACTTTCTTCAATGATGCTATTCATTTTGATCACAAGATTTTATTGATCTAGAGAGAGAGAGAGAGAGAGAGAGAGAGAGAGAGAGATGAGTCTTTTACATCTTAAAAAAAAAAAACTACTGAGACCAAACAATTTTTTTTTTTTTTTATAATTTCACCTTAGAACTGCAGAGAGAGGACAACTTTCTTCAATGACACGCTTCATTTTGATCATATGATTTTCTTGAGAGAGAGAGAGAGAGAGAGATGAACCCTTACATCTTCAACAAATTAACACGAAACAATCAGTGTTTGATTATTTCTTTTTCTTTTTTACCCTTGAACGGGAGAGCAGAGGAAGTGGAGGGGTGCCCACGCTACAAGGTTCCTTCTCAGTTCTCACAAAGGAGAAAAATAATGAGGCCATCTCATAATGGAAAGAGCGCCAGCAGAAATCCTGCTATCTGACGCAGGAGCAGATGGCTTGGATGGGTCACGTGGTTGAGAGAAGTCGGTTTCAAAAGGACTACCAAGTGGGGGCCCATGATCCCTAAAAATCTCAAGCCCAAGTCGATCCAATGCATAATGCATACAAACAAGAAATGGCTGAGTTTCTTTGTGTACTTCTTCACCTATTATATGCCTAGGATGTCTAAGATGCAGCAAATAACTACTAGATTGCTCAATCAAATATCGTGGGCCTGCTGATCTGAATGCAAGCTTGTCAAGATCCAAAGTCACGAACGTGTGCAAGCTTCTTAAATTTTCTATTCAATCAAGAGCACTTCCCTTTCCAAGTATAGCTGAACTCTTTTAAATGACTTTCCTTTAAGGTTTTGAATTATATATAGCTAGATTATAGGCTAGGTTTATGGCTTCTTTATTATTGGAAATTGAATCTAGATATAGGCACTTGTTTGGAACGGCCAACTCTCTTTGATATTTTTTTTTATAAAATTGAATTAAATTGAAAATATTTTGCAATTGATTATTATTTCTTCTTGGTTGAGCATCTCCCAATGGATTGAAGACATCTACAGTAGAATTTTGCAATTAACGGTAGGGTTATCTCTACATATCTCCTTGTGTGAGTTGATTTTCTATGCGATTTAAGATCAAGGTTCATTGGGCCCATAATCAATCGGATTTGGCTTCCCTGGATGCGTCACTATCCTACTTAACAGCTATTAAGATGATACTGAAGTTGATTTCCATAAGAAAAAATCTGCCATGGATATTCAGGTATAATAATGTTAATAATGGATTAAATTATAAGGGTGTAAATTTTGTTAATTCATTGTATATTCTGTAAAATGGCCCACCTGCGGTCAATCCAATCCTTTCACATTCATTAATCCCTTATGAAGTGGCATTCTGCACAATTTTACAATCATGTTGTGTATATTCACAGTTGGAATGAATCTGGAAAAGAATGCATGGTAAAGAAACTGTTAAATTTGAGGCTCAAATTCATTTATTAGAATAATTAGATGGGGCTGACCTTTTGTTTAGTCAGTATCATGATGAGACCTTTGCATCTGTATGGCTCAAATGATTGATAGACATCCAAGTGAGCCCCATAGCTGTAGTCCAATGGCTAGGAGCAGGAGCTCATATTAATCCAGCTGGTAATAGCCATCCTGATCTAACATTTTAGTCCAATGGCATACATGAAAAGGTGAGATGAGGATGATTGTAAATTGTAACTTGTATCCTATTATTATTGTCTTTTTTTTTTTTTTTTTTTTTGTTTTTACAAAAATACCATTGAATGACTTTCAGAGTGTGTTGAAACAAGGGCATTAGTGGTAATTCTGAGTCTCCATAATCCTCTATCACACAACATGAGCATGAAGTGAGTTAAGTTTCTCATCTTGTAGGGTCCACTGTAGCCACCTGTATACATTATACTTTGGCTGGATATAAATTATACAATGCTACATATATACCCCAATCAAAAGCAATTAATATGACTGATCAGAACAAATTGTATTAGCCATTTATCTGGAGAACCCTCATATGTGATTATATTCATCAAATAGATGTAACCTTTTTTTTTATAAACACATACTACATGAATCCTCTCCCATACAACTATCATTTATACATAAAAACTTCATTGAAGTGGGCCCACATGATGGTATGGATCAAATTGTATAAACCCTTGAATGATGTAAGAATGCTACTGGATGGTGAACAAGTTAATGGTTAAGATCATTTGGTGAGTTTGAACAATCTCCATTCATGAGATATGACCCACCATGTAAACTGAAATTGATGAAAAATTGAGTGGACAGTTGAAGCATGACGAAATATGCATCTAAAATTTTTTTTTATGAATGTCTACGACTTCCTCTATTTTTTATATTTATCTTATTTTCCTTCAAATTAATATATTTTTATATTTATAAAATTATTTATATTAAGAACAGGCATGCTCATGAGGTTTACGTCTCACATGTTGAGGCTTATGAGTTATGACTCATGCTTTGGGCAATTAGAACGCCTCACCTCATGCTCATTTTAAAGCAGGGGTCTGTTATAATGATCACGATTCACTAATAATGAAATTGAATGGCCTTGCAATACCAAATAAAAAGAAAGTAATGACTAGAAGATACCAATGTCTTGGAGAACACATGAACAATAAAAAAACAAAGAAAGAAGTAAATAAAATTAAATGCTATTCAAATATAAATAATCTAGTCAGTTACGATTCCAGAAGCTAAAATGATTATTAAATCATACCAAGGTTGTTGAAGGAAACCCGTATAACAAGATGGTGCCTGTGCTTCCATAGCCCCCAAAGTATCACCATGATAAGACCCACTAAGAGCCAGAACCTGGACCAAAGAAACAAGGATTCACCTTTGCTTAACAAAAAAAAACTCGCCTTGTACCAACATGCACAACTGTATTAGAAATTGTACTGTAGAATAACTACTGTTTTATAAATTTAATGGTCATTCTTTGAAGGAAAACTACAACTAACTACAGCACAGTTGACCAGTAAGGATTTGGTGCTGCCATTCCCAAGTCACATTGAATTTGGACATTCAAACTGAGATGGGGATATTACTGAAGGCCGAGAACTATTGAATGCTTCTTTCTTCAGCCCTTAAAAATTAGAAGGAGAAGTGAGGCATGTTTTATGTGAGCAGAAGGCAAATGAAATAACCATGGCTACTCTCCTTTACTGTGAGCAAATTAAACATTCACTGGGGAGACAGAAATAGTTTCAACAAACTCCCCACCAGTTCTAGTTAGATTCAAGATTAATGTTTTCTTATGACTAATGAGTAATGCACAACATGTCAATCAATTTCTATATCTACCCTTTCTCATGCTTAAAGCGGAACCTTCCAAGCACTCTCCAAAAGAAGGTTCCATTTTAGTAATATGGTATTCCACAGAACTGCATTGTACTCTTATGGTTGAATATATTGCATGTTCTGTACAAGTTTTTCCAGATACTGTAACAGTTATATCCAACAACATTATATGTGACACCTACATTAAAGGTTAACTTCTCTTAAACATTGTGTATTTTAGAAAAAGTGTGCATCTTTAATAATAATAGTAGTAGTAGTAGTAGTAGACTAGTAGTAGCAGCAGCAGTATGAACACAGGAAGTGCACCCACCATTATCGTCGTCTTCTTTTTTTCTTTTCTTTTCTCTTTTTAAATTGGTAAGTCAACCTTCAACATATGAGCACTTTCCAAGTATGCTTTGTGCTTTTCTTAGTTCACCAACTATTATTTAGTATCCAAATTTTACTACAAAAGATCTTCATGATCGTATAAACTTCATCCATCTCATAGCATGATAAGGATTTCATCCAATTAAGCAATACTTAAACGCTATTATCCACGTTAAAAAAAATGGCAAAACTCCTTTTAAGAACAAAACCAACTAGTATAAAGCATAAATTACCCAAGAAAATTTCTCTGTGACAGGAAAGACTACAAAACAAATTCAAATTCATGAGACTACCTTGAACTCAATGCGTTTCTCAGCTAAGTTTTCTTTTGAAGGATCCAAAAGGATCCCATGATCTACTGAGAATTTCCGAAATGCCATCTTGAGAGCAATTTCAATCGCAGTAGATCCATTGTCAGAGAAATATGTTCTGGAAGCCCAACCTGACAAGTAATGCCATTGTAATTTTATATTAACCACAAATAACAAAAATTAATTGGAAATGGAAAAAAAAAAACCGAAGCCAGCACCAAGTCCCCTTCATGATGCCACGGAAAGATTCATCTTAAGTGACATGAAAAAGTTTCTACGCTTTGTAAGGGTACATATAGAGAATGGTGCTCTCTCTTAACTCAAAATATTATCAATACAGATAAGGCATCGATTTGTTCCAGTGTATGCCAAAATGGCGACATCCAAAAACTTAATCTCCAACTTGTACGTGAATCAAGTTACTAGGACTTGGTTTAGACATGCCCAAATCGGCCCTTTAAGTCGAATAACCATAGCACTTACGAGGAACTCAGGGTGCCAGCAAGTTTCACTCATTGAAGAGATGAAGTCAATGGGCTGGCTGATAAGCTCTAGTTCAAGTTGAGGTAACATGTGAATGAATACTAAAGCTTACCTTTTCCAACACCTTCAAGCAAACATTCTGCACATTTTAAAGCTGGCTCATAGACATTCTCTGGAAACATCACATGCCCAAACCTTCCAGTGGCATAGGCCATATCTCTTGCAAGCTCAATCTGAAACCGCCTAATCACATAGCCATAGTGAAGAAAAATTTAGAGCATTAGAACTAGAGGAATACAGCATATATGGAAAAAGAAAAATGTAAGAATGGTGAGGTAGATGGAGAAAGAATATATTTAATGTCTGCAACCAAACAAAACTAGAAGATACATCTTACAAATAAAAAGAGAACTGAGGTCCTTTAAGAATTACAAGGGGGAAAACATCGAACTTTGGGAGTCTGTAGATTATATGTTGGGGAGATTTGGGTTTGGCATTAGGCAGTGAGGGTGGATCAAAGAGTGCATTTCATCCACATCTTTTTCAGCTGTTGTTAATGGTTCTCCATCTCAGCAATTTATGGCCTCAAGAGGACCAAGATAGGGTGATCCATTGCCTCCGTTCCTTTTTACCATAATAGCAAAAGCTTTGGGAGCTGTTCTCACAAAGTAAAGGAAAGTGGCTTGATTAGTAGATTTGAAGCCCATGGGGGAGGAGAGGCAGTTACACACCTTCAATTTGCGGACGACATGATTTTATTTACCTCTACATGGTGGGAATAAGAAGAGAATTTTAAGGTGTTTCCAAATAGTTTCAGGCCTAAAGATTAGTTTGCCAAAAAGTTTCTTAGTGGTGGGGGGGTACCTGGAGGAGATCATTCAAATATTGGTAGACAAATTACATTGAAAAAAGTAGACTTCCTTTTCAGTATTTGGGGTTGCCAATTGAGGTGAAGCTCAAGTCATTATCATTTATCAATGTGGAAACCAAGAATCGAAACCTTTGAGAAGTAATTATCCACTTGACAGAGGCAATACCTTTTTCTTGGGGCTATAATCGCTCTCATTATATCATCTCGGTCAAGCCTACCGGTATATTACATGTCTCTTTATAGGATGCCAGTCATAGTTACCAATAAATTGGATCACATTCGGAATTTTATTTTTTTTTTTGGAATTCAATCATGAAAGGACGAAGATGGATTTGATGAGGTGGAGTAAGCTGTTAAAGCCAAAAGAAGAAGGGGGTTTCGTGTTGGGGAATTTGTGATTAAAAATTTGACATTATTAGCTTAATGGTGATGAAGGTATGGGGAATAAAAGGAGGCATTGTGGAGTAGGATTATTGTGTCCAAGTATGGGGAGGACAGATGGGCATAGGTTCCTAACAGAGTCCCTAGGTATAGTTTGTCAGGGTTATGGGCTGTCATTTCAAGTTTTGGGGATGGGTCAGTTTATTACTATTATTTTCTTTTTTATGTTTTTCATTTTATTTATTTATTATGGGTTTGGTTTACTTTTTTTTTATAAAGGTTTGGGTTTCAAAGTCTGGGGTAGCATTTTTTTTTTTTTTTTTTTTGGTATGATGATTGGGTGGGTCTAAGCTTTGCAAGGTTGTTTAGGGTAGTTTCTAACAAAGAGTCTTCATTCAAGGAGTGAAAGAGTGTTATGTCTGGTTTGGGAATAAGGTGTATTGGGAGGTGAGTGTGAGGAGGGTTCTTTGTCAGTCAGAGTCGATTAAGTTTGAGTCCTTGTCGAGTATTCTTGGAAACAGTCTCTTATGCAGGGACATTGCTGAATCTCATATTTGGAAGCTAGATTCTTCGAGGTCTTTTCCTCTAAAGATCTAGACGATGAAATTTGTTGGTTGATGGTGGCAGGCAAGATTTCTAAGTCAGATATTTCGCAGGAGGAGGAGGAGGAGGAGGAGGTGGGGGTGGGGCACGCTATCTTAGATGTGTACTGTCTTTGTGGGAGGAAGAGGGAGTCGATAGACCAATTATTTGTTCATTGTGATGTTGAATCATCTATTTGGGGGCATTTCCTCAAAATATGCGGAGTGGATAAGTGTGTTACAGGGTTGTTGGCTGAGTTGTTTGTGATATGGAGGGGGACACCTTTGGTCGGGTGTGGTATGTTATAGTGGAAGATCAACCCTTTTTCCATTCTATGGTCTCTTTAGAAGGAGAGGAATGGCACAATTTTTAGTAGCAAAGAATCAATGTGGGAGAATCTTATTTCAGTCGTGGCTTTGAGGATTGCTAAATGGGCTAGTGTTAGAAAAGAATGTTCAGATCTTAAGATAAGAACTTTTTGTATAATTGGGAAGCTTGTTTAAAGACGGGAGCCTCAAACAAGAAAAAGAAAGTTTCTTGGAGTTATACTTATACCCCATTTGGAGTCCTAAAGTAATGTGGATGGAGCTGCATGGGGCAAACTGGGGTTGAATGGTATTGGCAGTGTACTAAGAAATCAAAAGGGAGAAGTATAGTAAATGTTCTCTAAAGTCTAAACACGTTAGGATAAAAAGACTCTAATGAGGCAAAAGTTTGGCTATCTTAGAGGCTTCAGAATAGTCTCATAGTGGAGAGTGACTCAGCAAATGCCATATCTTGGGTAAAATCTTTTAGAGGCCCACAGAAGATGCAGTTCCTACAAAACAAAATTCATTATTTAGTGTCCCTTTCCCGAGTCTGACTTCAGTGTATTAGTATGTCTACAAATGGAAAGGCAGATTGTCTAGCTAAGCAAGGGGTTGATCATCAGTGTATTTTAAGTGCTAATGTCATGTAATTAAGGTCGGTGTTCAGTATACATCTCTTATACCAATATGTCAGTATGAGGTGTATTATGTTTCTGTTTTGGACTAAATCTGATTGTAATTTCTTCATACTAATATAGTCCTTTGTTGGCAATAAAAAAAATAAAGAATAAAAAACACAGAAGCCACCTATATGACATGAGCATTAGGTATAATCAAGGAATAACCAGTTGAGACTCAATAAATATGAAAATGCATAGCAGTCGGATGAGTCACATTCATCTCTGTCCGGTGCAGAAGACTGAATTGTGACCAACATGGACCAAGTCACACCCAGTAAATCCACCATAAGTGAAATTCGGGTTTAAACCATTTTGCTGTTGTGATGTGTGGTGGTGGCGGCCAACTCCGATGCCTTCCCACAATAAACATACAAATTCACAACAATGTGGAACTTGTAAGGTTACTATTCACCCAAGACCCAAAGTGGCTTTTTGAGTAAAAAGATGCATGGTCTCCAGTTCTTTGCAGATTTTATTACTTGCAACTGAATCTAATGAATGCATGCATAGATTTGGTTCAGATCTATAGAATTATCAAATGCTCTAATGACCACATACATAGATTTGGTTCAGATCTTCAGAAATATGAAATGCTTTTATATAAATTCATCTTCTTTTGATAAGTTACCATAGGACGAATACAAAGGGAAACTTTTCACATGGTTGACCTGTAAAGTAGCATCAGGTCCTTGAGTCCACCAACTAGCACAGGCATCAAACTGCTGGTAAATAAGCTCAAAGTTCTGATGATTCTGAACCTACCATAAAAAGGAAAGAAAATAAACAACTCAAAACTAATTTTAGGGAAAATTATAAGATATATATCTAAAAAACCCGAAAATTTGAGAGAGACAAGGGGCCTAATTGCTATATTATTTATTTATCAACAACGACCAGATTGTGTACGTGTGGGAAGCATGTATAAGATCCAAGCTGACCACCCACGAACGCCCACAGAGCTTTAGATGTGACAATGAAACAGTCCAAAATTCACTGATTGGAAAACTGTATCCATTTATTTGGAGGAAATTTCCAGCAAAATAGATGGTTAAACTAAAAGTCAACAAAATGCTGTTTATGACCCTTTTTGGTCCATTTGATGAAAGGTTCAAATTGCTCAAGCAATGTAGATCTTGCACATGAACCATCAATTGTAACTCTCGTAGGATGAAACCATCAGATCATAAAGCAAGTGTGCCACATGTAATAAAATTGAATCACTGGAAACTTCAGTTAAAAAAAAAAACATGTAATATACTCTAGGGTTCCTCTTAGGGTTAGTCTGATTAGAAAAGGAGGTAGAGAAATGTCTTCTGTATTAGTGGTTGAGAAATGTTTGGCAGAAAAATGCCGTCTCTGCAGAGAATCCCTTCTTCTCACATTTGGTACCCTTTTTCTCCTGTTTGATTCTTATTTTAGGAAAGAGAAGTCGTCCCACTTAGAGGCCTTCTCTCCTCAGAAAGGAAAAATTCGCTTCTGCTTCCAAGTCCTACAGAAAAAATGCTGGTTTCCACTCGTTCATTTCACTCCTCCTCGACAAGCAACATGGAGCAGTTGCCTGAGTCCCGTTCCCTCACACAAACAGCTCAACTGAAATACAAACCATCCTTGTCCCTGATCTGCATCATCCAATGCCCGGACCCACAGCCGCAGAAAGTAAAAAAAAGGTTGCAGAGATGGAAGATGAGAATAAACAAATTGGTTGAAATATCAATCTCAATTAACATTCATCTGTCTTGGTACTAGGTTGAATAATCATAAGCACCAAGGTTATATTTTCATAAATGCAATGATTCTCAAGATGCACTAATCAAACACCAGTGTCCTGGTTATTTGACTTGCAAGTTGAAACTCCGATATGGTATCCTCAAAATCTGAGATGGTATATTTGAAACAAGACATTTGATTCAATAGGAGCGCTACCCCTTTTATGATTTGTTAAGAAGCATCTCATACAACAGTAAGTAAATCTTTTGATACACCCACCAACCATGATGGGGTCCAGCACATGAGCAGTGTGGACTACTGTAGATCACCAGAAAGTTAGAAGACCAAAGGTCTGTATGGCATTATACAATCTTCCCTTGATCTGCGTGTCAGCATTTCCTAGTTTCTAAACCAGCTGCAAGCCTAAAAATAGGCCAAGACATTATGTATTAGTAAAAAATGTATGTCAGCATTGAAAGTAGGTAATGCATATAGCAGTCTTGGTCTTACTTAACAGATTCACTTGTACTAGATAGGCTTTCCTCAAGAATGGACAGGCACAAGCCCTTCAATATTAATAGCACAAGTAATACATACATTCTTTTTTTTCTTTTTCTTTTTTTTTACTTTCTATTTTGGTGGGCTATTCATAAATAAAACTGTTAAAAAAAAAAGTGAAGTATATGAGACCAGTATTTACTAACTTAGACATGGCAATTTTTCACCATGGAATGATTGAATTACTTTTTATTTCTTGTACGTGTGTGTATTTTGGAGAAGAAAGATTGACCCCATCTGTTGAAGCATCACATGTTTTATTGTCCATCATATGGATCACATTACGAATTCCCAACATTAGATGGGTCAAATAGTGGATTACCAAATCAGTTGGTTCACATGTTTAAACGTGCAGAAAAAAATCCCCTTTTGAATAGATTATCCTCTTTTTTTATCCAAACAACAAAAGAAGATCACTAGATAACATTCTCCAACTCTACTTGGTGAATAACAAACAGGACTGAAGTGAAATGCGGGGATTGTCCACATGGAAAATTCTCCACCTCCAGGTTTCTCCATATTTCTCCAACTAGTGAGAATCCACATTTCTCCATTTCTCCTCATCCAAACAAACCCTTAGTTAAAAATCAGTGTCATAGGAAAATAGGAGGTACTCAATTAAGCTAAACAAAACTCACAATTACCAAAAAAAAAAAACAACTCAAAATAATATTACAGTGCATTACATGCAACTCATACAAAAAGATACAAAGACCCACTTTAAGTTACAAAATTGCAACTATAACCTTTGCGTATTACAACAACACAACCCTCACTCTACAATGCTTTACAACTCACCTTCACTCGAGACACCTTTCACTCATTTCACCTCCCATCACTCAAGACAACTTTCACTCACATCACACTATCACCTACACACACTGTACCTCACTTCAAGGCACTTTCTTCACACTACACTCAGAGAACTCACTACACACTCTTAGGGCACTCTCTAATCACCACACACACTCCTCCAAAAGACACAAAGCCTTCATATATATAGGCATGTACTAAGTCAGTGGTGTACTTTATGTGGTGGAAGATTTGGTCACACGTCTTCCTTTCTAGGGCCAATTGTAGAGTTTGTTTGCATAGAGAGTCGGTTTGAGTGAAGCTTCTAGAAAGGGGTGGCGTGGGAGATTTGATGCCGTGTGATTGAGGCGGTGAAGGGTAGTGTTGCCCAACAATGTCACGCAACACTGGCTTTTCCACTGCCTCAATCAGCTGCCCATATTCTAAAAACATCAAACCGACCATCTCCCTTTTGCAAATTGACTCTACAACCACCTCATGAAGGAAATGTGGCCCATCTTTTGCAACCACAAAGCTCTCCACCAATTCAGTCCATGCCAATACATATATATATATATATATTTATATATATAATAATGTTCTCATACAAGCTTTTCTTACGGTCTTACGGTACAAGCCACCTCATAGGGCCACTGACTAGTCCATCTAAGCCAACCATCCAAATCCACCCCTCTTATTTACACGGGTCCCACCAAGTTTTGATAGGTCCGAATAGAGTGAACCGTTGGATCAAGAGGGTCAATTTTATTGTTTTATATAAAGCCGTTAAACTTGTGGACCACGGATGAATGTATTAGAGGTCAAACCCCCCCCCCCCCCCCCCCCCCCCCTTATGATTTGTGGGGTCCCAAGTGGGCCTCGTGAGGTGGCTTGTACCGTAAGACCGTAAGGGAAGCTTGTACGGGAGCATTACTCATACATATATATATGGGAGGTGCTCTTGTGAGAGACACTCTCACCTTACTATAAGAGATAAAGGTGGGGGCCCTCACATTTAAGTTGTTGATATTGGATATGGATGTGAGGGCCCCCACCTTATCTCTCATAGTAAGGTGAGAGTGTCTCTCACAAGAGCACCTCCCTATATATATATATATATATATATAAATGAGGGCCTTCAATCATTTGGAGTGGAGTGTAGTGAGTGCCCTGAGTGTGTAAGGATTGGAGTGTCTTTGGATGGCCCTGATCTCCTTTCCTCCGCTTGCCTAGCTCCGGAAGCAAGTGAGGTGAGAATCCCAATCTCTTTCCAATGCACCTCCATCAGAACCAAGTAGCTCATCACCTCCAACAGCCCACAACCTTCTGACTTGGATCAACCACCCGAGGATCCAAGCCTTCAACGAGCCCACCTAATGCTTATCTATCTGTCTCTAACCCCGCCCCAAACAAGCAAATGAACATCCGGCTCTATCTCCACTGAACCTCCGAACCCATAGCAATCATCTCCAAAGTCTCGTTTCATAACCGGATCCGAACCTAGGCGTTCTAGTCCTCTTCTCTCATCCAATTCCTCTCTTCCATCTGCATCTGCAGTACCTGGATCCCCCTCATCTGCATTTCTATTCCCATTTGTCGGCCAGACCAGGGTAAACAGCACCTATCTATTCCCCAGGGTGACGTGGCAAAAGCATGAACCAAATCCCCTTCCTCGCTGCATCGAACCCCGACCTGCGGTGATGATAAAGCAGCTAGCCAGGGAAATGGCATCGGACCCCGGTGAAAGCTTGTAATCTCTTCCCATTGCCAGGCCGGTTGTTAATACATATAGAAGATCAATGGCGAGTGAGTGCCACCTAAACGGTAGTAGGTAGGCGGCAAATGTGTAATGTTTGGAGTTGTCATTCGTGCACCTGTCCCCAATGGAAGAATG
This sequence comes from Camphora micrantha, assembly GCA_003546025.1. Classification (NCBI taxonomy): domain Eukaryota; kingdom Viridiplantae; phylum Streptophyta; class Magnoliopsida; order Laurales; family Lauraceae; genus Camphora; species Camphora micrantha. Next base: position 42,825,829 of record QPKB01000008.1, on the reverse strand, counting down.
AGTGATCCGTTCCTCTGCCGATCATGGCCTTACCACTCGGTCCCCAATGGCCAGTAAGGGATTCGGAATAGCAGCGCACGTTCGTTTGCACTGCGTGTTCCCGCTAGATCGCCCTAACTAGTCATATTGGTATGCATCTACTAGCCCGCTGGAGTGCCTTGTAGTGTGGAGTGATAGTCCTATAGTTAGGTGTAGGTATTTTGAGTGCTTTGTAAACGAGCATGTTTTGTAAGTGAGTATTATGTAATTGGTGTGTGGATAGAAAGTGTTGAAAGTGGTGTAGCTATGTAAATCTTCATGTGGGCTTTTTTTTTTTTTAATGGTTACTTTGATTAATAAAAGCAAACAGTACTAGAAATGAGCACTGACAAGGAAAAACTAGACAGCAGGAAACCAAAATAATAACAAGAACCCAAAAGCAACCACCTAAGGCCCTGCTTAAGAGAAGGCCAGCTCTTTCCATTGATACACTATTTGATCTATGCAGTACATTTAAAAGACGGGTTGATGGATGTTAAATAGGCCCAAAGCCCATCTGAAAATAGGTCCAAAGCCCATCTGAAAAGAGCCCATTGTTATAACTCACGTGGGATTGAATGGGAGACAGGAGGACCCTTCTTTACTTAGAATACTATGGCTGTAATTAGCTGTAATTAATTTCCTTCTTAACTTAGAATCCTGATTGATGTAAATTAGAGAGTTTTCCTTTCTTACAGCCTAGATTAAAGGCATGTAAAGATATATATATTGATGTATAATCTCAAGAGAAGAACACACAGAATAATATAGTTTCAAGAGTATCCAAAACTCTTTTCAATCGTGAGTTTGTCAATGGACACCCAGAGAGCCACTAAAAATTTGGTTTTCTCCACCAAACTACTTTCGTTGGATGATATCCATTCAAAACATCTTGAGTTCCTTTCTTTCCATATCGTCCAGATTACTGATAGAAATGTCAATCTCCACATCTCCTTGCCTCTAGGATGCCCGAGTGGAGCCTTCCAGGCTTGGAAGAGCTTGAGGAGAGAATTAGGGAGGACCCAGCTACAGTCAAACCACCATACCATTGTCGTCCAAATAGATTGAGCTGTTTTGCAATTCAGCTTGAGATGGTCCACGGATTTCTCGTACCTCAAGCACAAAGGGCACAATGGGATTTTGTATTATTTTTATTAAGCTAAGTTGTTTGTATTATTTACAATTGCAAGTTAAGTTTAAGCTTGGGTGAGTACCTCCTATTTTCCTACGAGTGTAACTACATTTAAGGAGAATGAGAATGAATAGGGTAAAAATGAGAACTCTATAAATCCACGTGCACCAAATCTAAATTATAAGAAATGACACTGAGGTAATTAATCATAAAACCAAAATGAGCAACTAATAATCAATTTAAACTTACAGCACAAACCTTATGTACTGCAAAATTTTCACCACAGCGTGAATCTATCACTGTAACAGACTCTTCAGGTACAAGACTATGCTGAGTGAAAGGCCACCAGAAAATATTTACTGCCCTCTTTGGCATGTCATGTAATCTCTTTAGCCTTTCTGAATAAGCAGCTAGCATTATCTCCCGGAGGGAACTAAAGACTTCGCAAGAATCATCAAACCATTTCATAAGGTTGTCAGATGGATCATGTGGAATTGGTGGCAGCACAAGAACATCAACCCTAGGAAAAAGAGAAAGTTTATCCAAATCAATTTTCTAGACACTTTCAAAATTGAGATACATCCTTAATATAGAAATTGTTTAACATTAAACTTTTTACTCAAATTCACAGATTACCCTTGACCCTAAAGCAAAAAAATTACATCAATCGAAGGAGTGGAACCATACCAATCTAGAACAAATGGTTGATAGAAAGAAAAACAATTTATAACATCCAGAATAGATGATAAAAAACAAACGAAGGATGAGATGAAAAGAGGTGCATTACCCTTTTCGCAAATAAGACAACAAGGCCAACTCATTTAGAAGGCCATGATCCTCCAAAACAACAGCCACAACATCATAACCTCTAAGTTTCAAGCTCTCATAGGCAGAAACAGTTCCAGAAATGCCACCCAATTTTCCATCTCCAACAAGAATGGCCGGTAACCTGAAAGGCCTGAATTGCCACAAAAATTAGAAAAACCCGCAACCAAAGGGAATTGAAAATAAAACTATTACAGCACTCGAAATATGTATACACATATACAATCAGTAGCAAATTATCGTAAACGTCATCACTTGAAACATTTAAGCACTGACTAATAGAATAGATCAAAATCTAAACAAATAATTCATACCAAAATTTCAATTCGAAAAGCCATCTCAGAGCTAAGTATAAACTACAAACTCTCCGACTTTGGAAATCCCTTCTATTTTTATGTTGAGTTATACTTAGTAAGAAGCAAATCCTAGCCAAAACCTTGACCTACTTGAACATGGCCCTCAAAAATGAGTCCAGAAATTCAAGGACTCCATTTTCCAAAGTCCAACTTAAACAAGTCCTCCATTTCAACCGAGTTGTGCAATGCAACTTTTTCTTTCTTGAAAAGTACATACAACTTGTCACATACAAAATAAAGGAAATTGATTTTCACTTTTCAGAACTCTACTTTCATCTTTAATTATTTTATTTTGTCTTTCTAAGGTTTAGAAAGAGTTATTTAAACATTGATAATTTCATTGCAATTACAGTGAAAAGGGAACAGTTAAGAATTCTTAACTAGTTAATAACTTAATTATTATTATATCTCAAAGATCAAGTTATATATAGATTTACTTGAATTGATTCCCACTAGTTATTGCCTCTTAGTACAATATTTATTTTATAGTATATCAATTCATAAATTAAGAGCTATGAGTAACTTGTATGCTGAGATGGCTTACCATGACACTAAAGAGGAAGATGAGAGTGCCAACTACTTGAATAAAGGATCACTCAGGCCCCACCTCATCCCTGAGTAGCTTTATCACTGCACTATATAATGCTTGTGCTCGCTGTTTCTCAATATTCCACCCTTCCCAATCAAATCAGAATTATGCTCGCATTAAGAATAGCAGAACTTCGTTCTTTGCTCTTACTACCATTTAATACTTTCCCATCCTCAAAGTACAATATCATTTAGTACTACCCAGTCATAAGACTTAAAAGTAGCTACATCCTCATCATTAAACACCACAGCTCCTTGATACATTTTCTTGGTTTCATATAAGATTTTGCTAATTTTTGTTAATGGTCAAAAAGCATATACCAGATCATCTATCTCTTTCCACCTAGTTAATCTATGACACATTGGAACACCCCTCTCCCCCCTTCTTTTTCTCTCTCTGACTCATCAGCAGATCAAAAACATGAAACTTTGAGGCCGAAGGATGATGTGATGGGGCTGATTTTTTGCACAGCCTAAAGGCATGCCGCAACAAGCCAACCCCCAACCGAAAAGAAGATAATGAAAAATAAATAAAATAAAATAAACCCACACCCCCACAGAAAAAATGATTGCCATGCATCCATGTGGGCTTGCAAGTGATGTCCATAAGTAAGTTGCATGAACAGTGAACAACAGATCGCTGTCCTGATGGTGGGGCATGTAGGATCATGCAAGATGAAAATCAAATTTGGAGGGAGGCTTTGTTTGATTTTTCCACCTTGTAAATGGGTTGGATCAGACATGAACAAGTGAGTCATTCCTCTAAGTATGACTCAAAGATACGACCCAATCAGATTTGGCTAAAGATCCTAGGGTTGATACCCAACAAATCAATTCCTAACTCGACAGGCAATACCTCAATCCTGACCAGATAAACTGTACCTCAATACTGCAATGGATACTGTTACTATCTAAGGTGGGGAAGAAAAGACATAACACAGCATCCCACCAACCACATGTCCAATTCCCATCCAAATTGGAAAAAAAGAATGATAACTCCAAATATCCAAACTTCAGTAACTTATATCAGTTCAGAGTTATGTCCAATTGCATAAACAACGTATATCAGTTTCCTTTTTTTTTTTTTTTTTTTTTTTTTTTTTTTTTTTTTTTTTTTTCAGTTCAGAATCTACAAACTCTCATTACAAAGATATTAAATATTACTGCTCATTCCTCTAATGTTCTACAATAAAACATAAGGAAGAAAAACACTAGAATAAGCACACACCTGTATAAATCACATTGCAGAGTACCTGAAGGCCCAGGACTTGCAATGCCCCCAGCAGTCTCAATCACAGTCCAAACTCCCTCCTTCCCACCACAATCTCCTCCCACCAAAAACTTCTGCAACGAATCCCGCAGCGAAGAATCCTCCACCACCGCCCCTTCTCTCTCTGCCGCGAGATGCGGCGAGACCGCCTCCTTCCACCCGTAAACCGTCTTACACGCCAACTCCGATACCCCAACATCGCCTTCCTCGCAACGAATCCCCCTACCCTCATACCAACACAAATCCCTCAACCCCCCACCACCCCCAACAACCTCCAATCCCTCATCCCCAATCCCAGCACCCGCCATCTCCTTCGCTGCAGCAGCGGACGCACTGATAGCCTGATTCGACGCAAGAACACCGAGCGGAGGTTTCCGGCGGAGGAAAATGTCGGAGACCTTCCGGTAGACGAAGCGGGAATCGGAGTCATGGGGGAAGCCGGTCTGGATGGGCTTGATGTAGGTGAATTTGGCGGGAGTTGGGGAGGAGAGGACGGAGGCGGCGATGCCGGTGGAGACTAGGGTTTTTCCGACGCCGGTGTTGGAGCCCCAGATCATGTAGATGGGGTGAGAGAGATCTACTTGGAGTGGAAGTGATGAGAAGTGTTTGTAGAAATGACTGTGAGAGAAGGGCTTGGAGAGTGACAGACGTTGAGAAGAGCGATGGAAGAAGAATAGAGAAGGCATGGTTGAAACCCTAACCCTAGTTCTGATGCTTTGTAGAGAGAGAGAGATTTTCTGCAGCTGCAGTGTAAAACCCTAGCTGGGGTTTTGGCGGAGAAGACGAGGGAGCGCGAGAGTGTTCTGAAAGCCTACACTACATATTTGAAATTTGGTCGGAAGGGAAGCAGTACACAGGGTGGTAGCTCATCCGCCTTACACGTGGCATTATGTTTGTGTCTATTTATAAGGCTTGATTGAAGTGGGTGGAGTTGGGTGGAAATCAGTGTGGGGCCCATCAGTGTGGGGCCCACCTACTGATGATATGAACTGTTAAAATCGGATGCGGTCCCCTCTAATAACATCTCTTCGAGTCTTATTTTCATATGTAAAATTGAGTGCATGATTAATAATATAATTAATGTATAAAAAGTGTATTCATCCTATTATCAATTATGTATTCAATCTAACGGTGGAACTAAACCTGTAGAAATGGGATTTAATGATGTACTACTGAAGGGAATTGCGTTCATTTTTAAAGCTTTGGATTATCAATAGGTGGATTCCTTGGTGAGTTCCACGATTCCCACTCATGATAAGCACAAAAGAGCCCGACCGACCACTCAAGGGATTGGGACTCCGCCGGATATACTCCAATTGGGCTTCGACTCAACCCAGCGAGCCATGCATTACTCGATGTGACTTAAAAGAGAGTCTGCATACATACGGGAAGGTAGCCTATTCAAATGGAAGGAGGCCTGCACAAGCGAGAAGCAAGCCCCGCACAAGCAAGAAAAGGTGACTTACCTGAGGTTCGAACTCCAAACAGCGAAGTAAGAACTTACACTCCCTACTACTCGGGTAAATCTTAGAATTCAACATTAGGACACATATATAAAAAATCAGAGATGCTCATAATAAAGGCTCTTCTGATTCGGGGGCTATCCACATGTTTAACCCTAATTAGAGTTAAAATTAACTCTTTGAAAAAGAAAAGGCATTAAGACATTGTATTTTTTTATATTAAGCTATCAATTTTATGGTGGGACCAACTTCTATTAGATAATATTAAGAGATAACCCATGCGCTGAGAGAGACTTTATTTTAACCGGCTCAAATTGTCAATATATATAGTCCCACCTACTGTGGACTTTCTATGCTTTTTAACAGAGCATTTCTATAGAATCTATGCAAATCTGATGCGTGAGTTCGGATCTTGGGAGGATTTATTCTACGATGATTGTGAGTGGACTAATTACAGTCCGCAACATCACCGTGGGCAACCTGTCATGCACGCGAGCAGCTTGCCATACATCCGGATAGGAGCTGTCCATGGTGATGTGGCAGATTCTGATTGGTCCACTTACGGTCACCATGGCAGAAATCCTCAGATGATCCCGATTCCTGATGCGCTGCTTGTCCAAAAATCATGCCAAAAAAATCCGGAACACATGGACGATTATAACAACAAAGGCTTCAAAGCAACTACTTATCCAGCTGTTAAGTGGTGGCCTGAGTCGCCAGACTGCTTAGGGTACGAATTCTGGGTACACTACTTCTTTTCATTTGTGTGGACTTTTTTCCTTCTTTGTGTGAATTTTTTCCCCATTTGTGTGGACCTTCTTCCTGCTTATGCAGGCTATCTTTCCACGTATGTGCGGGCTCTGTCTCTCGTCCTCTTGGATTCCACCCTCCTTGGCTGGTTAGAAAAAAAAAAACCAAAATGAAAAGCTCAGCCCAATGGCTGCTAGTGCTCCTTCTGGTTGGGGGTGGGCCATAGGTACATCTGCTCCCAACTGCCCCTTTATTACTCTGTACTTTTGGCCCACCCCATCAATTACAAGGCCAGAAAGGTGTAACTTTCACGCACGAGGTCAAGAAGTGAGCCCATTACCAATTGTCATGTACATTTGATGTTGACATTTTCATCTTAAACATGGTCTCATTAAGTAGTTTAAATTTGAACTTATTTTGGTGGGTTTTTTTTTTTGTGTTTTGTTTTGTTTTGAAATGAAGATATTTGGAGTCTCATGTTTTGTAGACTCTTGGAATGTTATATAAAATTTTGAGGTTTCATTGATAATTAGTGTTTTTTTCCTTTTTTAAATAGATATTGTTGCAAATTGTACGTATATTGGTGAGTTTTGAAAATTTTACAAGATGATATTTTACAAAATATAATAAAAATGAAACCGTAGAAAAACACACTTCAATGGTGATTAAAGTGGAAGAAAGTAGCATCAATTATATAGAAATAATACTTTAAATTATGTTTATTTCAATTTCGTAACTTTTTCTTATTTTAGGTTTTATTTAGTCTCAACCATTTCCCTAAAATATCCCACAAAGATTCACAAGGTTCCAAATATTCCAACAATTGTTCAAGATAATGATTTTTCAGAAAATGATATTCAAGATAAGAGATTTTGACCATACGATTGCCTTTAAACATAACATTTGTCCCAAATCAATTAAAATTCTGTACAATAAGGGTGTGATATCGCACGGCCCTTAGATATTGCATGAATAATTTTATAAGAAATACTTAAATTTTAACCGTTGAACGTCTAATATTAGAATATTAGATCTAAGGACAGGCAATATCCCATGTGATAATAATATTGATTCTAAAAATTTAAGTAAAAAACTTGTTACAGCCCAAATAAACATGATAAAAAAAAAGAAAAAAAAGAGCATTTGGTTCTTGTTCTTTAAATTAACTACAGTAAAAAAATTATATTTTGAACAGGAGATCATCTTCATGTTTTTAAATAGGACAGTAAAACTAGGGGCTCTCATGGCTAGAGTCAAGCTGAAGCTTGTTCGATCCAGTCCATTAACTAATTGGATTCAAGTGCAGATCCAGACAATAAGCCTAAAAGCTAGGCCCAGGTTCAACCATCTTCTAAATACATGTGTGCAGTAGTATTGACCACCATAGGATAAAAAAAAAAAATTCTCAAACCCGACTAAGACTCTACCCATACAAGGCTTACGCCCATAGTAAATTTTGGGCCCAATGGAGAGATATCTATGGACTCTGGATTACCCAGATACATGAAGGGTCCAGCTTGAAAATCCAGGCATGGTAAATTGGTAATCTAGTTCTGGTCCAGGTCTAGGTCCGTGTGTCCAGTCCAGTCCAGTCCGAACTCTGAACCTAACATCCAAGTATATAATATATAAGGGAGGTGCTCCCATAAAAGTAACTCTCACGATACTGTAATATACATAAAGAAATGGATATCTATACATATCTTAGTAATGTGTATTTCATGCAATATACATAATATGTCAAAAGCATATTATAATTGTACTTAATATAAAATAGAAGCCCATATACACCGGCTTGAATCAGGGGTCAGTTAGATCCAAGTCCAATTGGTTGCTATCAAAGTTGCCCTAGGTCCAAGTTTGGCGTACAAGGAGCACCGATTAGGTCAAGCTCAGATTTAACACAGACCCGACCCATTTACACCCTTCACCAAACCAAACTAAACCAAACCAAGCATTTTTCCACTAAGTGGGGTCGGCTATATGAATTTGACGACGCTAATTAAATCTGTTTAGGGCCATGTCCTCCATTAGATCCATAGAGGCAAGATCATGTTTATTCAAGGAAAGCATTCTAAAAAAAGAAGATGAAAAGGCTTCAATCTACAACGTCAAGAAGCTAGGCTCTGGATTGCAAGTCAAGGAATGTAGAGATTTTCCTCGCAGGCAAGCGAAAAACTTCTCATTCTGTTAATTCCATCCAGAATGCTTGCAACCAAACGACCCTCTTGAAAAGGAAATAACGGCAGCCCAGTCCGAGAGCCTTTGGACTTGAGCCCAAGGAACACTCGATTCTTGACAGCCAAAAAAGAAAAAAAATGACACTCAAATCTGGACAGCCAAAAAAGAAAGAAAGGACACTCATTTGACCTCTGGGCCAACAATCAATATGTAGCCCCAGAAAGTTCAAGGAGCTCTCCGACCAAAATCTTTTCATTTGCAGCTTGGTTTGGCTCAAGTGATGTTGATCAAAATTTTCAACAAGCACCTGGCAAGATTAAAACCTGGGCTGGAACATTTCATGATCATTCCACTGACAGCCCAACACTGTCCATTGCCATCAGACAGCCAGGATCAACCAATACGATTTCATCGACTGGTATTTGGTGATGGTTGGCTCAAAGGAAATGGACAAAATATATACAAACCGAGAATTATCCAACTAAATGGACAAATGCACCAAATGAAAAAGGCAATTTTCTCAATCAAGAGGGAAATAGTAAAAAGTTTTTCAGAAAAAGTAGACATCTCTGTTTCACGGTCAACAGCAAATACTGCATTTGATATGATAACTTGCAATAATACCGCAATTATTTTGAGACCTGTCACTTGTTTCTGCCCTTCTTCTTATTTCCTCCTTTCTTTTGCGAGGTGGACTTCTTGGGCTTCTTCCGCGATTTCTGTTTCACCACTCTTTTAAATGGTTTCTTCTTCACAGGAAGGCTTGGCTGCCGCTTTTCCAACCCACTCAACATTGGAATACATGTGTTGCCTTCAGATTGTCATCTTCGCGAGAGATTTCGCTTGTTGTCACCATGATGGTAGTATCACCAGCGTCATATATTTTTGTTCCTTAAAATGCAAGCACCCAGGAGATATTAGTTCCCTGGTGCATACTCTTAGAAGGCAAACATGAAGCATTAAAAATGATAGTAACAGAAAAAGAATTCTTAAAACCATCTTCACAGAGACTAATTTCAAAAGGAACTTAACCCACGATTTTTTTAAATAAAATTTTGTGTGTAATAGATCCACTCAAATACTACTTCCAATGTCTGGATGCAGCACACTGATCGGATCTTGCCTGTCCACAACCGGACTTGGGGTGCTTTCCCTAGAATCAATTAGGATCATTTAATACAATTTCTTTGTAGGGATATCAAAATTAATCCATTATACAAAAATCAAACTGTTGGGCAATTCAGCCATCTGATCACCCAGTTAGATGTGAATTTTAGGCTATTTTGTTTATATCCACTTGTTTGAAGCCTGTTATCATAATGGATATAAATTTATAGAATTGACCATCTACAGCAATTCCCATAGAATCTGGATCATCTAAGGATTTCCTCCACGGTGACCGTGAGTGGACCAATCATGGTCCGCCACGTCATCGTACAGCAATTCCCATAAGGTTGAATGATCCACACGGTCACATCCTCAGAGGATCCGGACTCATTCAGTATCCTCATCGCATTGCCTGAAAAAGCATTACAACATTATCTGACAGCATCCTTCTTCAATATAACTTCCGAATGTTAGGAAAAATCTTCAATCATGACACGAGCTTGCTAAATGTCCCCATCACGAGGTTGGAAGTACCGTCGTTTTTTTAGTTGGTAATGTGATATGAACTCAAGACTTCAAGGTTGCAATAGTGAGACTACAGGTCAAATGAAGATATAGTGATGATTGCTATTTTTTTTTTTAATAAAGACATGGTAACGATCAATGTAAAATGACAATTATAACTATTATCACATGGTGTTTGGATCCTCAAACTCAGTGTGGAAGCTCTCATTTCCTGGAAAGTTCAGGTGCTTGGATATCACAACCGAAAGGGGTTCAGTTATAGGGACTCAACTCTCCCTCAGTTTAAAGAGTTTGAGACTTCTTCCACACGCACATGCATGCGTGAATGCACACACACTCAGAATCAGAGCCTATGCTTTTGTAAAGACAATCTCTAAAACCAGATCTTCTGCTGTCATAAAGAGAAAATTCTCTTCATTAGTAACAGGGTGAGCCAAATAGCGTAAACCCATGCATGGGGAACCAGGATTTTAAGAGGTCTTCCTTTCGAATTCAGAAGAAACATATGCCCATCATGGATGTTTGGTTCATCAGATCCGAAATCACAGACACTAGGGTGACGAGAAACAATTTTCAGTTTTCGTATGAATACCTTACCATAATGCTTAAAAGGGCTCAAATGCTAGAATCAGCAAATTTATGTTAGGGAGTATGATGGTGCCCAAATACTCGTTACCAAATATCCATTTATTGCTCTAGTTTACAAACTAGAAATGGATAAAAATACCTGAAACTGACGCATTTGGTTCAAGGCCATCATCTTCTTCAAGGTCACTGGCACGTTCCTCTGGTCCTGAACCAGTGCCTGAAGGATTTTCCACTGGTAGAGCTCCGCCATATAGAGCTAATTCTCTCTCCAGCTTTCGCTGCACGAAAACATAAAAGCAAAATAAAGAAGCAAGCAACGAGAGAAAATACAGGGAAAAAAAATAGTTTCTCCTCTAAAGACATGAATTTCTCAATGAGCAAAGATGAGTAGTTTTTCTTGATATTATGTTGGTAATATTTTTTAATAATGGAAACGATTTTGAAAAAACGGTGAAAATAAAAATCAGTTAAAGGATTGCCCTAAATTGGATGGCTAGAAAACCCATATAAAGATAATTTTTCGTAGATGGCCAATCCACCTCCTCTTCCTTGAGCTCATGTGGCAGATGGGCCTATTAGCAATGCCATGAGTTGGCAAGCAAAAGCTGGTCCCATTCAGTGTTATGAATATATTTGTCTAGCAAGTTTCTACGAAAGAAAATATTAGAGTGTAGCAATAATGTAATACCAACAGAAAAGTATGCGCAGAGCATGGTACAATATGAGATATTAAACACTGTATAGTGGGGCGCATCTATAATCAGTCCAAAGCCTTCCACGAACACCTACCCCGTGAATTGGCACTCTTACCAATTAATACTGATCCAACCATCACATACCGTCGTATTGAGTCACAATAACAGATAAAATTATTATTAGACTGTTGAACTTTGAGGCCTTGAAGTCAAGAGTTAGGATGACTTGATTATGTTGATATTTATCCCAGCCCTAATCCACACCATAACTTTGTTATTCCCTCTATCCCTTTGATTGACATGCATCCAAGTGGGTCTACACATATTGAGACATGCTTTTGAAGAGCAAATCGAGGGTTATACTAGCATTCTCTTATGGAGCCAGATTCTCTACAGCAACAGGAATATATCTGTGTCCTTGCTAATTTTTGGTAGAAACTAGAAAGCCAAGGAAATTTGGTCGAGATCTTACACTTTCCTATAAACGCTCCAACTTCTAATTCGAAACTTTTAGTGAGATAGCTCATTATGAACCAAGCATGTTCTTACTGAACACAGAGTAAAATTCAGAACTATAAATGAAGGATTCATACGTGTGTGGATATCAATTGGAGACCAAACCTTTTTACGTCCTTCAATACGTTTAAGTCTGTCCTTCTCTTGTAACTGCCGTTGTGCTTCTTTTCTCCTTTTCTTCTTTCTCTTGTGAAACCCAGTTACATAATCCCTATTAAATTGGAAACATGAAATGCTGGTTAGTTTTTCAAAGGAAACAAGAAAGTTTTAATGCAAGAAATTCATGGATATAAGACTATAACAAAAGCAATTATGCAAAGGCAATCAAAATGGCACCATTATACATCAAACTTTAGTAGGCCATATACCGAATACACTAAGTCCCTATCTACCCATTGTTTCGGTAAAATGTTGGTTAATTACTATGCATGAAAATATAGCTTATATAAGGGACAAATGGAACAAGAAACATTTCTGAACATACGTATGGAAGAGGAAAACAATTGCCAAAAACAAGTTTCAGCCTCAACATTCAACCCATTAAGAGAATTCCACCATGCCATTACGGCATTACCCCCTCTTAACATGCAATAGCATTAAATTATTAGAAGAAATCACCATCACCGAACATGAGAAAAATAAACTTGAAGTGAAGAAGATAAAGCCTCAATCTCCTTATAAATAGTGTTGTAATCACCAAGGACCCCTCTCCACCAAAGACACCCAACAAATAGCATTAGAAGAATCACTTTCAACTATTAACCATCATTCAAAGAAGATGAAGACGACAAAATCCGAATGCTTCCAAGATGGAAAACACTTCCATCTCACTAGAATCTTTGTGACCAACATACTTGGAGACCATGAACAAAGCAAAATCAAGAGGACTATTAAGTATTAACCTCATCCCTGCTATTGCAAAAGCAAAATCAAGAAACCAAGAGAACAAGCAAAATCATGCATCATCATTCACTAAAAATCCAAAAATATATGAACAAAGAAGGCTTCAAATTCTCTAAACCAATGCATTAAACACACAACAAACAAACATAATTATGCCAGTTGCGCAACCATGCTTGACTTTTCAGCTTCATGTTTTTCACTTCTCCCATTGCTTTATCTTACCCAAAGCCAATTATTAACTAACAATCTAGCCTAAGTTTGTTTACATGTACAATTGACTAATATTACAATGTAACAGCACCAAAACAACATCCAACTGAATCATTACAATACTTTTACACTAAGAATCATCAGTCCATCTGCCTACTCTTACTCTTACTTCACAATAAACCTATCCACACGTCCGTTCGACTATTAGAAGAACTAGTCGACCAACTCGGAACTCAGCCGAGTCAACCCAGCAAACCACCTTGATTCGATTCCCGAATCCAATCTTGGGATTAGTATAGAGGGTAAGACAACTCGGTGGGCACTTCCTAATCCAAACCGTTGCGCATTTCAACTCGGCACTTCCAAACGAGTCGAGACGAGTCCTGGCATTTCAGGTACTGTGTGCAACTCGTCCGAGTCAGCGAGTCTTGGGACTATTCTAGGGTTTCAGAAACGAATGCAGAAACCCTAACAAACAAGAGGGAAAAAGAAAGAACAGAAGAGGAAGAGGAAGAGAGAGAGAGAGAGAGAGTCACGGGAATTGGTGTACCTGAGATCTTTGTCATTGAAAGAGATAGAGAGGGCTTTGTTCTTGAGGGCTCTCTTATTGATGTGGCGCGCGGCTACGTTTGGGGCTCCTTCGCCCTCTTCTTGTTGTTCCATCCCCACACGCTCTCTTTTCTTTCACTGGAAAATTTCAGGGATGATGTCCGTGTGCTGTTTTGTGGAGAGGGTTTCCCTAGTGGGTCCCACAGGTCAGTGGGCCATGGTCCACTTTTTTTGTTTTTTGTTTTGTTTTTTTGTATTTTCTTTTTGACCTGTTGTGGCCTACTAAATGAAGATGAATGGTAAAGATATTGAATCTGAATCCTCATGTACTTTATGTATAATAATAATAAATAAATAAATAAATAAATAATAAAAAATATTGAAATTTAAGGGATTTTAAGGTAATTTGAGACTTTTCAAATGATTCCGTCTTGGATTTGTCTTAAGTTCGAGCCTCGGCAGGCACCTTGTCTCATTCAAGGGCATGCTATCTCACCCAAGGTCTTCTACCCTCGCTAGGCTGGGTACCAAAGAAAAATAAACTAGGTGTATCAAAAAAAAAAAAAAAAAAATCATGTGAAAATAAATAAGTGCAACTATATGATAGACTTCATTTATGATTGGCATGTTTCAAGTATTGAACTCAAAAAGTTACTGCTTTCGTAATTTATAAATTCACCAACGTGTGGAATTCTTTAATCCTCCTTTATACTTTTGCATCCGAAATTAAAGAAAAGCAAAGTGGCTGGATTTTCAAGAATTTCAAAGATTATTTGAGACTTTTCAGGTGGCTAGAAATTTTAAATTTTGGTGAAGAAACATGGTATTTACAAATGTTTCGGGATAAACTATCACATCATGTAGATTAACTTTTAACACAGAAATTTCTATTTGTTATAAATTATGGCAAAAAAAAAAAAAAAAAAAACCCTAAATGAGTGTAAATAATAAGGGGAAGTGTTCACCTCTTTACGTGTAATCTCCCTTGTGGGCCTACTTAGCTTAGGTTTAATTATGGGAGGAGGACATATTTAAAGGTTTCCACATGAATTGGATGGATCCAAAAAATAAGCTCCACTAGATTATCCTAGCCCTCAATTTAATATCCTTAAAACTTAATGGCATTTTAACTATAGATTTTGTTGATATTCAATCCAACTCTCGTGAGAATTCTATGAGTATAAGTTTGGGTATAATGTCAAATCATAGGATGAAAAGGCCATCAAAGGAACTGCACTGTTAAAAGGTGGAATGCACTCGCAGTTGCTCAAAAGAGAACATTTTCCATAGCTAAGACTGCCAAAATGTTATGCATGTGGTGCAACCAGAGGATCTAGATGTTTATGTTGCTTGCCCAGCATATTAATGGACTCCACATGTGAATTGGCCATAGTCCATCCTTTTCCCTTGTGGCCTATTAGATGAATGGCAAAGAATGTTGAACCCACTTCAGATGAATCACAAAAGGGCTGACTAAGGTTTAGGGTTGTCAAAAGTCTGTATCCTAGTCCTAGAGGGTGCATGGTCTTTTAATGGACTTTTGGGCCTATGTATCAGTGTTATTAAAGTGTTGATACTAGAGATCCCAGTGGTGATGCAATTGCAAAATCACAAGAAAGATAAAGGCCATCTGCCAATTTGCCTTTTTTTTTCTACCTTGGACCTGTTGCAACTCAATTTTTCTCATGCCACTGCAGATTGCAATGGGTCGAGTTTAAACGGGGACACACCCGCCCCATTTCTGTGTCTTGGTTTGAGGTGGGTTTGAGTTTTATTACTATACCCGCCTCGCCCCTCCCCGCAGATATAATATATATTTATTTCTTATTAAAGCTATAAGCAAAACTCATGTGATTCAAATGGTGTTGGGCACGAATTTAATACATGTGGAAAAAATAATTTGGTGTGTTTCAATCTCTACCACATATTTTTTCATGCCTTTAAACTTCAAATTTGACTTGAATCCAATCCAAAAGAGGGGTGGATTTGGTATCACATACTAGTGGGATGGGTCGGATTTGAACGAGATAAAGCTTAAAACAGGGCGGGTTTGGGTTTATCTCAACCCATACCAAACTCTCACTCTCCATCCTGACTGGCTGTAAAAGGGTGTATGGTTAAATAATGCTCCTTCGCTGATAAAATGTGTCACACCACACCAAATGTCATAAAAATTTGGGACACTAAAAAAATTCAAGTCCTTGTTAAAAAACACATATTACATAAGAGCTCTTTTTTTTTTTTTTTAATGGGTGTCATTAGTAGCAAGGATTTAGATTGCCAATTAAAATGTTTACCATTGAGCTCCGAGGTTGAGTCCACTAGTGCTACCACCTTGGGGCCATAGGGGTGTTTACCCGGCTTTCCTTTGGGTCATGAGGGATTAGTCCAGCCCAAATGGTTGGGAACCCTCCGATAGCCCAAAAAAAAAAACCCATTGAGCTCGGAGGCTCTGACTTAGAGTAGTCTTGAGTAGTGGTGTTCATGGGTCAGGCTAGGCCAAGGCTTATCAGGGCTGGCCAAGGGGAGCCAAAGTCCAAGCACAAGCATCTGTCATTTTGTAGGTGGAGCGTGGAAAGCTAACGGTCATAAGTGGAAAGATTCAAAATTTGAAAAATCCCTCCTTCAGTTGACCACTGATGCCTCAATGCTTCTTTTTGGTATGCTTTCCCTTTTAAAAGCTGTGGCTTGCTCTCTTTGCCATCTCCAATCCTCTCTCTCTCAACAATCACAAATCCCAATCCTACCATCATGATAAAAGCTCTGAGGAAAATCAAGAACTGGTCGTCTAGAAAGAAGAAGAAGAGAAGGAAGAGCAACATCTTCCAACCCCCCTCATATCCCCACTGCTGCTCTTGCGGCACGCCACCACCGTTGCCGCCACTGCAGCCCACCGCCCCTCCTTTGCCTTCATGGCTCGACTTCGACTACCAGCAAGACGCAGCATCTGAGTCTGTTCCGGCGTCAACTTTTCCGACCCAACATCAATTTGAGCTCCAGTCACCAGATATCACATCGTCGGAGATTACTCCTTTATATGTTCCTCAACCCCTACCAATTGCCACCTCTTATCAGCAATACTTGGCCCCAGCCCCCGTATACGGCATGCCAGTTACGCCGAGCACGCCGGTGAATTCGACGACGAGGGGAAGTGGGTTCTGTGGATGGATTGCTAGTGTAGTCAGTCGCCTGATTAGATGCTTGTGTCCCTGCATTCAGTTTCACCAGAATCTGAATTGATGTCTGTAATGGGGGCTGTTTATATAACAGTTTTAAGCATGTTTGAGGATTCAGGTACAAATTGATTGATCAAAGGGAGTAATGTTCTTTGTTTGTTGCTTTATTTTTATTAAAGTGTATGCTTAGAAACTGATTTCTCTGCAATTTACATGCAGATCAGTTGCTAACATGTTTTATTCAAATCCATCAACAATGAGAAGAAGGACTAGATTCAGAAAGTTTAACTGTGGAACTAAAACCTAAAGGGCCCTAGAGGAGGCCAAAGATTTGATCAAAGATAGCAAAGGGTTAGCTTAAATGGGTGATTTTGATCCATCAATATCCTCATTTAGTGGTTTTGATGACTTTAGGTTAGTAAAGATTCATAGATTCCATCCAAAATAGGTTAGTTGTGGGTTTTAATTTTACCTGCCTGAACCCACTCATCTCTGTTTTATTTGAGGCCTACTTGCATGTTTGTTAATGAATATATAAAAAATATTTCATCTAGAAATGTTGTGGAGGTATGCATGCAAAAAGAGGTGCAGGGAGTTCCTTCTTTCTTCCTTTTTTCAAGGGAAAAATAGAATAGATAAGAAATGTGGATAGATTAGGAATGAGTACAGAGACAACTTGTAATCATTACTCCCATACATAAGAGGAAATGTCGTTTGAAATGGATTTGTCACGAGAACAGAAAACCACAAACTAAGGCTAGGAAAATCAACAAGTATCATACTAAAAATATACATGTTCAAAGAACTAACGAAAAAGGGTTGCATGTTCAACAAGTCTCTTTCTTGGAAGTGCGAAAAGCAAAGTGAGAATTTGTGGTATTACACAAACATTACCAAAGTAGACGTTCGTTCAACACCGATGATTCCTTATAGCATAGGAAGAATCCATGGTCTGTTGCCGAATTTTAGCGTTGCACAAATGTGTCCGTTAAATGAAATAGTAAGAAAAAAGACTCAACAAAAAAGGGATGAGATGCTGGTGCCCAGAGTGGGTGACTTAGTTTGGGTATCTTCTCCAAGAAAAAAAATAGTACCCAAAAAACAAAAAAACTGAGAACAACAATACCTTTAACTGTACTGTAAGTCTAACATGTCTTGGAAATTGATCAATGGTTGGATTGATAATGCGGGCCGGACAGCGGAGATCTCACAGGGATATTATGCCCTCATAAATTCTCTGATTATAATTTTATCTTTATTGCACTGTTGTTGCAATGTTTTAGTGCTGCAAACTTCTTTTTTTTAAAACCATTTTATCAGCATATTCATCACTCAAGTTATTAATATAGTATGCTCAATTGCAAGGTGAGACCAACTCCTTTTGGATTAAATTCTGGGGACATTCCATACAGGCAGGATTTTTTTTAATGAATCGGGATTTCAGTAGGTGCGGTCCACTCCATAAACTCAGAGAAAGCCCAAGTGAGACTCTCAAGAGGACCAGGACTCCAATTCGTTTGATGAGTAGTAACAGACTTAACAATTACACTCCAGTCATTCATGGTATCAATTATATATCCCATGAGAAAATTATAAGCAAATAAAATGAAAAATCACACCTGAAGAAATATACATGATTAGGAGTGTCACAGATTTATTGTGGCAAGTGTGCGTGTGCATGAGAAAGTGCAGAAGGCAGTGTTTCTCCTCTCGTTTATCACAATACCTTCGAATTCATGAAACAGTGGGAAACTGGCTGAATGAGAATAATAAATAGTTAACTTTAATATATTGGATAAAAACTAAAGTTAATTGTAAAGACGACACTGAAATTATTTAAATCACTTTTTAAAATATATACCCAGCCTGATGCACAATCCTACCCAGAATGCAGTTCTTCTCGGCCACTAAAAGACCGCTGAAAAAACATTCCAAGCTCGAGCCTTGAAACAGCCAGCTAATGCACAACAACAAAAACAAGAAGGTTGTGACATTGTATTACACGAAAAAACGATGGAAGCGAGCCGAGCATGATGATGAAAACACAGCTTTAGTCAAAAATCAGTGCAACATCTCTCTTATAATGTCGGCGGATCAAGGAACTAGAAAGTCCTTGAATATTTTTTGATCTCATACATTATGGAGGATATGGAAACCAGATCCTTGTTCATCGATGAGCCGCCTTCAATTCGCTTTATGCAGTCTGAAAGCCTGGTGTAGTAAAGTAGCAGCTGTGTCAATGCAGCTCTCAAGATCTCCATGCCACACAAGAAGTTGCTGAATGAAGTAATGACATCTTTGTGCATTAGCTCTATTGCGGCTTTCCATCTGCTTGCAAAGTCCTTGACCAGAGGCTCTACGTCAGCAACAGTGATGGGCTTCTCTGGGTTGGAACTTGGGTCTTCAGCTGATAAAAATAGCATCCAAAATAAACCATGTCAATGATTAAGAACATCATGTAAAAAAGTAACTGAGATGCACTCATATACAAGGTCTAGGCTGTTCATCAGATGGGATCCTCCGTGAACATCTCCAAAATCATGATGCTTTGGTCATTTGGTGGACCACATGTGCAGTGGGAAAAGGGAAATTAAAACAATTAACCAACAGTCCACATTGAAAGTACTCATGCCAACCAACAGAAACACGCATAAGGCTCACTAGATGACCTTATTTTCAAGCCTTTAGAACGATCAATGCACCAGGTGTTTTCACATATTGACATGGATTTTCGTGTCAGATTCTTATGCACTGCTTGGCAGAGTTTTCAAATCAACATGGATTCTCTAGTCAAGTTCTTCTGCACCATTTAGCATAGTTTTCATAATAGAGGCTTTTTTCAATAACGAAGCAGCTCCTTCCTCAACCCCTCTTCCAACTAAGTAAACTACAGTGCAACCCCTCTTCCAACCAGCTACTGGCTGTAACTGGATAAACTTAGGAGCTAATGATGCCGGAAAGGAGTGTTTGGATAGATAGATCTTAATCCAAGGGAAGAGATCAAAAGACCCTATTCAATGAAATGCGATTTTCATATATTATTTCATATATGCCATTCAAAAAAAATAAAATTATTTCATATATATATATATATCAAATTAAATTACTAATGCTGGTGACTTCTTGGATCTTCTTTTTTAAATGTTTGCCAAATCTGACACATGCATCTATCATGCAACTCTGGGGCCAGGGCATGTACGGGAACCAAAATATCGTAAGCCATGAAATGCAATCTCAGTCATGTCAACATAAAAATCCTCCTCATGTCTTCAAAATTTCAGATGGATTGTAAAAATCTAGAATTAAGTTCCATTTCAATACTAACAGGCCCGAGTCTTCACAAATTTGATCAGATCGCTAAATTGCTCTAGCAGCAACTCTTCCTGCAAAGCAAAATCAGTCAAATTCAAGGTCAGAAGAATCTGAATTAAAAAAAAAAAAAAAAAACCATCAATGCACAAGTGATGGGCAGAGAACTAAGTAAAAACCATCAAGGTCTAAACCATAAAAAGCTTAATGTAAAGCCATTGAAAACTTGCCACAAAAATAGCTGTATTGCTCTTCAGTAGTTCTTCAAAATGCAGTTGGGTCTTGCCGCCTTCTGTACCCGCTTCCTAGAAATCAAATATCACCAAAACTATTAAAAGCATCATCATCATCATAATAAAAACCCTTGTCCAATTATGTTGGGATCAGCTATTAAAAGCATAATAAGAATTTTAAATAACATAAATCTATAGAAGCAACTACACCAGGTAAAGAAAAAGTTAACTCTTACCTTCAAAACCGCAATAGTCATATCGTAGTTGTTTATGAGAAATACTGTTTGCTGCTTTGGTCTTGTGAATGTTCTAGCCAGCTTAATTAGCAAGTCATCAACAGCCATTCGTAGCCGATCCAAATTCAATTCAAGCTACAAGCAACAGTTGAGCAAAAAATGAATCAACGATCCAACTTTGTCAGGTTCACTACAAGATATAAGGGGATGGTAACATTGTGAAATTACCAATAAAAATAACACATTTTTTTTAATGGTAATCAATAAAAAATTACATTGTATTCTTTTATTATGTAATTTGATGTGCCCAAAATCAGAAGATTTTCTAGTGTTTTTGCAGAATAACTTCAACTCTGAATCAGGCAATCAGCATGTATATAGACACCACTTAGGAAAAGGTGCTGCCTTTCTTCTTTCTCCCTCGATTTTTTAATATCTAGTTTTCATCAGCAAATATGGTTTGGGGTAGGAATGTTGAGAAATTTCAATTACACAATGGAACATGAAATACACTATTCTATCAAAAGATGCTAGAAAGAGACATGGGGTATATCTGAATACTACAATGAACTGAAGTTGTAATTGAAGGAAACCAATTGTAAGAATAAAGTGGTAAACAAATGATGTATAATTGTATATTATCCCAAAATGTAAGGCCTTGCACTTGAATTGAATTTGGCTAACCTGACCATCTCCATATTCAACGTTCAGATGAATGAGTGAAGCTGTGAATTCAGCATAACGCCTTATGACATAGTGGGGATGCACATCATCTTCCCATAATGTCTTCACATTGGCATTGCGCAAGCTGCTGAGATGCAGGTCAAAGACCATTTTAAAACGTGGCCACAGAGCAATATTGACCTGTTTAGTTTAGAAAAAGGGGTTAGTTCAACCGATTAACATGAAAAAAAAAAATGAAGTCGCTTGGCAGTTGGCACACATGCATAAACTCAACTTTGGATCAAATGCCAGAATTTCACAGGTTGAAGTGTACAACAAAAACAAACCACAATTGTATACAAGGATGATAAGCATCCATAAAGTAAATCAAGACTAAAACGCCAATGGATTGAAGTAAACAACAAAGAAACAGAAAAGGATTGTATAGCAAAGAAAATGCTAGCAATTTCAAGGAGGGATGCTAGGCAAGGTGCTAAAAGGAAATGGATTTGAAAATTTGGATCAAATAGTAATTGTGATCCCCTTCACTATTTCTATCAACATAAGCTTTTTAATGGCATTCTGCCAATCTATGTAAAAACCTAACCAATTATTGGATGGTTTACATGATATGTTTCAAGAGTAACAGTAGTAGTCCCACGAGGACAAACCATTTTTTGTAGCTGTTATCCATTTATTACAAAGAAGCAAAGGGTTAAAGACATGGACTATGAACGTTAGACACATTAATTTTTGGCGGTCATCAGAGTGTTAATGAGTAATAGGATAGAAGACTGTTAGCTGTATCACTCAGATGTATTTTAACATATCATGATCTGTATGTAATTTTTGCCATATATATTACATAGTTCTCAGTCATATCTAGGCACCAAACAATGTCAGATTAAATATCATTCAATATGATATGTAAAACATGATACAAATTGCACTTTGGAATAGAATTGTAGCTATCGATTTTAAAATCTGTAACCATAACATTACTACCTCCAATGAATAATGTATATCGTTTTAAGTCTAGCAAGATAACTTTATTGCATACACACCTTATCCAAGTATGAATCCAAGCATGGAATCCGACGCCGTGACATAATCAGCTGAAGATGGAAAGTCAGAGTATTAATTGCTTAAATAATATCGTTCACATCAAAGAACCGCTATACTGGACAATGGCAAAATGATAGTAACGTTACACCAAATTAGAGATGCAACTTAAAGTTATATGTCTGAACATCATGCCACATTGGGTTCATCAGTTACAGCTATTTTTTACATTCAACAGGGTGGCACCATCAGTTTCATCCACTTGTCCTTCCGAATAAAACTCATATAACTTCAGTCAAATGTCAAGACTACTAAAAAAATGAATAAAATGAGTAGGAAAAAGGAATTCGTGGTTACTTCATCTGTCAAAACTTCCATTTTTTTTTTGTAGGAGTGCCAGGTTCTTTGCTTTTTGGGTGTGCCATATTTTTGTTCATACATACAGTATAAATTTTACTACAAAGACTTATTTTTCAATCACACTTTTACGTTTTCAAATAATATAATTCAGTAACTTAAAAAAAATACAAAAAATAAAAAAAATTTGTAAGCATCCACAGTAAATTGATGTATTTGCATCAAGGAAATACATGTGCATATACAGAACACAAGGAGTATTCAAAGATAAAACGACTACCAAATCTTATAAAACCTACCATAGAACTCTTCTAAATCTTATAAAGTCGAGTAGATAATCAAATTAATATATTGAAACAATCATTTATTGTTCTAACACTACCCTCAAGCTCAAGGTGGTTAGAGGAAGAGCAACTTCAGTTTAGAGAACTCAGAACAGATTATTAGCAGTTTGATTTGACTGCCTGGCTATCATTGACAATTGATGGCTTAAATGATGCAACGCATTAGTGGTGATGTTCAAAAGCAGATCTAATAGCGGATGAACAATTAGCAAGTTCCTTACTAAAGCCGTATCAAGAGGAAAGTTATCATATGCGTCATCCGAGCTGGGCATAGTAGATATTTATGTGCCCACTTGAGGGGGTGTGTTAAGAAATAATGGTGTACTTGTAATTAAAAAAAAAAAAAACTGATATAAATATTGAGTTTCATGCGGGGTTATTTGTAATTGTCAAAAATATAATAAACTATAAATACATAGTGTAGTCCAACCCTAAAACCGCCGTCATCTTCTTTGATTTCTCCCATTCCATCTTTCTTTTGCTTTGTTTTCATTCTAGGGTTTTCTTATTTCGTGTCAAAACCTTGGAAAAATCCGAATTAGATGTTTTAACTAAATCAAATCAGATTTGTTAGTCAGGGTTAGAATCCTGGGTACGTCACCTCTTCCCATTTGTGTGGGCTCCTTTCCCGCTTGTGCGGCTATCTTCCCGTGTGTGTGCGGGATCTCTCTTGGGTCCCAGCCCCCTTGGCTGGGTTACAAAATAAAATTAAAAAAAAAAAAAAAAAAAAAAACTAAATCAAATCAGATTTGTCAGTCAAATGAGTGGCGTGCATTGTTGGCGATGGAACTGCAGTTGATGGATCAGAACTCAGAACACAAACAAATGCAATGGAAGGCAATTCCTAAGCAGCAGACAATAGAGGCGCTTCTTAGATTGATAGCATGGAAGTGATACCAAAGGCAGACCACAAGGGGACAAATAGGGCCCCTTCGTTCCATTGTGATGGACTAAAAGAACAGATTGAATGATTGATACTTTGTTCTTCAATCCTGGCATAATGGGAAAAAGCAAAACACTGAAAAAATTTCATGGAGATGGAAAGAAATCAGGTGCACATGCTCCTTCACTAATGGACAAGATCAGATGGAGGAGGACCTATCTTGGCTTGAGGGGGTGATATTGGATGGGCAGGAGGATGGCCTTTCTGGATGAAGGACCTCCGTTGAAGGAGTGAATTGGCAGTTGGTGAAGCATGTTTGCTAGGGGAAGAAGACTGGAAGTGCTGCAGTAGGTGGCAGATTCCAGATTTCAATCAATTGCTTTTACAGCAGATGTGAGTTGGGCATGGTAGTTACAGCATTGCTCTCCAGAGTATAAATGAAAGAGGGGTGGTAATAGATAAGGGTAACAGAGATGGGTCGGGTGAAGGTATTAATGTTGAGACCAAGAGACGTCAGTTGCCGTCTGAGAGAAGGTGCAGATATAAACGACCACTGTAAGGAAAATGTTTTCAATGTAGATGGCCAACCAAGGGGAAGGAGTAGGCCTAGGAGGAAGTGATTGGGAGTAGTAACAATAGACTTGAAGAAGTGCAACCTATCCAAGGATTTGGGTCAGCTGACCCAAACATTATTGGGACAATGCTTTGATGACGATGCTGGCGACTCTGTGTAAGGTAATAGACGGGGCCCACTTGATCACCAATCCAAATTCCAAACCGACCACAAAACAGGGAACCACACCCCCACCCAGCGTACAACTCACTGGGTTTTGCACCCATCAGAATGGATTGGACCGCTAGAACGAGGGTCATTTAAAAAAAATATATAAACCGGTTAAACTTGTAGGCATGGAACAAGGGGATAGAAGCGTGAAATTTACGCCAAGATTTGATATCTGGGACCATCACGAGTGGATCTTCCCATCTCCTCAGTCCGATCCTCAAAGAGGCCTAGGGCATTTAGCTACCTTGCATGGAAGCTCCATGTGAGGTAAATGATTAAGAATAAAATTATTTAAACAATACTTCAATATTTGAAAAAATAACAATGGATTTGGAGACCATCACATGACAGCTCAGGTAATGGTAGAATGACTCAAAATTGAAAATAACCAGAATAAAATCACACCAGCACAAGACCCTGCTTAATAATGTCTCTGTTTTTATTGATGCTCTTTTTATGCACATATATATGGACCAATTTGCAATTTTGTTTTATCAAGTTGATATTATAATTAGAAAAATCGGAATCAGTACACGCAACGACCTAGCCATAATTTCCAAAAACACTTTCAATAAAGGTTTTTTTTTTTTGGAAAAAATACTATAATTTGTTAACTTGTTAGCATGAGTATTTATTTTGGTGAATGTGCAGTAACTTCTTTTAATGCTTCAACACTTGCTAACAAACATACCATGTATATGGAGCATTCTGAATAAAGAACCATA
Source organism: Camphora micrantha (assembly GCA_003546025.1). Classification (NCBI taxonomy): domain Eukaryota; kingdom Viridiplantae; phylum Streptophyta; class Magnoliopsida; order Laurales; family Lauraceae; genus Camphora; species Camphora micrantha. Next base: position 42,800,381 of record QPKB01000008.1, on the reverse strand, counting down.
ACATTGAGGGAAGAAAGGCATATTGCAATTGCACTACCTGGTGCTGGTGTATTATGCGGATCATGAGCATCAAGCCTATTGCATCATAGCAGTTTGGAAGGATCGAATTGAAATGCTCGTCGATCACTGCAAATGGGCCTGAAACAACCGAACAGACAAACTATTGGTTCACTTGTCCCTTTACAATAAAGCTCAGAAGCTTCCCTAGTAATGAACTCTGAGGGATCATTGATGTAGCATGCTGGTACATTTCTAAAGAATGAAACTAAAATAGACTTTTAAGTGAAAAATAAATTTACAGATTTGGTGCAGCTACATATGAAGCAGCCAAGGAATTATCATTTTCCTCTCATGCACCATTCAAGGGCATTTTCTTTTCCTACTCCCTCATTAACCCACCCACCCACCCCGCAACCCAACCCCAACATAAAAAAAATAAAAGAAAAGAAAAGAAAAGAAAGAAGAGTAACTGGAGCACCTTTTCTGCTCAGTTTTCACATACAACCGCTCTAAACTACTAGTTTTTAAATTTTTCATAGGAAAACCTCCCTTTTAGTAATAGATTCATACCACCAAGATTAAAGGGAAGATTTTACAGGACAGTGATTGGACCAGCCATGATCTATGGAAGGAACACATGCACCAAATAAGAGATGAGAATGTTGAGATGGATGCGTGGTAAAACTAGGAAAGATAGAATCAGAAATGAGCACTTTCAAGAGCATTTTGGGGTAGCATCAATAAGGCATAGCTCAAGAGAGACTTGTTTGAGATGGTTCGGTTGTTGCCCAATGCAGCCCAACAAAAGCAATGCTAAGGACAAGTTTTTCTATGCAGGTTGATGGCCCATCATGGAAAAGGTATAGGCCAAAGAGGACATAGATGGAAGTAGTAAGCATAGATATGAAGAAGTGCAACCTTTCTGAGGACTTGGCTCGGGATAGATCGAAACGGAGAAACATAATTCATGTAGCCGACTCCAACATAGTTGGACAATGCATTGACGATAATGATGATAAGATTCACTAGTTAATATTAATAAATTCATGAAATGCAGAAGTAGAAAAGATTTTCAATATATAAACAGTAGTGACAATTTGAAATCACGGTTTAACATAATAATCACTTTTAAGTGCATGTTTGGCATTTTCCTAATCGTTTCCTAGGAAATAGGCATTTTTCAAAGGAGATAGACAGCCTTGCCAATAGAAATAGAGCCATGGATGGTGAACTTTCTGATGCAAATGGTTCTCCACCTCTTCAGAAATAACATCAAGCATATGAGAGGAAATTTGATGTTCACTACCAGGTCTCCAATGTTGGACCTGCACCATTTGATCAAAGCCCCTTTCTAGGAAAGTAAATACAAAATGTAACCTAAGACTCCATTGCCCAGAAAGTAATAGAATTCATATTGTATTAGCGTTAGAAATAATGAATGAAAAAAGGAAGAGAGAGAAAAGAAAGAAACAGTTCTACTTATAAACCGGCATAAACATTGCAATTACCTGCAAATATTTCATAGAACATAGATTCTTCCCCAAAGAAATCATCACAAAAATGATACCTGTGGACATAGATGTCAGAGCTGTCAGTATGCCAAGCTATGCAAAGTGAGCAACTATCTGGCACATTGAGGAAACTAGATGATGAAAGTACTCTGAAGTAGCAGTATCCATCAGAAGCTTGTGCAGGCTCCTAAAAAGAACTTCATAAGGGAATTTCAGAGAGTTTGCTTCAGCAATATGTGGAATCAATGCAGGCTGATCAATTTCCTGAGCATAGTGAAAGATATCAAATCAGAAATTAAATGATCTTTCCAAGAAAGAATATAATAAATTTATTAGTTTCTTAGCCAGCACATCAACCCAACACTTAACGCAAAAATAATAGCTATTCTCTCAAAATCCCACCCAGCTAGCCTGCAGAATGACTAAAGCTGAAACTTGTTACCAGAAAAGGGAAAACTTTAAGAAACAGGTTTCTCAATTAAATTTGATACACTTTGTCTAAATATGCAGGAATATTTCTACTATTTTAGTAAGAATATCCTAGAAAGACATAAACATGTACAAGCAGCAGAGATACATTTCCACTTGTACACTTATTTTCTTTTTAAAAAGAGACGCATTCTAAATTTCCAATACTAAAATGTTGTATTTAAAGTTTATCATGTATTTGTTTGAAATGTATAGCTAATGCTATTCTAAACAGTAATATTTTCTAATCGCGGTTTGTAACAGCTAAGATCATTTTGTATCTACACGACTACACTCATAGCAATATCCCCACCCAAACCTTCTTTCGGAGACAACATTAAAACCGATAATCAGGTGGGATTTGTCATCTTTAAAAAAGCAATCAATTTAACTTTCTGAAAGGAACCTACAAAAAATAAACATTGCAGAAAGATGCAGAATTTGGAGTTCCAGAACGTCAGCGTTCTTCGGAATGAAGATGAAAAGCTATCCAATAAAATAAGTGGAATTCCAAGAATAGATCAAATGAAAAGGTTAAATACTCATCAGATCATACAAACTGTAAGTTCTATCCAAAGAAATAAGCAGAAACACTATTCAAAACAATAGATAATAAACAAGCAGAAACATTTCAAGGATACATAAAATACAAGAAGTTTCATACGCGTGATCATTCAAAACTGGATGTTGCTAGATCATTTCCAGGCACTGAAGTACCTTTAAAATGTTTATTCTCTCACCCAATGCAAAAACAGCAGAACGGTTTTTCAAGGGTTCTCTTCCTCTTGAAAACAGACTAGTGGCCCTAGTTTCAACTCCAATCAAATCACTTGATGTTGCTATATCCAATTGTAACTTCTCCAACGCTTGTATGTAAGCACGGAAATGAGCACTTAGTACCTGAAAATAAAATGGGAGTACTTGCTAAGGTAGAAGGGTAAAGCTTAAAAAGTTATCTAGCACATCTAAAAGTAAATTTGTGGTTTGGAAAATAGTCCAGCATCAATAGGAAGAGTAGGTTCTAAAAACTCATTAATTTAACAAGGATCATCACAGAAACCAAGGTAGAAATACGACAAATCGGTGCAAAATGTGTTTCAGAGGTTTCTGGATTCAAGTTGTTCAAGCTTTTGGAAAAAAAAAAAAAAAAAACCTGACCTCACTGGGTAGATAATTATATAAATCAAACTCCCAGTTAAATAAAATCAAGTTAGTTATCAATTCAAAAACAGCTATTTCATTATGCTTAATTTTTTTTTTATTATTAATATATATATTTTTTTGTCATATTGAGTGTCAGAAAGAACAACTAATTTGATGAAATGTCAATCTGATTACTTTTTGTAACAAAGACGGTTTTATATTCTTGAGTTGCAGATAACTAGAAAACTATGTTACTTGGCTGAGTATTGTTTCCAGGCAAAAAGTTTCTAAACCATGTAAAAGATGGTTCAAGGTGAAATCCTTTAAACAATGCATGCAAGCAAAGTCAAAGTAGGCTGTGCAACCATGTATTCCGATGCTCCACAACCACTTCAAGAAAGAATTCCTGCTTTGCCAATTTCAACATTTTTAAACAGATATCTTCTTGGCAATTATTTTTTATTTGGGTTGTTGCCTGTTTTTTGGGGGGTTTCAACCCTTTTTTGTAGGGATGAATGGTTTTGGCCCTCTTTTTTGGGTTTTTTAGGTTTCAGTATATAGTCCTCTTATACTGTAAAGGCTTTTTGGTGAAATGAATACACTCATCTCTCTCTCTCTCTCTCTCTCTCTCTCTCTCTCTCTCTTTATATATATATATATATATGTATCTTCTTGACAATTAGGCCTATTATGAGAAACCCTTGCTTCATTTCAAGAGATGAAAACGGTAAAATAAAAGTCATGAATATAATCTTCACATGTAGCTTTATGTGTACACACTCATGCTTTTGAACAAATTGCAAAACCATTAAGAACTTTTTACCATGAGTGAATTGCTTATGTTTAAACATACGGAAAACACAATTAAATCAAAGGACAAACTTTCTTGTACTAGGTCATCTAACTATTTAAGAAGCTATAGGCGTCATGGCACAAATCAATTAAGTTTTTTTTTTTTTTTTTTTTTTTTTTTTTTTTTTTTTTAGGATATCATCTTCTAATACATCAAATAAGACACTTGAATGAATATAGTCACACAAGAAAAAAAAAATCACAATGGAATTTCTTCCTTTAATTGCCAAATGCTATATTGTTCTTTTGATGATAATTGAGTTCCAATTTCCAATCCATTAGCAAGGAAGAACAAAATTCAGTTCGATCGCATCATTCTCATTTATTATCTTATCCACTTTTTAGAGAGAGAGAGAGAGAGAGTTGATTGACATTGGGATTTCATAAAGCCCAACTACAGGTACCTTGTTCATTGTATCAATGTATGCCCCACGAACCTCGGTATAGACCTCCTTACCATGTTCTTTAAGAAAGAGAACCACATACCTACATTTCCAAAGTTTACAGCAGTGAAGATGTAAATATATCACTCTAAATGATCTTAATAACTGTGTTTAATACAAATTAATACATTATTTGTAGAACTAAGTCATATTCATCCTAGATATGTAATGAAATTCATACCTGATAATTTATTACGGATAAAAGACTAACAAAATTATTATTAATTGTGGTTATCATTCAGCACATTTTTTCAGGGATATCTTTAAGCAAACGACAAAACAATATAAACATTTGATTTATTTCACAACATCAACATCATTGTCCAACTTGGAACAGCAACTCTTTGGATGGGGATTGATGTAAACTCTAAAAGGGTTTTGGACCGAAGCATTTGCAAAGTGCCAAATCACAGAAAAAAAAAAAAAGTTTCCAAGAGACTTTCACAAAAAGGAAAAGAACTTCAAAAGAGAACTGAATCTTCATTAATCTTCAGAAACTACCTATAATGTTCTACAATCTCATGTGTGTGTATATATACATATATATATATATATATATATATAGGAAAAAACCCTAAAATCGAAGACTCCCAAGGGAATTAGGAAACGAATCCTAATGACAACTGATTAAAAAATATATAAAAAATAAATTCTAGACTTCTTTGGGTCCTACATGTGGGCCAAAGGCTTTGCATCATGAATGCATGGTGATATTATTGTGGATGCCATTTTTGAATGCCGCACACAATATGCTAGGATTAAAATTTTCAAAAAGACAATCAACTGATTTACAAGGACAATTTGACTTACTGTCATGGAGACTTTTTTCCCGATTGTTTCAAGGTGATTACATGACGAGTATATGCGCCTCACAGTGCCATAATGCAACTTCATGTATATTGGTAAATGTTGACTGTTGAGGTACCACGCGCCCTCAATGTAAACCTCCTTACTAAGTTCTTTAAAAAGGAGAACCACATAACTACACTTCCAACCTTTTAGCAATGAAAATGTAAGTATATAACTCTAGATGTCCTTGAAAATCGTGCTCCCTACCATGGATGAAAGCAGCAGTAGCGGCGGGCCAAACTGTTACGTAGCGTAGCGGGGCTACGTAGCGGGCCAATTTAAAATATGAAAAAATTCAAGAAAATCCAGAAAACTGTAAAATGAAAGAAAATGTGGTTCTTCTGCAAAAGTAAGTAAGAAAAGGAGGCGTAGCGGTGCCCTCAATATATGAGGTCCTGTATCGCTGTATAAATAGAAAATAATAGTAATGATTAGTTTTTTCACATGTATTCATGTTTCTTAGTCATGCTAACTTAGAAAGTAATGAAAAGCTCATAAAAAAAAAAAAAAAAAAAAAAAAAAAAAAAAATGAACATGAAATAAAGGCATAAGACTTAAGAGTTAGGTCCTATGATGCACGGATACTTCGAAATGGGCGACGTATCGTATCCAATACTTCACTTTTTACATGTAAGATTTGTGTCCCTGCTATGTCTATAGCATATCTGTTCCATATCTAGGCATCATAGGTTAGGTCATTAGTGAACATTGAACAATCAATACTTTAAACCTCAAGGTTCAAATTCAATCAAGTGAATGAAGTGATCAACACCAATTTAGAAATGACAGAGTAGAGAGTTGCTAGAGCCTATTTTCAATTAGTGGGAAAGTTGGCTATGTCTCTATTTCCAGTTAGAGTAAAATTTGATTGAGCTCTATTTATAATTAGAGTAAAATTGGGCTAGGCCCCTAATTTTTATTAATTTGGCTAAGCCATGATTTTTTTCTATTTTAATACCTGAGGGGCCCATTTGATTTTTATCTATAACTTTCATAAGGTGGGCCACTGTGGGGCCCATTTAATCTTTATTTATATCTTTCATAAGGTGAGCCCAATGAGGAGCCCATAGTTACCCTACTTAATAAATATTGGATGAACCAAAACAGGGGCTTTTGCTGCCCTAATTCTTTTCCCAAAACAGTAGGCTCGAGAGTTCTAGGGAAAAGAAAAAACAAGGCTCGAGAAAGGTAGGGAAAGGAAAAGAGGAAGAAAGAAAAGAAAATGAAGAAGAAAAGAAGAGGAAGAAGAAGAAGATGACGACGAAGAGAAGAGGAGACAGTGCTGCCTGGTGGTGATGCTGGCGCTGCTGCTGCTGCATGGTGCTCCTACTGCTGCGTGATGATGCTACTGCGTGGTGCTCCTGCTGCTGTATGATACTGCTTCCAGGTATGTTTATATAGCTGCTGTCCCTTTTTTTTTTTTTTTTTCCTTATTCATCCTCTTCATCTCCCTGAGCCAACAGAGGTTTCTTTTTTCTTTTTCTTTTTCTTTTTTTTTTTAAACATTTCACTGTTTGTAGCGGCCGATACGTAACATATTGGTGCGTATTGGCCGCTACGGGTGCAACAACCGATAAAGCGACCGTAACGTGGCAGTGGCCACCGCTACGGACGGCCATGAATCTAACATTAAGGATCTTGGACCACTAAAATATTTTGTAGTATTAAAGTGGATTGGTATTATAAGGGGTTCTTTCAGAAAAAAGTAAGTTCTAGATCTTCTCTGCAATACTGGTCAAGTTATTGTCTGTCCCACTGTAAACTTCTATTGAGCAGAATAAAAAACTCCAGATAGATTGTGGTGAACCTCTATTAGATCTCAGCCTCGATCAAAAATTGGTGTTAAGAGTGCCAATTCACTTTCCAGGGTGGGATCATGAAAATGTTCCCTTTCTTTGCCTCATTCCCATTATATAGTTTTCCCTTTTAATACAAATTCCATATGCAACCAGCAAAAAATAAATAAATAAATAAATAAAAGATATTCATGTCTAGCTTTGCTGATATGGTTAATAATGGAGATTGTGGAGATTAAAGGACAAAGTTATATTCATCTAGAATCTAGACTGACTAATTATCAGACCATATAAGAAATAGCTAGTGGACACTTTCAGACGGAAAAAGGAATCTGATGATAATGCAATAAACTCTACTTACTTGTACTTAAGAAGAACACTTTGTTGTAGAATCTGAATATTTGTTTTGGGCTTTCTTAAGGCATAAAGCTTCTGAACAATGAACTCAAATACCTTCACAAAGGTAGAAACAAGTAAATATTTTCAAAAATTAGATCACACAATATCTAATTGTAGCATTTACGGCGTCAGAAATATACGAGAGCTATAAACTCAATGACCAGTAATAGTGATGGTAAGTAATGTTGCATGTGACCATATGAATAAGGCATCTGAAAACTTTAGATTCCAACCTAGATCATAATCCATATACCTTTAGTGAAGTGGTCATAATATTGTTAGACAGCAAACTATATGGGAAAGCGAAATAAATTTGAAATGGAGTTGCAGTTGGGCAAAAAAATTGAAACCAGAGCTAAAGCAGAGCTGAGCTCAGTATGAAACACAATTCAAAATGCACACATCTGAATTAAATGAAAAACGTATTCCCTCAAAAGAATAAAGAGAACGTAGCTTCAAGTTTTAACAAGCTAGCTGACTTCTAATAATCATCTATAGAATAAATGAACCAAGCACATGAACCTTTTCAGTAATGGATCACTCAAGTAATTAGCCAAGGCGATACTAGTCCAACATGCATCTGATTAATCTACTTAATAACCTTTGAAACAGCCTTTTGACGAAGCCTTTCCAACTCAGGCTGAACATCTTTTAAAGCTATTGATGTTTTGATCATGGAATCGACTTCAACAGACTTCAGCTTCTTACTTAATATCTCAAGAGTTCTCATATATTCATCATTCACCTGCACAAGAAACAATGAATTACTATTCTAGCAAGTTGCATAGTATTGAAATGACAATGATACATGCATGAAAGATATCACCTGAAAGTCAAATTAGAAAATAATTAGTGCATTGCAGGTTAGCCAATCTACTATGCGAAAAAAGTAGTTAAGAAGATGGGCCTCTGGTCGTCCTCTAGACAGGTACCTTGGGGGGAGGGCCTTGCTTGAACATAGACAAAGACGGACCTTTATGTGCCCCAACTAACATATAGTTCTAGCACTAAAGGAGACAAGACTAGAAGAGAAGTCCTACAAAGGAGATGAACCACTGCCTGCTCTAAGATCGGTTGCTACTCCTCTAGTCCTATTTCACTGGGAGAGAGAGCCAAGTACTGAAAATATTTTACTAATACGAACTAAAATTTGTCTATATGATACACAAATGCCAAATGAAGCATAGATTCACATGAAAGTGAGAAGAGATGAGTTGGATATATGGTCCCCCTATTAACGCCCTGTTTCGCTGAGATGGCCACATTATTTGCTTCCCTCCAGCAAGTGAAAATTCTAATATCGACACATACAGTCTGAAACTTGCCAACAAATGAAAGCAAATCTCCACGAAGTGTTAGCTTTCCAAAATGCCTACAAAATTTCATGCTCTCCTCCAATTCCCATCATCATCATTAGCATTGTAGCCTTATCATATCTACTTGGTATAAGCTTTGTGAATCATACGTTTTTTGGGTCATCGTTTTTAGGTCTTTTGATGTAGACCAGACCCATGACCCATGGGTCGACCAACCCATTAGGCACAGTCCACAGACCCAACTGGACGAGTCATTTAATTAGTAGTTTTAATATATTTAGAAGTCTTTAATTAAGAGATCTAGTTTGATTTGGATTAATTTCAACAAGAAGTTAGGAGATTCGGCTTCCTTTTACTAGAGAAGATTTAGTTTCCTTTTTGGATTTATTTCAACAACAATTTCAACATCCAACTTCATTTTTATATATTTGTAATCTCTCCATTGGGAGAGACGGCGTTTGATTATAAAATAAAAGATTTCTCATTTTCACTATGTATGAGTTTTTCCCCAGTTTAAGAATGCTCGTGTTGAATCCCTAGGCGATTCGGCCAAGCCTCTTTGGAGCTTGGTCCGTCTCAGAATCCTTTGTGGGTTTGGCCAAAACCCTTCATGGAATCGTGCTTTTTTTTTTTTCATGGATCCAGGGCTGTGTCAATATGCTAGGTGCTTCACTCACTTTTTCGTTTCCTCTACCTTTGTGTTGATTACATGATGTGCACCTAAGCCATTTAACTTTAAGAGCATAAGGTTTTCAACATTCAAGGATGATCTTAACTTGCTAAAGAGTATGGATGATAGGGTGCATTTTGAAACAGTTGTGGATTCCAATGCTTGAGGAATCCAAATGCATCCCTTTTCTCTGGACTTTGAAGAGAGGATTCCCCTTTCGCTAACTTTCCACGGTATGTTTTGGCATTTTCACAAGACTGAATAAAATATAATAACGAAGAGAATGATCTCAATGTAAGCATTCATCCTCTCACATAGATCTCATTGTACAGTATGAATAATTACATTCCCTCAATTGGGCAGGGGCAGTTACAAACTTACAGCCCTTAATAGGCCAATTACAATGGGCAGTTACACCCTTAATAGCGCAATTACAACCCTTAATAGGCAATTTACAAAAGGCAGTTACAACCCCTAATAGGTAATTTTGGGGTCAGTTAAAAGAATATAAAAAAGGTTTTCTTAAGTATGATACAATGAGGACGCATGCAAAAGTGTAGATGATGCATGTTAACATGTTTTGTGCAATGGAACGTGAAGAAATGGAAAGGAAGAGGAGAAATCGGAGAAATGAAAGGATATTTGTAAGACACTCAAAATAACGACTTGGAGACAGTAACAAGAAAAGCCTTACAAAAGAAAGTTCCATCAGAAAATAAGTAAAAATTTTCCATCTTTCATATCATAACAGAAGTAATGAAAACTTAATGATCCACCATAAAAATAAAAAGAAAAAAAAAAAAAACTCCATCGTCTTACACACAAGAAAGGTCTTCTAGATGTTATTTGCCACATTGACTTCCCTCCAAACAAGTCGTAAGACTCTTATATGGCGCCTCAATTGAGAAACTCGGTACACCCTCAGATATTAAAATTTATATGACTAGTGTAATGTGATTATTTGACATTATTAAATTTGTTCAACATTTCAACCCATTCTTTCCTCAATATAAGTCCAGTGCCAATGAAATCAATTGCCATTCACATAAAAAATGCTTTATCAATGAAATAAAATCTACAGGCTTAACCTACAAAGTACCACAATGAAAAATACATTGGCATTACAATAACTAAAAAAGACGCTATATGTGAGAAATAATATCATGAACCAGTTTCAAAGATATTGACCAAATCATTTTAAGCAGATACGAAAATGAAACTAGAAGATACCTCTCCATCAACAATTATGTCCACCATCCGGGGGGGGACAATAATATCTTCATTAAATCTTGCCAATTTCAGCTCGGCTACCTGTACATTATCAAACAAAATGAAACTATATATGAGTCCAATAATAGTTTTATTTATTTATTAAAATAATAGATAATAGAGACTGATTTTACTACCAGAACATGGAAATGACATACTTAGTCCAATAATATGGTAACTGTAACAGTTTTGCATTAAATTCACAATTTACAAGAATTTCTTAATGATGCATTAATAAACTTCAGTAAAAGCATGTTCAAAATGGAATGCAACTTGACTACAATTCCACTTAACACCCCAAATAGGTGCAGCAGCCAGCCAACTGATCCAATAGAGTAGTAAGAGAGGAAGAGATCATACACCAAGGACTAGTATTGTCAAAATGAAGGATTCAAAGTGAATCATATGGATCTCAATTCTAATCGAATCATAAGTAGTACGATCTGAATTGCATGTATAAAGAAATAATAGGACTAAACTGTAAATTCATATTGGAATTGTGTGATGATAATCGTGAATGACACGAGTTTGTTAGAACTTTCTATTAGATGGCTTAATGAATTTACAAAAACCATCAACTATATTTCTTGACTTCTTATCAGTTTCATGCATTATTCTTGTTTCTTTTCCTTATTAGGATTTAGCAATAGCTATGTAAAAGGATAAATAATAGCAATTTAACACTTAATGCGAAGGATTTTTTTTCAACATTGAAAAGAGAGTGCTTGTTAATTCAGGCTCTTGAGGCTAAATAGAAGATAAAAAAGACTCATGGACAGAAGCAAGAATGTTGCCGAATGTGATCTGGATTTATTTTCATCATCAAAGCCTTATTCTGTTATTCATCTATTTGAGATTGTCTATTTAGATTCTAAATAGCAACGCCATATTCAAAGAATTCTTCCGCAAGACTGTTGAACTTTGATCAATATCAAAGAGATAAACTATGAAAATGATATTTGAATTACTTTACATTTCTGATATTTTAATAGTTACTTCAATGAACATTCATCACTGAGACAGTTTTATCTCAGCCATAGAGAAGTCACCGTCTGCTGCTCTACTGACCAATCTCTCAAGTTCCTGGAGAAGAGTTATGTTGTGGGATACAAACTGTAAAGTAGATTCAATTTTCTAACGAACATACCTTGCGATTCTTCAGCTTCAGGCCCATATCCATGGATTTCTCTTGCAGACTTTTTATTTCAGAACTTATAGAACCAATCTCAGCCTAACATGAAATGTATAAATATTAAAGATCGATTTGATTTTATTTAAATAGAAGGAATCTTAGAAATTGAATTACGAAGATGACAAATAAGCGAATCTATTTAAATACAAGAAATCATGGAGAAAAATCATCAAATATGCAAAACAATAACATAGTCATGTCAGTATACAACACACAAAACCAAAAAATTAGTGTTACCGTGGAAGTTAGAAACATGCATTCTAACTTCAACCAAGCAATATAAATGCCGTCTGCTTCTGATTATGCTCAATTCACAGCCACTGCATATTTATTTATTTATTTTGAAAATGTTGACTGTATCCAAAACTCAAGATTGTACAGTATAAGAGAGGTATACTGAACACAAAACAAAGGAGGGAAAGGACAGCCAACAGAAAGGGGTCTGGGCTTCAAAACCTACCCAGGACCCCCCAAAACAAAAATAGAAGGAGATTAACTATGTACAGAAATTAGTAGCTAGCCACTGCATATTTATAGAAACCAAGTAGTCAGCTAATTCTCATCTGCTGTCACAAAGACATGGAACTTCACAGATTTTCTGCTATGTAGACAAGTCAACATCAGATGCATGTTGACTTCCGGAAACAACTAAAGATGTAAAATTAATATTTTATAGTACATTCTTTTTTTTAATTTTAGTACATTCTAAAAGTTAACACTGAGATGATACTAATTAGTGCATTCTAAAACTTTTCTATTTTATTTTGGGGATATTTTTATTTTTATTTTACTTTGTTTGGGATGTACTCTGATAGATTAAGTGAAGTTAAAGAAATTAAACAACTATATGTTAAACAAGTCCAAGCGCGTTGGTCATCCCAATTGGAGGCGGACAACAGTGCCACATGTCTAGATCAGAAGTGGTGCCATGTGGACTGTCAGCAAGATCAAAGGTGTAAGCCACCTTAGCCGGTAACTGATATGGCCCTCTTAGTCCAATCCAACATGTCCATGAACCAGAGTTTTCAAAATCAGAATCCTATCACAAAGTTAAGAAAGTGTTCATGAAGCAAAAAAACCAAAATAGATTAAAAAAAGAAGAAGATATAGACAAGCATCGTACGTATAGTAGAATGCTTTAGTTAAATGCACGTTCTTTATTCATCTTTAAAACCTCATCAAAGCTGCAAAAAATTCTTATGAGGTTTCATTAACTACTAAATAACCTTTTAAAAATACAAGCAATAAAAGAAAGAGAGAAAAAAGAAAGAAAAAACGTAAAAGATTATTAATATTAACTTAATGGCTGTAGCCATTCTCACTTAGCCGAATCACTTGATTCGTAAGATTCGATGAAACGAATATCGAATCGTAGGATTCACACCTAAATCCTAAGATTCATTTGAAAATGGAATTCATTACATAGATACGAATCGTTTTCCTTAAGATTCGGGATACTGTTAACACTAGTGATACAAAGCCCACCAGGCCCAGGCCCAGGCCCATTCATTGTAACAAATTAACCCATCATATGGGATACGTTTAGGATATACTCAAATCACTGTAACAGCTTTCATTCCATAACAAATAGATTGTATCAAGATTTGAATTGCCTTGATTAAGGCTAAATGAGAATATAAAAGGGAGGGAGGATCGTCCATGAAAGGGATCCAAGTATTACACAAATATTAATGTCCATTCACTGTCGTGACATGGTATCAGAGCCTTCTGCTTAGCCTTCTGCTTCTCCTTCATGCTGACGACTCGTCTGCATCTCAGTCACTCCATGGAGATCATCTGATCTATTTCTAGAAATTCTCAGACCATCTCAGATCATCTGTCGCCTGGCCATATCAATCAGTGGCCCACTTGCGATCATCATGGAATGTCCCAGAATCCCTACAGCAGTGGTCGACTCCCTATCCTGGTATTTTTGAAGATTTTTTCATCATTTTTCCAAGATCAGAGGTAGGCCATTTGTCCCGATTTGTGATTTCCCAGTTCTTTAAGATAGTTTTGATCACAGCCGTACAAAATCTTGGATTGTGGATGGATTTTGCTGAATCTTGCATTGCTGGAAAGATAATTTGATTATACTTGAACATTGTTGATCTGATTCTCCATCATATCAAGCTGTGGGCCCCACACAGAGCATTAGAAGTCCAAATACAGGTCGCCTGGACCTATATTTTTTTATTTCTGCTCTGTCTCCAGTCATCTCCGGTTTCCACCTTCTGATTTCTGCACGCTTCTTGGATTTCTGAAGAATTTTCCCTGCATCTCCAGTCCAGTCGTCTGTGATCATCCTTGATTGTCTCAGATCTGACGTGGCCCACCTGCGATCATCATCTGCTTCTCAGCTGACACAACCCATCTTGGTCGCCTGGATTTATACATCTTTACGAAGATTTTCTCAAGATTTCTGGATCATCAGAGGTTTCTCAGTTTAAGTATTTTGTTACATTTATTGATGATTACAGTCGATTCACATGGATTTATTTCTTACATTCTAAATCTGAGGTGTTTGTTACGTTTAAAATTTTCTTAGCTTATGTGGAAAATCACTTCTCCACATCCATTAAAACACTTCGCACAGATTCCGGTGGTGAATATGTTTCTAATGAGTTTCAAAATTTTTTGCAAAACAAAGGGATCATTTCTCAAAAATCTTGTCCTTATACACCACAACAAAATGGTGTGTCTGAGAGGAAAAATCGACACCTTCTAGACATTGTTAGGTCCCTTCTCTTAGAATCCTCTGTTCCACCAAAATTTTGGCCTGAAGCTCTATCAACAGCAGTTCATATTATTAATAGACTACCATCACCTCGTATAGCGAATGAGACACCTTATTTTCGCTTATTTCAGAAGCATCCTACTTATTCTCATCTCCATACTTTTGGGTGTGTGTGTTTTGTTCTTCTTCCCCAAGTTGAACGAACAAAACTATCTGCTCAATCATCTAAGTGTGCTTTTCTAGGCTATGCGACTGACCACAAAGGATTTTTCTGTTATGATCCTAAGGTGCGACGTATCAGAACCTCTCGTAATGTTGTGTTTTTTGAAAATCAGTATTTTTTCAACATCATTTAGATCATGATAATCCTATTGTGTTTTCCCGTGTTCCTGACTTTTGTGATAATCTTGTTCCTTCTTCGGACTCTATCAAGCCTTTACTTGTGTATGAAAGGCGTCGGCGGGGAATTACGATTGCACCTGAGCCTCCTGATTTGTCAGCTTCCTCGGCACTTGACCCAGCTCCTGCTCCAGACATTCCCCAGTCAGTTCCTCTTCGTCGATCCTCTAGGATTTCCCGCCCCCCTGATCGGTTTGGTTTTACACATACATCCTTACTTGATACTTTGTCTTCTGTTCACATTCCTAATCATTTTTCTCAAGCAGTGCAAAGTGTTGGCGGCAGGCCATGCAGGAAGAACTTGACGCACTCAAAATGAATCACACCTGGGATGTGGTTCCCTGTCCTCCGTCCATCAAACCCATTGGTTGTAAATGGGTTTACTCTATCAAGCTACATTCTGATGGTACTCTAGCGCGTTATAAGGCTCAATTAGTGGCACTTGGCAACCGTCAGGAGTATGGTATTGACTATGATGAGACCTTTGCTCCGGCGGCCAAGATGACAACGGTGCGTACTATTCTTGCTATTGCCGCATCACGTTCATGGCCTCTTTATCAGATGGATGTTAAGAATGCCTTCCTCCATGGAGATCTTAAAGAGGAAGTCTACATGCGTCTTCCTCAAGGATATGATACTACTGCTAAAAATGAGGTGGCACGGCTCCGTCGCTCGCTGTATGGACTCAAACAAGCACCCAGAGCTTGGTTTGAAAAATTTCGGTCTACTCTGCTTCATCTTGGATTTGCTCAAAGTCCCTATGATCCTTCACTGTTCCTGAATAACACTGCTCAAGCTACCACCATCCTTCTAGTATATGTGGATGATATCATCATCACCGGCACTCATAGTAACATGATCCATCGTCTTCAATCCTCACTTCAATCTGCATTCCATATGAAAGACCTTGGTCCTTTAACATATTTCTTGGGTCTTGAGGTACAACAGTCTAGGAAGGGACTATTTTTACATCAGCATAAGTATGCTACTGATCTTATTGATCTTGCTGGCCAAAAGGATGCAACCCTTGTGGACACTCCATTAGAAGTTAATGTGAAACTCCGGTCCGATGATGGGGCTCTCCTCTCTGACCCCACCTCCTACAGACGATTAGTCGGGAGTCTAGTCTACTTGACCATCACTCGGCCCGACATCTCATATGCTGTGAATGTTGTTAGTCAATTCATACAAGCACCACGGCATCACCATCTAGTTGTTGTCAAACGGATTATTCGGTACCTTCTTGGTTCTTCGACACGAGGCTTGGTTTTTCCAGTTGGCACACCACTCACCCTCAATGCTTATTCTAATGCCGACTGGGCCGGATGCCCAGATACTCGTCGATCCACTACAGGCTGGTGTATGTATTTGGGTGAATCGCTCATCTCTTGGAAATGCAAAAAGCAAGAAAGGGTCTCCAGATCTTCCACTGAATCCGAATATCGTGCCATGTCCTCTGCTTGTTCTGAGATCCTTTGGCTTCGTGGCTTACTTGCAAATCTGGGGTTTCCTCAAACCTCTGCTACCCCACTTCATGCGGACAATACTAGTTCCATCCGTATCACTGAGAATCCAGTCTTTCATGAAAGGACCAAGCATATTGAAGTGGATTATCATTTTATTCGAGATGAATATTATCGCAAGGTCATTAGTCTTCCACATGTTTCCAGTGAACTCCAACTTGCGGATATCTTCA
Organism: Camphora micrantha; assembly: GCA_003546025.1. Taxonomy (NCBI): domain Eukaryota; kingdom Viridiplantae; phylum Streptophyta; class Magnoliopsida; order Laurales; family Lauraceae; genus Camphora; species Camphora micrantha. The sequence continues at coordinate 42,783,641 of QPKB01000008.1, read as the reverse complement.
CCAAAGGACTGCCTCGGTCACGCCATGAGTTCTTGATTCACAAATTGATGTTGTTTGACCATCATCAATTTGAGGGGGGATGTTAACACTAGTGATACAAAGCCCACCAGGCCCAGGCCCATTCATTGTAACAAATTAACCCATCATATGGGATACGTTTAGGATATACTCAAATCACTGTAACAGCTTTCATTCCATAACAAATAGATTGTATCAAGATTTGAATTGCGTTGATTAAGGCTAAATGAGATTATAAAAGGGAGGGAGGATCGTCCATGAGTGGGATCCAAGTATTACACAAATATTAATGTCCATTCACTGTCGTGACAGATACGAATCGTAGGATTCTGATAACTATGCCATGAACTAATCTACCAATTCTAAGACAAGATCACTTTGTTGATCATCATCAAAATCTAATTTTGAACATTTCTATAGATTGGTATAGATGAGTTACTAGGTCCAGCTTCTAGAAGATGCACAGTACCACTAAATTTTGAACACCACCAACAAAGATGGTCAAGTTACTAGGTCCAGTTTCTAGAAGATGCAGTGCATTAGAAATTAAACTCAAAATTCTCAAGCATTTGATTTCCCAATTATAACGTAGGTGAAAAGAGGCATGCAACAACTTTAAAACTTTTTGGAAGGTAAAAGTTGGGCTAAGAAGGAAATCACTTCTTAAAGGTTTGAAACTAAATGCTTTTTTTCACCGCGATAAGTCATCTGCACCATATACCTTCTCTAAAAACAAAGGTTGGTTGAAATCAAAATGAAACATTATTGAAAGCACCCACGACCACCCCACCCCACCCCACCTCACCATCATCTTTATTTATTTAATTATTTATGGCACCATATGACTTGAACCCACAACCTCGTGATCACGACAATGAGCACCTTTGACCTTCCAACTGTGCTACAGGCTTTTGTCCCCCTCATCAAAATAAAAATTTAAGTTCAAAGGTTTTTGAGAAATATATGACAGAGTTGCTAGCCAATAATCCCAAAACCAATTGGTGATAAGAAACGGGGGCGGGGCTTTTTTGCCTACGCATTTGCGCCCGCACAAATACACAATGTGGCATGGGGCATTTTTGCCCAGCGTGGTTTCGAACTCAAGACCTCTGGCTCTGATACCATGACAGAGTTGCTAGCCAGTATTCCCAAAACCAATTGGTGATGGCAAACGGCACAAACAACTACTTAACCATATATACTATATTTATAGGGAAAACCTCGTGCACTGGGTGCCTTTTTTTTTTCCTATAGGGAAAACCTCTGCCAAGCGCCGGTGCGCAACACACCTAGTGGCCCACCTTATGATCCGTCCGAGTGGACCATAAAACAGCAACCCCCTAGATGGTCACCAATCCCAAGTTTGGCAAACAAGCGGGCCCCACAAGGACCGGTGTTCAACATAAGGTGAGCATTGGTGCATTGCAAAGGGGGACCAAATAGTGGCCATCGCTTGGACACTCCTAATGAGGTGAATGGACCACCAAACACACCCCACACCCACCCAACACCACCCCCCCAAAACAAAAGAGTCACAGATCCCATCAGGTTTGTACCCATGCAAATGGACAGGATTGGTGGGTTGACTACACACCCCATGCGAATGGATTGAACTTGTGGGCCTCGGATGATAGGGTTAGGATCATCGGAAGGACCTGATTTTTTTGTACAGAGGAGGGCCCCACCCAGATCTTCAAATCCCCCAGGTTGCATCCTGAGGTGGGCCAGTAGGTGGGCCCCACAGCACGGCACACACGGATGATAACTCCTCTCTGGCTCTCTCTCTTGAAGATCTGGGTGGGGCCCTCCTCTGTACAAAAAAATCAAGTCCTTCCGATCATCCTAACCCTATCATCTATATATATATATATATATATAGAGAGAGAGAGAGAGAGTTTTGCCAATGTTAGGATGGGTTGATCGCAAATCCATCTCCATTCCAAGACCTTCTAGTACCTGCCAAAAGGTACATAAGATCTAACAATCAACAAGGATTTGCCTGGTTTTGAATGAAAGATCAGCCTGCTAATGATGCCAACCATTTTTCTACCAATCCTACAGCCTATTAACTTTATCAAACAGTCAAATGATCTATTTTCATATATGACTTCTCACGGATGAGAGACGAAAAAGTGATGGTTGGTTTAAATCATAAACAATGAATTAATGAAAACAGACTTAACTGATCCTCAAAGCTGTGACCACTCATTGCGACCACCAAACCTGTGAGTACTAGTATTGTTTTAAGTAATTTTAAGTTTAGCAATATGCTCCACAATATCAATATTTCAATTTAAAGTTACAGCAGCATCCTATCCTGCATGTTTTATTCACACCAATAGAGCAAGATTATCATCAGAGCCTTTTCCCATATAATGCATGGTCAACTTCCTACCTAGAACTTTTCTAGTTAAACCCATCTAAAGCCACATACTGATAAAGTTCACAATCTATCATGACACGTCTCATCACTTCTCAGGACATTATTTTTCCTCTGAACTTATAACAGTTCAATACTTCTGGTGGGTTGTTATGATGTTCTACTGCCTAACCATCATCTCATTAAATTGCCCATTCAATCAAGTAGAACTCAACAATTGCACATCCACTACTTTTCAATCAAAGTGGAACTCAACAATTGCACATCCACTACTTTTCTCTCCATTGTTCACTTTGCACTAATCAAATTTGCAATATCTAAATCAAACATTCTATTTTTGTTCAATAGATGCTCAGAGATACCAAAAACTATTCCACTCAGACACTAGACAATTTTCCATTTTAACTAACTCATCTTTCCAACTTTCTATCGACTAAACTTTCAGTTAATATATTCTCTCTATTCTACCAATCCCAACCATTTCACTCAACATCTATTCTCTGAAGCTCTAGGTTTTCATTTACTTGCTATCTTATCTAACTTATAGGTATCAAATCATCTCCATCCAGTGTTATCTTGGACATTTTTCTTCAAGTAGTCATAACCAAGGCATGCAATAGGAGCTCGAAGCGAATCCTTGGTGCAATCCAACTTCAAACAGGAATTTAATAGAGCAAGATGTTTAATTTGGGTATTAATCCAGTGCAGTTAGACCATGGATTGATGGGAAGAGGCAATCTGACTGATGAATCTGGTGGTAATTACTGCTTGCTTAGATATAAATGTCTAACTCCACGCACAATTCCTCATACACACATGATAGACCCTAACATGTATGAGCTTTCCCCAAAATTCAAAGAAACTAAACAACTCTACTAGCCTTCACTCAGCAGTAGGATCAACTTATAGTTAAATTTAGGATACAACCAACCATGATACACCCAGCAGATGGACATGCAAAAATTCTGATTTTGTCCACGTGTGTAATAAATGTCTTCTTAGGATTTCAAGCAATCAATCTCATAAACAGATATATTAAACTTTCAATGAAAATAAAGAAATAAAAAGGAAATATGAAAAGTATCCCAAGTAGAGACATACTTGAAATCCACTAAGAAGAGTTTCCATCTGTGATAAGATGCTATCGCAGTCAAAAATTTGATCATGCAAAGAGACTAAGTTGTCACTCTCTTTTATGTAATCCTGCGTGATTAAAGGGAAGGTCAAACAAAACAAAGGTCAGTAGCAGGAATATTGTTGTATATGGTTAGAAACATGTAATCGCCAGTTAAAGAGGGGAAAAAGTTTCCTTCTCTGCCTCTCTTCCTCTCAGTTTCTTTTCTTGAACTTAAGGTTTCACTTGGTTTTATTCCCTTTCTTATCCGTCCTACATTCAAGAGGAAGAAGTGCCTTCCGTTTGCATATTGAGTCAAGGTAGCAAATTGAAAAAAGGACTTGAAGATTAATCAGTGCATTTACTATTCCCACAACCAAACAATTTAGCACCATGCAACATGAGAAAAACTAATGCAGACTTCCAATATAGCTTGAAAAACATGAAAGCCCCAACTCAGGTGAAAAGTTCATGGAATCATGTCACAACTCCCGTGTATATATATTGTTTGTGTGTGTGTTGTGTGTAGACTTGTAGATTACTTGTAGATTAACAAGATGAAGATTAATCAGTGCATTTACTATTCCCACAACCAAACAATTTAGCACCATGCAACATAAGAAAAACTAATGCAGACTTCCGATAATAGCTTGAAAAACATGAAAGCCCAACTCAGGTGAAAATTTCATGGAATGTGTGTGTGTGTGTGAAACTAGACCTTCAAAAACTTGGTCAAGTCTCCGTGAGTCGATTCAGGTCTTATCACGACTAGTTAAATAGAGAGTGATTCTAAGGGAGTCAACAAAGCAGTACCCTTTTGAGGTTTTGATTGCCACAATCTCTTCTAATCTTTCCATTCGTTTCTTTCTTCTTTTTTTTCTGATCAAGTTGAGTTTTGTTTTTTTTTTTTTTGTTTTTTTTTTTTTTCTTTTTCTTTTTCTTTTCTTTTTCTTTTTCTTTTTCTTTTTTTTTTTTTTTTTTTTTTAACTTCTTAAGTATGCTTTCAATCTATTCCATGTTACCATTGAATGATAAATAACAGGACAAATCCTACCAATATAAATCAGATCAAGCCTCTTCATAACAATAGAGAATACATTTAATGAAGTGGAGTGAGGTGATTAAACTGAAATGGAGTGGGGGCTTGGGTCTCGATAGTTTGGAGAATAAGAACGGGGCTTTATTGGTTAAATGGTGGTGGAGGTTTGAGAAGGAGGAGGCTGCTCTTTACAGAAGGGTCATTGCTGCTAGGTATGATGAGGACAAGTGGAGGTGGTGGCCTAATCTGAGCCCTAGGTCCTGTAGGCTATGATACCCGGATACTTGTACAAGCCCAACGTATCCGAATCAGACCGATACGACACTTGTATTGGCACCTGATACTGCACCAATACTTTTAGGGAACAAGTTTAACATATCCTTCTTATAAAGTCCATTATTTCATATAGCTCTTTTAATATTTTTACTTCTCACCATAAAAAAAATCCTAGAAAGGGACAAAATCAATGATTTTAAAAGTCATCTAAAAAAAAAAGGACACCCATATCCGTGTCCTAGATTTTCAAAAGTGAGGAGTCGTATCCCCAATCCACATATTAGCGTCCCTATCCATATCCACATCTGGGCATCATAGATTGTAGGTCGAGTCAGTGGCGTGGTATTGCTTTGGTTGGGGATGTGTCAAATGTGCGAAGAAAGTTTGTCCAAATGGGTGGCTTTTGGGTGGGGAATGGGAGGATGTTAGGTTTTGGTTGGATGATTGGGTGGGGGTAGGTGCTTTGTGTGGGTTGTTTCCTAGGGTCTTTAAAGTGATGTCTAACAAGGAGTCTTTTATCAGTGAATGTTATGAGGCGAGGGTAGTTGTGTTTGTGGGGTTTATCATTCAGGAGAAGTCTTCGTTCGTCGAAGCAAGTCCATTATGGGGAGTTGTTGAGTCCTATTATTTTTGAGCAAGAACTCTAAGGATTCAAGGATTTGGAAGACATCTATTTTCAGGGAATTCTCGGCGAAAGCATTTTACTTAGCCTTGGTGGGGAACAACCATCCTAGAGCTTCCAACTTCCTCTTCTCTTGCTTGGTTGCAGCTGGTCCATGTTTAGGTCGAAGCTTTTTATTAGTTAGTAGTTGTGGAAAAAGTTTCTATGGCCAACAATTGTGAAGAAGAGGGTCGACTTCAACCAACATCTCAAACATTTGTGTATTGTGTCGAAAGGAGGAGACAATTAACCACCTTTTCCTTCATTGTGAGGTTGTAGCTGGTGTTTGGAGTCACTCCATCAGTAGGTGCAGTCTTACTTGGTGTTGTCCCGAGACTATTCCGGATGTGGCAATCATGGTTAGGAGGGTGTTTCTTTTATTTGGAGGTAAAGGACTGATAGAATCTTTAGAGGCTCATCCTCTTCTCCAGTAGAGTTGATTGCTAGTCACTTTAAGGACTGCCAAAGAAGGCTTTGGTTAGAAAGGAGTTTTTAATTTTAATCTAAATGATATCCTTGTGAATTGGAAAGCTTGTATGGGGCATAGCCCAATTAAGGTGAGGAGATCCGTTCTTTGGTTCTCATGCCCTCTCCTCTCCCCCAACCTCTTGGAGTGTTAAAACTCAATGTTGAATCATTGATGGGAGTTGTGAGAGGTATAGGCCAGTGGGAATCGTAGGTGTGATTTGTAACAACAAAGGTGGGTGAGGTTTTATTTATGTTCTCTAAGCATGTTGGTGTTTGCAATTCTAATTAAGCGAAGGTGTTAGCCATTTTGGAAGCTTTCTTATGCTTTTCAAGAAATCTTCATGGCACCCTTATTGTTGAGAGCAATTCTTCTAACGCGAACGCAAGGGTGTCAAATAGGAAGGTGAACCCTTGGAGTTTTCAATTACACTTAAATGAAATCTGGATGTTATCTTCTAACATTAATATAGACTTTTGTCATGAGTTTAGATCGGTCAACTCTATGGCAGATGCTTTAGCCAAACAGGGGGTTGAAAGGATGTTTCCTTGGGGAGGGTAGTAATGTGTAATTGAGGAGTAGGTGGTGGTTACTATACTCTTGTACCTTTTTGTTTGTTTGTGCTCTCTCTCCTTGTCATCTTTCTCCTTTCAATGCTTTTAAATGAATGATGTTAGGCTATGCTATGCATTAGTGTGCACGAGTGATTTTTTCCCTCATTCATTTTGAATCCACTGCCATGGATTTTGAAAGCAGGGATTTCTGCTTTCATGGATTTCATCTAAGGAAATATTCACTTCAATTTTTTTATAGCAACTATATCTTTTTTATTGAAAAAGGTTTGGGTGCAAGGTCTGGCATACACATCCAAATCTGGGAATGCTTCATCTAAGACTGAGACTCAGCTGAATCTGATTAAATTTTAAAGGTGCTGACTCTTGACAAGGTAGGACATGATCCCAACCCAACTCTTTAGAGTTTAGAGCCCTAGGCAACTCCAAGATAGATCGGAGTGAAAGTGCTTCTTCAAATGATGAAGATGAGGTGATCAATTCTTATGCTAGACCTATTGGAAACATAAAAGTAACGAAACTACAGTCAAGGAGCAGATTCCTTAGATATTTAAAAATAAATAAATGTATGAGCCATTTGAACAGGATTAGCCCCATGCTACCAACATCATATTTGTTTCCCCCCAGTTTTAGGAAAACTGAACAAACTATATATTTCTTTGTCTATGAATCCAGCCATTGTGGAGTGTTACTTACATTCCTTTCTTAACTTGCACCATCAATCTCTTCTCTCATTCATGCAAACACACAGAAAGAGAGAAAGTAAATGAAAAAACTTTGGAGGGGCTGCAGGAGGAATTAGAAGACTGGTCTAGCTCTGAAGGTTTTAGAACTAGCAAGTGAACTTTGCTATCTTTTTCTCATCAGAAGGTCAAACTTGCTCTACGTCCATCATTTGTGTACACTCTATGATTACCAGCTTTGTGCATGATCAGTTTATCTGGTGAACTTATACTAGAAAAAACTTACAATGGAACATCAAATCAGAGGAAGAGATGTTCACGAAATCAAAGCTAGAATTTCTTCCTCGGTAGAAGCAAGAAACGAATTCAAGGAGATCAGCCCATCAGGCATTTTAGCAAGTTGAGGAGGGTCAATGTTAAGCAACAGGAAGATAAATTGTCAATGTAACATGAAAAACTGCCAAGTTTCTTTTATGAGGTGGTGGAGAAGATTAGGAAATTGCAAACATTTTGGGAATCACTACTAAGGGAAGAAAGAGGAGACAAGACAAATGAAATGGTTTATCAGTTTTTCTTGAAAAAGAAAGGAGGATGTGTCAGCAAGGAGCCTATTCAGCAATACTCTAAAGAGGCATAGGGTGAGAGCAAATCTCATGCTCACCATTAGCTAAGAGAAGAGAAGAGGGGAGAAGAGGGGTTCAAATTACCTGCCAAATGCGGCTTCGCTCATAGAGTGTTCAGGGAATAAGGAATGTCCTCAAAGCATCCTATTATTAAAAACTTTTGCAAAATAGGAAAGTGGGTGCATTGCTGATCCAAGAATCAGAACAGCTATTACCTACTGATGGTCAACAGATGGTAGTTAGTCATATTCAATTACATATGGTCCCCAGTGTGCCATATTCTCTAGTGTATCACCCATATTTGATTTTCTCTCATGTGCCATACATTTTCTTAGACTCAAGTAGTTAGTCAAACCTCATTGTACTTATGTACATAAGCTTATTGCTAAGTGTATATAAGACTCCATTAAAAATAGAGTGGTTGGGAGCATTAACCCCACACAAGAACTTCTCCAAATCTCTCATTCGCTTTGAGTTGTTTTGATAGGGATGTAAATGATCGGGTCCATCTCAAGATCTGACTTCTTCCAACCATAACAACAGCTCATCCAATGGGTGACGTCTAGGTCAAGGGAAAACAAGATTTGATGGGCAGAATACTATGTTGATGAACCCAACTCAGAGCCAAATATTATATCTTAAATGCTATAGACAGTTCATTTGATTACTACTTATCCTGTTAGATTATAACCGCCAACCTGACCTAGACACAAATCAAACCAGATTAAATATAACTAGATCCTGATCCATGTATGTACCCTAGGATTGGTTGCACACGGTTAAATATAAAAGGTCCAGGTCCAGCAGACTCTGCCTGAAACTAACCCTTAGAGATAGTGATCATGAACAAATGCTTGGATGTTGAAGAAGATTAAAGAGAGAGAATAAAGAAATGGAGAAGGACAGATGTGCTGGTCAACTAGGATATTTGACTAACGGTTCCATTATTTAGGTTCCTATTACAAAATTACAAATATAACATAGCACAAAAGAGCCCCATTTTCCATCTCCAAATATTAAAAATAATCAATATAATCCACAACAATCTTCTAACTGCCATTGGCCGACCTGGCTGGGCAGTTGTTGGTTACCCTTTCAACTTCCCCTTCTTTCCTGGTGAAAGGAAACTGTAAGGACTTCTTGGATCTAACTCTTTCGTTTTCCTTTTGTGGCCTTACTTGGCACTTCCTCTTTGTTTTACTCACGTTTAGTATATTTCGCTGCTTCTTCATAAAATCAACCTGTTATTCTCGGGGGAAAAATTTGACAAAAGATGCCCCAAAGGTAATATTTTACGTATAGAGAATGTGAAGAATTAAAATGAGAAAATACCTGCTAGCATCATCCTCAAAAGCTAAATCTCCAACAAATACTCCTAAATCAAATCCATTCTTTTGGATATCACGGGGGGTCTCATCGTAAGATTCACCCTGCAGCCATTATTAAAACATAACAATAATAATCAATACTCAAATAGTGTTCTAACCATCAAAGATAATATTTAAGGCAACTAAGAGACTAAAGGTCGAATTCCACACACACACCCCACCCCCAAACCAAAAACAAACCAAACCCAAAAAAAAAAACCTTTTTTCCACTTAAACAATATAAACACCTTCCTTCCCATCCACTATCTCCCTTACCACTTTGTTTGACATGGCAGCCATCTTATCAATACTTCAACAAAAACACATCTCCGTATTCCTAACCAAAAGAATGAAAATGTCAGGACAAGAACCACAATACCAATCAGTTATAAAAGCGCACTAGTTCAGCACACTGCAACTCTTCAGATATTAAACTGACAAATAAAATAAAAGGAAAGAAAATGTGATTGTCCAAATCATACAATTCACATTTTATCTGACTTCATGAGTAGATCGCATTTAAGTTAATCACGATGATGAAATCAAATTGAATCCAAATAGATTCGTGTTGTGTCACTTAAATGAATTACTTTCCAGATGAATCATACATTATTATGTGAAAATCGATACTAGCATGAATTGCAAAATTTACTGCGCAATTCATACAAATCAAACAAGAGAATTGCAGACATGGTAAATTCACTATTTAGATTTTCACCTGCACACTCTTCTGTTAATTTACAAAGCTACCACAATTTTACGCAATACGAAAAGCATTAATCAACAACACAAAGCCTCATAAGAACTGGATCAAACTCGAAGCGAACAAGATGTGACAAAACAACAAACAACAAACCGAAAAAGATCTCGTTTTTTTTAGGAATTTCTTGGCAGGTCAGAGACAGAGAGATTACAAACGAGATCTGGAACGAAATCAGATCGATCTCTTGATCTAGTGTTAGGATGGATACTGAGAGAGATATGTAAGAGAGAGGGTTTAGGGTTTTAGGATTAGGGCATGGAGAATGAGAAGAAGGAGAGAGAAGGTACCTGGAGCGCAGATTCATTCGAATGGCGTCGTTGCTGCGAAGGAGATCGAACGGAAGATTTGTTGTTGGTCAGTATGGAGTTGGAGAACAGCTGGTTGAAACTTGAAGGTGGCGCGTTGGTGGGCCCAAATTGCCAGATAACACTTGAGCGATCATCTGGACCGTTCAAGCTGAAGAAGGTCATCTCCTCCAATCATATGCCCTCAAGTTTCTAATTACAGAAGGAGTGGATCCCATTGTAGGATTGAAAAATTAATGAACACCTTATTAGTTGTCGTGTCTGCATCTAATCATGTTTCATGGTAATCAATTGGACAGCTATGCGGGCCCGCCACTTGCCCGGATGGCTAACTAATCTGAATCTCTAATAGTGGAGCTTACTTATTAAAAATTTTAACACATGTATACCTACATACACGCATTTATAAGTATTTATGTATTCGTCGTTTTCTAATGGTTTGTATGTTACTAGAAAAAGAGACAAATCCCTAAAATTAGCTTACTTGATATGATTTTATATGTGAGGGTGTTTGTAAGAATATAGTGATATTTATGTCAGCACGACTCAACATATGACCTAAAGATCAATGTAGGTTTAGGTAGTACCCCTAGCCACTAGCAAAGTAAGTGAAAAAAAAAAAATTTACGGTCGTAAATGATTATAAGGCTTAATTTGACGTGTTCCATCAGTTCTAAGACTTTTGACGTATTGATTAAGTACATAACATTTCTTATCAAAGCCAACCTCCACATCTCGAGTTCGAGTCACGGTCCTAAATGGCTTTCACCCTGGCGGCTCTCACTAAAGCCCCACGACTGATGGAACGCATCAAATTAAGTCACTGTTTAGGACCCTAACGTAGGCTAACCAAGCAACAAGGGAAAAAAAAAAAAAAGTGAGACCTTTTGTATCTTGAAGTATTTCAAATTATATTTTAAAAATTAAGTATATTAGAAACAAAAAATTATGAAGTTATAATATTGATGATGTGGGTATCCCTGACAATATGTATATGGTTTTTTTTTTTCATTTGCATGTGTATGTATTCTGGGTAAAGCATAATCTTACAGAAATTTCCAAGTATTGATCTGTAGATATGGAAAGATAGACATATGGGATGTATATTGTGAGAAATTTGAGTATAACACGCATACGGGTTGAATGATAAGAATGGACTAAGAGTCACTCCCAGCCCATTTATCAACCCAGTTCAAAATCATTGACTTGAAGGATCAACTTCAATCCTGTATTACCAACTGGGGTTTGGGTTAGGTTGTTCAGGGGAGTGTAGCCCCATTATCTTTATTTACATAAACCTAGGCCCAACTTAAATGGACCAAAATATACCATAAAAAACTTGGGCCCAGTTGAAACTGTCCAAGGTTTTGAGCCCACATTCATAATTTGATAAAGTGGATCATGCACCTCATCCACTAGACCAATATTAGTAAAGTACTAAGAAACAAAATAATCTCAAATATGATATCAAATACAATTATACATCTCAGGTAATTGAATATTTAGGTGCATAATCAATAGAGTCAGTTGGTTTAGGACCATGGTTTGCACTTGGAGGTTATAGGTTCAAAACTGCACTACCACACTGGAGCTACAGGGGAGTTTACCCAGCTTCTTTCTGGGCCCGGAGGGATTAGTTCAGTCCAAAGGGTTGGAAACCCTCTGATTAGAAAAAAAAAAAAAAAAAAAACCAATAGAGTCAAATTTAGGCCCAAGCCCGATTATAACGGATTAAAAAGAAGGTCCATATCAAGACTTTGCGAGCTGAAATGCAGCTAGATAACTGGAAGCCCATTGACAGCCTAACCATGGTGGGTTAAGGCGGGAATCAACACCCTTATGGGCTCATTTACTGTAACTACTATATTAGAAATCTTAATTTTAAAAATCAAAGAATCCAAGTATCAAAAATAACTAAACCTTTTGTTTTTTACCATGGAGGGCATTTGTGCAATTTGTCAAGTGTGATTTGAGCAAAATGATTATACTTTAATAGATTGGCAGACTAAAGAATGATTATCAATAATAGCATAGGGACTTTTGAATAATAATATCATAAGGTAGGGAATAATTTTACTAAAATAGATATAAAAAAAATTCTATTCAGTTCCATCAAAATAGCCACATCAGTTGTATTTTACTGAGTCCGGATTCTATGAGACTTAAACCTAGAGAAATTCTGAAATAAATGAGTGAAACTCAACAATGGCGCCCATTGAAATTCAAACCGTTCAAAATAAACAGCGTGTGAGAATATATAATATCATCACATCAATTCCGAGTTGGTTTCGCCATTGAATTGATTGTTTGAAAGAAAGTCTGATTAATACCTAGAAGGAATTTATTTTGAATTTGGATCTCAATCAGCGGGCCCCGCTGTAGAGTTCCATTCCCTTTAAGTCAGATTTCTCTTGGTAAAATCCCCAGATGATTTTCTTTCAAATCTCAACAAAAACTTCAGCCTCCCTATTTTTTTTTCTTTTCCAAACCTGGTTTGACAGTGGGACCCACCCAAAAGGATGTACTTTTGGTGGGATCCACCCACCCTTTAATCATGATGGGCTCCATCCTGCCAAGATTTAATCAAGGTGTCTCCTCATGTGAATATGATTTAATAAAGGTGAGCTCTAAGCTGCCAAGATCATGTAAGGGGAATCATTTAGATTTCATAATCGGGGGTGGGGCCCGCTAGAATTCCATCATGTGGAGACCCGGGCTCACTAGAATTACATAATTTTGAATGGTAGGACCCACCCTGAAGACATCATTTAAGGGACAGAACACCTTGATTTCCTCTTTTTTCAGACTACAATAAAGAAAAGAAAGTTAGAAATGTCCCACTCCCACCAATATTTTAATTGGGGGAAGACTAAAGCCAGTCATGATGCTGATGCCTCTTTCCTTATCCCGGCTATTAATCATTTAAGTTGTGTTACTTAATCACTTCTTTTGGCTGCAAAACTCCCAAGTCGGCTTCTTTCTTCTGTTCTTATCTGGAAAAAAAAATAAAAACCCACATCTTCTGCATTTCTTCTCAATAAACTATCTTTGTTTCTTTATCCTATATTTTTAGTACCTTAATCATATCAAACTGAGATATAAAGTATGGTTTGTCTACTAATAAAAGCATGGTTAAACAACTCATAAGCTCTACTTTGGTGCGACAAGGATTGCAAATGCATGTTCAATTATCCGAGAGTATTGACAGCCCATGTTTGAACATCTCTATTTACAACCTCTATTTGTCTAAATGTATAAAGTTGGTATAGGTTTGAGAAATAAGATCTTTTGGCACATGATTTCACCCTGTACCTGCTTTAGATAAGCAAAGGCAAATCCTCTTAAAATGAAATGCCATATTTTTGGGCTCGTGGAAATATGAGTTTGAGCCTCTTTTTTTATGGTTTTTTTTTTTTTTTTATCCCTCTATTTTTGATGGTTATGTTGGAATAAGAGTAGATATACCAAATAAGGCCAAGCCTTCAATTCCAAATAAAGCATATATGAACTTATTCAGAATCTATATTGAATTAGGGAATCAATATAGTAGCATATGCATATTATTAGTTTAAATGTATTTGTTTACTCGCCTTTACTTGGGAAACCCCTCTTGAGAACTCAAACCTCAAAATGAAATTCAAAGCTCAACTACTACAACAAAATCAAAGAGAAAGAAGAATCTAGGCTAACATGTAACACTTTTAACTGAAATGAGCTAGAATTTCTGTGAATTAGGGGAAATGACTTACCAAAGATAGAAAAAAATGGATGAAAACAAGGAAAAAGATGATGGCCCTTCCTTGAGAGGAAGCTTGGAGATGGTCAACGATGACTTGAAGGTGCTTGAATTGGTAAATGGAAGCAATGAATTTGAGGGATAAGAGGAGAGGAAGAGAGAAAGTGAGAGGAGAAAAGGATGGGATCAGTCCTTTTGTGGGTGGATGAGTTTTTCATGATCACAAAAAAGTTATTGGTCCCTTAAATGACTTGAAATGAAGATAATGGAAAACGATGGCTTAGGAGCGTTAGATCGAAATGCATCCTCCATGAAAAAAAGAGGGAAATGATAAAATCTACCCAATGCACCCCAAAGTCGGAAAATTCTAAATTTACAAAAACCCCTTACAATTTTTTTAAAATTGCAAACCACGCCTACCAGGACCAAACTCACTCTAAACCAAACCAAACTTCTCGCACACAATTCTAACGGTAAACCCAACTCGCACAGCAACTAATTCCAGTTAATTAACTATAAAATTAATTAATTAATAATAAACAAGCGATTAGGGTTGAGATCTTATAGGTCTACCGGCTAAGAGTGATTCTACTCATCTAAAGACCTAGGGATCAATCCCTAAACATATGCGTGATGTCAAGGTGCAAACATCAAGGTGTTGGCTACTTTGGGCTTGATTTGTTAGCATAGAATAATAGCAAGTCACGATTAAATGAGATATGTCTACTCATAATTTAAGAGGTGAGGGGTGAGGGATGTGGTATCACTGTAGACATGGGATCTTGACTTTTCTCATATTTGATTTCTAGGGTGATAGTTAGATGTTCATTTCCCATCCTTTTTGGTATTTTTATTAAAGGAGAGGTTACTTAATAGTCATTTTTTGATATTCACATTTGATCCTTCATTCTTAACCACATATATTACATTTGGTAATAATTGAGGAATTCAAGGATATGAGGGTTTTATATATTTCCCCTTCTGATTAAGGAATTCTCACAATCAGTGGGGTGGGGTTTGAGAATCCTAAAAGATAAGGATTTCAAATGGCTCAAATCTACGGCTTCGTGGAAAGCTGAATAAAATAATAATTTCTAGGAATTTAGACAGGGGATTTTTTTATTTTTTACGGCATAGGTATCTCTGAATTCTTTAACCCTACACGACTAATCTCCAAGATGACGCCTACTAAACTATAGTAAGACTTCTAATTCAATTACATTAGAATTAGGAAGAACCGGCTCTTCTATGAAGGGCAGACTAGGTCACTAGGGTAATAAAGCAGTGCACAACTGCACATTACCATCACAGCCTTGATTGTGCAATTAAGAGGACTATACACTATAAACCAGATACCTATTAACTTTTATTAGAGTTGTTTCATTGCAGTCGTCCTTTCTCTGGCCTAGCACTTAGGCCATTTGCATTCTCATAGAACGACTTTCAACAAAATGACATCACCCACAGAAAGGAGCAGTAAGTGAGAAAAATGGGAAGAAGGAAGTAGCTTTCCTTTTAAGGACCTTTTTCTGCTATTTCACACCCATCCATTCTACTGTATTTGTATGCAGCGACACATCTTCAGCTCTTCTTCTTTGGTTTATTTCAATTTCAACAAAAGCTAGAGAGAGGATTGCATCTTTTAGGACCTTATCATTGACCGACATTAACCCACTCCATTACCTTTTCATACCCAGAAGAAAGACAATACAAAACCACTCTCTTCCTTTCAAACCATCTTTCAGGTTTGTTCATGCTCATAAAGCGGAAAGTTAGGAAGACCAGTCCATACAAATAGAAAATGACGGCCATTATTACTTTAGTAGTAGCATGTGACATGAGCTGAGGCTATAATTTTTTTTTATGTGAAAGACATTGATTGAAGTTGATGTGTCCAGCTCCAGGAACACCATTTGACCAAAAAATGCCAAGTCCTAAAATCTCAAGTTGGGCACTATCAGGAAATTCTTTGGTTGCACGCAACAATCCATTTCTATTCATCCAAACCAATCAATCGGCATTAATATGAGAGGGCTACTCATTACTCAGGAATGGAGAGACTCCACCTGCGAAAATTCGTCTCCTGTTTTAACGCAGGGGAGTTTATATGGACTCCCACTAGTGAAAATTTCACCTCAAGAAATATTATTTAAATTTATATTTATATACATACATATATATATATATATGGAGATGCTTGTATGAGAGATTGGATGGGGGCCCTCACATCCATATCCAATGCCAACAACTTAAATGTGAGGACCCCCACCCCTATCTCTATGAGAGATATCTCTCATACGAGCATCTCCCATTCCGGCACACACAATGTCGATGTGGGGCCCACCTAAGACCTCACTTGGTGATGGGATTTTTGGGGATCACTTCATCTGGTTAGGGTCTACCCGTGTATAAAATATGGGTCCCATCTAATCGTCCTAACTCCATCAACGGCCAGTAAGTTTCGGCCTTTTAGTATTTGACATGTCGATCCAACGGTATAGAATATTTGGTTGGATCTAAAAAATGGGATCGGTGTAATTCAAAGGTGTCCTGTACTTTGGGGGATCCATTCAGATGGGTTATCAGGTGGGCTCCATTATGAGGTATGCATGATGTGTAAAAGGAAAAAAAAAAAAAAAGGAAGATGTGCACGGCGCACATACTGTACATTTAAATGCAATGCATATATACCAATGAGTTTTTTTTTTTTTTTTTTTAGCTTTTTGTATATACCTCCTAAGGTTTGTAGGATTTGTAAATAGGCCCCTGAGGTTTTAGTATTTGTAAATAGGCCCTTGTCTTTTTTTTTTTTTTTTTAATACATTTTCATGTCCCCAAAATCAATATTCCTAACAAGAATGGGTAGCCACTATGAGATCTGTGTGGGAGTTTTATATAAATGACAACTTTGTCCTAACATCTATTAAACAAAAATGAGTATATTATTATTTACAAAAATACCATTATTTTATCTCTAGTCCAAATGGTTTCTCTCAATAACTCTCTCATGCACACAACAAGGGGTGGACCCAAGACAAGGGCCTGGGGCATGAAGCCCTCGCCCATATATAAGAAAAGTTTAAAATCCCACATCCCCACCCCCCACCCCCCGTGCAAATTCTAACAAGTAATATATTTTATTTTACATTTGCCCATTCCCCCAATATTTCTTTTATATAGAGCCAAACACCACTCCACATCACAAATTTTAAAAATTAATATTTTTTCACATTTGCCCATTCCCCCAATATTTCTTTAACATGTATTTTAAAACTTTCATCAATCCAACGGTAGGTGATTGGATAAATGATAATCAGTTATAAATACAGGTGTTGATTACCATCATGATTAGTGTGGACTTAATGAAATAATCACTATATTGATAAAAAAAATAATTATATATGGTTATTCTCTCTAACTAAGTGCAATTGTTAATGTTACATGCTTTATAAAAAAAAATTTGAGTTAAAGCTTTTGAAAATATGCATATAAGGATAAAAGAGATGGACAAAAGTGTCATTTCTCTCTAAGAACCTATGGTGGTTGAAAGATTATTGATTTTGGGGACATGGATGGTATTAAAATGAAAATATAGGGGCCTATTTGTAAATACTAAAACCCTAGGGGCCTATTTACAAATCATACAAACCTTGGAGGGGTATATGCAAAAAGCTCTTCTTTTTTTTTTTCAAAAACCGTCCCTCCCCAATTGGGGCCACTACAGTAAATGACAATCGCAGAATGCCGCTAAATGAAATAATCTAGATGAGGTCTATTCTATGTGAAAATTTTCAACTCCATTAGATTATTCTAACCCCTTGATCTATGAAGTTTAATAGTTTTAGAGTCATCACTTTCATGTAATTTCAATCCAACGATGAGTAAAAGTTAGATGAGTGCCAAATTTGGGCTTTATACCAATTCATGGGACCGGGAGAACAGCGGCAGGGGAGAGGGGTAGTATGTGTAAAGTGATTAGATTGGCTTAAGGTGGGCCCCATGCCCTAAAAACATAGATAAGCAAAAAGGGAGTTTTTGAGAATATATATCGCGAGGGACAACATAGTGGGGCCACTTTATGATTCATTCAAATCATCTACACACATGGAA
Source organism: Camphora micrantha (assembly GCA_003546025.1). Taxonomy (NCBI): domain Eukaryota; kingdom Viridiplantae; phylum Streptophyta; class Magnoliopsida; order Laurales; family Lauraceae; genus Camphora; species Camphora micrantha. The sequence goes on along the minus strand of QPKB01000008.1, from coordinate 42,765,528 downwards.
CCCCTTAAATTACAACTGATCAATTGAGTTTTCATTAATCCGAATGGACTGGACCGTTGGATTGAGGGTCAAAATTTTTCTTTAATATAAAGTTGTTAAATTTGTAGGCCACGAATGAAGGGGTCAGAGACTTGTGATTGACCTCAAACTTGATATATTGTCTCATCTCATATGACTATTTCCATCCCCCCAAGTCCCATGATCAATGGGGCCCAGCTTAAGTCATATTCATTGTGGGATGAAAACTTTTTTTTTTTTTTTCTTTGATGAAACATGAGTGTAAACATTGACCAATGAATCTTTCGTCGGACCAGTACTTTATCCAAGCAAAATATCCTCCTATGAGAAAAGGAGGTGCCAGCACCATTGATCTAGCAATGTGTTGGCTTAAGTCATATTCATTGTTGGATGAAACTTTTCTCTTTTTTTTTGGATGAAACATGAGTGTAAACATTGACCAATGAATCTTTCGTCGGACCAGTACTTTATCCAAGCAAAATATCCTCTTATGAGTGGGCTCCATATTGCTTAGATGCAGTTTATTTTGTAGGGTCCACTTAGATTCACCGCTATTATTGGGAGGAGGGTAGATGGAAAGGTCCAAAAAAAGTCCAAAAAATCAACTCCACCAAATTATCTTAGCCCTTGATTTAACAGCCTTAATATTTAATAGCATCATAGCCGTAGATTTTTCTTGAGATTCCATTTAACAATGAATGAATGTTCAATGAGAGTAAAATTAGGCCTGATGCTAACTCGTGAGATAAAAAAATTATTGAAGGGGCTGTTATGATCAAAGGTGGCCCCAAGTGGGCCTCACAGTAGTGGACTATGTAGGATCTTAGAGCTACCACTTATCTAAAAACCACTACTGTGTCCTGTGACTCGAACACCCGACCTACCAGGGTCTGATCTCTGATACCACTTATAGGATCTTATACCCCATTAAGCTACCACTTATCTCAAAATTAATTGATGACACAAAACGGCACAACAATAATTTTATTGTGAGGTAGAGGGTGGACGTCTACCTCCACAGACTACACATGCATTTTGCTCAAGGGAGAACATTTTCCCCTTATCCAATGGTCGGTGTCATTCCAACTTCAAATATTGTAAAGTATTTTAGCTCATATAAATGCCCTGTGGTGAACACTGTAGATGAATGAGAGGTGATTTCCATCATGTATTAAAAAGAGGGTGCCACCAACAGGAGTTTCTCGGTAGCTCCCGATTAAAAAGAGGGAACACAACCATTAAATTGGAGGCACATCTTACACGTGATTGAGTCCCAAAATATCAAAGAGAGAGCAGTACTTTTAAGCAAAGGATTCACATTATATTCAAGGATATGATGTCTGTGTAGTCTGTACAAAGCAATCCACTCTCAATATTTGTAGTCACTTGATTTCACTCTCAATATCTGTAAAGATCCCTTACACCTAAAGCATTTAGATCATCCTTAAAAACCATTCATAGATGACTTTAGAAGCATAGAAATGAAAAAATCCCACCAGAAGTTCATATACTATGAATGGTGGAAGTTGAAAAAATACATGCAAATGCAACACGCAAAAGATGCAGAGATCGAAAATAGGAATGGCTCAAATCATCAAGAAATCAAGCATAGTTTCACATAAGCTATTGCTTACTCTAGACTCATGACTCATGAGCAACATCCCTTTGAGATCATATTTTCTAAATCTATAATATAATGTCCAATTTACCTTCATAGCTACATAGTGATAAGCACTGATGTAATTTTATATGGGTTAACCCGATGACTAATTGGACTTGATTACACCCACTATGCCTTGTTCGCACTCAATTCAAATTTACACTTAATTAATGACTATTGGCCTCGGATTAAACATGATAATATTATTTTTATGGAGAGTCCGGATCCCCTGTTTCTACCCCATGTTTTGTGGAAACAGAGAGATACTGTTTCATCCAATTCTAAATCGCTAATTATTTGAAATCTTATTCCAACTAGTACACCCTCTCAAGTACTTTCTTGAGGTGAGAAAATCAAGGAATAGATTTTATACAATTGGCGATTTAGAATTAGATGAAACAGTATGAAACAATGACACTTATAGATAGGACGAGTACTCTTACATTTTATCCGAGTCATTTTGAAGAAAGCCAAAATATTATTTTAGCCTTTTCTTTTTCTTTTATTAGTCAAGTATCAGAGAAACACATTTCTTGTTGATGGGTGAGTGGTACACAACTTTAATACAACCTGCTTACCCCATAATTGATCCTTGGACAGCTGTGTGAGATAAGACACCCTTGCGACTAGGGTGTCTAAAGTGTCTCGAAACACCTTTCATTAGAAAAGGAGGACTCTTATTTATTGTTTTAAACAAATGAACCCATTAGAGTTGTCTCTGCCTATAACCTATGGTCGTGTTTTCTGGATGTTGTTGTCTTGTCTGAAATATTTAGAAACTAAAGATATGTCTGCGTAATATCCTTTTTGTGGTTTGGTAAATCATGATTTTTTGAGAGAAAAAATAAATCAAAAGAGAAAGAAATTCTATAGTGTCATAGAAATTTATTTTATACAGAGCAGTGGAATTGTTTTTCACAAAAGATGGAAACTGGAAGTCCTCGTAACTATTTTCCCATGGACGTTATGTGAAAGTGACTAAATATTGTTTGTTATAGTTTATGACAATCAATTAGTTGCATATCCATAACATCATGCTAAGTTATAGTTTTTCTGGGTCTCTACTAAGGATCAACCTCATTGGATATTCTAGGTCATTTGATCTAATGTGATCAACAATTGCAATGACAAAAGGAGACATTTTGATCGTATTGTGCAGTGGTCGACCCATAATTTTTGTTTGGATGGGGCAAGATTTTTGCTCAACTTTACTAACTTTTTGGACATTAAAAATACTAAAAAGAAAATGTATTGCATTTAAATAGACACAAAACTTTTTTTCCATACTCAAATCCCTTACCTAATTGAAGGGCCCTCCCATTGCCTCTCTCAAATTCAAGTGATCATCAATTTATCATCATCAAAATAGCTAAGATAACATTTCCTTTCATCCTAGGTGTTTGGATGCCTTGAAAGGATGATTTGGGTTAGCACCCAATTCGGATTTCCAAAGGAGTTCTATTTCGATCTAAAATATTTGGTTGCCTGCACTTACCTAGCTCTAAAAATAATTCTCTATAGTTAGTCATGGGCTCATGGCAAAGAAGAAGAACTTCCACTTAAATGCAACTCAAGTTATCAAACATATGAATCCTAAGACCTGATTTATTTGCGAATTGAAGATTAAAGTGTCCAATGGTGATTTGGTCATCTTCAGACTTGTAGATTAATTAGATTAGGTGATTTAGGGCTTAGAGTTTAGATTAGAATTTGGGGATTAAGGGACTGAAATTAGGATTTGGAGATTAACGGCTTAGATTTGGGTATAGAGTGATTAAAATTATACTAAATCCGAGGAGAGGGGGAGATTGTTTTGTTCATGGCTATTTGGTGAGAGACTAACCACGGGAGGACCAGCAATGAGAAACTCAATCGGCACAACGAGGATCTCGAACTTTCAGTAAAAAGAAGATGTCGAAAGAGAAAGGCGGGAATAGGATCTCGTACTTTTAGTTACTAAGGTTTTATAACGTGGGGCGATAATAATGTTTAGACATGGGGCGAGATATAAGTGGGACAGGTAAGACCCATTTAAACTATTGGTAATTTCAAAATCAACTTGGGGCACCCGCCTCAGGTTGCATGTGTGTAGGTCCGCCACTAGTCTTATGAGTGTTTTAAATTATGTTTTAAATTAAATAAATGCTATGTTTCAGCCTTTTTATATGGTCAATTAGATAAGTGCAATGTTTGCCACTTTTCTTTATATATAGAATAGTGGTTTTCTAAGGACCGTCCATACCACCTTGTGGGGCCCATCCTATGACCCATTCAAATGGACCACACATTCACAACCACCCATAGTCACTGATCTCATGGGTTTGCTTTGTTCTGAATGGACTGTGTTGTTGGATTGAGGGGCCAGTCTATTTTTGTTGTTTTATATCAAGTCGTTAAACTTGTAGACCATAAATAAAGAGGATAAATATATTAAATGACTACAAATTTGATATTTTTTTTTTCTTTTGATAGGAACAAATTTGATATCTAGGTTAACCCCACTTGGATCTTTCGATATGCACATGGAAAGGCAAGCAAACCACTATTGGGGTATGAAGCAACAATTACCCTTAGTCAAGCATGTTTTAAACTCATGAATTTAGGAGTTGTTCATACAATGAGAGGATTTTGCGTTCCATGAATTTCAATTTCTACATACAAGAGAGAGTGATTATACAGTCTTTCTCCTCCCATAAGAAATCAAAATCTCTTTATGAGGAAAATAAACTTGGAAAATAAACTCATATTTTTCCTTTCTCACAAGGAAAATGCGTGTCACCATAGAATAAAATAATGAGCTGCATGGACAATCAGAATAATCTTTTTATCTATCACGAAACCCTTTCATCAAAAAATACACCCTTGAAAACTCAAATGCTCTCTATTATTGTTTTAATTAAAATAAATCACTCACCAAAGACTCTTAATACCCGATAGATGGATTTAAATAAGTGTACGCCCAAAAAATTGTGAAGGGCTTGAGTGTTTTTCAAAGTAATTTGAAAATATAGGAAATATGGGAAATAATGGTTTTAGATAAAATTCTGTATTTCATTCGTTTTCTCAAATTTATTTTACATGGGATCGAATATTTTGAACTAGTGGGTGCAAGTTGTTTACATTACATTTTCACAGCTTCCACATCCAGCCTTGGATGACCTCATAATGATAAAAATATATAAAAAAATAAGGAAAAATGTTAGAAAATGCGGTGAGCTGCCGACTAGTAGTTTGAATGCAGTATCTCTTCTCCTCCTTTCTCCTTTGAATTTTTTGGAAAACTCTGGTGAATCTCTGAGTGTGGTTGTCAAAACAATGGGTGGGTTTAGATGGATTCTGACATCATTAGATAATCTAAAGCATATTATTTATTTTCTTAGGGGTTTTGAAGTGCGAGTACATAAGGGATTTGTTGGTTTTTGTGCCAATAGAGTGTCTAAGGTTGTGTCGTTCCAAGGCCGATGGATGACAAACCAGAAAGCTGTACACATCAAAGTCAAGGACATCCAAAACTCCTTACGTGAAGAAAACAAAGTCCTAAAAAGACTCGCAATTGTGTTGGTTTATTGGGTTTGGCATGGTCAAGGCACTAAATTGAACCCTCTAATTATGATTTCAGAGGTTAAGTCCTTGTTGTTGATATTTAGAGAGGTTAATAAGGTTTCGGAAGAGTTTTCCCTTGGTAGACGCAGGACTTAGGGACGTCAAATGGGCCGGGTTGGCCCGGCACAGCCCGCTCCAGCCCGCCAGTCAACGACTAGTGAGCCCGGCCCAGCCCGGTCAATGACACGGCCTACAAGGCACGGCCCGTGGGCTGCCCTCTGCGGCACGCCAGGCCTGGCCCCCTAGGCACAACCCGACTGGTCCTCCCAAAAGTGGCTGTTTTTTTTTTTAATTGTCCATTATACCCCCTCCCCCCCTCAAACCACCATAAAACGGTCATATAAGGGGTATTTTCTGTCATTTTCAATTTTACAAAGTCTATAATACTCTAACCCTCCTATTCTTTTTCTAAATTTATTAGTGTTATTTATAATACTCTAACCCTTGAATATTTCAAGCCCTTAATCTGATTATCATATTCTCACTTTAACTTCTTAGTGATCTAGATATTTGATTATGTAAATTTGGATAATAATTCAAGCAGATCTAGGTTTTGAGAAATAGAATCATAGAATTTGTTTGATATTGATCATTGTGGTTATCTGACTTGTATATAACAATATTGGTAACTCGGACTTTTCTCAATATCTAATAAAAAAAATGATGCTTTTAAACAATGAATTACCTATTAGATAAAAATTAACTTAATTGGTAAATATTTATCTGATAAAGACTTTTAAATAAATTTTATGCTTAGTTGCATGTGTAAAAGGCAATCGTCCAATGAGATGATAGTTCAAAATTGCTCATCAACTATACTGAAAGGTGTAAGTCAAACATGACGTGTGTGTTTGGATGTATGGTAAATTGAAGTAAATTGAATTAAAGGAATATGAATTGACAAAGGAGAGATAATTAGGAGCCTTAAAGAGATCTCTTTGGAATTGACACTCCAACATATTCCAGAAGCCTCTCCATGTTCCTTATCATCATATCATCGGTTGAAGCAGACAATAAACTGATTTCAATTTTTTTTTTTTTTTTTTGTTCTTATTTTACAATCTTCTGCTATTATAAAGGGGAAAAAAAAAGGCATCAAAGCCTGTGAAATGAATTGTTGATTCAGCAAATGACCACCCTTGGGGATGATGAGTTTAATGATTCAATTAGGGAATATATATGCGTCGTGGGCTTTGCTATCTACAGCGGGCCCACTGATATATATAATGTTTTAGATTTGGATCGGGTACATTTCCAGTAGATATCCAAGATGGTCTTTTTAAAATTAGGTTAATGTCAATCTGATTTAAATCCACACCATTTACGATAGAACAGGTCTAATGCTCATCCATTTCAACCTATATTTGAGACATGTTCATTACACAAATTAAAATGCATGTAGTTGGTTTTTTTTTTTTTTTTTTTTTATTTTATTTTATTTTAATACTAACAAGAAAAACAATAAAAATAAAAAGTTGATAGAGGCCTGCCTGGCCCGTTGGCCCGGCATGGCCCGGCCCATGGCAGGCCATGCCAGCGGACCGTGCTGTGCCAGGGTATTTCCTTGGTGGGTCGGGCCGGGCCGTTTGACATCCCTAGCAAGACTAAAGGTTTCTTTAGAGTTTCAGGATGCTAGAGAAGTTTGGAGAAGTAACTGTGTGTAGTATAGGCTGCGAGTTGATGCCTGAAATGCTGCCCAAGGGTTCTATTATAGCCTTCAGGATCTGTTGCAGCAGTTAGAAAAGGTTTATGCTAGAGAAGTTTGGAGAAGCAACTGTGTGTAGTATAGGCTACGAGTTGATGCCTGAAATGCTACCCAAGGGTTCTATTATAGCCTTCAAGAAGATCGGTTGCAGCAGTTAGAAAAGGTTTGTATTTGAAAAGGGTGCTAGAAAATTTCTTTTCGTGTAATTGTCGATTGGATCTTTTGATTAATCGGCGATTATCCTAACAGAACGTGCTTGAAACTGCCTAGAACTTGCTGAAACTGCTTATGGCGATTGACTTGTTTTATTAGTGGTTCAGGCATCTAGTGGTCGATAGTTTGGGTACCCGATTGTGCTTTTGTTCACTGTGCGGTTCGAAGTCAATAGTTGTATTCTGACCATTTTAGTTGATTTTGATCTCTATTTGCCTTGAAACTTTGAGGGGACCTTATTTATCACACTTTTGACTTAATTTAAGCTTTGATACATATTTTGGTTCTTAAGGTCGACGGAACGTTTGACCTTCCATCTGCTGATCGACTATCCATCTGTTTTGTTGATCTTTGACTTGAATTTTTTTATATGCGAGCAATAAGTTGCTACACAATGAACTCAAGCTTAACCAAAATCACTAATAGACATCAATGCATGAACTTGGTCCCAAGTTAGGTCAAGATTATAATGAACAATTGGTGATGATCAAGCTTTTGCAGTAGGAAGGCATTCCTGGAGCAATTGAGGCCTTTTTTACGATCTAATTTTACCCAAACAAAACTAGGTCAAGTTCCGAGACCTTTGCCTTGACAAAATTCTCGAATTAGAATTTCATGCTTGGAACATGACTCAAATAAAAGTTCTTAGGCTAGTCCCATAGAAGTCTGATAAGTAAAGTCCAATTCTCCAGATAACCCACTTTCCTAGTGCCCTTGAGTTTCATTCTTAGGATCATCTTTAACCATTATATTCGTTTACACAATAGCCTCCTCCTTTGAATTAGCACTAACTCAAATTTTATACTCATACATACTTTCTCACCATTGAATCTTACCACAACAAATTTACATATTATAATGCAATTAAACTTTGATCACAACAAATTTGCACATTATATAGCCATTAAATTTAAGGACCTAATAAAGAACTTAGATTTGTTGATCACAACAGTATAGTGTTTTCACCTCATTTAGGTTCAAACCATTTTCATAACCGTACTCCTTGATCGTCACGTATCTCAGGTGGGACACACTAAACAAAGCGGTTTTTCTTAACTACCCGAGTGTTTGTAAGAAACTTTACAAGTAAATATTCAAAAATACTTCCAATAAACACATAAATATATACATTATAAAATCTTCACACATCTCAAACTTAAACACTCTTAAATTCACTTAATATACACATATAAATATATACGTTAAAAAATCTTCATATAGCACTTGCAGTACAGCTAAAAAACAAATGCTGTAAACTTCACTTAATACAAACTTATCATTATATACGATATAAAATCTTCGTACAACACTTGCAGTACAGCTAGTACACCTCAAACATAAACACTCTTAAATTCACTTACTATATGCATATAAATATATACTTTATCAAAATCTCCATACAACGCTTGCAGTACAGCTCAAAAGCAAATGTGGTATTTCACTTAATACACACTTATCATTATATACAATATAAAATCTTCATACAACACTTGCAGCACAGCCAGTACATTTCAAACATATACACTCTTAAATTCACTTAATATACATTATAAAATCTTCATACAGCGCTTGCAATACAGCTTAAAAGCAAATGCTGTTAACTTCACTTAATACACACTTATCATTATATACAGTATAAAATCTCCATACAACACTTGCAACACGACCAGTACATTTCAAACGTATACACTCCTAAATTCACTTAATATACGTTATAAAATCTTCTTACAGCGCTTGCAGTACAGCTCAAAAGCAAATGTTGTTAACTTCACTTAATACAAACTTATCATTATATATAATATAAAATCTTCATACAATACTTGCAGTACATCTAGTACACCTCAAACGTAAACATTCTTAAATTCATTTACTATACACATAGAAATATACACATTATAAAATCTTCTTTCAACACGCGCGTGCAGTACAACTTAAAAGCAAATGCTGTTAACTTCACTTAATACACATTTATAATTATATATAATATAAAATCTTCATACAATACTTGCAGTACAACTAATACAACTCAAACGTAAACACTCTTAAATTCACTTACTATACACATAAATATATACGTTATAAAATCTTCATACAACACGTGCAGTACAGCTCAAAAGCAAATGCTTTTAACTTCACTTAATACAAACTTATCATTATATACAATATAAAATCTTCATACAACACTTGCAGTACAACGCAAAAGCAAATGTTTTTAACTTCACTTAATACAAACTTATCATTATATACAATATAAAATCTTCATACAACACTTGCTGAACAACCAGTACATCTCAAACGTAAACACTCTTAAATTCACTTACTATACACATATAAATATATACGTTATAAAATTTTCATACAACACGTGCAGTACAACGCGAAAGCAAATGTTGTTAACTTCACTTAACACAAACTTATCATTATGTACAATATAAAATCTTCATACAACACTCGTAGAGCAACCAGTACAGCTCAAACGTAAACACTCTTAAATTCACTTACTATACACATATAAATATATACGTTATAAAATCTTCATACAACACGTGCAGCACAACGCAAAAGCAAATGCTTTTAACTTCACTTAATACAAACTTATCATTATATACAATATAAAATCTTCATACAGCACTTGCAGTACAACGCAAAAGCAAATGTTTTTAACTTCACTTAATACAAACTTATCATTATATACAATATAAAATCTTCATACAACACTTGCTGAACAACCAGTACATCTCAAACGTAAACACTCTTAAATTCACTTACTATACACATATAAATATATACGTTATAAAATTTTCATACAACACGTGCAGTACAACGCGAAAGCAAATGTTGTTAACTTCACTTAACACAAACTTATCATTATGTACACTATAAAATCTTCATACAACACTCGTAGAACAACCAGTACAGCTCAAACGTAAACACTCTTAAATTCACTTACTATACACATATAAATATATACGTTATAAAATCTTCATACAACACGTGCAGCTCAAAAGCAATTGTTGTTAACTTCACTTAACACAAACTTATCATTATATACAATATAAAATCTTCATACAATACTTGCAATACTTGCAATACATCTCAAACGTGAACACTCTTAAATTCATTTAGTATACACATATAAATATATACGTTATAAAATCTTCATACAACACGTGCAGCACAACGCAAAAGCAAATGCTTTTAACTCCGCTCTTAATACAAATTTATCATTGTATACAATATAAAATCTTCATACAACACTTGTAGTACAACCAGTATATCTCAAACGTAAACACTCTTAAATTCACTTAATAGACACATAGAAATATATACAATATAAAATCTTCATACATCGCTGGCAGTACAGCTCAAAAGCAGATGCTGTTAACTTCACTTAATACATACTTATCGTTATATACAATATAAGATCTTCACATATAAATATATACGTTATAAAATCTTCATACATTGCTGGTAGTACAGCTCAAATGCAAATGCTGTTAACTTCATTTAATACATACTTATCATTATATACAATATAAGATCTTCAAACATTACTTGCAAATACAGCTCAAAAGAAAATAATTTTAGATCCGTTTAAAATATAGTATAAAAACGTACATTATAAAATCTCCATACATCGGTTTAGTATCGTTCATAAGTAAATATCAATAAATACAGTTAATAATATAAAAAATACATATATTCTAGAAAATCTTCATACATCACTATGAGTACAATTCATAAGTAAATACTCATAAATACACCCAATAAAAATGTACAAATGTACATATTATAAAAATCTTGGTGTATCTTATCATTTATTTTATTTTAATCCCCCTTTGCATTCCTATTTTATCTTCTTTTGCTCTGACGTGACAGGTCTCTCGCAGTCGCAGATCCAAATCTCTATAAATTGATTCAACCACCACTCCAGCCCCCAACAAGAATCACACTTTACAACAGTGGTGGTGGTGGTGGTGGTGTGCGTTTGAGAGAGAATTCCAAGGAAACCTTCTTCTTCTTCTTTCTCTGAGAGGGAGAAACGAGTGAAGTATCCCTGTTTTCTGCAAAACCATTTGTATTGGCATCCATCATCGCTTCGATTCAGATTTCTCTTTCTATTTTAAATCTCGTCGTTTTCCTTCGGATTTCGCGGAATCCTCTCTCTCTTTCCATAAATCCACCACGTATACTACATAATCCTTCTAGAAGATCAGAACCAGACAATAGAAAAAAAGCAGAGGAAAGAGAAATCCTCGGATCTGCTGCTGCTTCTGGTTCTGGTTTTTGCTTGTTTTCTACTGTGCGTTTGTTGCAAATGGCGATCTCTGAGATTTCGAAGAAATATGGGCCGTTGATTCCAGGGCTACCAGACGAGATCACAGAGCAGTGTCTTCTTCTTCTGACTTTCCCAGAACTGACAGTGGCTCGATCTGTATCCACGGCGTGGAACGGAGCGATCTCAAGCCCTAGCTTCGTGCAGGCGAGGAAGAATCTGAAGCTATCTCAGCCGTACATCTTCTGCTTCTCCTACCAAAGACCAAAAACCGGTATCCAGTGGCAGGCCTTCGATCCCCGATCGCGCCGCTGGTTATTACTCCCGCCGATGCCCTGCGAGATGCCGGTCACCGCGCCGGCGTTCGCCTGCGCGTCGATCCCGCTCGAGGGCGAGCTCTACGCCCTCGGCGGCAAGCGATCCGACACCGATGCCGAGTTTCGGAGGATGGTGACGTACCGGACCGCCACGAACTCGTGGACTGTCGGGCCGCCGATGCGGCATAAGAGGGCGCACTTCGCGGCCGCGAGCATAGACGGGAAGGTGTTCGCCGCCGGCGGGAAGGGGGCGGTTGCCGGGGAGTCGCTGCCGTCGGCGGAGTGCTACGATCCGGAGCGGGGGAGGTGGGGGCCGGTTGCTAACCTGCGCCGGGGGCTGATGAGGTATGACTCGGCTGTGATGGGGCGGAAGCTGTACGTGACGGAGGGGTGGTCGTGGCCGTTCACCTTCTCGCCACGTGGAGAGGTGTACGACGTGGACAAGGACACGTGGCAGGAGATGAGTGCGGGGATGAAGGAGGGGTGGACGGGGACCGGCGCCGTCGTCGGAGACAAGCTGTTCGTCGTCCCCGAGCACGGGGACTGCAGGGTCAAGGTTTACTCGCCCGAGGACGACAGGTGGCGGCAGGTGATTGGGGAGGGAGTGCCACGCCAGCTTCTGAAGCCGTACGTGGCCTGTGGTCTGGAGGGCTGCCTCTATGTGATGGCTAGAGGCCTCGATGTTGGGGTCGGGAGGCTGGAGATGGGCCCGGGTGGGGAATGGACCGTCGATTGGGAGATCGTGGCAGGCCCTCCCGGATCCGTGGATTATGGGCCGTCCAATTGTCAGGTGCTCTATGCCTGATGAAACCTTTTGAGAGAGATGGATTTTGCAGCAGCTCCTTGATTGGGTTGGCCGCGTGGCTGTGGGGCCCACCGTCACCAGATCATCCATTCTCATCACTGTTGGTTCGGTGTTGTGTTGGGTTGGGTTGGGTAAAGTGAAACGCACATGGGCCCTACCAGGATTGGGTGCAGATGCAGAGATAGATATTTGAGCTCCTTTGTCTTTTTCTTGTTTTTATGAATATATTGATTTGTGTTACTAGATGTGGAGGGAGCTGGGACCATATGTATGATGATGATGATGGCAGTAACTTTTTTTTTATTTATTCTGGCCTTTTGATTGTGATCTGTGTTGTTGAGTGTGTATGAAGGTGGGTTGGTGTATGACTGTACATGCTAGGTTAGCATGATACCATTTTGCATGTAATTATTCTAAGCTTCCAGGCTAAACTGTCATTATTAGTATCTAATATTTTTTATAGGGAGATAAATCATTTGCCAATGAGAATAAATCAAAGAAGTTTGCATTACATTATTGTTGTATGGTTTTTTTTTTTTTAATTTCAAAATTGTTCAATTGATTTGGGATGGTAAGAAAAACAAATCATAACCTTTGTCATCTTGTAGATGGTTGAGACAAGATTTTGATGATGATGGTGACAACGACAATGATAATAATGACGATGACCTTTGTCACCGCCTTGTAATTCGAAGTCAGGACGAAACATATTGCATCCCCGTGTAGGAGAGTATTATTTTCCTAACCGAGTGAAGTCTCTATCCGCATCTCAACGAGTGAGGGACATATGTGAGGGAGAAAGTACGTACATGTAGGAGAGTATTTTCCTAACCGAGTGAAGTCCTTGTCCTCATCTCAACGAGTGAGGGACGTGTGAGGGAGAGAGTATGTGTTTTCTGTGTCATTAAACTCAACAAAGTAAAATTGTGATTTTTTATGTCATTGTGGATTGATCAAGTTTTTCTTTTTTCTTTTTTTAAATAAAGTTTACTCCTATTGAATCTATGGCATGCTAAAACCTATTTACAACTAGATAGAGCAATTTACCATTTTGGTGGGAGAATAAAAATGTGAGGTCCTATTGGATTTATTATATTAAAATTTCTTAATCTTTATTATTATGTTACCAATGTTAGTGCCATAATCATATACACACTGCCCTTTGATTGTCAATTCCGTGTCAATAAGTCCAAAACTTTGCCTCTTAAGTGTCCCTACAAGGAAGATGAAGTTTGAAGGCATTGCTATAAGTCTTGGAAGGCCCGGATTTTATCAAGGAAGAGCTCCATTTGTGAATCAACCTATACAGGTAATTTCGAGCAAAACTAAACGAAGAAAAGGCTCATAGGACCCTTAGTCTAATTGGTAATTTCAATAAGATTTAATTGGCAAAATCGAGCAATGTATGTGGCTCAAATTCTCTATAGGGTCGGCCAACCGTGAGCGCCTTACAGTCTATTCGTAGCTGAACCTAAAATTTCCCCTACTCTACTGTTTCCTTATGATTGGCCCCGCGGCTAGCCATAAGACACCTACGGCTGGCCGTGAATCTAAACACATAACAAAAAGGCAGTATTGACTGGGGGCAAACTAGCCATTGAGACTTTGGCAGCCAAACGCCAACTAGTTTATATTTTAATTCTACCTTGCAAACGGGTCAGAACATGTATGGGTTCAAAACCAGACGCATTTACCAATTGAGTCCTAAAATGAGTTCCAAACCTAGACCCATTTAGTACATGGGTCCAAATATAGGTTCCAAATTTGGTTTTTAATAAGTCGGAACCTCTGAGTCATCGATTTATTGGGTATTTGTCTATATTCCTAATTATATTTAAGTTTAATTATAGGCTATAAAAAGCCCAAAATTCAAAAAAATATTAAACAACTATAACTTGCAAATTGACTTAGGAATGTGGGTCGACACTAATCCGACTCATTTAAATGGATTATGCGGGCTATATGAGCCAACTACCTTCTAATCTCACTATGGGTTAGATTCATCTGACTCATGACTAACTTGTATAGGATGTTGGTCGGGTTATGCTGGTCAAATGCAAGTAGGATAATAGGTGAGATTGTAGGTTAGGTCATACTTTCACACCCCTAGTTCCATTCGAATGGTGGATAGGTTGGATGTGATGGGTCCCACATATACGGAGACAGAGGATAAGTTGGATAAGTAGGTTGGATTGTGAATGACAACTCTCATTATGGCTCGAGAAAAAGAAAGATTTTCGCCTTCTTTTAATTTTTTGTTAGATATAAGGTGAATTCTATTGACACTACCACTAGATAGAGATGACTAACATCTAAGGGTTCCCAATTGGTTGGAAGCCCCTCTTTTCACCCATATAACCATAGATTGAGCCCTAGTCTCTCCCTCCTGTCATGCGCATTACTCCTCTCGTTGTATGTGTGAGTCTTCCTTCTCCACGTGTGCAGATATCATCTCCTAGCATGTGTGAGTTCACCCTCCCAGCTTGTGGGGTGTTTTCTCCTCACTTGTGTGAATACTTTCTCCTCATATGTGCGGGTACTCTCAATGTCCCAACAACCACCGCTGTGAACCATAAAAAGAAAAAAGAAGAAGAAAAAAGAAAAAGAGACCTAACAAGCTAAGCCACTACAAGAAAAAGTCTCTTGAGATGGCTATACTTGATGTTAGTCAAGAGGCCGAGAAAAGGGATTTTGAGATCAACCATAGACATACGAGACCACACCCGTTTCTGTTGGTGGATTGCATTAAAGAAATGTCTCTTTCAATGAGCAGTCAGTACCTGCTTGGAATCTATTGACACTTTTTGTTTTTTCCTACTACAAGACCATAAATTGGAGCCCCTTGAACCAAGTAGAATGTTTACAAGGGCAGGATTTAGAGGTGGGCCCACCATGGTTAGATAGACAAGAATCTAGATAAGGACTAAATAAAGACTAATTTGGGATTTGATTGATGATCTATCTGAGCATCCAATCCATTAACAAGTTTCATGAAACCAATTGGGAGCAAATGACTCAATGGGTCATTGTCTATTTGCTAGGAAAGGTTGGAAAAACTCTTAAATAGGTGGGCCCCATTTTGATTTTCATAAAGCAAGTTTCATGAAACTAGTGAACATGAGTTAGGAATTTGGATAAGCTTCATGTTATCAAGTGGCAAGGGTGATGGTGAAATAAATTAAGTGAGCCAATACGTTTAGTAGGCAAAAAAAAAAAAAAAAAAAAAGTGGTCCTAGTAATTGGCCTTTGAGCCTACTATGGGCTTTGTTGTGTGTATTCTCAGCCTTATGTTTGTGGTTTTTATTTTTATTTTAATTTTTTGCGTGTTTTTCAAGTGAGTACATGTTTAGTTAACTTTCATGGACACAACTAATGAGATGCGTGTAAATATAAGCACAACAAATGAGATGCGTGAGGCGCACACGCACATCTTTGAATTTTAATAATATAAATGGAAATTTATTTATTTTTTAACAAAACCAACGAATAAACAAGGTGTTCGATGTCCTAGTAGGTTTTTTTTTCCCTTTTTTTTATAGAAAAATTGAACCCAAATCTAGATCTATTGTATAGAATCCAATGGTTTTTGCATTTAAATTTAGACTAAGTGAGAAGGATCTTGAATATAATTCATCATTATCATCAATATCAATGCCTTGTCCTGATTATTGTAGGGTCGGCTATATGAATCTATTTTGAAATTTTGGTATATCCTGAGCTAAATCCTCAGATGGATTACACTTTTTTAATCTATTCTATCTTTATTTTTCCATCAATCAGCCATAATTATTTTTTCTTTAAAATTATATTTTAAGAGTCCAAGCACCTTAAATCACATTGTTGCTAGCTTTTCAAAAGCACCACCTTTTTTTTTTTTTCTTTTGTTGGTAAGGCACTTGTTTTCCTGACCATTCTATTTAGGAATACATTGCTCAAGATATACTGATGTTATCCTCATTCTTGTCTCCAATTCACAATTGGAACGTTATTTTTATTTAGTCAATCCTCAATTTGGAACCAATTCCATCACCAAAAAAGCAAAAAGATTCAGGCACACCCCCAAATCTCACCCATTTATTTTCCTCTACTGTGATATGAGGATCCAAGATAAAATTTTCTAAATTTTCCTCAAAGGTCGCTGTCTATTTGCTTGCAGAGGGAGAAAACTAAAAATCATGGCAATTTGGATGGAAACTTGAAATTGGAATAGCAAGTGGTGGAGAATCTCTAGCTAAAAGAGAAAAAGTTGCACAAATTCAAGTGGAGAATCAACTTAAGTCATGAGCAGTGTTTTTCTCCACTTGATCACATTAAGTCATGAGCAAGTGTTTTTCTCCACTTGATCACATCTGAAAGTGGCTTCACATCTTTCATTTATTTCTCTCCCACAGAAGGAGAGAGATGGGGAATTCAACCACCTCTCTTTTGTGGGCACTTTTAAGAAAATTCAACATGGGAGTAAGGGCTAAAGTCTAAGAAGATTGGCTAATGAATCTTAACAGGATATTCTCTTTAAGAAAGTGAGTTAGTAGCATAGTCAATCAGTTGATTAAAACATAGTAGAATCAACAACCAGGGTGTGTGATTAGTGTGTATAAATTGAGAGAATTATCCCTTGTGAAAGTTATGGTGAATTTATCAAGTGGTATAGTGTCTTTCTTCGGAATAAAGAGGAAATTTATTCTGATTTTTCATGCAATCCATCATTCTCTTGTTTGTTGCTACACTTTTTTCTTGCAAAAAAAGGAAAATGATGAGTTGATTCTCCTTGATAAAGAGGATTTCAATTTCTTATGAGTGGGGTAGGAATTCTAATATTGCAGTTTCCCATTAAAACAAAAATCTATAGAGAGCGGAACCCCCTTGTTGCACAAACAACTCCTTATGTTCAATGAATTCGGACCCTCTTTTTCAGTGGCGCACAGTGACCATGACTAGACCAATTGCTGTCCGCCACTACAAAAAAGTGAATTTTAGCGGCATAAAAAAAAAAAAAAAAAAAAAGTCCGCCGCTAAAAATTTCTTATACTTGGTTTTTAGCAACGGAAAATTATTTCCACCGCTAAAATGGGCAAAAACCCTTAGACGGTTGGAGAGGGGGCAGAAAACGGTAGCTTTAGTGGTGGAACCACCGCCAAAGGCCATTTTTTCCACCACAAGTTTAAAATTTTTTTTTTTTTTTTGTAGTGCACGAACAACTGTAATAATTACGTACATCTGTTCTCATCCAACTCATCATGGTGTTTGTAGTGATGTAATAGACCGTGATTGATTCTCTTACGCTAACCCCCAATCTGCAACAAGATCCAGACTCATGTTCCCTTGGCCTGTGGACCCACATGGGCTCACACTTGTGGCAGTAACATCTTAAAAATGACCCTTGTCTTGACCTAGTCCACATCATAGGCCTCTTTAGAGAACTTTTTTTTTCTCATGTGAAGTGAAGATGATAGAGAAGCGTTTTCGAGGGGGGTACCTACTACGTAGGTACTAGACTATGAATTGACCTCGTTATTGAAAGATTCTAACCCAAAATAATTCAAGTATAAATCTTTTGAGCCCAAATTACCCAAGTAATAAAATATATATATATATATATATATAGAAAACTTCATACTATATTGAATATCGGATAAATTCTCTTACGAGCAGACCACATATTACAAATATACCGTCCGGCTCATGGGGTCTACTTAAATACATGTCTATGAATGGATATGCATAAGATTGCAATGATCATTCTTTTTAACCCACAGTCAATCCAACAGTGGATGACGTGAAATTTAAGGACACCTCATACAATTGGGTGGTTGTTTTTTCCCGAATTGCTTAAAAGCATAAATAGGTGGGCCCTAGTGTGGAGTTCTACTCCTCTTAACTCAAAATTTCTCTAGGTTAAGAGGATCCGGATTCATGGTCGACCTTGGTCCTGTGAGAGGTTCACCTTTCACCATCTTTTAGAACCTTTCATGGGACCCCCACATCCATGACACATGACAGAAGTGGTTAGGGGACCAACATCTCTGAAAGCAGAATCATGTGCTCCTTATTGACTTGAGCATCCTCCATCCATCCCATTGACCTTTTATATCTGACATCTCTAATATAACGGTTTGAGGAATTTCTGCCAAGGAAATGGAATTGTTTGGAATTTATGACATGATAGTACATGTTTTGTTGGAAGACTTTAGAATTCAAAACCACATGAAAATGCACTTATGAATTTTCAGAATTCTAGCATTCCAAATGCTAGAGGGAGCATTTGGAATTTTACTTTAGGCCAGTAGAAAAAAAACGTCATGTACACTAGTACTAAACTATTCTTGGTGATTGGAAATGGAACAACCGTTGGGTTGAAACTTGAAACTTGTATAGGATCTTACATTTCATTGAGCTACCACTTATCCCAAAATCAATTAATGATAAGAAACGGCACAACAACAGTTTTATGATGAGGGCGAGGGCTCGACTACGATTATGATCGCTCAGGAGCGAGGATGGACATAGACCTCAAATTTGAAACTTGCAAGGGAAACGAATCCCATTCTCCAGTGCCGGTCCCTTTCCCTACCCTCTTGAGCATGTTCCAGTTCAAAAGACATACCACTTTCATATTATATCTATTTAGTTCCCATACAACAATATTCCTTGGCCTTTTATTATCACCTTGCTCTGTCTTCCTGTGCTTTGGCAACTTCCTCTCATATATCTTTTTTACATTTTATACAGAAAGCTACAATCCACAATCATTAACACTTACATTGCATTATATTCATGGTCTAAAATATCAGCCAATAATAGCACCACCAATGTAAGCCCTTTTATTGGTTTTGTTTTGTTCTTCTCAATAATTTAGGATTGTTGTGTTCTAGCCACCTTCATAATGAATTACCCTTTGAGCTAGAAACACAGAAGTAGTGGTATTTCATGGTTTTTAGTTGGGCCCATTCCCTATGATTTTGGGTAGATGGCTAGTGTGACAAGTGGGCTCCACATGCTGTCCAAGGAGAAGGTTGTCTAGGACAGGGACCCCATGATAGGCTGTAATGTCTCGCTTGAGGCTGCATAGGTTACTGACCACAAACGAGACATCAAAAGTGGGCCACACTTGGTCTCAATTCGAAGTACCTATGATGCTCAAATACATATACAACGGATAGTTGGAGATACGACTCTTCACTTTTACAAATTTTTAGAATACGGATATAGGTGTCCTAGTTTTTTCTTTAGATCACTTTTGAATCAATGAAATTATCATTGTTTTCATCACTTTCTAGCATTTTTTATGATCAGAAGTAAGAATATTATAAAAAAAAAACTACATAAAATAAAAAACTATATAAATAAGGTATGTTAAACTTATTCCCTAAAAATACTGGTGCGGTATCACATACCAATACAAGTGTTGTATCGGCCCGATACGAATACATTGGACTTGTATAAGTATCTGGCCGGATATCATAGCAGATAACTCATGCCTAGGAGTATTAAGATTGCCAACTACTGGGATTCTTATTTTTCTTTTATTAGTCTTTTTAGTTGGGAACTATTGGGGGTTTTAATCTATAAATATGAATGGGATCCTCTGAGGACAATTCTCATAAAATGCTTTGTGCATCCATAAATAAATGGGTAAATTAGCCAAAAGTCCCTCATATTGTTCTTGTAAGGCATCCAGTCCAACGACTTTTGCTCTAAGGCCTATGGTCCACACAGCTGTACATAGTTTGGTGAAAGGTCCCTATATACGCCACATCAGACATTTTCATGACTAATTTACCCTTTTAGCTTTTTAAGCATAAAAATTTGAATTTCAAAATTTTGAATCTTTCATTCTCCCCCTCATTTCAAGGTGGGCCATGATTGTTGATCTAAGAAAATCGCTTATTTCTGTTTTGAAATTGTTGTAGAGAATGTAGAGGGAGAGCAGACTTGCAAGCAATTTTGGTTGGAATATGTTGTAGTGAATAGATCAAAGAACATAGAATTGATCCGAACTCTGCTCTGGTTCTGGATAGAGAAGGAGATCGGATTGATCTCTGGTGGGGACACAAAGATCGCAGAGTGCCGTTTTTGATGAAACCAGGAGAAGGGCTGCCGGATTTGCAGAGAATAGACAAAAAATAGAGGGTTCGCAAAGAGCACACATTGTCTTTTTATCATCATCATGAATAGATGCGTGGTCTTTAACGCCCACATGTCCAAGACACAATGGCTGAAGTGGGTCCGGCCCCTCTAGATCAACGTCTGGAAGTTTCTGCTCAACTTACACGATGAAATGGGTTGCATGGTCATCCTGGTTTTATCTTCAACATGACCGGATTTTGATACAGGTGGCTACTGTTGGGTTTCTTATCCTTTTGTTTCTTTATACTATTTACGCTATCTGTGCTTCTTCTTTTGAAAAATTTATCTGAGTTTAGAAATTTTATTAGAGTTTCTAAGAAACTCAGATAAATTTGCTAAGAACTCAGAAAATTCTTTCAGAAACCCTGATAAAATGGATAAAAACTCAGATAAATTTGCCAAATCTCAAATAAATTTATCTGAGTTTTCGGCAAACTTACTTAAACTTCTACCAAAACTCAGATAAATTTATCTGAGTTTTGGCAAATTTATCTGAATTTTATCTGAGTTTTGCCAAAACTAAGATAAATTTGTCTGAGTTCTGTCAAATTTATCTGAGTTTTGCCTAAACTCAGATAAAACGTGTACAGGTTTTTTTTTTTCTTTTTTGTATTTTGAAATTTATTTGCGTGTTTTGAAATAAATTTAACTAAGTTCTTGGAAAAAATACTTGAGTGTTTTGCAAATTTTTCTGAAATTTAGAAAATTGGTTTATCTTAGTTTGACAAATGTATTTGCGTTTTTTGAAATTTATTTGTGTTTTTGAGTTTTATTTACGTTTTTTGAAATTTGTTTTTGTCTTTTTAAATTTATTTGCGTTCTTTCTTATTTCTGTGCGTTTTTTTGAAATTTAGTTGCATTATTTTGAAATTTATTTGCGTCTTTTGAATTTTATTTCTGTTTTTTTAATTTATTTTCAAGATCTCATTAATGGGATTTTCATTAATCGTGGCCAATTAAATAGTAGCTGGCCATTATTAATGGCATATCCCACTAATCGTGGGATATGATTTATGTTTAAATAGATAAGGGCTTTTAAAGAAAGGGCAATTTGGACATTTTAGATCTTCAAATTTGGAAGAAGGACTTACCACACTATGAAAAGAAAGTGCGGATCTAAGGCCATAAAATCAAATGTTCAGGGACCTCCGCCCAATTGCCCCTAAATAAATCTATCAACAGGATCTGCCTATAAAATCCAAATTGCTCAAGATCACAATTGTCAAATCTCTTAACACTACCAAATCACTATCCAATGATTTTGAATGGTTTGGATTTTGTTAGTGGGCCCCACAGCGATAGTAACAGACGAGGATCCAATTAATGGTTGATATTATTTATATATGTGTACGTATGTGTGTGATATTTCCTGTGCTTTCACCTCTTACGGAACATTCAATCAGTGGTGGACCCCGTATTTTTATTTGAAGGGCAGACTCAACCAAACAAGTAATTGGGTTTGGGGTTAAACCCAAAATTCTAATGTGGGTTTGGGGAGCGGACTAGTATTTTTCATGTGGGTTTTGGGGGTGGACCTAGGTCTAACGGGGGAGTGTATGTAGGTTCACCCCTGGATATGAGGTAGCATGTGGGGCACATGGGCAGCTCGGCACTAATTTGAAT
This sequence comes from Camphora micrantha, assembly GCA_003546025.1. Taxonomy (NCBI): domain Eukaryota; kingdom Viridiplantae; phylum Streptophyta; class Magnoliopsida; order Laurales; family Lauraceae; genus Camphora; species Camphora micrantha. Next base: position 42,743,181 of record QPKB01000008.1, on the reverse strand, counting down.
TGAGCTTTCACCCATCCCAATGGACCGGACCGTTGAATCTAGTGGACTTGGTGAAGGGACATCCACCCCCATTTGGAACCAAAATCTTTGATCTGGTTCCAAATATTAATGCTTAGGAACCAAAAATAGGTATCATATCAGATCAATTCCTTAGATATTCCCAGTGTAAACCTTATCTAATGGGTTTGGTGGATAAACAATTTTAAACTTGAAGATTCAAACCATCAAATATTAATCCTCTGAAAAGCTCTGTGAGAGAATGAAGCTTAGGACTTAGAATTGAAAATCTATGGTTTGGCACATACTTAGAGAGTTGAAATAGGAAGCCAAAATATGGAGCATGAAAAATGGTGTTTTGACACATACTTAAAGAATCCTGGTTAGAAGAGCAGAGTCTATTGCAGAAGACTAGCACCTGTCATGTATCTGATGTTAGAGGGCTCCAGTTTTAATGCCAAACGTTTAAAAAACCTTTACAACTGAGCAAAAACTGCAAATCATAGGCAGGTGAGGCATGGTTGAGGGCCTGAGGCAACCAGGAACACTTAGGTGTGGCAAAGGGTAAGTTTGGGTTGGCAGGTGAGTTATATGGACTAAACCCAAAACCAATTTTTTTTTTTTCCTGCTATCGAAGGGTTTTCAACCCTTTGGGTCGGACTAATCCCTTTGGGCTCAGAGGGAAGCCAGGTAAACTTCCCTGTAGCCCCAATGTGGTAGTGCAGTTTCGAACCTACAACCTCGGAGTGCAAACCGTAGTCTTACGCCAACTGAACTACCTCTTGAGGTTAAAGCCAACCTATTTATTAACCATGTTAGAAATGCCAACCAAACACCAAAAACCAGGTCTAGTTCAAGTTGAGTTAGAGATTAGTCTGGTCAGGTTGGTGGATTGAATATCTCTAGACTAGACCCAACCCAAACCCAAGCCATTTGTTACTTTTATTGAAAGTGTCAACCAGGAACAGACCTATATGGCTACATATGAAAACCCTGAATCACAAGCTCATAGTTGATTTAGGTGGGGCACTACTTTTCCAATATTAACAGGATAGAACAAGGATGACTAGAGCTTTCTGTCTATTCCCAACTCTCTCAAGTACATATGCAAGATAGAAGTGCTCTCCCAAGAGTACCTTTTTCTTCTTCTCTTTTTACATATTAAACTAGGTTTGTCTTAAGGAATTAAGAATTTGTAAAGCAAGATCTTTCACTCTAATCATGATAATGAGACATACCTAAGGCTGTCTAAGAATTGAGCAAAACTATAGCTAGGGCCTGTTGAGCTCAATTCTGCTCAAGGTCAACTTGATTAAGGGCTTGGCTCAATCTCAAGCTTCAGCTTAGCTTGATTAAATCAACATTATATATGAGCCCGAGACTAAGACCAAGCTCAAACTAGGCTAGTTAAGGTGCATAAACTGAACGATGAAGGAAAGGCAATCCTAATCCTGAGCTCGAGCTCTGTTTTTTTTATTATTATTGTTATTATTATTATTATCGAGCTTAAGTTCGATCTTGATAAAACGATGTGAACTGAGCTCAAGCTTACCTTACATTTCCAAAACTTTGAGGATAGTTTATCCAAATCGCTCAAAATAGTCATTTACACCTTGTTCTAATATTGAGAAAATTGCATCTCACTCTAAGCAACGTAGGGCCTATATCATATTGATCACACCTAATCCAATCCACCTACAATTAATAAATGAGAATTTTTTGATTGGTTACTTATGACTTTTAATGAGCCACGATGCCTATGGTAGACATGGATAGTTGAAAATCTATTAATTGGTTATTTGTGATTGGTTAAAGGGGAAGTGATGCCTACGGTAGGCATGGATGATTGAGAGCACACCACTTATAGCCATTAACTAACGTAGTAAAAAGGGAGAGTCAATGTCAAATATTTGTAGAATTAACGGCCTCTCCTTAAATGAACGTTCCTTAGATTTACTTTAATAGGACTTGGTCCACCATAAGACTGAGAACATCACAATTTTAATTGTATATGCTCAAACAGGTGGGACCAACTCTTATTTAAATCCAAAGGGTATCCCAGGTACCTAAATCCAGCTAATTGTAGAAAAAAGCTTTTCTCAAAGTGCCCTAGAGGACGAAAGGAAGTTAACTATAATTGATTGCAACTCTAATCAAAACTTTGGAGAACGATCGCTTAACTTTTGGAAGTAAGTAAAAGACAAAAATAACCTCTAAGAGTTTTTAAATTCACTCCTTTTAAGAAAGAAAAAGCAAATGAGGAGAGGTAAAATTGTAAAAGACCAACATACGATAAAAAAACTTTAAAACTAATCCCATGTATTCTAATGAACAGAATAAGAGTAAAGTAATCCCATGTATTCTAATGAACTGAATAAGAGTAAAGTAATCCCATGTATTCTAATGAACTGAAAAAGTTGAGTGCCCCCTCTCCATGGACCCCAAGTTTGCTAACCGAAGGGATGTGCGCAAGAGATTTAAATCATCAAAAGTTAAAAACTATAAGGAAAAAGAAGACTTTACTATAAAAAAAAAAAAAAAAATGTGATGTTTCACACAAGAATCATAATTGTCTTGTATTAAAACCAAAGTTAATATAGATTTTTATTATTTAAAATTAGATTTCTCTTACTCCATGGTTTTTTATATGTTTTCATTTACATTCACATTGATTAATTTCAATTTTACAAATGAAAACGCGGTAGACACACTTGAGGTGTACATGACCTTAATAATGAGGCCACCTGAACATGAAGGAGTCCACTTGAGGTGTACATGCCTTCAATAATAAGGCCATATCATAACATCTACTTTTGACGCTGATATAGATGATTCTAACCCGTCCAACGCTCAACTTTACCACCTATTATACTTACTTAATTACTTGGTTCCAAATAAATGTCTAAGACCATATATATATATATATATATATATATATATATAGGTATGGAGAATATTCATGTGCATCTATCCCTTATCATAGGGTGAGGGGCACTTTTCCTTTTTGCACATGAAGACAAGAAAGTGTACATCTACTTGAAAATTCACTTTTATGCTTGAAAATCCTCATTTATGGAAGTGTCCATCACCATATGGTAAGAAATAGATGCACATGAATGTTCCCCGATAGGTATATATATATATATATGTATATCATAAGAGCATCTCTCATATATATATATATATAAATATATATATATGGAAGGAGAATATTCATGTGCATCCATCCCTCACCCTATGGTGAGGGACACTTCCATAAATGAGGATTTTTAAGTACAAAAGTGAATTTTCAAGTACATAGGGTGAGATACACTTCTTTATCTTCATGTGCAAAAAGGAAAAATGCCCTCACCCTATGATAAGGGGTAGATGCACATGAATATTCCCCATAAATATATATATATATATATATATATACACACACACACACACCCCTCTCTACTACTCGGTGGTGAGTAACTTCTAGACACTTTTAAAAATTTCTACAAACCTTGTCTTAATCTTACTATCATCCTTAAAAAAAATCAGCCTTCTAGAATGTCCACACACTTAGATGATAACTTATTCAAGAAAATCCTACAGTCCTCTGAAATTGAAATCCTCCCAACCTAAATCTACATGGATCCAATAAAGATTCTTCTGTCCGTCCGTCTTATAATATAGTGTGGGGGAGAGATTGCTGAAATATGGAGAAATCATCATCTACATTGATTCATTATGATTAGCTATATTATTTTCGTATTTTAATTGCTATTACAAAGTTTAGAAAAATTGGATCTTTAAAAATGTTGAGATATTTTCAAATATAGTTTTTCTTATCTTATTAAAAAATTTAAAAAATAATAATTTTGTAAGAATAAGTAAAAACTTACTATATATAAAATAAAGGATGTTTTTACAAACAAAAAAAAAAAAATTTCACGTCAGGTGCACACTATACCTAAAAGGCCCTTTTAGTTGTGGTCACATGAAAATGGTCATGGGACCACTCCGCATAAAAATTTAAAATTCTGATTTTGCTTTCCACACACTCAAAACAAACCCAAAATAACCATATTCCCTTTCTCTCTACACACAACTTATCACTATCATTTGGAACCCTCCTTCCAATCGGTGAAAACCACCCTATTCTTTTTCTTCTTCTTCCTCTCTATCTGTCATATGGTGAGTGTACTCAAGATTATCATCTCCTTCTCTCTATCTATTTTTTCAACCATTCATCCATCTATCATTACCATTCTCTCTTGCTCCTTTCAATCAAGTAATGTTTGCGACATTTTCTCCTTTTGTTGTTAATCTATGAATGTATATTTGAGCTTCGTAATAGATAGGATCATCATAGACTATGATCTGCCATGTCTAATTAGGATTTTAGCACTTACAACCAGTCCACAATAAAACCCACAACAAATTCGTTGTTGATTACAAAGTAAAGGAAAAGAAGGAAAAGAATCAATATGTTCAGACTGATACTGTTAAACAAAACTGATATGTTCAACTATAAGAGCGGAACATTTGTAGTTTGTTCTGCACTGAAAGTCCAAACGGTTCGCGGCAACAGAAATTAAAAAAGGCTTTACAAGCTTCAAGAAGTGACGGAAATCAAAATAAACAACACAACAACTTCATATTCTCACTGATGTTATGTTCGGAAATTACATTTTGCTTATTAATTTGCTCATTCATCAGACAAAAAAATGATATTGAGAGTGATGTTTCACTAAAAAGTAATATGCTTCACAATGGTGGGATATGAAGAAAGAGTAGAATGAGATAAATGGAGAGATGGTGATGTGAAGGGGGGAATGAGAGTGAAGGGATGAATGAAACGGTAGAAAAGGAGGAACGAGAGTAATGAGAATGGAATGATGAAAGTAAAATGGGACTGTGTGCAAAGAGAACTTAGAGATTCACATGCTATAGGTGATTGTGCTTTTTAGTAATTTCATATAGAGGTATAATTGTAATAAAAAAGTTTTTAAGAATTCTTGCGTGTAAAAGGCAAAAATCATTGCGTCTTTAGAAGCCCTCTTACCATTTTCTTCTCCTTCATTCCCAAATTACCATTTTCTTTTCCTTCCTCCTTTCAAAATTACCTTCCTCTTCTCTCTCGAGAGAAGTGAAACTCTAAGTGGGCCCTGCGTATTAAAAATCTGAATATGATCCGCTCAAATGCACATCCTTGTCTTTTATGGGTCATGGTCAAATTTTCTTCTAAAAGGGAGAGGTCAATGAAAGCCAGGCACTGTTTGTTCAATTATTAAGGCCTTCCTTCAGCTGTCAATGCTTGCCCTAACATTATGTACAACATCAATGGACTGATTAGACAAATAGCACCCAAGATCACCCAAGCTACCAAAAACCTACATTGGGTTGATGGAAAGTCTCTTCTGACATCAGCCACAGCCATGGTGGATTCATGAGGCTATAAGTGGGATAATTCTTGAGAATTTCCTCCTAATTCCAATGAGGACGATTCCTCCACATCAGAAACTATCATGAATCTGAAAATTCAACAAAAGCAATTACCCTGCCGATAGTTCTTGAACCTGAAAGAACAGCCCATTCCAATTTTCCTCCAATGTTGTTCTGTGCAAGTTTAGGCTTGCGTGCGGGATTGAACTATCTGAAAAGGTCAGCTTCACATCTGTTTCCAGAGCACTAAAACTAGAGATTTTCAGACGAAATACGCTGAATGCAGCTGCCAGAAACCACTGCTCCCTATAGACACAAGCCCTGTCCAGTTCCGAGACCACTTAATTACTGTTATAGACATACTGGATCCAAGAACCATCGACTGGGCATGTACATGGACTAAATCAGTTCACGTGTGAGGTGGTTTAGCTTTTCATCTATTTACTGCGCCCACGCTGTCATTAGCAGGGAAGAGCATGAAGCATCTACATGTAAAAACCTAAAATGATGAGGGACGGCATCAGCTTGCAGAGATTCTAGTTGGAATAAAGAGTCTCAAACGCAAAAGTGCACACAAAACAGAAAGAAAATTTATAGCAATGTCTAGCTAGACATCATAATTTGGTCACTGGCCTGTAGTGCTAGGCCGGCGAAAAACCTAACATCTACATCAGGATCTTCGCTGAGCTCAACCAAAGTAGGGCGAATTGTCTGCTCCACCACCTGCAATGTAAGAAACCCAAATAGTCCCAAATTTAGTGAAGCACTTCAATATCAGTAAGAGAGTACATGTTAGCAAAATAAGGCCCACAATGGACCATATGAATTCATTGGACGTCTCAGTCTGACTTGGTGAAAGCCTTTGCTTGGGCCTATTTCTAGGTCCAAAGATCAGGTGGCTAAATTAGAAAATGAGCTGTTAGACCCAGGCTTCATTTTTCCAAATGGGCCAATAGAAGGTTAGAGGTGAATCAATTTTAGGACCCACTGATAAATGTACCAACCACAGCTCAGACGGAAACCAGCCCACAACCAACCCAACCAGAATGCCACTGCAACTACTTACAGAATGCTCGACGATGGGAATGAGGGACTGCATCACTTTGGCCACATTGAATTTGATGTTAGGTACCCTACAAAATGTTACAATCATGATCAGGAATTCAAGCATATGGAATATGTTCAATTTCTGCAATAAGTGATATGTTTGCTTCAGGTGTTCAACATTACCTGTCCTTTGAGGCATTAATAACCACAGGCAACAGTTTTTGGCATGTGATATCCGAGCCCATGACCGGGGCAAGCAGAGAAATGGCATGTAGAATGGTCATCCGATACAAATAGTGAGGGTTGCTAATCATGTTCAGCACCTATGATAGTCAAATTTCATTTGTCAGTGAATGGTAAGAAAAGAGGAGTGCCACCACAACAATTGCAACAAAACTTGGTTTGCTTTTCAAAAGTTTTTTTTTATTTTTATTTTAATAGGTTTGCTTTCCAAAAGTGAGCCCCTGCTTGAGTAGGGACCACTCGATATATGTCAATCAGAGGTAGAGTGATGTGTAATGAATATCGTGGATTAGGAGTTGGCAAACATCGCTTTCTAATTAGATCATCCTACACTTTCATTAAGGCCTCAAAATTTTAAGAGTCTTCTCGGTATTTTTTTATTGTGAATCAATCCTACTGTGGATAATGGGTGGATCAGTGTCAATAGGAGAGCCATTGGCAGCAATTCCATCGCTAATCTTTATAACATAGCATATACGAGTACAATCAGGTTAAAAAATTTAACAGCTCGGGCTATAAAAATAGAAACCAAAACATGGTTTGTAGCAAGATTTAAATTCAAATGAAAATAACCAAAAGGTGAAAGTTCATAACCTGACTCAATCAAGAGTTGAGTCTAAGATAAGGGGAAAACCTTACCCTTATCCAAGTGTCTATTGAGTAGTTGTATGTGCAGTTTTCCATCACCAATTGGTTTTGAAATTGCTGGCTAGCAACTCTGACATGGTATCAGAGCCAATACGTTCTGGCTTTGAAATATAAAAAAAAAAAAAAATACCTCATACCACGTTATGTGTTTGTGCGGGCGCAAGCGCACAGGCATGTTCAAAATAGTGGCTGCTACGTAGCATATCGGCTGCATTATCCGCCGTAGCGGTCAAGGTCGCTATGCTATTTTGAAAATAGCGGTGCTACGGTTTAAAGACTAGAAAAGCCAAGCAGTTTTAATTTAATACATGGTTTTTTTTCTATTTCTTCTCCTCAATAGCCTTTCATAAAGTTATCTCTATCCTTATATGGTCCCAAATCACTAAAAAACACAAGATTGGCTGCTACAAAATATATGAATTTTTTTTATCACTTGAAAAATTCAAAACGTCGCGCTGCTATGTATCGCCCGCTACATAGTGTATTGGCCACTGGCCGCTATGCCCAATGCAACCACTATTTTGATCCTTGCACGCAGGATAAGAAGGCCCCATGCCTCGTTGTAGTCTTGTGTGGGCCTGTGCTTTGGGTCCGGACGGTGTCCCACCCGAGGGGGGTGTTAAGTAGTCATTTGTGCAGTTTCCCATCACCAACTAGTTGTGAGATTGGGATTACAGGCTAGCAATTCTGAGAGTGTCAAGACCAAGTGCTTTAGCCTTCTAGAATACCGTTTGTTGGGGTCCGCAGATTGATAAATAAAATTACATTTATGTCGTGTATAAATAATGGGGTAAATATCTTCCTTCTAGAAAAGAACTCAATACCAGTCAAGAAGAGAGAACATTTGTATTATGGTTTCCTTTTAAGGCTTGACACTCAAATAGACTTCTAAAGGGTGCAATGTCATCACTAATATAGTCAAGCATCAGCTCAAGTTGTGCCTTTTGTTGACATCCCCAAATAAGTGTTGTGCTGCTTTTGAATTAATAATTTCCTTGCAACAAGGCATAGGAGGGGTGATTTGGGAAAGTGCACAATATCATCCTTTTTTTTTTCTGACCTGGTGGGCTCTTGCAGTAAAGAAGAATTGGAAGCTATGGTGGGTTGAGCTTCGTGAAGCTATGAGCTTAAATTTCTGGCATATTCTAGTGGAAGGATACTCCCTTGGCAGTGTTAGGTGAATGGGTAGACATTCAGTTAGTGTAGTGCTCCTTGGACACTGGTGGATGTGATGGAGCGACTGATCTAGGCAAAGTTTAGGAAGCCTCCTTCTCTCATGTGAAGAGAAGTGCTATGCATTGGCAGATTATCTTGCTAAGGAAGGAGTTAGTCAGGATGAATCTCTTATTCCTCGTCTAAGAATTTTCTCATTTGTGTTTTTTTGGTGGTCTTGTTCTGATAGCCTGTCAGTATATTTCTCTTGTACTGTTTAAGCTTCTTTCAATAAAATTAGTTACCATCCAAAAAAAAGATGGCATGACTCCAACAAGTGTTAATAAATTATGCAAATAGAAACTAATTGGTCGGCTTTCATGTACAAAAGAAAGAACTAACAAATGGTAACTGGTAAGAAATTTTACACACAATTGAGTAATGAAAATAAACCTGTGGAATTATATGCTGCATTGCCCACTCAGGACCAAATTCCTCTGCAAGCCGCTTCAAATTATTCGCAGCCGCATCACGAATTGAGTAAACCTGCAACGTATTAAAATAGGTAATGGGTTTTGATGGAATAAGATGTTGTGAACATTGTAAAATGAACACTTTAATTATTGAAACAAGTGAGAATGATAAAAGTAAAAGAAAAGGGATTATATCATTTGTCAAGACAAGGAGAAAGGGTAAAAGGAAAAAGTTTGTATCATTTGCCAAGACAAGGAGAAGGAACAATTTACCATGTTCTATGCAACTTGGACCAATACTTGTTGGTGCCAAATAAAATCTAATATGTGCAAGGTGGTAACTTCTAGAAGCCAGATTTATCGACATACCTTACGGATGCATTAAAATATTTACCGGTACCACAATAATAGAAATAAAATTTCTAACAACATAACTATATACCAATTAATATTATTTTAGTTCAAACTACTACAACTTTCAAATTTTGGTTTAATCTGATACATAAGCTGTGTCCAGAGTGTCTGGCAAGCATATTTGACCTGACAGGACAAAAAACTAATTGAGTTGGCAGACCCAAAAAAAAAAAAAAGGCTTTGACATAGAGTGCATAGTTAAGAAAATTATAGCCATGTCCATTGAAGGGCTAAGAAATGCTTACGTTTAACCACATGCCATCCAAAAGAACAGTTTTGATACTGTTCTAAATTTATAATAACACTGATACTAGAATCTCTCAAGAATGTCTTGGCATTGTTGGCTTCGTAGAATAATTATTTCACCTACAATTATTGATATTTCCATGGAAACACTTATGTATTATCTTTTGATGTGACCACATTGTCAGAACAGAAAACCATTAACTTTGTCAATACAAGCACTATCTGCATATAGTTACCATGTTAACAAGCCTACAAGACTTGAGTTCTGCAAGAAGCATATGTTCAAAATCAATAAACAGTAATATTAATAGGAATAATATACAGAGAAGAATCTCATAAATCTTCAATAGAAATCTAGGGAGACAGACTGTGATATTACCTTATCTTCTAGCCACTGCATGCAAAGAGCACCAAGCTTATCATCAAAGAACCGCACACCCAACTGGCTTGCCAATAAAGGAATGTACTCAATTATTGCAAGCCGAACCCTCCAATGTCTATCTTCTGCAAGCTCCACAATGGCTGGTAACAATGACTGGGACAACAAATCAATGCCAATAACCTGCAAAGAAACTGGATGTCAACACATGCAAGCAACTAAGAAAATAGATATTTCTTTTAGAAGTATCAAAATCTCCACAATTCACAAGTCATTTATAGTGATACTTTCATTTGGAGAAGATAGTTGGATTTGTCACCAACTGTTAAAAGACTGAATCATGCCACAAGAAGAACATAGGGAAAATGGTCTAAATGACTAGTGCTGAAAAGGGTTTTCTTGTTTACATCAAGAAAATAGATTAGCAATCATAGCTACTTGGAAACCCAGGAATGTTTGATGCGGGTATGGTTCTGCACAGGCTACAAAACATCAAGATACAGTATACCAGATCTAGTCAGAAACAACCACCAAAAAAATAAAAAACCTAAAAAGAAAGTGTCTATGAATAACCTTCATTTCTTTTCTTTTTGAAAACTAATGAACAACCCAAATAACCAATAGACGATGTGCTCAAATGAAGATGATGCCCATAAAAAATATCCATACCTGATTAACTTGATCAAGCTTGCTAATAATATTGAGCCGAACATCAGGAAATTCATCTTTTAAGAGAGAAAGAAAAATTGGAAGAAGCTGTTCAATGGTTGCATCCTACATAAACCACAAAAAATGGCAGTCAAGGAATAATGAAAAGGATTTCGTGGAAGTCAATAAAAGATGGTAAGTAATTTAAATGTTAATGCAGACTAAAGATGAGAATGTAATCATAATTTCAGTAAAGATTATATATATACATATATATATATATATAGAGAGAGAGAGAGAGGGAGAGAGGGAGGGAGGGAGGGAGTTATGAACCAAGGTTGGCAGGCATTGGAGGTGTGCTAATAAATCACAAAGGGGAAGCTATGTACATGTTTTCTAAGCATGTCAGGATCAAAGACTCTAATGAAGTAGAAGTTCTAGCCATTTTGGAAGCTCTCCGTATTTATCATACCTTATAATAACATAATCTTATTGTGGAGAATGACTCGGCAAATGCCATATCTTGGGTGAAGTCATTGAGAGGGACTTGGAAAATACAATTCTTATTCAATGAAATCAGTCATCTAGTATTTGACTTGTAGGTCTCGTTTCAGCCTGTTAGTAGATCTGAAATGGAATGGCAGATTATCTAGCTAAATAGGGGGTTGATCGGTCATGTAATCTAAGTGCTTCTATAGTGTATTTTTATTAGATTTGCAAATGGAATGACGAATTATCTAGCTAAACAGGGGGTTGACCGGTCATGTAATCTAAGTGCTTCTAATCTTCTATAGTGTAGTGGGGGTGGGTGAATGATATATTTCTCTTATAATAGGTCACCTATGAAAGGTTCTTTTATGTATGCTTTTACATGAGTAGTATCGTTTTTCTCGTTACTGAAATATTGCTATTACCGATGTGCGCGCGCGCGCGAGAGAGAGAGAGAGAGAGAGATGGCCTTGCAAATTATTCCGAGACAAGTGTGATTGCAAATTTACATCCTTTTCAGGAAAAAAAAGAGGGAAATGTGGATTTGGTGGTAGTGGGTAGTGGGTGATAGTTGTATAAAATAGTTTCTTAAGCTGAATTGCTTGAAACTTGAATAATTTACTTAACTGAGTTTGGTATCTAAACATTTGTGGCACTTCACAAGTTAACTTCATTTTTATTTGACCATTCAAAACAATCAAACAAGAAACTTTACTTATATTTGAGCCATGACTTATGATAAACATGCTATGCTACATACAAGTTATTAAGGTGTGGTATTTAACTTTATTTAATTTATAAGTAATATTATGAACACGACATAAAGGTGGGTGTTATTGATTTTACTTTATTTTAATTTGTAAGTAATTTTGGCGGGAGGCCTTAGAATTCAAGGGCTTTAAAATAAGTCGTACAAAGGCATAATATATGGATTGCAAATTGCAACTTCAATGAGCATGTTGAAAGAGCTGGAACTACTATGAGAATTGAAGCTCAAGAAATACCACAAAGAGACTTATACAGATACCTTGGCTTGATAATGAGTAAGGATGGAGAGATTGATGAAGATATAGAACATAGGATAAATTGGAATGGTTGAAGTGAAGACTTACTTCTAAAGTGCTTCGCGATCAGCTCATACCAACAAGATTGAAATGAAAATTTACAAGACATCAATTAGACCAGTTATGAATTAAGGAACAGAATGTTGGCCAATCAAGAAGTAACACATGCACAAAATGAGTGTATAAGAAATGAGAATGTTAAGGTGGATGTGTGGTAAAACTAGGAAGGATAAAATCACAAATGAGTACTTTCAAGAGCATTTAGGGGTAGCATCAATGGGTGATAAAATAAGAAAAACCTATGCGAGATGGTTTGTACCTGTCAAATGTAGGCTAGCAATTGCGCCAGCGAGGAAAAGTTTTTCTACACAGGTTGAAGGCCCACCAAAGGGAAAGGGTAGGCCGAAGAGGATGTAGATGGCAGTAGTAACAATAGATATGAAGAAGTACAACCTATCTAAGGATTTTGCTTAGGATAGATCAAAATGGAGATGTTATTCATGTAGCCAACCCCAACATAGTAGGGATAAGGCCTCGATGATGATGTAATCATGTAAGTGATTATGAAAATGGTAGAAAGGATTGATATAGAGAAGTGCAACCTATGAAAGGATTTGGTGCAGGATTGACTATAATGGAGAAACAAAATTCATGTAGTTGACTGCAACATAGACTAGTTCATTCATGTGATGATGATGGTATTGGTAGATGTGTTATTATGTGTGGTTTGGTTTTCTGCAGTTAATTTCCTTTTAGTTTTCAATTTTTAAACAGTCTTGAGTCAATTTTTTTCTTTTAAATAATCTGATGCACAGACAGATATATTCCATGAAAATAGATGAAACCCCAAGATGTTTGATTTAACTAAGAATGACGATGGCCTCTTTCTTATCAATGTTTACTATCATAATCTACACAAAAATACATGACTGTGCAATCTTTCTTTTACTTATTTTTATTTTTATTTTTATTTTTTCTCTTTCTTCTGGAATGATTACATGCACCATCACTCTGCTGCTAACCTTTCCTAAAACTGGTGCCATTCCCATAATTACTGATGCTAAAGCAGAGCGCACATGCTGTGAAGAATCTGAAGACAATTCCTGCAAATAAAAATAAAAACATGTCATAAACTCAATCAAGAAACCATTAGAAGTAAGAGGTCACAATAATTAGGTCTAAGCAATGACATAAACACAGATATGAAAGCACAGCGCGTCATGCCAATAGATGAAACCTTGAAAGAAATAGCAACTTTCTGAATCTGTCCCAAAGCATAAATACCTTAACACAAGGAAGGATGTGTTGAATTGCAAGTTGTGAATTCAAGATCCGGCAAAACTTTGTCACTTTCCCTGCAGCTGCTATTCGCACTTCAGCCTCATTATCCCGAAGTAGTCGCACATATGCAGGGACCAAGTCCGCTCTTAAAGAGTACCAATTAAAGTCACCATCAGAAAGACATTCATAAAAACTTATAATAGTCATGAACAACATTCACTTTTATACATGATCTAAAATATAAAAAAGAAGGTTTCCCTTGATCGGTCTTTAAAATATTAGAAAGCATCTAAAATGAACCATTTGAGAAAAAGACTTGACGACAAAATGGAACATGTGGCAGAGATCAAACATTAAAGACAACTATGACGAAAGTACCTGGTGGGCTCAGGGCCAACAGCTTCGCACAGCTCATATAACTGATTCGCCACCATATAACGAACACGCCAGGATTTATCCTGTTCAAGAAAATCACAGTACATGAAATACAAAGACTTTAAACGAACAATTGGCTCAAATATGAAAAATCTTCTCACATCATTCTCATAAACACACAAAAGTATCTGTCAAGTAAGTAAATTCACATTGCAGTTGGATGATTAGAGAACATGTCGTAATATAATAGCCATAGGAAGAACTATAAGCACCCATAAAAGAGAACTGGCCAAAACATGGAAGCAGCATTACACAACAAGATAGCGTAGTTATATGTTTCATCAAATATAAATATACATTTAAAGTTGTAAATATTATGTAATATTGACCTTTCTTCCAAAAAGTATAAAAAAGGAACTACTATTTTCGTGAATGGTAACAAATATGACTTGATCGAACAACATAAAGGTTGCAATAGCAAGCACCTTCCACTAAGCCACGGGCTCTTGTCAAAACCAACATAAAATTTAAGTGAAGCAACACAATCAAATTGGATTTAGAGGATTAGCATGCTTTGGTAGGCCTACCTGCGAAAAACTAACAATGACAGGAAGGATATGTGCTACACAGTCCTGTGGTTCCAAGAGTTTTCCAAGTGCTGCGCAACCCTCAACAGCCAACAACCGCACAGAATCTTGATCTGAAATAATGAAAATAGAAATGTCACAGCAGTACCAGCCAGGAAAAAAGCACCGTGACATCATGCAAGAGCAGAATAATACCATGAATTTGACATGATAATATACAAAAGAGGAACTGAAGTTATGGACCAAAAGTTGTAAGTTGTAACCACTATAACATGAAGAAGGACAAAGCATCAAAACCAAACAAGCATTTTCCAGTGAGAAGTTGGTATCATTCACACTTAAGCCAGGAAAACACTAGAAGTTAAACCCAAACTATGATAAGTATTTTTGGAAATGCATTGGGTAAACCAACTACACTGGGCAAAAACTACAGAAACATAAATTCTTCTTCACAGAAATAAATATTTTTTAATACAAGATCATAAGTATGATCACAAATCAATCTATCCACTAATTTGATATTCAAATGATCTAATGGTCATCATAAGAATTTTTACCATCTTGTGTCAAATCCTCAAATATAGACATGATGTCAGTTTTCAAATGGCTTGATTCAACTGTAGCAGCAAATTTTCCCAAATTCGAGGCAGCGGATCTTCTCACCATAGGCATGTCATCTTGACACAACTGACCATATATAGACCGGAGTTCTGCCTTCAATAGCTCTGATGCACTTGGGTATGCTATATGAAACAATCCACAAGAAGAAACTCGAGCAGTGAACCACTCACCAGCAGCAAGCCTCTGGAGCAAGAAACTATAGCTTGTTTAGAAAAATCAGAAAACCAAGTACAAACAAATACAAGAAATAATAACTAGAGATAAACAAGTCGAAAGTGTAGTTAAAGCAATAATGTAGTTCATATGAATAGGGAGAAAGATGCAGATCAAGCATTGAAAAGGATTATACTTTTCAAACCCTTAATAAAATTGCTTAGTTTATTATAATTCAGAAATTAATCCAAATATATTTTTGGTCAATTTAGGCATTCAAAATTCAGAACATTAAAAACCTAATGACACAGCTAATATGAATGAAGATAATTTGAAACTGAAGTCTTCGACCAATACATTGTTTCAACACCTAAAAATAAGTGGATGGCTCAATATGTAGGGTGTTGAATTTGCGCTCAACTTTTAAAGAGAATGCTGAACATCTGAAGTAGCATAAATCCAGGATATATGTACATATAGTATATATAGCCATAGGATCAAGGGTCATTTTTTTTTTTTTTAAATTTCATTTTAACCATGAATTCCTATGTATCCAATTCCTATGTATGCAAACAAAAAGTATCTCAGAGAAAATGTTGTGATGAAGCATTTATAACCATTTATTATCAGTCAAACTCGAGCGCAAATTCATTAAAATGTGTGTGTGTGTGTGAAACATTCATTAAAATGGTAACCGGCTCGATGATGATGATATACGAAGTAATAGTTCCTTCAAATTGAGAGTTTTTGCATTTCTGAGGATTCAATATGCCCAAAGTAGAAAACCAACATCAAAATCGAAGCATCAGTAAACAAATAATGAACAAAGATTTATAAGACTTTTTTTTTCTTTCTTCTTTTTTTTATTCTCAATGGTGTCAAAAAACTCAAATCTTGTTGTTACAAGGCCATCACCTTCCAAGAGGAAAAACTTTGCACTTGGTTTTCCATTCATGATATTTATAGCTTGTATCTAAGATCATTTCCAAGATCTAGGGTGGATAACTTTGCATATTTTATGAGATTTCATCGTTTCAGGCCCCATGATTTGGTCCACAAGTAAATGACATAAATGATGACAATTCGATTTTTAAGGGGCATTTATCTAATTAGTGATAATTTAGAGTTTTTCTGATCAGTTAAAAGTTTGTGGTCTAAAAAAAAAAAGATTTCTATTAGTGCTAATAATTTGTACGCTTAAATAAATGTTATACTATATTTGATTTCTGGAGTTTTTCCACTATGAATAGCCTGGACTGATTATATAGTTACTCCTGTTTGTAAATTATTTGGGCATGGACCATCAATCAGTGGATTCGGTCAACTATTTGCCGCATCGAACATTTTGAGATTATCCCAACCTCTCTTTTTTTTTAAAAAAAAAAACATACCCCACATGAGTAGAAACACAATAACAAGATGCATCCCTGCAATGGGCGTTGAAAATAGCCTTCTCAAATAAGAGCTAAACAGTCAAGATTCGAGCAACGTTGCTATAGAATTGAAAGGTCCAGGCACATAGACAAACTAAAGGAGCTATGGAACAATGTATGGGGAAAAAATGTAGAATAAGAGTCCAGATTCTAGGCCTACTTCGTTGGGTCAAAAAATACTTAATCATGTAATCTGTACATATGTGTGTATGGCGTATATTCTTGTTTCCACCTTCCAAGAATTGATACAGAATTTAACTCCCACAAGACACCAAATCATAGGCGCAACATCATTTTTTTCATACCAAAACCAAATCTCAATAGAAGAGAGACAGGAAGACAATTAATAAAAACCAAATCTCAATAGAAGAGAGACAGGAAGACAATTAATAAACTATTGAATAAATAAAAACTAAAGCCATAAGTGAGCAAAGTGAAATAATCTACCTTGACCAATGGGATAAACCAGTCTACTAAATCGCTTTCGTTCATTTGGGCCCCAATTCGGCACAGTGATTCTACAGCTTTGTCCCTTACACAAGTTTCCTCCACACTACAAAGAGTTTCTAAAGGGGGAAGCAAAACATGGGCATATTCCACTCCCCCAACATAGGGAATAAATACCCCCAATTCTTCAGCCATTGCAAGAAGCACCTCATCATCATCATCATTGTTTTCGCTAAGAAAAGGAATCAATTCTTTTCTGGTTCTTTCCTCACCGAGAGCTCTTGCAATTGTCGAAAGCCTCCGGATAGAATTCAATCGCAGATGAATGTCTTCATTCTTTAGTTCGTCAATCAAAATAGCAATTGGATACAATGGCTCATCAACCATGGCCATTGGATTTCTGACACCTGCCAAGAACTGGTAATGTTGAGCTGAATAAAAATTTAAGAATCAAATTAGCAGCAAATGCATAGAAGCAAAAAATGCTGCTGGAAAAAAAATCCCTGGATGGCCCCTCCCAAGGATGGCTGGAACTGGCACAATAATCATGAATAAAAAAAAAAAAAAAAAAAGGAGAAACACTTAAATCGCTCTATGGGCCGTATCAGTGTCTGCAATTCCAGCAAAGTGGAAATTATGGCAATGCTCATTAGGTTAAAAATCACCCCATCCTTGGAAGCTGGAGCTTTTGTAATCTATTAATAAAAGCCATAAACTATGCGCATTCTCAATGCAGTCTTTGGAGACCAGCTAGAATGATGGAGAAAAACAGAGACTTGGTTAAACCAAATATCAGTAAGGCTGTGCATTGAAACAAGACCGCATGATTTGTGTAAAATTCAAGCAAAAAGGCCAAAATGTAATAATGCTTAGAACCCCTATGGACCATCAAATCTACTTCCTCTTATTAGTTACATCAGAGAGGGAAAAAAATCACTCCTTTACATGTAAATCAGCTCATCGAAACCCACGAACAATCATTTGCGCGAAAACCTGAGTCACCTGCACTCTGTTGCCAAAACCAAACAACAAACCCTTAGCAATTAGGATTCACAACGACGACCTATCACGCAAAATGACACGCACATTTCCTCAAGCCAATTCAATCCGATGCAAAATCGCAATTCCGTTCCACGAACCAAATTATCACAATCCGATCTGATTGAGCACCCAAACGTGACCTAAATTCTATCCATCGACCGAGAAACCTTCCGATGATTTCTCAAACAGATCCAAAATCTGTAATTAAGAGATCATTCGAGAGCGGATCCGGAAACCGATACGAATTTCCACACGGATCGGGAATTGAAAATGGCACGAAGAACAAATCCGACCGAAACCGATCACGATCAAGATGTTACGATCACAGAAAGGCCAAAAAAACACACATGGATTTGGCAAAATTAGAGCCCGTACCTGAAGAACACGTATATCTGCAGAGATGGAGCGGTGAAAAAAACCCTAGCTTTCTCGATTTCTCTCTTCCTGTAGAAGAGCTTTTGAGAAGATGTTATAGAAGGCCAGATCGAGAAAGTGGGAAAGCGAGGAACGATGCCTCAGTTCAGTGGTCCGTCAGAAAACCAAACAAGAAAGGCCGAAATGAAAGCTTTTGAGGCCTTTTGAGGCGCGAAGATCGGCTGCGTACATCGCGGGCGCACGGAGGTTATGGTGCTCGTGCTTCATGTGGAGCCCTTTTGACCTTGCTGCTTGCTACACCTGTGGCCCACATGAGATTTGAGAATCAAACCCCATTTGTTGAACGGTTAGGATCTTCCAATAAGAAGATAGGGAATCAAACCTCATTTGTTGTGGGCCTGTCAATGGGTCGAGTTCTCCATAGGGTTTTTGGGGCTGAGCTGTAGAGGTAGGGATGAAACAGGTCAGGTTCAGATTGAGCCTGACCCATTATGTCTCTTCATACACTTTCTGTGTAATAGTTTACCAGCATAGTTACCCATGCTTAGCACATATATGGCCAACACTGTAACTTAAATATACATATTTTAAAAATTATCCATAAAATTCAGAAAGAAAGCGAAAAAAAAAAAAAGATTGAGATTATATGTTTATGTAATCTAAGAGCTAATGAAATGGAAAGAAAAGAGAAGAATTGGAGAAAAATGAAATTATTAATAGACCTTAGGTAGAAAGGAAGAAGGTATTGCAGAGAAAAAGAAAAGTGGAACTTTGAAGTACGCGTGATTGATTTTGATAAAAAGATAAGGTAGGTAGTTTGCATGAGATGAATAGGGAGAAAACCGAAAGAAATTGGAAAAAAAAACTTACTTTCAAAATCATAACTGAAAGTCAAAATTAAAGCCAAAGCCCTTGGCTTTAATTTAGTATAATTGGAACTCTACAGTAGTGTCTACATAATGATAATTATGAGAGTTTACGATAAATGCCATCCTCTCAAGTGGCATATCCTAGAAGTTCACTCTAGTAGAAGTTGGTCCCATTGTAGGGTTTAGCACATAATAAAAGCGGAATTGAAGAATTTTATTAATAATACATAAGATTGTGCTGCTCGCATTATCACTCATGTGTTCAATCTTACGATGATACCAACTATTATTGAAGTGACGTTTGAGAATATGTCATTGGAGATGATGGAATTCATCTTTAATGGTTATAATTATTATAATGTGGCCCATGCTTAGGGATGTAAACGGGTTGGTTCGGGTCCGGGTTTAGCCGTTCAGATCCGGGCCCTGGTTTAGGTAGATGATGATATGGGAAAAAACCTACTTTTTAAGAGAGATTCTAAAAACTTGAGGTAATATATCAAGTCCACGAGTCCGAACCGAGGTAGAACCGAAACCGGACTTGTAAAAAGGACTCATACCTATTCACATATCGAGCATAAGTAAGGACCAAAATCCGATTTTAAACTGGTCGGAATCTCTAGATAATTGAAGAATTAGGAACCCATTTACATCCCTACCCATGCTTAGAGTTCCAAAATATGTAATAAGGAAAGCATGTAAGAGACACACGAGGAAATCCGGACTCGACTCACAATATATACAAGCCTGACCCACATTAAGTTTGTTAGTTTAGGGTCAACTAGCATAACCCAAAATGACTTATTTAAATCGGTTGTGCTATGTTTGCCCTGCATGTTTAGACCCATTTAAAAAACTATATCTTTTAATATTTTGGGACTTGAAAAGGTACATTTTTAATGGAATTAGCCGAGCTTTTGTTGCACATTTCTTGGCCTCAGGTAGGGTTAAACAAGTTGGCTTGCACTAAATGTTGGTTATGTGGGTCAAGTCAAGTTGGCTCACAAGGCATGGGTTAAAGTTACTTGATCTGTTTGAAAAACGGGTCGTATATGAGTTAGACCTCAATCTATAGATATCCCTTGTTAACCCAATCCCTTTTGACTTGACCCAGTAGGGCACCAAACCAGTGAGGTTAACAAATCTAACTTGCAAATAGTAAATGCATCGATTCATCTCCATTAGCACATAATCAACTTCCCAGCCCAAACCCGACCTGGTAATTCAAGGTTTGGGGCCATATAGATAAAGAAAGTTCTGGGAGTTATTAAACAGGCCTGTAATGGACAAGAGATTTGGCGCGACCTGACCCAGCTCATAACACCCCTATCGATTCCTAGCCCATAATTTATAGGGCATGTTTGCTTGCATATAATACATTGAATTAAATACGAATGAATTCATGGTCAAGTGACTTCTACGTAAGGATTATTAAATAGGTGAAGGGAGAAGGATATTAAGTAGCAATTTAGCAAGGCCCCTTACTTTCTTAGGATCTGGATTACAATAGTGATGTTTTTAAGTATTCATTTTCCATTCCCCCTCAATTCAATTTTCATTAAAGGGAGGTTATTGGATGGTCGTTTTTTAATATTCACTTCTCTTTCTTCATTTTTTAACTACTTATAGAAATACAATCCTATGGACTCAATTAAATGAAAAAGAAAAAAAAGTAGTAGGTTATAGGTTTTTTTTTTTTTTTTTTGCTATTGGAGGGTTCCCAACCGCATTTGTCTACACCTGTTCCATCTCGACAACTGATCCCCTCCTGATCCACAGCACCCGACCCATTTCCCAGAGAAATCTGTTTACAAAAGACAGAAAGAGATCATGAAAAATAAGGTACGTTCACCATTGCTCGATAGAAGTGTACAAAAAATCCGTCGATCCGTAAATCCGATCCGAACCGATCTGATCCGAAGGTAAACGGATTGGTGACGGATTGAAAATTTTTGTAATCCGTTAGCAACGGATCGGTAGCGAATTTCACCATCAATCCGCGGATTTAATCCGATCGGATCCGTTGATATTAAATACAAATAAAAAATATAAAGGGTGTAAATATAAATTAAGATATCTAAATTTAAAATAAGAAAAACAAATGTAAGGGGTCAAAATGTAATTTTTTTACAACATGTTTGATATTTTTCTTGCATCATTATATTGAACGGATTAATCTGATCCGATCCATATAACAGCCACGGATTGGTGACGGATTTGACTCAATCCGCATCAATACGATCCGTGAGCTGCTCGACTTCACTATCAGACACAAGTTCGTTAGGGCTCCGATTGACACGCCACCAGCTTCGTCGCACCGCCGCACTCCATCGATCCACATCGCAGCGTCATGTCTCTCCCTCCAGTTCTTCGTTGCAGCCATCTCCCACTCCCTTGCCCCATCAGCAGACCCCCACCCTCTCCCTCTCCCTCTCCAACACAGGACTCAGCCTCGCCCAAGTCACCCTCGTCCGTCTCCAACTACTAGTACTAGCAAAAACTAAGGAGTCGAGTCGAGTCGAGTCCCGTCCTTCCTTTGCTTTCTCTTGTGCACAAAGCACGAGACCCTAGAGTCAGCAAGTGTTTGTTACACGAGCTGGGCCTTTCTACGTGTAAGTTCGGGTCAGGCCCGACACAACAGCAGGGAAAAAAATGAGAGAGCCAGTCGAACCCGGGTCAGTTGCCATGGTTTAAAATCGCAATTCGCAGTCATCCCGATCTATCGTGGAACGAATTCTTATTTGACCCAGAAAAGATATGAAAAAATATCTAAAAACTCAGAATATTAAAAAATGATAGAAAATAATATTTGTTTTCATTAGTGCACACTTTAAAACAAAATAACAGTCCTCTCACGTTATTACATCATGTATCATGGCTTCATCGATGCATCTACAATTTAAAACACTAGATTTAGGGAAGAATAAGTGAGTAGCATCAAATTTAACTCAATATAAAGTCTTTGGTTTATTTATTACACAATCTTTTAAAAAAATTTAAATAATTCAAATTTAAATAATGATAAAATAAAAAATATTACAAAAAGTGTTAAAACTTGTAATTTTTTGCTCCAAAAGTATAGATCTATCATACCTCAGACATCTCTAAGTCATTTTGATCTTGAATCTTGAAAAGAACTCCAAAAAATAAAAATATAAGCTTACCAAAGAAGTCCCTCGAGTTTGATTTGATTTTTCCACGGAAAAATCTACCCAAAAGTGGCTTAGATCTAAGCTTTTAGGTGCTTAGAGGCTGTAGTAGTGCTTAGGGAGCTCTCAGAGATGAAAGGCAGCTGAAAAAAGTGAAAAAGAAGGCCAAAAGCGCGGTTTAAAAAAAATTCCCACCTGTGTTATGTGGGTCGGGTTGTGCAGGTCATATGCAAGTGGGGTCAACTTTTGCCAACTCTAGCTTCAACAATCTCATATACAACAACAAACAACATAAACCAAAAAAAAAAGAAGGTCACAGTAAAGAATAAGAGCTCATATTGTGGAATCACATTTTTCAGGCGAGCAAAATCCCAAGCTTGTCATATATTGACTTCTCACCACAAATGAGAAGGAAGAAAAATAATGGAGACATCATGCAAAATTCCAAACACGAGTAATCTGTGAAGGCAATAGCTAACCTAGTTATGGATTGTGGCAGCATGATAAACTTTGTTGGGCAAGAAGTGAATGACAAGCTTCATTCGCCAACCGAGAATCTCTCAAGGCCCTATAGAGTTACATGGGCCAATGATGTAATCATTCTAGTAACTCATCGATGTCACCTTTCAAGATTGGCAATCATGAAGACAAAATTTGGTGTGATGTGATTCTGTATGAATTATCACTTGTATTCTTCTTAGAAGACCATGGCTTTTTTATCTGAAGGTGCATACTGAAAAAGAGATGAACATATATTCTTTTATTTGGAAAGGACAACAGGTCGAGTTCATTCTGTTGTCATCAACAACACCTTCTCCATCTACTTCTTCACCTCTTATCAAAGAATCAAAGCGTGAGAAGAAGGAAGAAACATAAGTTGTGATCGTGCCACAAGAGCCACAAAACCATGATGAAAGACGTCAAGGATGACATTAAAAAGCAAGATCAAGAAATTGATTGTGTCATGACACAGTCAGACGGAATAACATGCAAAACTTCCATTGTGCTGCGTATTTCAAAAGAACTATAAAATCAAGGGACTCAAATTATTCCTATGGACAATGTTGATCAAAATAGGCAAAAGGCAAATGAAGAAGAACAAATTATTGAAGTCCCCTATATTGATTTCATCTTCAAGGATCAACGAACGGATATTCAAAGATCATGATCTGTTAGTAACAAATTATTGAAGTCCCCTATATTGATTTCATCTTCAAGGATCAACGACGGATATTCAAAGATCATGATCTGTTAGTACACATGGTTATAATGGTTTCAATCGTATATCTGCACTAAATGCAAACAACAGAATAAACAGTGCCTTTAATCTACTTCTCAATGGAGGAAGAAATCAAGTCAAGTTCCTACACTACATGAAGAGTTAATTTGCAAATCAATAACTTCGAAAGTTTGTGCGCTTGATTGTTTACCCAGGTGGACACTTCCAAGGCTGGAGGTCGAGTTCTCTCCAAGGAGGGGAGAATTGATGCAGGCCAGACCATGGGTCGACCAATCCATTGGGCCAAGTCCATTGACCTGACTGAACATCCTGTTAATTAGAGAGTTTAAGTTAGTTAAGAGTCTTACTTGAGAGTTCTGCTTTATTTAGAAAACTTTACATTAGGAGTTTTATTTTATTTGAAATGTTAAGCAAGTTTATGATTTAATTTTCTTTATTATTTAGGAAAGTAGACTCCTATTAGGAAAGGGGATGTCCAGCCCTTCTTATAAATATGTAATCCCTCAGTTAGGAGAGTAGTCAATTATTATTCAATAAATTAAATCTGGTATCTTTAGTT
This sequence comes from Camphora micrantha, assembly GCA_003546025.1. NCBI lineage: Eukaryota > Viridiplantae > Streptophyta > Magnoliopsida > Laurales > Lauraceae > Camphora > Camphora micrantha. The sequence continues at coordinate 42,718,836 of QPKB01000008.1, read as the reverse complement.
TGCCTATGGCTGTGGGTGTTTCTCTTCGATGAAATAACAATCGTATGCGTTGGGTTCTGAGAGGAATTCAGCTAATTCCCATTTATGGAGTTGCTCCTCATTGGAATCCATATAGGATTCAGCTAGTTTTTCTATAGAGTTTGTCTACACTCGTTCCATCACTGCTTTCGAATTGAATGCTGCATCAATGTAGAGCCATAGACCAAAACAAAATCACAGCTGAATGAAATCCATATACTACGTAGCATGAAAATCACATTTAACAAATGTTATTAACCACCCGACCAGTGGGCCATCAAATGGACAGACGAGATAAGCGGAATCCATTCCAATCCAATTCACCATTAAACACGAAATAAAGGAGCAAAAGGTTACAATAAATAATATAGGGAAATTTATCCTCTAAATCAGTTATAAAAAAGTAAAGATAAATTTAAAAAGTAGAATCTATTTGATGATTTAGCTCAGGATAGATAGAAATTATAAAACAAAGTTGGTATAATAGACACCAATATAGGTCTTAGGCGGCCTTATTGGCTGTGCTGGTACTATTTACAGACTCACTCAGTGAGAGCCTCTGGTAATGTGGACTGTATGCAGTTGGTTCCGGCGATCATGGATGAGAGGATACGGACAAATTTTCTACAGTTTGAACATCCTTCTAGACTTCCACATGGCGTCGTCTTTAGAACAACATGCCAAATATAACTAGCAACTGCTGCGTCCAAATCCTATTGATTCTCCAACCATAACCATGCTTTCTCAAAAGTGTAATTCTACAATGGACAATTTAATCCGGAGGGATAGCTAAGTTTGTCTAGGATCATAATTTACATCCGGAGGCTGTGGGTTCGAAACTGCACTATTATACTCAGGCTACAGAGGAATTTTATCCGGCTTTCTCTCCTGAGTCCGTAGGAATTATTTTGATCCAAAAGACTAGAAACCTTGCATTATAAAAAAAAAAAAAAAGAAAGTGTGTTCCCATCTAAGTAAAGTTGCTAAACGTGTATTAAACTTTCTCAAATTTTATTTGAATAGTGGTTAGTCCCATCATGAGGTTTAACATATGATTAATAATAATATGAAAAAAGTATAAGATCAATCTTATTAATTACATATATTGATTATATGTTCAGTCTTACGGTGAAACTAATTTATATTGAAGTAGAATCTGAGGACATCCCATACACAGATAGGATATTTATTTTTTATCGAATCGGATTTTCAGTAAGTGAGACTCACTATTGGATTCCACTCCTTCCACTCAGGCATAAGTGAGACACTCGCCAGACCGGACTTGTAACTGCTGCCCTTGACTCGGTTGTCTGTTACCCACGTGACCGTTAGCTATGGTGGGCCAGGGTGAATCAAAATTAGGGCTACATGGGCCCCACATTGGTGGGCCCTCCTATCTAATGCAGTGAGCGATGCCCCCAATGCAAACAAGAGGGAATCACGGGTGCTTATAAGTCCTTTCACGGGTCCTTGGTAGACTTTCTTGTACACTAAAATTTCCAATTTCATACGCACGCAAAGGCATTCAAAGCACTCATCAACATTGAATTTGCATGAGTATGAGCCATGACTTGGCCCCACCATTAAAAGATTGTTCAGAGAAAAAAACAAAAATGGGAGATCACAGCATGCACTTACCTCATCTTAAGGGGTAGTTTATTGGCTTAGAACAACAGTTTACATTCGAAAATTATAGGTTCAAAACTGTACTACCACACTGGAACTACAGAGGAGTTTATCCGGCTTTCCTCTGGACCCGGAGAAATTAGTCTAATCCAAATGGTTGGAAACCCTCCGATAGTAGAAAATAAAAACATGTAGTTACCCAACACTTTGGTTGATCTTTTAGAGAAAACAACAAGAACAGTTACCCAACATTTTGGTTATCTCATGTTAACTCTGGAACATTGTTGCAATTTTTTTTATTTTTTTTTTATTTTGGATTTTGTAATTTAATTGTTAAACTCATTTTCAACAAGAAAAACTGTGATAATTTGTACATTTTGTATGCAATTAAAATGCTAAAATCTTTATTTTATCAGCTGATAAAGAAAGAGAGAGATATAGATATATACAGTGCATGAAATGAAAACCTAAATTCGGACATTATATAGGTGAATGTTGAAACTTATGTGTATTGGCCAATATATTAAGCCTTAGTTTAATATTTGGATTTTTTTAATCTTTTTTTTAAAGAAATAATTTTGAACATTCTGTCCCCATCAGGGGCAGAAAAAAAAGGAAAGAGCAGTTTGAAGCAACAAACAATGGCCCCACCCTTGCACATGCAAAGCCTGAAATTACTACAATCTAAATCGATCTTCTCCCTCTATAAAAAGCCCCTCATAATACCATAAGGTCCATAACCTTACCACAATCTCCCATCATCATCATCATCATCATCATCTCTCTCTCTCTCTCTCTCTCTCTCTCTCTCTCTCTCTCTCTCTCTCATAGTCTCATAATGATGCAATTCTCACTTCTTCCTTCCTTCTTCCTCCTCTTGCTCTTTATATCACCCCAATTTTCTCCTACATCTGCAACAATACGAATGAAAGCCAATAATGAAACAATATACAGAGTCTCAAAGGGCTTATGTGGGGGCTGTGCATCCGAGTCCCTACAGTTCTTGTCCGACCACAACATGGTGCGAGCCGCACATGGAGAGCTCCCTCTTGCATGGGACTTTCAGCTGGAGAAGTACGCAAAATGGTGGGCAGGACAGAGGAAAGGAGACTGCAAGTTAGAACACTCATTCCCTGAAAATGACTTCAAATATGGAGAGAACATCTTCTGGGGTGGTGGTTCTGCATGGACCCCAACTGACGCTGTCCATGATTGGGCAGACGAGGAGAAGTACTATTCTTATAAGAGCAACTCATGTGCGGCTGGCCAGATGTGTGGCCACTACACCCAGATCGTTTGGAACAGCACTCAACGGCTCGGATGTGCCCGGGTTGTCTGTGACAGTGGAGATGTCTTCATGACCTGTAACTATGACCCTCCTGGGGATTACTTTGGTGAAAGGCCCTATTAGGGGAGTTTCTAAGTGGATTAATATTAACTACTAGGCTATATATATATATATATATATATATATATCATGCTTTCAAATTTGATTTTGGCTTTGTGGCCCACCTTTGATCAGGACAAGCCGTTGGATAATTTGTTTTTAACAGTCTGCTTCTATCAAAGGTGTGACTCAGTGTCCAAATTGACAGTGGAAACATGGTTTAGCCTGGTAACAAATATTTAGCTCACTCTATATCTATCTATGTAGTAATAACGTTCACAAGCACACGGGTGGAGCACCACAACAGTAGTGCATCTCCTCAAAAATCCACGTTGTGAGGACCCCTCATCACCAGGTTGCACCACTGTATCAAACCCTGTTCCTATTGATGTTCATGGTCCCAAATATTACTAGAATTGCAGTAAAATTGACCGTTGGATTGAATCAACAATCATCTTGTGGATTAGTATATTCCTCCTGGTAATATTTAGGCTATGGCCATCCGTTAGAAGGAGAGTTTGAATCCTCTGTCAGTCCTGGATGATAAGATCAACGACTACTGTTGTGCACTCCGGTGCATGTGAACATGTCTAATGTTATAATATTCACGGGTCTTAATTATATGTGTGATTCATGTATGTGTCTAGTAGCTGTTTGGCCTTGCATGGATGGATGGATTGGATAGAAAGAAGCAGTGTTTTTGGAGTGGACATGAATGTAGAAGCAGTGGATCTTGTACTTTTGTTGTAATTCATGGTTTTTGTTGGCTATATTAATGTTGTTGTTGTGTGACTTTCCCTGTTCAGTTATTAACTTTAGCTGAGGGCCTCATAGCACAATCTTCTTCATCCAAAGGGCATCTTTATGCCATGTGGCTAACTGTAGGTAGATCAAGATAGCATGATTTTTGGGCAATGTTTGGTGCCGGATTAGCTGCTGTTACCTTAGAAAGTAAAAGTAGGACTCTTTTCAAAGGTTCTGATAGATTTCAAGGAAGTTCATGTACTTCCAAACACGTTTTGCGGCTTTAACCTCGGTGAGAATCACTTGATAAAGTCAATCTCAATTATAAAAAAACTAGGCCAAACTTACGCCTCAAATTCTGCCAAGAAAGAGTGAGAATTGGGTTTTCAATTACATAAATAAATAACATGATCCTCCAATCACCACTCCTTGATATCCTATAAGGTGGAGCACACCTTTATTCCATGCGAGCCTTCTATACTGACCTACCTCCTATAAAATACCACTTAGCTAGGGGGTGCTCATGGGCCGGGCAAGCCCGACTTTGATCTAAGCCTAGCCCGCTTTGGGTTGGGCTTGGATACGTAATTAGGGCCTGATTAATTATTTGGCTGGATTTTATAAGAAATGCATGTAATTTAATTTAATTAATGCTCTAATGTCCACAAAAGTGATGAAAAGCCCGGTTCAGCCCGGCCCGATCGATTAAATGGGTGGGCTCGGGCCTAACTTTTATGGCCCATGTCGGGCTTGGGCTAGACCTGAATATGCCTTAGCCGGGCCCAAAAACATCCCAACAGTTACCCATGTTCGACAGTAATTAAACTGTTGGAACCAGTAAATCTAATAATAAAAGGTCCAAACTTAATCAAAATTTGATTTTTTAAATTAAAGTTGAAGATCATCTGTTTGGACTCTTATTTTGCCCACTACTTATCCTCAGCATCCTACACATGTGGCAACCATTTCAACGTATGAAAAGCATTTTGAGGGCATGTCAGCGGGTTTTATTGAAAAGCAATTTGGACCCCTTCCTCCAAAAGAAAACATGTTTTAATTTATAGACTTGTGAAAAAATGTTGTCTTCTATCAGTTTGTGCTATGAAAAAAATTTATCATACCGCTTCTCAACATGTACGCAAGTGAACCCCCAAAGAGGGATTTCGACCACTGCCTATCCTCCATGCTCTATGTATATCACCCATCTGCTAGAAAGACATTGCTTTGCAATCTTAGAAATTCCATACTATCAAAAACAAAAGTTACCATAGAAGAAAAAACAGAAAGAGACTATTCTAGAATACTATGTGTCACGCTCAAAACGAAGGGATTACAAATGACCATTTATATTCTTGACAATTAATGCAAAGAACCAAAAAACTTGTAATCTCATTGAGCCACTCTAATCAATAACCAAAGGTTGATTTTCCATTTTCAATCCAGCTGATGAATCGAATGTGTATTGTAAGAAAAAAAAAAAAAATTTTTGTCTCCCTAGACCTAATCTAATTTAGACTAGCACAAAATTACCATAAAACCAAATTAATTTAATTGGTGAAGGTTACTGCCTTGAGTTTAACAAATAGCAGTTAAAAATTAGCCTCTCAACTATTAGCAAGGCGGTTGATTGACATTACAGTAATCTATAAACCAAGACAAAAAAAAGGTTATTCCAAGTCACCTCTCTATAAGCAAAACTTCTTTTACAATAATGAAGGTTTCATAATGGTATTAACCCATTAGGACTAATCGTCCCGGCTCAGGCGCTCACCCAACACATGCACCAGGTAAATTTGGGGGGGCCGGGGGTTTAGAATGCAAGACCCGGGGAGTAAATCCGTGTCTTATGCTGCCGAGTGCCAGCACCAAGGGGTGTACAGCCACAAGCAAACGTTAAAAAAATATGAGCCTTTTCCAATTGCCTTGTGTTCTCAAAAGAGAAAATATCAATTAAGGGAGCAAAGGTGAAAGCAAGGAATTTGCTAAACATCAGATCATGCACTTAATTTGTTAATTAGTCCCAAATCTATCACAATAGTTTCCTCCTACTTTAGATCACATGCATAAAACATTTCTATTCTTTTCATTCTATGAACACATCGCTTCCATGTCTCTCAAACTAGCAGAAGAACTAGCGTCTGCTCTTTGCAAAGGTTTTCAGTTGATGCTGATGTTTGAAAGTGGCAGTGATTATTGTTTGTGTTGACTGCTGACAGCAAAGAGAAGTTAGATTGTATGTTCCAAAATAAGAGCCTCTTCTCAGAACTTTTCTAACATTCAACGTTACTTCAGTTGTTCATTCCATTATATGAATACATCTCTTCTCTATCTTCTATCTTTGGAAGTAGCACAACAACAAGCATCAACTCTTTTAAAAGGTTGCCCTTGATGTTGATATTTGAAGTGGTTCTCCAACATCCATAGATCATTTTCATTCCAAGATAAACAATGCAACAAAGACTTAGATGCTCCCCAAATTCGATCATATGTAAAATTCCACCTCCCAATTGATAATGATTATTGTTTGTGTTTGAGAGCAAAGAGAAGTTAGATCGGTATGTTTGAAAATAAAAGCGTTTTTGTCAGAGGAAATTGCTACGAAAATTCCATATGTTGGGAATTTCCGACGCGAAATTAGTTGCTCATTTTCTTGTTTGATTAGGGAGTTTCAAGAAATTCAGCCATGTTAAATTGTCACTTTTGACTTTCAGAATTCATTAAATTTCAACATTTTAAGTATTATATTGTACATGAGCATTTGCAAATCTAGTTGGGAGTCAACGTTTGAAATATTTTTCTTTTCAGAATTCTTGTATTATAATTTAAATGCGCTCCTTAAATATAATCTTGGTTTCATGACCATTTACTTTCATACATATATGTAAACAATAATTAGTATATTATATAAGGGGAGCGCTACACAGCGCCTGAGCATTTTTTTAGGAGAAAACGTCCCTCCTAGTTGGGCCTATTGGGATATATAATGATCATGGAAGTCCATTGGACGAAAAAATCCATATGATGCCTACCTATATGCAAAATCTCAAGTCCATAAGATCATCCTAGCATTTTGATTTATGATCCTAAGATTTAATGATTTAGAGGTATCATTTTATCATGATTTCAATCCAACAGTGAGGAAAAGTTGTATGAGTGTCACACTTGGATTTATGACTATTCATTGAAGGGTAGTGTGTGTGAAAAAAATCAAATTGGCTCAACATGGGCCCCATGACCAAAAGTAAGAGAGGCGAAACCACTTTTGAGAATTTCCCATTATATAATTGTTTCAGACTAATTAGATTTCTATAAAGCTCACCCTGAACTCGGGTTGTCAATCGGTCCAGCTCGGCTTGACCCATGCATCCCTTGAAAAGTATACAAAATAAGGACTTTTAGTCTTTCTTAAAAACTCAAAGTGCCGGCCTTGGACAAAAAATTTGAAAGCCCGCCAATTTGAGGGTCAAGCTTAGACAACATTACGCTGGCCTTCTTGGTTTCCTTATTTATTTAAACGTGGGTTTATTTGAGCATGATTCGTATGTGACTCTTGTATTAAATTTTTGTATGATTGTTATGTGATATTCATGTGATCTTTTATCTCAACAAGCCATGCGTGATTCTTATATGACCTTTTTTTTTCTGCAATATTGTCTTATCTACATCGATGTGTGGTTTTATCATGTTTCTTATATGTGAACTTTATTAGAGCCTATATGTGGGTTTATTTTAAAATGATTTTTATGTGGATTCGTTCTTTCTCTTTTTCAAAATGTACGTGGATTCTTACATGAGATACTTCTCTTCTGTTATTGGGTCTAATATTCAATCTCATATTTAAATTCAACTCCAAGGACTTATACCTCTTAGATGAGCGATTGCTTTTGAATAACAAATTGCTACACAATTTTAATGACATGCTCTAGACTCTAGAGAACATTACGAGATAGTTTTCCCCTTTTTTAGAATCAGTTTTGTTTATTTGATATTCAATTAATGAGAATTGTGTTCTGTTAGGTAGGGGTATTCATGGCCAGGTCGGGCCGAGCTGAAGCATATCCAAGCGTCATCTGTTTTTGGAAACATAGGCTCGTATTCGGTCTAAGCTCGACACGTGCCGTAAATGTTGTTTTGAGCCCGCTCATTTAGTCAATTCAGCAAGGCCGAGTTGGGCAAACCGGGCTTTTATTTCATGTTTTGGATTTTTAGCAATTTCTTTAGATAAATCCATCAATAAATCACAAGTAGGCCTAGATATGCTTTGGGCCTTTTGTGACTTAATCCAAGCTAGATCGCCCATGAGCACCCCTATCAAGTGCCAAAAACTAATGAGTTAAAATATAAGACTTACCGATATCATCAAACAGTCTTCCATTGGATAGTAAATGAGTGCCTAGACATCACAGCTACTAAATCAATCGATTATAGTAAAGCGAGTTTTTTCATTCACTGCCATGTTTCTCGTTACATTGCATTGAGTGTCCCAAACTTATATATAAAAGGAGAGTTAATGTCAGTTTAACAACACTAAGTGCCCAATGATTGCGAGCTCTTTAGGCCTCGGGCCCTGAGCTCTTTAGGCCTCAGGCCCTGCATTAGCTTGCGAGGGCAAAGGCTGGGAAAGGACATAAGTGGGGTTGCAAATGGGTATCTAATTCTTCGATTATCCAGAAGTTCCGACTCACAAAAAACCAGACCTGAAACCTATTTTAAATTCCAATTCATAAACGGTCCGGAACCTAATTTAGGTTTCAATTGATAAACGGGTCCGGTTTCGGGTCTATATAGGTTCCGACCCGTGGACCCGAGATCTGGCATATGATTCTTTGATATTGCAATTTTTGCTTTAAAACCAACTCCTTTTTAGCATTTATATATATATATATATAATACTGGATTTTGTAGACTTGATGCACTGTTATAAATTGAATAATATACTTATTTTAAGAATAAAGAGAAAATATAATCGATTTTGGAACTAGATTCAAGTACTCTACGTAGACCTGAGTCCAGAACTGGATCCAGATTTTTTTATCGAAACCGGGTCTGAAACCAACAAAACATATTTCTATTCAAAATCGGATTCGGAACCGAAACCGTTATTTAAAAACGGGTCCGGGTCCGGGTCCACTATGGTTTCGATTTGGAACCGTCCCGTTTGCAACCTTAGGCATATGTAGTACAGGCCCTTCGAGGGCTTTTGCCTATATTGGGCCTGGTCTGCATATAAGGAGTTATATGAAATTGTACTAATGACAGCCCAATAATCCATTTTGGGGAGGCCCAACTTCAAACCATCCAAATTTACAAATCGACAGAACTTGTGCGGCTTACCCTCCAACATCAGTAACACCTGAGAGGAGAGAGATTGGAGCTCTAATGGCCGTCGATTTTCCATCATCCGTCATCCGAGATATCCAGATCCAGCTCCGGAAAGGCGCCGGCGTCCCGTCCTACGATCCCGGCGCTCCGGCGGCCCGTCTTCCGACGCTTGGAGAAGCGATCGCCGCCTTCGAACCATCTCCTCCCCACCTCAGATGCAATCGATGCCGTGGAAGCCTCCTCAGAGGCCTTCAGTCCTTGATCTGCGTCTACTGCGGCGCCGAGCAGCGGAGAGACGCCCCTCCGCCGCCGATCTCCTTCACTTCCACCTTCGGCTATCGCAGACTGCTCGAATCTCTCCATGCCGACGGATCTGTGAGTTTCTTCTTCTCTTTCTTCTTTGATTTCTCAGTTTTTTTATTTTTCTCGGATGCTGACAGTGAAAGCCGATGTCTTTTTGTATTGAATTGTATGACTACTAGAAGCATTTGTGGAAATGCTGGAAATTGGGATTTAGGGTTTGTTAGGAGTAAAATCTTTGTTGAATTGAAACAAAATTTAAGCAATGGGTGCTGATATGTTGATCCTGGCCGTTAATGGGTTGGTCTCATTTCGCAGTGGTTTTTTGTGGAAGGAATATCAAATGCCGACTTTAAGCAAATGCTCTTAAATGTTTTGATGCAGTGAGATCTGACACTCTTGCAAGTGTCTGATGATCTCGACCGTCATTTGGGTTGGAACCACTTGGATGGGATGGGCCTTGATGAAAGTTGTGGAGTGAACAGTCTCTGTGTCTGATTGTGGGTTGAAATGCCCCATCAGCAATTTGGTGAAGTGCACAGAGTAAGAATAATGAAGCACTTCGCTTAAGTTGTTGAAATTCCTTTTTTTTAGGAATGTTTATTTCTTTTCTTCTACTACTTGAAAGTTTTGGGTAGTGAAATATTTTGTTGGAGCTGCAGATATGGCACATCACAATGTTCTGTTGATTTTGGACATTCATTTGATGGGTTTTATTGACTGTTCATCAATGAAAATTCACTAATGAGGAAGTGATTAGCAGTTAAATTTGTTGTAGTGGTGCGCGTGGAAAGATGAAGAAGCAAATAAAGAGCTTTTCAACTACCTGTAAAGAGGAGAAAAAGGTTAAGGGGATACAAAGTGTTCAGATAAAGCGAAACCCACTTAAGGAGAACCTTTCAAAAAAAATAAAAAATAAATTCAGTGTTCACTCAGAATTCCTTCTCAAAGAGATTTCCTTTTTCTTTCTCAATGATAGCACCTGAACAGGTCTACCCTCACACTTAAAGAGAAACGTTTTCTTTTTTAAAAGGAAAAAACTGAAAAGGGAGTGAAATGCTATTGAAGTGAGTTTCTCAAATGAGCCACTTATAACAGTTAATTTCTATATTTTCAACAAGATTGGTGGAACTTCTAGTTCCATTTGATCTTGAAATGATAATGTCAATAATGTTTTACCAACCATTTTCAGGTTATTAGTTGGATTTGATAATTGACGAGGGATTGAGCTTTAATCTGTTTGTGGCGGTAGTAGATCGCCGACTGATTGCATTGCATCAAATATTTCAAATTGATGTCATTTGAAAGTGCCCCATATCACAGCCTTTTTCTAGATCATTAATTGTTAAGTAAATCTTTATGGGTTGTTTTCCTGGATCCAGGAGTTGTAGAGGATGTGGTTCTCTTTCTCCTTTATTCTTCATTATAGCAGTGGAAGGTCTTGGCTAAGTAATTCATAGTATGTTAGAAGGAACATGTTGACATTTTCAGATCTTTGGCTGAAGGTACACTTACAATTTGTTGACAATAATAATAGTAGTAGTAGTAGTATTATTTTTTCCAATGCTTATGAAGAAGATGAGTATTATATAAAAATGAGCATTTCTCAAGTGATTTGAAATAGTATGGTAAAATGTTTGGGTAGGTGATAGAAGGAAAGGCTATCTTAGAGAAGAACATTCAGAGGAAGAAGTAAAAAAGAAGGGTTTGAGAAAGAAGTGGGGTATAAAACATGGCCATTGCTCTCCTTATATTATTAATTTCTTCACTAAACATTGTCAGCAACAACTCATATAAATCTTTTTTTTTTTTTTTTTGAATGGTTACTTTCATTAAAAGGAGCAAGTCATATAAATCTACTTACATGCAATGAATATAACCAACCAGACATGTTTAATTCACACATATCAACACCCCCCTTCAAGCTAATGAATAGACATCTATGACTTCCAGCTTGTAGATTGAAATTTAAGCAAGCTCATCCAATGGCCTTGTTAAGATATCTCCAACCCAAACATTTTTTTGTGCATATGAGATGTAGAATATTGCCATCAGAGACTTTCTCAACTAAAGCATATAGTTAGCCCTTATGTGCTTTGTCCTTTCATGAAAAACAAAATACAAAATATAATGATTGCACAATTTATGTAAAAGTACAAAACTAGTGGCATTATACATGCTTGCAAGGTCACTTTCTTGTAGTAGAGAAAGCCCAGTTCAGTTCTGTACTTTAATCACATGCTGACAAATAGTCCTGCACCAACTTTAGATGCTGGGGTGGTATTTTGATTAATAAGTCCTTTTCAATTTCAGTGGTAGATGTCAGTTGTTTGGTTATTCTCATGAATTGCATAACTTAGAGGTGTGTTTGGCACCTTGCCTCTTTTGGAGAAGAGAATCTCCTTCCTGATTTTGGGTGTTTTATAGTAGAAAATTACCTTGATAACTGCAACTTAATTCTCTCCTTCAAAACGAATCCAGTGCAGCCTGGCTGAAATATTGATATTATTAATTTTACTTTTGTATTTATTGCGTGATGAATGCGAAGATAACTGGTGGTGTTATTTTCCAGGAGGCTGTTGCATTCACCACTTCAGATGGTGATTCAACTAGAGGCCAGGTTGCATCAAAGGATGGGATGCTGTTGTTTGATCTATTAAATTTAGACTTCAAATGGCCGGAGGAATCAAAGGATACTCGGGATGGCACTGTGAACAAGGTGCCAAATCCAAGTGAGCATTCAGTGGATATGACAGGAGTTGATCTGGACAATTTTTTCTCTCGTCCAAGGACCGAAATGACTTTTGATGCTGCTAAGGAAATCCCAGAACCCAATGAACAGATCAAAAGTACAGAAAGCCTCACACCCTCTGGCCAGGAGAGCCCTAGTATGTTTGAAAATTTGCAGTCTTCGACACCCGGTAATCAGATAATAGGAACAAGTCATGTTTCTTCTATTCAGGAGAGCCTTAGTATGTTTGAAAACATTCAGTCTTCAGGTGAGACTATTCACTCAGCACATTCTGAAGGTATTGGGTTCGGTGATTCTTTTTCTGCTTGGGAGGCAGAGTTCCAATCTGCTAGTTCTGGAACTCATCCTGTATATTCCGATTCAGCTGATCCTTCTCTGATTTCATCTTCAATTAATCCTGCTAGACCAGTGGAGGCATCCGCTGCCTTTGATTCTGGCATGGATATGAAATTTGAGACAAACAACCTAGGAAATAATGGAGACATTGAAAAGACTCCGGATCAGGTTTCTTCTGTGGCCAACAGTTGGACTCAAGATGATACAGGGCATGCCAATGGCACAAAAGTATCTAACAAGATGGAGCACTTTGAAGTCTCCAACAAAGCCAATGACTGGTTCGTTGATGATCTGTGGCAGTCTAGCAGCACAAGGGTATCAAGTAATGCTGAGAAAACCAATGAAACTGATGATTCTTTAGACCTTTTGAAAGATTTTGCAAGCTCACGAGATCTATCCGATCATCTATCAAGTTGGCCGCAAGTGGGTACTCAAACTACACTTACTAATGGACATGCTTCAAAGCTGACTGATGATTCAAACGAAATGGAGTTCAGTAGCTTTTCACAGGCCGATCTATTTTCAGGAGAGTCAGGCATTCAGAAAGGTTCAATTGGCATGAATGATGTGCATTTGGAAACTTCCCCTTTGGACAGGTGAGTACGAAACACTTGCTGTATGTTTTTCTCATAATTCACAATTTTAGAGTACTATTTTTTCCCCATCAATTAATTTTGATACTGTTGTTTTCCTTCTTAGATTTTGTTATTGTATAACAATAATATGCATTGTTATTATTATTATTATTAACCCTGTGTCTTATGTATTGACTGCTTGGGAATTGCTATTTAAAATGGTATTGGTATGAATTGGTGATTGCTAGATTATTTAGCTTGTCCTTAATGTGTAAACTGAAGATTCAACCACAGTTCAATTAAAATCTTGACTCAATTTATTCAGTGGATTTTAATTTAATTTATTTTTATGATGATACATTGACTAGTCAATAGGTCTTTCGCCACTACTGGTTGAAAACAAACCCATTTGACAGGTCCTTGGAGACACCGAAAGGCCCAAGTTTGACAAAGAAATCAGGGAAGTGCCTGCAGTATGCTTGCAATAAGGAGTTAAAAAGGGATTTGGGGTTCAAGGATAAACTTCTGCATGTCAATGATTTAGTAGTGAACAGAACTGAATCTGAACCTGTTATCAGTTCAAGAGAGTGGAGTCTAAGAAAATTTTAACATCTGTAGTTTGCAATGCGGGGAGAAGAATACGTGACGATTACTTGTCTTTAAAAAAAGGAGGAATAAATGGATTGTGATTTCTTTTTTATTCCATTTCTTGGAGCTTTTGGCGCATTCCTAATTTGCAATGAATAGATTGTGTACAAACAAATACAATCACCTCTTCCATTGCATATGTCAAACACATACCTTAAAGTGGATGAACTGGTAAATAGCAGCCAAAGTATTCTTTTTTTTCCCCATGTTTCTGGAAGTACTTGTTAATGGATCTTTTAATTTGTGATGGATGCTTCCTTGCACAAAGCAAGAGCGGGAGCAAGCAGAAGTTAAAGTGCAAAGGTTTTTCTTCTTCTTGTTATTCCTTTTTTTTCTTTTCATTTTTTTCATTTTTCCCTTTCTGTTTCTGCCGGAGTTGGGGTTGGGGGGGTGGGGGTGGGGTGTGTTGCGTTGTAGGGTATCTCAGGAGTACGAATGACAAGGAAGCGGGGTATGTTGCAAGGTTCCAACATAAAACCAGAAGCAGACATGAATCGTGAGAAGATTGGTGGTTCTCTACCAAAACTCAGTGGATGGAAGGTTATTTTAGCTTTGTATGTAGTCGCATGCTATAATACTTTGTTTCATTAAAAAGTAATATTAATATTTACCTAAGCTTGTTACATGTAAACTCTATGATGGGTCATGATTCCTTCTTTGAGACTTGAACTGAATATGTATAAGTGGGTGCAAAGACACTGTATTTCTTATTTGAATTATGAGCCACTAATACTGACAAGACTACAGTACAGTCATCGTTTATAAACATGAACACTTTGCAATGGTTTCGTTTTCACCATAATAAACCAGTTTTGGTAGTGACAGTTGCTGATTTTGAGGTTGAAACAACCTGGAAGCTAAACTCTGTTAGCATTCTTTCTCCACCATTATATCAGATTGTAAGGTTTTATCTATGTATGAAACATTCTAAAAGCTATAATGATTGAGATTTCAGAATTCCATTATTTATTTCTCTAACTTCTTTTTTCCATGGAAAAAAAGACAAAGGTTGGGGGGGGGGGGGGTTTGGTTTATCGCGACAATTAAACTGTAAATTTGGCCTTTGCATAAATAGTTTCATTCTGACTGGTACAGGGTTTGAAGCCATTGTTACAAGCATGCTTGAAACCCTTATTTGAGATTAATATTGGAAAATGCATGTATGATTTTTCTTGGGAGTTGTAACCAATAATTGCCACTCCAATCTTGGAAATTTGTAGTTTAGACTTCAGATTTTAGTGCTTCCAGTATATTCATTTCCTTACATGTACTAAACTGTTCAAAAAGAAAAAACCATGTGCTTGTGCTTGGGTCTTTTGTTTTATAGATCACTTTGTCTGCGATTAAGCATGTCAAGTTCAAAATAACTCCTATATCGTATGACCGGCATCATGCTAGAAGGCTAGTCCTCAATTTTGGAGTTCAAAATGAAACATTTGAGTGGGCATTTCAGGATTATATTGGTTGACATTAATGACTTAAGCTAATCGTGTGATAGGTTTTTCTCACACATTTAGTCATGCATGTAGGAAAGAGAGGAAGGAGTTGAAAACTGGAGTAGATTCTGAAAGACAAATAGCAGAAGGTAATGTCGGTAGTTTTACCGCAACTTCGTCAGTGGCATCTACTGATCCCAATGTAGAGATGTTGATAGCTCAGTTGCATGATCTTTCTTTCATGCTTGAGGACAACCTTTCCATTCCCCCAAAGGTTGAAGGTACTGATTCTATCTTGTGAACTTAAACCCAACTATTCTTCTGAGCTTTCATGCTGTGTTCATAGTCAGATCTATTCTAAAATAGTGTGTTCTTATTTGCATGCTTGAATGGCATTATTGGGTTCCATTCTAGGAGTCTGGTTTGACGTGGCACCTTGTAAAAGTATAGTAGTTCAATGAATATTAATCTGTCATGAGGTCTGAATATTTAATCAGTTATATGACCTCTTTTAATGCAAGATATGATATGATGTAAGAAGAATTGTGTGATATCTGCTTCAAGGATATGCAGTGTCGTCGATCTTCAAAGTATCTGAAAGCAGGACTAGCTTTGGTGATTCAGACCATTGATGTCATGTGGATCATATAGTTAAAGATTGCCCTGAATTTTCAATGTGGGACAATCTGCACTTTTTTATTGGTAGTTATTAAGAATCATACCAAAGGACCGTAGTTAACCAAGGCCAATTATTAGATTGCTAAGATTTCAATTTTTTTTTTTTTCCATTTTTCCTTCGTTTTTACCCCTCAGAATCTTGGGTTATGTTTGGAGCATTTCACACATTGGGTTCCATCTATTCTGATTATCTTTCTGGATCACAGAACTATAGCTTTCACAGCTTCCAATTTTGAGGCTGGGGATAGGCCATACTGTGCTTTCATATCCCCCACTGCCTGCCAAGTAGTTGGCATTTTTCTTAGAGGAATTATTCTCATAATGTATCAAAATCATTAGTGCAGTGATGCTCTCATAGTTCCGTTATGTGCAAGTTTGGGGCCACTATTTGATGACCCAGACCATTAATCCGATGGGACCCACTATGGGTGGAGATGGCCAACATGTTTTCCAGAATAGAAGATCTTGGCGCTCAGTCTTTGTCCTTCACAATCAGATGATTATGAAGGTCAAGTGATGGACACGAGTACCAAGTATGCAATGAAAATACTAGATGTGTTAATTTTACCTGTCTAAAGTGGGGCACATGCAATTGACAATCTAGATCACCATGCCATTGGCCCAGGTTGTGCTGAAGCATGAATGAAAAGAAAAGACAATTTAGGGATAGCATTAATGTACTTATGCAATACTGTTTTATCTAAGGAATATCCTTTGTATTTAGCTGCAGTTATTTTAAACAATAATGGCTGTTCCTACACAAGCATTACTCATGACAAAGATAATGCTAAAATCTTTTTTTATCTTAAAATCAAGACGAGAAATTATCTGATAGTATCCTTTTTCATGTCTTATATTTTATTGTTTGAGTTGACAGGATGTGTTTTTATTTTAGTGATGGATATTACTTACACGTTGGAAGATATAGGTAGAGAATTGCAGGCATTTTTTATTTATTTTGTATGACTTAGGGTATCACTCGCCAGCCCAGCCTTCAGACCGTTGGTCTCCGGCCCAGGGGGTCACCCTATTCTGACAAGCAAGGACTGTTCTCTGAGGGTACATACATGGCCGCACACATTGTACCCAGATAATGCAAGGGGGTGGGAGTCAAACTCGAGACCTTGGGGAGCAAACCCAAGGGTCAAACCAACTAAGCCACCGCCTTGACGACATTGCGGGCTTTTCTACTAATAGGCATTTCCCTAATATAAATTACTTGTCCCCTTAGTAATACAAATGGCTCCTTCACTTTTGATATCTACTAAAGTATAGCACATATCTTGACCTCAGAAAAGCCAGTGACGGCAGTCAGTTGCCTCTGGCAATGTTTTTCAAAAGATGGGTCATTACCATTAATTCTCTCTCTCTCTCTCTCTCTCTATATATATATATATATATATATCTATCTAATATCCAAATCTGTGAAAACCAAATAAAAAATTCCAAATCTGTGAAGCCAATATTTTAGTAAGAGACTCAAATCAAAAACCCAAATTTAAATAACCAACTAAACATTAATGGCCTTTTGGGAAACTCCAATTTGTTTGAAATAGAGTTGATACAGTTAGATTTGTTTACAATAGAGTATTTTTAACTAGTGTACTTTACAAATAGATCATTCGGTAAGACTCATAAATCATAATATCGATTCAATTGAAAAGGCATAATTTACATATAGTAAAAGTTACATGGGCAAACTTATCATTTAGTAAGAGTAGTATAAGACAAATTTTGTCATAAAGAAAAAGTAGAATATGTAGACTTGTCATTTAGTATAAGTTACAGTGGTAAACTTCTCAGAAGGAAAGAAACATGAAGGTTTTGTCATACACATTGATGTCTGAATGATTTCTCTTCCCTTTTTATTACTTTTTGAGAAAAGGCCTACTGTCTAAATGCGTAATCAATCAGAGAGGAAAATAGACTTTCCCAAACAGTACGAAGAACTCAAATATCTATTTGGATTAGTTTTGAAGTCAATTAGAACCCTGTTTAAGCTACCAAACGGCACCTAAATGTAACAAAATGATACATGCCCTTTGTAGTGTATATAAGATATCATATCTCAATGGCTATATGCATTTATGTATGCATGTGGTTTTTTGAATATTGTCACTAATTTGAGTTCCAAAGACCCTTGGATTTATCATGCAAACTTGGCACTCCAACTTTATCTAATGGTTGAGGCTCTTAATCATTACCTCCTATGACTAAATGGCTTCCAAATCTTGCAAGGTTGTTATGGGGGGACCTTACACCCTATCCCTCCATGATTGTCATTCTCCTAGGTGGGTCTCACAAGTCATAAGCTAGGCTGTTCCATGCTTAGGAACAATGTGGCAGTTTTGGAATGCGACCTTTCCATCGCCCTATCCCCATGATTGGCATGCTTCACAAAAAGGGCTGAGATTGTTTCATCTCATAGTAACCATGTCTGTGAGAGGTACCTCTAGAGTGAAATTGAGTTTATCTGTGTGTGTCGAAAATCATGTGTATATAACAGATTCAGAGCTCTCAATCCAAATTGGTACTCATTTTATCTTGAGTTTTTTGTATATACCCCCCTAGCCTTTATAGAATTTGTAAATAGGCTCATATGGTTTCAATATTTGCATATACCCCACTACCTTTTCAATTTAATACCTTCCATATCCCCAAATTTACTAGTTATAGCGACCACCAAAAGATTTGTGTTGAATTTTTATAAAAATGATAACTTTGCTCTTAAGTTAAATTAAAAAAAATATATGAGTATGCCATTATTTATATGAGTACCATTATTTTATCCCAAGTCCCAATAATCTCTCTCAAATTCTCCCATGCACATGACACCTAATCATGTATTTGAGACTTTCATTAATCTAATTGGGGGTTGTGCATGGATTGGGTCAATTATAACCAATTATAAGTACAAGTGTAGATTTTCTTTGTGATCAATTTAGATTTGATGAAATGGGCCCTGTATTGATAAAAATGGATTTATGTAGGGTTATTCTCTCTCACCGAATGTACTATAGTAATTGTTAATATTAAAACATTTAAAGAAAAACAAATTCAAGCTTTTGAAAGTATGCATATATGAATAAAGAGACGAGCAAAAATGTCTTTTTACTCTAAAGAACTTATGGTGATCGTAAGGCCACTAATTTTGGGACATCAAATGTATTAAAATGAGAGGGCAGGGAGGTATATACAAATATTGAAACCATAGGGGCCTATTTACAAATCCTATAAACCTCAGGGGGTATATAAAGAAAAAACTCTTTTATATTTTCTGTTACTATCAAAACAAAGTGGGAAACAGATGCATGGGAAGAAATTCTGGATGTGTAAAGCTTGCAAAGTATATGGAAATGTTTGTGCATAATATATCTTTTTTTCCAAAGTTGTTTGGGATGGTAGATTTTTTTGGATCTTTCTCAATACAAGAAACATGTGTGATATTTTGGTTTCATTGGAGACTTTCCATTGTGTGGGGGTGTGGGTGGGTGGTTTCGCATCATAGATCTTGTCGAGAGTTGAATCAGAGTGGACTGAAACCTACTTTTGGACCTAGGATTCCTGACTTACTGCACAGGGTGTGTGCCATATCAATGTGATTATTCTGGATCGGCATTTAGCATGTGCTCACGAGGAATGCTAGGGTGGGACTTGGGAGCTTCAGTCAACAAAGTTGATGTGATGAGATAGCTCTTTGACCGTAATGTTTTGGCCAGACAATTTTGTTGGTGGGTGCCAATAACATTCGTGTTCGGTCCCGGCGGACCGTGATTAGTCCACACATGCTCACCGTGGGTCAAATCACTCAGAGGATCTCGATTTATAACGTTTACATTTTTATTTTTTTCTCTTGCGCCAAAGTGACCTTGCGGATCGTGATTGGTCCACCCATGCTCACCGTGGGTCAAATCACTCAGAGGATCCCAATTCATAACATTAACATTTTTTTCTTTTTTTCCTAGGTGCCAATACTGACATTCATGGGCATCATTCTCTCATCATATGCTGCGAGACAAATTTAATGGGGCCTACCTAGGGCCCCACTCATCTTGGGACTTGGGGGCAATGGAAAGAGACATCTTGGATGGGCCCACCCATATATCAAGTTTGGGGTCAATCCCATACCTCTATCCCATTCATCCGTGGCCCACGAAATTTTTTTCCGGTAAATCCGTGGCCTACAAATTTAATGACTTTATATTAAAGCAAAAAAATGACATTCGATCCAATGGTTCAATCGATTTAGATTGGTGAAAACTTGATGGATTTAGCGTACTTAAAAGAGGACGCATGTGTGTAGATGGTTTGGATGTATCATAAAGTGAGCCCCACTCAATTGTTAGAGAAGTTAAAAGTGGGATGTGAATTTTTTTTTGTCTACCATATCCAAATCTAATGGTATCTATTGGATGGTGGTGAGATTAACAACAAAGACATCTGGTATGATATGCACCAAGACATCTGGTATGATGATGAGGAATGGGATGTTGGGAATCATTGAAGTATCTTATGTACAATATGCTTTGTTATGTAATAATGCATTATAAAAATGAGGTGAGATTCATCAAATAGGAATGTCAAAAGGCTTTTTGTTTAGAAAAGCAAATGATTTTCTGTTTGGTACAATGGACCCACCTATCATCATTCCAAACCCTCCCTTCCACATAAACCTACCACATGAAAATGGTGCTTTGCCAGTTTTACACTGATCTGATCAAGATCCTATGGAATGAAAATGGACTTTTATGAAAGTTAAAAACTTTTGAGGCCCTAAAAAGGATTAGGATGACCTGATTGAACAGATTTGGCCACCCAATTTATTTGATTCACTAGTCTACCCAAGCACATGAAGTTACCATGTTATGGATGGGCAGTTCAGTCTTGTGGGTCCCTTTTTGTAGGAAATATAAACCTTGAATAAAACATGGAGCATTTTAAAAAGAAGGCCTATGAAAAAGATCTGTCTTCATACTTCAAAAGGGACAAAATTCAAGAACTTGAAGGAGAAACCATGGAAATTGGTTTTTGATGGATCATTTCACATGTATTTTGTCCATTATTATATCATGAAGGCCAATGAAAAAACTGTGAGCGAAGTGACTGATGGAAAAATTTTCTTACATCCTTAACTGAAAATTTGAGCATGTTGTATGCTCAATTGAGGAGTCAAATAATATTGAAGAACTATCTTTTGATAAATTTGGGATGGAGGGTTGGAATCCTATCCATCAAAGGATAAATCAACATTCATCTATTGAGCTAAGGAGGAAAAAGAAAATACTTGGAGCTGCTATTCTCTTTTCTGGATTGTTAGGGTACATGGTTTCTCACTTGGTATTAGAGCGGGTTTCGATCCTATCGTTTTTTTGTAGTCCACGTGGCAGACCCGTCCATAAAATCTATTGGGCCTGCACATGAGGGGAGTGTTTACAAAGGCTTCATATTACCTATTTAGGCCTTCCACATATAAATTTTAGCTTTTGGGCTGATATAGAGTCTTCCATGTGTGGCTTACTGTTGATTACATCAACGGACATTTTTCGTACGTAAGTACTTTCTGTTGTTTGAAGCTATGAAAAATGAAACCAGGTAATTGTTGTAGGAGAAATTTTTCCTATGAGCTACAACTTATGCTGTCCAGGTTTGTGGGGCCCACTTAAGGCCATATTTGATCATTGCAGGGCCTTTATCCGCTCTTATCCTGCATATTTGCAACCCTGCCCGCTTTCACTCCCATCAAACCTTTATTCACAGTTGGATTGAATTTCAAAGAAATCTATACTTGAAAGACCAATATAATAATATATTAAGCTAGGAGGTTTTAGCTTCAATTTTAACCGACGGTTATAATTTAGACCGACGGTTATGTAACTACTCTTGCAACTACCCACTCATTTTTCCATCAAACCACTCATCTTTCAGTTGTTCTTATATAACTATACCATTTTTGCTCCAATTTCTCTATTTCAATTTTATCCAATTTGTCCTATGGAAAGAGATAAAAAAAAAAAAATTAATATGTGATTATTTATTTTGCAATACAGGGAGATACCATGCTGAACACGGGTTATTGAGCTAGTTAAACATTAAGGCTATTAAATTAAGGGCTAGGATAATAGGAGTATTCCACCGCAAATAATAAGAAGGTACCTAACTAGAGGCCATGAGCTCCACTGCATATAAGCAATATGAAGTCTACTCATTTTCCCCGGAGATAATGTTCTAGAGATAAGATTAGGTCGGTTAGAGATTGATTAGAGACTTAGTTCATTTAAATTTTAATAATCATATATCTTGCATGGGTCATTATTATTCACTATAAATTGAGAGGGTTTCCTCCATTGAAAGCAATTACAATGTCTTTTGAATTTCCATGTGGTGTCAGACCTGTGACCCGTTGGTGATCTTGCGATTCAACCGGCAATGGTTCCGGCTCTTATATATGCCATTGCAATAGTGTCATTGTCCGAATTTTATTTCTTGAATAAAAATCAAGCATCCTCCCTCTTCCATGCATATAACTGGACCTTATAACCTGCACCATCTTGATCAAGTCACACAACGAAAGAACGCCTTTGGAAGATTCACGACAAATCTAATCTAGTGAGCCACTAGCGTGGGCTGCGACAGTGATTACCTCTATAGACATGCCTTTCCATGAAATAACCATGCGATAGCAACGGAGATTGTTTTAGGGATTTAGTTGAATTAGACTTGAATAATCTTATATCTTGCATAGGGTTGTTATCAGTCGTTATCAGCTGCGCACGATGCATATGGAGCTCTCCAAGCGCACCTCGGTGTGGGGCCCAATGAGTTGGGGAGATTGAAAGATTTGGTCGTGCCCTACCTAGCCTACCCATGTATAAAAGATGGACCCCACCTTATCATCTTAACCCCTTGATCAATGGCCCATAAAATTTCACCATTAAAAATAGGTGCACAGTCAATCCAACAGTCGAGGTCCGACGTAATTAATGGGGTCTTTTGTGTGTGTGGAATCCATTCAAATGAACCATCAGGTATGTCCCACTATGAGGTGCTCATGGGTGTGTACAAAAAAGAAGAAGATGTACATAGGATAACTTACCCGGTTGTTATTAGCCAGTATAAATTGAGAGTCAAGTGAATATATTGCGAGTGTCTTTTGAACTTCTACACTATTCAGTTAAAATCTCATTTTTTTAACACCTTGATCAGTCCTCCGATATGTATCAATCCCGACGAATCCTAATTGAACCCTGCTACCTGTCCCGGGTTCGGGACCGAACCCGGGACAAATAGACTTTCTCATCCTAATTTGGAGGAGCACATTTTTATGTTTTTTTGGGTGGGTTCACAGTATGAATGGCATTGATCCGCTATAAATGGCCCCACATGGGTTGCAATCACGTGGTAAGCTTTAGCTGTTCATGAAAAGTTCCATTCGGTCATCTACATGATACCATCTTTATCACAAAAGTCATGCTTAAAAATTAAACTAGATGTCTCATGCATTAGGGATGTTTCTTTTTTTTTTTTTATTGGTACAACGTCGGTCCAATTAAACGACGTTCCATTTTTCATTTATTTTTTATATCGGAAGGTTTCCAATTCTTTAGGCTGGACTAATCCATCAGGTTCAGAGGGAAGCCAAGTAAACTCCCCTATAGCTCCAGTGTGGTAGTGCAGTTTCAAATCCACATCCTCCGGATGCAAACCGTGATTATAGACCAACTGAGCCACCCCTTGGGGTTAAACGACATTCCATGAATATTGTATTTTTGGGCCAGTTTGGCAATTTACTATTAAAGTAAAAGTGATGCAAAACATCAAATTAAGTGAGAATAAAAAATAAGGGCGTTATTTATCTTTAGGAAATTATTAGGGAATCTTTTTGACTTTTTCTATGAAAAAGTGAGTTTTTTTTTGTCATTTAGTAGAGAAATAAGGTTGTCCTTTTTTACTCTTTTTTTTTTTTTTAAATGAGAGAATTATAAAAATATGTACTTTTAATGTGGCACTGATTTGAAAAATAAAGGCTTTACATTACTTTTACAAATCTAGTAAACTGTTAAACAGGCCTGTGTTTCAGGCGAGACTGCTGCTTTCGGCAATCAATGATCTACATTGCATCCATCAAATCAATGTTCTGGATGACTAAACAAGATATACCGATATACATATAATGAGTGAGTAAATCCATTGGTCTTTAAGATGAAGAAGGAAATCCATAGGTCTTTACAGTAGCTGAACTTAATTTAGAATGTTTCACATTGTTCTCGTAGTTGTAAAAGGTCCTCCCCTTTGCACACCCATTAGCTGAATCGACCTTTAGTAGACATCTATCCCTTTGAACTGTAATGGTGAATTTTTTTATTTTTTTATTTTTCACTTTAAACTGTTGTTGGTCTATTAAATTTTATTTGCACATTAGTAGCGGCAGTGGATACATTTTTAAACACCCTCTAAATGAAACTTAGTCGGCGCACTTTTGACAATATGTACATTTTTATTATTTCAAATTGAGTCATTTCTCTTAAGATTGGAACTCATGACCAGTTGTTAATTTTGATATCATATTAAATTCTCTTCGTTAACTAATCCTACTAAAACCTAATTAAATGCGTTAGTAGAGATAACACATATACCTTTCATCATGGTCATAGCTTTCGCCTATCATGCAAAGGGTTTTTTATTCTAACGTCACTTTAACCGTATAAAATGGATTGCTAAATCTTTTGTTGCCTTTTATTCTAATTACCATTGACTTACCTTCATACCTCGCAGTCTCACACCATGTTTACATATCTATTTTCTCTAAATCACCCATTATGTGCTTGGGCTTCCAACAACTTGGTTCTCTCCATTTTTCTCTTTGCCTTACATCTTCTAGTCCGATTTCAAGCTTCAGACAAACTAAACAACAGGTTTCATCCAGTATATCATATTATTCTTTATTGTTATATAAGGGTGGGTGGCATCTTTACATTTTTCATTTAGAAAAGATTTTCAATATTGTATGTAAGAAGAAAGAGAATACTCTCCTACACCTTTGATCAATGTAGTCTCTTTGATACTCTTGCCTTGCCATGATCTGGCATCAAGACCAATTTTAGATCCATTGAAGCTTTACTCTCATAAATATCTATGGTTAAAATGCTATTAAACTTTAAGGCTATTAAATCACGAACTAGTGTGACTGATTGTAGCTCCTTTCCACTTTCCACATAGAGACATTTTCATCTCTCTCTTCCAATTGAGAGACATGGGTCTTATAAGTGGGCCTCATGAACTGTGCTATGCAGTCTGATCATAGATGAATAATTGTCCAAAAAGAAGAGGTCATTGCTTTTTAACATACGAACGTGTCACTACCAAAAACAGTACCAAGTAGGGGAGGACGACTCAGGCATTAGCGGCGGAGATCTTTTCCAGCCGCAAAAGGTGGGGGTTCATCAACGGTAACAAACTGCTATTAAAGCTTGAGTAATTGACCAAAAAAAAAAAGCTTGAGCAGTTCGTCGCTATTTATCACTTTTTTATAGTGTGTGAGAGACTTGAAGCAAACTAAGAAGCCAAAATGCTCGTGGTTGAGTAGGGACCAATCTCCTATTTTTAGGTTGATTATATCACTCCTAGTCAATAGGTCAACCTGGCACACAAAGAAAAAAGACAAAAAAAAGAAAAAGAAAAAAAAGCTAAGGGGCTAAAAATGCTTAGAGGCTGGAGCTATGATCTTTTCCACATTGCTATGGTTTTTGTGCTAGTCTTCTGTACTCTTGTGCTTTTTCTATTTTGGGAAAATCTCAAAAAGGTCTTAAACTTTTGGCTCACTTTTAAAAAAGTAGATAAAGATTTAAATATTTTAGAAAAATATAAAAGTTTTCCACAGTTCTTTCGATTAAGTCCTCTGCATAAGAATTTTTTTGAGAAATGAATAAAATACCTCTATATCATTTTCCAAAAATTCCCTTTAATAAATAACTTAAGAGAAATGATAAGTCTAATCCAAATCAGGGGCAGACCTACATGATACAGACCTGGGGCGGTCACCTTAAGTCTGATCCAGAATGGCCTATGGCCCATGCCCCATCCTAGTAAAGTTGTTGCCTCACCCTAGGATATGAGTCGTTTATACTTAATTTGTCAAAAAAAAAAATAAAAATAAAAAATCATGTGTTCAATAAGTGGAGATTATTGTCCGGGTTCGAATCCCGAGTACGTCATTTCTTCCCGCTTGTACATACTCATTTCCTACTTGTGTGGGCTTTCTTTCTACTAGTGCAGACCTCCTTCCCACTCGACGAGCTACCTGGGTCCCAGCTAGGGCTGTCAATCGGGTCGGGTTAACGAATTCGGGTTGCGGGTCAAACGAATTCGGGTTAGAATCACCTCAACCCGAACACGACCCATTAAGAAAACGGGTCAAAAAACCAAACCCGAACCCAATTCGTTTATTTAACGGGTCATACGACACGACCCGTTAACTTTCAAAAAAATATTCATTAGACTTAAAAGTATCTCTTTTCTAAATCATGGAGCCATACTTTATGTTTGGAGGCTAGGCCCATTTTCTAAGTTACTATTGTATCTCTTCTGATTAAGTGCATCTTCCACTGAACAAAAGTTATGTTACCCATACTTTGATTTGTTGCAAGGTAATGTGATGCACACTTGGCAGCATGGCCTTTTGGCGGGTTGTATCGGGTCGTAATGGGTTACCGGATTTATTCGTTAACGACCCATTAATTTAACGGGTTAACGGGTCTGACCCATTAATAACCCAAATCCATTAAGAGGTCACCCAAACCCGTTAATATCGTGTGGGTTCGTGTCGTGTTAACGGGTCGTGTGACATTTTGACAGCCCTAGTCCCAGCCCCATTGGCTGTGGTACCAAAAAAAAAAAAAAAAAAAAAAGTGGAGATTATAGCTAGTTGATGTTAATTTTGACGTTTTCAATTTACCATTATCCGCCACACCCAAATAAAATTCGTGGGTCCGTCACTAATCCATATGACTTAGTAAGGTCCACTTCAACTACCTTTATGCATGAATACATTGTTTAAAAAGGGGATTTCAAAAGACTAAAAATCTATTTTCATTAAATGGTTATGATGATCAAAATTAAAATGGCCAATTTTGGAGAGGCAAGATATTAAGAAAAGATGAAAACCTCTCATAATGGAAGGATACTTTTGTCATTTCCCAAAAAAAAAAAAAACTTTAAGAAGAAGACTTGATTGAAAGAATCTTGGCAAACTTTTATATATTTTTTAAATATTCAAATTATCATGTACTTCTTTTAAATAAATTAATTTTTTTGTATTTTTTTTTAATATTCTCCATTCTTTCTCTTTTTCCTCCACCTATTGACACTCACCGCGTCATCCCATGTTGACGTGTGGCTCACCGTCCTTTTTCAGTTCCTACTGAAAACGAAAAACCATACCATGTTTGTGTAACTGATTTTATGCGAAAGGACTAAAGATTGCTACAGACTAAATGGGTTAAGTTTTCTACTGTTCCTCTGTGTGGTGTGGGGGAGGGGTGGTGGTGGGATGGTTGTTGGTTGGTTTTGGGAAAGAGTGCAATGACTCCGAGGTGCAGTTATGCTACATGTCCCGGGTTTTTTCCCGGGACATGGACCGACTCCCCATGGGGGCCGTCGGATCCCATGCAGCATGGGACAAAAATCCCGGGACAAGTAGACTTTTCCCTTCGAGGTGCGGGTTGGCTTGAAAGGTAGGACGGTGCAAATGGAGATTTATTTGATAGACAACATACAGGTGGAGTGGTTGCAAGTAGGGTTGGCTTAGTGAAAAGTCAAATTATTTTCAGGATCTCAATTTGAAAACTCAAGGATTTGTTTGAAAGGCACTTCGATCAAAAGCTGAACTATTTAAAAGCTTAACTATATCTTGTTTTTCTTTTATTTATATTATCACTTCATACAACATTTCTAGTAATCAGGTCAAATTTTAGGGATTATTTTTAGTGTAGTGATACATCAAAGGGTGTGTCTGTGTGTGTGTTTTTTTTTTTAACTATATATGTGTAGGGATATAAATGGGTCCCCGATTCTCCGATTACCCGGATGTTCCAACCCATTAAAAATCGGGTCCGAGTCCTTATTTAGGCACCGATAAGTAAATGAGTCCAGGTTTGGTTCCACCTAAGTTCAGACTCATAGACCTGGGACCCGACATATTACTACAATTTTCTAAAATGTCTCAAAAAAACTATATATTTTTTAATATCATTCTCTACCTAGACCCGAACTTGAATCCAGACCCGTCCCATATATGATTCTAGTTCCGATTTCGGAGCTAAGAAACCAGTTCCAAAATGGTTTCGAGTTCGGATCCAGTTCCACTTTCTCCTTAACGGTTTCGATTCCGGGTCCACCATGGACCCAGACCGGTACCGACCCGTTTACAACCCAATATATGTGTCACAGTTTTCTTGAGAAAGGTTTCGGAGTGTAGGGCAAGAGAGAGTTATCAAAACCATTCTTATAAATCCATTATAGCCCACAATCACATTTGAAATACAAACTAGTCAAGATTATCACCTGCCACCCCATCCCCCTATGCTTTGGGACAAAGTTCTCTTTAGCAAGAGTTTTTTTTTTTTTTTTTTTTTTTTTTTGGGTAAAGTAAGAAAGCACTCTAGTCCAATTGGGTTTGTGAGACATGATCAATACGATGGTAGGCCCATTCCTAATTAACTAGAGTGAGATTTTATTAAAATCTAATAAAAGGATGTGAATGACTTCAACATACAGTTTGGATATCAAATTTGGGCTCCACTGATGAACTTATAGATTACTTTCATGCTTGCTCTCTTGATTCTCTATTTTACTGGTCTTATTAGTGTACTCACACTTATACCGTCATTTTTTTTACTTTTACATGTAATTTATAGTTGGTATCCACTCTCTTTTAATTTATCATTGGCTGAAAATATCACAATTTGATCATGGTGATCATATTCATCATTAATGAAGTGGATGAATGAAAAAAGACTTATGATGATGCCAAAAATGTCAAGTAGTGAGTAATTATGTGATCAAATCTTATGAGTTCTAAGAGAGAGTTTATAGTCTTTTCAGTGTGACATACGGCACAATTTGTGCACTTCTCATGCAGAAATTATGACCAGAGAATACATGGATGATTTATGTACTGATAGAAATTTGCTTGCCCTTATATTAGCTACTTTACTTTAATGACATCAATCCTTACTTAGCCTCTACTTTACTCAACAACGAGGCATGTAAATCTCCTACTTGGTAAAAGCATTGAGGGAACGATTGACTTGTCTCTTTCAACTCTCTCTCTCTCTCGAGTCTTAAACATCACACCATCGTAAACAGACATGACCATCAACTATAACGTGTTCATATGCACAATTTGCTACTTTGTATGACCAAGTATGGACTATTTATGTACTTTTGGGGCCCTTATATTAGCTACTTTACTTTAATGACATCAATCCTTACTTAGCCTCTACTTTACTTTTAAGGCCATCAAATCCTAACTGCAATTGATCTACACTAGTCTGTCTCTTATCAGCAGTTGCACTGTATTTCTCTTATTTCCCTTGCTTATGCCGTTTAAGTGCCAGTAAAGCAAACATCACTATATACATATATATATATTTCTCTGAAGAGATGTAAGTGCCCTATATATATATGCCGACTAAATCTACCAAATCCCAATTGAAAGTATTTCTCATTCATCATCAGCTCTAATTTGGATTCCCTTCTATTCTCTCAGCTTCTCAACTTCTCATTTCCTTTGCTTCACTATAATACATAACTTCCAAGTCTTGCTCTTGTTGGTGATGTCATAGGATTCATGGCGACCTCAAGGTGGGGCTCTTTTGAAGTTTCTTTGATCAACGGTAAGTAGAAGTTCATTCATAAGAAAAGATCAGTTTCTAGTTCAAATTAAACTTTTGTTCTTGATGTTCTGGTTTTTTATCTGCATAAACTAATTCCAAGGCTTTCACACATTTAAAAAAAAAAAAAAAAAGGTTCTAAAAGCAATACACCTTGTTGGGTTGGTGCTAATTCATTGAATTATAATATCATTTAGGTATTGCAATATATTTGGATTACAATCCATCTTCATGAGAAGTAGGCTGAGGCTGCCATTAGGCTTGGTTCATGTTGAGGAAATGAATATTAAAATTTTAAATGGGTTTAGTTTGATTATTTTGAAGTCTAAGTCCTCGATTAGCTCGGGTTCGAACCGATTGACAGCTCTAAATTGGACCCTAGAGAGTATATTTGAGTTGAACTTGTTAAATTGTACATTTACTTGGTGTAATTGTTACAAATCTCTCTAGATGTCCACCATTTTCTGTTTTAGAAATAATTGGGAATTAAGTTTCATAAATCTTTATGATAATTTTTGGGAAAGCCTCACTAAGACAAAAGTAAATCAAAATCTGATTTGCTTATATTATTATGATTTTATATTTTTTCTGTCTAAAAAATAAATATATATTCTATTCTATATTTCTAAATTATTCACTCTCATATATTCTACTCTATATTTCTAAATTATTCACTCACTCTCTCTCTCTCTCTCTCTCTCTCTCTCTCTCTCTCTACGTGTGGGTGGCAAGCCATAGAAACCCAGGTTTGCTCTTAAAAGAACTCCCTAGTTTGTGTGAGGTCCACCTAGGTCCATGCTAATTACAGGGGTAGGGAGATGAGAGGTGTATGATGTGGATTAATTAGGGGGTTTGCCCAATCTAAGAATATTATCCTAATCCTTGATTTGTAGGATGAGAAGCTTAATGGTTTTGTAGGTGTATATATTATTGAGATTCAATTCAAAAATGGATAATGGTTTGATTAGTGTCAAAATGGGATAATACCAATCCACGACTCTATAAGAGGATTTGGACTTATAGCATATCGTCCCTATTTATTAGAAATAAGACCGGTCAGGAGTTTTGTGCATATAGATATTAAACATTTAAGTATTTTATATGAATTCTCGTAAACATATTGTAATGATGTCTAAACAATATGATATTTTAATGAAAATCTTTTGGTAGTAAATACATAATATGATCAAATAGAATAGTGATCATTGTTATTGAAATTAGAGTATATATAAGGAGAGAAAAAGGAAATAAATGTGCCAAACAATTTGTAGAAAATTCTGTTAACTTGGTATTAATTTTTGTTCATTTCAACCTCCCACCTGTCAAGTCAAGGCATCTACTACCCAAATATCACTCTGTCGATACATATTCATTGCAATGAGAGTGAGCATGTAGTTGACATGTTCAATACATGAATGATGTTTCATGTCTAGTATTCAAATGAATCTCTTGGCCAATTCATTAGAAAGACAATGTTGCCGCGGGGGGGGGGGGGGGGTTTTATTGTAAGAGAATATTCATCATATGTATCTATCCTCACCATAGGGTGAGAGACACTTACATAATTGAAAATATTCATATGTAAAAGAGGAAAAGCTGGCATATATGATTTTATGCCGAAAAAGAATGTTCATGTACAAAGAGGAAAAACCATGTAAGTGCCCCTCACCCTATGATAAGAGATGAATGCACATGAATGTCCCACTTTTATTGTATTCAGTAGGATTTAAGGTGTAAGAATAGAATGAGAGGTTCTCAACCACTGATGTGGCTTAATGAGCCAAGGTATGTTTTTTTATCCTAGCCATTAATGTTGAGCGTTAAGTTATAAGAGTGGGATAAACTTCGATATTGATTTACTGATGAGTCTTTCAGTATTGAAGAAGGACAACATAACTAAAAGATCACTAACCTATCTCAATCTCTCACACTTTCTTGTCTTTCTTCCCTCTTCTTCTCAATGAAAGAACCCAAACTCTCTCTCTCTCTCTCTCTCTCTCTCTCTCTCTCTCTCTCTCTCTCACATAGCATTTTCTCCAACTAGCAGTTTTAGTTTTACTGGTTTAGGTTCATGCTATTTATCATTTTTGTTTAACCTGCAGGCCAGTTTTTCCATCTAGTCAGATACATCCAATCTTTTTCCAGTAATTTGTATATTTTAGAATACGGATTCTCTGATTCCAAGAATCAAAGAAATTGTATGGCCAGGCATATCAATCTGCCAATGAGGCATTAACCAACAAAATCCAAACCTTTTAAAATAAAAACCAACCCCTTGGCCAAGTTTCATTTCCACATGAGTGTAGTCTACGTTAAATTAATCACGTGCAAAACACATAATTTCACTCCTTGTATTTAACATATTTTATTCACTTGTATTATATATGCATAGGGTTAATGTGATGGTGGATCATGAGTGCAAGATTTTCTCAAGAACCAATATACAGGAGATTTCAAATTTCTGTGATTCCTACCATCAGGACAATTCCATATTTCATAGCATCCGAGTTGTACGTATAGCATAACTCTAAAACCCAACTTGTTTCAGTCAGAAGAGTATAATTGAATAGGTAAAACAAATTTGATTGAGTTTCTACTTTCTAATGAACTTTGTTAGATTGGGTTGACTGATCCTTCTAGTTGAGTGAGCAAGTTGAATCAAGTTTTTTAACATTATTGTTTGATTCAAACTTGATACCATAATAAGTTTTCGTAACTAACCATTTCTATTAAAACCTTGAGGCATTATTAGTTCAGCCCAAAGGGTCGGGAACTCTCCGTTAGCAAAATATATATATATTTTTAATACTCTCCTCGGGTGGAGCCCACTCCTCAATACTCCCCCTCAAGTGGAACCCGGTCCGTATACGTACTTTTTAGCGACACTTTTTTTTTTTTTTCAATGTCGAGTCGTTTCTCTTGTGATTCAAACTTATAATCAGTTGGCTCGAATACCATCCGTATACGTACTTTTAGCGACACACTTTTTTTTTCCAATGTCGAGTCGTTTCTCTTGTGATTCAAACTTATAATCAGTTGACTCGAATACCATATTAAATTTTCTTAACTAACCATTCCTACCCAAACTTCAAGGTATTATTAGAGTCTCGACAATAACAACTAGAAAAGAAATTGCCTTCTGCAATATAAAAGAAAAGAGCACCTTTATTTCCTTTTTTAAAAATATTTTTCTTGCACCCATATAAAACTTAAGAGCACCATTAACAAATCTGCCTCTAATAACCGATTAACATCATTGCGAAAATAAACATGAGAGCCATTTACACATGAAATCCATGAATAGTTATATGAAGAAAGGAAAATCATTGATTGACCAGACTAGCTAGTTAGTGAGTCTTTCTCAGCTAGATCATCTATTCATTGGGTTTGCCTGATACGTGGCTCGGATAGTGTAATGATCCTCAGAGCAGAACCTCAAGGGGTAGCTCAGTTGGCCTAGGACCACGGTTTGCATCCGGAAGTTGTGGGTTTGAAACTGCTCTACCACAGTGGGGCCATAGGGGAATTTTACCCGGCTTTCTCTCTTGAGTCCATAGGTATTATTCTATTCCAAAAGATTGAGAACCTGCATTAGAAAAAAAACAAAAAAATCCTCAGAGCATTTGTTAATTGAAGAAGCTTTAATCTGCCTGACAACTTATAATGGGAAAAAAAACCTACTCTTGCCTATCTTAAATGCAACCTTGTCTTCCAAGAAGCAGCAAATTGGAAGGCTCATCCTGATCGGTCTTGATTTTTGGCTCAGCTCATCAGCTACTTAAGGTGGCCTACCTCAAGTAAATTGCCTCCTAAGATGAGTTCCTGCTAGGCATTGTTCAATATGCTCGGCTTAAGATTGACTTGAGGGTGGGCTTAGAGACTTAGACTTAACTCATTAAAGAGCTCAACTTGAACTTTTTGCCTATGAGAATTCCACACAGCAGCCCTGCTGGATTTTTAGTGAGCATCTTTATTTCAGGGAGATTCTGCTTC
Source organism: Camphora micrantha (assembly GCA_003546025.1). Classification (NCBI taxonomy): domain Eukaryota; kingdom Viridiplantae; phylum Streptophyta; class Magnoliopsida; order Laurales; family Lauraceae; genus Camphora; species Camphora micrantha. Next base: position 42,685,132 of record QPKB01000008.1, on the reverse strand, counting down.
GCGAATGATAGGAATTAAAAATCCCACACCATCAGTGAGTTTGACACTTGATTAATATAGTAAAAGTCAAGTAAAGCCTTTATTTTTCAGACAAGCTGTTACATCAAAAAAACTTTAATTCAAAACTCCCTCTATCTTTTTGAAAACAAGAAAAAAGTCAAAAAACAACTATCTTTTTCCACTAAAATACAAAAAAAAAAAAAAAACCCTCCACTTTCCCATACGAAAAGTCAAAAAGATTTCATAACAAACAACTAAAAATAAAATACCATCATAACTCACTTATATTTTATTCTTTTTTCAAAATCAACTATACTTCACTTGACTCTATTAGTAGAATTGCCAAGGGATGTCCTCAAGTGAGATTTTTCTTAGAAGAAGAGATAAGCGAATTTATAGATATAGCTCATTTAATTAAGGGGGATTTTCTCACGCAGAATTTTGGGAACTTGTGAAGCACCATTAATTTAAGTTCGCAGGCAAGGGGAATTGAAAATCATGCAATTCCAATGGAATTTTGATACAACATCTCACGAGAGTGTCTCGTCTCACACACTTACGAATCGATCCCTAGCCAAATAGGTCTTCACATAAGTATTGTACCATCCACCCATCTTGCAATTAAGATAGTAATAATAATAATAATTTATGACCAATTCTTATAACATAATTTTGAGATTATAAATTGGATAGGATTTAAGAGTTAAAGCTCATAAGTTTAATGACTAGATATCCTATATTTAAAACTTAAAAATTATCTAATCGTACTCACACACAAGATCAATTAATGACATGAACCCTACAAAGCATTCAATTTCAACCACAAGCTACAAATAGTGTTGTAAGAGAGAAGTCAGACATAGAATAAGTCAGGATAAGATGTGGGGTCTATATCTTAATAAATATGAAAGTCCACGTGATGGGTTGGACAGCACATGTTCTCAATTCCCATGACAAGCACGTGCAACACATGTTTCACGTGTATTGCAACATGCTTTACATCCGCTTTGGATTCCTTCTATTAACTCACACTATGTTTGAGAAGGGGGGTGGGGGGTATGTTGTACATGTTTCACGTGTATTGCAACATGCTTTACATCCTCACGAATTCCTTTTTTCTTTTTTTTTTTTTGTGTGTGTGTGGGGCCCTGGGGGGAGGGGGCGCGCACATGTTTCAAGTGTATTGTAACATGCTTTACATCATCAACGGATTCCTTTTTTTTTTTTTCTCTCTTTTTGTTGGGGGGCGGGGGTATGTTGCACATGTTTCAAGTGTATTGCAACATGCTTTACATCCTCAACGGATCCTTTTTTTTTTTTTTTTTTTTTTTTGGGGCGGGGGGAGGGGGGGTATTGCAATATGTGTTACATCCTCAACGGATTCCTTTTTTAACTTTTACACTATGTTTTGGTGAAATGGGGGGGGCGAGGAATTAATTTTACTTTCTTTTGTTTGGAAAGTCAAAAAGTAAGGGAAAGAAAAGTGAAAAAGTAGGAGTTTGTTTGTTTGTGAGGTAGAGAGAAAATTACCAATTTATCCTTATTTTGTGAAAAAGTGAAAAGAGCAGTTAATTAAAATGACAAAGACTCCCCTCTTTCCCGCCTACTTTCCCCCCATTTTTTAGAGGAAAGTTTTAAGGTGGGCCCCACATGAATTTTACCCCCACTTTCCCTCTCCTTTTCCAAACACCCTCAATTTCCACTTTCCCTCCATTTTTTTCCTTTTTTTTTTCTTCCCCTCATTTTACCTCCTTCCCAAACAGCGGGTTAGGATCATGAAAATTTGTACTGATTTTAATGTCTTTTTTTACTTGGATCATAAAAATCTTTCCCACAAAAAATACGCATCTCAATTTATTGTGGCATTTTCATAGAATTGTGGTTGCACAAATACGCCCTATAAGAAGAGGTTTTGGAGGGAAAATTATTCAGGAGTGTGCATCTCGAGTGTCTCCAAAGGCAAGACCCCTCGTCTGAATCACACTCAGTCTTACATGATGAATGACACCGAAGTGCAGTACGCAAGTGAAAATTGTCCAAATTTGATAATAGGTTTATTGGGTTAACGGTAGAAGATTCAGCGGTCAATGATAATTATATACAATTGAACCTTAAATTTTCTTAATTTCAATGTTTTGTAGTTCTTCACAAAAGATGAAAATTTCTAGTCATTATCACTGTTGAGCCTACACTTTCACCTATCACTTGTTGTCTTCAACACAAGAAACCTGAGAATTTTTGTTGAGGGTTATTATGAATTTTCTAAATGTTGTATATATGCCACCTTGTTTCACAAATGTTGAAGTATAATGTAGCATTTTAAAAATTAAAATTCTAAAAACTCTATAAGCTAATATGATATTTTCTCTGGTATGTTCTTAGGAATTCTCACCATTCAGACAAATTTTTTTTTTTCAATGTTCTAAAGGTACAACAACTATTATAACTATCACAAAATCCTCACATGACATAGGGAAGTTCCTTAAAAGTACAGTATAACAAACACGCCCTTACCTTTTCATATAAATCATTGATAGCTTGAACACTAATTCCTCTCTCTCTCTCTCTCTCTCTCTCTCTCTTCATTTTTTGTTGGTTTTGTTTTTTCGAATGTTCTTTCTCATGGCCAAAGGTCCACAGGCCCTCAAGTCTTTAACACTGTGACAATTATAATCACATTATCATCATTTGTGGGTGGCTTGTCCTGACAAACCTAAGCCAGCTTAAATTTAAATCTGCATATAATTTCTCGTACAACATGTGAGAAGTAAGTTTTCAAACATGAATGATAGCCTGGTATTAGGAAAGTAAATGAATCTTGTTTGTAAAATTGATCCAAGATTGAGTTTTCGAGGCTCGTAGTTGACTCAAACCCCAAATGAGTCTCTACTTTTCTTTTGTTATCCCAATCTTAAGTGGTTCAAAACCTGGAACCCAAAAAAACTTACATAATAAAAAGAGAAAGCCCACAAAGTTAAAAGAGTGACATATATACTCAAATATTGATTGTCAACGTGGGGTTGTCAACCAACTGAAATAACTAATGAGTTGTCAAATGAGTCTGTAATTATAGCTCTAAATTTGAATTTAGATTGTGAAATAGGCACAAAATATTGCCACACCTAACTTTTTTAAGTTGATTGCTTATAACAACATTTAGGGCCCGTTTGACACTATATTAATACAATCAAAGTCAAGTAAAGCCTTCAATTTTCCAGACAAAATGTCACATTAAATGCACTTTATTCAAAACTCCCCCCATCTTTTTCATACAAAAAGTCAACAAAAACAATTACCTTTATGTACTAAAATACAAAAAAAAAAAAAAAAAAAAAAAAAAAACCTTCACTTTTTTATACAAAAAGTCAAAAAAAATTCATAGCAAACAATTAAAAATAAAATACAATCATAACTCATTTATATTTTATTCTTTCTTCAAAATCAATTTTACATGACTTGAATATATTAATAGAGTTACCAAACTTGCTTTAATTAATGACAAAATTCCAAGCATTTGATAGACCCCTGTAAATGAGTGCACCTGTAAATGAGTGCACTTGACCATTTGTCTCTTCACTCTTTTTGATAGAAAGCTCCAACTCTAGAAAATCAGTTGGAAGTTGTCAGTTATGCCCTTAAATATTGCTGTCCCCCAAAGTGAGAGGCCTTTTCGTATCCCACTCCAATAATGCACGTTCACATTAGGAAATGGATGTGTAGAGATTTCAGGCAGTTTGAATACTATTGCCTCAAATTATTCAAATTGCCTGTACTTGAGGGCACATGCAAAAGCTACCTAACAATGATGTGTTCCCACCATTCAATTGACTTGTGCACAGTAGATTATTACCACCACATTAGTTTTATGTTTCTTATGTGGTTGTTACAAATTTTTTATGGGGATCAAAGTAGACACTCAATTGAAAATCTCACTGATCTATTCAAAACTCATTAAAATACTTAGTGTCACTGGTGTTGAGATTTTGGCTGTGATATTATTTGTTACAATGTAAATCCCACTGCCTTATTAGAATTGCCTTTCCACGTGAATGAGGAAAAACATATAACTTTTATCGTTTTCTTTTGTAAAAAAATGCTGCTGGATAGAATGCAAGAAAACCGACTCATTTATCAACTCCTTTTTAGTGGATTTACCTATGCACAAACACATTTAAGTTCTAATATTTCTTCTTCTTCATGCACAAAAAACCCAAAGTGAGACGGTTTTGTTTTTTGAACTCAAAAAATTGAAAAATTATATTTTCATGAGCCTTATAAAAAAAAAAAAGAAAAAACTAGGAACTATGAGTAACCCTTACATTCCAAATCAACTAAACCTTGTGGAATTATATTATTTTGTTGAGGGAGAGCTATATATAGTTTCATATTAGGACTTGTATTTCAATTGAGAAGGGGGCACTCTTCAAATCATTGAAGAAGAAGAAGAAGTGTAAAGAACTGCATTTTTTTTTTCCCCTCCTTCTAAAAGCCTGACTGACAGAATCCCCTTCAATTGAGAATGTGAGATAACCAAAGTGGTATGTTATAAAAACAAAAACCAAACAAAGGGGTCATTTCGAAGTTTTAAGAAAAAAGTGAGGGGTTACATGCAAAATGCACTTCCTATCTATATAATGCCCCGATAAAGACATTTCCCGCCATCCCACACTCTTATCAGATAAAGTCGTTTTAAATGTGAAATGACGAAACTACCCTTCCGTCCCCTCCCTGCAAATCCCCGTAACAAAATCCCCTGCAACGACTCCGCCCGTCCCCGCAACATTCCACAGCTTTTTTCGCGCGAACAGAAACCCTAAAACCCTAACCCTAGCAGAGACTCCACAAGCTCAAATCTTCGAAAAACCCTAACTTTTTGAAAGAGAAAGTGTTCAGTCGCTTGTAGAATAAGAATATGTTCTCTATTGCGTGGAATTGCAGATCTATGGCTTTTGAGATCTAGGGTTTTAGCTCGTTCTTGTCTTCAATCTCCAATGCTGATTCGTCTTTGATAAGCCCGTGCTTGGATTTCAGGAGCTCGACCCGGTCCGCCACGCATGAGCGGCAGCAATTCACTGCTCGGATCGGCGAAGCTAGGCGCGGAGATCCCCGGCCGCTTCCAGCTCTGCTGCGGATCGAGTCGAATGGTATGCGTCAATCTAGGGTTTGGATTGAGATCAAAGCAGAAGCAGGAGTTTTCGGCCGAGAGCCGATCGATGAATGTTGTCTTGGGCTGCTTCAAGCAGCGGAAGAGTAGGAAGCTGAAGAATGTGGAGGTGGAGTCGGTTGAAGGCGGTGAGGATGTGTGGGATTCCGCGTCCGCGTCCGCAGATGCCAAGTACAAGTACCCCGAACATCTTGTTGTCATGGTCAATGGCATTATTGGGAGGTAAACATATGCCTTATCTTTTTTTCTTCTTTAAATGACTTCAGCTGATTCATGGTTTTTTGAGAATTTGGGTTGAGTTTGTTTTGTGTTATTTGGGGTTTGGGTTTTTATTGAGAAGGGTAGAATTTGAATATTGAGGTTTGAATTTATCTCATCCACAATTTATGAATGAGAGAATGACATAGATCAATGAAAAAAAAAAAATGTTGATATTAGCAGGCATTGTTTTTAAAGCTTACGTGCTTTCTTTATTTCTGGATTGTGCACAATTCTGTACTCTGCTAATGGGGACGATAGAAAGACAAGGGGTGACCATAATCAATGGGTGTATTGTTTTTATTACCGGAAAATGAAAAGAAAAGGAAGAAGAAATAAGGCATTTGGACATGTACATGGATGTTGCTGCATTGCCAACATGGTTACTTTACCCCCAGAAGAAACTTTTATGTTCAAGCCCTTCTAATCTTTCAATGACTGAAGCTGGGGATTTGAAGCGGGGGAGGACTGTGGTTAATGGCTGCCCCATGTGCTTAGGAGATGAGGAATTGTTCAGTCTATTTGGAGGGTGGTTGTTGGGTGGTTTGACTGCTGTTGGGTCTTTCCCAACTCACTTTTAGAGCTCTTTCAGGCTTGGAAGGCTCCAATTGGGGTTCATAGAGGAAAGGAATTGTGGAGATTGACATTCCTTGCTATCATCTGGATAATATGGAAGGAAAGGAACTCAAGATACTTTGAAAGGGTAGAATCCAACGTTAGCTGCTTGGTGGAGAAAGTGAAGTTTTTAGTTGCTATTTGGGTGTCCATATTCCATTAGCCCCTCTTTAAAGGATACTCCACGGATCTAGAAAAATGTTTAACTAGAAGTAGTTGGCCTTTTCTTCTGCAGGGCTCTAGTTGTTTTGTTTTAGGGCCTTCTCCTTTTCATTTGTGTTCTCCTGTTTCCTGTTTTTACTTGCCTAGTACTCATCTCTTGTACTGCTTGCTTTCATTAATAACAGTAGCCATTCAAAAAAAAAAAAAAAAAAAAAACACATGCTTACTTTACCTGTTAGAGGACTATGAGAGATGGTGCATTAAACTGATGAATAACAATGTAGGATAAGAGAGGCTGTTGTTGGGAGGGAGTTGGTATGTAAGCAGAATGGTCCAGTATGAAGCCTTTGCACCACCATCGTGGGACCACAGATGAATTGAGTAGGCTCTTGGATGTGAAAGGTGTTAGGTCTACAGGCTATCAACCACCTTGATTAGATGACCTAAGTCTGTTCATTAAGGGCACACAAAATTGTTAAGACTTACCCATTTGTTCCTACTGTCCATTTTGCAGGGACTTGTTAGAGGTTAGGACATACTGAGGTAATAGAACTATAGAAGAGAAAGTAGGGCAGCAGTGTAGGGATGTAAATGGGTTGGATCCAGGGCAGAACAATGGTGCATCCAGAATTCCAGATCAAGTTCTGTCTTTTATAGGATGGATTCAGATCCAAATTCGGGTCCTACAGGATCCTAGATGTTGGATCCAAATTTAGCATTGACTACTAACCATATATTTAGTTGTGGATCCAGATCCAAGGCAAGAAGTGGTGCTAATCTGAGTATGCTTGGACTGGTGGTTTCCAAGATAGTTTGTCAAGCATACAAGTGGGGCCCTTAAAGTGGCAATATTAATAATATATATTAAGATTTATATACTCTCAAATGGCAAAATTATTCAATCTTCGTAGACTCTTACAATATATTTTCTTGAAGACATCTATATTTCGTTTTGGATTTGGATCCTTGGGTTCTAGATATGGATTCAAAATTCCAGATCCTTTGCACAATGATCCAGATCCAAATTTGTTTTTCTCTTGCATGAAGAAAAGGTTCCACAAACGCTTTTTCTAAGGTCGGAGACTTTGGATATTCAGATATCTGTTGACATCCCTTCATCAGTAGCCTTCTATCCATCAGAGGTGGTGGAGGAAGGGTCGAATTAAACTATATTCAATTTCCAAGTTGGAGCTTGAGGATAATGTTCAAAATTTAGGACACTTTCTCCTATGATTAAAGGACAAGACCAGCAAGAAAGAGAAATCTTAGCTTTTTTTTATTTTTTGAATGGTTCAAATCTTAACTTTTATATCAATTAATATAGGGAATTAAAGCCCATAAGCGTTTTTAAGGAGAACTGGGTGTCCACCCCTTTCTTGTAATCTAGCTAGTTCGAACTAGGACCCGTGCTGTGACTCTCTATTGAACTCCAGTGAATCACTACTTGAATGTAAATGAACTAGGACTCTTTACAACTTGAAATTTAGAAAACAAAATAAGAAAGTCACTTGTAGCTGATGGTTATGGGGGTCCTTAGGCAATAAGACAAGTGACTAAAATAGTCACTTAGAGTGAAGAGGGGCCCCACTGTCTGTGCTGCAACACCAGGAGGTCCTTTGGGTCTCCTCGTGTAAACAGAAGGCTTGGAAAGGACTGGCCTACATCAAGAGATGAAGCCCACTGAGATCTTTGCTCTATGAATTGGGAGTGAAGGCTTCTCAAATAGGTCATTCATCTGAAAAATAAAAGTGACTTATGATACTGAGACATGGGCATGCATATGTGTACAGGTTGAAGTGTCGAACAAGATGCAATATGGATATGTGTGTTTTTTTTGATGTCATAGATGCATGCTCTGTTAGGTACATATCACTTGGGAGAAGGATTACTCTCATCCAGGCTGTCACGTCTTGTATTTCTGTATATTTCAATTAATTTCTTTACATTGAGAGAATACAAATAAATAGGAGAACTTGCAATCCTAATTTTGGTTATACAGATTTCTTCGGCAGAGATCAAATCATTCCTTGATTGGGGTGAGTCATCCCTTGATTGGGGTGATCACGTCTATAGCTATAACTTTCCTAAGTTGGTTTCTAACAGCTCACGCCAACACTCCCCCTCAAGTAGATGCATACAAGTCTCTGATGCTTAACTTGTTGAGTGTGTTGTGAAACTCTTTGCTTGATACAGCTTTTGTGAGTATGTCTGCTAGTTGGTCTTCGGACTTCACAAATGGAAATCGAATTATCTTTGCTTCCAGGTTTTCCTTGATAAAATGTCGATCCACCTCCACATGTTTTGTACGGTCATGTTGGACTGGGTTGTGAGATATTGCAATAGCAGCTTTGTTGTCACAGAAGAGATCCATTTCTGAAGTAGAGGCGAAGCCTAGTTCAATAAGTAGTCTCTTGATCCAGAGTAGTTCACAAAGCCCTTTTGCCATTCCACGGAATTCTGCTTCGGCACTGGAAAGTGCTACCACCTTTTGCTTCTTGCTTCTCCATGTAACAAGATTCCCACCAACAAACATGAAATAACCTGAAGTGGATCTTCTATCTGAGATGTTTCCAGCCCAGTCTGCATTTGTATAGCCATTAATTCTTAAATGACTATTCTTTGAAAACATAAGTCCCTTCCCAGGTGAGGACTTCAAGTATCTTAATATCCGGGTCACTGCATCCATGTCATCTTCACTAGGATTATGCATGAATTGGCTAACCACACTTACAGCATATGCAATGTCTGGACGAGTATGTGAGAGGTATATGAGTTTTCCAACTAACCTTTGGTACCTCCCTTTATCAGTTGGTGCTTGATCTGGGTATTCTCCAAGTCTGTGGTTTTGAACAATTGGAGTATCCACTGGTTTGCACTCCAACATTCCTACCTCAGTTAATATATCCAACACATACTTCCTTTGAGACAGAAATATTCCTTGTCTGGACCTGGCACTTCAATTCCTAGAAAGTATCTGAGTCCTCCCAAGTTTTTCATCTCAAATTCGGTGGCCAACTCCTTCTGTAGTCTGGAGATTTCTTCTTCATCATTTCCTGTGATAATCATGTCATCCACAGACTATCAACACGGTTACCTTGCCCAATCTATGCTTCAGGAACAATGTATGGTCTGAGTTGCTTTGCTTGAACCGTATTTCCTCATTGCCAGACTAAACCACCCAAACCACGCTCGAGGTGATTGTTTATATCCATAGAGTGCTCGTCTCAGTTTGCACACGACCTTGGTTTCAGTGGATGTCGTGTAGCCCGAAGGAAGGTCCATGTACACTTCTTCTTCAAGGTTGCCGTGTAGAAAGGCATTTTTTACATCAAATTGATGTAATGGCCAGTCAAGGTTAGCTGCAGGAGATAACAAAATCCTTACAGTGCTTAATTTCGCAAATGGTGAAAAGGTTTCTTGGTAGTCTACCCCATATGTCTGTGTATAGCCTTTTGCCACCAGTCTTGCTTTGTACCTTTCGACAGATCCATCTGCCTTGTGTTTGATAGAAAATACCCATTTGCATCCTACTGCTTTCTTCCCTTCAGGTAACGGAACTAGGGTCCATATGTCATTCTTTAGTAGTGCCTCCATTTCTTCTTTCATTGCCTGAGTCCATTTCGGATCAGACAAGGCTTCCTGAACTCCAGCTGGAACTTGATTTGAGGAAAGTACATGCACAAATGCTTTGAGGGGTTCAGATAGTCTCCTGGTAGACACGTAGTTGGCAATTGGATACCTTTGATCTTCGCTCTTCAATATCAGGAGAGTATCTATTCGGTAGCTTGCCACGATTTTCCCTGAAAGGCAATGTATATCCAGCGAGAGTATTCAAGTCATTTATATTTGAAGGCGTGTTGAGAGTGCTTACCTCAGGGATATTCTCAGAAGATGGGTCTGCAGGTATTGAAGAAGGGGGGAAGTTTGGTTCAGTTTCCAAAGATGTATCATTTCCTGAAGGTGTATTATGCTCTGTAGGCCCATCCGGCCCTATGGGCTCAATCGGCCCTGGGCTTGGTGCTTCATCCACCACTGTTTCACTGTTTGGCCAGTCAAAGTGCAACCAATTCTTCTCTTCATCTCGAGTCTCCCCTAGAAGAGGAAAATTGGGGGTTGGGAAAAAGGTGTCGAACTCCAGGAAGCTGATATCCATAGTCACATAGGTGCGTCGGTTAGAGGGATCATAGCATCGATAGCCCTTCTGGTGCACAGCGTAGCCCAAGAAGAGGCAGCGGAGAGCACACGGATCCAATTTGGTTCTTTGATTTTTGTGAAGGTGCACATAAGCCACACAGCCAAATACTCGAGGAGGGAGCATTAGGGTTGTGGGTATGGAGACATAGGACGCCAGAACCTGGAGCGGAGTCTTAAAATTTAAGACTTTGGAGGGTAGTCTGTTGAGTAAATGTACTGCGGTGGACACCGCTTCAGACCAGTATTGAGTCGGCACATGAGCGCCATGTAGTAAAGCTCGTGCAGTTTCGAGAATATGGCGGTTCTTCCGCTCAGCAACGCCGTTTTGCTGAGGGGTCTGAGGACACAATGTTTCATGGACGAGTCCATGGTGTTCGAAATAGGTGCGGAAGCGTTGATTAACATATTCGCCGCCATTATCAGAGCGAAGAACTCGTAGCTTTGCTGAAAACTGAGTCTGAATCATTGTATGGAATGATTGAAACACGTGTAACACTTCATCTTTATGTTTCATCAAGTAAAGCCAAGTCATACGGGTACAATCGTCAACAAAAATGACAAACCAACGAACACCAAAACCAATAGAAATAGGGGAGGGACCCCACACATCAGAGTGAACTAGAGCAAATGGAATAGTGCTTTTATTCATACTTAGTGGATAAGAAGTTCGATGACTTTTGGCTAAAATGCAGGTATTACATTTAAAGTCAGACAACACCATATTAGAAAAGAGACCAGGTAGTAGATGTTTCAGATAACCAAAACTTGGATGCCCCAAACGTCGATGCCATAGCCAGATTTTTCGTTCCCTCCCATCACTCTGTATGCAATGAGCATGACCCACGCTAACGTCTTCCATGTAGTATAGGCCCCCCCTTTTAGTACCACGCCCAATTATCTCCTTGGTGAGAATATCCTGAAGAAGACAAAATGTAGGATAAATTAGGACAGCACAATTTAATTCTATAGTAACTTGACTAACAGACAGTAATTTATGCGAGAGTGAAGGGACAAGTAATGTATTCGACAGTTGGAGGGAAGGAGAGAGATACACAGATCCGGCCCTGTGATCGGAGAGACAACCCCATTAGCATTTGCAACACTGGTGCGTCGCGGTGGAGATGTCCTAGTAAAATCGGTAGTTGCAAAAGTCATGTGGTTTGTGGCTCCGGAGTCAAGGAGACAGGCACCACTGTCAACATCACAAGAGGAGGTAACTAAACCAGAACCAAAGTTACCTATATCGGAGAAGGGTCCTGCATCCTGGGAAGACTCAGCCAGGGGAATTAAGGAAAGGTGGGGTTCGGCTAATGCTACAGCCACCTTGCCCGTGTTTACATTCACACCAGCCGAGTCCTTCTTTTTCTTTCTCTGCAACTCATACCACCAATCAGGATAGCCATTTTTTTTTAAAAACAATTCTCACTTGTGTGGCGCTGGTTGCCACAATGGGAACATTTCATTCCATCAGGAACAGTCCGTGACTTAGAGGCTGCAGTGGACTTCCCAGTGGGCTGGCTGGAGACCACAACAGAGGGTGAGGTCGTTGAACTCAATTTCAGCCCTTGGTGGCCAGAACCGCACCAAGAGGCATTGTCAGGGTCACCGATGCTCATGACTGCCTGTCGGAGAGCCTCCCTGCGAACATGAGCATAGGCTTGCTCGATTGAAGGAAATGGGTGCATCTAAAGTACATCGCTGCGGATGTTGTCGAGGCGATCATCAAGACCGTCGAGGAAGGTGTAAACACAATCCTCTTGGAGTAGGTTGTTGTAGTGGTGGGTGTCGGTGACACATTCCATCGGATTCGGACAACGGAAATCGATTTCCCGCCAAAGTCCTTGTAGTTTGGTGTAGAACTTCTCAACAGAGCCGCCAGCTTGTCGCAGGCGAGCCACACGTCGCCGGAGTTCATAGACTTGAGAAGTATCACTGCCATCGAAATAAGTCGTAGCAATGGCATCCCAGACCGATTTTGCAGTGGGAAATCAGATGAAATTGCCAATGAGAGTCGGATCCATAGAGTTTATCAACCATCCTTTGACAATGGCATTATCGGTATGCCATTTTCGAAAGGATGGATCTGCCTGTGGCGGTGGTGGACAGTCGCCGTTGATATAGCCCAGTTTGTCTTTGCCGGAGATATACATCTCGACAATCTAGGACCAAAGGGCATAGTTGGAACCGTCCAACTTGATGCCGATTGGAGCGGTCGCGTTTTCGGTGGTCTGAGTCGGGACCTGGGCTTTGGATAAAGCATCGGTCATTTGGTTAGTAAGGGTGGTGAGGATGGAGTCGGTATGCAGTGGAGGGTCACCGGAGTTGATGTCGGCCATAGCTTGAAGGCACGAATCAAACACGGGAAGCTAAAGTTTTTGCGGGGAGGAAGCCAAGGATTGGATTCCTTGCTCTGATACCATGTCACGTCTTGTATTTCTGTATATTTCAATTTATTTCTTTACATTGAGAGAATACAAATAAATAGGAAAACTTGCAATCCTAATTTTGGTTATACAGATTTCTTCGGCGGAGATCAAGTCATCCCTTGATTGGGGTGAGTCATCCCTTGATTGGGGCGATTCTATATTCACGTCTACAGCTATAACTTTCCTAAGTTGGTTTCTAACAGCTCACGCCAACACAAGCTACTCCTACGGTCCTACCTCCCAGTTTAATAAATGTTCTTCAGAATCCCACCATGGGAGAAAGATTGAAAAAATCCATAGAAATTTGCTTTTGGAAGGAAAACATCCATTAAATAAAAACACCTTTGCCATGGAACACATGAGGCCCACAAGTTCATCTTCTCACATGCGGGAAATTTGTAAATGAACAGGAAAAAAGGGAATTACCTACTGGTGATCTCAGGCTAAAGAGTAGGCCCCTCTCCTTTAAATGGCATTGGAATTTCAACTTGCGCAGGTGGTGGTTGTGGTTAAGATATGAACTTTCTCATAAATGGCATTTTTTGAACTTACCAAGATTGTATCATGAGATAGGAAGCGTGGTATTCAACCTGAGCACGATATGGAATTGAACCAGTGAAACCTCATATGAGTTCTCCGAAGGGACTGCACCTCATGCGAGTTCTCACTTGATTACATCACAATACCAGCAATACAGAAATAACTAACTAAAAGTGGTTAAGATAATAACTACATGAGAGTGGCTGAGGAATTTTTTTGCATGTGATAATCCTACACAATTGACTCGTAGACACTTGCTTTATGAATAAAGATACTAACGTAAGTACCTACTATTTAGCCTCAAGTGGTTACACAGTAGCTGTACGTATGGATGATATCTAAGTTTTGTCCATATGTTCAAAAACCATACATCATTTATTATTGGACAAGGAAATAGCTTTTTGAATGATATGTGGAAAAGCAACTTGTCTCTCAGCCATCATTTATTATTGGACAAGGAAATAGCTTTTTGAATGATATGTGGAAAAGCAACTTGTCTCTCAGTGCCGTATTTCCCTCAATCTATAATGTCTTCTCGATGATAGAATTTGTGTTCTTGATAATATGGGATTAGGGGAAGCATCGTGGTTTTGGGATGGTCATACAGATGGAAAGATGATGAATGGTGCGATTACAATTGGACAGAGTTTCTTTCTCTCCTAGAAGACCGCAATGTATCTTAGTCTTGGTCCTGGCTGCATGGAGGAATTACCTTTTCATCGAAGAATTCCTTCACCCTTCTTTCCTTGAAAGGCACCCTAAACAGCAAGGCATTCGATGAAAAAATGGAGCTCCTTTGAAAGTTGCAACCTTCTGATTTATGGTTATTTCAGATAATATTTTGACATACAATCACATGAACGGTAGAAAGGTAATTAGCGGACACGTGCTTATATATGTGGGTCAACGGTGACTTTGCACTCCACCTTCTACTAAACCGCTCTGATGCAAGACAGTACACATTTGGAGCTTCTTCTTCAGGCTTTTCTTAGCATTAAGTGGATCTCACTCAACATTTGAATACCACTTTTGTTTGAGGGACAAGTGGTGCAAAGGTTATGTCAAACGTTCGGATCTTTAATGATGCTTTGTTGCCAAGAAGATAAATATCTCAACGCTTCATTTGATTTTGTCCTAGAAAGAAGTGGTGATATCCTTTTGGGAGGATATGACCATGTGAAGCTCCATATTTGGCATTGGATAAGGGGTTTTTTTATTATCTTTTATTAATTTTATTTTTTAAATAGATAGGTAAGGTTCGATTAAAAGAGGAAGCGGAAGTCACAATGATTCACATCCGAGGTGGATATGTTTCCACTTAATTTCCGTAGTGATGTTTTAGGATTACTGTATTTTATTTCCTATAGTTTTCCTGGTTCCCTTGAGTTGGTGGGTATCTCATCCTTCATATCCTTATATTGACTTTTTGTCATAATAAAATATTCGTTGCTCGTAAGATTAAAAAAAAAAAAAAGAACATAAAAAGTAATTTTTCACTAGTATCTTCCTTTTCCATCAAGGAAACCTTAGTCCATTACACTGGAGATATGATTATTGTTATTTATAGTCTTTCATTTGTCAGATTCTCAGAGTTCCTCAGGTTTAGTTACTGTTTGACTTGTTCTTCTCAAAAAAAAAAAAAAAAAATTGCTGTTTGACTCGTCAGCCTTTTAAAATGTCAAATCCTTCATCCATGTTAATATGAATTGAAAACTTTCAATCAGAAAAAGGAAAAAAAAAAAAAAATGTTAATTTGTATTAAGGAATTTGTATCTTAAGATGATTTCACCCAGACAACATTGATGGATGTTACACCCAGTTCTTCATTTTTGTGTGGATAGTGTAATCACTATAATTTGTTGTAGGTTTTTTTTTTTTTTTTTCTGTCTTGAAGAATAGTTTCAACTGCTTCATAGATTAACACAGTTTTGACTGACTTTTCATTGTTTTGAGTAACCTGGATTATCTACTGTTTTGTTTAGTGCTAAACAAGGTGAATGCTAACGTAAACATCTCATGAATTGTCTTCCTATGTGGTAGAATAAGAAGGTGTGCACACCTTTTTTGTGCATTATTGGGTTTTCAAATTTTCATTTGCTATCACTTCTATATATGAAATTTAAGGGAACTTTCATGTCATGGCTCTAACCTACACATTTTACATGCATTCAGTGCAGAGGATTGGAAATATGCTGCACAGCAATTTGTGAACAAGCTTCCTGACAAAGTTATTGTGCACCGTGAGTTTTTTTTTTTTCAATATATACATATTAATGTTTTTCTTTACCTTGCAATCATTTATTGAACCTACTTAATGCACATATCTATATTTCTGTATGGGAAGCGACTTGTATCTTACACTTTATAAGTGGAAACATGCGCCCACTTCTTAGAATCTTTTCAATGAGCTTATGATTAATTCAACCCTGTCATGCCACATGCCCTCCAAGCCTCCAAAAGCACTCATCCATAACTCGGTCCAATCAGAGTGCACCCTGCCATTGGATTGATCAAATATAAATATGCTATTTATTCCATTCGACTTAATCGTGTACATGATTCTTATTTTGGTTGAAATGTTTTTTTTTTTTTTTTGCTTACATATGCATTGCTGTGTGATATGAGCTATTTACTTTCATGTATAGTGGGCCCATTATATGGGTTTTGGAGAAGTAGCTATTTGCACTCTCTGTGTGTGGAAAAGTAGAAGCAAGTTATACAGTATGTGCCAAGTAAAAAAAAAAACTCGGACTTGCGGTGTGTGACGACACAGGTCCACTATCCACATGACATTGTCTGCTTTGACTGAAGTGTCACTGCTTTAAAACCCGTTAGGTGGGGTTAAGGCTGTTAAATAGTTAGTTTGCCTCTCCTTTAACGCCTACTCGCCTAGGCGTTTTGGGTGTATTGGTTAGCAATTTGAGATGGTATCAGAGCCAACATGTCCTTGGTTCGAATCCGCTCAGGGCAAAAACGGCCCCATGCTGCGTCTAATGCAGGCGTGTGCTTTGTGCCTAGGCGGTGTCGGTTGATAAGTAATTAGTTGGCCACACCTTTAACGCCTACGCATTTTGGGTGTATTGGATAGGCCAGGTTGCACATATATGGCCATGTTCAAGACGTGGATGTTTTCGATATGGGACTTAGTGTAGTCCAAAGTCCCTTGGGAAACAAGCAAGCCCAGACACGTATGATCTCACTCTCTCCCTCATTAGAAACAGAGTTGTCCTTGGCTCTGGTACCATTTTTTGATGACCTAGGTCCACTATCCACATGATATTGTCTGCTTTGACCGAAGTTTAACGGCTTTAAAATGCGTCATGTGGGGTCAAGACCAGGCTGCACATATATGCCCAGAGTCAAGACTTGGATGTTTCCGATATGGGACTTAGTGTAATCCAAAGTCCCTTGGGAGACGAGCAAGCAAACAAGACAAGAAATCCTAGGCAAGTAGGATCTCACAAGGTGTGACTTGGTTCCTCTCGACTCGAGTTGAGACGGTTGAGTCGCATGGGACTTTGCCGAGTTGGATTGAGTCACCCTCGAGTCCCTAGAACTCCCTAAAAAATATAAAGAAAATCATTAAAAAAGAACGAGTCAGTTCCATGTTGGAAAAATGGAGAAAAGGAAAGAATACCGTAGGAATGCTAGCCATAGTTGCAGTGAGAAACTGCAAGCATTAAGGTAAGGACTGCTGAGGTTGTGGCACTGTGAAGAGGCAGCAAAAACTGCGGAACACCTCAATTCAACGGGAGACCTGAATCTTGAGAATCTAAGGGTTGCAGAAGCTCTTGATCGATAACACTTAGAGAAAGTAAAAAAAGGAAGATGAAAGAGATTAAAGACCTGAGAAGCGAGGATGAGAAAAGGGCTTCATTTGGGGGAGAAAGGGGCTCCATGTTTGACTTCATGTGAGCTTCGCAGCTACATTTCACAACAATGAGGAGTGGAAGATTGATGTTGTGCAAACTACTACGGCCATGGATTAAGTCAGGAAGGAGATGAATTAACTTTACTCTTGTTGTTACAAGGAGGAAGGGGATATTAGATGGTTTGTGGCTTTACCAGGCTCGCATGTGTATTATGGGGTTCCACTTTGATTGGCCCAAAGTCGAGTTTAATTTGAATTTGAGTCTGAGTCGACCCGGACCCAACCGGTAAGGATCGACTCAGAGTTGATTCACCCAACACAACTCATACTTGGCCAAGTTTTAATACCATGGTGCGTGCGTAGTCATGTGTATGTGTTTGTGCATGGGTTTGGGCATGCAGGAACGGATGGTGTGTGCATGTAGCTGCGTGTAGGTACTCTATATGCAAGCATGCTTGTGTGCATATTTTGTCTACATTCGCTCCACGCGTGTGTCCATGGGCATGCATGTGGGTTTGTGATACCATCCAAGCTTTGCATTGTTAGAGAAGACAGATTTGTGGAATGAGTCACACATCCTTTTTGAGGATCGGCCCCCTTAGTATATTGATCTTGTTGCCTAAATTAGTTTACAATTATGCAATCAATCAATTACAGCTGTAAATATCTACAGCTAGGTTTACAGCTATACTCCATGTGATAAAACCCAGTAAAAACCATGTGGGTGAGCTGGTCCTCCCACTGGTCAAGCCGTGCGAAGCCTACTGTTATCCATTTGATATGCTTTGGGCTGGATTTTGGGCTGGATCACTCTTTCTACATGCACCCCTCAATGTAACCCACCCACTCCCTCCCCCACCCCGACCTTGCCAGGATTCCTCTCCGTTGGCCTCATCTCCTTTGTGAAAAAGTGTCGCAGCCTCACAGGGGTGCCACAAGGCACCTCTCACACCCCCAATATACCATAGAGGGACGTTATAGATCTTACTTACATATAGATGTATATATAGAGGCATTTTTAGGTGCATACATGCTCATCCAAGCAATTTGCACACAACCTTGTGGGGCCCACCTGGGGGCATGTCAATTCATGGGAAGTTGGGAGTCAATAGATCTGGATGTGATTGTTATGAAAAAAAAAAAGGATCTGGATGTGACCCACTTGTGTGCAAAAGTTCCAGTCCATTTGGTGATCCTAACCCCCTAACCCCTTGATCTTTGGCCCTCAAGGTTAACAGTTTTAGAATACATCATTGCTTAAAATAAAATAAAATCAATCCAACAGTTAGTCCCATTCGGACAGGTGTAAAAAGCATTTGATCGGTGACGATGTGCGCACAATACGTGGAGTGTTTTTTTTCCTTTTCTTTTTTTTTTCGGGGTTTTTTGGGGGGGGGGGGGGGGGGGGGTATGTGTTTTTGATTGTGTGTTTTCCTATGATGTTTTTGATTGTGTGTTTTCCTATTCAGATTTTGATCTGTACACATCTAAGCTATTTGCGCACGAGCACAACTAGAATTCTCTCTCTCTCTCTCTCTCTCTACATACACACACATATATGGTATATATGGTTGGGGCAAGGCTTTGATGATGATAATGTATATATATGAGCACATGTGTATACACAAGTATTTTGCAATTCACTTCACAAACTTTTCTTTATGTTGATTCTTTGCTATGATCTACAACAAAAGCATGAGATTTCATCCTTTTTCTTTTCTACACTTGCCCAATCATATTGAGTTTTCTGGAGCATTGATTGTTTCTTCTTTGCTTTGATTGGATATCAAGATTGTCATTTTCCCTTTTTCTTCTATGCTGTCTTTTTTCGCTAGTATTTGTTATTCAATTCTTGTCATCTTATGTGTTGTCGTCTTCCGTTGATGATTTGACTGCTTGCAAATTTGTTTATTATACTTAATCATTTGTTTCATATATCAATAGTTTATGCAAGTTTTTGCCTTTCTTTTTTTCTAGTTTGCAATGAATTCTAATGTAAGGGTGTTATTTTGAATAATTAAATTTGCTTATCTGTTTTTCTGTTTTTTCTTAATTAAATATTTTCAAGCAGGCAGTGAGTGCAACTATTCGAGATTGACTTTTGATGGTGTTGACTTAATGGGAGAGAGGCTAGCAGAAGAGGTATTTAATTTTGATTAGTCCCTCCTGTATATATTTTGATAGGATACGACTAGGGTTTGTGATAAGATTCTTACCACTCTTGCTTCTTTTTGTATCTTCTTTTGTTGTGGACACTTTCAACCGCAAAGTTATTTTCAATGCTTCGGTTACAACTATGGTCGTATTTTTCAAACTTTATTCACCACCACCACCACCATCATCATCATAATCAGCTCTGTGATTACTACTTTTCCATTGAACCCTATTTAAACTCATATGTTGTCACTAGTAATGTCTTTTTTGACTACTTCATCCAATTGTTTATTAGTCTCCTTTTTATTTCTTAACACTTCTTTGCTAAGGTTTGTATGTTTGGATATGTGCCGAAACCATCTCACATGATGTTCCTTGATTTTTCCTTCTGCTGGAGCCACCTGTAGATTTCCTCTTGTATACTTATTTCTGATATTCCCATCCAACCTTATTTAAACTCATGTTCTTTGCCACTACCCAATTAATGACTTTTTTTACTACGTCATCCAAGTCTTTATTAGTCTCCTTTTAATTCCTTACTTCCTTAGTACTTCACTTCTTTGCTCACATTTGTATTTTTGGATATGTGCGGAAACCATCTCAAATGTTGTTCCTTGATTTTCTCTTCTACTGGAGCCACCTGTAGATTTTCTCATGCCACCCGTAGATTTCCTCATATATACTCATTTATAATCCTATCCTTTCTCGTTTCTCCATCTTAGCATGCTCAACTTATTGTTATTTTGGTTACCCAGCATCAAGTTCTATATAGCAATGCAGGTCTAACTGGTTGCCTTACAGCCCCTTTTATCAATGTGGCAATAAGCGAATGCGCAACACTTATCTGTCTTCTCCCCTTTGTCGACACATTGGAGATCTTCTCTGTGATGTGAAACTCAAGCCCTCCTTTTTGTTCTATGGTCTCCTCCCATATGTCAATATCCATTGAACTATGTCATTTAGTCATTTTCAGGTTTGACCAACTTATCTTTTATATTCTAAGATCCACTAAACTTCCACTTCATTTTGTTTAGCAATGATGAGTTTTGTGGTACCACCCTCAACTAATCATGAACAGTCCAAATTCATGCATTGTCTTTTTTTCTTTTTTGTATTGGTAAGTTCATGCATAATTCGCCCCAAGTGAACTGCCACAATCTACATTGGGATTGTCAATATTTTGGTAATATGTATCCCGCTTGTTTATCTTAACCATTCTTTTTTTTTTTTTTCCTGAATGGTCTCTGTATCATTCATATTGCCCTTCCTTTTATTGTATCTTTGGTTGTTATGTCTAGGATTTGCTTCACTCTCATGATCAAGCATAACCTTTTACGGTGGGGATCTCCTAATCTTTGTGGTTTATCTTGACGGCACCCTTTTGATCTTTGGCCGCGCACACCACCCCCACCACCCCCCCCGGCTCTCCCTCTCTCCCAATAAATTCCGAGCTTGGGTTGGGTAAATTTTGGCTAAAATCAGAAACACTTTTCCGTGGATGTGGACAATTGCACTGCTTTTGATGCTCACCAAATGATGGAAAAAAGGCTTTCCGTGGAAAAACTTTCTGCCTTTCCTTTTTGTTTCTGTAGAAAAGCGGTTAGATAAATGCACCCTAAAGATGCCAGAATAACTTGTAGTTATGATATATACCCGTCAGTGCAGTTATTTATTCAAAGAACATTGTGATACACTTTCCTATTATATTCGTCAATCGTCCATCTGGATCGGTAATATGAGTTTTTAACAGTTACCTTCCAAATATTTCCTATAATTTTGAACTTCTATAAGGGAATTTTGCAGCTTTCCTTAGTTCTTTGTGTTGTGCTTATCTTTCTTCATGCCATGAACTATATGTTGTGTTTGAATATTAGGATAAACTATTATATTAGATGATTCATCTGACTTTTTGTTTGAGAAGATTTATCTGACCTTTGTTAGATGTAGGTATTGTCTGTTGTTAGACGTAGGCCAGGAGTGCAGAAGGTATCATTTGTGGCTCACTCGTTAGGTGGCTTAGTAGCTAGGTATGCTGTTGGAAGGCTTTATGCACCGGTTTCAGATAGGGAGGTTATGGTTGTTACTGGAAATTGCTCAAGTAAGGAGAATTTGAGCTATGCAACACAATGTCTTGAAAAGCATCAAGAAAGTAGGGTTGCCGGGTTAGAGCCTATGAATTTCATAACATTTGCGTCACCCCATCTTGGTTCGTGGGGTCATAAACAGGTAGGTGATTTTTTTTGTTCTTTTAAAAAAGAGTTATTATCATGTAGAATAAAGAATGCTATTATATTGTATGCTATTTGTCAATTAAACACTGTTATGTTTTGCATGCCACATACACTGTTCTTGCATAATTAAATACTAACTTGAAGATGCTTTGAATAAAGATCATTTCTTCAATTGGATAAATTAAAGATTTGAAAGTAGTTATATGCAACATCTTGGATTGTGGGATGATAGAGAACTTAAAAAGGGATCAGTGGAGAAGTAGAAGTCACAGCCAGCCCAGATTAATGGGATAAGGCTTCAGCAATGATGATTCAGATGTCAAAACCTGTGCACCATGTGCGTACTAAACATATTCAAGTCAATTGCAACTTTATGAAGATTTCTTCCAAGGATATTTGAATGCTCTGCCAAGAATCTCAGGATCAACTGAGAATGTCCTAAGTATCATTTGCAAAGATTTTTTTCAGAGGCACTAAAAAAAGAGAATTTTTATTTCAAGAAATCTCTTATTACTGAAGGAGATTTCCATCGAGATCCTGCTTTATAAAAAGATTTCTTTTATTTGGATATGGACGGGAAATCTCCTTCAGTCATGATTCTGGAGTACTGGGAATTTTGCATTTCTCTAGAATTAGATATCTCCTTTTTTCTGGAATTCTATGGATCCAAACTGCATTCTGTACTACTGAATGTAACAAAATGTTAAACAAATGAACATTCTCTTATAGAACTGGGCTAAGCTCATCAGTTTCAATCAATTAGTTTTCCCAGTAAGATATTGCATTGATTTTTATCAGAAAATGAATCATAGACTACTTTAATACATGATCAATGATTGTTTCTCTTTGGCTGATTTGTGTTATTATCTTGATGTTAATCTTTCTTTTTTCTTTCGAATGTTTTGAGCCAACTGGTCTTGCTATTTAATGTCTGCCATGATAAAAAAAAAAAGAAAAAAGAGAGAGTTAGTAATGACTCCTACAATATCTTATTAGCTATGCTTAAGATAATTGCAATTAATTCTATGCTGTCTAAACAGTGGAAAATTTTCTCTTCTCATGTCTTTTTTCCCCATATTTTTTCCTCTACTGTTTCATGTTTTCGCAGCTACCTTTTCTTTGCGGTCTTCCATTTTTGGAGAGAAGGGCATCTCAAACTGCACATTGGATTGTTGGGAGGACCGGAAAGCATCTCTTCCTCACTGATAATGATGAAGGCCGGCCTCCACTACTCCTTCAAATGGTCAATGACTGTGATGACCTCAAATTCATGTGAGAACTATAATTTTTCGTTATTGTAGAGAACACTCAGAAGAAACTATAACACACAAGCTTGAATGAAAAGTACTTAATTCATTGATAACAAACTGCAGGCTTATATAGCCTTTTACAAAGAGATAAAATCAAAAATAACAACCCACGTTTGCAACACCCTAAACGTGGTAACAGACTAAGAGGAATTCGTCAAAGCACAAACAACTAGTCCCTAAAGAATAGGACTTATTAATAGACTGATTAACTAAAAGATCGGAATAATAAACTGTTAACCTCTAACAGTCTATCATTCCCTCCCTTTACTGTATGCAGAATGCATTTAGTTTATATTAGGAACTTCACACACGCCCAGCAAACTACGAAGCTTCAAAAACACCTCCAACCTGAGCGGCTTCGTCATAATGTCAGCTACCTGGTCTTGAGTATTACAACGACTCAAATCAATCACACCATCTTTTACCATTTCACGAAGAAAATGAAACCTGATGTCAATGTGCTTGCTTCTGCCGTGAAGAACAGGATTCTTGGAGAGTTTTATAGTTGAACTATTATCACACAGAATTGTAGTGCATTTCTCCTGCACGTAACCAAGCTGCTCTAAAACTCTTCTTAACCAAACACACTGACAAGCGCATGAGGCAGCAGCGATGTACTCGGCTTCAGTGGTGGATAAGCTAACTACAGGCTGCTTTTTGGATGACCATGACACCGCTCCAGAACTAAACATGAATACATACCCTGAAGTACTCTTGCGATCATCTACATCTCCTGCAAAATCACTATCTGAATAGGCTGTGAGTTGCTTACAGCCTCTTTTCTTGTAGAAAATCCCTAGATCAGTTGTTCCCTTCAAATATCTAAGTAATCTTTTTGCTGCCAACCAGTGTTGCTCTGTAGGACACGACATGAACCTGCTGATAAGACTCACACCATACATCAAATCAGGTCTGGTTGCAGTTAAATACATAAGACTGCCAACCACCTGCTTAAACACACTTGCATCAACCTTAGCTCCTTTCTCGTCCTTTGACGATTTGCAACCTGGAACTATGGGGTTCTTCACCAAGTTGCTTATGGCCATGCCAAATGTTTCTAAAACTTCATGAGCATACTTTCTTTGACACACATAAATCCCATCAGAATTTTGTAGTACTTCAACCCCCGGAAAATATCTCATCTTTCCCAAGTCAGACATATCAAATTCTAACATCATCGACTTTTTAAACTCTTCACACATGCTCTTGTCATTCCCAGTAAAAATTAAATCATCAACATAAAGACTGACAATTAAGAGCTTACCTCCTTCCTTCGACTTTGTGAATAGGGTGTGTTCACAATGACACTTTTCGAAGCCTTCTTTAGAAAAGTAGGCCTCAATTTTGTTGTACCAAGCTCGTGGAGCTTGTTTGAGGCCATGCAGCACCTTATTCAGCTTGCAAACCTTGTGTTCCTCGCCCTTCTTCTCATATCCCTGAGGCTGTTGGACAAACACTTCCTCACTAAGCTCACCATGCAGAAATGCGCCCTTCACATCAAGCTGAAAGAGACTCCAACCTTCTTGAGCTGCTAGGGCAATTACCAAACGTATGGTATCTAGTCTTGCAACTGGAGCATACATAAACTTCTGTGTAATCAATCCCATATTGTTGTGCATATCCCTTTGCCACAAGTCTAGCCTTGCACTTGTCTATCTCACCACTTTCATTGAGTTTTGTTTTAAAAACCCATTTAACCCCAATGGTCTTCACTCCGTCAGGTAGGATAGTCAGATCCCATGTTTTATTGTGTTCAATAGCCTCAATCTCTGCATTCATGGCATCTCTCCATTTCTTGCTCTTCACAGCTTCCTCGAAAGTAATGGGATCAGCTTCTGTGAGAATCATCATGGCACTCAAGTCTTCTTCTTCTGACAAACCCTCTCCGGTTTCATAATCTTGCATCCAAAGTGGAACTCGTCTTGCCCTCCCTTCAACTGGACCCGAGAAATTCTCATCATGTGACTCACTGGAAGGTGAGCTAGTGCCACTTGAACCAGCTCCATTTGTGCCATTTGAGTCATCTTCTTCATTCTCGTTCACTTCTGCTCCAAGTTCCCCTTCATTCTCAGCTTCATCATCTTCTTCTTCACTATCACCCCACTTTAACACATCCGAAGCCATTTCTGCCCTGCTTATGTCCCAATTCCAGCCCTTGTTCTCCTAAAAAAAAAACATCCCTACTAACAATTATCTTCTTAGAGACCGGATCAAACAATCTATAAGCTTTCGACTCATCGCTCACTCCCAATAAAACACACTGAATGCTTTTGTCATCCAACTTGATTCTTTTCTGGTCTGGTACATGCACATGAGCCAAGCACCCAAAAACTTTGAAATACTCTACTCTAGGCTTCATACCACTCCATGCTTCCTCTGGAGTTCTATTTTGCACAGCTAAAGTAGGGCACCTGTTGAGGACATGCACACACCATCTCACAGCTTCTGGCCAGAAAGTCTTTGGAACCTGCTTCTCAGTGAGCATGCAACGCACCAAATTCATCACAGTCCTATTCTTCCTCTCAGCAACTCCGTTTTGCTGAGGAGTTTAGGCTGTGGTTAATTGTCTGGTTATGCCACTTGCCTTACAAAACTCCCCAAACTCATTTGAGGTGAACTCACCACCTCTGTCAGTCCTTAAACATTTAAGGTAGGCACCTGTTTCTTTTTCAATGCGAGCCTTATAATTTCTAAACATGGTAAAAGCCTCTGATTTTTCATGTAAGAAGTAAATCCAAGTCTTACGACTAAAGTCATCGATAAAACTCAAGAAATACCTCTTGTTGCTGTTTGATGCAGGCTTTATAGGGCCACATATATCGGCATGTACCAGCTCCAGCTTCTGTGACGCCCTCCATAGACTTTTTTTTGGAATGGATTCCCTGTGCTGCTTTCCAACCAAACATGCTCTGCATAACTTTGCAGAAGTTTTAAGAGAAGGCAAACCACTGACCATCCTTTTGTATTGAAGGGTTCTCAACCCTTTGAAGCTCAAGTGTCCGAATCTGCAGTGCCATAAATAACTCTTATTCTCTGTCACAGCTTGAAAACAAGTAGTAGCTTTAGGCATCATCGCTGCGAGCACAACAAACATCCTGTTCGCGCTCATCTCTGACTGAATAATTAGACCCTTACTAGGATGAAAAACTTTGCACTCCCCATGTTGAATCAGAATTGCCACACCTTTTTCTTGCAGCTGCCCCATACTTAACAGGTTATATTTCAACTCAGGAATGTAATAGACATCAGAAATTACCTGAGTGATTCCATTCACTTGCATTCGAACGTTTCCTTTCCCCACAACTGCCATCCTTGAGTTGTCGCCTAGTTTCACAGTTTGCCTGAATTGAACATCCAAATCCGAGAACCATTCTTTATTCCCACTCATATGATTACTACATCCTGAATCGAGGAACCAGACCTCTTCTTTCTTAGCATGGTTAAGCTCTACATAGGACATTAATAGCAGCTCTTCTCCTTCATCTAGTTTTGCGTAGTTGGCTCCCTTCTCCCAACTGGGACACTCATACTGAAAGTGTCCTAATTTGTGACACTGAAAGCACTCGATAGTGGCCTTGTTGAAAGGTTGTCTGCCACGACCTCTTCCTCTTCCTCTGAAGACCCCTCGACCTCTTCCTCTGCTAGCGTTGTCTTCATGAGTGACCTAGAGAGCCTGCTCCTCTCCTCGATGACCATTCATTCTTTGTTCATGGACCAGCAAACTGCTCTGCAGCTCGTCAATGGTCAGTGTGTTCAAATCATTGGATTCTTCAATGGAGCAAACCACAGAATCAAATTTTGAAGTCATGGACCTCAAAACTTTCTCATTGATGATGGTTTGGCTCATTGTCTCACTATGAGCCTTCATTTTGTAGGCGATAGTGAGAGTACGAGCAAAGAAATTATCAACAGTCTCGCCCTCCATATGGAGAGTCTCAAAGTCCCTCCGAAGTGCTTGCAACTGTGCCCTCTTCACCTTGGTAGAGCCTTGGTATTTCTGTTTCATGGAGTACCAAATACTCTTTGATGTGTCTCTGTCGAGTATAGTCTCCATGATATTCCGATCTATAGCTTGAAAAAGGTAATTCTTTACCTTTAAGTCCTTCAGCTTCTGCCCCTCGATCAATTTGTGTTGTGCTTCTGCCTGGTCCTCGATCGATTTGTGTTGTGCTTCTGTTGCCACCACTGTAGATGGCTCAGCCCCCTGTGTCACCACCACCGAAATCCCATTCTCTATGAGATCCCAATATTCCTTGGACCAGAGAAAGTTCTCCATCAACATCGCCCAATGATCGTAATGTCCATCAAATTTGGGAATGGCCGGCTGCACAAAACCACTGCTATTGCTCTCCGCCATTCTGCTTGACACCCTTACTCTGAAAGAAAACTGTGGTTCCTTTCCACACACACACTCACAATCAGGCCCCCTGTGATGATGCTCTGAAACCAATTGTAGAGAACACTCAGAAGAAACTATAACACACAAGCTTGAATGAAAAGTACTTAATTCATTGATAACAAACTGCAGGCTTATATAGCCTTTTACAAAGAGATAAAATAAAAAATTACAACCCACGTTTGCAACACCCTAAAACGTGGTAACAGACTAAGAGGAATTCGTCAAAGCACAAACAACTAGTCCCTAAAGAATAGGACTTATTAACAGACTGATTAACTAAAAGATCGGAATAATAAACTGTTAATCTCTAACAGTCTATCAGTTATACTCTTACAAAATTGACGTTCTAAATTCCTGCACGTATCTATACAAATTCATGCCTCATATGCAATTATGCCTTTTGCAGATCAGGTTTACGTTCTTTCAAGCGCCGTGTTGCCTATGCCAATGCAAACTTTGACCGTATCCTATTTCATAAGTCAATAATTCACCTCTCTCAGATTTAAGATTTTTGCTAGTGAAAATGTATTTGCCTGGTCTGTAAATTTTGTATCAGTGTAGTTCCGTAACTAACTGAAGATATTGTAGGGTGGAGAACATCATCAATCCGTCGTCAGCATGAACTTCCAAAGGTTTGTTTGGTTACTGTCTAACGGACTTCTCTAATATTCTTATACATGTCTATGATTAATATGCTCCCTTTGTATCACTAACACGTATTCTTTCCTCCCTTTCTACAAACAGTATCATCTTCTTGTAAAGGATCACAAATATCCGCATATTGTGTATGTAGAGAGAGAAAAATCTGAGATGCGTCCAGTTGCATCTTCCTACGTTGGAGGCCAACCAATCGACCTGGAAGGTTTATCAACTTCTCTATTGTTGCTTTGATTAACTATAGGACTTCTCAAACTGGTTTTACTTCTGAAATTTCTTTCTTTTATGTGGGTTTTAAATTAAAAAAAATTAACTTTTGATTTTTGATTTTGGAGGCTATTAAGTATGTTTCATTAGAGAAATATACAAAGTACAAGTGTTGAGACAACTATATGATAAAAGAGATTTATATTTACAATATGCACAAAAAAGATATTGCACATCAGCACTGGCCCAACTAGGGTTCTAAACAGCTAGTGGGCCTGTCTAGTAAAATGAAGTGAGGTGAAAGGTCAAATTAAGAGATAACAGAAGAAGAGGGGTCAAATCAAAAGGTGTGGCGTCTTTTCATTTAGTGAGATGAGAATGTAACTTTTTGACTTTTTTTTTTTTTTTTTAAAGGAGGCTTTTTTGTCATTTAGTGGCATTGGAAAGTAACTTTTTGAATTTTTTTTTATTTTTTTTTGTAAAATGTAGAGTTGTTTTTTTAAAAATTTGGTACTTTTGGATATGACCCCTCCTCTTTTATTGTCTCTTGAAATGACCATTCACCACACTTCACTAATAAAATGAAGTTACCAAACCGGCCTAGCCAGATTAGATCCAGCCATCTATGATGCATAGATACGGCATGGATACGGCAAGGACACGCCATAGACACGGTAGGGACATGGATTTAACACATAAAAAGTGAAGTATCGAATACGATACGACATGATACGTTGTCCATTTTGAAGTATCCGTGCATCATAGCCAGCCATACCCAGTCCCAACAATTATGTACATAGCTTGGTCACCATCCAGATTGGACCATATCCTAAGATCCATACCCAAATACGAGATTGATGCAGGACAGGCCCATGGGTCGACCCACCAATGGGCCCAACCCAGTTATCCTGTCCAAGCCTTTGGGCCCAACCCATGGCCATCAGAGATCGAGAGAAACTCAATTTTGCCATGTCTGGTGAAACTCCCAAAGCCTTTGCTAGTTCACTGACGGGTTCAGTGGCACAGGCAACCTTGGGTCGATTCCCCCACTCTTATGGTTGGTGTTCCATTCCCATGCCAATGAGGCAATAAACAGGAAAAAAAGAGAAAAAAGCCTTGCCTTGATTAAAAAGCCCCGTGAACCTTGATTTCCATTAATAAGGGATAGGGTAGACCACTAAGTTGATGGCATTGACCAGCTGGGATGAAGGTTTGATGGTCTTGGTTATGAATCCTGGTTGGGATGTGACAAGAGAGGCAATCCATCATTTTTTTTTCCTTGGATTATATATATATATATAGTTTTTGTGTGTGACATGTGAGTTACACGAGGGGCTAGGCTGTGTGGAGACTAGAGAGTGATGAGAGAGGAAGAATGGTGAGGATTTAGAGGAGGTGATGGTTCAGCTGTTGGAGATGAACTCTGAGAGAATGGGGAGGAGGGGTGTGTGTGTGTGTGTTGGAGAGGGGGGGCGGGGGTGGGGGCGGGTTTCCTTGTCCTGACATGTGTAACATGTCACACGAGGGGTTAGGCTGTGTAGTGTCAATAATAGATGCGGCGCATAGGTTTCCTTGTCCTGACATGTGTAACATGTCACACGAGGGGTTAGGCTGTTTATTGTCAATAATAGACACATGGAAAGAAAAGAAGTATTTGGTGGAAATTTTTTTGTGGGCCCCAAACGTGTACCCCTTAGGGTTCATTCATTCTCATTATATGAGGGTTGATGACCCTATTATTAGTATCGTAATACAATCAAGATCCTAAGTTATAGCTACTTAATATAGAAAGTGTACATGTATTATGACTTTACTAATTCCTAAATTATTGTCTGGAAATGCAGTCTTGCAGAGCACAGGAACTTCATATTTTAATTACAACCTTTTAGTTGAAGACTAATGAACAACTTATCCTAGAAACCTTGACTTTCTTCTCTTACTTCCTCTCTAAATGTAAATTCATGCTCCAAATTTTAACCTATATATAAGCTAAGATCTAAAAGGGGAAGAAACTTGTGAGGTGTATTCCATATGTTGGAAACATTGAAGTGCCCTTGCTCGGATCCATTGATCTGAGTTTAATTTGTGTTTTTCCACCACAAGTATGCTTGGTCTTCTGTAGAACAATCTCCCGGACATTCCTTATTCTAGAACTACTAAAGAACAGAAGAAACTGAAACGCTGGATTCCTTATTTGCCTTCATGTTCTATGTTTGTTTAGCAGTTCATTGGTACAGCTGATACACATTGAATGTGTCGGTCCATATAGGCTATTTTTCAAGGCGCCTGATACATCGCAATGTTTTGTATCGGGGGCATGAATCTGATACATATCACATCATATACTCTTTCCAAACGATACACATCATGGTATTTAAATCATGATGAATAAATATCAAGATATCTATTTAGAACATGATTGGGAGAGTGAGTGGATTTGCTTGAGAGGGAGACTGAAGTGCCAAAAAAAAAAACAAACAAACAAAAAGAGAAGTCTTGTCAGGTTATATACTACAGAAAACTGTCACGTCCCAAATCTGGGGCCCATTCAGATTCCGGATCATGACTAATAAGCGGCATAAACCAACATAAACTAAACCCATGACATTTGAATCATTCCGGCATCTTATTTGAAATAAATAGTAACCATTATTAAGTCCACAACTAAAGGAAAACTTAAACATTATTGAATAACACTAAACAAGTCTAACTGAAATAAAATAAAGTTGATCAAGTTCAGATCTAGATAAAATGGAGAAGGCTAGTCCTCAAAAGTCCACTAGTGAAGCGCCTCTCAGCCATGGATGTCAAAATCCAGTTCTTTGATTATCGTGGACTGCATAGTCTCCTACATGCTGGTTACCTGCTATGGACAAACCAGGGATTAGTATGAACTGAGTGAAAGGAAATTTCTAATTACTTGTGTATTGATGTGTGTGTAAACAACATAAACTTAATAAAATGCACAATTTAAATATGGTGCAATGTAAGATCTAAGTTCATCACATGGTTAAGGTCACATCCGATGACTACCAACTAACTGCTTGGCAGCACCTGCCCACAACAATTGCACCCAAGATGTCATTCGAAACATATGCATCACGTGGATGCCTCCCAAAGCATATACATTCCCAAAGATACCTCCCATGACCTCATGTACACAACAGAATGACCATAATGGTCCAAAATCACCATATGAGAACCACCCTTCCAACAATCTGACCTTAGTCCATACTCGCCCCAAATGGCCTTTGTATAACGAGGTCACCTTATATTGTGCTGGTAGCCTAGGGGTGTCCAGAGGGTACTAAATAACAATTAGGCTGGACTGATTTGTGTTGTATGCCTAACATTGTAGATCCCTACCTCTGTAGGGAAATAACTCTGAAATCAGTTCCATACTCCCTACTCTGAATTTCACTTGCCCTGAGGCCCCTGACCGGATCATTATTGGTATTCAGTAGTGTATGGTAGGTTCCATAATTAATACCCTTATGGATTTGAGATACCACTAGTAACTCTAATTAACGAAAGTGATTTCATCTCTGGTCACCATATCAACTGTTGACAAAATATATGAAAACAGAAGTTCATCCATATGAGAACCATATTAAACAACTTGATACATGAATGATAACATAAAACACCAGCCACAAAAATACAGATAATCAGGTTATCTGTTATACATATTCAGTTACAATATCACCAATTCCATTATTATAGACTTCAATCAATAACTTAACTCAAATCGAGAAACTGGCCATTGAACCAAGGTCAAAACTAGGGCTTTTATTTAAGTTACGGTCCCCATCCCTATTTGGTTGTGTCAGGCTTATCGCTAGCATATTAGGCTCCATCATTACTCATGTATAAAAATTCAGATTTCACTATAATGTACTACAGCAGACTGGCATCGTAAAAATAAGAATGGATCATAACAGAACAGTTTATAATCAGGTTATAAGAGGATTTTAGCTCTGAAATAATAAGAATAATATTGCGACATGAATACAATAGGGCTGTCTTACATTCGGACAGCCTACACACACAGATTTGGGTTTGGCCAATTGGGGCAGAGCCATTCCTATGGTTATGTTCTCAATCAGAACCTTGATATGGGGTTTGATTAAGTCGAAAATCCAATATTTGGGGTTCAGTCAACCCATAAATCCCCATTCTTAGGTTTGGCTATGGAGATATAGTCCTTATGGAGATCTAGTCCATATGGGTTTTCCATTACATATATTTCATAAACAATACATCCTAGCATGGATTCAAGTCTGAAGCTAATAGATCTATACGCTTAGTGCTGCAAAAGATGATAAATACCACCAAGACAGTTATTTCAAGATCTCCACTCACCTTGTATAAAACTTAGTCCCTCTGTTAACATGGGGTATACTATAGGTATCACGACTTGATGTGTGGGGCCCTATCAGATTCTGAATTGTGACTCTTGGACATCACACGCCATGCATAGGTTAAATAAAAATCATATTAAAGAATCAAGCATTTACCTACTTAAACCAATCTTTCATTAAAGAGTCCAATTTAACAATAAAGAAAACATCAATTCCAAATAAAACTATGAAAAATCCCATACATAATCATCAAGTTTAATATCACTAAAAGTAAATCAACTAAAACTTTAGAGGCTAATCCCTTGAAGCTAATAAGTCTTGTACTGCTTTCTCAGCCACACATGTCGAAGCCTATGGGCTGATTGTCACCATACTCCTGTTCACCCATGTCCCAATTACCTGAAGGGGGTAGCCACTTATCAATACATACTGGTGAATGAATTTCCTACTCTAGCATGCATACAAAATAATAGATACATATAGTTCACAAAATTAATCATAAAAGAAACAGCAATGGAAGTCACCAAAAATATCCGTTCTGATTACTGTCTCACAAGAGTGATTATTATCATTTTCCATCGTATATGTCTTAGAGACAACGAAAGTGTGAATCATCTCCTCCTTAACATTAGTATGGTTAGAGAGGTTTAGCTTGCGGTCCTGTCATGGTTCGAGATCCATTTTGGTGTAATTAGAGGATATTAATGCCCATTTCAATACTTGAGACAACGCTTCAAGTTCATCAGAGGTAAAATTCTCTGGATACTCTCCCTTGTTGTGACAATTTGATTTGTATGGAAAGAGCAGAATTATAGATGCTTAGTGCGTAGACCATAAAGCCATGTGCTTGTTAGGTTTGATTGGTAGCATTTGAAGGCAAGTTTTCTCTTGGGCATTGGTACTGAACTATCCGTGGAGGTTTCAGCGGACATCTTGGACCTGAAGGGTTGAGGTAATAGAAGATCATAGAGTTTCCACTATCCAGCTCATCTATTGTTTGGAAGGAGAGGACCAATAGATGCTTTAACAGGTGACAGAGAGCACTCATGTGCTCAGTTGGGTTTAGTTAGTTGCATTGGAAGGCAAGTCATTTGATGAAATTCATCACTGACCCATTTTGTGGGTTCCAGTGGGCATCTCGGACTGGAAGTGGATTCAGATGGTGGGAGTCATAAAATTGTCGCTGTCACACCTCTTGGTCTCTGATCCACCGCTAGTGTGGTGGAAGCTGAACTTGATGCTTGTGCATTTGTAATTTGGGTGAGGTAGGGGTTGGAAGGCTTGTCAGTAATTTGGAGGTGATAGTCTACTTTTGGAACATTAACATCCATTAACATTTATGTCTTCTTCTTCTTCTTGTTTTTTTTTTCTTAGTTAATATGTCAATAACATCAGTGAGATTTGGTCTTCCAACATCAGTTCATTGTGCTTATTTATGCGAAGAGATCTAGAGAATGTTGTTGTTTCTCTTCCATCCTAACTTACACAGCTTTTGATGATCCTTTTTCTGTAAAATATGCAGAGGAGATGATTAGGGGTCTCAATCAAGTTTCATGGGAACGTGTGGATGTAAGCTTTCTGAAAAGTAGACAAAGATATACTGCCCACAATACCATCCAGGCAAGGGTTTCTACTGATTGGTTGTCCAATATGCCACACTAATATCTTTTTTAGTTTCTTCCTACATTGCATATAAATCTTGATACAAGCATATATATAACATAAATCCAAAATTTGGTTCCCTCCGTATATTTATTTGATCTCTTCAATTTACATTTTTATTTATATTTTTAAAGATATGCTTTATATGGGATATATTTGCTATGTTTATCATGTTTTAGTGGAAGAGTTAGGTTCAACTTAACACTCTGTAAAACCAATTCCAGCTGGATTAGTATCTTCTTCGTAGGTAGCATAGTTATCAATTCCGTTCCAGTTACCGTTTCTGTTTGACCCTGTAGTGGAATGTTTCGGCATTCCAATCAATTTTGGTATTCCGTTCCGGAAAAGACGCGATTGAAAAATGAAAAAACAATTATAAAAGAATACCTAGAATTGAAAAAATAGTTGAATGGTAAAATATTACTAAAAATGCATACTTACATTGCTTAAATTAAACTACACTACAATTGACCATTTTCTAGTTTTCACTACATATGGATGGAAGTATGAAACCTCGGCCGGAATGGGGTGGAATTAGTCCGGAATTGGAGCCGGAATTGGGACCGGAACATTCCGGAATTGGGACTGGAATGTTCCGGAATTAACGACTATGGCAGGTAGCAATAAAATCAATAATTAAAAAACCCCCCTTGGCACAGTCCAAGATTGTTCTAGTTCTAGGAAGCAGTGAAAAAGTCTAAAATATTTGTTTTGACAGATTTCATAATAATGACTACTATGACAACAATAATAATCATCATAATGTTTCTTTATTGTTTTCTCCTTTCAAGTAATACTTCGGCAATCCAACACATTTTTGTTAGTTCTTCCACTTTTATATGAACATCCATAGCCAATAATCTGTACCGTGTTGTTAATCTCTCTCTTAGAATGCCTTGACAAATATCTTGTTCTACTAATAGAAAGTTTCATCTACTTAACTGAATGTGCTGCAGAGGAAAATGTTCTTCAAAAGGTTAGATTGTTTGTCTTAGGCTGTTTGGAATTTGCATTTTCTAGTGCCTTTTTCACTATGAAAGTATTCAGCTGTTTTACTTAAATCTCAGTTCTCCATCATTTCTAATGTCAAATTTCTATTCCTGATCTATGAGGAAATGCGACATTCTCATAGTTCAAATGAATCAAACTAAGCTTCCTTGTTTGCTAGTATAGCTACACACTACATACTGGAATAGTGATATAGTGATTATTGGTCTATGGGTTGCTAATATAGAAAGTAATAATTTAAAAAAAAAAAAAAATTTGGGGAAATTTTTTGACTCCAACAGTATATTGCATCTATAGACGATAAAAAAATTGAAGACTTGGTCTGGCCAGATAAAGCAAGATTTGACCCCTGTAAATGACTTCAAAGGGACAATATCTAATTACCATACCAATCTTCCTGCCAAGAGCTTTCTGGTGATATATAATAATTGGAAATCCACATATGGATAAACTAAATGGGTCAAAAGAGAGGAAAACAAGTGGGACTGCCCCGACATTTCATCCCCAACTCCCATATAGATGACTTTAAATGGGTAAAAACTAGCCACTATTTCGATCTGCTTGTCAAGAGCTTTATACAATATGTGAAAATCTGATTAAAGAATAAAAAGTTATGACCTTCAGAAAGCACTGCAAACTACAAAGAGGAGGAAGGGCCTGTCTCCCAGCATCAGCAACAGGCATTAGGGTGCCTCTGGGACTGGCGTAAGGTGCCCAAGAAGGACCTTCCATGAGGTTGGCTTCCCTATTTTTGGTCCAACACTTCCCATAACCTTTTTCTTCCACTCCAAGCCACTCAAACTCATGGGAAACACTAGAAATACGGTAGGGAGGAGGACCAAGCCTCATACATGCCCAAGAACCTCTCACAAAAGATTTAAAAGCATTTTTCAAGAGATCAAAAGCTTTCAAGAAAATAGAAGATGTTCAAGTTTGAAAGCCTTAACAAGGAGATCCAAGGAAGACTAATTTGTCCCATTGTAGAGGAATGGTAAAGGGTTATTGGAGATTCCTAAACTTTAAATCAAGGATCCACCGATTACTTAGTGCTGGTTAATTAATTTCTATTTCTTCCCATCTTCTTCTCTTTTGTTCCTCATTTTATGATTTGTTTTATTTCATTCAATTAACTCATCCAAACAGCATCAAACGAACTATCTGAGTATTTAAACTATAATATTGATCATCTATGTGAACTATCATGCAAGATGTCTTCCGTTATGTCTGAATATCAGTTTCCTACCTATGCTTCTCTCTCTCTCTCTCTCTCTCTCTCTCTCTCTCTCTCTCTCTCTCATATGCTTCATGCTGTGTGAGCAACAGTGCCACCATCTCATTATCTTCTTGGAAACAATTTTTGACTGGGAAAGGGTCCTTTTTTTGGTTTTACAGTTTATTTATTTATTTATTTATTTTGGTTGATGATTCTTTTTCCTTTTTTGCCCTGAAATATGTCCAGGTGAAGAGCTACTGGATGAACTCAGATGGAGCAGATGTGGTTTTCCATATGATAGATAACTTCCTTGTCTAGATCCTACTGCAAAACATGTGTGTTCCTTGCAGTGGCAGGAAAATTGGTTAGACTGCTTCCCACAGCTGTGTAGCATGTACATTAAATAATGTCTGATTTTTCTTTGAAACATCTCATCTTTGTATGTTATTTATATGATCAGTTACTCAACTATTTGTTACAATGTCAGTAGTTTGCTTGTCACATGTTGATTGTGAAGGCCATTTAAATTATTAATTCCCTGAGTTGAAAATGAATTGCTGGAACTTTTATTTATTTTGATGAAATCCTAGTGCTCAAAATGATCTAGTGAGTTCTACTGACATGTCTAGACCCACTATGCTTCTAGTGTTTGATCAAATTCTAATTCTATAATTTTTCTTTGCTAGTTGATTTCAGAGGCTCAAACTTTTGTCCATTTTATTAGACAACCACCTTCCATGTTAGGTTTTGCATCCATTAATTTTAGAGCCAGTTCTAATAAGGTTTAATGGAGCATAAGCTATAATCAATATACTTACATGTTTGATTGTCCTAGCCACAAAATTGTGTGCCAAACAGTAAGAAATAAGGGAACCTTGACTTTCTACAATTGTTGTAAGTACAGTTATTTCCGTGTTCTTGTTGATGACAGCCAATTTGACCATGTGATTCTTTTGGCCTCGAAGACTATCTGGACAAGCTGGATCAATCCAAACTCCGAACGGTCCAAGAAGTAAGAGATAGCTAGTGGAGAGACCCACTCCTTGCATACCTAAGAACCCCATTGTCCATGGTAGGGTCTTACACATAGTGTTGTGGCAAGTGGCAACATTGTCGCATGTGTGGACCTTCCATGCTCGGTCTCTAGCCATTTGCATGTTTGTTGCAGCTCTGGTTTTGTTTATTCCACTGTCTTTGTGTTGTTTCCAAAATCACTTAAGAAGTATGGGCAATTTAGATAATTTACTTTTAATAATGCTTCTGTTACCAACATTAGAGCATCTAAAGCCATATCCAATGGTTTATATGTGCTTTAGGGTGTCTCCTTCGTTCCTAATCATATATAAGATAACCAATATGAAGAGTTGAATGTCCCATTTGTTTCCTATTATCATTCATATTTTGTCTCTTTTCTTTCTCTAAACATGGGATTCAGTGAAAACACTTGTTTATGGGGATTTTGGGTGCATGAATCAACTGTGCACAGCATTCTATAGAAGTCCTGTCCATTCTTCACTTAAGTGCTTCCCTTATCTTCCCTTATACTTAAATCTTTGTTTCAGTTGGTCATACAAAGATCGAATCTTGGTTTTTCTCTTGAACTAGATTGCATCAATTGATGTAAAGCCACAAGGTTCTGCACTTTCTCCATCCCAAAAAATTTTGGCCTATGTGGAAATGCCACCAAAGCTTCTTGTAGTAGCGGAAACCATGCCGATGGAGTTGATCCACATCTCAAACCACGAGATGAAGAGATTCAAGAGCTTCAAAGACAAGTGGAAGCTCCTAACCAAATCCTTGTGAGGCTTGGAACTAAGGATCGTGATGAATGGTGAGGGTCCCCATGGGGAGTTTAACCCATACTAATCAATGTCTAGTACATCTAACATAATATCCCAAAGCTGGGGATAGAAGTTGAAGATCTGGAAATAGTATGAAGGGTGAAGATTAAGGAATACATTTTTAATTGCAGGATTTTCTCTCTGTGTGTGTGTGTGTTTGGGTGGGCACAATGATAGTCGATCAATAATATCAACAAAATAATTTAGCCAAAACATGCAAAAGATTTTAAAAGATTAAAAATATAACATGTTAGCATAATATCAAAATCTTCAAATCCGATTTTTTCCTAGAAACTAGTTATTAGGTTATGCCCAAAAAAAATTTCCCATAAACCAGATGTTTCTACCCAAAAAAATAAAAATAACGATGAATTTTATTTGGTGTGGGTGCGGGGGCGGGGGGTGGGTTTCAATAGTGGGTGGGTGAACCAATAAACTAGTTATTAGATTTATTCCAAAAATGATGAATTTTATTGCTCTATACATCAATAGTGGGTCCATAAGAGTAGAGAAGAATTGAAAATTGCATGATTTTAGCATATTTACTCGTGGTAAATATTTGCTTGCACACTGCACATCCGAACCATCCCAGAGGCGGGACCACCTCTGAATTTAATGTATCAAATGTGACTCGCAATCCAAATTGGGGGTTGATTATAGTTGCAAAAAAAAAAAATCAAGTTAAGTCATTTCTTTTACGTCATTATATAAGGTTAATGTACAAAAGGTCTTGATCTTTGGCCCATTGTTTAGAACTCAAATCCTTGTACTACTTAAACGAAAATGCTAAAGTTGATGAAACCTCTGGGGCATGTAATGTAACTAATTAGTGTAGCAAAACCCTTAAGAACCTCTATTTGTAGCCACATGAAATATCTTACTTATGAATTAGATCTAATTTATTCCAAGTTTTGAAGTAAAATTGTAATAATTCAAAATCTAATCATAACTTAATGCAAAAGCTTTCAAAATGTGCTGATTATAAGTGCCAAACTTTAGAGGTGCTGAATTCCACACTAAATAAAGGGCAAAGAATTAAAAAATAATAATAATAATAAGGAGTGCACCATGTATATCTTATTTGAGCATAGGGAAGGCCTCGGTGATCGGAAAAAGAAAGAAAATAAATAAGAAGAAACGGATGGAAGCTAGTGTTTGATGAATTGTCTTTCTTATAAAAGTAACAGGCAAGATTGCCCTTATATATTTTGAAAATTCTACTTTTAGCCAAAGGAAAAAAAAAATGAAGTTGACAAGAGAGGGACGGTCAAAGAGAACAACACTAAAATACACATGAGCATAGTTATCAGAATCCTACGATTCGTATCCCGAATCCCGATTTGTATCCTGAATATTAAGGAAAGCGATTCATATCTATGTATCGAATCCCATTTACAACTGAATCTTAGGATTCAGATGTGAATCCTATGATTCGATACTCATTTCATCGAACTTAAGATTCAAGCAATTCACCTAAGCGAGAATAGCTACAACTAATAAGTTAATATTAATAATCTTTTACCATTTTTCTTTCTTTATTCTTTCTTTCTTTTAGCGCTTTTATTTTTAAAAGGTGATTTAGTAGTTAACGAAACCTTCTATGAATCTCTTTGCAGCTTTGATAAGGTTTTAAAGATGAGTAAAGAACATGCATTTAACTAAAGCATTAGACTGTACGTACGGTGCTTGTCTATATCTTCTTCTTTTAATCAATTTTGGTTTCTTTCTTCATAAACACTTTCTTAACTAAAAGAGATATCCTACTTTGTATGATTGATGGTTTGGATTTTATTTTTATTTTTATATTTTGATTTAAAGATAATAAAATATATATATTGATACTTTAAATTTATTTAACTATTTACACATCGTTTATTATATATATATATATTAATATATGTCAATGATGTTCTTGATATGATTGTATGATAGACTAACTTGTTATTATATTTACACTGCTATAAATGGAAAAACGGATAGTTATGAATAATTACTTTTTCCTTTTTTAAATTATTAAAAAAATAAAAAATACTACGATTCACGATACGATTCGCAAGCAATTCGTTTCGATTCATGAGTATGAATGATTTGTGATACGATTCCGATTTTGTAAACAATGCACATGAGAGATTTTGTCCTATGTTTAAAGGAAAACAAAAAAGTTGAGAGTGGGCAAAGAGAATAACACCCAAATACACACTAGAGATTTTTCCTATTTTAAAGGGAATAAAGACATTGCCCCTCCTCAACCTTATGTGGTTTTGCCAATGAGTATAGGGAAGAAATGCACTTGGATGTGTTGCTTCTGTAAACATAGAAAGAGAGGAAGAAAGTAGAAAGTAAGAAAGGAATATGATGAGTTGTCTTTTGGATAGAAGCGAAAAAAAAAAAAAAAAAATTCTTCCCTAATGTGTTTTGAAAGTTATATTCTTTAATAAGAGGGGAAAAAAGTTGATGAGGGCAAACTAGAAACAACAACAAAAAAATTGAGGAGGAGCATAAGACTAGAATGCCTACAATAAGAGTCAGATTTCCTTCTATTAACTATAAAGAAATATAGAAAGTTGGTTGGGGGGCGGGGGTGGGGCGGGGTGTGCCTACTTGGCTCCGTCTCTAGGAAAGACAAGATCACTTCATACTCTGAGAGGGAAGAATGAAGCAAACAAGGAATCAAGAATGTGGATGTCTATGCTGAAGAGTCTTCAGCATTTGATAGCATGCAATGAAAGACCTAGCTGAATCCGAAGAGTAACTTGTGGCACATTATTTACATGGATCATAGCCATCATTAGAAGAGATATTGGCTATCCATCCACCGTGGGCTGTGTTGGAGGCTGAACATGCACTAGCAATTGAAAATACCATATAAGATGTCCGTGCGGGTTAGATACTTTGTCAAGCAGATCTATGTGCAATCTAATCATGATGAAACAGGTAGCCATGGTGCACCATGAGTTAGAGATGACTGGTTATCCATGTAAGCAGCCTCACATGCATTGGAAAGCCATAGGATGGTTAGTTTGGATAAAAAGTTGAGTAAAGGCATAGTCAAATGCTTTAATTGGCATGCAGGGTTCAGGATATAAGGAATATCAGGAATGACATGCAACATATTGTTCATAAAGAGAAATGGTTTATAAGTTACCATTTCGATTCTTTATGTAGATGACATTATTGTTACAGGAAACAATATGGTAGAGGAAGAAAGGCAAAAGGAAACATCTATGCTTTGAATTTTAGATTAAGGATCTCAGGGAGTCAAGGTACTTGGTCTATTGGAAGGTCAAAGAAGGGTATTGTGATATGCGGACTGGAGTTTACACTTGATCTATTTGAAGAAATAGGGTTTCTAGGAGCAAAACCTACAGACACTCCTACTGAGCAGAATCATGATAATAGTGTAGAAAGTGGAGAGCTAATCAATGATATCAAATCTAATCAGAGACTAGAGGGATGTCTGTTATATTTTAATATAACTCCTCCAAGTATTTCTTATCCAATGAATGTTATTAGTCAAATGCTCCAAGGACATGAAATTTAAACGTTGAATACAGGATTTTGAAGTATCACAAGAAATCAACAAGACAAGCAATTCTATATTAAAGAAATGGTTATTTGATTGTAGAAGCCTACACCAAACCAGATTGGGCAGGATCAAAGATAGAAGATCAACAACAGGTTTGTGCTGTGGTGGTTCGGAAACCTAGTGTTTTGGATTGGTAAGAAATAGGCTGTATTAGCAAGATCTAGTTCGAAAGTTGAATACCGATCTAGGGTACTTGGAGCATGTGAATTACTATGGCTGCGGATCCTGCTGGATGAGTTGGGTTTTCTACATAAAGGCCCAATGGTGCTGCATTTTGACAGCACATCGGTGCTGCAGATTGCAACAAATCCAGTCTTTCGTGAATGTACAAGACACATAGACAGTGATTGCCATTTTATTAGAGAAAGAATTGAAGACAAAAGGATCAAGCTGAAGTATTTGCACACAAATGAGCAATTGGCAGATTTCCTCACTAAAGTAGTTCCAAGGAAGAAGTTATCAAATTCATTGCCCAAGCAGATATGTATTCACCAGCTTGAGGGGGAGTGCTACAAGTTGAACTTATCTGTAATTCTAGGAAATAAGAATTGCTTTGT
Organism: Camphora micrantha; assembly: GCA_003546025.1. Classification (NCBI taxonomy): domain Eukaryota; kingdom Viridiplantae; phylum Streptophyta; class Magnoliopsida; order Laurales; family Lauraceae; genus Camphora; species Camphora micrantha. Next base: position 42,642,716 of record QPKB01000008.1, on the reverse strand, counting down.
AAATATGGAAATATGAAGGGTTTTTTTTTTTGGAATTTACAGAAAAGTAATAAACTATATATTGATATGGTCTCCCAGCCTTAGGCGCCACAATCAAATGAGAGTTTTCTCTCAAAGCTGCCTGCATTTTTTCTTCTCTTAGTGCCCTAGAAATCTCCTTATGAGAAGATTCAACACTTATCACTTACGATTATGAATCTCTGTAAGTTTGCCTTTTGTTTTCTTCTTTTTGCTTGCCAGGTTTCTTTGGGTGTTTGGCTGGTCAGTATACCTCTCATGTACTTTCTTTGCCTTTGTAATAAGAAATTTACAATTAAAAAAAAAAGATCCAACACTTAAAACTATGGGAATCCCTGTCGAGTGCAGAAAGCAGGAGAAGGTGGGGAACTGGAAAATGGGAGGGATTAATTATTATCTTGTTTGTCATCCGTAGACGAAACTGAGGTGAAACTGAAAGTTCTCTCTTTCAGATGGGTTAGGGAAAGATAGAATCTCCATTATTTTCCTTCTACTTGAATCTTTGTTCTGGTTGCTGGCGGAAAGATCAAATCTCGGTTCTTTCAACTATGAGAATCCCTGTCAAGTGAAGAAAATTGGAGAAAGTGGGGTACTGGAAAATGTTGGGGAATAATTGTTTGTCTTATCTGGCATTGATAGACAAAAGTAAGGTGAAACTGAAAGTTTTGTCTCTCTCCTAAGACAATAGAAATCGCTCTCCTAAGACAATAGAAATCGTGCTTTCTTTCTTGGAATTAAGGACTTCTCAAATAGGAGCAACATTGGTTTCCTTTACCCTTCTATTCTCAATCACTTTCCTCTATAGGGCCGCTTTTTATGTCAAATCTTCATTGCCATTTGCACATGATGACCATGTGTTTCATGAAAAATTCCTATATGCATTATTTCATGGATAAAATACAGCACTGTGTTTCATAACATTTATTTTATCTTTGTTTCAACCTCTAAGAGAGAAATTTTATGGCCATTCTCACTCTGTCCATTTGCATTCTCTGTACTTTTGTTATCTTAACTAGATTCTAATCTTCTTTTTTTTTTTTTATAATGGAGGGTGTACCAGTATTTGGGCCGGACTAATCCCTACAGGCCCAGGGAGAGCCGGGTAAATCCCCTGTGGCCCCAGTGTGCCAGTGTGGTAGTGCAATTTCGAACCAACTAGATTATAATCATTACGCTTGTGGTTTACCTTATCGAAGTGGTTTGATCTCCAAGAGGGAGAAAATTTTGTTTCTTAATAGTTTATAATTTCCTTTTGTCATCTTTGCACAATCAGGTCCCACATAGTTCAATTTAAATTTGCACTGTCATCGTGGTTCTCCAATTTTTTGACCATCTTACAGGGTTGTTAAAAGTGATAAACAATACATTATTATATTTGATATTACTTTATCAATTATCAAAATGATTTGACCTCCAAGAAACTTACTTTTCCCTCATGCAAACCCAAAGGTATTGTTTGTACTTGTAGCATTCAGTAGTTCAAAAACTGGAAGGAAAAATTATACCGAGTGTGCTCTAGACAACAAATTTTCCAATATTTGTTTGACTACAGGATCAATGAAGCCAAGCAACTGCATCTTAGACCTTAAGTGGATTTGTGTACCCAACTCAGTCTTCAAGCCTTACAGATCAATGGCATTTGCAACATAGCTTTATTATGTCTGTTGCAATGAATGAATGGAGGATTCTCTAAAGAAGCCTCTCTCGCTGTGCTACTGTTGCTCTTGTTATCGTTACCTTATTTCTTTCTGTTATTTGGTTCCCCAAGAAAGAGAATGCAATCTCACAAATTCATGGCATGCAAAAAGCATGTAATTTGAAGGAATCCAACATTGTTATTTATCATCTCGATAAAATGTTACAAAAGTCAAAATTTTGGCAGGAATTTAAGAGCTTCAACCAAAAAAATAAACTGTTCTAGCCTCACTATGGGCAGATGGATATAATTTATCCCTCTGCTAATGTATCATTAATATTTTCAAGCACTATCCTCGCATTCACTTGCACTTTACATGGTTTAGTTAATTAGCATGAACTTGGGTCAGCAATGTTGTTGAGATTAGCTTTCAGGAAGAAGAATAGCCCCGAAGGAATTCTTTAGTATCCCTGTTGGTTTCTTCCTCTTTGGAGCTGCAAAAAAATAAATAAAATAAATAAAAATGATGAGAATGCTGTAACATCTATATCTTGTAGTACATTGCTGAAATGGATCCATACTACCTTCCATTCTGTTGGATATCTTTCCCATTTACCCTTTTTGCTGTGGAGGACAAGTGGAGCATTGTGGAACCTCGAGGATTCTCTTCGAGTACACTTGATAAGCTTTTGCAGAACTGGTTTCATGAATGAAAGATCGTGATCACATGGAAAATACTAATGTTTGAGTGCTAATGTAAATCGAGAGAATAATTTCACACCTCTTTGTACACCCATAGTTCCCCATTTGATTGTGTAATTTCTACCATACAATGAGCTGGTGTCACCTCAATTACCTGATTTCACCATGAAATCCCTAGTGAGGCTGTGCAAGATGGACCAAACTATGTTGAGTACTTCTCTGTTGCTTAAATTTTTTTCAAGGAAAAAATATGGTACAGGCTTTTGCTCAACTGCACCTGAATATCTTATGCTAAAATATATAAATGCTACGAAGATATGAGTAAAGTTGTTTATTAATAAATATATTGATATTACATATTGAGCGAAGCCATGTTCCAGTTCCCTGGGATGTGACTGCAATTAGTCAGTTGGCTTAGACACATATAACATATCATTCATTATAAATACTACTACCGATTACCTCTGCTGATACTGTTAATTGGTGTTTAGATCTTGTCAACTCTCTACTTCCAAGAAGTTTCACCTGAATCCATGACCCATTTATGAGAATCTGAATCTGTCAAGCTTGAGGGAAAGAGAGAGATGTTACCTTGGAATTGTTCATCCTTTCGACTGAGAGCCTTACAAACTTTGCAGCAACCTCAATTTTTTCTATGGTCTCATGAATAGAATGCTTTGAGCCAAGCCTCATCTTTTGTTTGGTATCATCCTAGCGAGAAAATTGGTTAAACAGGCGCTATAGATTAGGTAGAAAACATATATCTGAATTCAACTGGATTTTGGAGCTTAGGTAGAAAACATGAATCTGAATTTAACTGGATTTTGTTGTACCTGTTCTTCAAAAAGCCCTGATAGGTCCAGGTCACTGGACATCGCTATCAGTTGAAAAGCATTGATGAAACTCTGGGATGGAGCTTTGTCCATATTGGTGGTGCTTCCCTATTTTCAGTTTCACAAATCTAATTCTATGAACTCCACTTCCTTTGCCCACATGAATTTGAAAATAATTTTAAAATAGTTACTGAAGTCCTTACTACCATGCCATCGAAAGCTGCATTGAAAGCATCCAAATTTACACTTTTCTCATGATCTGTGCCTGTAGAAGGCTGGTAATCAATTTTGAACCACTTGTCTTCAATAATCTCTGCTACTGTCATCCGCTGTTGTGAGAAAGGATGAAGTTATTGCTTGTAACAATAAGATGGCAAATTGAAGTTTTTGTTGCTTATTGAGATCCTATTAGAAATGTTACAGAGGATGTGTTTTTGAGTGTACCCATGTTGGCACAGGTTCCAGTATCCTGAAAATTAACTTTCTTTGGCTCGCCGAAAACCACTCAGGACATGTGTATTCTGCTCTTGATATCTTTGAAATTTGAACAAAGAAAAGAATCAGAAGGCAGGTATAATGGCAACAATTTAGATGGTGGTGGGGGAGTTTTTTTAACTGACCTTCCTATACAAATTCATTAGGTTTTGATCATTGAAGGGTAGATAGCCAGCAAGCATTTCAAAAAGGATTACACCACAAGACCAAACATCTGCAGCCGATCCATTGTACTTGTTTTTAGAAATTACCTGTTTTAAATGGCCAGAGGATGAGGGATGTTCTTTTCAAAATATTCTGAACACAGAATGACAGAGTATTGTTCTCGCTATAATTTGCACTTTTATTTTCTTCTATTGCATCAGATGATTTTTTAGTTTTTACTGCCTGCAGTTAGCAATCTTTTGTTTTGGCAGTAGTACAGGGAATGTTCAAACCTCAGGAGCGACGTAGCTTGGAGAACCGCAGGCCGTTGCTAGTAAATCACCAGGCTGCCAAAAGATCTGGATTAGATTAATTTCGCTCCATAAAATCTTCCCCATGAATCCACCAGAAGCTACTCAAGATAGTTGGAACTCACCTTGTGCAGCGTGCTGAGTCCAAAGTCAGAGACCTTTAGATTTCCTTTGCTATCTATAAGCAGGTTTTCAGGCTGTTGTGTAAACATACCCGAGAAACCGGAGAAAATGCTAATTAAGTTGAGGGTACTGGCTTTCTGCAAGATCCTGTGGCGAAAAGGAAAAAAAAAAAGGTTCTGACCTTTAGATCTCTGTGATACACTCCTCTGCAGTGGCAATACTCCACAGCATCGATCAATTGCTGGAAGAATTTTCTGGCTTCTCCTTCACTTAATCGCTTGAGGTAAGACTGGATGAAAAGAATCAAAAGGTGGTTAGAAATGAGAACTCCATGAACTAGAGAAGCTCCAGACATGGTTTTCAGCCCAGTGGTACTATACCCACCAATTTCTCTGTGAGTGGCCCTCCTGAAACGTATTCCATTACAAGGTAAATCTTTGTCTTTGTTGCAATCACCTGTAAAAATTCAAGAATGATCATGGAAGAAGGATTTATAGCCTAGATATCCAGAACTCTAGACCAATGTAAATTTTCAGTCCACACCTTAAACAAACCTCATATATTCGGACGATGTTTGGATGGCACAGAAGCTTCATAGTACTAATCTCTCTCTTAACCTGGGATTCAAGCAGTTCAAATATTTTGAAAAATACGGGCTAATGTTTTTCATGATGCATTTTTTAGTTGGAATGGAAACCAGAATCTGACATTCTGCTAGGTATTGTGTCTCTGCTGTGTGTTTCTAAACCACTCGCTTCCGGACTTTTGAGCTTTGATTTGGGTTGGAAAAGCTGCATAGGCATTTTCAGATTACATAAGCTTTTGTTTGGATGACAAGAGAACAGGAGGAAATGAGGGTGGAGGAAATATCCATGCAGTTCAAATTTGAACAGTGCAAGAGTCTTCTCCTTGTTTCTTCTCATCCAAACGATGACTCCTTTGCTGCAAACCTCTGAAATGCAATTTGGGCTTTAGATTCAGCGGCATCAGCTGCATGCTTAACACCATGCAAAAACCCCGAAAGTGCGTCGAACCCTATAGAATGTGAAAGCAAAACTCATGAGAAGGAAACATGAAAAGCCACCTGCTCCATAAGCTTGTTATCCATGACCATCTGCTTATCAATGATCTTGATCGCAGCACTCTGGCCCGTCTCAGTGTTCACCGCTGCTTTCACCTTGGCGAAGCTGCCTTCCCCGACAGTTCGCACGAGCCGGTATTTTCCAATGTTGGCTGCACAACCCATCTTTCCTCGAATGAGAAGTCTCAGATGCTTTTGCCACTCCCACCAGCAAGAGCACCCCTTTTCACCTCAAGTAGATTTTGTAGTTCAAGAAGCTCTTCTGTTATTGAAGATATTGGTGTCCTGTACTGTTTGTAAAGAAATGGTGACCCGAGTAGTGCTTGCAGGTACAGATGCTTTAGATTTTGCTAATTTGGGAGTTTGGAATTCTGGTGGGAGGTTTGTAAACGTTGCATGGAGGGAGGGAAGATGAGAAGAAAATCAGTTTGGTGAGTTGCACGTGATTTTGAAGGGAAGGTCTTACTGTTATGGTCTCCGAGCTCTCCTTTGTTTTGGGTAGTTATTCCTACACTTTACTTTTGAGTAGTAAAGTTCTGCCCTTTTTTCAAATCCCGGATTATACTGGGCCAGCACTCGAGGAATTCTGTGCCCAACCCTATAAATCATTTTGTGGCCCACATTTGAAATCCGATGAATTAGAATAAAGCACAGCACTCTCCCTGCTGCCCTTAGACCTAACATACGCCCCTGGACGGTCTGAGTTTAAGTATTTCCAATTGATCATACGATATCCTAGGGCATTACACATAGCGTACTGTGCGATATCCTAAGGTCGTGCGATATCGCACATATCACCCTGTGCGATATCCTAGGGCTATGCAATATTGCGTAATTATTATACGAACGGCTCAGTCGTAGGAAATATTTAAACTTAGACAGTTACAATGTCAAAATTATAATAATGATGATGATGATTGGAGGGGGCCTACAAAGTACAAGACAGAAAAACGCTATGGAAACAATGAGAGCTTCTGGATGGAACAAAACAAAGGCTTTTATGGAAAAAAAAAAATTTTAGGAAATGATCAGCCACGTTATAATTTAAATGACCAATTCGGACATTATTATATATTAAGCTAGAAGGTTTTGGATTCAATTTGGACTGTACTTTTTATTTTGACTGGAAGTTACTTTGAGTTTTTACAACTACCAACATACTCTCCCTCCACCTTCCACTAATATACTTTTCTCACTTATGGACTCCCATCTCTCCGTTTTTAACATATATAGAATCATACATCTTCATGCATACTGGTGATTAACACGGGATTTTGTGCTAGTGTTATATTGATGTAGGTTAGGTACTAGGTTGTAACTATGTTTGGAGGTGTTTTACATTTTAGTTACTCTCATCTTCTCTCTCTCTCTCTCTCTCTCTCTCTCTCTCTCTCTCTCTCCATTTATGATTAATTTGCATGTTCGGCCCTATTTTTAAATAGTGAAAGATTGTTAGCCAAGCAAAATTTGATCTAGAGCACAACCAACAAATGTGGGTTTGGTTTGGATTTCAAAATGGTGGGACACACATGGCCAAATCAGTGGCCTTTAGGGTGAGTGCAGTTTAATCGTGTAGCTGTATAGTACATGTTTCCTTAAATCTTGAAAGGGTCCCACTTTGTCAAATCTTCTAAAGAATGCAACTAGTGTTATTGTGCATTAAACTTGACATATAAAATCTGAATTAAAGCACATGTAGATCTATGATCAATTCCATGAATTATGGTTTCACTCTATTCAAGATGATGGCTTCTTTTTTTTCTTTTTTTCTTTGAACGGTCAAGATTTATCAAGCTGACCCCCTCGTACCATGCATGCTTAGAGATGGACCACAAGTGCACTGCAAGGTCTCTGTACCGAGGAGTCCACATCACACATTTTTTTCGTGGGAGAAAGAAACAGAATCCTCAATCCTCACAGGAAAGCAGAGAACAAATGAAGAAGAAAAGTGGGAAAGAAAAGTTAGAAAACAACAATGAAGAGATGTTCACCCACCAAACTCATGGGCAGGTAGCTATGCACATGCATGGATGATGCACCTCAATTTGTTACCTACTCGAATCATGAACAGGGCTATTTGGGTGTCACTCGGGTCCATTGACCCCACTGAGATCTGAAAAATTATTTTAAAAATTTTTTTTTTAATGAATTGAACTTACGTGAAGATTTTGACCCCACTCAATGCCTAAGTTAATGACCATCTATCTACCAAAATAAAATAATAATAATTGGGGCCCAACTTTCATTTTTTTAAAAGAAAATTTCCTTTTTAAGACATTATGTGATTAACTCTTCATTTATCTTAACTTAACCTCTAAATACGGTATTCTCCCCATATTAGAAAGAGAAAACCATAACATTTATATTTAGGCATATAGACTCTCAGCCCCAGCCACACAATAGAGAAAAAAAAAAAAGAAGAGGAAAAGGAAGAAGAATTATCGAATTGTATGAAAATTTATGTTTATTTTTGTATGAAAATTTATGTTTATTTTTGTCTAAGAATTCAATGTTATTTTTGTTGAATTGTCGGAAATAGATTATTTGAGAACTTTATATTATATTTGTCGAATTATTGAAAGTATATGACAGATGTTGATAAAGGGGAAAATAAATTCATTTGATTGTGGAAAATAAGTCTTTTGTTGACCCCACTGACTCGAATTCCTGGAGCGGCCACTGACTCGAATGTACTCGAATGTGACTTGCTACTAACTCGAATGTGCTCGAATGTGACTTGCTAACCATGTCCTGATTGAGTCCGAATCCTCAAGCTTTTATTTAAGAGGAATCTTGACTTGATTGGAGTGGAGCTCCACACTGAAGCTCACCTATTACAAATCAGATCTACTCAAGATGAATGCCCTATTCTCTAGTATACGTGAAATCCTCATATTTTACTTTAATAGGTACTGATCTCACTGTAAGATTGATCATTTTATTTTTCAAATGGTGAGCCCCCAGGCGAACCCAAAGTAGTCACGTGCACCCACGTAATTCAAGAAATCCTTTTAATAGTATATTAAAAAATTACTTTATTACTAAACTTCTTCACTTTACCATTGACCCACCCAAATAAAAATCCTAGATCTGCCATTGATGAGCCCCACTGTTCATATTGTTCCTTTTTTTCTTTTTTTTTCTTCTGATATCTAGCATATGGGAGCCTGTAAGAGGCACGACAACAAGGGATCCAACTTCGAAGGCTCTTATAATAGGATAAAATTAAAACCACTAGTTTTACACGTCATCATTATTAAGGTATCTCATTAAAGTAGATATTTGTTCTCAATAATATAGGTTAAGCTGAGACAAATTGTAGCAATTTAGATGTTAACTTGGGGGCCCTCTGCTGAGCAAACCCTTTCTTGTGGGGCCCATTTGAGGCCCCACACGGGGATGGGATAGGCGTATTGAAAGATCTCCACTCGACCTACCTGCGTATAGAGACGTAGGTTCGAATCATCAACCTAACCACTTGATCAACTACCAACAAGTTTTCACCATCCAAAATAAGCACTAGTTGATCCAACGATTCAGTCCATTAAGATGAGTGCTAAGCCCGGAATCAATTACTACGACGGGAGGTCCTTGTTTTATGGTCCACTTGGATGGATCATAAGTTAATACCATGTAGGTCTTTTGGCACCTGTCCATTGCTTGGCAGAGGTAATAGATCCCCACTTGAATTTATATAGCCCTGGCCAACAGGATATCTGAGTCTGCTGTATGAGGGAAGTAGATGCAGACATTGGGGGAAAGTAGATGCAGACATTGAGGGAAAGTAGATGCAGACATCCAGGAATAAATGGCAAGTGGGCAACTTGAGAATTTTACCAAATGATTTTATGATGTTTGACTGGGGTAAGGAACTGTTATTAAAGTAAATGGGTTAGTTGCTTAATAGACTTCTGAATATACTTTCTAAAAGCATCTTCCTACTTAACTCTTCAATGCACTTTACACCACTCCAAAAGCTAGCAAGTACTCTTCCTCAAAATGTAAAATATCTTGATGAAATATAACTATGATGATAAATTGAATTTACTGTGAAAATATCACAACAAGAACATGATGATATTTACAACATCATTTGCAAGCAAATAACCCATTGGCAAGATTAGTGCCCGCTTGGTATCATTTCTTAAAAATATTTTTACTTTTTTTTTTTTTCCTGCTATCGGAGGGTTCTCAACCCTCTTTGGGCAGGAGTAATCCCTCCGGACCTAGAGGGAAGTCGGGTAAACTCTCCGGTGGCCCCAGTGTGGTAGTGTAGTTTTGAATCTACAACCTCCGGGTGTTAACAGTGGTACTAGGCCAACTGAGCTATCTCTTGAGGTTAAAATATATATTAAAAATAGAAGAATATGTTATCTCTCTCCCTTTTTGTACATCTATAAAATATCTCACTCTCTATCTCCCTCCTCTTTCTATCTCTCTAGATTATCTCTCCCACAAAATGCTTGCCAAACCATTCATTTTTAAAATGATTCAAAAAGATGTTTGAAAGCTTTCTATTGATCAGGAAGATGTGTAATTCAATTTAGAAATACAGGCCTGTATCTGGCCCAAGCCAGATATGGGTTGTTGTGACAGGCCTGAGCCGATCCATTTAGTAAATTGGGCCCAGCCGAGAGGGGTTATTGGTTTTTTGTTCGGGCTTTCTAGAAATTGCATAGACAATGAGTCACTAAATTACGACTATGTATCTGATTTGGATGATAGGGTTTCAATCATGTAATCTATTTGAAAATGAAGAACTACACTTATTCTTCAAAAAAACCAAAAAACAAAAAAAATAATTAGCGGCATTCCTGATTCGGGACAGGGTTTGGGCTTTCTCAAGTCCCGGCCCAAATATTAAACGCTCTCAAATTATATGTCCAGGCCCAGTCCAAATCAGGGTTGGCCCGGCTAATGAGCACACCCAAGCAAGTGAGAACGTCCTAGAAGATCGATAGGCTACTCTAACGTCCTTACCCAAACCTCAATTTAAACCAAAGGCCCAAATCAAGACCTGAATAAGAATAAGGGGCTTGTGTCTGGTCCCAATTTAAGGCCTAGATGATTTTATACTATTTTCTCTTCTTTTAATTGAATACTTGGCCCCAAACTGCTCGGTTGGTTGGCAATCCTGCATGTCCCCCAGATGCATGCCCAGAGATTGATCCTTGGGCACCATCTTCCCGGGAATGTGGGCTTCTCTTCTCACTTGTGTGGGCTCTCTTGCGCGCTGGGGTTGACATTTATATGTATAATGTGATGTCCCGAGCCTCATGGCATCAGACATTCAAGCCATCTGGTTTGAAATCCATGGACCTGAATCTGTATCATTTTATTCAGGGTTCTTGCAATGAACTTGAAGATCGAATTCAAATTAAAAATGGGTCAAAATATTGGACCATACCTGGTTTCTCTTTTTTGAATTCAGGTCCTTCAGACATTTGGGTATTTGGTGACCCCTTTTCATCTCTACTGGGGGAGTAAGCCAATTACAACCACAGTTCATTCTCAATGTTTTATAATAGAGTCGAAGAACCTAACCCTTACCCGATTTAAAACCTAAATGCCTAGTGCGCGAAGCGAGACGGGGCCAGGAGCAGGAGCGCTGCAGTGCCTATACAATATGGTTCTTGTGGGTTTATAAGCAATTAACTAATGGATGCAAATGTATCTTATCCATATACTCAAGTATAAAAAATGGAGAAACTATTTGACTTTGCAATCTGATCACATAAAATAGACAATATTAAATAAAGTAAGAAGAAGTTTCTTCATTCAAAAAATAAATATCAATCTTACAGAAAAAGAAAATGCACCTAAAACCAAAGATCATGCACGGTTCGCTCCATATTCAGTCGAACCGTGCTCCGAGGACGGTTCCGCTTTGAAAACGTCGATCCGTGTTTTCGGAGCGGGATCAAGAAGGCTGAGAGGCGGCTCGGACACTAAGCTTAAAACATCTAGGTGTTGATTTTCAAACCTGGCCTAAACCTGAATACAACCAACCTAAACTGTTAGGTTGGGTCATCTCAGTTGTATTGAACTGTGGGCTCGATTTTAAGGCCCGTGGGCAGTAACCTACCTTTCTGGGATGTATGAATTTTGCATATGGGTTTGACCCAGGCTTGACTTTCAAACCAGTGGGGTTAGACCTGGGCCTGAATTTTTGTCCAGATAAAATAAATGGGCCGTGCTTACACAAGTTCTGGCCTGCCCTAACCAAGGTCAAGAAAAGCCCTAACTGGGGAGGAGAGAGGATCTTATAGTAAATTAGAGAAACCATATGGTTTAATGAATTGGGATTTTCTGAGGCAGTGAGTCATAGTCATTCTTTGAGATCCATGATTGGGTCCACCCTCTAAATCGAACCTATTCAAGATCACTATCCCACCTTGTTCTATGGCACTAAAACTTGATGACAAATAGGGTCTGAATTTACAATAATGGATAGAAAATCCGGACTCTATGGGGACAATATATTGTACAAAAAGGGCACATAACAGGTCCTCTATCAAGTCTATGCCAGAGTCCAACATACCAAAAGAAAAGGCTTCCACACAAAGCAATTACAGTTGTTGCATACTTGCATTTCTCTGGGAAATTCATACTCAGGTGTTTTTCATTATGATCATCACTATCAAACTCATGCAAGGAACTTAGCCTTGGCCTAACTTATATCTAAATCTCTCCTGCACCTTATTATAAAATTGGTCAGACTTTACGAGTACCAGTCAAAATCATATAAACTTAGGCTTGATGGAAATGCTAATGATAAGTAGTCTAGCTAGGATCAATCCAGTTTAAGATGATTTGACAATTATTCGATCTGTAACCATGCAAACAAACTCAGTTTAGTGTATATAACTAGACTTTGATTTAACTCTAGACCCACCTTAAACATCATATGAGTTGATTAACACAATATTTATTAATTATGTATTTGTCACACTCATCTTTCTTGTGAGAAGTGAAACTCCACGGTAGGGCCCACCATTCGCAAAATAAGAACGCTCAAAATGAATGCTCTCCTTTTATATGAGAAATTTTGGAATTTTACTCTTAAGTTGAGTTGGCTCAACTGTGAAATTGATGTGAACAAAATATTAATTTTGAATCAAGAATCTTTTTTAAATATTTTATTCATGAATATTTTATTCTTTATTTTTGCATGTTTAATATTATGATGGGGCCAACTCTTATTGGTGAGAAATTTAGTGATGATACATATAAAGAGGAGGTGTTCATTTTTAGTAATTCAGATCTTCAATTGTGTAAAGGATAAGAAGGCTTTTTGATAAAGTAAACTTTTGTTTGCTTTTATGAGGTAAAGTAATTTAAAGTGAGAATAGAAGCCACCAAATATTAAAGTAACAAGTTTACTTGTATTTTATGGAGTCAATATTGTTTACAGTTGATAAAGCTAGAGCAAAAAATTTTGGCGCCTAATAAAATAATTGTAAGATTTTTAAGCAGTTGGTAGGGGCAAACTAGAAAGTTAGCCATTTAGATGCCAAAAACCCGTGGTAAGGAGCATCGGTTCTCATTGGGAGGTCTAGGCTTTGAACATGGCTTCCCCACTCCTCGCATATGTGAATTGTTGTTACCTCCTTTGTGTGACTTTTGTCTCCTCGCATGTGTGTGCTCTCATCACCTCACATATGAGAGTTCTCATCACCTCACATGTGTGAGTTATGTCTCCTTGCATGTGTGAGTCTCACAGGCTCCTAAACCCTTTGATAAAATGCACCAAAGCACAAAAAAAGACATTGCGGGGTTTGCCTTTTTGTTATTTTTTCTTTTTTTTTGTTTTTGGTTAGGGGAAGGCATGGCATGGCCGGCCCCAGCCTTAACATCCCACCTACTCACCCACCCGTTATTTATCATAATTTCTAACTAGAATTTGTGATGTTGAGAATTCATAGACTTGATTTACAAATGCTGTTTTGATTTGCTTGAATTACAAATTCAAGCTAACTAAAAAGTCTCAAATGACCTTTGAAATAAATTGTCAAGATTCTAACCAACTTGGTATTTGCAAATCCTCCACAAAAAATGACAATTCAAGAATTTCACCCTTACGAAGAGCTTTTGGAGAATTTACAAATTCTTCAGACATAAATTCATATAGTTTTCGTATAAAGAAATGGCATAAATTTTTTAACTAAAATCTGTAACGTTGGGAATTTAGAGATAGGATGTGATGGTAGACCCCTTGCATCTAAAAATGTCATGTTCCTTGCTATAATTTCAAATTTGAGCCACTTAAAAATTGATTGAATTCTCATAATTCCAACTTTGTTGGCATTTACAAACCCTCCCCTGAATATTACAAACCCTCCATTCAATAAGAGGATTTAGGAATTCCACCCAAAAAAAACACAGCTTTCAAAGAACTTGTAAATTTCCCCTACATGAATTCTTTGAAAAGAAACTGACTCTGAATGTGGACCCCACTATCAATCGGGTCTAAACGAGGATCACACTCGTGCCCAAGTTATATGCATGGCAGATTTTCAGCTGCTGCTGCTCTCTCCAAAGGCAAGTTTACAGTGGACAGTGAAGGGAACCCAACTCTATAAGATGTGATCTAGCCAACAATGTCACACCACGTGTCTACTAAAACACAAGTGCCAATCTAATGAGGTAATATCCCATGGTGACCGTCCGCCACATCACCATGGTGCATCCTGCCATGTGCCCGCATGCATGGCGAGTCCGAATCCTTTGAGGATTTCTTTTACGATGACCGTCAGTGGATTAATTACGGTCTACCACATCTCTACAAATAGCTTATCGTCGGGCAAATGCTGCTGACGGTGACATAACGGGACGTACTATGATTGTACTATGATTGATCCACTCGTAATCACCATTAGAAAATCCTCCAAATGATCCTAATTCGTGCTCATTGCTATTGGTCCGCCCAGTGACACCAATCCCACTCAGACAATTGTGATTAAAAAGAAATATGCTGTCCTTGCAGCAGTTGGTGCATATCTGGCCCACGTGCGAATTTCTACTTGAATCTGTGCTCCGCAGCCCTACAGTTCCAATTATGCTCATCTTCTTTCTTTCTTTCTTTAAAAAGTCCCCCAACTACTGCGATGATGGGGAGCAAAATGACAAGCATGTCTCACTCACTTCTCCATAAATACACACACTCTCTCTCCTCTTTCTCTTACTATTCTTTTTGGGTTGTTGATTTGTCAGGATTCCAAACTCAAATGTGATCGCGGTCACATTCACTCGTCTATTAAAATGAAGAGCCCTGCTGCAGAGTTCGGATTTTGTCTCAGACTCTGGTACAGCTTCCCATGGGAGCCGTTGAATCCTAGGCTCCTATGGGAGCCGTGTCAGAGTCCGGGGCCATTAGCTTCCAGGCTCCTATGAAAGTCGTGTCAGAGCCCAGAACAAAAATCCCGGGTTTTATAGACTTTTTGTAAAATGAATCTGTTTGGACAAATCAGGGACCACACAAGAGGTGGGGAACGAGGGGGCCGAGGAAAGAAAAAGTTGTCGCCCCCTCGCTTCACGTGTCGCCCCCCTCCCTATTTGAACGAACCCGGCATCCGGACTCCTATTAAAATACTCCATTTGTGTCGTACGCTCAGAAGACCTAAGCATACAATCGACTTTTCAGTGATGTATGGGTCGTGGTGGAATAATTGAATTTGGAGTTTGTCTCTCCCCACAGCCACAGGTAAGGTTGGAAACAGGCTGGGCTCACTGAGTTGAATCTCAGTTGATCCATCCAATTAATCAACCAAACTTTGACTCCCATTCCATTTTAATGGTTGGGATGTTGAGTCTCAGTTGATCCCACCGAAATTTTCTTTCCGGCTAGACTTAAACAATTAGTTGGGTTTTGAGGTGCAAACCCAGGATATTTACGTGCGGTTTGGGGGATGGCCAATAATTTTCATGTGAGTTTTGAAAGCGGATCCAAAAATTTTATTAGGAGGCAACCACCACATCTCTGTTGATCCATCCATACTCAAAATGATACCTATCATTAGACGGTTTACCATTTTTCGCTATAGATTTAGTGCAATAGATATTTAAAACCCTTGCGACCATGATTGTCATTCTTTTGATGGGCCACATTGGATAGACCATATCTATAGTTCGACAAGCTTGAGAGTTGAGGCGCATGTTTGGGTTTGACACATTAGGTTTTGAACCTAACTATGAGATCATGTCCTAACTACTCGAATATATATATATATATATATATATATATGAAAAATTCTCAAAAATGTCTCACTTTAAAAATGCTCTTTTTTGGTCCCTCTCTTCTTCCTTTTTGTCATGAGGCATAGTTTTAGTTAATCTAGCTTTTTCACACACACTACCCCCATGAATAGTCATAAGTCCAAATTTGACACTTATCCAACTTTTCATCACCGTTGGAATGGAATCATAATTTAATGATGTCTCTAAACCATTAGAATTTAGGGTCGCAGATTAAAAGGTTATGATAATCTTATGAACTTAAGATTTTGCATATAGGTCGGCCTCTTATGGATCTTTTCACCCAATGGACTTCCATGATCATCGTGCATCCCAGTTGACCCAATTAAGAGGAGTGTTTTATCCTAAAAAATATCCGGACACTGTGTACCAGAAACTCCCCTTTGAGATCGGGGAGTTTTTGATAATTTCTCATATATATATATATATATATGAAGGACATTCATGTGCATCCATCCTTCACCATAGGGTGAGGGAATTTTCTCTTTTTACACATGAATATTCTTTTTATACATATGACCATTTATGACTTTTCCTCTTTTTGCATATGAAAATTTTCAATTAGGAAAGTGTCCCTTACCCTATGGTGAGGGATGGATGCACATGAATATTCTCATATATATATATATATATATATTCAAGTCAATTCCAGACTTAGGCCCGACCGAGACGGTTGCTTGGGCTTAACAACAAGCTTGACTTCTAAATTTTAATTAAAACTCCAAATTAAGGAGATCTAGGGAAGGGCTTTAGAGAGAGAGTATGAACCACTAATTGGTCCCTTGTGTCAAGGGCTCACATAAGTGCATGATAACTACTTTCTTAGCATCCAAATTTGAAAATTGACAAAATCAAAGATAAAGACAAGGGGAAAACTTTAATGGTGCTGCTTTCTACAGACCTCGCGAGCTACCAATTCGGATGGTCTCCTTCCATCTGAGCAATATATCGTGGTAGGACCTAAGTAGGTAGTGATCCTACTCAGAGCCCATAACCTTCTTAGGGATTATATATCTTTCATAAATCTAAGCAAGCATATTGTAACCCTCAGGTGCACACCAAGTTTTTACTCAGTTTAGAGCAGAGGCAGTGAGGCACGCCATGTGGCACTGAGTACGGTCAAGTTGCCCGTCCAGGCAGTTCGAGGCATCCAACAGAGTGAACAAAATGGTTTTAACTTCAATAGTATATTTACCAAGAAAAAACTTTAGGGTTTGTTTTGTAAAAATACTTGTGTAGGTTGAACTGAAGCGAAGTAAATGTTTACGACAGAATAAAATATTATGGGGTCTAATAATATAGTATGATGAAGATTTATTTTTAGTGGCTTGATAAGGAATCTTTTTTACTTTTTGGATAAAATATAAATGAGTTTTTGTCTTTTAGTGGCCTGATAATGTTGTTTTTTAACCTTTTTTTTTTTTTAATGAAGGAGGAAATTTTAAAATTTTATAATTTTGATATGACCTTTGGTGTTTTCTTGTCTTGTGAAAGGAAGCTTTACTTCACTCCACTTTATTAGTGAAATGACCAAACAAACCCGGACTAGTTTGACACTTTACTAACATAGTAAAAGTCAAGTAAAATTTCTATTTTTCATACAAAATGTCACATCAAAAGCATTTTAATTCAAAACTCCTTCCATCTTTTTCAAAAAAAGTCAAAAATCAACCACCTTTATCCACTAAAATACAAAAAAGAAAAAAAAACCCTTTACTTTTCCATACAAAAAGTAAAAAAGATTTCATAATAAATAACTAAAAATAAAATACCATCATAACCTACTTATATTTTATTATTTATTCAAAATCAATTTTACTTCACTTACTCTATTAGTAGAGTTGCCAAACTGGAATGTGAAATTTCTTTTAATACAAAGGGAAGGGCCAAAGCTGAAGAGAGAAGAAATTCCAAGTTGAGGAGTGGAAGCCCACCCCATTTAAATATGAGCCCTCAACATAGAGGCCCTCATCATGAATGTGACATCTCCAAATTTAATTGTAAGATCGATCGTTGATTAATACTGTGATTAATGAAAAAAATTAATAATATCTTAATCATGCTCATAGTTGTATAATATGAACTAGTTCTCAAATAGGTCGTAGTTCCTCGTCAGCAAAGAAAAAAAAAAAAAAAAAGCTCAAAATTACCAACTCCTAATGCCATTATAAATCTAAAAATACCTTATACAAGACCTAGATTTGTAATACGTGAGAGCTCCATACACAAATTTTTAGTCTTTTGAGATTTTTAAGCCCCATTATTTTAACACTAGACCCAAGTAACCCAACCTTCCAATTCACAAGACAGTCCTGCTACTTGGAAGGATTTTGGGATCGATCCGTGGACCGGTTCCAAAGTCCAAAACCAAATATTATATTTGGTTTGGGACTTTGGAACCAATATTTGGTTTGAGACTTTGGGACCGGTCCACGGATCGGTCCCAAAAGTACGTCCAAATAGAATTTTTCTTCACAAGATTGTAAAAGTAACTTTTAAACTACAAATAATTCAGAGTGGGCCCCACCCCAATCCCGAGTTGTAGGCGGCCTTCGAACAGTTGTTAAGTTTAAAGCCTATTCCCCCGAATCCCCAAAAGATCCGGTTTCGTGTTTCCACGCCTCCGGACACGATGTCAACATTTTTTCAAGTGCTCCCGACGTGTATCATGTATGCTTTCTCCTTCTTGTGAATCGTCAATTCCCTTGGAAAGTTCGTACTCCCCTCCAAAGAAAAAGGATTGCTTTCCTTTCCCCGTCCAAACGAAACTAAGAAAACTTAAAACATAGAAAGCTTCGACGACGGCTTTCGCTCCTTTCTCTCCCTGAGCCAAAACATCGAACACATCAGAGTCCAAAAACCATGGCATCTGCATCTGCAACTGCAAAAGCCATTTCTTTTTCAACTCAGTCTCTTCCCTTAAACCCTAAATCTCCTCTCGTCAAATCCCAACCCTTCGTCTCCTTCAAAAACCTCTACAGATCTCCGTCTCCTTTCCTCGGCCAGGCCCTTCGAATCCCACATCTGCCGTTGACCTCCCTCTCCCAACACCCAGATCTGCAGATCCGGGCCGTTGACTCCAAGCCGACGGTCCTCGTCGCCGAGAAGCTCGGACAAGCCGGTCTCGATCTCCTCCGAAGCTTCGCGAACGTCGACTGCTCTTACAATTTATCTCCCGAGGAGCTCTGCTCGAAGATCTCCCTCTGCGACGCGCTGATCGTAAGGAGCGGGACTAAGGTGACGAAGGAGGTGTTCGAGGCGGCGCGTGGCCGGCTGAAGGTGGTCGGGAGGGCCGGCGTTGGGATCGACAATGTCGATTTGCAGGCGGCGACGGAGTACGGGTGCCTCGTCGTCAACGCGCCGACTGCGAACACGGTGGCGGCCGCCGAGCACGCCATCGCGATGCTCGCCGCCATGGCGAGGAATGTCGCACAGGCCGACGCGTCGATGAAAGCTGGTGAGAATTCGATTCGTTTGGATCTCATTCTCGTCTTGAATTTTGGTGAAAAAAGTTGGGATTTTTTTTTTTTTGGTTTTAAAGCATGGATTTTGTTAGATTTGTGAAGAAAAAAATGTTAGATTGTGTGTTTGGATGGGTTGAAACTTTTAATTATTTTGAGATTTTGGATGATGCTGTTTGGTGTCTTAGTTTGATTTCAGATTAGAGGATGGATTTCATGTTTTGATTTCAATTATCTTAATATTTGATTGAATTACTTATAGCTGCTAGTTTGATTTAAAAAAATCCCTATTTGTCATGTTTTTTATAAGAATAATGCTAACTTATTTAGTTAATCCTATCTCAGTTGGCCTAGGACCACAGTTTATTTTTAAAATTATTCTGCGACACTAGAGTAACTGGGGATTTATCAAGCTCCCCTTCGCCTAAGAGGGATTAATCGGGCCCAAAGGTTGAAACACCCTCGGTAGGGGAGTTACCCGGCTCCCCTTCGTCCGAGGAATTAGTCGGGCCCAAAAGGGTGTTACACCCTCCGTAGGAGATTTACCAGGCTCCTCCTCGGCCGGAAGGGATTAGTCTGGCGGGACACCCGCGGTCATAAATAAATAAATAAATAAATAAATAAATAAATAAATAACCTATTTAGTTGGTAATCGTAGTTCGATTCAACCATTGTTGGCCTCTTCGGCTCTTCCTATTAGAATGAATAACCTGTCTTTTTGGATCTAGATATTAAATTCCCCTCCTAACTTCTTGCAGGCTAAATTTATATTGTGGGGCCTATCAATATTGAGTCCCCTGTGAATTGTAATGGTCTGAATTTATAAGGAAAGGGAGTGGGCCACACCAGTTGGTCAGAGATAGTTCAGTGAGATGGTGGGATTAGCTCGCATGGGAAGCCTGACATTATACGGTAGGTTGGTGGGATGGGACCTCCCTCAATCAGCTAATGATTTAATGGGATGGTGAGCAGACATCTTTTAGAGCCCATATGTCAAAATTCGCCGGGGTGGGTGTGTGAGAGTACCTTGGGTGGCAATGGGCCTAAATATGGCATCTGAAAGGCCCGATTACAGTGGGCTTGGGGACAGATATGTAACTGATGGGCCTTGGCAAGAACCCCATGTAGTAAAATTGGCTGGACTTGGGTCTATGTTATAAGGTCCATTGGGTTATGTAGTTGACCTGTTTAGCCTGAATATGTGTGCATCTTGTCATTATAGAGACAAAAAAAAAAAAAAAAAAAAAAAAAAGCATATATACTAATCCATATGCTAATACTCACCATTGGAATTCCCAAATACTGAATGCTATTGTTAGCTGAGGGTCATAGAGTTAGACATTATCCATTCCTGTAGCTGGGTAGCTGATCCCAATTGAGAGTGATAATCCATAATGCATAAAATATAGTTTTTTTTTTTTTTTTTTTTGGTAAATAAGCATTTATTCATTAATAGGGAAGACAAGCAACAAAGGATAGAGGACAAGCACGTAGAACAACACCAAATTAAATTAGCCCTCAGATAAGATAATAGAAGCCAATGCATAAAATATAGTTGGGTTCATGTTTTGCCTGAACATTTTCCACTGTGTGAAAGTCATACCCCATTAGCTGTAACATTTCATATGGCCTTTTCCTTTGTGCTACATGCAATGAATTTTCTTTATATGTTTTCTCTTTTATTTTTTCAAAGAAACAAAATCCTAAGTGGTTTGTCATAAAAAATATGTGAAAAAAAAAATCCAAAGTAGTTTTTGACAGAATGTGCTTCTTTTCTTAAGCCATCTTTAAACCTCTGTGCACATTTTTCAGGGAAATGGCAGCGAAACAAGTATGTTGGTGTCTCTCTAGTTGGAAAGACACTGGCAGTAATGGGGTTTGGGAAAGTTGGATCAGAAGTTGCTCGACGAGCAAAAGGCCTGGGTATGCACGTCATTGCTCATGATCCATATGCTCCTGCAGATAGAGCCCGTGCTATTGGTGCAGAGCTTGTATCTTTTGATGAGGCAATATCAACTGCCGACTTCATTTCACTTCATATGCCACTCACTCCTACCACTTCGAAGGTCTTCAATGATGCATCTTTTGCAAAGATGAAGAAGGGAGTGCGGATTATTAATGTTGCTAGAGGTGGAGTTATAGATGAAGATGCTTTGGTGAGAGCACTCGACAGTGGATTAGTTGCTCAGGTAATTTTGACTTGGCTTACTGAAACATGTCGGGTAGTTTCGGTGCAGATTATTGTGTGATGCATTACTGAGAGAAAAAGCTTCTCTTGTATCATTGTATGTGTCCTGCCTTACATCCCGAGTGTTGTATATTTCGTGGCTATATCTGGTTTGTGTTGGGCAAACAGATAGCTATAGCCAATTTTTCACGGTTAACAGAGGCCAAATTGGCAAGTGGGATCATCCAAGAGTGAGATAAGTCCCTCCCGTCCTTGATAGGGCCATCAGTTAAATGTCTTGGGTGACTCAGATGTTGGTCATGAATGTACAGTTGTGACTATAATGAAAATAGGAATTCTTTATTTGGCCGTGACTTTGGTCATTCATGATGTGCATGCAATTGTCCAAAAGAGAAGAGGCGTATTCAAAATCTCCTCTGGCGTGTTATACCAAACAGAACAGAGAGAAACATACAGAATCTCCTCTGGCGTGGAATACAATGAAAGTCACCTTATTTTACCTTTGCATCCTTGATGCGATTATTCATTCATATCATGTACTTGCATTCTTACGAGATTATTTTTTGTTGAAATTCATAACCCTTGTACTTGTCATCTTAAGTGCTAAAACCGCCATGATCATGGGTAGATTTGTTAATCTGTTTCAAGAAACAGAGAAGTTGGAAAGTCATAGTGCCAAAATTGACCTGCACCAGAAGGTTTAATGTTTGTTTTGATGAGTCTACTTTTTTTTTTTTCCATCATTCAAGAAGATCAAAATCGTTGGAAATTCATTCCTAGTGCAACATTACATTCTATGGAAGGGATCTTTCTCACTTGATCTTAATGCCCCAAAAGAAACTCATTAATGCATCCTAAATGGTGTTAACAGGCAGCACTTGATGTATTTACGGAAGAGCCTCCACCAAAAGACAACAAGTTAGTGCAGCATGAGAATGTCACTGTTACACCTCATCTTGGAGCAAGCACAGTGGAAGCTCAGGTCTGTATTTTCTTCACGAGATTTTATTGTCATATAATCCATTTTGATTTCCATTGCTTTTAACCATTTTGCGTGCTTGACAATAAACAACCATGAAAATTCCAGGAGGGTGTGGCCATTGAAATAGCGGAGGCTGTTGTAGGAGCATTGAAAGGGGAACTTGCTGCCACTGCTGTTAATGCCCCTATGGTTCCTGCTGAGGTAAACATTAGTACACATTTTCCCACTGGTCCAGGATCTGCAATTACTGATCTCTGTAGTTCAAAAATCTGTTGAGTTAAACCTGAACTCAGTTGGCTTGACTTATAAGTTTGATTTCAACTTGAGTCACTTCACTGGCCTAGTTTGCCTGATTTAAATGGAAAAAAAAAGGAAAAGCTTTGCTAAAAGAGTTCTTTTGTGCAGTATGAATTATGCACACAACCTTGCTACACATTCTAAATGATGGATTAATCTCGCACACATTATAGTTTAAGATATTATTTAAGTACCTAATCAAGTCGTAGAGACAAAACTTCGATGTTGGATTGCCAAGGTCAAGTTTCGGAGCTATGCTGTTTAGGTATTTACGCATACCAACATTTTCGTCCCAGGTTCTGTCAGAGTTGGCACCATATGTTGTGTTGGCAGAGAAGCTGGGCAGGTTGGCCGTGCAGTTGGTGGCTGGTGGAAGCGGCATTCAGGGTGTCAAGGTAGTCTACACATCAGCTCGGGATCCTGATGACCTGGACACAAGACTGCTCAGAGCCATGGTGACCAAAGGCATCCTTGAACCAATATCTAGTGTGTTCATCAACCTAGTTAATGCTGACTTCACAGCAAAGAAACGAGGCCTCCGGATCAGCGAAGAGCGCGTCATTCTCAATGGTTCCCCTGAGAGCCCGATCGAGTCTATCCAGATCCACATGGCCAATGTGGAGTCCAAATTTGCCAGTGCCTTATCCGAATCCGGTGAGATCAGGGTAGAAGGCAGGGTCAAAGATGGCATACCGCATTTCACACGTGTGGGCCCGTTCAGCGTCGATGTGAGCCTTGAGGGGAATGTGATACTATGCAGACAGTATGATCAGCCCGGATTGATTGGGCGGGTAGGGAACATCCTGGCAGAGCAGAATGTGAATGTGAACTTCATGAGCGTGGGTCGCACTGCTCCCGGGAAGCAGGCGATCATGGCAATAGGAGTGGACGAGGAGCCGGAGAAGGAGACTCTCAAGAATATTGGAGAAGTACCTGCCATTGAAGAGTTTGTGTTCCTTAAACTATAGCAAGGTAAGAGAATCATTAAGTTAAATGATGATGATTCTTCTGCCTTTTTTGAGAGCCCAGTTTTCTCTGTAGTGGGTGAGTGCCAATAAAAGGCTTCTGGCATGCTGTTCTTCCCTCCTTTTTCTCTCATTAGGAAACGTTAAGGTTATCAAGTCTTATGTTACCTGCCATTTTTTTGGTGTCCTTCTGCCTAAGCTAGAAAGCAGAAGGTGAGCGCATTTTGGTGTTCTGCAAATGGCAGCCTATTTGTGTATTAGTTTTTGTTTTTGTTGTTCACGGTTGCTAATGTTGCTGATTCAGTTCATGTATGAGCTTATCTCTGTTTCATGTGGAATGACTGCATTTTCAGCAACTAAACTCTTGTAATTGAGTGATTCTTGAAGTAATGCAATAATTTTTTTTGTGGTTTCAATTTTGTATCTTACTGTGACCTTACTGTTGTCCTTTTGTACTTCACCATGAGGTCCATGACCTTTTAGGGGGCCCCAACTTGACCATTAAGTATCAGAAATGATCTTATTCTGATATTAGGTTTGCCCTGACCGCCAATATTTGACAGGTGCAGCCAATCTTTGGTTGATCAGAACCAGTCACACTGCATGCCCCACCCTTGTATTTGCTTAAATTTCACTCTGCATTGGTGTGGTTTACAGCATTTTACTGATCAGGTTTTAAAAGTTAATTTCATATTTTAAACATAATTAATCTTAAAAAAAAATTAAACATAATCAATCCAACTGTTTAAGTGACTCTAGTTGGTGTGGTTTTTGTACTAAAGTGAGGAGTGTGATGTGAATGGGTTTTGATCAAACAAAAGTGGGGTCTTTGCCTGTCAATAGATGGTCAGAATAGTGTTGATGTTAGGCTGAATGAGTGGTCTCCATTCTGGGAAAATGTTCTTATATGCAGTCCAGCTCATGGGGCCTGCTTAGATGTATGTCTATCAAGTGGGAAGAGAAGTGATAGAAAGATCTTATGGCTAAGGGTCACGAAAAAAACCAGCCCCATCAAATTATCCTACCCTTGATTTTTTAAGTTTAATGGTGTTTTAACCATAGATGATTTAAAAATCCAATCCAACAGTGAGTGAAGGTTCAATGAGTCTTCAACTGGGTTGATGCTAGATCATGGAACTGGGTTGATGCTAGATCATGGAACTGACAGTAGTGTCATGAGGGGTTGTACCGATATCAAAGGTGGCCACAAGAGGTTCTATAGAGTTGCTGTGCGCATGCAGTTTGTTCATATGAGGGCATTGTGATCACTGGAGTAAAGTCAAACCCAATATCTGATAAAGTAATGTAAAATAAATGTTAAATCAGTATGAAAGGTAAGAGTGGTTAAGTAAAAATGCATTTGTTTTTATGATTTAAAGTAATTTGAAGTGAGATGAACAAGTGGTATAGTAACCACTTGTGTTTTTGGAGTAAATTTCTTTGGGATTAATAAAGTAAAAGTAGTCTTTTTGGCAAGCCCATTCAAACATGGCTAAAATAAAATTTCTTTCGTTGGGATTACTTACCACATAATATTTCATTCCGCAAGTTAAAGGAAAAGAGAGAAAAAATAAGGAGAGAAACTTTAGAGAGAACTTGCAATTTAGCATGTCACACATTCTATCTGTGTAATTGAAAGCTATTTATAGATTTACAGCTTAATGATATAAGCTTTAAATGAGTAATCATTAACTCTTCTAAATCTTGTCATTCTAACTAAGAGGTTATCAATTTAAGAACCTCCTGTGTATTATCTTATCAAGATGCAAACCACCACTATTTTAATTTATATTTAAATAAGTGAATAAATAAATTTCAAATCAGCATTGATTCTCAACGCAGTGTCCCTCTGAATCTTTAGTAAATTCTAATTAACTCTGAAGGATAGCTCAGTTGGCATAGGACTACGGTGTGCACCCGGAGGTTGTGGGTTCGAAACTGCACTACCACACTGGAGCCACCAAAAAATTTTACCCGACTTTATCTTCTGGGCCTATAGGAATTATTCTGGTCGAAAGAGCTGGAACTTGCGTTATATAAAAAAGAAAAAAAAAATTCTAATTCAAGTCGAACAATTCTTTGTGTCACCTATGAAATAACCTTCTTAGCCTCCCAAATTCCTCTCTAACGTTGAAATTTCAAATCCTAATCTACATAAATGTAGGTTGGTGGAAGCATCGGATTGCTTTCCATGTGTCCACTAAAATGATTGAAAACCTATGAGTGCAATGGATGTGATTGAAAACAGCCAGGGGTCCAAACTCCAAAGTAGATGTACCAGAGAGAGCACTCCACAAGCATCACTTCCTATTGTCCCCATACCCTAGGATGGAAAACGATTGCACAATCAAGTAATTGAAAACTTGGATTTCAAATCTCTCTTCTTCTTCCTCAGACAAAGAGGCATCAAGAAAGAAAAACAAAGATTCAGATATTAAAAAATGGAAAATGCTTGAGATAATACCAAGATGGCTCCTCTCCTCTGTTTATATAAGCCATTGGAGGTATCCAACGAGTCTGCAACAAAAATCAAGAGAAACAGAGAGACAAATCAAGAAGGACATAGAGACTGGTACAATAACCAAGTAATCTCAGTAGGCTGTTTTTTATTTATTTATTTATTTTCATTAAAATAAGTAGGAATTGAATGCATTGAATTTTTATCATAAGAGGTTAAAAGTGAAGATCACAATTCAGAAGTCAATTTTTACAATTTTAAAAAATGAGTATTAAATAACGTTTTCTTTTCAAAAATAGAATAAAAGAAAAATGGGAGAAGAATAACCAGTCACATCTTAATTATTCATTTCTCATCTTCCTTTAATTCTTATTTATGAAAAACTTACCTTTGGCCTTTATTTTTAACCGCATATAGCATAAATCTTATGTTCAAACAAACAACCATTGGAATATTTTTTTCATTTCGACGGGACAAAAAAATTGGAAATATGTTTGGTATCACTTTCTCAAGCATTCTCATAGAATATTTCTTTGGAAATCATTCTTTTAAAATGGGAATTAAGTGGTCATTTGGTTGCATTCATTTACATATCTAAATGTTACACATGTATAACTTTAATGCACGAACATGATTGTTGGTAGCAATCATTTATGCACCACATGCATAAACATTGGTGTAGAAATGATGTGGAAATAGGGCCATTTTTACAGTCCCCTAGGTTTGAAATCATTATGCATGTTTTACCTCATAGAGGTGATGGTAAGCAGGATAAAAAAAACCATCAAGCACTTTCTATTTTTTCTACAATCTTATAGGTCTAAAAATTGGAAGACTGTTCAAAAATTTTATTGGACCAAAAATGAATATACCCAAGATATTTAGTTGCGTTCCTTAAATCCTTGTAGATCTTGAGAAGTATGAAAAAAAAAAAAAAAACTTAATCCTATGGAATTGATTTTATGAACTTTTTTGTGAGCCCCTAATTTATTTTCCGAACCATTCAATATGCTCATATAAATGATAAACCTCAAGAGGAGGGGTTTCATAGCTTAGATCCTCACAAATTTTGAGAAATATAAGAAAACCACAAAAACATTTATCCTAATTTATGATAATATGA
This sequence comes from Camphora micrantha, assembly GCA_003546025.1. NCBI lineage: Eukaryota > Viridiplantae > Streptophyta > Magnoliopsida > Laurales > Lauraceae > Camphora > Camphora micrantha. The sequence goes on along the minus strand of QPKB01000008.1, from coordinate 42,615,645 downwards.
AATTTTATGGGGTTCCATTTCATGATTGAAACCATTCAATGCTCTCATAGATATGATAAACCCAATGCATGAAGTTTCATATTTTAAATTGTCATAATTCTTGATAAAATATGTAACACGCACAAAAAAGAACCAATCCCACAGTCCATTTTTATACACTTTTGTGGCCCCCCAATTCATGAGCAAAACATCGCTATATTTAAGACCCACTATTTCCTTTTTTATAAAAGTTTGGGGATCATGGGGCCCGCTAAATTCTTTAAGAACTGATGTAGCTCAATTTTTACTCATTTTATTTCTAGTACTCATTTTTCTGATAACTTCTTTCTACTAATGAAAAATAAAAAACGATGCTACCAAACAAATATGGTAATATGTATCACGTATGTAAATTCTACGCATCTAAAATTTGCATATGTGATTTTCATTTTCATATCCCATGTGTAAAAGACGAACTAATACTAATGAACAATTATAAAATTGTTTCTAATGCAAGAGTGATAGGTGGAAATGAATCTTAACATAACCCATGCTAAAGAAATTTATGTAAGGGAAATGAAAAAAAAAAAAAAAAACCATTTGCTGCACAAGAATGCTAAAACGTGAGGTTTTATATTAGAGAAATACTAGGTGGAAATAATTTTGAAGAATCATTGCCCAAACAAGTCTAACACATCACTTTTTCAGAATGGACACATTCTCCTTATATTCCAAGCACAAGAAAAATGACAAAAAGTTGACAAACCAAGTGGGGAGAGGAGAGATGTGAGGTGCAATTTCCAAATGAGCTGACAAGTTGATGAAATTGATACTACAGGGCAGATCGAGGAAATTCTCCTTTAGGGCTCTATGTAAAAAAAGAATCATTGAGGGAAGGGGCAAATGTAAAAAAGAGAGAAGACCCTTTTCTCTCCTGCGAGACATGTTCTTCCTTTTATGAAGAAAAGTATAAGTATTAGATTTTTTTTATTAGTGAAATTGATTTTTTCTTTTTAATAAATTGACATCTAACTACTTAAAAAAATATTTTTAAAATGCCTTTTCTTATCAATTGAAATTGGAGCATAGCATCACTACTTAGAGAAAAATGATGAAGCTTCATAATTGGATTCTCCACCCACCTTTCTCCAGTGTTTTCTTTACCAATAGGTTGAGAAAACTACTCAGGGGAAAAACTTTTAAAAAGCCTAAAAAAACTATTTAAATAGCCAAATGTCAACTTTTGTAAATAAGAATTTCAACTTTACTGGAGAAGAAATGGTGTTTTCATCCTTTCAAAGAGAAAATAATTGCTACTTCATTTTATAGTGAAGCCAAAACACTACTTGTTCTAACTTTGGTGTATTTGTGTAAACTGTAGTGAGAGGATTTTGCCATCTATTGAATTTCATTTCCACGAAAGAAAGGAATCATATATTCTTGCCCCTTATGTACAAAATTAAAATCCTTTCTATCAAGGAAAATTAGTTCATAATAGTTTTTCCTTTTACAAGAAATATACATTTCACCAAATAGTCGAATGGTGGATTGCATGGAGAATAATAAATTTTCTCCCTATTGCAAAATCCTCTGAACATACAAGGGCACCCAAAAGTGAATAATAAAAAAGGAAGAAACCATTTTTTTAATTAAAAAATAGAGAGCTGCTAGATGCACACTAAATTCTTCCTTCCACGCATTGCTTCTCTTTACTCCTACAACTTAAATTAAAAGAGTACCAAAATTACTTTCTACAAACTTCATATTACCTAAACTAACCTCTACTCTCTACCCTCCCTCCTTGCCCACCCCCGCCGACTCTCCTCCTTCCCCCCGTTTCTCTCCCTCTCCTTGTCTTTCTCCGTCTCCCTGCTTGCCTCTGCCCCCAGCTCGCGCTCCGTCTCTCTCCCCCCCCTCTCTCTCCCTCTCCCACCCTCTGTATCTCTCCTTCGCCCGCCTTCGCCAGACAACTCCCTCTCTCCCTGTCCCTCTCTCTCTACATCTCCCTCTCCTTGTCTCTCTTTCTCGCTCCCTCTCCCTCTCCCTCTCCCTCCCCCTCTGACGGTGCTGCCGAAGGGGTTCCTGGTGGCTGAGGTGGGGGTGAGTGAGTGTAGAAAAAAAGTTGGGGGAGGTAGAGAATTTGATAGGTATCCTTTTAGGTAATTTACCACATGGTTATATTGGTCGTAAACAAAAAATCTCAATGTGTGGAAAGAAAATGTTAGTGTTCAATTAGTAGCTTTGAGAAAAATAGAGAGTTGCTAATGCCACATCCTAAGCTTCTTTGGATACATCCCTTCTCTCTACACACCATAAGTAAGTGATACTTTTTCCAAAATTTCTTTCTGTACACCTCATCGTTCCCAAAATAACCATCCTCTTCCTGTCGCCGCCCTCTATTCCTGTCTCTCCCTCTCCTTGCCGTGGCCCTCCTGCCTCTCTCCCTTTCCTTCTCCTCGTCTCATTCCCTCCCTCTCTCTCCCACTTTCTCTCCCTCTCCTTGTCGCCGCCTTCTCTCTTCCTCTCCTTACTCACCGCCTCTCCCTCTCCCTCTCCCTATCTCTCCCTCTCCGCGTCCCACTCCCCCTTCAATGGTGCAGCCGGAGGGGACGGTGGTGGCCTGGCAGGGATTCAGGGTCGGGGTGGGTGAGTGTAAAAAGAAGTTGCGGGAGAAAGAGAATTTTGATATACTTTTTAGATAATTTTAGATATAAATATATTGGTCATGAAAAAATGGAATGTGTTATGAGAAGCTTTGGCTGTGGTACTAAGCAGAGCTCTAAGAATAGTCTCCATACTATCTATTTATTCCCAAAACACCCTCAAGTATTAATTCATTTTACACCTTTATCATCTTTCTCTCCTCCTCTTCCTCCATCACTCTCTCCTTTTTCCACCTTAGAAACTGGGGGTCTGCTCTGCAGATCTCTAAGCCCTCTCTCTCTGTATCCCTCGAATCTCAGCCGTTGGATCTGTGCTCTGTGCACCGATCGCCTTGAACACAATGGGTATCTTGTTTACCCGCATGCTCTCGTCGCTTTTCGGCAACAAAGAAGCCAGGATTCTCGTTCTCGGCCTCGACAATGCTGGAAAAACTACAATTCTCTGTATCCTTTACTTTACTTTCTGGGTTTGCGTTTTTTCCCTCTCTGGTGGATTTTCTGGGCTTCTTTAATTCTCTGTTGATCAGATCGTCTTCAGATGGGAGAAGTAGTTTCGACAATCCCAAGTGGGTTTTTCTTCTCTAATTCCCCTTTTATTGATTTGGGTTCTTCCCAATCTTCTTGTTAGAGATTTCTGCTCTGTTTTTTTGTTTTTGAATTCCTACTTTGAGTAATGATATTGGGTTGGTTTTGGTCATGGTTGCAGCAATTGGGTTTAACGTGGAAACAGTGCAGTACAACAATATCAAGTTTCAAGTTTGGGATCTGGGTATGTTGATCTCCTTTCTTTATTTGACATGCAGTTCTCCTTAATTGCTTTTGATTTGATGAATATGTGAGAAAAATGAGAATGGCATTGTGGTTGGAATGCCAATTGCATATGAAGGGTAGTTGTTATTTTCATTTTGGGACGTTTAGAGAGAGGTACCCAAGTGGGCGACGTCTCTGAACTCATTATCATTTTTTGGGTTTTGGGTTTGAGAGACTTACCCCAAAAAAGGAGAGAAAACTCATCAAGTGAGATTTTTTTTTTCTGCGCTGTGTACAGAATTGATTTGTTGCTCATTGTAGGGTTTGAGAGGACCACATCCTATCCATCTTCAAAGGAGGACATTTAGTCTCAAATGGGCACTCAATTCACTGGATTTTTAGGGTTGGTTAAGTTTTCTGATAAACAGTACACTTTTCCATTGGTACACATTATTGGATGTTAAGAGTTTTTAGAAAACCCTGTTGGGTACCCCCAGAAATCCCTAGTGGAATGGTGGTCCGCGATGTAGGGGTATGGAATGTGGATGAGTTTATGTTTAACACTGGGCTTGGAAAACAAAAGAACTGCATCTATTTGGTTCCCTTCTCATGGTATGAGATTCGATTTTCAAATCCTATCTCAGACACTTCTTCAATGAGCTTGGATAGAGAAGCATCCCACTTGCCCTCATGTAGATGGAACAACAAGACATACCATTTGTGCATGCAGTTTTGACTTGGGCATCTTTTTTTTTTTAGTATCTGTACTTGAGCTTCTTAGCCATTTTAGTCAATTTCCATTGGTCCTTCTGTTTTGTATGGTTTTGTGACTTATTTTTAAAGATTCTATATGGACCTTTCAAATTCTTATGGTGGCTGTGAATTCTTTGTTTGTTTCTTGTGCTACCAACTGCATCTATGTGTTTTGGATGGAATATAATGAGGAATAGCTCTAGGGCAATTTGTTTTCCAACTTGTGACCTCAAATCAGTTGTAATGATTGGGGGTGGAAGGGACTGGGAAATGGTATATAATCTTTTATGAGGATAATCAGTCACTCATTCTATGAAAATATTAGACCTGCTTATTTTTTAATTTATTGCTTGAAGAAGAGTTAACTTATTTATTTTAACTGTTTTTATCTGCCACTTCTTTATTGTTGGTGCTAATGTCTGGTTCTGACTTTCATGTATTGGCTGTGGAACAGGTGGTCAGACAAGCATCAGGTAATGTTATTTTTTTTTTTCTTTTTCTTATTCAGCACTAAATTTCCAGATTTTGCATCTCATTTTGTACCCGTTCGAATTCTGGGGCAGTTTTTGTTTATGAAGCGAAAGGCGATTTATTATAAATCATTTAATAACATGAAAATAGATTTCATCATGGTTGCATAAAGACATCCATTTGTTGCGAACTTTAATAGGAGTTTTGGTGACAGTGTTGCATGAAAATTAACTTAGGAGTAGATTCTTGTATGTGGATTTTCTTAGCTCCTTGAATTAAAAGATAACAAAATTGTTCATGACTAAACAATGAGGATTGAGGATACTCCATATTTTTTTAAAAAATGTTCGACTTATTAAAGCTACCATTCATTTATTCCCTATTAACTATTTAGAAGGCCAAAGTATCCCAAAAAGATGAAAACAATGATCTCAATTTTTTCTCATAGAACCAAGGTTTGGAAAGGTGTGGATGGCTTACACCTTGAGATTTGCACTTTCATGCTTAATGCACTTGATGCATATGCCAACTAGTGAGCTTTATTGGAGGGTTGTACCACTTTAAACAATTAATGCCTTTGTCAAGGGGCTTGTCTTTTCTTTTGGGGGCTGAAATATGGAAGAAAGTTTTAAAAATTTCTTTTTCTTTTTTGCTTTTCTTCCAATTCCCTAACTTGAATTATGGGTAAAGGTTCAAGAAATCATGTTTATGGGCTTTATTCATCCTCAGATGACAGATATCTTATCCACCTTAACATTTTTTGTAATATGACAGTAAATGAACCTGAACATTCTTACGTTATTTCTTTATTGTTCACTGTTGGTACTCTATCATTATTATAATTATTTTTAAAAAAGAAACTATCTAGCACTTGATGCAGGACCATGAACACCCTAGGATGAGGGTTCTGATATCAATTGGCGAATTAATAATCATATATCAGATTGTAAAATAGCATTAAATCTGCAGGACCATGAACGCCCTAGGATGAGGGTTCTGATATCAATTGGCGAATTAATAATCATATATCAGATTGTAAAATAGCATTAAATCCACACTACAATAAGCAGAATTCTCTCTCTCTCTCTCTCTCTCTCTCTCTCTCTCTCTCTCTGTTGTGTGTGTGTGTGTTTGTTTGAGCAATAACAAAAAAATAAAAATAAAAATAAAATAAAATAAAAAAATAAAAAAATAAAAAAACATATTAGGAAAGGAAAGGAAACAAGTAGGGATCACAAAAGGAGAACTACACGCGAGGGTCGGGGGGTAAATGAGCTAATACGGTAATACCCCCACCCAAAACAAAGAAAAACAAGAAATTACAAGGAAATAGAGCAAAAAAGAAATAAACTACTGCGCAGCCCCTCTCTTAGCCAACACATCCGCCTCTTCATTTGCTGAGCGAAGAATGTGTCTAAACTCCACCTCCAACTGTGAAGATAAGAACTTGATTTCATTGAGATAAAAATAAAACCTCCATGGGCCCTTAGCTGAATTTGTCACCCAAGAAATAGCATTAAGAGACTCATTTTCCACGATCAGGGGATGATTAAATGAAACTTTATCTAACCTTAGAGCTTCAAGGATGGCTAAAGCCTCATCTTCATTCGAGTTTTTAACTCCAATGTAAGAGGAAAAAGAAAGCAGAGTAAGACTGTCATGATTATGAAGAAGAACACCACCTATACCTGCCGGCATTGTTATGAAATTTGGTTTGTTTCGGCCGAAATTTCCTAATAATACCAAAACGAACGTCACCCCTGTAATTATTCGTCCCAGAATTCATTCCAATTCGTTCGATTGAGTCCAAATTTTATGACTTTAATCAATTCGTCCGATTCATCCAATTATTCGTCCTAGCATGTAGGTTGCCTTTAAAATAGAAAAAAATGAAAACTGAAGGGACTAAACATATTTTTTTAACTTAAAAGTAAATGTAAAAAATACCTTTTTGGCCTTTTGGCTTAGAGAAATTAGTGGGCTTCTTGTGGAGCCGCCCATCTATTAAAATCTAAATAACTAAATGGGCCCTATCCCCTTAATTAGATTTTATTCCAATAAAAACATTTTATTATGAATAAGTTAGCCAATTTTCACTTTTATATGAAATAGCCCATCAAATATAAATCGACATATTGCATTGATTTAGTACAATAAATCGAATGTATCATATATTTTTTTTTATTTTAATATATATAATTTTTTTCCGAAATATTTCACCGAAATTTTCGAATTGGCCGAAATATTTCATTTGGAGGCGAAACCAAAATGGCGTCCGAACCAAATTTCATAATACTGCCTGCCGGGCTCGGCTTCCCTCTAGCAGCTCCATTCACATAAATTTTAAGGTACCCACAGGTGGAGGAAACCACCGCTCAAGAATTCTCACCTTTAAGGAGCCACCAGTCATACACGCTTCCCATTTGGTAAGAATGGAATCATTGAATCAAAATTGGAATTCTTAAACTCTTTCCTAAGCGTCACCCATTTACCAATTTTCACCTTTACCAAATTTGAAACATCACAATAAGAGGCCGATACATTATTGAAAATCTGACCATTTCTTTCTTTCCAAATGGACCACATAATAGAATAGGGAACAATTTTCCAAATAATCTTCCTGCAACCCAAAAAGATAACCATCCTCCAAGAATAACACACTTCAGTTAAAGACTAAGGCATGCACCAAGAAACTCTGCACCCTTCCAAAAAGGAGCTCCATAAACTAAAAGAGAAATCACAATGAAGAAGCAAATGAGAAGCCATCGAAGAGAAGCCCTCCTCCTAAGGACATCCACCATAGAAACTTTACCGGCCGTTGCTAACCAACAAAGTACCTCTGCATGAGGTGGGACCAAACCTGTCGCTGCTAACCAACAAAGTACCTCTGCATGAGGTGGGACCAAACTTGTCCAAATGACAGATAAAGGATGACCCTCCCCATTAGAAGACTCTAATGCTGAGTAAAAAGACTTCCCCGATTACATGCCTGATGGGTTTGGTTTCTAAATGAGATATTCAAAGCCACCCTTGCAAAAAAAAGCATTAGAAAGAAGACTCAACAAAGACTCATACTCAGACTCTTCAAACTAATGCAACCTTCTAAAAGACACACTCCACACAACTTTACTCCCTTCCATGACATAACACTGTTTTACAACTGCGTGTTTATTTGACACCACCCTAACAACTCTAGGGAACAACACTGACATAATCCACACCCATCCAATCATCTATCCAATACCTAACTCGACTCCCTTCCCTGACTCTAAAACCAACCCCCCCTTTGAAAACACATCCCCACTAAAAGCAGATACACACAGATCATCTGTACCTATGGACTCTACTAGGAACCCACCCCCTCTCACCCTCACCAAACTTAGAAATAATTATTCTCCTCCATAAAGCGTCGGTCTCAACTCCGAATCTTCACCACCACTTTGCAAGCAACACATGATTCTTAAGAGCAAAATCTCCCAAACCCATACCACCTAAAGCTTTAGCCTTCACATGTCACTCCACTTCATCAAATGCAAGTTCCTTATATCACTGTTTCCATCCCATACGAAGTTCCTCTGAACGTGATCCAACCTCTCCATCACTCCCTAAGGCATCTTATATGGGCGGACCCGGGTACAAGGGTTGGGGGCTGAAGGCCCCATCCATACCTTCAAAATGTTTAAAATTCTTAAGAACCCCTGCAAATTCTGAAAATTAATATGTTTTTTTTTTTTTTTTACATTTGCCCCTTCTCTCTCCCAATATTTTCTTTTACATAGACCCCCCCACCCACACCGCCCCCACCCCCCCCCCCCCCCCCCCACCCCCCCCCCCACACACACACACACACACCAATAATAAACTAGGAGATTCAACATTGTAGCTTTGATAAGAGTAACACCCTCGTCCCCCAATAGAAAGGTTTTGGCCCCTTCCAAGTGGACAAATGTTTCTCAGACTTCTCAACTATGGAATCCCAACCTTTCTTGGATAGGATTCACCCCCATTGGTACATCGAGATAAAGAATTGGAAGATGACCAGCTTTACAATGCAACCCATCTGCCAATTATTTCACTCTCCTTCGAGCATCCCACTCCAACCAACAAGCTTTTAGATATATTTATTTTCACCCGAAACACCAATTCAAAGCATCGCAATATTCTTTTAAAGGTGACATTCTCCTCCCTCCTCGCCGAAGCAAGTAACACTGCGTCATCCGCAAATTATAGGTGAGATATAGAATCTCCATTTCTACACACCTTGAAATCTTCTATCAATCCAAGAGATTTCACCCTCAAGTAGACAGCTCCCAACATGTAGTCTACAAAAGTCTAATCAACATGGTCATAAGCCTTTTCAAAGTCAATCTTAAAAATGACGCCCTCCAATCCCGATGTCCTTCGTGAGTTAATAAGTTCATTAGCTATCAATACTCCATCTGGAATCTTCCTTCCCTTTACAAAAGCCCCTTGAAATGGGTGAGAAAGAACTACCTTTAGTTTCTTAGCCAAAATCTTTGAAAGCAGCTTGTAATCACAACCAACTAAACTAATTGGCCAATAGTCCTCTAACTCCACTGGATTTGGTACTTTAGGAATTAAAATTATAAAAGTAGCATTGAGCTCCTTATTTAACTGACCTCTATTATGGAATTCAGAGTGCATCTTGCAAAAGTCATCTTTTAGGAAGTCCCAACCAGCTTTGATGAAGGAGAAATTGAAACTATCTGGACCCGGAGCTCTATCGCCAACACAATCTACAAGAGCTGAACTAATTACCTCTTCTTGAAATTCTCTATCAAGCCAAACTTTCAAATTAAGAGGCAACGAAGGAACAGCCCCTTCATACAATGTCTAAAAAAAATAAAATCTTTCCTTTCACCTCTTTCAGCTCTTCTAAAAATCTTGAATGAAGTTAACTCTTTTCCTAACAATAGCCAAACAATGGAAGAATTTTGTTTTCCTATCTCTCTCCTTAACCACATAGATCTTGACTTTTGATGTCATGAAATTTCCGATTTAGCTCACATAATTTCTTGGTGTCAAAAGTCAAGATCTCTGTGGCTTAAGGATGGAGATAGGAATGCAAAGTTCTTTCATCTTATAGCTAATGTTAGGAAGAGTGTTAACTTCATTTAAGATTTTTAGAAGAGCCGAAAGGGTGAAAGGAGAGACTGCAACCTTTTTTAAGACATTGTATATAGGGGCTAGCTTTCATAGACGAGCACTTGATGGAGTTGCTTTTCCTTTGTTGCCTCTTGATTTGAAAGATTGGCTTGAGAGAGAATTTCAAGAAGAGGAGATTAGTTCAGCTCTTGTAGATTGTGTTGGCAATAAAGCTCCGGGTCCGGACGGTTTCAATTTCTCTTTCACGAAAGCTAGTTGGGATTTCCTAAAAAATGACTTTTGCGAGATGCTTTCTAAATCCCACAATAGAGGTCGGTTGAATAAGGAGCTCAATTTACTTTTATAACTTGTAATTCCTAAAGTACCAAATCCAATTGATTGGGCTTACAAGCTGCTTTCAAAGATTTTTGCCAAAAGAATAAAGGTGGTTCTTCCTCATATTATTAGCCCATTCTAAGGAGATTTTTTAGAGGGCAGGTAGATTCAAGACTGATTTTGAAAAGGCTTATGACCATGTTGATTGGACTTTCATAGACTACATGTTGGGTAGGATTTTGGCATCATGTGGAGGGGGTGGATCATGGAATGTATTTCTTCGTCTTTCTTTTGTTTTGGTGAATGGATCTCCTTATTGCCTTTTTAAGGCTCACTGACGTCTTAGACAAGGTGACCTTTTGTTGCCATTTCTTTTCAACATTGCCGTGGAAGCTTTGGTTGCTCTTTTCTTGAGGGTGAAATCTCTTGGATTGATAGATGGTTTCAAGGTGTGTAGAAATGGAGTTTCTGTATCTCACCTACAATTTGCGGATGACACAGTGTTGCTTTGGCAAGGCAGGAGGAGATTGTTACCTTTCAAAGAATTTTGAGAAGCTTTGAGATTGTCACTCTTTAACATATATCTCTTAGAGATCAAGATAAGCGGAATTCTAAGTTATCAATTAAGCAGCAATTGCAAAGCCCGGTCTCTTTTTTTTTTTTTTTTTTGGAATAATATTGCAGAGCCTAGTCTCAATCCTACATGCAAGTCCCTTCTAATTTTGATGGAGGTTTCCAATGGAAAATTGGATCTCCATAGCTTGGGCTTGTTTGGGTAATTCACTTGTATAGTGAAGTGAAGTGAAGGGTCACTTTTAAGAGAAAATAAAAGAAGAGGGGTCAAATAAAAAAGTACCAAATTTCAAAAACCGCCTCTTTTTTTTTTTTTAAATAAAAATGATACCTTCTCATGTCCCTAAATGACAAAAAGCCCTCTTCTTTTTACCAAAAAAGTAAAAAAGGTACCTTCTCATGCCACTAAATGACAAAAAGCCATGACATGGCTTTTTTTCATTTAACACCTTTTGATTTGACTCCCCTCTTGTTTTATTCTCTCTTGATTTGACCATTCACTTTACTTCACTATTCAAGTAAATTACCCAAACAAGCGTTAAGGATTTCAAGAATAGGCTATGTTCAAAATAGGACCAGCCACATAGTATATGACTGTGATTTAATTGATATGAAGTTATCGGCAATGAGAATGTTCACCAAAACAATGAATAACATAGGGCAACATGTAAATACCTTAAGGTGCTCAAATATATAGGATTGGCCGAGTAAACATTAGGACTAGTAGCTTCAAATGATGTTTAGTGGGGTGTACATTACAAGTCATTGTTTGAAATGGAGGCAGCTAATAAGCTAGATATATATATATATATATATATTTGACCGGTAACGGTAACTAGAGCAAATTTATAGAAGCTTCCTTGTGGGAAGGAGTCATAATGAAGTGGAGCAAGGTATCCAAGCCAAAGTCCGTAGGCGATTGGGGGGTTGGAAACTTGCAAGAAAGGAATTGGGCTCTTCTTTGCAAGTGGTGTCCAATATTATGGGGGAAGAGGAAAGCTCTTTGGAAGGAAGGTAGTAGTGAGCAAGTATGGGGGACCTTAAGCGGGGTTGGCGACTTGGTGCCCTAGGGAGTTAGCAGTAGGTATGGGTTTTGGAGTGTGGAAAGGTATTTTGTCATTTGGTGATGATTCCAAGGAATTGTGAAGGGTGGTTTTGAAAGGGATGAGCTTTAAAATTGGCAATGAGGATAAAATTAGATTTTGCTTTGATTGGGTTGGGAGGGATTTGATTCGGTGGTTGTTTAGGGTCTTCTTTTACAAAGTTGCCTGGGTTAGGGGGATTGTTATGAGTGATGGGGGATATAATTTCATGGGGAGTGAGTTATAGGAGGAATTTGATGGAGCGAAAAGAGGAAGAATATGCGTCTTTGTTTTTACTAACTAATGTTTTTATTTGTAGGGATGAAGAGGATTTGAGGATTTGGAAACTGTGTCCTGGAAAATTTTCATCTTGTTTTTACAAAAGAACATGGTTTCCATTCCTTCATCTAGTCATTGGTGTTTGTTCTCTTGGCAAAAGCTAGCTTCACCTAGAGTGGAGGTCTTATATTGGTTGTGTGTAGTAATTTTGGTGGCAGACAATCTTAGGAGAAGGGGATTGCCTTGTATACTATTTTGGATATTCGTCGCATGTTAAAGGAGGGAATGAATCCATTGACCACCTCTTACCTCTTTGCATTGTCTCTTGCTGGGTGTGACGTCATTTGTAAGATAAGTGTGGTGTCGCTTGGTGTATTCCAGGTTCCTCACAGGGGATGTCACAATGTTGGTTTGGGGCTCCTTTTTTGAGTGTAGCAAGATCATTGGCGGCCATCTTTTGGTTTGGGGTTCCTCTTTTGAGCCTGGCAAGTTCATTTGGTGGCCATCTTTCTTTGTTGCTTTGTGGATTATTGGAAAGAGACGAAGATAGGATTTTCAATGTTAAACAGGAGCTTTAGGGCCTGTTTGGTTAAAGGAATTCTCGACAAGGAATTAGGCTTGTTGGGGATTTATGACATGATTTAACATCTTGTCTCCTAGGCATTACAAATGCCCCGTTTGTTGCAAGAATTTAGAATTCCAAACCACATGAAAAGGCACTTTTAACCTTATGAATTCCCAGAATTTCAGCATTCCAAATGCTAGAAGGGGCTTGAGCATTTGGAATTCTACTTTAAGGGGCTGCATTTGGAATTCTCAGAATTCTACCAGACAAGAATTCTTACATTTCTTCTAAACAAACAGGCCTTGGTGAAATCATTTTCACCATCTTTCTTTCGCTTGAAAATGGACCTTTTTGGTGTGAAGACTTTAAAGACCTGAAGATTGATGGCTTATTGGATTGGAGGTTTGCATGACGTGTGGAAGAGAGGAAGGTAAGAAGATTTCATAGAAACTGCGGTGGCTTGGTTCTTTGGAATTTAATGTAGATGAGACGGCAATAGGAAACCAGGGCCAAAGGTATTGGGGTTGTTCCGTGGAATGAAGATGATGGTGCTAAATTCTTTCTCCCATTTGGGTTGAGAGACTATAATGAAGCAGAGGTTTGGGGTATTAGAGCAAATTCATGTTCTTTTATTTGGGACCATCATTGTTGTATGTGACTCCTTATCAACAATCAGTTGGGTCTCTTCGAATGTGGGGCACGCCATAGGTAAAGAAGGCAAGTACTTGTGTAGTTTCCTTCAAGTGAAGTTCTTCCATTCGTGTAACGAAGGCAACAATGTGGCATGCCATAGGCAATCTAGGGATTGATACGTCTGTTCCTTATGTTGTTGTATTGTGTAGTTATGTTTGCAAGGCTGTTTTGTTGATTATTGGTTCATTAGAGCCCATGTCTAACACAATGATTTTAAACCCACAGCAGGCAGTCCCTTCTTGAGCCTGATTCAACTTCTGAATTACCATTGATTTGAATTTTAATGTGAAATTTAAGCTAGCAGTTTAGGGTTCTTCAGCCTTGCTTGATTAAATACTCTTGGCCAGTCCTTACAATCTCGGTACACCAAGTGAAACACTGAAATTATCTTGGGTCTTCTTTTCCCTTTTTACCCATCTCAAAACATAAACTAAAGGTTGACAGACAACCATAGTTGGCTGGACCATTAGTTTAGTTTGTTGTAAGATTCAAGTGCCATCTGGGATCTAAAGATTAATTTGAAGGCATGGTTAATTGAAAGACAAGCTAGTACAGGTTTTTTCAGTGTGTCTAGAACTCGCATCTCATCTCCTCCATTGTGGCTGTAGTGGTGAATTGATCTCATGCATTTGAGAATACAAAATCTATGTTCTTTTTGGTAAATTTACGTGTGTTGGTCGATTGAATTATTATTGAAGAATGCCTGTCATTGTCCCCTTTGTGCTGTCTTGTATGAATTTGTTATGCCTTTCGATGTTGGAATGGCATCATAAGCTTCTGATGCATATTTGTTCATCGTATCTAGTAGATTCTCTTTCTCAAGTAACACAGTTAGTTACTGGTAGATGAGATGCTTCTTGGTTACTTACTATGTGAGTTGTGTCTGTTCGTAGGCCATATTGGAGATGCTATTTCCCAAATACTCAAGCTATTATATATGTTGTCGACTCAAGTGACACTGATAGACTAGTGACAGCCAAAGATGAATTTCATGCTATTCTGGAGGTACGCATGTAGCTGCGTAGTATATTGAAAGCACAGCATTTTCAAGGACCACCTATAAATATTATAGAGATATTTTCCCCTTTTTTCTTTAAGATATTATGCTGCAGTTTGGTAAGGCCCACTTGGAAAATGAACACTTAATTTCTAGGACTTTATAGGCAATAGGCTCTTATGAAAAAAGTTTAAGAGTGAAGTTCTACAAGATAACATCAGAAGTTTCCTCTTTGGTAGACAATTAGCACTTGCGCTTCGCCATATGAAAAATGAATTCTAGGAATTTGACAGTCTTTTAAATTTCCGCCATTGTTCATCACCTTTTACCTCTTTTCATATAAACTCCTATGATAGGATTTCATTTTAAGTTGTTCCTCTTGTTTTAATCAGCAGCGACAAAATTTTATTTAGGAGAGAGGGCTTGTACAAAATACAACGTGGACCAGAAACAAAACAGCACTAGGGTATAAGAGCATTATACCCAATGCTAACACAAACAATTATCCACAAACCTACATTAGTGACCCTATACCTAGAGCATCCACCATATCATTTACCGAACGACCCCCATGACAAAACACCACCTGGATAGAGGATGAGAAAAATTTATTCTTACTGAAATGGAATTGAAATCTCCAAGGAATAGAAGCCAAAGAATTCACCCATGATATAGCATTGAGTGAATTGATTTCCACAATTAACTTATCCAAAAAATACTTGGAGTATAGTAGAAGCACTTCCAAAATAGCCAACACTTCAGCTTCATTCAAATCTCTAACCTCTATGTGCTTAGAAAACGTGAACAACAATTTCCCTCTACTGTTGCGAAGAGCACCTCCAATACTTGCTGGACCCAACTTGCCCTAGATCCATCATTAGCATTAAACTTCAAGGAGCCTAGAGTTGGTGGGCGACCAAGATTCCACTTTCATTACCTTGGCCAGACCACATTCTATGCAAGTGGCCCAATTATGAATAGCATCATTCAGCTTAACATTCACAAATTCCTTAACCAAAAGCCGTTTTCCCAATCTTACTACCACAATTGATATTAGAGAATAAGATAATGACTTATCCCTCAAGATCCTATGATTTCTCTTTCTAGATCGACCATCAGATAGCAAATGGTATATCCTTCCATTGCAACAAGCCACAACCGTGAAATGCCCCCACTCCCTAACATCTACCAAATCACATTGAGAACTAGGAAGGCACCACCATGTCAGCCCATGCCTCTCAAAGAAATGATTCCAAAGCTGCAAAGAGAAATCACAATGAATGAAAAGGTGGTTAATCATCTCCCTCCTCACATAAACGAACAAATGCCCGCAATATTCTTCTCGGAATATCGACCATAGACACCTTGCCCGCTACTGCCAAGTGCCAACCAACAAAAAGCCTCCAAGTGCTGAGCCAAACCCAACCGCATACTTGCACCTTTTAGGTTGGCAGAGACACTTGTAAATTGGAAGATTGATTTACTTCTGTTTTTTCTCATGAAACCACAAAATCTAGAAATTGCAGGAAAAATAAAGAGAAAAAATAGAAAAAAAGGGAGGACAGGATAAGAAAGAGAAAGAGCTTGGTCATCCAATCTATGTTTGGGGAACCAACTGATGCAAAGCGGGGTACCTGGTATGGGGCGGGTAGAGATGCAGGGAGGAGGGTGTAGGTCAGGCTTTCCCCCAAAAATTGGCCTCACTTAAAACTCCCCATTGCGGGTGAGGAAGAATAGAGAACTCTGGGAAACCCCAAAATCACTCAATTTTTTTTCCATTAGTCATTGTTTGAATAACCTAGGATGCTTTACAATGCTTGAGTATGAGAAAACATAACCCTAAAGTTAATCTGGACCATTCAAACATATCGATGGCTAGAATTAAAACATTCAATCTACTGAAAACTTAAACAATGAAATAAAAATAACTCTAAGTAGACTAAAGATTGGTGGGCTGGGCCCAAAGGTGGGTCGACCTATGGGGACCACGGGCCTCTCATGCATCACTAACATTGTATTCTTTCTGTATTAAAAAAATAATATTTTTGTATTTAGGAAACCCCACTAGAGTTTTTGATATTTAAAATATTTATAACTTTTCTAAAATTATAGTCAGTCCACTTTGCCTCAACATTAAGGAAGCAAGACCCTTCAAAAGCCTATAGAAGGATCTAGCAGAAAACTTCCCCAAACTAGAATGCTTCCAGATGTGAAGATCTTTATCGTCCTTGCAAACAAAAATTTTAGCAAGCAAATGCAACGACAACACATATTCAACCTCCTTAGATTGACAAGACTCTCTTGAATAACACTTTCCAAGACACCACACCTCCCGAACCCCTGTAACATTCTTTAATAGAAGATACTTTAGTGAAAACCACTTTAAAAACTCTAAGAAAAAAACAATGAAAGGAATCCACCCCATCCAATCATTAAACTGAAGTCGCTCATGCTTCGCATCTGATGTGAAACCCGTCTGATGACGGCTGAAAATTTGTATTTCGGCCAAAATGGTGCCTTCCGTCCGGTATTTCCGAAATGGGTTTTGAGTTTTAAAAAAATGTGGGGTCTTCCATTTTCGCCTCTTTCTCCAAAATCCAAATCGACTCTGCTAATCTGCCCTTGCTCTGCTAGTTGTTGCTGGGGCTGGATTTCTAGGGCCACCGCTTTTTTGAGGTTCTTTCATCACGAGAGAGAGAGAGAGAGGAATGTACATCACCATCACCCGCTCCGTTGTCACCTTCCATTGCCGCATCGCCTGATGCAATCGTTGATACGATTGCAAGTGTCTCAATAATCTCATATTAGATTTTGAGATTAATAGAATTCCCTGTGAGGGTTTATCGTTGGAGAGTGTCTTCCACGTAAGATTGTTCCTTGGGAACCCCAATTGTGCCCCGACACTTGTGATCGTATTAACGATTGCATCAATTGGTATCAGAGCCCGAACGATCCCTCGATCGTCGGCGTGTTCCCCCTATCCCTTATTCCGTTCGTCAGCCCAGCCCTAGCCCCATCCTGCCATCGAGACCCCCTGCCAATTCCCTTCATTCCATCACACATCCTTCCCTGCCGAAACCATTCCAACAACCATCTTCCCCATTCTCCCTGTATCAGTGCCACTTTGTCGAAACCCTTGCTGCACCCCAACATCCAAAACTCCAGCCCCTCACCACGGCAGAACCCCTCAGCCGATATCCCCATTCCACCGAAACCAAACCTCGTCGCCCACTCCAAGCCTGTCGACCATCCACTCCTCCTAGCACATAATAGCAGGAAAAAAAAAAAAAAAAAGAGCAGAAAGAAGCAAGAAGTAGAGGAAGAAGAGCAGTAGGAGAAAGGAAGGAGAATACGGAAGAGAAAGGTACCGTGCACCGGTCGATCGAACCGCACCAGCAGCGCCGTCGCGAGGCTCCAGCACTCTAATGACTGTATAATGCTGCTGCATCATCGACACCACCACCACCCCCCCACCCTCCACACCCCCCCACCGTGTCCCAGTCCTCCTCTTTTCTCCTTTGCTTTCTGTGAAATGTCTGAGAACCGGTACTCTTGAGACTTCCGAATAGTAAACCAAGATGAGAAAGGGTTTTAACTTTTGAGAGACTTCATCATCTTGAGATTTGGTCCAGCATGGTATAGAAATTTGTGGACTGGGACCCAACTGAAAGGTTAAAATGACATTACTCCTAAGTCCTAACCAAATGCACTACAGCAGTTCTAATGTTATATTGTCCCATTTATGATATTTTAATTTAAAATATCCCACTTAGAAATGAGTCTAGCCAAATTGATATGATATTTTTAAATTTAATATTTAATTTAATTTTATATCTATCTATTACTCCAAAAAATTTCGCTGAAATTCTCAAAACATCCATTTTGGTGGTTAGACCCAAATGGAGACCAAAACAAAATTGACGTCTATGTTCTTGTCCCATTTTTGAAAACCCCATCCCTTTGCTAAACACTTCTCTCTTGTTAGACACATTCCCCACATTGGACATAACACCCCATAGACCTGATACTCTATACCTAGAGGCTGACCTTGGAACCCAACCCCCACTCATCCTTACCATACTTAAAAAACGATAATCTTCGTCCAGAAAACATCTTTTTCTTTGCCAGACTTGCATCACCAGCCAGCTGGCTAGCCATGCCCAATTCTTAAGGTGAAGGTATCTTAGATCCAAAACCTCCTCTTGCCATTTTGCCCCTCCCATAAGAAATTTATTCTGATATGGTCCAATCAATCAAGCATAGCCCTACAGTTTTGAAGAGTGACATATTCTACACTGGCAAATGAGACAATATAGCTGTAATTATAGCAATTCCCTCTGCTGGATAAGTAGTCTCATGGGAGCAATTGGAAAAAAAGTTGTTCATGTGGAAAGGATTTCCTAGAAGTTTTATATGAAGTTGCATTACATGTGCTAGTGTATTCATAATATTCACGGTGTGCAACGTGTGAGAAATGCCAGTCATTAGTGGGGCCCACCTTGTTGATTTCTAGTTACCATATGGGATGGTCCAATGCAAGATGAGCACTTCCATAATGCCTTTGGGAAAAAAAAGTACGCAATGGAGCAATTCATGAAAGTCAAGTGTCAAGTTGTTATTGATGTGCTTACATGCGTGGCCATCAAGGATCACAATAGCGGTTGCGGTAGGCGTAGCAGTGTGAATAGAGAAAATTGTCAAAAGAGTTTGAAAAAATATCCAAAAAATCCATTATATTGGAAAGTGTTAGAATTTGATTTTTTTTTTTATTCCTATAATAACTAAGATAGGGGTTGTAACGGTCCCTTCAATGCATAGAAGTCCTGTATCGTTGAGTGATTATAAAAAAAATAAAAATATTGATCTAATTTTTCCCATGCATTCATGCTGGTTAGCTATACTAAGTTAGATTCTATCATGTATTTTAGATTCTATTATGCATTTCTAAGTTCATATTTTAAATAAGCAATTTGGTACAGCTGTGTAACGGTCCCTTCAGTGCATAGAAGTCCTGTATCGTTGAGTGATTATAAAAAAAATAAAAATATTGATCTAATTTTTCCCATGCATTCATGTTGGTTAGCTATACTAAGTTAGATTCTATCATGTATTTTAGATTCTATTATGCATTTCTAAGTTCATATTTTAAGTAAGCAATTTGGTACAACTGTATATAACAAAAAAAAATATATAAATTATAAAATAAGGGGAGTGCTACACAGCACAGCAAAAAAACGCCCCTCCTAGATTTGGCCCATTAGGATGCATGATGATCATGGAAGTACATTGGAGGGAAAGATCCATATGAGGCGTACCTACATGCAAAATCTTGAGCCCAAAAGATCATCCTAACCTTTTGATCGATGGCCCTAAAATTTAATGGTTTAGGGGCCTCATTTTGTTATGATCCAACGGTTAGGAAAAGTTGGATGAATGTCAAACTTGGACTTTTGACTATTCATTGGGAGGCAGCGTGTGTGAAAAGACTTGATTGACACAACATGGGCCCTATGACCAAAAAAAAAGGGGTACAAAAAGGGGCATTTTTAAATTGGGGAGTTATTGAGAATTTCCCATAAAATAATGCTTAAATAAAGTTTAAAGTTCAAGCCAAGTAACAAATTAACTTTCATCAAAACAAATAGTATTTTTTGTTGAGTGAAGAGAAAAGAATACCTCTACCAAAGGGGGTGTCTATCAGGATATCCGTAGAGAAGCCCTTGAGAGGACCTCTTTGTATCGACTGTAATTCGATGAGATTATATATTTTTTTGTGTTCTTTTAAGTATAGAAGGGTAGAAGAGTTACGTAGAAATGTTAATTTAAAGAGAAGAAGAAAATATATAAGCCTTATCATGCATTTTAAATTTGTTTGGAAAGTAGCAGTGAGTCTCACTTTGTAGCGGTCCGTAGTGGCCCCTATGGATGTGAGCGATGCTAAATACCATTTAGCGTAGCGGTCTTGACCGCTACACCAGATATAGCGACCGCTACGTTATGTAGCAAACTAGCAGCAATCATTTTCATCCATGGTGGCCATGTCTTGGGGTAAAAGTGGCAATTGGAGTCCTCTTGTTACAATGTGGCCAACCTTTGGTTGATACTAGGAATTTGGTGACTCGTGGATCTCAACCCTTGCCCTTCACTTTTTAGTTTTTACCCTTCTTATATCAGTCTCTTCCCGACGAACTTGGTTGGAATCCTCCAAACATGCCCTAAGTGTATTCTTATCTTTCCCCATGTACATATATGGACAACCATGATGTGCTATGTGTGAGATTCAAGTGGGTCATTAGCAGGGTCCACCTTGTTGATTCCCATGTCATATGTGTATTGATCCAAGCACCAGCATGAGTTTCTTAGGTGGTGCCTAGGGATAGAGAAATTGTGGTAGATGGAACGTCTTGTAAAATGTTGAGAGTTGAGGAGATGGGCAATTATCCATAGCATAGTTGAAACATGTTTGTTGTTGCAGCCATGAGTTTCAGTTGGAACATGTATATTGTTGCAACCATATGAGAGAGTTTAGACTTTAGATCCTTTGAGGTTTTGACTTAGACAAATACTGAGTTACAGGAGTGGAATTCTACAGTGGGGCTCACCTATTAAAAAATCAAGCTAGTAAAAAAGAATGCCCCCTAGTGTTTGGGATTGTTAGAAACGTGTAGAATACAGGATCTCTGGATATTACGTATCGACCACTGCGGAAATAACTTTGAACTAATATGATTAAATCATACCTGCGAGATCTCTCTGATTTGATCTCGGTCTTACAGTAATCCGAAAACATCAAGATCTTCTACTGTATTCCTATATGCTCGAACTCGCATAAGGGAGTGGGCCTCTTCTGCGAATTCTCCTTTGCTCTCCAAAACCGAGATTTCTCTCTCACTATTCTTGTTATTAACCTAAAGAGCAGTAGCGCATATTTATAGGCTACAATAGGGACTTTTAGAAGGAAATAAGGATAGGCTCCTTATGGAAACAAAGAACCCTAATTCGACCCAAATTAGAATCCTAGTTCCATAAATTATAATTCAATCAACTAAAGAATTATAATTGCACTCCTGTCCTTATTCTCAAAATAATATTTCGAGCTTCTTGTTATTAAATGCTTATCAATCTCCCCACGTTAAGATTTCAGATATCCATCGATTAAATAATTACTGACAACTATATTTAATCGATATCTTTATAATTCCTTGAGACCTTACACTTAACTTATTTGATATGTCAGACACAAAGTCCACTTGCAGGGTTTGACATAATCAAAACTTAAAAGCTTCATCAAGGGGATATCATCAATCCCTAATACGGGATGTGGATTTCGTTAATAAACTAATATCCACCATACACGTACTGTAGTCATTCAACTCACTGAGATTATTGACCCATAAAAGATCTCTCATTCGTAAATCAAAATGCCAAACACTAAATGTATGTGTCTATTATTTATGTCAGGATGAAGAGTACAAGCACTCATAATAACCATTTGGGTGTTCATCATCTTATATAGTCAGTACAAAGACAATAAACCCAAAAATACGGTCCTGTTCAATACACACATAGTGTACTAGCATAATGAGTCGAAACTATACCGTTTCCCGCAGCCAAGACAAGCCTGCTGAAACATCATGCTACAATCGTATCGATGGTGTGTCTAAATCCATATAGATTGTGAACAACAACTTATATTCTATAAGAACCGATAAATAAGTCTTCCGTGTATAAGTAAAACTCTACACACCAACTTGTCTACTTTATAGAATAAAAGACACTCACATGCATAATAATGCAACCCTTTGCCCATACAAAATCTCAGTTAGATGAGAAGACAAAATATATTAAAAAATGAATCAGTCAAAGACAAATACATAAAGTATGTTTTTAGTATAAATTTCCAATAGGGATATCCTCAAATGTTACTCCAATATGAGTTGGTCCCTACATAAGATTGACCATTTGATTAAAAATGTGGTTAGCACAATACAAGTCTCATTAATCAAAATTTTCCATTTGATTAAAAAAGTGATTAACACAATCTTACAAGTCTCATTAATCACTTCATTTTTTTTATTTTTATTTTTTTATCAATTGGTCAATCTTACGTTGGGACCAACTCCTATTGGAACTAAACGTGGGATGTCCCATATACTACTAGGCGCGTGGGGGAGAGTTTATTTTGAGTGGCTCAGATTTTCGATAGGTGACCCCTGCTGTGGAGTGCTACTCGTGGTTTTAAAGTTCAGTGCCGGTCTTCGTGCCGTTGGGGACTGGGACGAGTTGGTGCTGCCTGTTCCGGTCCGTGCCGCTCATGCCAGACTGGTATGGCCGTGCCAGTTCTAAAAAGTGTCAGGTTTTTTTTTATAAAAATATTTAAAAATAGAAAATAATAGAAAACTAGTAAAAATGTGAAAATTGAGCTATTTAACAAGTATTCGATCTGATAATGTGATCGAGTGCTGAGTAGCTGACGGTTTAGCATATCACTGCTAGTTTTTCTATGGATAAATGATATAAATAGATATTTTTTAAGCTTAGAAAATTTCGGTAACTCATGTTACTTTTGGTGATCCCACCTAATTGCATAAAAGATTAAGAGAGTATGTCAATTGATAGTTGTGGATGTGGTAGAAAATTTGTATTATCAAGCCATTCAAATGATCCTATCCTTTTGTTTTTGGTCTCTAAAATTTAAAGGGGAAATTATCTTTTTTACTCAAAGGATTAGCCATTTGAGTTTTTAAGGATAAGTTGGTCAAAATAAAAAAATTGGAAGGTTTCATTTGAATATGAATTAGAAAATATGTAATGTTAACCCATTCAAATAATCTTGGCCTTTGGTTTTTGGTCCTCAAAATTTAAGAGACAAAAATTATTTTTTTAACTCGAGGGTAAGTCATTTAATTTTTTTCGAAGATAAAGTGGTCATAAAAATGAAGGGTCCCATTAATTTTTGCCTAATTTAACTATTACTGAATGGAGATTTTAATAAAAGAAATTACAATGCACAGCCCATATGGTAGAAAAAAGTGTTAGGGCCCTTTTGAAATGTAAATAACAGTAAAAATACGTTTACCTTGTAAGCATTCGAACTCAGGCACTCACAGAGAGACCATAGCGTCTCTACAGTTTGAGCTACACTATTCTTTAAGCAATTTTGTGCAGTATTTAATAAATGTATCAACTTTTTTTTTGGCACAACCCCTTCTTTGTGCCGCTGCCTAACCCGACTCAGTCCTGGCTGGCACGGGCAAGTCGACCTAGTGCCGGCTGGAATTTAATACCATGGGGCCACTCCTCCAACTCAGGATTTCTCTGAGTTAAGAGTATGAGGGAACTCCTACCTGATATCCTTCATCCCTCAACTCTTTAATAAGCCTTTGGTGGAGCTCATTTGACCATAAAATTCTATGTTTTCTTTGCTAACAAACAGTCCCTTATCGTTGGTTCCAAGGTGCTCTTGTAGTTCCTCACTGACACTAGTTTATATACCCAAATTAACTGTTATATGATGAAAATTTAGGAACCAACCCACCGATGATCAAATATGTGTAAGTAACTAACTACTTTATAAATTGCTCGACTCTAGAGCATTTTAAGGGCCTGTTTGGATGTATGGTGAATTGAAGTATGGTGAGGTGAAGCATCAAATTAAGAGAGAATAAAATATAAGGTGTTATGATGGTGTTTTGTTTTTAGTTGTTTGGTATGGAATCTTTTTGGCTTTTTGTATAGAAAAGTGGAGCTTTTTTGTCTTTTAGTGGAGAAAAGATGTTGCTTTTTTTACTTTGTTTGAAAAAGATGGAGGAAATTTTGAAATTGTGTACTTTTGATATGATCCATTGTCTTTCCTTGTCTGGATAATGGAGGCTTTACCTCACCTCACTTCACAACACATCCAAACACGCCCTAAGGTTTCTGCTGGGAAGGTTGATTTCTGATTTTAAATAATATTTTGGCAGGAGGAAGAACTAAAGGGTGCAGTTGTTCTCATTTATGCTAACAAGCAGGTTGGTATAGATATTGTTGAACCCCGTCTCATCTTCATTTACTTATTGGTACTGCTGATTTTTATAAAATATCACTGTTAGCTATCAAAAAGTGGAAAAAACACAGGTTGCCATACTGTTATTTCTCCCCAGTGCCATCTCCGGTATAGACTATTCTCTGCTGGAAGTCAAACATAATCAAATATGACTGTTTTGACTAAACTTCAAAACAAAGTCATATAAAAGGAATCGTCCAAGTAATTTGCTGGAAAAGCTTGTCAGTTTCCTGGCAATCTGTCGACTGAGTGCATGTATGCAGCTAAAAGAACACACTGTCTTGACTAAATCCATCATCTAATAGCTTGATATTGACAGCAATTCTTCTAAGTCGAACCCTGAACTTTTTGGTAGTTCATTTACTGTTTCTCCTTGGTATAGCATTTCTATGGACTGTAATTCAGTTCTACATCATATAATATATTTTCTTCATTTCTATGGACTAATTCAGTTCTACATCATAAACTATATTTTCTTTCTTTGGAATCATTCACATGCCATATCACAAGCCATTTTTTTCCACCTTGTGCTTCATTTATAGATAGGAACCATAGAGCTCTGTCGGAATTATCGAAGAGCACATTATGTACTCTTTGAAAAGACAGCAGTTAGGCTGGCATGTTTTATAGAGATGACGAAACATTAAGAAGCTAAACATTATGTGCGTGAGATATGCACGCTCAGAAGGATGTGTAGTGTCACTAAAGAGGATATAGCATCTATGATGCACGGATACTTAAAAATGGGTAATGAATCATGTCATATTGTATCTGATGCTTCACTTTTTATGTGTAAAATCCGTGTCCTTGCAGTGTCGCTGCCGTATCCATGGATACTTGGAAATCTTTTGATAACTGTGATTGAGGTGGGCAAAAAATAATTTCCTTTTAGATGGTTTGATCACATTTACAAAAGGCAAGAAACTGCCCCTGTAATATTACTTGAAAGGTTTGTGGAACATACAATTAGAAGAGGGAGATCAATAGAACATTCAAGAACTTGGGTGAAGAGATAAGGCGAGGCATGCCATTATGTGGACTATTGTGGAGTAACTTAGTGCATGACATTAAATAGGGTAGAGTGGAAGTAGAGAATTCACAAAGGCAACCCTAGGTAGATAGATAGATTTGGCAATGTCAAAGATGAGTATGTGTAATTGTGTATCCTTTAGCTAGTCAAAAGCTGTAACAATCTATTGCATTTGCCATATTCTAGGCGGAGAAAAATCTCATTTTCACACTTTTACGTATCCACACAAGTGAGCACACACAGAGACCTTGCGTTCTTGCTTGCTACCTCTAGGTAGGTTCAGTGGCAGACCCATGATTTTTATCTAGGTGGGGCGGATGATGATCAATTGAAAAGGTCAAAATCAACACCAACTAGCAATAATCTCCTCTTCGCATGGTTTAAATACATGATTTGTTTTTATTTTTATTTTTTTGGAAAAATTAAGTGTAAAGAACTCATATCATATTACTAACACTCATTTCTACATAATCTTTTTAACTACAATTGCAGTTTTCTCAAGAAAGTCTTTTATTCAAATCAGCAGGATGAGAAATTAGCAACCACTACAATAATAATAAAGAAACTATAGAGAACTCCAAAGTAAAATCATTATCATACAAAAATAATACCTCTTTGATTGTTTCCTTAAGGTCCTAAGAGTTCCTCCATCATAAACATCATATCGTGATTCAAGAAAAAAATAAATTCAAGAAAATCTAATAAGAAAGCAAAAGGAGAGTAGCTAAAACTCAAGACCCAGCACATAAATTAAACAAAATCCAAGGCAGGATGTTTCAGGGGAAAATTGGAGTATTGGGTCATTGTCATTGAGGAAAAAATAGTAAAATATAAATTAAAAAAAAAAAAAAGGCCAAAATTCTAAAATACATCAATAATAAATCAAACCCCATTAATACAAACATCATATTAGTAAAAACTAAAAGAAAAAAAAGAGCAATAAGAATATATGAAGCAAATACTCTGATAGAAAGAATGAGCTATATAACCAAAATGCAACCAAATTATCCAAACAACTTGCATATAAATGCTTTCAGTGCATATGGTGTGCGTTGTAAGAGACAGCAACTTTGTTTGTGTGCAGAAACAACGACATACATTTTCAAGAGAAAAAATACAAATTAGAGATTTAATTCATTGAATCCATTTGCAAGAAGGCATTTTTCCCATACTTATTTGATTCAAATGTAAAAATCTCATCACTATCTCTTATTTGTATAGAGAGAGTGGTGTTATTGGTGAATCCAAGTGAGGAGGAAGAATCGTGCCATTGTGCAGAAGCCGGATTGCTTGAGTCTGAAGTGGAAGGAGAACAATTGAGCAGAGGGTAAGGGTTGCAAGGGGAACTATTGATTTTTCAGATCTGGGGTGGGGCACTACTTCACTAGAATGGGGTTTGGGCCAGATGGCCCATGCAAACTCTGGGCCCTTTTGAATCAGACCTGGAGCGGTATAGTGTAGGTCCGCCCCCAGCAAGGGAAACTATTGATTTTTCAGATCTGGGGCGGGGCACGACTTTACTAGAATGGGTCTGGGCCAGATGGCCCATGCAAACTTTGGGCCCTTTTGGATCAGACCTGGGGCGACATAGTGTAGGTCTGCCCCTGCGTAGGTTTGTGATCTTAGTTTTGTTGGATTTTGTTCCCCATTTTTCTTTTGCTCTCTTTCTTCTCTTGGTGAGGATTTTACAGAGTCTTTTAGCTGACCCCAAATTGATGGGATATGCTTTTGGTAGTGATGAAAATTTTGGACAATGTTCAGATCCATTTCCAAAATGGAATTAACCATCGAACCGTTTCCACTTTTCTTTAGAGCATTTACTCAAGTTTTACAACTGGAAACACAAATTCTTAATGTTTCCAATATGCACATCCTTTTCCAGTTCTATGATGAATGTCCCAACTTTCAATTTCATAGGTTCTCAGTATGTTTCTCATGGTTTATTCGATTTTCCACATACTTTTCTCCACTCTCTTTGCATCTTTTTTATTCTTCAGATTCTCTCTTTGTTTATTGAATCTCACATTTATAACAAATTTCTCAGTTACTCATGGTGGGAACCACCTGCCCAAAATGAATGGCATCATGACGGTGGCCACCCAATCTTGTAGTGACTGGTAGGTTAACCAAATTGATGGAAACAGTTGTCCATGTCCACGAACATGAAATCATGGCAGACTCAACCCAGCCAAATGTACCATGGTTCCATATTTAGGTGCGTGGTTCTATCATGATTCCATCATATGGGTGGGCAGGTAGCCCCCTCCGTCATTCTATTATGTGGGTAGACAGGTCCAGTGTGATTGCCGGAATCATCATTTATTAAGCCCTTAACAGCTACTGTTCAGTGCTATATTGACATCCATTGGTTGATGAACCTATATCTATATATTTTGTTAACCAATTATTGTATATTTATCAGCAGGTAGATATTTCTAGAATGGGTTAAACGGTTATTACAGGGAAAACCGAAAAATGGTGCTATACAAAATGAGGACCATCAACTGGTACCTGAGAAGTGAGAACCTGTATTTCTTCATTCTGGGGCAGGACTTAATAGAACCAAACATCTTGTTATTTTTTTAAATATTTTTGTGAAAGACTTCTCTCCCTCATTGCTTTAGAATCTTAGTTTTCGTCAGTGAGCAGTCATCCATCTATTCTTAGTAGCAGTTGCAGAACTGCAGCATTTGTATCTGATATATATACTGACTTTGATCACATTGTTGCTGGTACTTCAACTGTCTTATTGTTATATAGCTGTTCTTTTTGTAGCTTGACAAAATTAATAACTGTTTGTTAAATTTGTTGTGACAAAAAAAATCCATGGGATTCTATCCTTAGAAAATTTTGTTTATAAGATATATTAGTTATTCCTTTTTTTTTTTTTTTATAGTCAACTAGCCAATGCTTCTTTACTTATGTGCAGGATCTCCCTGGTGCACTTGATGATGCTGCAGTAACCGAGGCCTTAGAACTGCATAAGATTAAAAGCCGTCAGTGGGCAATTTTTAAAACTTCAGCTATAAAAGGGGAAGGCCTCTTTGAAGGCTTAGACTGGTGAGTTCATCAAGATATGATCGCTTAGAGTGGTTTCTTCCGCCATTTAACCACCACATCCGTTACAGATGTGATACTCTCTCTCTCTCTCTCTCTCTCTCTCTCTCTCTCTCTCTCTCTCTCACACACACACACACACACACACACAAAAAAAAAAAAAAAAAAACTCTGCTGTCCATTTTAGTAATCTGCTCTGCCCTCATTGGGTTGTGTTTTAGGCCTGTCCATGAGATGGGCCCATCTCTTTCTAGCCTGATAACTAAATATCTGAGGCGATTGGCTGACCAGCTGGGGATATTTAACATAATGGACATAATATTTTGCATGTGTTGGCAGGCAGCCCCCTCGTTGTCTCTATTCCTTAAATGTACAAGCCTGAGTAGTTAATGGTTGTTGAAAGCATGGGACGAAAAATTGAATTTTTCCATTCAAAACATGGCTTTATCAAAGAAAAAATTTTGGATTCTATTTCTTTAGGTTGTTTGTTGCGGGCCTGTTTTGTAAATTCACTTTACTACTGAAGTGGGGTGAAGGGTCATTTCAAGAGACAATAAAAGTAAAGAGTCAAATAAAAAGTACCTTATTTCAAAAAAAACACCTCTAATTTTTACCAAAAAAATAATGTAAAAAGTAGAAATTTACTTTTCCATGATACTAAATGACAAAAAGCCATCGTTTTTAAAATAAAAGTAAAAAAAGCTACATTCTCATTTCGCTATATGACAAAAGGCCATCACCTTTTTATTCGACCCCTCTCCTTTTCTTATCTCTTAATTTGATTCTTCACCTCACTTCACTTTCCTAGTGAAGTTACCAAACAGGTAACTTCAGGATCTGTAGCAAAACCTTGGATGCTTCAAAAAAAAAAAAAAAAAAAAAAAAGAAGCTTTGATTGTCTTAAATTTGCTTTGAAATGTACTAGAAGTTTTGCAACATGAATTGTTGACATATTTCATTCCGTTTTGCATGCAAAAACAGCGCCATCAAAGTTTATGCATTAGTGCCATCGATTCATGGACTGTAGAATGCATGTACAAGCTAATTACTGTTATGCTGCAGGCTAAGCAATACTCTCAAATCTGTTGGTGGCTAGCTTGTTGGCGGAGAATGGAAGTAGCCGTGCTGCTTTCCATTTGACATATGAAAGAGAAGAAAAGATAAAACACATGGTAAGATTGAAACAGTATGCATATGCAGGTTGGGTAAAATTACCATGATACATCACATTTTTCAGGAACAGTTAAAAGGCATTCAGTCATGTGCTTTTCCATGTAGCATTGTTGTTAGAGGGTCTGAACTCTGAATCTATGCTATTCTGCATTATTTGTTGTTTTGTATAGATCAGGTTTTTCCTGCGGGCACCCTTTTTTTTTTTTTTTTTTATGAATTGGTAACATGACTCAAACCTACAACCTTAAGGTTGCAATGGTGAACACCTTTCACTGTGCCATGGGATTCCTTTTCCTGCGGAGACAGTATGAACATGATCATTTTAACCGGTCTAAAGATCTGGTAACAGGAGTTGGTGCTGGTTACAACCTTTGACTGAAGATGGAAATTATGTTGTGACCTTTTATTTTTTATGGAGAAACAATGGTCTAGTGATTTTTATCTCAATTAAAGGAGTCTATTAATCCACTAGTTTGCTTTTAACTGTAAAGCACAACAAAATCAAATTTGTGGATGAGGATTTTCCAGTCTGTAGCCTAAGGTCTTATTAGCCTGCTGCAGCTTTTGCCCATCCATTGCATTCCGTTCTCCTCCAAATTGCGGAAAATAAACATACATTTTTTCTTTATTCTATTCATCTTAATCTTCATTGATACTATACTATATGGAAAGGTGAGAACTATCTTATGCCCATTTTGCTGTGTTCGTCAATCTCCACAGAGATCTATCTAATGCCCATCTTAGTTTATGTGCAAGTGCATGAGCTGCCTTTATTGTTCACCCATCAGCTGTTTAATATTCTCTGTTTAGAAACCATATTACCATGAATTGATAGGATTTCAACACAGTGCAAGCTAATGGGCCAAACGTTGAAGGCTGTATCCAGGCCAAGTTTCCTGACCTGGTTTCTAAATGGACTGGACCTAGATCAATTTATTCTTGAAGGCCCAGCTTCGCCTGACATGGTTTACACAGGTATACATGTATTTCCAAGCGGACTGGGCCTGCTTTTTTGACTTTTATGTATGTGGGTAGGACATGGGCCTGAACATTAGGCCTCATGAATAAAATGGGCCTGTTTGGACAAGCTTTGGCCGCACCCAGCCTCTGATAAAAATGGAACCTTCTGATTACGGGAGGTAGGTTTTGAGCGAGCGTGTCAATGGGCCTGATCTAGTCTCGGGTCATCTCAGATGTGGATCTGTGTAGACAGATTTGGATATGCATTGAGACCTTTTGGATTAAGGCCATATCCCAGATTTATGTAGAAATTTTCAGGAGTGATGCGGTTGTTCCCAGCTTATGAGTGGTCCAAGCCTTTAGGGCTCATCTGCTTCCCTCTCTGATCAATCTAAGCCCTCTCTCTTTCTATACAACCAGCCAAAAATCTTTGGTATCCAAATTTTGCTGGTCCTCTATTGATCAAGCAAAAATTGACACAGATCTAGAGCTGAAGTGTCGGACAACTTTCAGGCCCTCTTAGAAAGCATCTCTTTTCACATTTTTTCGAGGTTGGTAGAGAGGCCTGTCAAACCCCTGAAGGTCCCATGACTGTTTCCAGTTTGGTTGTTTGTGAAAATGACTTTATTTTGTTATACCATGTAGTGTGTTTTTTTAATTTACTTTTAAATTTATTTTTTATAGAAAACTATACCATATATTTATTAAACACAATAACATCAACATATAGGAACATGTTCTTACGTGGGATGTGGGAGAACAGAGAAAACAGATCGGTGCCCTTTGTCATGGACCCATCCCAATTCCCGGGGTTGTTTGGAAGTTCACTTGTAAAGTGAATTCAAAGTGAATCGTTACTCTTAAAAGACAATAAAAGAGTTACTTTTAAGAGACAAGAAAAGAGGAGGGCTGGAGGGGTCTTATCAAAGTATAAAATTTGTTCTCAGTTCTGCCCTTTGACCGCAGGGATGGGTTCTACACCGTATACTGTTGATTGTGGGAGAATATTTTTGAACATATAATACACATAATGAAAATAGGAAAAAAGGGTTGTTTTTTTAAAAATTATTATTAAGAAATATTTTTTGGGGCTGTTTGGTAATGGGTGAGGAATCCGCGGGAATTTTTTCGCTGAGAATTTGTATAGCTAAGAATTCCTTTAGCTTTCATGTTTAGCTAGAAATGTGGAAATATGATTTGAGGATTTATGCAATTCTTGTTTGTGCAAAACGCCAAAATCAGTGTAAAATAGACAACCTACCTAACATGAGACCTTTGATGATTAGCCATGACCCAGACATGAGAGGGCAACAAGTGGGGCCCAGCTTATGATGTAGAATAAACTAAAAGACCCTTTATCACACATGCACAAATGATTGACCTGATGGGAATCACTTTTTTATTGATAATCAAATCATATTTTGTGGATCTCTTATTGATTGAACAATTGGGAGAGCCAAAATTAACTACATTGGCACTCTACTAATTTAATTTTAACAAATCACATTGTGAAGTAACCTAATTAAAATTCCATCGTGTACAATAAGAACATGATGTAAATAAAAATCAAGATGTTCAAAATAAGAAACCATTGTCCCATATGTGCTGACCAACTATTTAGCATTTATAAGTTTTGGACTTCTACACTTGGTCAAGTTTGGTTTCAATTTTCATGTTTTTAGTGTTAACATTCCATATTTAAAATACTTTTATAGCTTATTTTAATATTTTTAAATGAAAGAGCAAAACTTAGAAAGGGACATCAAAATCTCTAGGGAGAAGCAGAGTATCCTTATTTTAGTGTAGATAAGGGCGAGATTAGATATCGGTATTTGGTGCCTTGAAAAGTAAAAAGTAAATTAAGATAAGCAGCAGTGGCACCAACAACGTTGAGTAAAGAGTAGTAAACATAGTACCAACATTGATAGAAAAGGAGTAGTAGTAATAATAATAATAATATAGAAGTAGCAACAAGAACAATAATAATATGGGCCCCCTCACTCAAGCATCGGCGCCCACGCCCATTTTTTGTGGGGCCCACCTGCGAATGGGACCTATGGGAGTGGGGAATGACGGAGGCTTGAATCATCATTCCGACCACTTGATCAATGGTCGACAAGTTTTTACCATCCAAAACAAGAACATTGACATTGTTGATCCAATGACTCGATCCAATCGGATGGGTGCCAAACCCAATATTGGTGACTCTCAGAAGGGGTCCCTTTTTTTACGATCCACTTGGATGGACCACCAGGTGGGCCCATTATATATTTAAGTACGTTGTGCTCGCCTTATTGTGATCACGGTGCTCACCAAAGGTTTTTTCCTTCATAGTAATATTATTATCAATTAAAGACCGGGGCATTTACCAAATAATTCAGCTTATAGTGTAATTAATTTATTTTATGAAGAATGATAACAAAACCACCATTTAGTTGTTCATACCTTTTTTCTGACAAAATTACCCAAGTTGACGATATCGCCAACTAAGATGCCGATATCATCGATTGCCTGTGTTTAAACCCATGAATTTTCTTCTTTTTAGTAAAACCCATCTTCTTTGTTTTACTCATTCTTCTGTTTCATTGATTAACCTGTTATGGATTTTTTTTTGTTGTATCATTGAAAAAAATGTGGACTGAAAATTGAGTTGGATGGTGAGTTATTCGTGGGTTTCGCGAGAAAGACTCAAAGAGAGAAGAGTGTTTTACGAAGAATAAGAAGAAGAAAATTCGTGAGTTTAAACAGAGGAAGCTGGCGATATCATCAACTGCCTGTGTTTAAACAAACGGATTTTCTTCATCTCTTTGGGTCCTTGGGGGATTTCTTTGGCAACAAAATTTAGGCTTGAAAAATTATTCAATCAACAGCCAAGAGTAACAACCAAAAGAGAACAAAATGTCACAGTGAGCAACATCTTCTGTAAGTCTGTAAGAGTGTCTCACGAAGAAGACGAAGAACAAATTCGTGGGTTTAAACACAAGAAGTTATAAGGAAGTATAACTTCCTGTGTCTAAACCCACGAATTTGTTGTTGTTCTTCTTTGTGAAACACTCTTCTCTCTTTTGGGTCTTCTTCGTGAAACCTAGGAATAACTCACCATCCAACCCAATTTTTTAGTCCACATTTTATTAAATGATCAAACCAAAAAAATCCATAACAGGTTAATCCATGAAACGGAGGAATAAGTAAAAAAGAGAAGAGGGTTTCACGAAGAAGAAGAAGAAAATTTGTGAGTTTAAACACAGGCAGTTGGTGATATTGTCAAAAATGGTGGTTTTGTGAAAAAAAAAAAAAGGTACGAACAGTTAAATGGTGGTTTTGTTATCATTCTTCATAAAATCGGTTAATTATACTATAAATTTAATTATTTGGTAAATGTCCCTTAAAGACCCTATTGAAAATAAAATCGATTAATTACCCTATAAACTTAATTATTTGATAAATGTCCCTTAAATACCCTAGTGGAAATCTCCTTCAGTCATTGTAGTAGAAAAGGTTCTTTGATTCTACTGATGTGAGTTAGAGATTTGACTAATGAAAGAAATCCTTTCAATCTACAACATATAAAGGTCCCCACTTTGGCCGGCGGTGACCGGAAAAAGTCGGTGAAAAGATATGGTCCACTCTTATCACTGACTACCAAAAGCTGGTTAAAAAGGGTGGAAGAAAAATGGGCCAATCATCAGAATCGGACAAATATGACACAGGAAACTTAGCATGTCTGACAATTCTAATTTTATTACTTGGTTATCTGCAATAGGGATGACAATGGGGGTTGGCTTTGGTTGGTTATTTATTGTTGGAAAATATTCTCCTGTGTGCTCCAGCAAAATCTACTGCCCAAAAAGACCGGTGCCAATCATCACGGGTGAAATTCAGCTTTTGGGACAGTCCATGGACCACATAGCATTGAGTCCACGGTGAAAGACGCCTGGCATTTGGATAGGCCTGGAGCATGGATGTAAGTTGGAGCAATTTGGTAGGGGCGTAAAAAAAAATCGAGAAATCGCCTAATCGAATCGAACCGAACCGAACCGCGGTTAATAACCGTATTCCACGGTTCGGTCATGATTACGGTTAATGAAATCCAAAAACCGCATGGTTCGGTTCGGTTACGGTAACGGTTTTCCATAAAAATTCACTGCGGTTAACCGAACCGAACCGTAAAATGCGGTTTGGTTAACCGCACACGGTTAACCGTACCGTTATAAAATAAAGGAAAAAAAAAGGGGGGCTGAATGAAAATTTTCGCAATACATAAGTAAAAATTTTCGCAAAATGGACTGGACTTAAGAAGTTATTGTATATTAAACCAAAAAAGAAGATGCAAATTGAGAAATTAATATTCAAATTTTTCCACGGTTATTAACCGTAACCAAACCGTCTTATACGGTTAACCGCGGTTCGATTTTCTAAGGTTTTTGTCTGCACGGTTACGGTTACGGTTTTCAAATACAGAAAACCGCGGTTACGGTTCGGTTAACAGTTTTCCCAAAATAACCGGTTAACCGAACCGTTACACCCCTACAATTTGGTATGGATCAAGCTTATAAAATTAGAGATTGTTCCACCCACAAACTCCAATTCTAGATGCACTTTTATGCTGTGACGATGAAGAATTACAACTCTATCTCTTCTTCCTCTGTCCGTTCTCCCTCTCACTTTGGAGTTGGATTTTATTATTTATAGGTGGATCTCTTCCTTTTTATCCTTCTTCTTCTCGCTTTTGGTCAATCTTGTCAACAGGAATGAACACAATTGAGTAGCAATGGGTTGCCCTTATTTTCTTCCACCTCATCTCCCTAATTTGGTTATGCAAGGATGAAGCTATTTTCAACGGTAAAGTGGTTTCTATAGAGCGAGCTAAGCAATGACTGACTGAACACCTTTCTAACTAAATCTGAGCCTTGGCAAGTAATGTTTAGAGGTAGTCTAATGATGCTCTCTTTCTGTTTTTGGGGACCTCTCTACAAAAAACTTTTGATCTTTACATTGTTATAACTTTCTCAACTTTTGGTGCTCTCATTTAGCTTGTACAGTTTTTACTTCCTTCTTTTGGGGGCTATGTGCCTAGGGTTGCAAATGAGTATCTGATTCTCCGATTACTCGGAAGTTTCGACCCGCAAAAAATCGGGTCTGGAACCTATTTTAGGCTCCGATTCATAAATGGATTCAGGTTCGAAACCCAATTTAGAATTCCAATTGATAAACGGGTCCGGTTTCGGATCCATATAGGTTCCGACCCATAGACCCGGGACCCAGCATATAAGCCTTTGATATGGCAACTTATACCTCAATATCAAATATATATATATATATATTTACATTTTTATGTCCAATATCAGAGGTAGTAGACTTAGATGCACTGTTATAAGTTGAATGATATACTTATTTTAATAAAAATGAACAATGAAAAGAAATTAGAATCGATTTTGAGAACTAGATTCGAGTAATCTAGGTGAACCAGGTTTTGGAACCGGATCCGGATTTTCTTATCGAAACTGGGATCTGGAACCAACAAAACAGGTTTTGAGTCAAATCCGGATTCAGAACTAGAATCGTTATTTAGAAACTGATCCGGATCCACTATGATTTCGATCCAAAACCCTCCCGTGTGTCATCTTATATGTGCCCATTTCTTTCTTTTTCTTTTTAATACAAAATCTTGCCTTTTAAGCAGAAAAAAACTGGGTCGTTCGGGAATTTGGAGACCAGACAATTTGCCACTCTAGTCAGCAATACTGCCTCATGTAGCAGGAACGGAGTGTTACTTAAATGTCTTCTTTGAAACTCAATGGTCAATCCTGGCTATTAATGCCAACGATTTTTAAGGGCAAAGAGAAAGATGTCTAGACTCACGCTAGCCAAGGCAGGCTACTTTTTCCCCAATGCATCTAGGTTTCTCAAAAAGATCTGCCAAACAAACAGTTAAATTAGGTTTATCCACTCCATTTTGGAGCATTGTACATCTAACATTGCAGGACATTCTTACATGGCCAAGTTTAGGTCGATTTCTTGAAGCAGGATATGCCACGTGTACAGTTTGGGGGTTTGGGAGTGTTTCGGAATCACACCGAATTTGGAATAAACAACTTTCAGTTCAGGTATGGTTTTATGAGAAGGGCAGCCATGGCAAAGGTGCTACTGCTGCCCAATTCGTGGGCCCACTTGTAACCAATGCCTGGGGCAGAGTGGAACTGGAAGGTCATGTACACTTAATAAGAGGGAAGGCTGGCTAAAAGTTTATTCCTGTTAGGTGATGATACATATCAATTTTAAGGTAAGGATTTGAGCTGTCCAAATATATGACAATAAAAAATGGGTTGGCAATGGAAGGCAACGTGTGGGGGCACACTATATTAAACATGAATGGCCCAACTATTAAACCCTATGCTTAAGCACTCATTCAAAATTTTGGGCTTGTTTGTTGGAATTCAATACATGTAATTTATCACACGAGTGGTTAAGAATGAAGATAAAAAGGTGAATTTTTAAAAATTAGCATCAAATAATTTTCTTTATAAAAATAGAATCAAATGAAGATGAGAAATGAATAAATAAGGTATTTTGGGTAGTGAACCATTTTCCTAATTATTCACTCCAAACAAGGGTTCTGAATATCACTTAAGGCGAAGGTCCTCTATTTACCCGCATCTATTATATTATATTAAAGCCAAGCCTTCTAAAGCCAATTTTGATTATAACCATTTATTTTGATCGGGACTTATATACCTTCTCTATAACTAACCCATATTGTCCCTCCACTTTCACATGTAACCACTATATTTCTTCCCACTTTTCACCCTTCTCTTTTCAAATACTTCATTTCCTTCCCAAATCTCATATACACTTACTTTATAATTATACATTTATACTCCTCTTTTCTTTACTTCATTTCTACACAAGAGTGTCTTGAAGGACTATGGTAGTATCATTATCCTTTTTTTTTTTTGTTGGTAAGTGTTTAGGATGATTCTATGTGATTTGACGTTTTTTTTAATTGATTTTTATTGGTAAGTATGCCATGCTTAACATGGGTTAGTATGCTAATTAGTTTATTATGATGAATAAGCATGGAAATACAATGACATCGAACTAATTGAAACTATGTTGGATCCTCTACACCTTTCAATAAAGAAGTCATGTCCACTTCTTCCAAAATGGTGGATATTTTTATGCTTGTATGGGCCAATGGTCCCTTATAATAAAGGAGGATCTTTATATTAGTTACTTACCAAACCTAAGATGAATATGAGTTTAAAGAAAGGGATTTCCCAACTTCAACCATCTATACAGTTGCTTTGGATTGGACATTCAGAGTACATTCAGGAATCTGACTCTGAACACCAAAACTCTTGTTAGCCTACCATTTCAATAGTTTGTATTTGGGTACTGGTGAGCTCTCTTTTAGACAAAAAGCACGTCTCATCCATAGAAATCAAAGTCGTTGTATTCGGTTCCAGAAATAAAACAAGGGTAAGCAAAAAGTTTTTGTTGACTTTCTACTTGATGATGTTCTAATTTTCAATGGATTTTAAACTTTCAACCGTGAAAATGGACTCAAGACTTAAAGCTTTTTTCCATTGCTAATCCTCCAAAGCCCAATTATCACGATCAGCCGTGCTATTTGTCCCGGGACGTGGCCCGACTCCCCATGGGAGCCATCGGATCCCAGGCTGCCATGGGATCCAATGGCTCCCATGGGAGCCGGGACAAGTAGACATTTTGTATCACGATTGGGCCCAGAGACTCAGGGGAACACACTGGCGAATATCTGTGCAGATCCCTTTTCTTTTTAGGGGTGAAATTATTGGACCCACTCTTAGGCCTTGTGTCTTTCATTTAGGAGTCCGTTTACTGAGGCTTGGACCCGGAGAAATTCACAAGTTAAAGCAGTGGAAGTTCAAGTAGGGCACACTTGTTGAATATATCAGCCACTTAAAATTAAGGGGACTTTGGTCGCAGGTCCCTCAACTTGTGACTTTATTGCAAACAATCTACAAAAAAAAGTCATGCAGCCAAAGGTCCCTCCCACACTTTCTTATACCTAAAAAGTCTAATTTACCCTTTCTTTGAATCATATCCCATGATTAGTGGGATATCCCATTAATAATGGTCAACTACCATTTAATTGGCCACGATTAATGGAATCCCATTAATGAGATTTTCAAATAAATTCTAAGAACACACAAATAAATTTCAAAATAACTCAAATAAATTTTAAAAAATGCAATAATTTCAAAAACCACAATAAATTTAAAAAAAGGCAATAATTTAAAAAAAAATGAAAATAAATTTTTCAAAGACGCAAATGAATTTCAAAGGACGCAAATAAAATCCAAAATACGTAAATAAAATTAAAAAATGCAAATAAATTTCAAAAAACGCAAATGAATTTCAAAGGACGCAAATAAAATCCAAAATACGTAAATAAAATAAAAAAAATGCAAATAAATTTAAAAAAATGAAAATACATTTTCCAAAACTAAGATAAACAAAATTTCCAAATTTCAGAAATTTTTTTTCAAAAACTCAAGTATTTTTGTCAAAACACAGTTAAAATTATTTCAAAATGTACAAATAAATTTTAAAAGACACAAATAAAATTTAAAAACACAAATAGATATAAGAAAATGCAAATAAATTTGCCAAAAAACAAAGAAATATTCGTTCAAAAACTCAGTTAAAATTTTCAAAATGGAGATAAATTTGTCAGAAAGTCGGCTATATTTTTCAAAAAATCAAATAAATTTGCCAAAAACTCAAATGGATTTGTTTAGAACTCAGATAAATTTGTTCCAAAACTTAGATAAATAGTTAAAAACTCAGATAGATTTATTCAGAACTCAGATAAATTTGACAGAAACTCAGATAAATTTGATAAAAACTCAGATAAATTTGACAAAAACTCAAATAAATTTGATAAAAACTCAGATAAATTCCCTTCTCAGTAAGCTTACAACTAAGCTCTTCTCTCTCCTCTCCCTCACCTTTCCTCGCTCTCTATCCAATTCGACGGTCGACGATAAAAGGGCCTTCAATCGCCGATTTCTCTACATTCCACAATAGAATACCTCCAGATTTGCTATCTCTCACCCCAGATCTTCCTTCCAGGTGAGTTTTTCCTCTGATTGCACTGCGTTTTTTTACCAGTAGATGTATTCCCCAGCGATAACCGTCATCTTCCGGATTCTTCTACCTCGACGATCTGATCGGATCTTTTCTTGCAAATCCAGTATGCGTGGTCCACCTCGATTTGGTTGTTCTGCTCTGATCGGCGAGTCTGCAAATCTCGGTAATGATTTCTCCGAAACGATGAGTGTGGCCCGCAGCTCTTGCAAATCCCCCACAATAAACGCATACAGCCTTGTAGGCTTGTTACAGAGAGATGACTCGGGCACTCTCCATGTGGCAGTAGCTGCCAAGAGGAATATTACTACACCAAGAAACCCTCTACAGTTGATGCTTTGCATCGCCCCACCAATCACCCATCCATCATATCCTATCTTCCTTCCCCACCCACAACCACAAGCCTTCCCTTTTCTCCTTCCGTACATCAGCAACCGTCCATTCTCGATCCAATAGTCTCATATTTCCCCAACCATCCGACCTTCGTGATGAAGAAGAAGACCCCACCAGCGACAACGAGAGCCCTGCGAAGAAGAGTCGCAACGAGAGGAAGCATGAGGCTCGGCCCTCTATGTGATGGGGCATGGGTCTCGCTTCCTTCTCCCCTCGCCGGATAAAAAAAAAAATCCTAAGGTAATCAGGGCATGGAAGATTTGAAAGCGGGAAGAAGGAGAAGGGTTCTTTTGGGTAGCAGAGAACGAGCGTGAATACAAAATTTGAAATTTAAAATTTTAAAATTTTATTCCTAAAACAGTTGAAAGGGCAAATTAGTCCTGAAAAATAAAACCGTGTGGATATAGGGACCTCTGGCTATAAACAGTCTAGCTGCTTGGACTAGAGCCCTTAAAAAGAATTTGTCTGGACTGGAGGCTGGATAGATTCAATTTTAGGGACCTTTCGCTAATTATCTCTAAAATTAATGCCTTTTTCAACAAATGGGCCTAAATCTTTGACCTAGTTAAAAAACGTGACTAAGAGTGTGTTTACGTACGGTCACGGAAAACCAGCTCTTTACGCTATTTTTTTTTTTAGCCTCTTCTATGGAAAAAATAAATAAATGTTTGAACTTGTAAGAAAGCCTTTGATGTAGAATCAAGAAAAACTTTGCTCATTTTTATGTTTTTCTTTTCAGAAAAGTGGTTGCACAAATGTAGTGTAGAGAAGCATTTTCACGTTTCTGGCTTTCTTGAGGAAAAACTGGCAACAAAAATGTAATTTTACCAAAAAAACAATTCATATTGAGTAACATTTGAAGATAGGTAAGGACATTTATTTTATGCAGTTAAGATTTTTAAGTAAGTGGTAGAATCTTACACCCTTTTAACTCAATATTACTCTCATCAAAAGTCCCGGACTAGTTGTCGGTCTTGAAAATTTTCAAACAGGTCCTCCTACGGAAACGAAATGGGAGCAACAAAAAAAAAAAAGTTTGTATTCCAGACCATTTCTGTTATTTTGGTCCATTTCAGTGGTTCATTTTTGGTTTGTAGTACAATTTAATTTTTTTCTAATTTCTTATTTAATATTTGTATCGAGAAACATGTATAATTTTTTATATCTATGTATATCTATTTTTAATTTCTTATTATTTTGAAAACTTATTCCCAAAAGTCTTAATAAAATCTTAAAAATATTCCATCTTAAATGCTAGATTTAACGGAAACGGAACTGACAATATTAATACGATCATTAAAAAGAATACAGTAGAAAGCTCTGTATCCAAACCCGGATAACATTTCGGCTACCTACATCTCCTTAGTCCCCTTCACACAACATGAATATTTTTTATCTTCTTCTTACAGCAGGTCCAAGGCCCCCTCAAATGGGTCCCACGTCGGCACAGACATTTGACAGCTGCTCCACGCTGTGGCATTTAATAATATATATAAAAGCCTAACCTTTTTAAGTGGCTAAGACGTCTCCACGTGTCGCCCTCCTACTCGCCGTGACCGATCGCCTCACTCTCACAAGATAGACTCACAATTGAACAAAAACCCCACGAGCAGCGCGAGTGCAGAAAGAGAGAGAGAGAGAGAGAGAGAAGAAGAAAGATAGCATTACTTACAGATGATGAGAGCGAGCGAGCAAGAAGAGCGAAGCGGCGCGTTCCCGAGCGGCTGGGCCATATCGGCTAGAGCCTGTGACTCGTGCAAGACTGCCTCGGCTCAGCTCTTCTGCCGAGCCGACTCGGCCTTCCTCTGCATGGGCTGCGACTCCAAGGTCCACGGCGCCAACAAGCTGGCTTCGCGCCACGAGCGCGTCTGGATGTGCGAGGTCTGCGAGCAGGCTCCTGCCAGTGTCACGTGCCGAGCCGACGCTGCCGCCCTCTGCGTGACGTGCGACTCCGACATCCACTCCGCCAATCCCCTCTCCCGCCGCCACGAGCGCTTCCCTGTTGTCCCCTTCTTCGACTCTCCCTCCGTTAAGCCTAACGCCGTTAGCCTCCTCGTCCCTGACGGACTACTCAAACCCTCTGACGACGACGAAGATGACGAAAATGCCCTCCAGCACAACAACCACCACCACCACCACCACCGTCGTAACGGACATAACGGAGAGGATGAGGAGGAAGAAGAGGAAGAAGAAGAAGCTGAAGCGGCTTCGTGGCTGCTCTGCACCACAAACCCTAAGCTGATGGACGGTCCAGATCTCAAGTCAGGAGACTACTTCTTCTCGGACGTCGATCCGTATCTCGATCTCGACTACGGGATCGACGCTCGATTCCACCTCCAGCACCACCAGAGCTCCGCCACGGCAGACAGCGTCGTCCCCGTCCAGACCAAGCCCCTTCCGTCGCCGCCGATCCTCCATCCGACCTCTGAGAACTGCATCGATTTCGATTTCTGCCGTCCGAAGCCCTCTTTCAGCTATAGCCACAGCGTAATTTCTAGATCTAAACAGAGAAAGAAATCAAATCTCCATTCAGATCCTCAAATTCTCTCCTTTTCTTCTTCCAATCTCTCTCTCTCTCTCTCTCTCTCTCGTTAATTCGATCTGCTCTTTTTTTCTTCAGGTTTCGTCTTCTTCTTTGGATGTCGGAGTGGTGCCGGACGGGAACATGAGCGGTGACGTGACGAATCCGTTCGGATCGGGGATGAAATCCGGCATCGGAGGCATGGATCTTGGTTCCGGCGGGATTCCAGCGGCGGCGGCGACGCAGCTGTCGGGCCTAGATCGTGAGGCGAGGGTTTTGCGATACCGAGAGAAGCGGAAGAACCGGAAATTCGAGAAGACGATCCGTTACGCGTCGAGGAAGGCCTACGCCGAGACGCGGCCGCGGATCAAAGGAAGGTTCGCGAAGCGGACGGAGATCGAGGCGGAGGTCGACCGCATCTACTCCGCAGCGCCGCTGATGGCCGAAACCGCCGGATACGGCGTCGTCCCTTCGTTTTGAAGGCTCTCCGTGTAAGATGCTAAGATCTCTCATTGGTGTTTTTTCAAGCTTTCTTTTCTTCTTGTCTTTTTTTTTTTTTTTTTTCCAGCTACAGTTGCTGCTGTTATCGATGATGATGATCATGATCATGACGATGATATTGTTCTCGATGTTGTATATTAAATGACTTTGGTTTGAAGTTTGAACTGACCGTGGATTTGCAGCAGAAGCTGTTAGGTGTATGCTTTTGAATCTGAGCTGAGCGTAAAAGCTCTCTGTTGCTTTTCTATAGAATCCTGGAATATGCGAATTGTTTGGAGTTCTCTCTCTTATCTTCTCTTTATGTGTTGGACTTGGGGGAGATACGATACGAGAGAGAGAGAGAGAGAGAGAGAGAGAGAGAGAGAGAGAGAGAGAGAGCTTTTTGGCTTTTGGGATCTTCTTCTGGTGTGGGATTGGCTTGTTTTACTCCATGGCTGGATTCTGTTATTGTTTATTGAAGGTGTTGATTGTTTGGGACTTGAAAGTGCGATTAGAATAATTGAACAAAGGTCAGAGGTCTGTGTATTTAATTACATTGGATCCAGATTCAAGATTCTTTGTGGTCCTTAATTTATCCACCATTGCCTGGTTATACTAGGAAGACTTTCTTTTAGAGGGATTGTTTATATGAAGACAATTGACGGAGGATTTAGCTCATAATAGATTGGAATGAATAGAAGAAATAGAATTTATACAGCTGACCCCAAATACCCATACAGTGTCTTTGATGATGATGATGATGATGATGATGATGATGATTTGTTGGATTGAATTTGAGTCTGGTTAGTCCCCAAATACCCATATCTCCAGGGAGATGATGAAAGATACTTTTTACAGTCTTTCCTGTGCTCAGTCTGAGTTACTTCCACCATAGTGCTTTGCTCAAGTACTCCATTCTCCCCACACCAGAGTGAATTGGCCAACTGAGACCTTTCACTGGAAAGATCTAGGAGTGTGCAAAACATCAACTACTTGAGATCATCCAGACTCATTTAATTATGGTTTTAGGTTCATCCAGACTCATAATTATGTTTTTAGGTTTAAGTTAATAGTTTTAGCATTCCTCCTTGGATATATTGGTTGCAATTACCCTCACATGTATGATGTGTGACTCTTCTATCACTTGCAAGTTTCCATCACCTTGCATTTGTGAGTCTCTAAGGCCTACCCCTTAGTGCCTACTCCTTAGTTAGGATACCTATACATGGAGTTCTCTCTGGGTCACCCCACTTTAAATATTGCCACTTTACCAAAAAAAAAATAAAGGAAAAAAACACACTTTAAATATTGCCACTTTACCAAAAAAGAAAAAAAGAAAAAGAAAAAACCCCACTTTAAATATTTCCCATTTTTCTGCCCCACCTTGAGTTAATCTAATTAATCTTTTTATACAGACTACGCCCCCTCCCTAAATAAACAGTTACGAGTCTAAACTTAATGTACATCCAAACTTTTCTTCACTATTGGGCTGAAATCATACTAAAATAATGCGTGGGGAAAATGATGCCTT
Source organism: Camphora micrantha (assembly GCA_003546025.1). Taxonomy (NCBI): domain Eukaryota; kingdom Viridiplantae; phylum Streptophyta; class Magnoliopsida; order Laurales; family Lauraceae; genus Camphora; species Camphora micrantha. Next base: position 42,571,073 of record QPKB01000008.1, on the reverse strand, counting down.
TAAACCAGGACCATAGATCTAATAATTAAGTAGATCTTGATTGCGCAACTAGATAGGTCTCATTATTAACTTTTATGATCATCATGCATTCCATCCGGCTTAATTAATTGCTTGGGCCCTTTTTAGGGTTTCCATTTAGATAAAGTAAGTTACAGGTTTTTTTTTTTTTTTTTTTAATTTTAATTTTAATTTTAATTTTAAATGAAGTGGCCATTAAATGACAAATTTGGGCTTTTTGCAATTAATGGAGGTGAGAGGGTGCTAGATTATTTTATTACTTAGATACCCTTGATTCAGAAACTGCTTCTTACATCGACCACTCTCATGCTTTGAAAGTGGAACCGCATTAACTCTACTTTCACTGCTTCGGAATTATGATGTTCTCTGCTAACTTTAAGTTGACTGGTAGGGCCACTTGTCTCCTTGTTCAAGTGGGTTCACTATTTTTTAAAGCATGAAATGTGGTAGCGTTTGAGAGTTCAAATCCTTTAAACCTAATGATCCCTACCTCTTAAACTTCAGAACTTTTTGTTGTTGTTGTAAGAATCTAAAGTTCAGAACTTTTTCAGTGAATTCGAATTATGTTGTGAGATAGAAAATTGTCCAAAGGTGTAAAACTCTATAGTAAAGTCCATCTATTGTGATTATGAACATGCATAACATCGTACTAATCATATTTTTAATCAATCAAACATTCTATCTCGTAATAGGTCCATTTCTTATTTTATTAAACCTTAGGATATCTCGTATGCTAACAAGAAAAGTAGTCACACCAAACGTGATTTTTCTTTTCCGTAGAAAAGCTTAACAGTGAATGTACACTTAATGGTTGATCAGTTGCTTTTTTGGGTGGGTGTAATTATGTTAGTACGGTTGGTGGTGGTGCATTTCTCCTGTACGTCCCCTGCCTCTTTGTCTCTCTGTTTTTTATTTTTTATAGTTTGTACCTTCTTTTCTTTGAATGAAAATTTGTTACCGTGCAAAAAAATATATATATATATAAAAAAACCTGGATGTGGTGAATTGGGCAAGGGTCTTCATTATATGAAAACAAGATATCCCACCATAATAATGTTGGAAATACAAATGCTATATATTGGCGGCATTGGTCTAGTTCTCACACTCATCAAAGTGGGGCCCACCAATTGATTTGTGTGAAAATAAAAGCTCACAATGTGAATGTGAGAAACACAAGTATATTGGGGCCGGTCTGATTCCCACGTTATCAGGTACAGAGCACTCAACCATCCCTTGTGTGCCATTTCACATCTCATTTGGTGCTGTTGGCTTTGGAGTTGTTCATTTATTAAAAAGAGATTTCCGGCAGTCCTTAAGGGAGCATTTGTGGAAAGCCGCGGCCGTGCAGCCTGTGCTCGACGAAGTGCCCATTTTTCGGATTTATCACTGCACCAAACAAAGGTATCTGAAAATCCGGTGTCATTTCTCACCCTTTTGTGGAATCGTCGTTTGCACAATCGCTCCTAAATATATTTAGATCAGTTGATAAGAAAAGTAACCCACCATTGCTGATGGTAGTGATTAAGTAAGATTAATAAAGAATTTAGCTCAAATTAAATTAATTTATCTCCCTGAAAATCAGGAGTCAATATCCACTAAATCGTATGAGGATAGAATTCGGACCATCTGAAGATTTCCCTCAAAGTGACTGCAAGTGGACCAATTAAGGTCCGCCATATCACCGCAGGCAGCTCATGGTCGGCCACGTCGCTATGGGCAGCTCCTGTCCCGGATGTTTAGTTGGCTGCCTGAGGTGACATGGCGGACCTTGATTGATCTATTCACGGTCACAGTGAAGAATTTTCGTCAGAGGATCCAGACTCTACAAGGATAATGTAGAATTTGAAAGACGGAAAAAAGGATAAAAAATTGGGGAAACTTAGCCATGAGAGAAAGGAAGCAGGAAAAAGGTGAAGCAGCAAAGGAAATAAAGAATGAGAAGAAAAGAAGAAAGAGATGAAAACATGAGGATGACGTGATAATAAGGTTTTAAAAGTGGGACTCAAGTTGACACAGGCAACACTCAACATCAAGTCAAGTTGACTCTGTCATGTCACATAGAACTCGGCTGAGCTAAACCAGGCCTATTAAACTTAAAAACAAAAATAAAAATAGATTTAAAAAATTTATATGAATCGAGAGTTTAAGACCTGTCATCTTTCATTTAGTGGTGAATTGTTATAGGTACGCAACTTCAATGTTATATCCAGTGGTGGATCTAGGATTTTTATTTAAGAAGGCTAATTTTTTGTTTAAATTTGCTGACTCTTTTCACATTAAAAATAACAAATGAGAAAATATATTACATTTAAATCAGCAAAACTTTTTCCCATACTCAATTTTCTTGCCTTAATTGAAGGGTCTTCCCACTGCTTCTCCCAAATTCAGTTAGTCATCAATTCGTTATCATCAAAACAACTATGATAACATTTCCCTTAATCCTAGGTGTTTGGATGCGATGAAATTGTGATTTGAGTGGGCACCTAATTACTTAATTTGGGTTCCTAAATGGGTTCTATTTCAATCTAAGAAATTTGATTGCCTGCACTTACTTAGCTCTAAACATAATTCCTATAGTTGGTCATGGGCTCATGGCATAGAAGAAAAATTGCCACTTAAATGTAACTCAAGTTATCCAAATATATGAACCCTATTCTTGGTTTATTTGTGAATTGAAAATTAAAGTGTGCCCAATAGTAATTTGGGCATCTTCAAACTTATAGATATGCTTAGATTAGGTGATATAGAGCTTAGGGTTTGAATTGGGAATTGGAGATTAAGGGTTTGAAATTAGAATTTGGAGATTAGGACTCGAATTTAGGTATAGAGTGATTCGGATTATACTAAATTTGAGGAGGGAGGGAGATTGCTTTATTTATGGTTATTTGGTGAGAGAGAGACAAACCACGAGAAGACCGGTGACGAGAAGCCCAATCGACGAGAAGCCCCATCAAGGCGAAGAGGATCTCGGACTCTTAGTTGAATATGATATGGTTCTCTTGGTCACCAAGGTTTTGTGATGTGGGGTGATCACAAGGTTTAGACGTGTGTGACTGTTTATTAGATATATATGGAACATATCAGGCCCATTTAAATTTTTGGCAATCTCAAAATTAACATGGGGCACCTGCCCAAGTTATATATGTCTAGGTCCACCACTGGTTACACCCATAAGAAATGTTCTCCTATGAGGAATTCCATGTGCAGTCAAGCTCTATGGGGCCAACATGAGTTCTCCTTTGATCCCTTTCACACTCTCATCCCCACATGAACGGACACCAGGCTCTAATTTTACTCTCATCAAACCTTTAGCCACGTTAAGCCGAATATCAAAGCTATTTATATATGGTAAAAGACCAATAAACTTTACAGCCATTAAATCATTAAATCAAGAGTTAGGATGATGTGAGGATGCTGATTTTTTTCCTGACCCTCGTGTGGAATCCATAAGGAGACTATTCTATCTAGTCCACACACACCACCACCACCACACACCCACCCACCTACCACACACACACACATGAGCTCTTGACCACGGGGAGCAGGCGACTTTTAATGTGGAAGCAATTTAATGGCAACAGAAGAACATGACATTAGCCCACCCATTTTGAGACTCCCAAGTCCCCTCTAAAATATAACATCCTAGGTTCATTTAGAAGATGCTCAGTGTGAAAATGGCAGCCATGAATGCCAGACAACAGTCCCTGCATTAGTATTGTTTTCCTGATTTACTTAAGTTCATTATAAGTATTTCTATAAGTTAAAACAAACTTTTAGTAATATTTTAAGATATCTCATTATGATTTTTTTGTTGATATTATCCATATAACAATCTGCAACATTGACTCCATCTAATCCTAGATAAGAATAGCCCACTGATAAATATAGGTTCAGTGGTAAGGGCATCTCATTCTCACTAATAATAACGACAGGGATTGACCTTTGACAACGTGGTGGGGGTGGGGGTGGGGGTGGGGGTGTTGTTAAAGGTACTATGGCGGAGCACTAGAGTGGTTATATGCTGGCCGAGCATGCGAGCATGGAGCACCAAAGTGGAGCACCTTGAATTATCCTTTAGGGCCCATTTGGTAATTTTACTAATATAGTGAAGTGAAGTGAAGTTAAGGTTAAGTTAAACATCCCATCAAAAGCACTTTTCCAACAAATTTCCTCCATCTTTTCTAAAAAAAGTCAAAAAGCAACTACATTTACTCACTAAAAGACAAAAAAACTTCTTCCCGAGCATCATAACTCACTTATATTTTATTCATTTTTTTCATTTCACTTCACTCCACTTTATTTTAAAAGTAAATTACCAAACGGGCCCTTAGACTGTACTATGTAGAGTAGACTAGTTTATAACCTGGGCAGTCTATCATTCCTATCCTATGTTCAAGCCACAAAGGAAAAAAACAAAATTAATGGAGTTAAAACTAGTGTCGTTTGGTCTGTAGTGGCACAAGTAGCTGGGGTGGTCCTGGACGTCCCTCAGATGTACACTATCTATCACTCTGTGCAATCACACCAAAGCAAAAAGGAAGATGTTAAAAAAGAATAAAAAAGAAATGGATGACACAAAATAAAGGGGATTTTACACCGAAAAAATAATTTTAAGTGACATTGCACCAAAAAAGTCATATTGCCCGTTTTTCGTATTTTGTTTTTTTAACATTCTTTACTAGGGTCTCTATCGACCTTTATGTGTAATGTTAAGGGTCGATTAATGGTCGATATATTAGAGCCTAGAAGTCCGATTTTCTTTCTTATTTGTTTCTTTCTTCTTCCTTAGTATCGACTACGACTCTATATCAGCTGTCAGGTGCATTTACGGTAGTTCCCAGCGCTTCTCCATCGTTCCATTGTGGCCCCCTCCAACGCCCTCTTTGTTGAATGTATGTTTTTATAAAAGAAAAAAAATCCATTTTTTTCGTTTTCGTTTTTCATCTTATGGTTGGCTGGGTTGTGCCCTTGCTATCCCTTTTGTGAAATCACATTTCCTCTTGCCACACACCTACTATCCACTAGATAAATGCATGCATGCATGGTGACATGGAATTATGAATTATTAAAAGGGTTTCTGAAAAGTAAAAAATCATGTTTTATGGCAAAGCATAAACTTCACTTTTCCATCTGTCTGCCCCAAACAATAGCATATATGCACTTTAATGTTCTCCACCAAACAACAGCATGTGGCTTTAATGATCTTCAAGATGTGGGAATATCCTACAGAGGGGGAACAAGTCGAGCATGGTTGTATTTTTCCAAGAACAGGGAATGAGGGATGAGCTTCGTACATTTATAAGTGTACACCGTATGATTGATAGAGACCCTTAACATTACAAATAAAGGTTGGTTGAGACCCTATAATCAAAGTAAATGAGAGTTCCGTGAATGTTAGAATGAACCGCATGATCTTAATCGACCCTTAACATTGCAAATAAAGATCGATAGAGACCCTAATAGAGAATGTTTAAAAAAAAGTATGAAAAATAGGCAATATGACTGATTTGGTGCAAGGGCACTTAAAGTTATTACATTTTCGATATAGTAGTCACATAATCTGTTTTTTCCAATAAAATCTTCCAAAATAAAAGAAGAGGTCCATTAAAATAAATAAATGAGAAAACGGCTCTCTTTCACTAAGGGGAGAGGAAATTGCAAGCTCTCTTTCATTTTATTAGTAAAGCATTTATAAAAAGAAAAAAAAAAAGGGAGAAAACAAGCCCTCTTCCAGGGACCCCAGATTGATGCATTTATAGACAAATGGTCCATGTGGCTAGTCTTATCTATTTGAAATAGAGCCGATTCAATTAGTTATGTATGAAATAGAGTTGTTCAAGTTAGATCATTTTACAAATAAATTGTTTGATATATCTAATTTAATCAGGATAGGAAAACTTGTCATATTATAAAAATTATATGACAAAGTTGTCATTTAGTAAAAGAAGTACATGCAAATTTTATGTAAGAATAGTACATGTAAACTTGTCATATAGTAGAAATTATATAGACAAATTTGTCTAAGAAAAAAGTCAAATGGTGTTTAATTGGGCATTAATGACGTTTATATGAAAATGTTACCCTTATGTTACTTTTTGAACAAGAGGTGAAATATCTTAAGCTATTAATTCAGACATTCACAAAAACTTCTTCAAACTGATAGCATTGAAAGATCTGTTTGAATCACTATTAAGGCGAATAGACTTAAAAATTGAACCTTTGCCATCATTTTATCTTTCAAGATAAATCTCTTAGTATTAAAAAATTGTTTAAGATCTCATTATAACTTAAATCTTCATATATGGACATGAACCAATATAAAATATAAGAAAAATATAAGAGAAAAGTAGGCAGAGAGTACTTAATTAAGTAATGTGCATGCCATGATAAGTTAATAGTACAATTCCAAAGTGCATTCATTAAAAGAAGGCATATGTTACATAATAACATTATAACTCATGAGATTATTTGTTCTTCTAAGAAAAAGAAAAAGAAAAAAAAAATCTTTTTTAGGTGAGCAAATAATCTCATTCCAATCCATTCTATCACAAGATTTGTGAATATTCTCTCTCTCTCTCTCTCTCTCTCTCCCAACGGATTCTTCTATTTGGATGAAAATGCTTAAAGAAGGGTATTGCCTTAAGGTCTACTAGCATAATAACCCGTGTTCAGCACAGGTATAATCGATGTTTATGCATTAAAAAATATCTATAAATTGTAGAAAGAAAATAATAAAAGGTTATCATGAAAGTATCTATTTATGTAATCTATGAGCTAATGAAATGAAAAAAGAAAGGAAAAAGAGAAGAATTGGAGAAGAAAGAGAATGGAGTTCTACATAGAAAGGGAGGTATTATAGAAAAGGAGGAGTGTAACTTTCAAAAGTAGAATAGTGGGAGGAGACGTGAGTGGTGGTTTTAAAGTAGTTGATATGAGATTAGTGTGGAGAAAAATGAAAATATTTTTAAAAAGAGTAACTTACTTTCAAAATTGTAACTGATGGTCAAAATCCAACCCAAAACCTCCTACCTTAATATAGTATAATTGTTAATTCTAGCCTATTTGTGATGCAGAGATGGACAAAGTTGAGCAATTATTCCATTGTAGTCATGCATAAGCAGTCTGGTTTGGCTCAATTCTTAGGATGTTATCTCATTATATATACATTCTAATTTTATCACCTTGGTGGATTAAATGATCATTTGATCCTACTTAATCGAATCACCGTTTACTCAATGATCCTTTAACAAAATCATGGGTTTTCGCTTTATGGTGGGCCATTTTGAACGCACAAAATGAGCACATGATGAAATGTAAATTTCTGAATCCTTTCCAAACTATTAAGCTTGCTGAGGGTATCATGATAAACTCTCTTAGAATTGTTGGTGGAGATCAGGATTCTAAGGAGCATTCCACAAATCCATGGTCATTGTTTGAAGGCTAAATAGGGATATGGTTTATGTTTTTTTTTCAGATACCATGTTTAAAGTGTTGTTGATGTTAATCAATGAAACTTTTTTGCTGTTCATGATGTGCCTTCAAAGGAGCCAGACTTGCCTCTTCTAAAGAAGCCAAAGCGGAGATCAATTCTCTATGCAGTAATATTGGCCAAAAGGCAAGATTTTGAAAAGATTATTGTGTTCTCCAATGTTTTGGAGGGAGTAAACCCTATTAAAGGGATCACCAGAGTGGTCCATTGTGAATATATGATCCTTGTTACTGTGGCGGCGGCTAATAATTTTGGTGGCATTGAGTTTTTGTATATTCTTAAGAATCTTAATGGTATTTCCCGTAAACACATTGAGTTTAGGTTTCAATCCTATCAATTAGGGGTGTAGAAAAAACCGAAAAACCGTCTAATCGAACCGAACTGCGATTAAGAACAATGTTTCACGGTTCGGTTACGATTACGGTTATTAAAATCGAAAAATCACAATTCACGGTTCGGTTATGGTTTTCAGTATTGAATCACAATTATTAACCGAATTGAATAGTGAAGCGCGGTTCGATTAACCACACACGGTTAAACGTATCATTATACTTTAAAAAAAAAATAAAAGGGCTTAAATGAAATATGTATATAATTCTTAACAGTTTTTAACGATTAACTGTATTGACAAAATGATTTTTAATGGTTTTTGATGGTTTTTCTAGATACGGTTCGGTTACGGTTTTTAACAGTTAACCACGATTCGGTTTTTAACGGTTTCGCCGGTTACGGTTACAGTTTTCAAAACTGAAAACCGTAATTCACAGTTCATTTAAATAAACGGTTGACCGAACCGTTACACCCTTACAGTATCAATGGTCTGAATAAATTGCTTTCTCATTAAAATTAATGTGCGTGGCACCTACACATACTGCTAAATTCAAAACTGCTCATTCAGAAGTATATATCCAAGCAAACTCTCTTTTGTAATGATTCAAAACTTCTCTATGAACGGAAGTGGAACGGAAGTGGATGTGACTTGTCAACTCTGTTTAATCCTATCTCCTCAATCTTTGTCTATCAACCTATTCATTTCCTTTTTTCATTAACCTGACCATCTTATGGTCAATCCCAACCCATCACTTCCACCTACTCTCTTGAAAAAAAAAAAAAAAAAAAAGATCTGCTCCTAATATTTATTATCAAATTTTTTTATCGAAATAAAGTTGTACTCTTGATCAATTGAGTTTGTGGGCTTATCTCTTTACATAATAGGAGTAAAAGAGGAGTAATGGTCACATTATAAATAAAGTTAATGAGTAGTGAGTTAAAATAAATGGATACATTAGCATTTGGATGGTTGGTGTAAAGTAAGAAAAATAAATAAATTTTTTTTATATGAAGTAGATGGAGTATAAGACACTTTATTATAATTCTGGGAGAAGGATAAAAAGTAAAAAGAGAATCTACGTAAGCAGATATGTTTACTCTTTTGTATCTTCAAGGCATTCAAAACATATTAAGATGTTGAATTTTCATTGGGTAGGGCCAATGCTACTCCTCATTGACTTGACTCATGTGCAAACAAACAGGTCAGGCAGTGATGATTTTTCCGTACATTGACTCCTTGATTTTCCTAACCATGGATGGGAAAACTATTAAATTGAAAGGATGGGTATGTTAGGTTTGAGGTCGATGTCTTAGAAATTTTCATCAATCTCTACTCTCCATATGCTTTCTTCTTTACTATTCAGCAGTAAAAGTAAAAGGATAGGAGATACACTTTTGATGGCTATGATCATTTTGAGAATATCCATCTCTACAACAGGATGATTAACTAACGATCCGGATCAACTGCGCATGCTTCTTGTAAATCATAGCCACTGAACCGACCTTGTAGTTCAAGTTAAGGCATGTTAAAGAGAAATTTTTACACAAAAGGATCCAATATTTTATACAATCTTAAAAGTGTTTTTGATCGAGGAGCCATTCATGTGCATCCATCCCTCACCATAAGATGAGGGACATTTACATAATTAGAGATATTCATGTGCAAAAGAGAAATAAATGCACATAAATATTCTCTGTTTCTATAATTGTATTTACAATAAGATTTCCCTTGACTAGCAGTTAAATTGTAAAAGTACCTATGCTCTGAGGTAATCTGATCCACTTGATATTACATGTTTTCCTAATCCACCATGTCCATAAACATGCATCACATAGTCATCATGCACAGGTGGGCCCCACCTAGCAAAGGGTATGTTTATCATTTGTCTATATCTATAAAAGCTAATGGATGTTTTTTTCACAGAACTAGAGCGGTTTGACTGTGAAATTTGGGTCATTTTCTATATGGGCCAGGGGTGATATGATTATGTTTGCTTATGCGTGAAAGTTGAGCAGGCAAACTGTATAGGATCAATTCTCTACAGTCAACACTCATTTAGGAGAGAGAAATGGTCCCTTTTTTTTTTTGTTTTTTTGTTTTTGGTTTTTAACCCTAGGGGGTTGGACCCCTGCCCTCTGGTTTGGTGGGGGAGGTAGAACAATCTTTGTGCCAGGGAAGATGATTTCCATATTGAATCCTAAATAGTTAGGTAAGAATTGATGTCTCTTATCATGGGGGAAAACATAGTTCCCAAAATGGTCTTATGTTAACATCCGCATGAGAGTTACTAGGCAAACGACTCGCCATATACTCATATGTATATTACTTTTTGTTGGTTTATACCCTTTATACCAGTCACCAGACACCCCCTAAGTCTTACTCTAACTGAAGTAACATTCATTGTTAGATGGATCAAGATGTACAAAATTGATAGAAACTACAAGACATAAGGGTTTATATATATATATATATATATATATATATATATATATATTCCTTTTTCACATATTAACTAATTAAGGATATCCTTATTGCATTTCACTAGATAGGAATAATCCCCGTGAGCACATACAACCCTGCAATACAAGTGAACCCTGTAAATCTTGGGGCCATCAAACACGGGATATGGGGAGTAAAGTCACGCCTTATTCCTTTTGCCACGTATTGATCATTTTGAAAATATAGTAGGGGTGTAAAAAAAAAAACAAACCGAAAAACCGTTTAACCAGCTGAATCGAACCGAACCGACGGTTAATAACCGTGTTTCACGGTTCAGTTACGGTTATGGTTATTAAAATCGAAAAATCATACTTCACAGTTTGGTTTCGGTTTTCGGTCTCGACTCATGGTTATTAACCGAACCGAACCGTAAAATATGGTTTGATTAACCGTTTTCTCAAAACATACGGTTAACCGAGCCGTTACACTAATAAAAAAAAATTAAAGGGCCTAAACATATTGCATGATAGATGATTTATAGTATCATTTTAGACTTTTAGTTGTGTTTATTTTTGTGAAAAATGGTAGTGTTGTTTTGTTTTGTTTGGTATGTGAAAAATGATAGTATTGTTCTACATGCAGAGTCAAATGATAAAGATAGATTTTTTTTTAAGTGACAATTAACCGTAATCAAACCATCTAATACAGTTAACCGTGATTTTATTTTTAATAATATTTTAGTGTACGATTACAATTACAATTTTTAAAAACTGAAAACTGAAAATACGGTTCGGATAACGATTTTTCCAAAACAATCAATTAACCGAACCGTTACATCCCTAAAACATATATACCCCTTAATTGAACTAAGATTTAGATGAGCCCATCTTTCTGAAGTCTTCTCGTACAAATGACTTGGATCAAGTAAAGGCTTCTCCTCCTTAATTAACCCAATTCATTTGCTCTCATGCATATGTCAGCCTTTGCTCATTTCTAAAAGCAAAATGAATAAATAAATAAATAAGTAAATAATAAATATAATTTATTTATACATATCTCTTTCTACATTTGTCTATTTTATCCTCGAGCCACCTTGAAGATAAGAACGACGTTAGAGTCGCAAACTCCTGCATCAATGTCACTTTAGGGGGTTATTTTGGTCAATCTCTTTTGTTTTTAGGTTTGGGACTTGGATGTTGAAAGAAGTATTATTGGTATGATATGGAGACTGATTTTTTTTGGGGAAGGAAAGGGACATATGATTGGGGTGGGGGGCATGTGAGGCTTCCAACTTTTATGTAGCCATACCTTTCTGGTGGGCCCCCTGTGCTGGTTCCACCTAAGCACCTTCACGTGTGTCCCACGTGTGCTGTGGTCCACCCTCTCATGCCCTTGTTTCCCGGCAAACTTGCATGGTTTTTATCTTTTTGGTAAAGTCGCCTCTTTTGAAAGCTTACTAATAGTGGGCTTATCCTTTATCGGACCGACCCGCTTATATCACATGCCCCACAAGTATTACTCTAAGCTAGCTCAAGTCCTATTGACTAATTCCTTTGGGTCCAGAGGAATTCGGGTAAATTCCTTTATAGCTCCAGTGTGGTAGTACAGTTTCGAACCTATAATCTCTGGGTGTAAGCTGTGGTCCTAAGCCAACTGTGCTATCCATTGGGATTAAGTCCTATTGTTGCATTTATACTGATTGCTCCACTGATATCACGTAGAAAGCTACTAGTGATATTCAAATTTATCATATTATTGTGCGAAGAACTTTCTTCTAGGAGTGGACTGCATATTTAGTCTAGCTCTATGGGGACCACTTGGGCGTACCTTTAATCGTTGCAGTGCCTTTTATGATTTTATCTCCCCATGATATGGCCTCATGCCCATTTTTATGTACATTGAATCTTAATTTACTCATTGTTGGATGGATTCTTAAAAATAATCTATGGTTGATAGACCATTAAACTGCAAGGCTCTTAAACCAAGGGCCAAAATGATTTGATGGGGATAATTTCTTGCATGATTCTTATCTGGGAAGGAGATGATTGTTACCTGTAAAGAGTCCTTCCCATCCAACCTACTATCAATGATACGAATACATCCAAGAAAGTTCCATGAGTTGGATCGTATATTCATGATATGCAAAATGCTCATAGGATTATAGGTCAGTAAAAAATTACAAGTTCAATTTACACAAAGAAAAGATTATGAAGTGGAAGCATCCTTCCAACGGTGTACTAAAAAATAATGTCGATGGTGCTCTTTTTGATCTTATATAAAGAAATCTGGTGTTGAAGCTATCTTACATGATGAGGCGGGTAAAGTGGTTCTGACTATGAGTAAGGGCGGATGCAGGAAATTTAACTCTTTTTTTTTGTTTGGGGGGTGGGGTGGGGTGGGGTGTTAATGTTAAAGAAATATTGTGGGAATGGGCAAATATATATATATATATATATATATATATATATAAACATACATACTACTTATCAAAGTTAATTATAGGGGGTTCTTTGGAAATTTTCAGGTATGGTGGGGGCTGAAGCTCCCAGACCCTTGTACCTTGGTCCGCCATTGACTATGACTAAGATAGAGAATGGAATGGATGAAGCGGAAGACATTGAATCTTTAGCTGCATATGTCACATGGGTGTATATATGGGCTATTATTTTTGAAAGTGACTCATTGAAGGTAGTGGAAGCATCAAACTCTCATACTCCAAACCTATCAAGAAAGGACAACACGATTGATGATATCACATAACTATTGAAACATTTTACTAGTCAAGAAGTGGCTCATGTACGCAAGGAAGGTAATGGAGCAGCTCATAAACTTGCTAGATGTGCCAAGTTTGTGGAGGACATGAGGGTTTGGTTGTATTAAGCACCAGATTTTATCAGGCAACAACTTCTTGTTGATTATTTGATATAATTGTCATTCAATAAGTGATGAAGGTTCTCTTCTATAAAATAATGCTCATAGGAGAACGTTTCCCCGTTATAGTGTAGATTATATCTTTATATTCTTGGGCCTGGGCTGACAACCGGCCTCCTTCACCTTAATTGATTCCCTATGGAATTGTTGTTTACTTTGATTGTCGAATTTCTTTTCTTTAATTCATATATATTTTTTAACTAATTTATAAATTGATTTGTCTTGGGCTTTAGGATTTCTACATGCGAGATTTGTATCTCTCACTAATGTTGATTTGGTGGTACTAATGTTGATTTCAAATAGAAATTGGAAAAAGGGTTATATGTGCTTATATGCAATATCAGCACACCCATAGGAATTCTTTATGCAGGTCTAGATTTTCCTTTTGAGTTCTATTCATTGCTATTTCTAGGGTCTCTTGCAGTCACAGCTGCCAAGTCTCTCTACAAATGATTTGCTTACCAATGCTATTTTGGAGTACATGGCCTACAACATATTTAAGATCTATTTTCAATGCACATAGTTGTATCACTCATGATATAGTTGAACACATCTACTTGATGAAGACACAAATGCAAGGAAAGATTTACATCTAATGTTTACTAGACGATCTTGAGGTCTATCTTAACCTATGTTGGACCTGATTTTGCACCAACAAATCAATAGATATGGAAACTTATATAATATATTAATAATTTTGCATGTCATAATCTCAATAGCTATATAGGAAACTATCTATCATTTGCAGAATTAGAATTCTGGGTTTTATTTGCATTCACAACCTACTTCATTCTTTTATTCTTTTTCAATGTGTGAAAACCCTTTGTGCTATTTATTTCAAAATAGATTATTGAACAATATTGAATCAAACTTTTCTTAGATCCATGCATTTGGTTTGAATATTAGAAACACATTATAAAAAATCATTTTCATAATAACATATTCTAAGTCTTAATTTTACTTTTAGTGATAAGCTTTAGCTTTTTTTTATTATTATTTTGTAGTTGATTTGAAAACTTATCTATTTTCATTTAGAGATAAATTTTGATTTATGAAGAAATAGTATTTTCTCAGCCTGGGTTGGGCATGTTCCTCCTTTGCTAGTTGAAGATATGTCATCACATTTGATGCATAATTAGGTGAGCAAATGTTATGTAAATAAGGCCATTTTATGAGAAAATCCTCACACCTTAATGTCTTACACTTGCAAAAGGTGCTAATGCAGTTTTCATACGTATTGCATTTGGTCATGCAATTGGTTTAAGGGATCAAATCCCATCAATTACCATTATTTTTCTGTGGGACCGATATGTTATCTAAACCATTAGATTTATTTATGAACCAATTATAAACCCCAAAATCTTTAAGTTATTATCTTTAATCTCCAAAGATTTTAAGAAAATATATGAAAAATGGCTAAAAACCCAACCATAGATATGTTTTCTGCACTTTTGTGGGTCCTCAATTCATGATCCAAATTGTTTTATATTGTCATATGCATGGTAAACTTCAGGATGTAAAGTTTTGTATCAATATATCATGGATCCTCATAAAGTTTGACAAATATATGAAAAAAAAAAAAAACTAAATCCCACTTTTTAATTACCTACATTTTATGTGGCCCTCGAATTCATGAAACAAACCGTTCAACATTCTCTCAGATATATTAAAACCCATGCATGAGTTTTCATACTTTAGATCCTCATGGATTTTGAGAAATATGCAAATAACACAAACACACAATTTAATCCTATACACATTTGTGGACCCTCGAATCATCATGCAAACCGTTCACTATATTTGAGACCTACTACTTCATATGGAAAGTTCTGAGTCATGAGACCTAAATTGTATAAAAACTAATATGTGATTGTTATTTACTCGTGTGAAAATGGTGCTACCAAATATAAACATGCACTTTGTTTCTAACATGCAAATGTTGCCCAAGTAAAGCCCACTTTTTCCCCCTTCATGTAAACACAACTTTAATATATCTCATGTGCTAAAAAAAAAATAAAATGATGATGATGATGAAAGACAAATGGTCAATAATAAAGGTGTAGCCTGCTTTTGCAATCAAGTTCTGGAATCCCAAGTTTGAGTATGATGGGGACCCTCAGTGGAGATATTGGTTCGCGCCCACTGCACCAGGTCAAGTATCACATTGACCAACATGTGTGGGATCCATTGACGTGCCCTCCTTTTCACACTTGCAAGCTTTGAATGTGACCTCACTTTTCTAGCAAGTCAAGAAAGGAAAAAGCATTTTTGTTTTCCTGCTTTTAGTTTAGTGTTAGGTGTTAAGGTTTTGGTGCATCTGATCATCTTAATAATTAGGCTTGAAGTTATGAGAAATTTGTGGGGCTCCTCAAGTTAGATGACTCCCATTTTTTATGGGGCAATTGGGACTCCCATATAAGATAAGTTTACTTGGAGATTGATCATTTTATAAACACATGAACAATATGTTTTGAAAAATTCAAGTGTTACTGATCATTCTAATGGTGGGTGTGGGTTTATCTTTTATAAGAGTGAAATTTATAAATGACCCGAAAAGAATAAAGGCCTTTGATGGAGCCCATAAGAGAAGAAATCAATTTGTGGAGACTGTACTAGTGTCTTTTGCAAGAGATGTGTGTAAATAATTTTGATTACCAACTTTTTGGGTACGTAAATTTGGTGTGTAAATGGCCATATTGCACACCACTTTTACACCTCATTTAAAGATAAATGAGTGCAGATAAATGTGATGTTGCATTTCTATTGTGTATGTGAATCATTAGTGTATATGATGAAGAGAGGAAATCTCAAAAGAATTTTATTCATTTGAATTCTGAAATCTTCATACGGTAGTGGTTGAATCAACTGAGTCTTCAAGTTTCTTAGGTCCCCTTTAGGGAACTCATTTTTGGATGTATACTTAGGTAAAGCCCTGTGCAATGAAAAATGCAAACACGGCCTTTTGGGGTTCCTAATTTCATTTAGGACTTGAGAAATTAATGACAATCCTCCATCGGCATGACTCATGCCCTAGTCTGGTTCTCAAGGTTGTAGACTTTTCAAAATCAATCCTTGCCTCGATCTTCTGGCTTTAGGAGAAGAAAAAAACCCTTCGTTTTTTGGGGCTTTTGTGGGCTAGGTCGGGTTAGGTCCACTTGTCGAAGGGTTGGATTAAGAGGCCTAGTTTTAAGTATATAGAATAAGTACGGGTGCTCGTGGCGTAGACCACCCCAGGTTCCATCTGCAACTCGCTTTGGGCCAAGCTTGGATATATAATCTTGGTCTGTTTAATATTTGAGCCGGCTTTGGATTTAGCGACAAAAAGCCCAAAGTCTGGACCGCCCTGGACATGGAGTGCTTGTTTTTTTGTGTGCCCAAACTATTAGTAAGCCCAAACACTTGATAAAAAGTCTTACTATGTGCAACTCAATTTACTAAATGAACGGGTTCGGGCCTAACAATTATGGCCCATGTTGGACTTGAGCCGGATAAAGGCCTGGGTTTCTAAGGTCAGGCTGGGCCTGGATATGCCTCATCCTGGCCCAACCCAGCCTATTAACACCCTAAGAACACCATTAGTGTATCAGGGTAGGGAAGGCAATGTAGGTTAGGTAACAACAGGTTACCCTCCCTCCATAGGGATGCAAAAATGGTATCCGATTCTTTGATTATTAAGAGGTTCCGATGCATAAAATTAAAAAAAAAAAAAAAAAAACCCCGAGCTTGGAACTTATTTTAGATTCCGATTCATACACGGCTTCGGGTTTAGAACCCAATTTAGATTCCCATTGATAAATGGGTCTTGATCTGGATCTATACAGGTCCCGATCCATGGACCCCGAGGCTTGGCATACGAGTCTTTAATTTTGCAAACTATAGTTTAAAAGCAACTTTTGTTGGACATTTTTATGTTTAACGTAGAAGACTTTAAGCATTGTTATAAGTTGAATGATATCCTCGTTTTAATAAAAACATAAAATATGAAAAATGAAAAGATGTTAGAATTGGTTTTGGAATTTGATTCCGATCCTCTAAATGGACTCAATTCCGGAACCAAATCCATTTCCTCCTATCAAAACTGGGTCTGGAACCAACAAAACAGGTTCCGATCTAGAGCCGAAACTAGAACCAGAACTAGAACGAGAGCCGTTATTTAGAAACTGGTCCGGATCTAAGTGCAGTAAGATTTCGACCAGGAGCTATCCCATTTGCAATCCTGCCCTAGCCCCACCCTAGTTATATATATCTTATATTATTTTATAAGACCTTTATGCAATGTTGTAAAACAAAACTGTTAACAAGAACTCTCATGAATATTAGGTTGCAGTTTCAAGTCCTGCCGGTATGTGGTTACTGACATGGTCCATCCACAATCAATTTCATAGATCTAGATTAAATCGGCTATCAACAAATTGGCTAGATCTCAAATCCCTTCTGTATCTTATGTATGGTAACTAGAGAATGTGAGAAACATTCGCATGGTCAGTTCGGGGCAGGGTATATCCAGTAACAGAGAGAGAAAGAGAGTCCTTGGAGTGGAGTTAAAAAGGGGTAAGGTTCAGGTCCTACTCCATTGTGTACCTGAGCCCACACCTGTGTTGAAAACACATTAATTACTGTTGCTAGATACCTTGTCATGAAAGGAGATTTATCATAATTAAGAGTTATGATAACCCCACCTCATTAAAGGGTCTCTAGCTCATGCACAAATTTAACCAAAGTTGAATCAATTTGGAGATCAAAACCATCAGATCAAACATTCTGAATCCAGACAACTCAACTCTCCTTATTCTCACACAATAATATCCTCTTACATACAATTTACATGAAGAGAAACCTTAATAGGAACAGGTTTGACCCTTTATCCAATCAATATTAAAAAGCAAAACTTAATTCTTGCCACACATCTAATGGATTTTAAAATAAAATGATGTTTAAAAAAAATAATAAAACCATGTTTAGGCACTGATGAATGTTTTATAGGGTTAAAAATCACCCAATCCTGTTTGGGTCCAGTATGAGTTTAGTACTTGGGCTACTAAGCCAGCTGTAAATGGATGTATAAGGCCCATGAATGTTGGCCCACTCAATACAGCTCACGGACTGTATATGCTATGCACTAACAATATAAACACATTATGGGCCCGTTTCTTTATCAGAATTCTAAGAATTCATGTCTGGGAGGATTTTAAATTCTCCAAAAGTTGTCCCCTTAGGTGGAATTTCAAATTCCTCTTTTTTATGGAGGACTTGAAATTCCAACAAATGGTATAGACAGTGGAATTCCAAGAATTCCAAAAGGTCTTTTGGGTGGTTGAGATTTGAAACTCTAATGCTTCAGGGGATCCGAATTTCTACCACTTCTTGTAGTATCTCACTATCTTGAGCCTTGTTTTACTTCCGTTTTGTTAATGAATATTATCTTTTAGCCAAAAAAAAACCCTCATTATGTTGATAGGCGGGTCAGGTAGTTTGGTCTGAGTATCCAAAGCCCAAATCCAAACTTAACCTCCATTCCATGCTGGTGGGTTCCAAAGTCCATGCCCTAGCCCAAATCAAACTAAAAAAAGGTCAACCCAAATATCATTTTTGATCAGATTACGGGTTATTAGTGGTTTCTCGCATGGCACCTGAGACTTTTACCACTGCACCAATGTAATGACCCCTGGCTCCCAAATACCAATATTGCAATTAAAGGTGCAATTCGAATGGATCAAGTCTAGTAGTGGCGTAACCTAAGCCAGTAAGCCTGACACCAATTGTACAGTAGGTAAATCCAAATTGAACTTGACTGTTTGGAACTGGACCCAAATTGTATATTCTCTATACCAGTGAATTCAAATTGACTCAGGTTTACTTTCTTCTCAAAGGGTTCAAGTTTAGGAAACATATATATTCTACATATGTTATCAAGCGGTGTGCATGTAAGCTTTTTGCTGTAGTGGGTCACCTGGGCCCTACTTTCGGATGGGAAGGGGTGATCTCTTCATGTGACTGGTGCTCACCTGTGAACAAAATATGAGCCCCACTTGATCATCCTAAATCTTTCATCAAAGGCTAATTATCATGGTTTAAAAAATTGACCCATTAATCCAACGGTTCAATCTATTTGAATGAGTCATAGGTAGATCGCACTATGAGATGTGCATTGAAACACCATGCGCACCGTAGGCACCGGATAATTTATATATAGCCGACCCTATATTTCGGCCCATGTGTAGAATCCGTGGCCGAGAACAAATCGGGTTAGGCCAAGTTGACCCGGGAGTACCTAAAAAGTAGGGCTGTCAATCGGGTCGTGTTAACGAATTTGGATTGCGGATCAAACGAATTCGGGTTAGAATCACCTCAACCTGAACACGACCCATTAAGAAAACGGATCAAAAACCCAAACACGAACCCAATTAGTTTATTTAACGGGTCATACGATACGACCCGTTAACCCGTTAATTTTGAAAAAAAATATTCATTAAACTTAAAAAGTATCTCTTTTCTAAATCATGGAGCCATACTTTATGTTTGGAGGCTAGGCCCATTTTCTAAGTAACTATTGTATCTCTTCTGATTAAGTGCATCTTCCACTGAACAAAAGTTATGTTACCCACACTTTGATTTTTTACAAGGTAATGTGATGCACACTTGGCAGCATGACCTTTTGGCGGGTTGTATCGGGTCGTAATGGGTTATCGGGTTTATTCGTTAACGACCCATTAATTTAACGGGTTAACGGGTCTGGCCCATTAATGACCCAAACCCATTAAGGGGTCACCAAAACCCGTTAATATCGTATGGGTTCGTGTCATGTTAATGGGTCGTGTGACATTTTGACAAGTAGGGTTCTCTTTGGGGTCCGGGTAGGGTCGGTCGGGTTTGGTTTTGGGACAGCCGGGTAACACCGTTACAGTTACACCGAGGCATGTCAGTATAAAAGTATAAAGATGGATGGTCTAAATCGGTACGTGCAAATTTGTGAGGGAGTTGCGTTTAGCTTAAATGAATCTAGCAGACCACCTGCTCGACGAATTGCCTCAGTGAAAACCCTTGAATAGGCATTTATTTATTTATTTATTTTCGTGACGAGGGTGTCCGGTCTCTTTGAGCACGGACGATTCCTGTTGCATCCCCCACCTCCGGCTAAGTCAGACTTTTGCATGAGCAAGTGATCCCAGTGAGAGAGAACGAGTTCAAAACCACAACCTCCGGTTCATATATGCCGTGGTCCTAGTCAACCACGCTACCCCTAGGGCTAGTAAGTAGTATTTATTTATTTTATTTTTCTGAAAATAATGTTATCCTTGAGATCCTTTTTTGAATTTGTTGATGACAAATATATATATATATATATATATATATATATATATATATATTTTCTTTTTGGGATTTTCACCAAAAAAGTTAAGACTTAAACTCTAAAAATGAAAAAGTAAACGAAAACATAAAAACAACAGCAGCAAGTGTTGTTCTTTTTCTTTGGACGAAAACGCCGATACGGCAATATCGTAGCTATCTCTTTGATCCTCTAGCTCTCTTCAAAGAAGCTGCAAAATGGAGAAAATTAATAGGCTTATATTCATTATCCTGTGAACCAAGTAGTTTGCAGTGGAAGTTTTTTTTTCCTCTGTTTTGGAGCGTGGGAAGGAAGAAAGTGACGGGTTTAAGAAAAAATATACAACACCCTCATCTGTGCGCATTTTCTTGGGTGATTTTGGTACTGCTTTTCAGATATGGTTTTGAATATTGTCCAACAGTAATCAAATTTGAGGTTTGAATTCAATAAGGTAATGTGCAAGTGAAATTTATTTTTGCACAAGTCAAGTCTTTTTTTTTTTTTTTTTTACTGATATTTGAGGTTTGTGCTGTCCATGCTAGTGAGATGAGGGACAGAACTGCTTCTTTTAATGAGTGAGGAGCTATCTGAATCTGGTTTTAGAGCATTGCAGCAGTTCTGTTGAGATCCTCAGCCTATGTGGTCTAATTATCTCCAGATATATTGACAGTAATAATGAATTGGATAAAAAAAGAAACATTGATAGACTCCACAATGCCAAAACATCTATGACATACATGGATATGATCCTACAAGGAACCGAAGACGGCCTTAATACCTTGAGAAAAATGCTCAAAAGTCTGAAAACTAGGAGTCTTTTATAGTAGGAAACTATTAAACAAAAATTTGTATTAATCCTTGTAGATGTTGGTAACTATACCATAGAATAGTAGTAGTAATATTTAAGCACTGGGATGGTAGTATATTGGGCATGCTGCGCGAGGCCATGTTTCCATGAGTGGATTAAGAAATTACGTGATTGTCAATCATCTCATTTGGAAATGGGGCAGGCAGGCGGATTGACCAATTATGGAACCATCAGCCCAAGCTGTCACTTTAGTTTGGATTTCTGCTTCAATTTATGGACAATATGATTCTTTCTATGTCCTGGCCTTTTTTTGAGCCCTAGCCATTAATAGGCCACCCGCGAATTAAATGAAGTGTGACGATAGTTTAAGAGGAAGTATGCAGCAGCAAAGGTGAGTGACTCTTCTTCTTGATTTTTCCACCATTCTTCCTTTGTCATAAAAATCAAGATTGGACTGAATTTACAAGAACAAAGGATATTACAGAGAGCCCAAAACTTAGAAACTGATAAATTACAGTCAATTCAATGAAAGAAGTAATAGCTACTTCTTTTTGAACTCGTTGTTACAAATGACCTACACTCACAACCAATCTTTCTGTTGAAACAAACCTATCTAATCTCAAATAAAGCTATTTGACTGGTCAACCTACCGATCCTCCTCCGAACTATAGCTACTTAGGAAATGGAAATCGATATCTGTGGTATAATCATCCACTTCATCAGCTTTGCATTCCGACATCCTCCGGCTTTGCGTTAGCTCCAAGTCGTGCCCTTCAGTTATAAGCTGCAATACCTGTAACCCCATGTCCATGTCCAAATGTTATTCAATGACATTGTTACATGATTATGATTGATTAACGCATAGTATCAAGAATTTTCTCTTTTACCTCACTCATAGAGGGGCGCCATATTGATGACTGTCTTATGCAGTATGAAGCGACGAGAACTAATCTTTGCATCTGATCCATGTCATATTTACCTCCGAGTTTTGGATCTGCTAGCTCGTTGATGTTTCCAGACTCTATGAGAGGTTTTGCCTGCACGGTGCTTGTTTATGTAACCCATGAACTAGAATAGGGACTAGGTAGGTGTTTCTTGTTTGGTTTCTATTTAAGGTTTTTTAGATGTGCTGAAATCTCTGCTCGTTGAATATTGTGGCAAAATGATGGTTATATGTCTCTTACTCGGATATTGGTACGGGGCTGGCAATTGGAATTGCTTTACTGTCAAATTTTATGGTACATGAGTATGGTATGATACTCTGACCAATTAAACCATCAACTCCTGGAACCATATTCCATTTAACTACAGAAGGTCGATTGATGCATCTCTAGAAACAGACTCAAGATTTTGTACTAATCACATATTAGCTATATGTATGTATGTATGTATATATATATATATATATATATATACTTTCAAAGTGACACAATACAGAAACTCTGATACAGTTGAGCCCTACCCATTCAAGATCTCGTGTCCATTCTTATGTCAACTGAATTCAAGAAATCATGTCTGACCAACTGTAATTAAACAAATATTTCTTGCTGCCAAATGTGTGCACAGTTATCGTTATCTTTTGCTGACAATATCTTTATCAGCACCCATCACAGATATTTTGACTGGAGGTGGAAAAATTTGAATATAACATTCTATTAAACACTAAATATGACTTCTGACATCCAGTGTGCAAAAAAATTATAATGATTGTGGTTTTGTATACATTGAACTGCAAGCTTAAGGTATGATTCTGTTACTAACCCACAAGAGAAGGTTCTCCTTCGAAGTGTCCACGGGTCTCCTACCAGTAATGATCTCCAACAGAAGAACCCCAAAGGAGTAGACATCTGTTTTCTCATCAACAATTCCATGCATGAAGTACTCTGGTGCCAAATACCTGCAACAAACAATCACTTTATTCTAATTCTGTTTCTGTTTGAAACTTTGCAATGTGGATACCTATTATATGCAAAATCAAGAGCATGCCCAAGGTCAAGGTCATTGTATTTCCTTTACTAAAATATACTCATGCAAGTGAGATAAATAAACATGTCAGGTTAGATCATTCCTAACAGATTATCTAGATCTTCAAGACATCACCTTGAACAGATCCCCAGATTATTGAAGTTGATATTTTGGGCAGGCAAGGACACCCTAACAGTTGAGCGAAGATTGTGGGAAACATAATTCATTCACTACTTGCACTGCTTTCTTTGGTACTCTGAATTTCTGGTGGTTCTAGAACCTCATTAAATAGGTATCACAGGATCAAAGGGATAGGATTTCAAGGTTATAATGAGGATCAAGGGGATAGGATTTCAAGGATATAATGGTAGGATATCTCCATATTAAGGGTTCATGCTTGGTCTTATTCACTCTATACCAGTAGCACGTGTGGATACATCCATAAATATCTTACTTACCTCAATCATTGGTTCTTGCCAGGGTGACCATTAATGCCTACCACGTGGTGTAAATCATAATCTTGCCCATTATATCTATGATGCCCAGGTATGAAACAAGCACAAACATGAATATGTGGAGTCCAAAATCTTAACACAGAAGGTGTCTTATTAATACTTTAATACCATGGGAATTATGCTAGGAGTTCCAAGTATATTTAATTTTGTATTGAATCATTTTAAATTGCAGTATGCAATGCTCAATGCTGAATCATGCCATTTTTTTGCCTTTGCAACTGCGCTACGTAGTGACTTTCACAACAAGGATAGAAGAGGTTACCCAAATGTGCCCTCTATTGGGATAACAGAGTGATGGGTCCACTGTGTCGGAAGCCATTTTGCAAGTCCAAAGTCTGAAATCTATGAAAAGAGAACTCGGCTGAGTTTGAGCATTGTCGGAAGAAATACTTTAAATACCAGTTTAAGAATGTGAAATCATCTGCCTTACCTGTGGCTCAAAGTTTGGTCCGAGAAGAACATTAGAAGCTTTGATGTCACGATGGATTATACGTCGCTTGCAGCATTTATGAAGATAGTGAAGACCTCTCACAACCCCAATGACAATCTTGTATCTGACCGGCCACTCAAGTGTCATGCAGTTCTTACCTGATATACATTGTTATTTCAGTTTAGAAATTCCATGTGATAATTAGGGCCAGAAATACAGATATTGGTGGGCATGTCCAGATAGAGATAGGTTCAACAGGAGCTGGAGCTGATCATGCACGGGAAAGCCTGAGCTTGTGTTGGGCCAAAGTTTTCTAGGGCTGAGCCTGTGTTGGCCCAAAATTCCCTAGGCCTAAGTCGGATGAAAGAGTAATCAAGTATTAAGTCTGAACTGTGAATTAAACCGGAGACTGACCTGTTAAGTAATTGGCCTTTAACTTTTAGGCCCTACTCAGTCCATACTCTAAATAGGCTGAATAAGGTAAGGGAAGGGATAAGCCTCACCATGCAATGCTGATGCTAAGCTCCCATTTGGAGCCAAATTGAATATCAGATGGAATCCATTTTCAAAGCAGCAGCCAATCAAGTATGATGTGTTTGGGTGGCAAACATGCCCTATAATGCCCAATTCAGTAAGAAATTCTTTTTCCTTGTGTTCATCTGTGTTGTCATTGGATAATCTCTTTACCGCTATCTTTCGTCCATCGTCGAGATCTCCCCTATATACTTCTGAATATCCTCCTCTACCAACCATATTATCTGCCATGGAAAACAGTCATGGGTGTTTACAAGTACTTATTAGGAATATTTGTTGTCATTATTAAATTGCTTATATGATACTCCACAGAGAAAAATGATGGACCTGGGTGGAAGTTATTTGTGGCTTGAGAAATCTCAGCATAGCTGTAGCACCTCCATGAAGGATGCAAGTGCTCTTCGCCGGGTAGGCCTTCGTCGTTCTTCTTTCTGGTTCCGGCAGGTGGAGAGCGAAAGAAAAGAAAGAAGAGTTTGATCACAGATAAGTTCTTCCATGTGTTGTTGCGGTGGTGTCCCCTGATGCCACGGTCGGATTCACTTAGCTTTGATGCTGGTGTAGTGCACTCAGTGTTTCTGAAATCACCAAGGCCAAAGCAGTCATCGGCATTGTGGGTTCCTCCTTCAGGTCCATCAAAAACAGTTATAGGCCATGCTTTCTGATTGATGCTTTGGGTTGGGGAAAGCTGGTTTCCACTGCTAACATTCTTTATGTTAGAATTGTCCTTTGTCGCTGATATGGAATGCTTTGGCAGAGGGGTTATTGTGTTTCCAACATGATTCTCTTTGTTAAGTCCTTTGAAGGTCACTTTATAGAATCCTGCCATTGAGTGTAACATGCTTCATGAAGCTAAAAATTTGGTTGATGCATCTAAACATGTTAAAGAGACACGTTCATACCCAAGCTACAAATTGTTTTTGATTATTTTGGCACCACAGTTTGATGTAGTTCAGAAATTGGAAACTACGCATGGAAGTTTTTTTTTTATTTTTTCCCCTCTACTTTATTGAAAGGACCCGGGTCAGCCAAGAGCAAGGCAGGGACTTCGTCCCACATCGCCTATGAGACCGCCCGAAACGAGGCTTACAAGTGTGAGCCCCCTCTTGTCTGGTATAACGCGTTTTGGGTCAGATGCCTGCTGGCTCCGCCCAGAAACAAAGCCGTGAGGCCCAAAGGGCCAAAGCGGATAATATTATACCAGGTGGTTTGGGTCGTTACATTTATCCTCTTTAGCCACTGGTCAGTATAGGCAGAATAATTGGAAAACCAAAGTGCTGACCTTCAGTTCTGCCAAAATATTTAATCTTATTTTATTTGGGACACAACTAAATGCACAGAAATTCAAACTGGAGGGAAGTGATGATGCCAACCTTCATTAGGCATATACTCCGAACCTCTTTCTTGGTAAAGCTGGTTCTTATTCCTGATTGCAATTACTGAACACTCTTCTGGTGCATGCTTGAAGCAGTACTTCGTAATGTCGAGCAATGTTCTGTTTACAGAAGAGATAATTATGAAAAACTTATTTTCCACTCAATGCACACTCTTGAAGCAAGTGCCTCACCTCTCTGATCTGTTTCTTCGGCCACCAACTACAAGAATGCTTGCTCTAAGGAATGCTGCTTCCTCAATGAGACCCTTTCCGATACTGGAACTTTGCCCGACTTTTGCTTCTAAGTTCACCTGAGAATGGAAAATCGATGAACAGTCAATTTCTAATATTTTGGAGGTTAGTCAATTGTGAGTTATGACATGTATTTAACATCTACCTGCTTAGATTGGCAGAGCGCAGCAAATTCTCCAAGCATGGATATGACAAATGCTTTTGCTCGGCGCATCTTCGTCTTGTCAACAGTATCATTCTTCTTCTCGTTTTTGCGAACTGTTCATTTGTCAAAGGTAAAATTGCACTTGTCCCAAATCCAGGCAATATCAAGTTGAAAGTTAAAAGGTTAGTTTGAGCGTGCACCCCAAAAACAAGTGTTTTTGAATACTAGGCACAACAGATATCAGTGCAATTGAAGTAGCACAGAACTTTATAAGAGAGCTATGTGAGATGTTTTAATGCCACCTTATCTACCCCAGAAGGTGACCATGAGTAGATGTGGATAAGGCAGTAAAACAGCATTCGACCCAACAGGGATTCCCAGTTTCAATAACAAACCATATAGCTGCAGAAACAAGTATTGTTTCCTAGTACTATATTCAAAACCAATTTTCATCTGGGGTACATCCAAACACACCATAAACTAAGAATGCTGATTGTACTATGTAAATTTACCAAGGACATGCAGAGCAACGACACTGTCGTTCGGATGAGCTACTCTTACAGCCCATGATAGAAGCTCAATTCCAGCTCCAACATTGAGTGGCAGGCCGACTAGAATATTTGCTGAAGTAGGAACCATGGTCTCTAGACTAACAGGAAAGCAACTCTCTATGCTTCAACAGTGCAGGACTTTTTTTTGTTTCTTCTTGTTAAGAGGAAGTTGAAGCCAAACGAATTTGATGGTCAAATTTGTAAAGCATGAAGAGCATGATTGAGATCCAAAGAGTGGCCACCATTGCTTTCAATTCAAAACTCCATTGATTAAGAAGCATAAGAAAGGCTTCTAATGTGGAGAGAGGAGAAGTGAGATTAGTGGAGTGGTCTGTTGTTATCTTATTACCCTTTTATGGATTACAAATGATTGTGGGTTTGGGTGCTTTGGAATGGAAGCAAAGGTGGGAATGATTTTAGTCTTGCCATTCAAGCGAAAGCAGCTTCTAACAAGTGAAAAGTAAGCTTTGTTTCTTTTATCATTGGGAGGACAGATATGCCATGTTTGGATCTATGATAGAAACATAGAAATCAATCCCAGATACTCTCAAATCAGTTTCCAAGATAGTACACCTAGCTTTTGCATGGAATTTAGCCAGCGTGTGATCATGAAAATGACTTGGCTATAGTTTGTGTGACATTTGAACCATCCATTCATAGATCATAGATCATAGATGGAGGACCATCCAAAAGACAAACCATAATCCTAACCATTCAAATGATAGTTCCAAGTAAAAATGACCTAATATTTTACTCATACTGAAGAAGTTAATATACCCAGACTGTCTAAATCATGTTTGACAGGTGTGGGGGCCATTTTGGATTGATCTAACCATTATAAGAGTGTCCCAAATTTCACTCCAATCAGATTGATACACACTACTTGATTGATTGATTTTGTTTTGAAAATGTAACTATACATTTCAACCAGAAACAATCCTATAGTGTAAACAACATCTATAAACATCAAATTGGGAATCCTAATTTCAGAAAGGCTCCTGGTAAGGGAGACAAATCAGCCACATTATGTATCATAGTGGCATCAGGGCAAACAACTAGCTAGAGAGCGTTTACGGATTAGTCATGTAATTAGTCACTACTATTGATCAGATGGCTTTGCTAATATGGTCATTATTTTCAATGGGGATATAAGGAGATGAAATCAATTAATCATAATCATTATCTTAGCCTTGTCCCATCTAATTGGATTTGGTTTGAACAGAATTTCGGCGAGGAACAGAAATACTCAATGCCCATAAGATGATAAAATGGACGGCTGAAATAAGATTTTTGTGAAATGTTTCATAATCGCTGTTATCGATCCGATGGCTCGCAATGTCCAATAATTTCAAGTTTTTAATATCATTCTGTCTCGCGACACGTGGATATTTGGATTTTGACACAAACAACAATTTGAGATTTTTTATATCCTTTTATCTCATAAGACAATTGGATATTTGGATTTTGACCTTGAATGATGCCAACAACCGCATATGAGGGGAATGATGAGATCCACTGCCGCAGAAGGCACAATTATTTTGCAAAGCTGCATTGTACAAATGTTGTGATGGATCCTAACCACCGGGCACAGCCAGAACATCTCAGCCATCCAATAAATGGACCTTTACTCATTTATACTCACTTCTTTGTTAGATGGAATTTCATCATATAGCCCTGTAATGATAGAACACTGTGTGAATTTCTGGGTTGTTGTTGATGGGCAGATAAAGCCGAGTCAAATCTTGTACAAGCCCAGTCCATTAGATTTTTGGGCAGGTAGGCTTTAAGGGACTTCTCTTAGAAAAATCTTTTAAAACTAGTTTGGGCCCATTTGCATAATACATATATGAAAAATCTTCTCCTACACTCTGGATGGTAGGTCCCACCGCTGAATTTCATGTATGCACGGTCAGGATGTGCAGTGTGTGGGTGAATATTTTATATACTTAAATACCTGTCAATACACCAAATGAAGGGTGTTCGGGGTTTTCTCTGTTTTGAATTCTCTCGAGGGCACTAATCGTGTTTCCACTCTAGGGCACGTTTGTGTAGGAGAGTTTCCGTAGAAGTGGAGCTCGATTTTGATTCTCTAACATGGTACTCTGTTCGGCACACACAAGTCCCAGAAAATGGGGAATTTAACCTAGTCCCACAATGTTTTTTTTTTACTACAAGAGAGGAAAGCCTAGTTGGACCCACCTTTGGAAATCTATTTCTGTAGAGAAGGAATATGGGCCTTCACCTTCAAAAATCTGTTTCTGTAGAGGAGGAAATGAGATTTGTTATAAAATATTACACAAACAAACCCTCAAGACCGTATTGATTTTACTCTTTGCCTAGACTGATAATGAAGTTATGATGCAGTCAATGAAAATAAAGTGTTTGAATCTTTTTGATGATAAATAAAAAGCACCAAAAAAATCAGTTAAAACTGGTCAGATTCCCAATTTCATTGCCACTTCAACTGTAATTTTTTTGGCAATGTACCATCTCTAGACCATTAAAGGTTTTGGATTCAGTGTCCAAGGAACAATATTAGGTCAAGTGGGTCCAACTGGGAGGTCCAGTGCAGTTTTTATAGCACATTTAAATATGGGTTAATTTTTTTTTTTCTTTTTTTGGGTACCCAGGTAAGGGGGATGGGACCCATTGAGCCCTCGGGGTTAGGAAAGTAGACATTGGGTGAGGGAGGGAGACCTCAAGTGAGGTGAAGAGCCCTTGGGTGGGGAAGGTGGCATCGCCAGCGGTTGATCTCTAGGCAGGTAGGTGAAAACCAACGCATCTTACAACTAGGGGAAGAGATTGTTCTCAATTATTGATTAAAGTTAGTTGTAGAACCAACCCAACATGGTTGAGACAAGGCTTTGATGATGAAGATAATGAGAGAGAAGTGGTAAGGATGGGTAATCAACTGCCAATTTGTATTCATTTAAAAAACTCAATCAAAGCTTACTTGACTGGGCAGATTTTACAGATAATAAATAACTCCAAATTGTCAAGACTAAAATCACAGTTGATTCAGACTCGGTCAGAGCTCACCTGAATCGGTCAGACCAACACTCGCTCATCACTTTCTGGCCTGGAGGAGCATGTGTGAGACAACATTTTCCACTTACAAATGCGTATTGGTATCAGTACTAACAAAAGGCTTGCATACCAATCCCGTGTCCCATGACTCAAGCACCCGACATACCAGACCCTAATACCACTTGTTAGGATCTCACACCCCATTGAGCTACCACTTATTCCAAAACCAAATGATGATAAGAAACAACACAATAATAGTTTTATGGTGAGGGCGAGGGCTTGACCACAATTATGACCGCTCAAGAGCGAGGGTGAATATTGACCTCAACAGTAGTATAAAAAAGAACTGTTGAGGTCTGTGCTATGTAATTATTGGGTTGAGTTTGGCAACACCACAATAATACGACGCCACCTTATCTGTGATTCAGCAACTGCCTGCCAACTACTCTGAATCATCAGCATCACTTCGATCAGGCTCCCTGTTGTTCACTACTGCTTCTGGCTTGTGTGGTGGTAAAGTAGCAGTTTTCCCTCGTGCATTCGGTCCCATTAGCATCTCCATCTTCCTCGTGCTCAACCACTTCCACAATTGCACTACATTAACTAGTCAAGGAAAGAAAACTTTTGGTGCATGAAAGAATAAAGACACTATAGAAGAGGAATGATTTGGGGGATTTAAAAAAAAAAAAAAAACGCATTAAATCATGTTCTCCCAATTTCATGACTAAAAACCTATTAATGTCACAAGAGTTGTTTGACTCTTGTCCACAAAAAAAAAAAAAAATTCATTTTTATTTTTCTGCCCTAAATCCCTGATATCATGGGAGTTTAACCCATGATATAATTGGATCCAAGTTTAGATAAGAAGACTATTTGGGCTTTTTAATGTATGGACTTTTCAACTTTTAACATTTGGGTCCTATGATATCAATGGATCCATGGTAGAAAAGTCAGATTCACTCTAGATATATTAGATTTGCAGGAAATAAGTTTAAGAGGGATTGATATATCGGGAGGGGGCTTAAAAATCTAATCAGACAAGATAAAGATAAACTGGATAAGAAAAAATATATGCTCAATCGACGTCATTTTATGATAAAGAAACCCCGACACCCGCCGTGAGTATGCTTGATGATTTTACATAAATTTGATCTAATGTTCATATAGAAAGCAGTGCAATCAACCACGAACAAATATACATGCATTTCATGAATTTTTTTCGTGCATGAAGCATGTGTTCAAGCTGCAATAAAACTGACTAAAAGGACATCGACATTCTCTGCTGTTCCACCTGCCATAATGCTCGATAAATCTTTCTCAACTTGCTGGACAAGCTCTGGTTGGAGATGAAGTATATCATGCTTATAAAAACAGGAGGGCAATTAAGAAGATAAATTAAGTGAATATAGATGCCACTGAATACATTCAAATCAGGTTCTCTACGGAACCGCCGCCTGCAAGCATCCATCAATGGAGGGGTAAAGCCATGCTTGTACTCTTAACTCCATCTGAAGCTGGATCACACTCTTCTTTAACCATAATTATCTGTGAAAACCCATGAAATCAAATTTATTAAGCGGAAAGACATAAATGTTTGCATATTCAACCAAGTACTTCAGAAAGACACTAAACTGAACACAGGTTTGAATAAAGTTAAATGGATTTTTGACTTGACAATTTAGAAAAATATAGAAAAACTGGAGATTCTTTCAAGCTATTGGAAAAAAAAAAAACACCCAAGAGTAAAGTTTAGCAAAAGCTATTTATGACCAACCAGGATCTCATTAAGTTTTGAATGGACAAAAGACAAGAACCATAACTTCAAGTTGAGTTTAGCGTTGAAACTTCCGGGCAACATTTTGGCTCCTTGGCTGAGTAGTGGGATCTTGGACTCTTGGTATAAGGTCCCAGATCCTAAGAAAGTAATTAGTTTAGTTAATTATATTTTAGCTGATTAAGCTCTTTTATAAGCTAAACAAGTCCGCTTTACTGTACAATAGGGAGGTAGTTAGCAATTTTAAAAAAATTTGGAGGGCCTTTCCGTAATTTCCGTTTTTCGAGATTTTTGGCCTATTGAGTTGATGGCCTGATTTTTCAATCTGTCTCTCTTTCTCGCCTTGACTCGGACCCTCGAAAACCCAACTGAAGTCCACTTGGCACTAATCTGTAATCTCAGAAAAAAAACCCTCTCCCCTTTTAGTGCAACATTTTAATTACAAAAAGTCTATCTGTCCCGGGTTCGGGACAGATAGCAGGGCTCTTTTAATTATTGGTTTCACTTCACTTCTATATCCTTTCTTTCCCCTCTTCCTTTCTTGCATCTTTCTTTTCATTCTCACTTGCTCAAGTGGACGATCCAAGGTCTCTCATCACAGTCCAACTCTATCATCACCTCCACCAAGCTCTCCTCTCCTCATCCCACCATTTTCGTAGACTTCCTTGTTCTCTCTTGACCCTAGGAGAGGTGTTTTCTTTGTAGAGGTTAGGGTTTATGAGTTTCGAGTTTAGAAATGCAATTTCCTAGCTCATTGGCTTCTTTTCTCTAGATTTGTACAGGTGGATTGCATTGGTTTGAGTGTTTTCCTTTGATTTGGGATTTTGGGCATTTTAAGATAGGTTTTGGGCATTTGAGAGCTTTTAACCCAAGGCAAGTGGATAACATGATATTGTTGTGATATGCATGCTTAAATGATTGATTCTAGCATCTCTATTGATTGATAGTGTACCTTATGCTCATTGTTGCATAATTGGAACTTTTATGCTGGATTAGGTTGTTAGGGTGAATTGAAAGAGTGGAAGATTGTATATGATGTATTGAAGAGGGTTTAGCCCTGAAAAAAATGTTATGAAATCAGGTGTAAGAAGATGACGCTTTGAATGCCCACAACTGGAGTAGAAACAGAGCTCCGAATAGCAGTTTTCGGGAGCTTACAACTAGCCGCAAGACCCTTATAGCGAGCCATAATACCCCGGAATGGTTTCCGGGAGCAAGTGTCGATTAAGCCCCAAAATTTACTACATTCTACTCTCTCTACGGTCAACTTACGGCTAGCCGTAAAGTTGGCTGTAAAACTACCATTGCTCTTTGGAATCCCAACATTCTACTTTTGGTCTACGACGACCTTACGACCTTAGTGTATTTTCATGGCTAGCTGTTGAGCTAGCCGTAGAACACCCAGTTTCTTCGGAAACAGGGTTTTCCCATAGGACTTTCAAGACTTAAATTGGTACTCTTGGTATCCTTCACTAAAGACTAACTTGTGGACCTTAGTGAGGGAGTTTTTAAAGCCAACATACCCTTACGAATTGTCAAACAATGTATGGTGTACATTTGACCAGGATGAAGTGTGGCAAGAGGATATCCAATAACTTGTGTTGCGCCGAGGGAAATGATTGGAGATCAATGACCTCATTCTCTCCTTGGATCGTGTAGCGATGTCTTGTACGAAGAAGAAGTCAATAACCGACCTAGGATTGGATTGTTTATCCCCTTTACTATCAAAGATCAAATTGAGACTAGCGTCCATTCTAGTGGATCCTACAAAACCTTCAACTTCCACCTTAAATTTTCCTTTGAGCACTATGGAGGAAAAGTTCTGAGTGGACAAAAAAAAAAAAAAAAAGAAAAAGAAAGAAAGAGGACTCCAAAAGGAGACTGGAGACCTTGATTTCCACTTTCCTAGTGGATCCAATGACCTAGGATTGTAACAGGAAAGCCATATCAGTTGGAACTCCACTTCATCGGGCTGCCACCCGGAATAATAATCCAATACAATCTGCAGTCATTCAAATCCATCAATCAATCTACGATCCTCCTACAGAAGTGCCTCTATATATTAGACGTTAACAACTGAGTGGTGCTCGACACGAGAATCCTAAGATAATTAGTAAGAGTTGGGCTAATCCCGCGTCAACAGAATTCCATGATCATGAAGGGACTACTTTTCCAACAATCGTTCAATCAATAAGTCCATCAATTCAATCACTTACAATTACAATGGTAGTCCTCTCTAAGCCCTTACAATCACGACCATCTAGCTTCATCACGTCGTTCAATATAATGACAATCAATAGAGATTCTAAGTACGATCAGTGTAGGTTCTCATCACTTAACCCAAGTAATCACCACAAGAAGACAGACACAAATATAACGTGGAAACCATTTTCAGGAAGAAAAGGTTAACTCGTTTTACATGCAGCTCAATACAACAGACAATATCACACCAACCTTAATGATATCTTGGTCTACTCTGTCACTGATTCATGGCAATAGTATCTGATTAAATGGGATAGAGTGATGTAAGGCAGGTCCCATCACCACAAATTTAGATTGCAACTGGCAAAACATTGCTGGTTACAGTTTGACAAAATCGATTCCAAAACTAGTGATTCAGCCTGGCTCTGGTCAAGGTCTCATTGATTTGATGGGCAGGCATAACATATGCTTTATTCCAGTAGTTTATATAAATTTACAAATTAGCATAGACCAAAAAAAAAAAAAAAAGAGAGAAAATCCCAGGAATACTGATTTGTGCTTTCAAGATTCTTGACAAAAAAAAAAAATCATCATCTTTGATCCGGGTTCAACTCTGCTCAATTAATTTTAAGGGGTAGCTCAGTTGGCCTTGGACCACGATTTATATCCAGAGGTTGTAGGTTTGAAACTGCACTACCACACTAGGGCTACAGGGGAGTTTACCCGGCTTTCCTCTGGACCTGGAAGGATTACTCTAGCCCAAAGGATTGGGAACCCTCCAATAGCAAAATAAAAAAAGTTCTGCTCAATCAATTCTCAGTAAAACAGATTACGATTGATGAATCAATGTTTAATTCAATATGGATTCTGATATGTCACATTCATAGCAAACATGATCTCATTTTACATTATTTCAGTTTAAATGTGACCCATGTTGTCCTTGGCCAAGCCCTATATTTCTTGGAACCATTAGAAGGCTGCACCACATTGAATCAAAACAGGGATTTACAAGTTTTACATAGAGGCTATATAATTCCTTAACAGCAATAGAGTAGAATATCTTTTGGTCCAGTTTGTTTAATAGAATTATACTATTGGAAATTCTAAGTAATATACTCCCATAAAAAGGGATAAAACTGAAAGAATAAATGTGAAAAAAATCAACAAAGAGACCTAGAATACCCTCTCTTTTGATAGGTAATGATCACCTGGCTGGCCATCACCCTAGTAGAGTCAATCACAAAATCATTTTTTCTGTGTCAAATATGTAAGATGCTACCCACACTTAAAATATTTGTGTGGTTAGGAAGTCCAATTTTAACCGGAGGTCCTGCCTTCGAATCTCTTATGGCCTTATTCGATACATAGGGTTAGTGGGTGGTTCTATGTATCCGTAGGTTTATCACTGATCCCCCGAAAGGGGGTCGCGGGTTCCCATGTTATCAAATAAAATAAAAAAAAAAAGTAAAATGCTTCACCTACTGACCTCAATTTTCAACCAAGCAGAATTTTGACCCAATTAAGTGAGTGGGCTAGGCATGGGAGTATTTCCTATAGGCCCAACTAGATGGCCTAGCCAGACATGATTCAATTAACCTAATGAGGCACTTGGTCCAAGCCTGATTTCGAGTCTGAGCTCCATATATCTCTCCATCATAGCAGGTCCAATGTATGAATGGACTCACTCACATGACGCTAAGATTAGATTTCAAGGAAATGATTTCTGAGTTTGAGCAATATGTCATGACCCGAAGCCCGGATTTTCTAAAAATCTGTCTTTTGTGTAGTGAATGTAATTTCCATGATTGTAAGAATAGGCCAAACAAACATCACCAATCATGCTAGAACAGAGCACAAGTATTAATCTATACTATCTAACCAAATGTGAAATGAAATCAAACTATCATAAATCCTGGACCAATTCAAGGTCTTATTACAGTAATCCAAAAGTAAATGACTAAATCAAAAGCAAATCAGTAAAGCAAAGGAGGGTTAAATTAAATCTCAATGGGTTGGATTCTTTACCCCATGAGGTGCTTGTTTGAATTTAGCCCAAACACGTGAAGTAAGTATGTCTGCCGCAGTTACTCCAACCCAACGCTTTCTCTTCCACAGTTACTTGGAGAGA
The DNA here is from genome assembly GCA_003546025.1 of Camphora micrantha. NCBI lineage: Eukaryota > Viridiplantae > Streptophyta > Magnoliopsida > Laurales > Lauraceae > Camphora > Camphora micrantha. The sequence goes on along the minus strand of QPKB01000008.1, from coordinate 42,534,835 downwards.
CCATAATAAAGTGGGTGGAGTAACTCATTCTCCATTCTCTTTATCCAACTAAATGCAAATCTAAATTCTTTTACTTTACACCAACCATCGGAATGGATAAAAAGTAATTTATCTACTAATTTATTTCAACCCACTCCACTTTGATTTTATCCTAATATGACATTTCACTCCTCTTTTATTCCTCCCCTAATGCAAGCAAACGGCCCTGAAATTTCATGCCTATCATGAGGAGTTTCCTAAAATATTGTACATGGATTTTATTTGAAAGATAAGATTTTAAAATAGGGCTCAAGTTTTGCCCAAATTTCAAATTAGGATAAAAAATCTACTAGGCGGAGGTGATCCAACCACACAAAAAGATTCCGACAACATTAAGGTTTTCTAGTGAATTATTCCAAATACCCAAAATACCCTTAGACTCTTTCATCTCCCTCCACGATCACCCCACCTCTCCACCTCCAACACCACGGGGCCCACTCAAGGGCAATCAATGGTACACATTGGTTTTGAGCTATATGCATGATTAGGTCTACGGTCAAGAGTATCGACGCAACCAAGGGGTGTACATCGGGAATCTACTAGGCGGAGGTGAAGACGAGGATTGGAAGGGGAACTATTTCCCCACGTGTAGACCCAGAAAATTCAACTTGGGGGCTCACATAAAAGAAATGTTGGGGAAAGGGGCAAATGTATAAAAAAAAAAACACATTAATTCTCAGAATTTACAGGAGGTTCTAAAAAACTTTAACTTTTCTCAGGTATGGTGGGGGCTTCAGCCCTCAGACCCTTGTACCTGGGTCTACCCCTAGGTGTCTCGCATCTGTTCCTATACAATGAAAATTAGAGGGAGGGGAGGATGTATGCCATGAAAGAAGGTCAATTGGATTTCACCTATGGTCGTCGTGAGGCAATCGGTACTTGCCAGAAGAGGAGAGAGGTGGGGTGATGGTTGGAGGCATAGTTGTGAGTTTTGTTTCGGTCGTCGTTTAGATTTGGCCTCCAAATGAAAATTTTCGCCCGATTAGGAAATTTTGACAAAACTTTTTGGACTTATGTTTATGAGAAAAAAAGAATAAATCTATATATATATATATATATATATGTATATATAGACACACACACATGTAGAAATTTGATTAGGGGTTTTATCTAATTGGAGTTTGATTAGGAAATATATTTTAAGTGGAACGCTGCTTCTTCTTTTTTATTCCCTTATTTCTATTCGAAAGAGGGCTTAGGATAGCTGTTGGGGATTTTCAAGAGTCTTTTTTGAACAAGTCCTTTTTAAATCATTTTGGCCAAAAATTTTGAAATCCAGCGAAGTTGATTAAAATTGAACAAAACTAGCTGGAATTTGCCGAAATCTAAACCAAAATTTTGTGTAGGGATGTTTCATTTAGGTATCTATACCGAAATGAAATTTCTCAGAAATTTCATATGAGACGAAATGAATTTCACAAACTATGGCTGAAGGAGAACAACAAATAGAACAGGATTTAGGGAAGAAAGTCCAAGGGAATTTTGGGCATTTTAAAAAAATAGAAAATAGAGTCCACAGACAACCAAATCTTGGGGAATGTCCTAATTTGAAATGTATTAGGAAAACATGATCCCTACCTCCCTTGAAAACTAAGATTTTTTTTAAGCCAGAATTAAAATGTGGACAAAACTTTCTCTATTTGGAAATTAGAGTTTTTTGTATATACCCCGCTTAATATTTATATGATTTGTAAATAGGCCCTTGTGGTTTTAGTACTTGCATATAGGTCCCTACCTTTTTCGTTTCAATACCTTTCATGCCCCCAAAATCATTGTTTATAATGAAAATGGGTAATGACCATGGGATTTGTGTTGAACTTTTATAAAAATGGCAACTTTGCCCTTATATCAATTAAGCAAATATGAGTATATTATTATTTACCAAAATTCCATTATTGAATCCCTATTCCCAACAGTCTCTCTCAATAACTTTTTATAATGCACATGAAGCCTAATTGTATATTTTGAAACTTTTATCAATTTAATGGTGGGTCATGTATGGATTGGATCAATTGTAACTAATTATAAGCACATACTTTGATTGTCATTATAGTAGATTTCGGATTTAAATGAAATAGGCCCTCTATTGATAAAAATAAATTTACATACAGTTAGTCTCTCCTAGTAAATGTAATTATCAATATTACAAGCTTTAGAGAAAAATAAATTCAAGCCTTTAAATTTAATCATATAAGGATAAAGAGATGGGCAAATGTGTCATTTCACACTAAAATTTTTTGATAGTTGGTTGGCTACTGATTTTGGAGATACGGAAGATATTAAAATGAAAAGGTAGGAAGCCTATTTGCAAATACTAAAATCACAATAGACTATTTACAAAACCTTACAAACCTTACGGGTTATATGCAAAAAGCTATTGAAATGATTAAATATACCTTTCAAACGCAATTGATCATTATGTAAGTAGGACAAGAGAAGAGTGGACTACATAAAAAGAAGAAAAGAAACTGCCATTCTTCTCCAACAAAGCTCTGGTTTTCATCAGATTTAAGAGATGGAGAAATTCAAATCCTTTTCTCTTTCATCTCCTCCATTAATTTTTCTCTCTTTTCTCTTCCTCTCCTCCTTATCTCCTATCTCTCCTTCAGGTTTCTCCTCTCTCATGTTTTTAATGATTTCTATGATCTCTTTACCTCTCTGATTGCCTTGTTTTTCTTTTGCAGGAGGAAGAAGACACTACAATGAATCTCTCTTTGACGCCACCCTCCTCCCCAACACCTCCACCTATGACTTCATCATCGTCGGAGGAGGGACCGCCGGCTGCCCCCTGGCGGCGACCCTCTCTCAGCACTTCAAAGTCCTGGTCTTGGAGAGCGGCAGAAACAACCAAGACTACCCCCAGACAGCCACTGAAGACGGTTTCCTCCAAATCCTTGCCGACGCCAGCAGTGGCGTTGCCAACTCCCCTGCTCAATCCTTTACCTCCCTCGACGGCGTCAGCAACATTCGCGGTCGGGTCCTCGGCGGGGGCTCCTCCGTCAACGGCGGCTTCTACAGCCGCGCCCAACCCGCCTTCTTCGAGGCCGGCGCCGCCGCCGGGATAGTGTGGGACATGGGTCTGGTCAACGCGTCGTATGAGTGGGTGGAGAAGAAGGTGGTGCACCGACCGAAGCTGGATATCTGGCAGACGGCGGTCGGCGGTGCCCTCCTTGAGGCGAATGTAAGGCCGTTCAACGGGTTCTCTGTAGAGCATCTGGAGGGTACCAAGATCAGCGGGACGACATTCGGGCCCGACGGCAGGCGGCACAGCGCGGCGGAGCTGCTGGGCTACGCCAAATTGACCAACTTGGTGGTCGCACTTCGCGCCACAGTCGAGAAAATCCTTCTGGATATCCATCCCGGTAAGTGATTTCAGCTCTTTTCTTGGCTTTCTGGTTTGTTTGTTTGTTGTTTGTTTCAATTGATGAATTCTATTTTCTCATCCATGGAATTCTTGGTTTCTTGTTGGTAATCTCAGATGTCTAGTGGCTGTTAACTTTGTGACTATAAGAATGGGTAAGTGAGGGACCAGGGACAGAGGAAGGGGTGTTAGTAGTTAGTACTAGTGGGGTTGCCTTTGGCAGCTCTTTTGTTCTGACCCATTTGCAGTTGGAAGTGTCAGATACTCTCCTCAATCCTCATACTTCCCAAAGCAAGGCCCTGTCTCAGACAACTATATAAAAGAATCATATCCACTTCTTTATTGCTGTTCTAGGATAACTGCTTAGATACTGTTGTCAATCTGGAATCAATTACAATTTTACCTTCCTTAAGGTGGTGCTAGACTTCGAAAGCTGTTAATCAAGTTCAAGGATATTTGTACAGGGTTGATTTTTTTACTTCCACTTGTCCAATGGCCCGTTTGGCAATTTACTAGGTTAGTAAAAGTAATGTTAAGTCTCATCTTTCAAACAAGAGGTCACATTAAAAGTATACATATTTAAAATCCTCCTCTTTTCAAATAAAATGGAAAAAAAAAAGCTCATTTCTCCACTAAAAAATAAAAAAAAGTACTCACCTTTTACAAATAAAAAAAGTAAAAAAGACTCCCTACCAATCTATTAAAGACAAAACACCATTATAATCCTTTTATATTTAATTCTCTCTTAATTTGATGTTTTATATTACTTTTACTTTAATAGCAAATTAGTACAGAGATAGGATTCTATGTATGTTAGAAAGGGGAAGATGAAAGTCCATAAATAGGAGAAGTATATTAGTGGAAAGTGGAGGGAGAATATGTTAGCAGTTGTAGAAACCGAAAATAAATTGCTATTAGTTGTAGAAACCGAAAATAACTTCTGGTTAAATTTAAAAATTAAAGTCAAAATTAGATTGAAAACCTTTTAGCTTAATATATTATAATTGTCAAACGGGCCCATGTGTCCTCCCCCATAGGTAGACATGGATTAAAGTGGGCCCCACAATCTAAACGCATATGTAGTCTGCTTTTAGGAGAACATTGTCCGTGGTTGATAGGCTATTTTTTTCCTTATTTCATAGGCATTTGGTCTCTTATGCAAATGTAGGCCAAAGATAAGATGCTTTAGTCGGCTAGTGAGTGATCTACAAGCCACCCAATTAATGGTTTCGATTGGAGATATAGTAGTATGTGCACTTTGAAGATGGTGCACCAGGTCATTGGAGGGTGAAAGTTCTACTTACTGGAATGGATGTCAGTTTCAAAAAAACAATACAGCAAAAATAAAACAAAATCAAACTATCAATCAGATCTACCAATCACACACCACAAGAAGGCATACATAATTTTAACATGGAAACCCTATAGAGGGAGAAAAATCACAATTAGAAAACTCAATCATTATTGAGCGATTATAAGATATACTCACTGCTCTTTTTCCCAGTGGTCAGTACGTCAACCGAAGGACTATAGTTGTTCTTGCACAACTCCTCGTTGCCACAACTACTCGCCGCGCACTACTCCCCTTGCTTGATCCTCCAACAATCACCTTGAGAACCAAGATGCACAAATCTTATACAAAGAAGTAGAAGCGCCAAACCTTCTAAAGCAAATATTCAGCCCAATCTCTCAATGATAGCTCCAGAGAACACGGAATCTCTCTTAGATTTTTTTTTTCACCTTAGAACAAGAGAGAGCAACTTCTTGTCCGAGTTAGGGTTGAGAGAAACACCCTTTTTATAGCCCCAAAATCGTGCGAGAGTATATTAATTATATCCTAATCAGAATTGTAAACATGACCAATTTAGAAGTCAAACTCGTGCAGAGCTCTTTCCCAGGCTCGCTATTAGAGAACGCCTTCTCTGTCCCGAGTGCTTCAATCACTTCGCTCTAATGAACTAAAGCTTTGCTATAGTGAGCTTGTGTTCTGGATTTTGGCTTTTTCGCTCCAAAACACTCCAATTTTCGCTTCAGGTCTTCTGGTGACTCAACCACAGTCCATTCTAAAAGAAATTTAAAATTATAACTCAAATGGAACCCATGAATTAGCCAACACGAATCAAATCCTAACCAAAATGAGATTACTCAGGAGATTCATCAGTCAACTCGGAAAGTTTTCAACCATGATTGATTTCCCGTATCATAAGTTTTAATTGTTCAGAAGTAGTAGAAGATGTATAATATTCCATTATGTTTAAGAAATTACTGTAATTCACAAAGGAAGTTACCTATTTAAATAAAAAAATTAAAAGGCTCATATGGCAAAAGATGCACTCTTGGATTTGTTATATAATTGGGCTTGGATCTAAGAGTATGAAGATGAGGTTAAATTGGCCCCACGAGCTGAATTAGCATCATCCTCTAAGTAAATTGTGTACTCTTTTGTTTTAATTGAGAAGTATAACAACATCTATTTCTTTTGTCCTTGTTATACTTTTATTTGACAAAACCTTTTAGCCCTTTAAATTTTGGCCCCCATAATGATCTCAATTTTCTATATTGAAATGGATTATATATACTGCATTGACATATCCGAGAAAGTCCACCCTTATGTATTTGAAACCCATGATTTTTAAATTTTATTCATGTATTCTTTATAAGTTTAATCTAATTGTGAGGCCAACTCATAATAGAGTACAAATTTAGTTACGTCTTATGAAAGAACAGTACGTGAATTTCAACTCAAGAAAGAGAAAATAAAACGAATAAGCGGGAAATTTTGGAAAGAGATCCTTTTTAATCTCAGGAAGAAAAATAGTGTCAACTGTATGTGGTGAAAGAGCTACTACACGGCCAGTCTTGATCTTTTGTTTCCTTCATTTCAAAACCATTTCGTATTCCTAACAATACTCCTTTATATATATATATATATATATATATATATATATAAACTTGAGCAATTCTTTCAATTTCCTTACCATGGGGAAGCTCTAGGAAAAATTAGAGTTTTGGAAAAGGTGGAGGAAAAAATCATTTCTAAAGATAAGCTACCAGTCAAAAACTCTATTATTATCCTCACATGTGTAACTTGGTTTAAGTCCGGTCAAGATGCATACCAGAAACTCTTTAGTTTGTATTTAGAGTATGAAATATAATAATCAATAACTAGTACACACAGCATACAATACTTATATGTAAATTAATATATATATATATATATATATGAGAGAATATTCACGTGCATCAATCCCTCACCATAGGGTGAGGGACACAATAATTGAAAGTTTTCATGTGCAAAAAAGAGGAAAAGTCATAAATGGTCATGTATAAAAAGAAGTGTCATGTGTAAAAAGGGATAGTTCCCTCACCCTATCGTGAGGGATGTATGTACATGAATGTCCTCCATATATATATATATATATATATATATTATATAATTCTGAGTCTCCATGTCAAAGTATTCCAAGCCTCACAACCAACTCGAACTCGAATTCAGAATGAATTCCTCACTCTTTTTTTTTTATATAGCTTTACTACTTGGGACCTTATGATTCAATTCCAGATATATATGTGATACCAAGGTACCAGCACCACTCAACAATCAGTGTGTTGACACTTGAATCTCTCGCTTAGTTAAGCCGGGTCATGCAAGTTTGGGTTGGAACGTACCTTAGAAGCACCCACATCATCTTTTCTAATTCTGCTTTGTCCTAAAACAATTGATGATAATGCAGGAGGCTTGAAGAAACCATTTGCAAAAGGTGTAATGTACAGAGACTCACTCGGACGGCCCCACTACGCCTTCCTCCGTCCACAGGGGGAGGTGATCCTTTCCGCCGGCGCACTCGGTAGCCCCCACCTCCTCCTCCTCTCCGGGATTGGCCCCCCAAACCTCCTCCGCCCCTGGCACATTCCCCTGGCCGTCTCCCACCCCTTTGTTGGCCAGTTTCTAGCCGACAACCCCCAGACAGGCGTCACCATCATCTCCCCCTTCCGCCTCCCCACCTACCTCAGCAAACTCGTTGGCATCTCCAATTCCTCTAGCTTCTACATTGAAACCTCAACAAAAAACACCCCCCTCCACCCTCAAATCTCCGCCGCATCCCCCATCCTCAACCACACTATTGCCTCCCTTTTTGAGAAAGTCGCATGCCCTGTCTCCACAGGCTCCCTCTGGCTTGCCTCTGCCGACGTCCAAGATAACCCGGTTGTCAAGTTCAACTACTTTGCTAGCCCGGTCGACATGGGGCAGTGCATAGAGGGAATGAGGACGATGGCAAAGGTGTTGAAGTCGCCGAAGTTGGAGGGGTTCAAGTTCCCGGGGGTGTTCGGCGGGAAGGAGTTCAGGTACGTGGGGCCGGAGATGGTGCGTGACGAGGAAGATGATTTACAGTTGGAGGGTTTGTGTAGGAAGAGCCTCACCACCTTTTGGCACTACCATGGTGGATGTCTGGTGGGCAAGGTGGTGGACAGTGAGTACCGAGTCATTGGAGTTGACTCACTCCGAGTAGTGGACGGGTCAACCTTTGCTGTCTCCCCGGGGACCAATCCCCAGGCCACAGTCATGATGCTTGGAAGGTATAATACTAACATACACTTTTTCTCATTTTTCTTGATTTTTGCTATTATATAAATTTGGTTTTTAGGAAAATAGCTTATTCTCACTTTTTAGTATTATGTTATCTTGTGGGCTCTAAGTAGAGATGTCAATTGGTCCGTGCCGGCACAACTGGCTAAGGGACTCGGCCTGCCTGCATGGTTCGTGTCGTGCCGCTGTGCCTTTCGAGCTATGCGGGTTTATTTCGTTCGGTACTTTTTATATTTAAAAAATAAGGTTTTACATTAAGAAAATTAAAAGATACACACAAAAAATAGTAATACACACATATTTAAGTGGTTCGGTCAAACTTAACCTACTCTATTGAGAATAAAACTATTTGGATCTTTTCTAGTTGAATGTTCTTCAATATGATTATCTTCAAAACCTTTACAGTTTTCTCTCTGATAATAATAATAATATAAAAAAAAAAAAAAACTATACTTTTTATATTTACACTAAAAATACTAAATATCATGTGTCGTGCCGTGCCTCTAGTGAGCCGTGTCGTAGTTGTGCCAACGGGCCTGGGACTTTGGCCTATTCATGGGTCGTGCCATTGACCATGCCGTGCCGTGCCGTGTCATATGCCGTTGGTTGCAAACGTGGGGACTAGGGGGAGGTCGCCTGCATATATTAGGAGAGGGCATACCTAGAGATCGTTCATTTTCTATGAATTAAAAGCAGTATCAAAATCTATTTATGAAAGCATTTCCTTATTCCACTCTTTTGCAGGTATGTGGGCTCTCAATTGACCAAAGAGAAATGGACGCCAAATAGATTTGCTGCAGGAAAGAAGCGCTAAAGGGTGAAAATATGAAGCTTAATCCGTTATTAAGTTATTTTTATACATACTTAATTCTCAGTATCCATGACTTTATCCATTGTATCTTAAGTCTAATGTCATAATGCTTTGCTAAATTCAAGTTGTTCGTTGAAAATTTATCCTCATGTAAAATATGGGAGAGGTTAAAATCCTATGAACTTTTTTTTTCCCCCTACATTGTAATTCTGTTTACTTTTATTTAACTTGTGCTCGTAGATGTTAATGGACTCTTGATTACCTGGTTACCCGAAAAATCCAACTCATAAATTTGGGTATGAAGATGGATCTAGGTTTGTGGCAATTGATTGGGCCTAGTTAATAATCAAGTCTAGAACCTAAGTCCAATAAGGTCCATGTCCAAAAAAACCCATGTGCATGACAGACATAATAATTTCATCACATTTTTATGGAATTGGCCATGTTGTAGGGCCCACCTGGATTCATGAAAATATCGATTTTATGGGTTTGAAATGTTTCCTTGTATGACCAAGGGCGGTTAATTTAGCCCAACCCAATCTACATTTGAACCGCATAACCTGACTGAGAATGTAAATGGGTCCTCATGGGTTATGAGAACTTAAGCCACAATATAAGGGGGAGGTCTACCTGCTCAAACATGCATAATCCACCTAAACCTATTTAAATGGGTTAGTTTAGGGCCAACCCACCTGCATAAACCCATTTAATTAATCTAATGGTTTAATACTTTGATATTTAAGAATGATTAATTTTATATGGGATGAGCTGAGCTTGTGTTGGGGTTTTTTGGGTTGTATTTAACTCAAGTATAGCCTTAATATTTGATATGGATTGGGTTTGGATTATGCTTCTATAGGTCAAGTTGGGTTATACAAGTTGATCTGCATTGAATGAGGGTTATGCAGGTGAGATGTGGTTGATGTGCAATGGGTGTGGGTTGAAATTACTAGACCTGTTTTAAGTTGGTCGCAAGGAGAGAAGGAGAAAAGTGTGCGTGTGAGAGAGAGAAAAAAAAGGTGAGAAGGCAAAAACCAGAGAAATGGACAAGAGAGAATTGAAAGAAGGGGAGAAAAGAGTGAGCGAGAGAGAACTGAAAAATGTGGAGAAGAGAATGAGGGAGATTCATTCTGAATCTCATTTCAATAATGGTTTTGTTACTTATTATTGAGGTTGACTCTTCTCTACAGCAGATTCTAGTTCATCCAGCCCAATCTGAATGGACTATGCGGTTTCAAGCTAGAAGAATTCATGCAGTGATTACAAATTATGAGAAAGTGCATTTCTCTTTTCTTCATTCTGAGACTATGCGCATTAGTAAACTCATAAGCAGAAGTTTGAGAACTCCACCACTGAATATTGATAATATTGATATTTTGTATAACTCTATAAGGCATGGAGTTTCTATATGATAGTTAATACTTTTTTATATTTTCGTTTCATATTGTATTGAAGGGGTACGCCCTTTTTTTGGAAGTATACTCAATCTTTCGGATGGTATACTTCCATTTTTGTATATTATCATTGAGAAAATGAAGACCTAATTTACTCTTAAAAAAAAAAAGAATGAGGGAGACTCTAGAGAGAGAAATTTTCAAATGGATAGAGTAATGAGAGAACAGTAGAGTAGAGAGATACTTTAAGTCGGTGAGCTTTTATTCCATTTGAAAAATAATTATCATTGTTTCGAGATTCTCATCGATTTATTCCGAGAAAGGTTTTTTGTAAAATATTACAAAACACCACCAAATATGTTTTTCAGTATTTTTGTTTCTTAGATATGAAAAAACATATCTAAAAGATTATGCCAAATGAGCCTTCGGTCTCTCCACGGAATAGTTTTGTGACTTATATCCCTCCATTAGGTAATATTCACTTGGGCTAGTTTTTTTCCTTTTTTCGCAAGGGCGTCGGGTCTTTTCGAAAACCAACTATTCTCCGGGCATGTAAAGTCATTGCCTCCCCCATCTATTGGGTAAGTCATGCTTGTACTTGTGCAAGTGGCCCCAAGGAGAGGTTCAAAACTACAATCTCCAGTTCTCGAACTATGGTCGTGTCCGTTACGCTTCGTTCAAAGAAAAACTCTAATAAATAGAGAAAAGCTGTAAGAAATTTTGAAAATTATGGGAGTATTGGAAATTTTCAAAATGGTAAAGAACCATTTAGGCCTTATTTCTAGAATCCCACAACCGATATGATGGAAAATAAAATGTCATTTATTTATGCTTCTTAGTGTAACTCTATTGAGTTGATTTGGAAGGGCATGGGCTTGGAGCTATACTAATCATTGAGTTGATCTCTCCTGATTGCAGACTCCAATGACTCAGGCGATCCATCTCAACTATATTGATCGACGGATACCCTATTGACATCACTCTTGTAAGTTTGCTTTGGTCGGATTCGGCCAGAGCTACATGGGCCTTAGTTTGAGCCTAACAAAAAATAAGAGTCCCATGTCAGGTATGGGTCTGACACAGACTTTTAATTCCAGGTCCATCTTGATCCCAAAAATCCAAATGATATTGGTTTTGACCCTGGGGTCTATCACGAGTGGACCCCCACACTTTTGGACACTTTTCACTCACTAATCAATTAGTTTTATTTTATTTCTGAATAGTTAAGATCAAATTTTGGAAAAATCATGCTCATGCATCATAATGGACCCAACCTAGACCCAAAGGAGGAAAGAGCAAAAGTACAGGTATAGGATGTAAATGAGTACCCAATTCTCCAATTATCCGGAGGTTCCGACCCGTTAAAACCGAGTGTGGGTCCTTATTTAGTCCCTGATGAGTAAATGGGTCCTGATCTGGTTCCACCTTGGTTCGGACTCGTTGACCTGAGACCCAACATATTACCTCAATTTTCGAAAATCTCTTCTAAAAACTATGTTTTTTTAATATCATTCTCTATCTAAACCCGGACCCGAATCGAAACTTGTCCCATTTATGATTCTGGTTCCGGTTCCGATTCCGGAGCTAAGAAACCAGTTCCGAAACGGTTCTGGGTCCAGATCTGGTTTCACATTCTCCTTGACGGTTCTCGGTCCAATATGGACCCGGACCGGAACCGACCCGTTTACAACCCTAGGTATACTGCCGTTGACAGCCTTCCCCAAATGGGACGAGGGGGATCTAGGTGGGACCATCTTAGAAAGGAAGTCTCAAGACAATCTAATGCTTTAAATCCCTTGATCTTTTATAGAAAAAAAGCCTTTATATGTTCCCCACAACTTCAATGCTTTAAATTAGAAAAAAAAGAAAAGATGTCTGTTGATCTAGTTCCTTAGTATCTATCCATGACATACTGGCTTGGGGGAGAGGAGTTGGGGTGGTGTTGGATGGTCCATTCGGATTGATGATCCCGTGTAACCTGCCCGAAAGACACAAGCCAATGCATCTGTATGTATGTGTGTGTGAATGTAATCGTTCTCTTATCTTATTTCTTACGTTGGAACATACAAGGCTCCAATTCTATATCTGAGCTTTTTGGAACCCTATATGCATGGATCCATATCGATATCCATACCTAAATATCTCATGGATCCAAAAACGTAGGTCATATACCCGTTTTATTCATATCCTAAGTAAGAGCTTTTAAGTTTTATTTGGATCCTAAGTAAGGGCTTTATTGGCTGAACTGAGGCATATTCACTCCAATCCAACTTTAGAAATAAAATGCCATCACCTGCCCAAGCTCTAGCTCAACCCTACCTTATAAATGTCAGGTTAGACCGAGTTTTCTAATCATTTGATGGGTGAATGGGCCACTAAACTACACACATTACATTTATGGGTTGGGCGCGAGCTTTGGGTCGGTAAATTACTCGCTAAACTACATGCAATACTTTCTTTGGACGGGGTAAACTTCGGGCTTCCTATCACTTAATCCATGCCTGGTCCATATACTACACATGCTGAAAAATTAGATCACTGTACCACCCTAGTTCTAAAACCCAAGTTCAGAATTGATCTAGAGCGGTCAAGCCAATAAATGGACTCATGCTGTCCCTACTCTTAAGCACCCCCAATCCAAAGACTTCAACGGATAATCATGTAACTATTTTTAGCCCCGTTTCATCCAAACCCCACTCCTAATCTCTATTTCTTACATCCTTATCTAATGCTTGTTAGATTTAGGAGAAATCCAGACTTCTTTTCCTAAAATAATCTTAGAATTCTTTTTAAATTCAAATTCAAACTCAGGTTTCCGAAAATAATCTTTTCTTTTAATATGAAACATCCAATTATAGAAAGTCTTATGTACTAATGAGTCTTATTTTTGGAGAATCCTACAAGCATCTTAGTAGGAGTTTTAAGTTGTACTATAACACTAATGACAGAGTCTTAGTATGAGTTACTAGGAAACTAATGGAGAGTTCAAATTATACAAAATAGACCCCCAATTGGACATCCGACTAATTATTTTCTCTTCTATTTGCACACATGGTTTGTTATTTTGGATTGAAAGGACTTTTGCTTGTGGACCAATTATTCCTAATCAAATTGAGTGAAATTCTACTATTCCAGATGCCTGCAAAATTTTATTTCTCAAGTAAATGTTTCAATTTTTTTATAGATTCTTTGTGTTTTCCAATTTTATCAATTTTGTATCCTTAAAAATTTTCAATAACATTAATTGGGATTTTGTCAATTCCCAATGACCCCAAACCCACACACACACACACACACAAAAGACAAAAGACAAAAAAAAAAAAAAAAAAAAAAAAAAAAAAAAAAAAAAAAAGAGAAAAATTTCAAGTAAGTCCTTAATTTTTTATCTTATTTTTTAAAAAATGACATAAATTTCAAATCTTTTCAAATTAGTTCCTAAATTTTTTAATAAGATGAGAGGAAAATCGTTTTTTACTAGGATGTATACAGAATAAATCCAAAAGCCTTGAAAGTAGTGCTGGTGTCCATTTTTATCATTTTACATATGGGTATGTTGCTCTTAAAAAATTCAGACGTGCAATGATCAATGAGGAATGTGTGAATAGGAACTCAAAATAAATAAATAAATAAATAAATAATAATAATGGATAAGCCATCAAGACGTTATTAGAAATAGTTTCAATTCCAATGGGGCTTTCATAAATATTTTCAAATAGTAGGGTTCTTTCTTCGTTAACGTAAATCTAAAGCAACTCCCAACAATAAATTACCCAACTTTCGCCCTAATGTATATGTAGTTATGTACCCATCTCTCTCTCTCTGGTCTTTCAACTGCTGGATATTGCAGGAACCTGATTTCGATTGCAGGTGTGTTTTCTACCCCTTCTTCACCTTTCCTCTTTCTTCTTCTTTTCTCAACTGCCTATCAGACCCTTTGCTCCTTACTTATATGCTATCTTAACAACCTCTTCTCTCTTCTTAAACAATCTAAGTATAGGACCTTTGTATCCATATTCCTCTTCTCTTCAAAACCCACAAAACCATCCATCTACTGACTACTCATACTGATTTCTCTAGAACCAATCAAACCCAGTAATGGGTCTCTTTGCGAAGAGCATTTTTCACTGAAAAAGATTATCTTTTTTCCCCTTTTCCATTGTTCCTTCTTAATATGAACACTCCATCAGTTTCCATTTTCAGAGGTGAAAGCATTTTCTAGCCTTTTTCTAATTCTTTGGGGTAAGCAGATTGAGACCCAAGAATTGGAAACATAATTTTGACTGCGGAAAATGGTTTGGTCACACCAACTAGTATGAGCTGAAAATGCATAGAATCGAAGCCTTTAGTTTTTAATTTTCTGTAGAAAATGAAATTCACAGCTCTGTCGTGCAGTGCACAAACATGCCTTAATTTGGAAATGAGGATTTTTGCCCTTGTGTTAGACTGATGCCCCTTTAGAAGTAAACAACAACAATATATTAGTGTATGCAAGAGATTTTAGATGAACTTATAAGGGGGTAATTGTAACCTGCTTTCGAATCTGCTGTAGGACTCTAGAGCTACTTTCTGTGCCCGAAGTCGGATTCTTGATGCAGAATTTCAATAGAAAGTAATTGCAGTCAGTTCTCTCATAGGCGGGGTCTCTTGATAATTTCTTCTTTGGATAGTGCAGAAAGTAAAGAGAAAGAGCTCCCTTTTGTAGTCTTTATTTTTGTTGTCTTTGGAAAGAGGAATTTTGGGCGATGGCAATGCCATGGAACTTAGCTCTGTATTTGATGAGGATAGTGTGGATGGGTTTGACTGGGTGGATTTCTTCATGCCTTTCGTTCGCCAATGAAATTGCTCGGTCTCTCAGAAGTGGTGATATTGGCCCTTTCCACGTTGGGTGAATTGTGGGAGGTTGGATTCTCTCTTTTCTGTCTCTGTTCGGTTTGGTTGTAGGACAAGAAGCAGGGATTGTTTCTCATCTTTTTGAAAAAGAATAGGAAATTATATTTTTTTTTATAAGTACGTGAAACCGCTAGCATGAAATCGTTTCAAAGAATGTAGTATTATATTTTATCTACAGTCACTATAGTGAAATGACTACAATGGGTGTAGGTAAATATCCATTCATGAAGTTGTTGGTTGACAGATAATGTCAGAAAAGCAAGATGATGGGCAACTTGATAGCATTCACATAATCCATGAAATACGTTAGAGACAATTCAAGAGGATTGATCGTAGTGCACCAAGTGATGATAAAAGATTGTTATATCTTGATATTAATGTGGGTCATGAGTTAAATGTAGATCCTTTTCAACCCACCCTTAAGTCAATTGGTTAAATGTTCCATGTGATTTCAATTTTATGTTGGTGGCCTCTTTTATGCTTCCATCCGGAGGATGATTTATCTTTAATCTTGGGTCACATTTATTAAGAATGCATTTCACAGTATTATGAGCCAGGCTAATAAGTTCATACCAAGTCCAACATGTGGTTTTAGCCAAATGAGTAAATTGTAACTTTGAAGCCTAAAAATTTTGTTTGATTGATTATCACCCTGTTTGTCTGCACAAATGCACACATGCTAATATTCAAATAAAGGATCGAGTTGTTTCTCTCTGGCTACAGGCATAAGAAATAATCATTCTGCCCATTGCAATGTACACAAAGCCACAAGAGTGCTTTGGCAAAATCTATTTTGTTTTGTAAGTTATTTGGAATTAAGTTTTTGTTCTGTTCTCTTTTCTTGGAATTGATGGTTGGGCAAATGGTTAAATTGGTTATGTTCTTATCTTTTTCTGCAAGATGTTATATGGAACATAAAAATGTACTCCTGTATTGTTACCAAACTCATTTATTTCTCTTCTAGGATTCTTTTTTCATGCTGAACAGAGATGGAGGAATCTGATTTCAATGGTTGCCAGAGAATTCGAAACATTTGCATTCTAGCCCATGTCGACCATGGCAAGACGACGCTTTGTGACCATCTGATCGCATCGTCCGGGGGTGGAATCCTCCACCCCAAGCAAGCGGGGCGACTTCGCTTCATGGATTACCTCGATGAAGAGCAGCGGCGGGCAATTACAATGAAGAGCTCTTCCATTGCTCTTCACTATAATGACTACTCCATTAACCTCATTGACTCTCCTGGCCACATGGACTTCTGCAGTGAAGTCTCCACTGCTGCCCGCCTCAGTGATGGAGCCCTGATCCTCGTGGACGCCGTTGAGGGCGTTCACATCCAGACTCATGCTGTTCTCCGCCAGGCCTGGATTGAGAAGCTGACGCCTTGTCTTGTTCTCAACAAGATTGATCGCCTGATCTCAGAACTGAAACTGACTCCCATGGAAGCCTACAACCGACTGCAGAGGATCATTCATGAAGTTAATGGTATTGTCAGCGGTTATAAATCAGAGAAATACCTGTCCGATGTTGATTCCATTCTCGCAGGGCCAGCCGGCGATGTGGATGGTGAGAATCAAGAGTTTGTGGAGGATGACGAAGAAGTTACCTTCCAACCCCAGAAGGGGAATGTGACCTTTGTCTGTGCACTAGATGGATGGGGATTCTGTGTTGCTGAGTTTGCTGAATTCTATGCCTCAAAGCTTGGGGCGAGCTCCACAGCGCTGCAAAAGGCCTTGTGGGGGCCACGCTTTTTTAATCCGAAGACGAAGATGATTGTGGGGAAGAAGGGTGTGGGGGTTGCGAGCAAGGCACGACCCATGTTTGTGCAGTTTGTGCTCGAGCCACTCTGGCAGGTTTATCAGGCAGCTCTTGAACCTGATGGGGAGAAGGGGATGCTTGAAAAGGTGATCAAGTCATTCAATTTGGCAGTCCCATCTCGTGAGCTCCAGCACAAGGATCCAAAAGTTGTGCTTCAGGCAGTCATGAGCCGTTGGCTTCCTTTGTCAGAGGCGATCTTGTCAATGGTAGTTAAGTGTATGCCCCATCCTATTGCCGCTCAGTCCATCAGGATTTCACGCTTGCTTCCGAAGAGGGAGTTTTTGGATAATGATGTCAGTCCAGATGTTCTTACTGAGGCAGAGCGTGCAAGAAAGTGTGTTGAGATATGTGATTCTAATGCAGAAGCTCCTTGCATTGCTTTTGTTTCGAAGATGTTTGCAGTTCCGTTGAAAATGCTCCCACAGAGAGGTCCCCATGGGGATATCGTTAATAACTCTATGAATGAAGCTGGGGAATCAGATGAATGCTTCCTTGCATTTGCTCGGATTTTCAGTGGTGTTCTTTCGGCGGGGCAGAAGGTTTTTGTGCTCTCTGCTTTGTATGACCCTACAAAAATTGAGTCAATGCAGAAGCATGTGCAGGGAGCAGAACTGCATTCCTTGTATCTGATGATGGGACAAGGTTTAAAGCCAGTGGCATCTGCTTCCGCAGGGAATGTTGTGGCAATTCGTGGCCTTGGGCAGTGTATATTGAAAAGTGCAACACTTTCATCCACAAAAAATTGCTGGCCTTTCTCAAGTATGGTGTTTCAGGTTGCCCCGACTCTTAGGGTGGCTATTGAGCCTTCAGATCCTGCAGACATGGGTGCACTTATGAGGGGCCTGAGGCTGCTGAACCGTGCCGATCCATTTCGTAGAGGTAAGTGTCTCTGCAAGAGGGGAACAGGTGCTTGCGGCTGCTGGGGAGGTGCATCTTGAGAGATGCATTAAGGATCTGAAGGAGAGATTTGCAAGGGTAAGCTTGGAAGTATCGCCGCCTCTTGTATCCTATAAGGAGACTGTTGAAGGGGAAGGTTCTTTTCCACTAGATAATTTGAAAGTTGCATCAGGTAGTGCTGACTATGTTGAGAAGATTACTCCAAATGGAAGATGTATTATTCGGGTGCAAGTCATGAAACTTCCAATTGCTATGACAAAAGTTCTTGATGAAAATGCTGATTTACTTGGAGACGTTTTAGAAGGGAGATCTGCACATAGAAAGAGAAATTTTGGAATGGAGAAAGAAACCAGTGTTTTGGAAGATGGAAGCTCAGTTGAAGCATTCAAGAAGCGAATCATTGATGCGATAGACAGTGAAATGGAGTGTGCCAGTAAAGAGATTGATAAAGACAAAGCTGAGAGGTGTAAGAACTTGTGGTTTCGATTTCTTCAGAGGATTTGGGCACTTGGGCCCCGGCAGGTTGGGCCCAATATTCTCCTTGTTCCAGATGTCAGGAGGAAGGGGTACTGATTGCTTTCAGGGAAAAGATTGTGCTCTCGTATCAGGCTCTTCTCATGTATCCAGAAGACTGGGTTTTCTTGATGCTTCTGATTCAGAGGACGGAGATAATCATATGGGTTCTGAGTCATCTTTGGGATCCTCTCAGTCACTGTATAGTGAGGCACAGAGACTTGAGAGTAGTGTGTTATCAGGTTTTCAGTTGGCTACAGCTTCTGGGCCGTTGTGTGATGAGCCTATGTGGGGCCTGGCGTTTCTTGTGGAAGCTCACATTTTTCCGACAGGGAGCCTGTCAGATGATTCTGAACCTGCTCAACAACATGACCAGTATGGTATCTTCGCTGGGCAGGTTATGAACACTGTCAAAGAGGCATGCAGGATGGCTGTCCTTCAGAAGAAGCCCCGGCTTGTGGAAGCGATGTATTTCTGTGAATTGAATACAACGACTGAATATCTGGGCCCAATGTATGCTGTCCTTGCCCGCCGGCGAGCCAGAGTCTTGAAAGAGGAAATGCAAGAAGGGTCTCCATTGTTCACGGTGCATGCCTACGTGCCGGTAGCCGAAAGCTTCGGGTTTGCAGATGAGCTCAGGAGATGGACTTCGGGAGCAGCAAGTGCTTTGCTAGTACTTAGCCATTGGGAAGCGTTGTCGGAGGATCCCTTCTTCATACCAAAGACAGAGGAGGAGATTGAAGAGTTTGGAGATGGTTCCAGTGTTCTGCCGAACACAGCAAGGAAGCTCATTGATGCTGTGCGGAGACGGAAAGGTCTTCCAGTGGAGGAAAAAGTTGTCCAGCATGCGACAAAGCAGCGGACTCTTGCTCGGAAGGTGTGAAACTTCATTCAGACTGTATGAATCGATACTCAGTTTCACTATTTCTTGTAAGTTGATGTACTTTTAATTTTTCATAGCAAATGATACTGGGAAATAATAAAACTGGTCAAACTCAATTTTGAGCGTGAGCTTGATTCTTGTATCTGATTATGTTTCGGATAACATCAGATTATAATGAGAAGGGTTGGTTACTTTGAGATATAAGAGTTTGCCATTGAATTTTATTGATCTTCTTTACTGTTTATGTAAGCAATTGAAAACTAAGCTACCTTGTAAGTTTGGAAATGCAAAATTTTCACTCCAAATCTTTCTACTGTATTCAAACGAAAAGTTTCTAGCTAAGTAATGCAATTACAAGCAATATGTAGTGTCCATTCACGTGCCTTGCTCCATGAGAGAATGCATCCAACTGAACTTATGTTTTATTTGGTTTTGTGCAGTTCTTACATTTAGAACTATATATAAAGGAGAATCCCTCTGCTTTTGACAAATGCAGAATTTAAACCCCTATAGAGGACGAAAGAATGCACTAGCAAAGACACATAAGAGAGAGAGATTAGTCGTAGCTAGTCTTTACACGATTATATACACATAAGAGAATCCTATCTTCAAAAGAAAGCAGCTCGATGTCACTAATATGCTTAAAGTGGTCTAATGGTTCACAACATTGCTTGTATCCCAGTGCAAAAAAAGCCAGTGTAATTCCTATAAGTCTCCAGCTATGAGCTGATTACGACTGATTAGAATGTTACCCATGTATGATGGGTTGATTCAGATTGACATATGAGAGATGTTAAATTTATATACTTTCTTGAAAATAAACCAAAAGTTTTATATCATTTTGAAAATTCCCATGCATTTAAAGCCATTGAAAGTACTCATGTACTCATGTGAAAATGGTGATTCTGACAAACATGATAATGTGTTTCACTCGCAATAGGAAAACCACCTCTTGAAAAAATGTTGAAGTTTTTATGTTTTTTTTAGTACCACTCAACCACATTGAGTTGGATCGTATATTGTTTATATATAGAAATAATGATAAATGATGATTGGATGGCTTTGATTCTAGAGTCCATGAGCATGGGTTCAATGAGTATATTCTATTAGTAGAAGAAGCAAACGGGGCAATTCCACCCAACCCCACAAAAAACTTTTGCCCGGATCATAGCTACCTAGTTTCCTCAGGAGGCCTTAAAAAATTTTTGGTAATCCAACGAAGGGGCTGAGATCCTGAGATTCATGACACCACTCACACATGTGAGGTAATGGATAACTCACACTTGGGAGGAGACTCATATATGCAAAGATGAAGGAGGCCGGATTCCAACTCAAGACCTCCCAATGAGAACTGCCACTCCTTAACACTAAGGTAAGGAGCCGTTCTCAAGAGACCTTCAAATTGTTGAATAGTTCATTTTGAATAATTCACAGCTCAAATCACGAGCTAATAGTAGATTAATTTCACGCAGTTCTCTTGAGAAATATAAATCCAGTAGTGGTGCCTGTCTAAAAATTTAAGCCACTTAAAAGCACTGCAACCACATGTATAAACCCTAATCAATATCTAGCTCCAATTAGACACCCCTACCTTAAAATTGATCACCAACAAAACATGGGATTTTACTTTCGCTTTTATTTTAACCATATTTATAAACGTAATCAATTTGATTGTGAGCTCAACTCTGATTGAATTAAAATTTTGTAAATGTATATTATCGTTATTTTGAGTGATTTGAATTTTAGATACAAACCCTAGTGATGGACTAATCATATGAGTACGGATGAATTAGTTGATTGAGCTTTGTAGAATGCAAAACTTTGAATTAGACGAATTGTGAAACAAATCAAATGAACCTACTCTGTCAAATTTCATGATCAAACTAATTCTTAATCATGAACTGCGAACTCAAATGCAAATATGCCAAACTACAAACTAGGTAACTATTGGCCTAATTAGGATTGGAGCTGATGCTTGGCTAAGAGTGGTTCATTTAGTCATCAGACAGAAGAACTCAGGTGCAAACCTAATCTATTTGAAAGTCAGTCTGAAAAATTTATGTCCTCTATCTTTATGTGTCCAGGTTAGATGGGCATTGAAGCTTACAGTCAGTAACAAATGTAACTGTCGAGTATGAAAATTAACGCCCAAAGTCTCCAGCCCACGAGTCTAAGCACACACTCCATATATTTACCACATCATATATAAATGGGTGCTTTTGACCTGTTTATAGGGTAGAGTAAAATAAAATAAAATAAAATATTAAATTAAGAATAATAGAAAATGGAGGGAGTTGGTCATAAAAGCACAAAATGATGAAAAATATAGTTTTTATTACACAAATCAAAAAATAATATCTTAAAAAAATACAAAATGACAAAATAGTGCTTTTACTCCCAACCCCCTCCACTTTTTTTCTTTTTTAATTTGGTACTTAATTTTATTTTATTTTATTCCAACCTACATATAAACACGTCCTATGTATTATGTACCACATCATAACTAAATGGGTACGAACAAATATAACATGCGTAATGGTTAGGATGTGAATATTTATACAAATATAAATGAGTTCAAACAAACGACCCTCCCCAAAGAAGTTGAGTAATATAGTAACCCAAGCCCAGGTGGTTATATGTGAGAATCAAAATTATCAGTGATCCTCTGTAAATATCTGAAAGGGAAGGGGGTTTTATGTAAATCTAACAGGCCACTTGGGTCACTGTGGCTCTCTCTCTCTCTCTGATGTTTCTTTATCTAACCGATCTACTGCCCAGCTCAGATTTCCTGTCTGCACATTTGATCAAACTCTTGGACATGCAGACACCAGTCGCTGAAGGCTAGTGCAGTAGCATATTTTGCTTCAGTTTGTTGGAAGAACCCTTAAGAAGTGGAAAAAAGGTTAGTTCTCATTCTTCAAACATCACCCATATTAGTTTCTAAAGTTACAATCTTTAATGTTTCCCTTCCCTCACAAAGCTTAGCTGATTAAGGGTTTACAGCATTTCCTTTGGTGTAGAAATCAGATACTATAGCAACAACCCATTTCAGTGGGAGGCAAACACATACATGGTTTCCTTGTAAATTTGCAAGCCTCTTTTGTGAGACCCACTTGGATGCATGCCAATTGCCAATGATAAGGGGATTGTGTGATGAAAAGGAGATGGTTTTAAGGTGGGGAAATTAATCTCAGTCATATCCATGCAATCATTGATTTAGGGGATTCTTCTATTGAGGTATTTAACTAATTTAAGACATCAGAATTAAAAGGATGATGTGGCTACTTTACTTTGTGCAAATACAGATGGAGGAGAAAGATGTGATTTTTACCACTTGTTCTGAAAATGCGCCCTCAAATTCTGGGTTATTTTCATGCTAAAAAAGCCAAACTAGAATTCCCTTCAACAAGAACAGAGATATTATAAGTAGCCATATTTTCAAAGTGGGTGGCTTTAGAAATCACCAAAAACTCTATGTATGGCTGTCCACAACTGGTACAATCATGGGAACTGCTGACATCATGTATGGCAGGGCGAAATCTCCATACTTTGATCTGTTGGATGCGATTGTTATATCTCCCACAAGTCCATCATATCTCTTCACTGATTATTCAAGATTAGAATGAAAACAAATAACGAAACAGGCCAATGCAGGCAATTAGAAGGATGAATAAGTTAAAAATTAAGAAAAGAACTCACATTGAGTTTCATTTGCTGAATGAGTTCATCGACCATCGTAGTATCCCATATCATTAGATTGCCCATTTTTATATGACAAAAACTTGTATGAAACTCGGTAAGGCAAACTATCCATCACATCTTTGAACACATATATAGAGTAGCCACTCATGATCATTCTGTTGCCTTTGGGATAATGATCTATTTGATGAACTCATGGAATGTGTCTTTTGTGGGAACAAGGATCCTTAACTTCATATCAGTCTTCCCATTTTTGACATTTGTGGTGGATCTTTTATGTTAAACAATTATGCGCGTAGGATCTCAAAGCTTAATGAATGTTCACCTTGCTGATGTTGCTGTACAATTTATAAATGATTCTACCATTATATTCTTCTTCATCTTTTTGGTTTTCATGTGGAGAGAACTCGCTAAAAACCTTTTATGGAAAAGTAGCCACCACCATTTTGACACATCTACGGAGAAACTAGTCTTGATTAGTTGGTTACCTTTCAAATTGTGATTCAACTTAACGTACTTAAAAACCACATATTTAAAGGGATTCTAACTCTCAGTTTCTTGTAAATCTTCTCTCTTCTTGCTTTGGTTGCATATTCTCCATCTTTGGAAAAATGTTCAAGGTCGTCACTTGGCAATGAATTATTCTTTTCCTTGCATTTTTTTGAGATCCATCCACGAGCGATATTGGTGCTGTTATTTCAAAATGCACCCGGTTCAGTTGTAACATCTTCGATGTTGGGTTGTAGCTTCTTTACATTCAACATAGAAGTAGAATTCTTCGTTCTTTCCTTCTTTTTTTTTTGGCAGTGATGTGAGAGGTTGTGATTTGCATTATTCCAGTTTGAAATTGACTTTTCAGTCCAAAGTGAAACATCTTCCGAGCTTCCTGTTTGTTGTTTCCATTCAGTTTCTGGCTGTGGTTGGCTTATTCCTTCTGATGTTTCACTCTGAATTTACAAGGCCTAAAAAGTTTTTTTTTTTTTTCCTCTTATCTACACTTAGGGTCCTTTATTACTCTGTTTCTCTATTATTGGTATCCATCTAAGTGTGCTTCCCACAAGGAGTGAGATCATTTCTCCTCATATGAACCATTAGAGGTACTTTTGGGTAAAAAATTATACGTGCCATAAAAATGCATCATGTTTTATATGGTTTTGTTCAGACAGACATTGCCTATAGAACTATAAGTAAAAGGGAAATTCCTTTGCATTCTATAGAGGATGAAAGATCACATCAATATTTACACATAAGATAAATATTAGTCGGTGCAAACCAATACATACACATAAGAGAAATCCCATCCCTGTAAGAAAGAATGTCAAAGTGACAAGCCATGTAGGTTACATGGCTTGTCTACGGGAAAAAAGCTCCACAGTAATTTCTCTATTTGCAGTTGGTGAACTTTGAAAGGAATGCAGAATCTCATCACAAGTGAAGGATTTGTTTTGGAAGGCTATCACTGAATGGCTACACTCATTTTGGATAACTGTCACCTCGAGAGGACTGTCATTTGGTGTGGCTTGATTACTTTCTCCTTGGACAATATGAGAACCTTGATTTATAGGACTTCCATTCATTTCAGCATAAAATCTATTAAAAAGTTCTTCAATCTGTCGGGCTTCCACTGCTTCGTCAGATGATGGGCTACACTTGGTTTTCCAGAATCTGCATTTGTTGAAAACGAAGGAGATGATAGCTATTGTTAATGGGATGAGTTCAGAGATTATAAAGACACCAAGGAAAGCATGTAGAGACAATCTCGTGTTTCTTTCGCAGTTTTGGGGTGGGGGAGGATTTGGCTCGTTATAGCCAAACCATTTGTTCTCCAGCTCAGGCTTCTTTTCTCCTTCAATGAATTTCTGTACAGCTCTAGAGACGTCGGGCACGATTGCACAACCTCTATGAAACAACTGTAGAAATAGAAAATGAGAATGGTGATGCTTAAAGCACATGCATGTATACATCTCAATGAATTATGAATTGTAAGAATGACTGTAGTATACATCACAAAATCTATTTACATCGTGTAAAAGTGATGGGTTGACAGTTGAATAAAAACCTATTAAAGGCTCATAATCATTGTATATGATCTGAAAGTTATACTGTTTGATGGGGTTGATCAACATATAGAGAGAGCAACATGAGATTTTATGTGCATACTTAGTTTATAAGGTTATAAGGTCCAGCATAAGAAAGGCTTGGGTACTTCAGAAACTTAGCATATAAGGTGACTATAAAAATTTAGAGAAGTTATCAAAGTTAAAAATTGTGCCAGAAAATAATAGCATCATATTTGAACCATTAAACTGTATGAAAATCTAAAGTCAAGACAAACTGAGAGTATCCAAGTGTTCCACCATAAAAGAACCAGGTACCAGTATGCCTTTTTGATTCAAAATGTAGATGACAAAAAGATGATGATAGGTTTGCGGTGGAGTGAGGTCCACCTGATTTAACTAATGTTTGACTTGTGTATAGACTCCAAACCAGCTAAATGAGTATGCTATGTGGAGCCAATCTACTCTCTATTCATGAGTTACTTTTCATGTTTCTTTTTCTATTATTGTGTATTTTATTATGAAATTAAATTAGTTGTGTTGCTCATGCAATAGTATGCAAATAAATTGAATATTTTTAACCAATAACCAATATACCATTCAAAACACAAGTGTGTGTGTGTGTGTATAGCAAGGCTCTCTTAAGCTCGAGCTTAGGATAAAATTTTATAAGGTCATGCTTATGGGGCCTACCTTTGGTCCATCCAAATGGACCAAACACATGACCCCCCTAAATTGCACATGTCCACCAACTTTCGGTCAGATTCGAGTTTAATGGACCGTTGGATCGACTATGTATCGATCGGAATGGATTGTTGACCATTAAACTTTTGAGCTCCTATAGATATGATAGAAGTCACAGTTGGAGTTGATTTTTTCTCAGAGATGAGGATCTCGGGAGTCCTTGAAATCCAAACCCCCCCCCCCCCCCCCCCCCCCCCCCCCCCCCCCCCCCAAAAAAAAAATGTGGGTCCCTAGGTGGGCCCACTACACACTTGAGCTAATCTTATCCTAAGCTTGAGTTTAGGAGAGCTGACCCCATATATATATATATAAATGTAATAAGTTAAAATGTAATTACTCTTTTTTTTTTAATTACTTTTTCTTGAGTATATGAGAAAGAACAAATGATTTAAAGTTTTTCTTAATTTCTCTTATTAAGAAAATGCAAAATATTATTAAATCTTCACTCAAAACCTTTAAATTTAAGCCATGCTAAGTACTAACATCCTTAAGTAAAAATCTAAGTCACTTTAACACATTACATGCAAGTATTTTAGGCATATTATTTTAAAACAAGAAATTTCATAAGTTTGGGTTAAATGCGCATGAAAAATTAAAGAAGTAATAAAATGTTCCTAGATTTGGTTTCAAGTTACCAAATCTTTTGATTTTAACTGATCTCTAGAGAAATAACTGAAAACACAAATAAGCAATGTTCAACCTTGCCAAACAGTTCTGTTTTGGTTTTTTCACATTTTAGAAGGAATAAATCATATCCCTCTTCAATTTCTCACAAGCTTCATCTCTAAAGAAGACAGAGAAGTGAAAAATGGACCTTAATTAGGCTTGCAAACTGATTGTTTGAATTTCTCAGCTATATCAGCTGGTACACCCAGTATTTTACGGACATTTTTGGGGATAGGCACAATGCTGCATTAATGTCAAAATACCAAATACTGATGTGATTCGTATCATCTAGATTGTGGCATCTTGCCCGATATTTTGTATCATGGTCACTAGACTGAATTCCACTATTTCAAAGTAGAAGACTACAATAGATTGGGATCTTCATCGGTTAGGCATTTTATGTTTCCATAAGCTTTCATAGTAGCTCTAGCTTAACTAATATGTAGTGAGCTGAGTGAGAGACTTACAAAGCCAAAGCCACCTGGTCTGAAAGTCGGCCCAGCCATGGTATATCTACTAGAATACTCGGCAAGGAAGATCTTTATATATGGGATCTCATCAATTATTGCAGATACACCATTATTGTGACTTCCTCTTGATAGGGCCATTGCATATTCCTCCTTTGAGGAATAGGCCTTGAGCTTCTCTCTTTGGAACCCCATGTGCTTTAAAAGGCCAAAAACAAATGATCCTTTCTGATACCCAACATAGTCCCCATTCGAAATTAATTGCTCTATGTCCGAAACTGCAGGTGTATCATTGTTGGATGTTATCATCGATTGCAACTCGGAAGCATAAGATGTTGACAATACAAACACTCCAAATATCCAAAAGATCATAAGCAATTTTGAGTAGTTGCTTTTGAGTTTGTCATCTGCAGTCAGTAGAACAGAAATAAAAATAAAATAAAATAAACAAATCAACATATTAAAACTTCTTGCCAATTCAAAACTAAAAAAAGTGGAACACTCATGGAATTTAATTTAAGACATGATAAGTAAAGAGATGACATGGCTACTTACTTTGTGCTAAGACAAAAATTGAGGAGAAAGATAAGATTTTCCCCATTTGTTCTAAAAATTTGCCTTTGAAATCTTCGTTATTTTCACGCTCAAAATACCAAAGGAGAAGCCCCTTTGACAAGGACAGAACTATTGTAACTAGACATAATTTCCAAGTTAATGGCTTTAGAAACCACCAACGATTCTTTATGAGGCTGTCCACAACTGGTACAATCATGGAAACTCCTGATGTCATGTATGGCAGTGTGAAGTCTCCATACTTTGTTCTGTTGGATGTGATTGTTATATCTCCTACGACTCCATCGTATCTCTGCACTCAAAACTCAAAATTAAAATGAAAATAAATAAAGAAGACGACCAATGCAAAGAATGAGAAGGATAATAAATGGTGAATTGAAAAATGAACTCACATTGAGATGCAATTGCTGAATGAGGTCATCATAGTATCCCATATCATTGGAGTGGCCATTTTTATATGGAAAGAACTCATAGGAAACTGGATAAGGCAAACTATCCATGACCTCTTTGAATGCATCCACAGAGTAGCCAGTCACGATCATTCCATTGCCTTTGGGATCATGTTCCGCTTTCACAAACTCATGGAATGTGTTTTTGGTGGGAACAAGCATCCTTAATTTCACATTGGTCTTCCCATTTTTGACATGAGACTTGGACCTCTTAAGTTCACCAACCATGCGCATAAAATCTTCAAAGCTTACTGAATCATTCACCTTGCTATACAATTCATAAATGAGTTCACCAGTGTATTCTTCATCATCTTTGTGATCGTTATGGGGAGAGAACTTACCAGAAACCTTATATGGGAAATTGGCCACCAAGGAGAAACTAGTCATTATCCGGAGTTTGCCTCTTGATTTTTCATTCAACTTTAGGAACTTGTGAACCACATCTTTAAAGGGGATCCTAACCCTCAGTTTCTTGTAAGTCTTCTCTCTTGTAGCTTTGGTTGCATATTCTCTATCATTGGCAGAATTTTCTCTATCACCACCTGGTGATGGGTTATTCTTTTCCTTGCCTTCTTTTGAGATCCACCCATGGGCAATATTGGTACTGCTATTTCGAAATGCACCTGGCTCGGTCATAACATCTTCAGTACTGGGTTGTAGCTTCTCAACATTCAACATGGAATTCAAGCTCCTAGTGTAACTCATTGCCAGTAGAGTAGTAGTCAGCAACATCAAGATTAAAATGAGTTCCAAACAGAGTCTCACTGATCTTACATCTGCAACAAGGGAATGAAAAGAGAGAGACAGAGTGACAATTTGGACAGTTTGCTAAAGAGGAGAGTTGACAAAGTGAAATAGAAAATCAACCACATTTGATGGGTAGCCTGTAGCCATACCTTGATTGTATATGATTCTTTTATGACTTGATATCCAGCTGAAAACTTTTTTCAAGAGCTTCATGATTCCCAAGCAAGTAAGGTGAATGATGGCAAACTTCAACAATTCCCAGGTGATCAGATTGATGTTGATCTCTATCGAATCACTTTCCTCAATAAATTGATGCATCGAGTCTGAATAATTCAATGTATCTGTTGTGGCTATTGCATGCCCAACAACTTGATCAAGTGTCTGCTCATAATAAATGTGTTGACCATGTTCCATAGCTTCTTTTTGGCCATTCTTGTTTGCAAAATTCTCATGGGAGATCAGATAAGGTGATGTCATGTTCCTTTCATTGTTAGGGCCAGGAGTTGGAATGACTCTTTCGGAGTAGACATTTTGTGCCACAAACAGAGAGTAAGGAAATCCAGTTGGCAACAATGTAGAGCTGTTGGCTATGACAATGAGGGGAAAATTAACTTCATTTTCACTGTAGGTTGTGTCATGTAGTTCGGATCCAATCATCCCTTCCAGTAATCCTGCAAATGGAAAACTATGAAATACAAGTTTTGCTATCTATCTTCATTTTCATCATCTTAGCCATGTCCAATCTATTTGGAATCATCTTTTATGAGTTCTACTATGAAATTCAATAATAAGCTAAGCTGTCTAAGAGGTACGTCTCACAGATTTGCGTGATAGGTACTCTTTTTAGCAAAACGGTTTCTTAAGTTACATTTTTATGAAATGTAATCCGATGGTGATTATTAATTAAATTAGTTTCAAATTAGTGGGAGTGCTAATTCATTGGGATCGGTGAGCGTGAGAGCTAGGATTGGGATTGAGAGATTGCAGACTATGGAATCCACAGTTTTTATTTGGTGTGTAACCGTTCAAGCAGATAAGAGTGTGCACAGATCCTCAAAAAATGCTGGTGGGTGCTTTTTCAGGTCATATCTGCAGAAAATATCCCTTATGTTTGCAGATCCTTTTCCATAGGAAATGAAATTAGAATCTGAGGAATAAGAATTTCATAATTTCTTGTCAACATCTTTTATGGTTGAGCACATTTGGACCCAATGGATAGAGATTGTTACATACAGTTACTCAAGGTAGAAATGCATTGATCACAGAAAAGTTTTGCTGCACCAAGTATTTGAAAGTGAAATCATAGAGAAATGTTTTCTTAATTTCCATTTTCCATAAAAAGAAGTAACATCTCTATGAAGTTGAAATTCTGCAAAATCATTGCACTCAAAAGGGGGGAAAAAAAACCAGAAGGAAAAGGTGTTATCTTGTTGGGCTGTAACTAAAACTACCATGATCATGGAATCTGAAATTCAGGTGTGGCCTGAATTCCTGAGACTTTGTACCATGCTATTACTAAGGTCAAATCTAGTTTCATAATACTGAGAAATCAGACATCGGCACCGAGATTTAGAACCTTGAATGCCTTTCTCTGCAGGTTGATGAATTGACCGTACCTGATGCTCTTTGCATGAAGCGACAAGGAGACTGTCTATTATCTTTCCCTCTATGCCATCCACAGTACTTGAAGCCATTGGTACTGTTAACTAGCAACCCATGGGCAGTGCTTTCTACTGCTGTTGAGAGCAGGGAGCAAAGCACCAGCAATAATAACGGAGTCATGTATGTATTGGTGTAATGCCTGAAACAACGGTCAGGTGGAAGAATTCTTCTTTCAGTGTTTCTTTCCTTCTTTTTTGGCAAAGATGTGTGAGGCTGTGAACTGCATTATTCATGGTATATATAGAGATAAAAAGTTGAAGTGAAACTTCCTCAGAGTTTCCTGTTCAGTTGTTTCCATTGACTTGCTGGCCGGGGCTGGTTTATTCCTTTAGATGCTGGTTGATTACTTTTTGATGTTTCACTTTGTGTGAATACTTAAGGCCTAAACAAGGATCCTTTTTTTTTTTTTTTTTCTTTTTCCAAGTTCTTATCTAAAATTAGGCCCTTTATTACTCTGTCTCTATTGTTGGTATCCATCTAAATCAAAGTGTGCAGCCCACAAGGAGTGAGATTATTTCTCCTCATATGAACAAACTTTTGGGTGAAAAATATTACAGTATATATATATATATATATATATATATATACTGGTGTTTTTTATGTTTCTTTTCTATTTTATCTTCATCTTAAAAATCCTAGGAGCATGTATTTGAGTGAATTATCCTCCACATTTTTCAATGGTTGTTTCATTTTTCATAGAATTAAAACTTAAAAGACTTTTAACACTTTTGCTGCTCTAATTTCCAGCATGTGGTGTGATACAACATTTTTCACAATGTAGTGTGTTTCTAACAGTTTTGCAACATAAACAAAACTGGGTTTCTGTTTCTTGAGATCTAAATCCCTTTTTGTAAAAACCCAAAAACAAAATATTGAAAGGCTAGAAAATAATTCTACCCCATAGCCGAGTTGTACTGTAGCTACAATGCCCAGATACAGCGTGGAGACATCATTAACACGGTAGGGATACGGATTTTGTGCAAAAAAAGTAAAGTATCCAATACTATATGACACGACATGTTGTCCATTTTGAAGTATCCATACATCATAGAGTTTCGGCCATGACGGGTTTTCATTTTTTGTATTTTATGTTGGTATTTTGTTTACATCTAAAACACCTTAAAAGCAATAAAAAAAATATTGAGATGGGCAAGAGAAAAAAAGAAAAAGCTTTCGGCTTTGACGTGTTCTATAATCATGGCCCAAATACTTTGCACTATCATCACTTCCCAACCGTGTTTTAGAAAGAAACTCACATGGCAATAACACACCAGATGCGTTGAAAAGAGCACCAGGGCCCACCATTGCCATCTTGTCCAATCTATAAGATTCCCAGAGTATGTAATCAGGGGAAGAAATTTGGTGCAAACGCGGTCCAGTTTCTCACATAATGTGAACAGCAGCAGCACTTTACAAGGGAAATTCTACTTGTAACCCCCACTTTTGATGAGCCTACCCATATTTTTTTAAATACCCAAAATACTCTCATCTTCTCTCTCTCCTTTCATGTTCCCTACTCTAGCCATCTCTGTCCAACCCCGTCGCCGCCGATCCCTCTCCCTCTCTCTATCTCTCTCGCCCACCGCCAGTAGCCCCCGTCCCTCTCCCCCCTCCCCACTTTCTCTTTTCCTCTCTCCCCTTCGCCTGCCACCGGC
The DNA here is from genome assembly GCA_003546025.1 of Camphora micrantha. Taxonomy (NCBI): domain Eukaryota; kingdom Viridiplantae; phylum Streptophyta; class Magnoliopsida; order Laurales; family Lauraceae; genus Camphora; species Camphora micrantha. Next base: position 42,502,922 of record QPKB01000008.1, on the reverse strand, counting down.
CCCTGCCCAAAATCCCTCAGGAGGTGCCGGTGGGGCGTGCCACGATACATTTGCCGGAACTCCCATTTTGTCCTTCTGCACCGACGGATTAGCATTGAAGTTCAGTCGAGGGAAAATCGAGTTTGCAGGGAAGCGCAGCACCAAGAACCCTCCACCATTGTTGCTGTCCCCTTGGCGTGAGAATCGCCCTCAGCAGGGCTACTGAGAGAGAGGAAAGGAGAGGGAGATGGGTCGGCGGCGGGGTCAGGCAGAGGTTGCAGGAGCAAGGAGAGGGAGAGGCGTAGTTCTAGTTTCAACGCCATGCACAAAGGGGTGCATGGAGTTTCAGAGCCATGCACAAAAAGAGGTGCACAGCTGGGGAAAACAGTGTATATATCATGTGCACGGCGTTTCATACCCGTGTACATGAGATATACATGGAATATACACAAAATTTATCGGTACCTTCGTCATGTGCAAGTTTTTTTGAAAAAGATGGGTGTGCTCAGAAAAATCAGTCGTGTATTCACAATCACCCGACTTTACAATGGAAGACCCACCAACATGGGTCGTTTGGAGGCTAGTGGATGGCACATATGGATTACAATATTACAGATTGACTAAGGGAGCCCAAGGCAGTTTTAACAGCCAAAAGTCATTCCTTGGAGTGGAACCCATTGTGATTTGGGTCATATGCTAGACTCGGACCTGGACCCGGTTGACTTGACTGGAATCGGTCCTGGATCATTATCTATTTACTAATTGGGGTAAATGAGATAGGTAAAAACATGAATTCCTTTGGGGCCCACATGGATACATACCAATCATTGGAAATATATAGTTTGATGAAAGGGTTTAATTATAGATTAATTCTTGGACAAAAAAAAAAAAAAAAAAGGTTTATCTCAAATGAATCATTACAATCATTGATTCAAGGGCCTTAAAGTGTGTAATGGTTTCATAAAAATATTTTTTATGAAATGCAATTCAATTGTATAATTAGGGTGAGTGCCAATTCATAGGGTTTAGTGAGTGTGAGGCGCTTTAATTGATGATACATTGGTCCCATGAAATATTGAAATACCTTAGTAGCTCTCATATACGAAAAAAATGAAAATTCTTACAATAAAACTGGAGTCTGTACCGTCTTATCAAACAGTCAATCCTGGGATTGGACCAGTGGAATAGGATTTTGGGATACCCCATAAATTGGGAGGGCATTCAGTTTAAGGAGCTCAAATTTTCATTAAGTGGAACTATATACGCTCCTTCAACTTTGGATTTATCTGAGGCTGTTTGTTTTGCATATAATACTTTGGAACTTGTGATCAAATGAGCTCAATTGAAGGAGGTGAAGAGTGAAGTATATAAGGTGAAAATGTAGACCTTAGCTTTTCCTAGGTATTCAATTACAAGGGTAATGGCCGGGGTAATTTTTCATCTTTCCTCAATTCAGTTTTCATTAAAAGGGAGGTTACTCGATAATAATTTTTGGATCTCCTTTGGTTCTTTATTTTTAACCACTTACAGAAATATTATCTTGGATGTTCAATTACATGAAACAAATAGCTAGGTCAAAGTCAATGCTTTTCATAGGACCCAGAGTTGTACCAACGTGTGGCAATTAGAACACAACCTCGAAGTTGAAAGAATCAATCCAAACCCACGACAAGCAACAGGTCAGATAAGATTGTTTTGGTGGGTTGCTGCGCAATTTGCTGGGCTGGTCAGCCAGGCGGTTGGTAAGGGTGGGCTCGACCCAAATTCTGACTCATCGAGTAATTGGGGTGAAACCAAATCCAACCCAAAATAATCTGGTCTGACTGAACTTTTGGCTCCTTCTTGTCCATAAGAAGACCTTTCCATTTGGCCTACTCCCATTGATAGACATACATTTAAGCGGGGCCCATGAGCTGAATTCGTATGAGCAATATGCAGCTGGCTCTCAGGAGAACATTGCCATATGGTCCAAGTCCTTAGTGAATATGAGAGCCTAATTGTTCCATGTCACTTGGACCAAACTCCACTATAAATATATGCTAACCCGGACCGGACCTACTTGACCCAGCTGGAATTGGGCTTGGATCATTTATCCCTTTACTAAAAGTACATTATTAGATGCAATATCAGGTGTAATGTGTTATGTGTATTTTTGTTTGCACAATTTGGTATATGATGTATATTACTAATACTAGGTTCAGTTTACATGTATAAAGAAATGGAATCTATATCTAGGATGAAACCAAGTAATTTAGCCAATAAAAGAGGACACTCCCTAAAAAAATAGAAGACAATATTAGATAGGTATATGTAGAAACGTTTAATATTTGTATCTCATAAGAAAATCACATAAGAGAAAAAGTGTAGACCACTTGGATAGATGAATGATCCAGCTCATTGATTTAGTAGCCCACTTGTGACAGACCCAGCTTGAAAGATCTTAACCATCTGGTATCTGGCCAACTTCTTAGCAATTAAATCAACCCAATGAACTAGTGGCTCAATTGGAATTAACCAGGTTGAAAGATCCTTACTATCCAATTTTTTTATCCTTGCTATCCAATCTCATAGCTCAAGTTGTGATCGATACATAGTGGAGCCCACCATAGATCTTAGGACCAAAGAATAACAACGGTGGTTCTTGAACAGGGAGATAATCAAAGATTCTCTACAATCGTTCTCTCAATCAAAAGGCCAAGATCTGTGTATTACATGCATATATATATATATATATATAAATATTATAAGGAAAATATACAAGATAAGAGGAAGTCAGAACAGGGTCAAAATCGAGATCGAAATCAAGACGCAATCGAGAGGTCAAAGTCGAAATTAATGCAATTGAAATGAGCGTATATCATATATAATAATAGGCTGATTTAAGGTCCAATGATAGTTAATTAAAAGCTGGCTGTTGAAATTGAATCAAAAGTGTTTTGCTAATATCTAATAAGCATTCTCCTGTTCCATGCATGTATCTTCTTAAAAGAGGCCAATGACCACCACAAGGGGTGATTATCCAAAGTCCAAATAAGAGGTCATGACCAATTGGGGCTCTCAATCCAACCAGGGTTATTTGGTAACCCAAAAAAAATAAAAAATCTTGCTATGGAAACTTTTTCTTTATCTCAATGGACAAGTAAAGATAATTTTTTTTTTTATATAACAAATGCAGGATTTAAACCCCCTGCAGAGCATGAAAGATAGGACCAACATATATACACAAAAGAGATATGGTATATACTAGTCGATACTAACATTCACATCAATATACAAATAAGAGAAATCCCATCTGTTGAAAGCAAATCAATGTAGACTGACTACTCAAAAGAGCACCCGCTGGATTACAATGTCGCTGGTGGCAGACCCAAAACAGCAAGAGGAATTCCTATATCATGAACTGATGAGCGAGCAGGGGACTGTAGCATTTTACTCATTTCATCACCTGTAAAGGATTTGTCTTGATAGGCTGTCTCTGAATGGCTACACTCATTTAATGTAGCTCCCACCTCTAGATCATTGTCATTTTGTGTGGCCTGATCATTCTGTATGACAACATGATTACCTTCATTTATAGGATTTGCATTCATTTCAGTGTAAATTCTGTTACTATTTTCTTCAATGTTGTCGATTACTATTGCTCCATTGGATGAAGGGTCCCTAGCGGTTTGCCAGTGTCTGAATATGGTGACAACGATGAAGATGAGAACTACGAAGCCTGTAATGGATTCAGTAATCAGTAAGACACCACGGAAACATATGTGTGACAATCGCATGTCTCTGTATGGTATTTGAGTTGGGAAGGATTTGGTTCTTGGAGCCAAACCATTTCTTCTCTAGCTCATGTACCCTCTCTCCTTCAGTGAAGTTCAGCACGGCCCTCGAAACATCATGCACGATAGCACAACCTCTCTGAAACAACTGTAGAAATAAAAAAAAAGGAAAATGATCAAGCTTGAAGCATAAGCTTATTAACATCTCAATGTATTTATGAGCTGTCAGAATTGCTACACTATACATCTCAATCTCAATTAACTACAATTAAAGGTGATGCAATTGACAGTTTAGTAGAAACCTTGAAAGGTTCAAAAGGTTCAAAAAGTTAAGAGACAGTGATGGGGTTGATCGACTTATGACGTATAAATAAGAGACTGTTCTACACATACCTGTGTGAAGTTCAGCATAACTTCCTAAGAGAGACTTTTTGGAGCAGAATTTTAGAATAGTAGGGGAAGGAATTGTTCAATTACTTACTTACACAAGGCGACTTAAACATTTAGTTAAGGTATCCAAAATTGAGAAATGCAGTAGGAAAATACCCGCAGAAAGATTGAAGCATTAAGATATTTGCAAATCCATGGTCATGTAATTAGGGTTACTAAGACCATGATCCAGGTTTTCAAAGTAAAAAAACAGAATTTATTGGCACTTTCATAGCTTAAGCATTATATGTTCCCTTTCCTAAGAAAAAAAAAAATTATTTGTTTCCTTTTGAGTGTCGCTTTAACTAATTAATACGTAGTGAGTAGAGTGAGAGACATACAAAGCCAAAACCGCTAGGGTTGATAGTCGGTCCAACCATCATATATCGGTTAGCATACTTGGCGAGAAAGAGCTTTACATATGGAATCTCATCGATAATTGCAGAGACACCGATTCCTGTGACTTCCTCTTGATAGGGCTATTTCATATTCTTCTATTGAGGAGTTGGCCTTGAGCTTTTGTTCCTGGAAACCTATATGCTTTAACAGGTCATAGACAAATGATTCTTTCTGATACCCAACATAGTCCCCATTCCTTATTAGTTGCTCGATGCTCATAACTATGGTTGATCATTATTGGATGTTAGCATTGATGCAAGATTGGAGGCATAACTTGTCACAAACACAAACACCCAAATATCCAAAGGTTTACATCAATCTGGAATAGTTGCTTTTGAGTGTCTCCTCTGCAATCAGTAAGCTAGATCCATCAGGTTAACAAACAAAAGAAAAGAAAAAAAAGGAAAAATGTTCCTAGGAAGTAATAATGAATAAAGAGATGATTTGGCTACTTTACTTTGTGCAAAGACAAAGAGGAGAAGGAGAAAGAGAGGATTTTCCCGACTTGTCTTGAAATGTGCCTCTGAACTCTGGGTTATTTTCATGCTCAAAAATCCAACCAGAAATCCCCTTTTGACAAGAACAAGGGCTATTATAAGTAGCCATAATTTCAAAGTTAATGGCTTTAGAAACCACCAAAGACTCTTCGTGTGGCTGACCGCAACTGGTACAATCATGGAAACTCCTGACATCATGTAGGCAGTGTGAAGTCTCCATACACCGATCTTTTGGATGTGATTGTTATATCTCCACGATTTCCATCGTATCTCTGCCTTCATAACTCAAGATTAGATTGAAAACAAATAAAGAAAAAGTCCAATGCAAAGAATGAGAAGGACAAATAAACAGTTGAATAAAAATGAACTCACATTAACATGTAGTTGCTGAATGAGGTCATCGTAATATCCCATATCATTGGAGTGGCCATTTTCATATGGATAAAACTCGTATGAAACTCGATAAGGCAAACTATTCATCACCCTCTTTGAACACCTCTATAGAGTAGCCAGTCACAATTATTCCATTGCCTTTGGGATCATGATCCACTTTCACAAACTCATGGAATGTGTTTCTGGTGCGAACAAGCATTTCCTTAATTTCATATCGGTCTTCCCATTTTTGACATGTGACTTGGACTTCTTATGTTCAACAACCAAGCGCATAAAATCTTCAAAGCTTACCGAATCATTCACCTTGCTACACAATTCATAAATGAGTTCAGCAGTGTATTCTTCATCATCTTTGTGATTATGCGGAGAGAACTTACCAGAAACCTTATATGGAAATTGGCCACCAAGGAGAAACTAGTCATTATCAGGAGTTTGCCTCTTGATTTTTCATTCAACTTTAGGAACTTTGTGAACCACATCTTTAAGGGGGATCCTACCCTCAGTTTCTTGTAAGTCTTCTCTCTTGTAGCTTGGTTGCATATTCTCTATCATTGGCAGAATTTTCTCTATCACCACCTGGTGATGGTTATTCTTTTCCTTGCCTTCTTTTGAGATCCCCCATGGGCAATATTGGTACTGCTTATTTCGAAATGCACCTGGCTCGGTCATAACATCTTCAGTACTGGGTTGTAGCTTCTCAACATTCAACCTGAGGAATTCAAGCTCCTAGTGTAACTCATTGCAGTAGAGTAGTAGTCAGCAACATCAAGATTAAAATGAGTTCCAAACAGACTCTCACTGATCTTACATCTGCAACAAGTAAGGGAATGAAAAGAGAGAGACAGAGTGACAATTTGGACAGAGTTTGCTAAAGAGGAGAGTTGACAAAGTGAAAATAGAAAAATCAACCACATTTGAATGGTAGCCTGTAGCCATACCTTGATTGTATATGATTCTTTTATGACTTGAATATCCAGCCTGAAAACTTTTTTTTAAGAGCTTCATGATTCCCCAAGCAAGTAAGGTGAAATGATGGCAAACTTTCAACAATTTCCCAGGTGATCAGATTGATGTTGAAATCTCTATCGAATCACTTTCCTCCAATAAATTGATGCATTTGAGTCTGAATAATTCAATGTATCTGCTGTGGCTACTTGCAATGCCCAACAACTTGATTAAGTGCCTGCTCATAATAAATGTGTTGACCATGTTCCAGAGCTTCTTTTGGCCATTCTTGTTTTGCAAAAACTCATGGGAGATCAGATAAAGGTGATGTCATGTTCCTTTCATTGTTAGGGCCAGGATTGGAATGACTCTTTCGGAGTAGAGACATTTTTGTGCCACAAACAGAGAGTAAGGAAATCCAGTTGGCAACAAATGAAGATCTGTTGGGCTATGGCAATGGAGGGGAAAATTAACTTCATTTTTCACTGTAGGTTTGTGTCATGTAGTTTCGGATCCAATCAATCCCTTCCAGTAATCCTGCAAATGGAAAACTATGAAATACAAGTTTTGCTATCTATCTTTCATCTTTCATCATCTTAGCCCAGTCCAATTCTATTTGTAATCATTTTATGAGTTCTATATGAAATAAATAAGCTAAGCTGTCTAAAGAGGTACCTCTCCACAGATTGCGTGATAGGTACCCTTTTTAGCAAAAACGGTTTTCTTAAGCTACATTTTAATGAAAGTAAATCCGACGGTGAATTATTAAATTAAATAGTTTCCAATTATGGGAGTGCTAATTCAATTGGGATTTGGTGAGCGTGAGATCTAGGATTGGGATTGAAGAGATTGCACAGACTATGGAAAATCCACAATTTTATTTGGTGTGTAAACCGTTCAAGCAGATTAAGAGTATCACAAATTCCAAAAATGCTTGGTGGGTGCCTTCTCAGGTCATAATCTGCAGAAAATATCCCTTATGTTTGCAGATCCTTTTCCATAGAAATGAAATTAGAATCTGAGGAATAAGAATTTCATAATTCTTGCAACATCTTTTATGGATGAGCACAATTTGGACCCAATAGGCATAGAGATAAACTTGTATACATTTACTGTTACTCAAGGTAGAAATGCATTGATCACAAAAAAAGTTTTGCTGCCACAAGTATTAAAGTGAATCATTAGAGAAATGTTTTCTTAATTTTCATTATCCATTAAAAAGAAGTAACATTCTCTATGAAGTTGAAAATCCAGCAAATCACTTGCACTCGAAAGGGAAAAAGACCAGAAGGAAAAGGTGTTGTCTTGTTGGGCTGTCACTAAACTACCATGATCATGATCTGAAATTCAAGTGTGGCCTGATTCCTGAGAAAGTGTACAATGCTATTACTAAGAGTTCAAACTCTAGTTTCCTAATTACTGAGAAATCAGACATCGGCACTGAGATATTAAGAACCTTTGAATGCCTTTCTCTGCCTGATGGAATTGACCGACCTATTCTGACAAGGAGACTGTCTATTATCTTCCTTCTTGCCATCCACAGTACGAAAGCCATTGGTACTGTTAAACCAGCAAGGAAAAGGCAGTGCTTCTACTGCTGTGGGAGCTGAGGAGCTAAACTACCATGAATAATAACGGAATCATGTATGTATGGGCCTGTAATGCTGAAAAACAACGGTCAGGTGGTTAGAATTCTTCTTCTTTCAGTGGTTTCTTTCCTTCTTTTTTGGCAAAGATGTTGTGGAGGCCTGTGAAAACTGCATTATTCATGGTAATATATAGGAGATAAAAAGTTGAAGTGAAACTTCCTCAGAGTTTCCTGATCAGTTGTGTGTCCATTGACTTGCTGGCCCGCGGCTGGTTTATATTCCTTTAGACCGCTGGTTTGGATTACCTTTTTGATGTGTTCACTTTGTGTGAATACTTAAGGGCCTTAAACAAGGCATCCCTTTCTCTTTTTTCTTTTCTTTTCCAAGTCTAAATCTAAAAATTAGGCCCCTTATTACTCTGTCTCTATTGTTGGGTATCCTCCTCTAATCTAAGTGGTGCACCCCACAAAGGACGTGAGATTATTCTCCTCAAATGTGCAGGAGCAAGGAGAGGGAGAGGCGTAGTTCTAGTTTCAACGCCATGCACAAAGGGGTGCATGGAGTTTCAGAGCCATGCACAAAAAGAGGTGCACAGCTGGGGAAAACAGTGTATATATCATGTGCACGGCGTTTCATACCCGTGTACATGAGATATACATGGAATATACACAAAATTTATCGGTACCTTCGTCATGTGCAAGTTTTTTTGAAAAAGATGGGTGTGCTCAGAAAAATCAGTCGTGTATTCACAATCACCCGACTTTACAATGGAAGACCCACCAACATGGGTCGTTTGGAGGCTAGTGGATGGCACATATGGATTACAATATTACAGATTGACTAAGGGAGCCCAAGGCAGTTTTAACAGTCAAAGTCATTACTTGGACTGGAACCCATTGTAATTTGGGTCATATGCTAGACCAGGACCTGGACCCGGTTGCCTTGACTGGAATCAGTCCTGGATCATTTTATCCATTTACTAATTGGGGTAAATGAGACAGGTAAAAACATTAGCTCCTTTAGTACCCACATGGATACATGCCAATCATTGGAGATAGTGTGATGAAATGGTCTAATTATAGATTAATTCTTGGACAAAAAAAAAAAAAAAAAAAGGTTTTTCTCAACCGAATCGTTACAATTATTGATTTAAGGGCCTTAGAGTGTAATGGTTTCATAAGAATTATGAAATGCAATCCAAGTGTATAATTAGGGTGAGTGCCAATTCATAGGGTTTAGTGAGTGTGAGGCGCTTTAATTGATGATACATTGGTCCCATGAAATATTGAAATACCTTAGTAGCTCTCATATATGAAAAAAATGAAAATTCTTACAATAAAACTGGAGTCTGTACCGTCTTATCAAACAGTCAATCCTGGGATTGGACCAGTGGAATAGGATTTTGGGATACCCCATAAATTGGGAGGGCATTCAGTTTAAGGAGCTCAAATTTTCATTAAGTGGAACTATATACGCTCCTTCAACTTTGTATTTATCTGAGGCTCTTTGTTTTGCATATAACACTTTGGAACTTGTGATCAAATGAGCTCAATTGAAGGAGGTGAAGAGTGAAGTATATAAGGTGAAAATGTAGACCTTAGCTTTTCCTAGGTATTCAATTACAAGGGTAATGGCCGGGGTAATTTTTCATCTTTCCTCAATTCAGTTTTCATTAAAAGGGAGGTTACTCGATAATAATTTTTGGATCTCCTTTGGTTCTTTATTTTTAACCACTTACAGAAATATTATCTTGGATGTTCAATTACATGAAACAAATAGCTAGGTCAAAGTCAATGCTTTTCATAGGACCCAGAGTTGTACCAACGTGTGGCAATTAGAACACACAACCTCGAAGTTGAAAGAATCAATCCAAACCCACGACAAGCAACAGGTCAGATAAGATTGTTTTGGTGGGTTGCTGCGCAATTTGCTGGGCTGGTCAGCCAGGCGGTTGGTAAGGGTGGGCTCGACCCAAATTCTGACTCATCGAGTAATTGGGGTGAAACAAATCCAACCCAAAAATCTGGTCTGACCTAACCTTTTTTGGCTCCTTCTTGTCCATAAGAAGACGCTTTCCATTTGCCTAGATGCATATCAGGTGTATGTGTTATGTGTATTTTGTTTGCAACATTTTGGTATATGATGTATATTACTATATACTAGGTTTCAGTTTGACATGTATAAAAGAAATGGAAATCTATATCTAGGATGAAACCAAGTAATTTAGCAATAAAAGAGGACACTCCCTAAAAAATAGAAGACAATATTAGATAGGTATATTGTAGAAACGTTTAATATTTGTATCTCATAAAGAAAATCACATAAGAGAAAAGTGTAGACCACTTGGATAGATGAATGATCCCAGCTCATTGATTTAGTAGCCCACTTGTGACAGACCCCAGCTTGAAAAGATTCTTAACCATCTGGTATCTGGCTAACTTCTTAGCAATTAAATTAACCCAATGAACTAGTGGCTCAATTGGAATTAACCAGGTTGAAAGATCCTTACTATCCAATTTTTTTATCCTTGCTATCCAATCTCTCATAGCTCAAGTTTGTGATCGATCCATAGTGGAGCCCACCATAGATCTTAGGACCAAAGAATAACAATGGTGGTTCTAGAACACAGGGAGATAATCAAAGATTCTCTACAATCGTTCTCTCAATCAAAAGGCCAAGATCTGTGTATTACATGCATATATATATATATATATATATATATATATATTATAAGGAAAATATACAAGATAAGAGGAAGTCAGAACAGGGTCAAAAATCGAGATCGAAATCAAGACGCAATCAAGAGGTCAAAGTCGAAATTAATGCAATTGAAATGAGCGTATATGATATATAATAATAGGTTGATGCAAGGTCCAATGATAGTTAATTAAAAAGCTGGCTGTTGAAATTGAATCAAAAGTGTTTTGCTAATATCTAATAAGCATTCTCCTGTTCCATGCATGTATCTTCTTAAAAGAGGCCAATGACCACCACAAGGGGTGATTATCCAAAGTCCAAATAAGAGGTCATGACCAATTGGGGCTCTCAATCCAACCAGGGTTATTTGGTAACCCAAAAAAAATAAAAAATCTTGCTATGGAAACTTTTTCTTTATCTCAATGGACAAGTAAAGATAATTTTTTTTTTTATATAACAAATGCAGGATTTAAACCCCCTGCAGAGCATGAAAGATAGGACCAACATATATACACAAGAGATATGGTATATACTAGTCGATGCTAACATTCACATCAATATACAAATAAGAGAAATCCCATCTGTTGAAAGCAAATCAGTGTAGACTGACTACTCAAAAGAGCACCTGCTGGATTACAATGTCGCTTATGTCCGACCCAAAAAAGCAAGAGTAATTCCCATATCATCAACTGATGAGCAAGCAGGGGACTGTAGCATTTTACTCATTTCATCACCTGTAAAGGATTTGTCTTGATAGGCTGTCTCTGAATGGCTACACTCATTTAATGTAGCTCCCACCTGTAGATCATTGTCATTTTGTGTGGCCTGATCATTCTGTATGACAACATGATTACCTTCATTTATAGGATATCCATTCATTTCAGCGTAAAATCTGTTACTATATTCTTCAATGTTGTTGACTACTATTGCTCCATTGGATGAAGGGTCCCTAGCAGTTTGCCAGTGTCTGAATATGTTGACAACGATGAAGATGAGAACTACGAAGCCTGTAATGGATTCAGTAATCAGTAAGACACCACGGAAACCATATGTTGACAATTGCATGTCTCTGTATGGTATTTGAGTTGGGGAAGGATTTGGTTCTTGGGAGCCAAACCATTTCTTCTCTAGCTCATGTACCCTCTCTCCTTCAGTGAAGTTCAGCACGGCCCTCGAAAACATCATGCACGATAGCACAACCTCTCTGAAACAACTGTAGAAATAAAAAAAAAAGGAAAATGATCAAGCTTGAAGCATAAGCTTATTAACATCTCAATGTATTTATGAGCTGTCAGAATTGCTACACTATACATCTCAATCTCAATTAACTACAATTAAAGGTGATGCAATTGACAGTTTAGTAGAAACCTTGAAAGGTTCAAAAAGGTTCAAAAAGTTAAGAGACAGTGATGGGGTTGATCGACTTATGACGTATAAATAAGAGACTGTTCTACACATACTAACTGTGTGAAGTTCAGCATAACTTCCTAAGAGAGACTTTTTTGGAGCAGAATTTTAGAATAGTAGGGAAGGAATTGTTCAATTACTTCTTACACAAGGCGACTTTAAACATTTAGTTAAGGTATCCAAATTGAGAAGTGCCGTAGAAAATACCCGCAGAAAGATTGAAGCATTAAGATATTTGCAAATCCATGGTCATGTAATTAGGGTTACTAGTCCATGATTCCAGGTTTTCAAAGTAAAAAACCAGAATTTATTGGCACTTTCATAGCTTAAGCATTATATGTTCCCTTTCCTAAGAAAAAAAAAACATTATTTGTTTCCTTTTGAGTGTTGCTTTAACTAATTAATATGTAGTGAGTAGAGTGAGAGACATACAAATCCAAATCCGCTAGGGTTGATAGTCAGTCCAACCATCATGTATTGGTTAGCATACTTGGCGAGAAAGAGCTTTACATATGGAATCTCATCGATAATTGCAGAGACACCATTCCTGTGACTTCCTCTTGATAGGGCTATTTCATATTCTTCTATTGAGGAGTAGGCCTTGAGCTTTTGTTCCTGGAAACCTATATGCTTTAACAGGTCATACACAAATGATCCCTTCTGATACCCAACATAGTCCCCATTCCTTATTAGTTGCTCGATGCTCGTAACTATTGGTTGATCATTATTGGATGTTAGCATTGATTGCAAGATGGAGGCATAACTTGTCACAAACACAAACACTCCAAATATCCAAAGGTTTACAATCAATCTGGAATAGTTGCTTTTGAGTGTCTCCTCTGCAATCAGTAAGCTAGATCCATCAGGTTAAAAAACAAAAGAAAAAGAAAAAAAAAGGAAAATGTTCCTAGGAAGTAATAATGAATAAAGAGATGATTTGGCTACGTTACTTTGTGCAAAGACAAAGATGGAGAAGGAGAAAGAGAGGATTTTCCCGACTTGTTCTTGAAATGTGCCTCTGAACTCTGGGTTATTTTCATGCTCAAAAATCCAAACCAGAATCCCTTTTGACAAGAACAGGGCTATTATAAGTAGCCATAATTTCAAAGTTAATGGCTTTAGAAACCACCAAAGACTCTTCGTGTGGCTGACCGCAACTGGTACAATCATGGAAACTCCTGACATCATGTATGGCAGTGTGAAGTCTCCATACACCGATCTTTTGGATGTGATTGTTATATCTCCCACGATTCCATCGTATCTCTGCCTTCATAACTCAAGATTAGAGTGAAAACAAATAAAGAAAAAGTCCAATGCAAAGAATGAGAAGGACAAATAAACAGTAGAATAAAAATGAACTCACATTAACATGTAGTTGCTGCTGAATGAGGTCATCGTAATATCCCATATCATTGGAGTGGCCATTTTCATATGGATAAAACTCGTATGAAACTCGATAAGGCAAACTATTCATCACCTCTTTGAACACCTCTATAGAGTAGCCAGTCACAATTATTCCATTGCCTTTGGGATCATGATCCACTTTCACAACTCATGGAATGTGTTTTTGGTGGGAACAAGCATCCTTAATTTCATATCGGTCTTCCCATTTTTGACATGTGACTTGGACCTCTTACGTTCACCAACCATGCGCATAAAATCTTCAAAGCTTACCGAATCATTCACTTTGCTATACAATTCATAAATGAGTTCAGCAGTGTATTCTTCATCATCTTTGTGATTTTTATGTGGAGAGAACTTACCAGAAACCTTATATGGGAAATTGGCCACCAAGGAGAAACTAGTCATTATCCAGAGTTTGCCTCTTGATTTTTCATTCAACTTTAGGAACTTGTGAACCACATCTTTAAGGGGGATCCTAACCCTCAGTTTCTTGTAAGTCTTCTCTCTTGTAGCTTTGGTTGCATATTCTCTATCATTGGCAGAATTTTCTCTATCACCACCTGGTGATGGGTTATTCTTTTCCTTGCCTTCTTTTGAGATCCACCCATGGGCAATATTGGTACTGCTATTTCGAAATGCACCTGGCTCGGTCATAACATCTTCAGTACTGGTTGTAGCTTCTCAACATTCAACATGGAATTCAAGCTCCTAGTGTAACTCATTGCCAGTAGAGTAGTAGTCAGCAACATCAAGATTAAAATGAGTTCCAAACAGACTCTCACTGATCTTACATCTGCAACAAGTAAGGGAATGAAAAGAGAGAGACAGAGTGACAATTTGGACAGAGTTTGCTAAAGAGGAGAGTTGACAAAGTGAAATAGAAAATCAACCACATTTGATGGGTAGCCTGTAGCCATACCTTGATTGTATATGATTCTTTTATGACTTGATATCCAGCTGAAAACTTTTTTTAAGAGCTTCATGATTCCCAAGCAAGTAAGGTGAATGATGGCAAACTTCAACAATTCCCAGGTGATCAGATTGATGTTGATCTCTATCGAATCACTTTCCTCAATAAATTGATGCATTGAGTCTGAATAATTCAATGTATCTGCTGTGGCTACTGCATGCCCAACAACTTGATTAAGTGCCTGCTCATAATAAATGTGTTGACCATGTTCCAGAGCTTCTTTTTGGCCATTCTTGTTTGCAAAATACTCATGGGAGATCAGATAAGGTGATGTCATGTTCCTTTCATTGTTAGGGCCAGGAGTTGGAATGACTCTTTCGGAGTAGACATTTTGTGCCACAAACAGAGAGTAAGGAAATCCAGTTGGCAACAAAGAAGATCTGTTGGCTATGGCAATGAGGGGAAAATTAACTTCATTTTCACTGTAGGTTGTGTCATGTAGTTCGGATCCAATCATCCCTTCCAGTAATCCTGCAAATGGAAAACTATGAAATACAAGTTTTGCTATCTATCTACATCTTCATCATCTTAGCCATGTCCAATTTATTTGTAATCATCTTTTATGAGTTCTACTATGAAATTCAATAATAAGCTAAGCTGTCTAAGAGGTACCTCTCACAGATTTGCGTGATAGGTACCCTTTTTAGCAAAACGGTTTCTTAAGCTACATTTTTATGAAATGTAATCCGACGGTGATTATTAATTGAATTAGTTTCAAATTAGTGGGAGTGCTAATTCATTGGGATTGGTGAGCGTGAGAGCTAGGATTGGGATTGAGAGATTGCAGACTATGGAATCCACAATTTTTATTTGGTGTGTAACCGTTCAAGCAGAGAAGAGTGTGCACAGATCCTCAAAAAATGCTGGTGGGTGCTTTTTCAGGTCATATCTGCAGAAAATATCCCTTATGTTTGCAGATCCTTTTCCATAGGAAATGAAATTAGAATCTGAGGAATAAGAATTTCATAATTTCTTGTCAACATCTTTTATGGTTGAGCACATTTGGACCCAATGGATAGAGATTGTTACATACTGTTACTCAAGGTAGAAATGCATTGATCACAAAAAAGTTTTGCTGCCACCAAGTATTTGAAAGTGAAATCATAGAGAAATGTTTTCTTAATTTTCATTTTCCATAAAAAGAAGTAACATCTCTATGAAGTTGAAATCCAGCAAAATCATTGCACTCGAAAGGGGGGAAAAAAGACCAGAAGGAAAAGGTGTTGTCTTGTTGGGCTGTAACTAAAACTACCATGATCATGGAATCTGAAATTCAGGTGTGGCCTGAATTCCTGAGACTTTGTACAATGCTATTACTAAGGTCAACTCTAGTTTCCTAATACTGAGAAATCAGACATCGGCACTGAGATTTAGAACCTTGAATGCCTTTCTCTGCAGGTTGATGAATTGACCGTACCTGATGCTCTTTGCATGAAGCGACAAGGAGACTGTCTATTATCTTTCCCTCTATGCCATCCACAGTACTTGAAGCCATTGGTACTGTTAACTAGCAACCCATGGGCAGTGCTTTCTACTGCTGTTGAGAGCAGGGAGCAAAGCACCAGCAATAATAACGGAGTCATGTATGTATTGGTGTAATGCCTGAAACAACGGTCAGGTGGAAGAATTCTTCTTTCAGTGTTTCTTTCCTTCTTTTTTGGCAAAGATGTGTGAGGCTGTGAACTGCATTATTCATGGTATATATAGAGATAAAAAGTTGAAGTGAAACTTCCTCAGAGTTTCCTGTTCAGTTGTTTCCATTGACTTGCTGGCCGGGGCTGGTTTATTCCTTTAGATGCTGGTTGATTACTTTTTGATGTTTCACTTTGTGTGAATACTTAAGGCCTAAACAAGGATCCTTTTTTTTTTTTTTTTTTTTCTTTTTCCAAGTTCTTATCTAAAATTAGGCCCTTTATTACTCTGTCTCTATTGTTGGTATCCATCTAAATCTAAGTGTGCACCCCACAAGGAGTGAGATTATTTCTCCTCATATGAACAAACTTTTGGGTGAAAAATATTACAGTATATATATATATATATATATATACTGGTGTTTTTTATGTTTCTTTTCTATTTTATCTTCATCTTAAAAATCCTAGGAGCATGTATTTGAGAGAATTATCCTCCACATTTTTCAATGGTTGTTTCATTTTTCATAGAATTAAAACTTAAAAGACTTTTAACACTTTTGCTGCTCTAATTTCCAGCATGTGGTGTGATACAACATTAATCACAATGTAGTGTGTTTCTAACAGTTTTGCAACATAAACAAAACTGGGTTTCTGTTTCTTGAGATCTAAATCCCTTTTTGTAAAAACCCAAAAACAAAATATTGAAAGGCTAGAAAATAATTCTACCCCATAGCCGAGTTGTACTGTAGCTACAATGCCCAGATACAGTGTGGAGACATCATTGACACGGTAGGGATACGGATTTTGCGCAAAAAAAGTAAAGTATCCAATACTATATGACACGACATGTTGTCCATTTTGAAGTATCCATACATCATAGAGTTTTGGCCATGACGGGTTTTCATTTTTTGTATTTTATGTTGGTATTTTGTTTACATCTAAAACACCTTAAAAGCAATAAAAAAAATATTGAGATGGGCAAGAGAAAAAAAGAAAAAGCTTTCGGCTTTGACGTGTTCTATAATCATGGCCCAAATACTTTGCACTATCATCACTTCCCAATCACTTCCCAACCGTGTTTTAGAAAGAAACTCACATGGCAATAACACACCAGATGCGTTGAAAAGAGCACCAGGGCCCACCATTGCCATCTTGTCCAATCTATAAGATTCCCAGAGTATGTAATCAGGGGAAGAAATTTGGTGCAAACGCGGTCCAGTTTCTCACATAATGTGAACAGCAGCAGCACTTTACAAGGGAAATTCTACTTGTAACCCCCACTTTTGATGAGCCTACCCATATTTTTTTAAATACCCAAAATACTCTCATCTTCTCTCTCTCCTTTCCTGTTCCCTACTCTAGCCATCTCTGTCCAACCCCGTCGCCGCCGATCCCTCTCCCTCTCTCTATCTCTCTCGCCCACCGCCAGTAGCCCCCGTCCCTCTCCCCCCTCCCCACTTTCTCTTTTCCTCTCTCCCCTTCGCCTGCCACCGGCCCCTGCCCAAAATCCCTCAGGAGGTGCCGGTGGGGCGTGCCACGATATATGTGCCGGAACTCCCATTTTGTCCTTCTGCACCGACGGATTAGCATTGAAGTTCAGTCAAGGGAAAATCGAGTTTGCAAGGAAGCGCGGCACCAAGAACCCTCCACCATTGTTGTTGTCCCCTTGGCGTGAGAATCACCCTCAGCAGGGCTACTGAGAGAGAGGAAAGGAGAGGGAGATGGGTCGGCGGCGGGGTCAGGCAGAGGTTGCAGGAGCAAGGAGAGGGAGAGGCATAGTTCCAGTTTCAACGCCGTGCACAAAGGGGTGCATGGAGTTTTAGAGCCATGCACAAAAAGAGGTGCACAGCTGGGGAAAACCGTGCATATATCATGTGCACGCGTTTCATACCCGTGTACATGAGATATGCATGGAATATACACAAAATTTATGGGTACTTTCGTCATGTGCAAGTCTTTTTGAAAAAGATGGGTGTGCTCAGAAAAATCGGTCGTGTATTCACAATCACCCGACTTTACAATGGAAGACCCACCAACATGGGTCGTTTGGAGGCTAGTGGATGGCACATATGGATTACAATATTACAGATTGACTAAGGGAGCCCAAGGCAGTTTTAACAGTCAAAGTCATTACTTGGACTGGAACCCATTGTGATTTGGGTCATATGCTAGACCAGGAGCTGGACCCGGTTGACTTGACTGGAATCAGTCCTGGATCATTTTAACAATTTACTAATTGGGGTAAATGAGACTGGTAAAAACATTAGCTCCTTTAGTACCCACATGGATAGATGCCAATCATTGGAGATAGTGTGATGAAATGGTCTAATTATAGATTAATTCTTGGACAAAAAAAAAAAAAAAAGGTTTTTCTCAACCTAATCGTTACAATTATTGATTTAAGGGCCTTAGAGTGTAATGGTTTCATAAGAATTATGAAATGCAATCCAAGTGTATAATTAGGGTGAGTGCCAATTCATAGGGTTTAGTGAGTGTGAGGCGCTTTAATTGATGATACATTGGTCCCATGAAATATTGAAATACCTTAGTAGCTCTCATATACGAAAAAAATGAAAATTCTTACAATAAAACTGGAGTCTGTACCATCTTATCAAATAGTCAATCCTGGAATTGGACCAGTGGAATAGGATTTTGGGATAACCCATAAATTGGGAGGGCATTCATTTTAAGCAGTTCAAATTTTCATTAAGTGGAACTATATACGCTCCTTCAACTTTGGATTTATCTGAGGCTGTTTGTTTTGCATATAATACTTTGGAACTTGTGAACAAATGAGCTCAATTGAAGGAGGTGAAGAGTAAAGTACATAAGGTGAAAATGTAGACCTTAGCTTTTCTAGGTATTCAATTACAAGGGTAATGGCCGGGGTAATTTTTCATCTTTCCTCAATTTAGTTTTCATTAAAAGGGAGGTTACTCGATAATAATTTTTGGATCTCCTTTGGTTCTTTATTTTTAACCACTTACAGAAATATTATCTTGGATGTTCAATTACACGAAACAAATAGCTAGGTCAAAGTCAATGCTTTTCATAGGACCCAGAGTTGTACCAACGTGTGGCAATTAAAACACAACCTCGAAGTTGAAAGAATCAATCCAAACCCACGACAAGCAACAGGTCAGATGAGATTGTTTTGGTGGGTTGCTGCGCAATTTGCTGGGCTGGTCAGCCAGGCGGTTGGTAAGGGTGGGCTCGACCCAAATTCTGACTCATCGAGTAATTGGGGTGAAACCAAATCCAACCCAAAAAAATCTGGTCTGACTGAACTTTTGGCTCCTTCTTGTCCATAAGAAGACCTTTCCATTTGGCCTCCTCCCATTGATAGACGTACATTTAAGCGGGGCCCATGAGCTGAATTCGTATGAGCAATATGCAGCTGGCTCTCAGGAGAACATTGCCATATGGTCCAAGTCCTTAGTTATAATGAGAGCCTAATTGTTCCATGTCACTTGGACCAAACTCCACTATAAATATATGCTAACCCGGACCGGACCTACTTGACCCAGCTGGAATTGGGCTTGGATCATTTATCCCTTTACTAAAAGTACATTTTTAGATGCAATATCAGGTGTAATGTGTTATGTGTATTTTGTGTGCACAATTTGGTATATAATGTATATTACTAATACTAGGTTCAGTTTACATGTATAAAGGAAATGGAATCTAAATCTAGGATGAAACCAAGTAATTTAGCCAATAAAAGAGGACACTCCCTAAAAAATAGAAGACAATATTAGATAGGTATATGTAGAAACGTTTTAATATTTGTATCTCATAAGAAAATCACATAAGAGAAAAGTGTAGACCACTTGGATAGATGAATGATCCAGCTCATTGATTTAGTGGCCCACTTGTGATAGACCCCAGCTTGAAAGATCTTAACCATCTGGTATCTGGCCAACTTCTTAGCAATCAATTCAACCCAATGAACTAGTGGCTCAATTGGAATTAACCAGGTTGAAAGATCCTTACTATCCAATTTTTTATCCTTGCTATCCAATCTCATAGCTCAAGTTGTGATCGATACATAGTGGAGCCCACCAGATCTTAGGACCAAAGAATAACAACGGTGGTTCTTGAACAGGGAGATAATCAAAGATTCTCTACAATCGTTCTCTCAATCAAAAGGCCAAGATCTGTGTATTACATGCATATATATATATATATATATATAAAAATATTATAAGGAAAATATACAAGATAAGAGGAAGTCAGAACAGGGTCAAAATCGAGATCGAAATCAAGACGCAATCGAGAGGTCAAAGTCGAAATTAATGCAATTGAAATGAGCGTATGTGACATATAATAATAGGTTGATTTAAGGTCCAATGATAGTTAATCAAAAGCTGGCTGTTGAAATTGAATCAAAAGTGTTTTGCTAATATCTAATAAGCATTCTCCTGTTCCATGCATGTATCTGCTTAAAAGAGGCCAATGACCACCACAAGGGGTGATTATCCAAAGTCCAAATAAGAGGTCATGATCAATTGGGGCTCTCAATCCAACCAGGGTTATTTGGTGACCCAAAAAAAATAAAAAATCTTGCTATGGAAACTTTTTCTTTATCTCAATGGACAAGTAAAGGTAATCTCTTTTATTTAACAAATGCAGGATTTAAACCCCCTGCAGAGCATGAAAGATAGGACCAACATATATACACAAAAGAGATATGGTATATACTAGTCGATGCTAACATTCACATCAATACACAAATAAGAGAAATCCCATCTGTTGAAAGCAAATCAATGTAGACTGACTACTCAAAAGATCACCCGCTGGATTACAATGTCGCTTATGTCCGACCCAAAAAAGCAAGAGTAATTCCCATATCATCAACTGATGAGCGAGCAGGGGACTGTAGCATTTTACTCATTTCATCACCTGTAAAGGATTTGTCTTGATAGGCTGTCTCTGAATGGCTACACTCATTTAATGTAGCTCCCACCTGTAGATCATTGTCATTTTGTGTGGCCTGATCTCTCTGTATGACAACAACACGATTACCTTCATTTATAGGATTTCCATTCATTTCAGCATAAAATCTGTTACTATATTCTTCAATGTTGTCGACTACTATTGCTCCATTGGATGAAGGGTCCCTAGCAGTTTGCCAGTGTCTGAATATGTTGACAACGATGAAGATGAGAACTACGAAGCCTGTAATGGATTCAGTAATCAGTAAGACACCACGGAAACCATATGTTGACAATCGCATGTCTCTGTATGGTATTTGAGTTGGGGAAGGATTTGGTTCTTGGGAGCCAAACCATTTCTTCTCTAGCTCATGTACCCTCTCTCCTTCAGTGAAGTTCAGCACGGCCCTCGAAACATCATGCACGATAGCAGAACCTCTCTGAAACAACTGTAGAAATAAAAAAAAATGGAAAATGATCAAGCTTGAAGCATAAGCTTATTAACATCTCAATGTATTTATGAGCTGTCAGAATTGCTAGACTATACATCTCAATCTCAATTAACTACAATTAAAGGTGATGCAATTGACAGTTTAGTAGAAACCTTGAAAGGTTCAAAAGGTTCAAAAAGTTAAGAGACAGTGATGGGGTTGATCGACTTATGACATATAAATAAGAGACTGTTCTACGCATACTAACTGTGTGAAGTTCAGCATAACTTCCTAAGAGAGACTTTTTTGGAGCAGAATTTTAGAGTAGTAGGGAAGGAATTGTTCAATTACTACTTACACAAGGCGACTTTAAACATTTAGGTAAGGTATCCAAATTGAGAATTGCAGTAGAAAATACCCGCAGAAAGATTGAAGCATTAAGATATTTGCAAATCCATGGTCATGTAATTAGGGTTGCTAGACCATGATTCCAGGTTTTCAAAGTAAAAAAACAGAATTTATTGGCACTTTCATAGCTTAAGCATTATATGTTCCCTTTCCTAAGAAAAAAAAAACATTATTTGTTTCCTTTTGAGTGTCGCTTTAACTAATTAATATGTAGTGAGTAGAGTGAGAGACATACAAAGCCAAAACCGCTAGGGTTGATAGTCGGTCCAACCATCATATATCGGTTAGCATACTTGGGGAGAAAGAGCTTTACATATGGAATCTCATCGATAATTGCGGAGACACCATTCCTTTGACTTCCTCTTGATAGGGCTATTTCATATTCTTCTATTGAGGAGTAGGCCTTGAGCTTTTGTTCCTGGAAACCCATATGCTTTAACAGGTCATAGACAAATGATTCTTTCTGATACCCAACATAGTCCCCATTCCTTATTAGTTGCTCGATGCTCGTAACTATTGGTTGATCATTATTGGATGTTAGCATTGATTGCAAGATGGAGGCATAACTTGTCACAAACACAAACACCCCAAATATCCAAAGGTTTACAATCAATCTGGAATAGTTGCTTTTGAGTGTCTCCTCTGCAATCAGTAAGCTAGATCCATCAGGTTAACAAAAGAAAAAGAAAAAAAAAAAAAAGGAAAATGTTCCTAGGAAGTAATAATGAATAAAGAGATGATTTGGCTACTTTACTTTGTGCAAAGACAAAGATGGAGAAGGAGAAAGAGAGGATTTTCCCGACTTGTTCTTGAAATGTGCCTCTGAACTCTGGGTTATTTTCATGCTCAAAAATCCAAACCAGAATCCCTTTTGACAAGAACAGGGCTATTATAAGTAGCCATAATTTCAAAGTTAATGGCTTTAGAAACCACCAAAGACTCTTCGTGTGGCTGACCGCAACTGGTACAATCATGGAAACTCCTGACATCATGTATGGCAGTGTGAAGTCTCCATACACCGATCTTTTGGATGTGATTGTTATATCTCCCACGATTCCATCGTATCTCTGCCTTCATAACTCAAGATTAGATTGAAAACAAATAAAGAAAAAGTCCAATGCAAAGAATGAGAAGGACAAATAAACAGTTGAATAAAAATGAACTCACATTAACATGTAGTTGCTGAATGAGGTCATCGTAATATCCCATATCATTGGAGTGGCCATTTTCATATGGATAAAACTCGTATGAAACTTGATAAGGCAAACTATTCATCACCTCTTTGAACACCTCTATAGAGTAGCCAGTCACAATTATTCCATTGCCTTTGGGATCATGATCCACTTTCACAAACTCATGGAATGTGTTTCTGGTGCGAACAAGCATTTTTAATTTCACATCGGTCTTCCCATTTTTGACATGTGACTCGGACTTCTTATGTTCAACAACCAAGCGCATAAAATCTTCAAAGCTTACCGAATCATTCACCTTGCTACACAATTCATAAACGAGTTCACCAGTGTATTCTTCATAATTATGCGGAGAGAACTTACCAGAAACCTTATATGGGAAATTGGCCACCAAGGAGAAACTAATCATTATCAGGAGCTTGCCTCTTGATTTTTTATTCAACTTAAGGAACTTGTGAACCACATCTTTAAAGGGGATCCTAACCCTCAGTTTCTTGTAAGTCTTCTCTCTTGTAGCTTTGGTTGCATATTCTCTATCATTGGCAGAATTTTCTCTATCACCACCTGGTGATGGATTATTCTTTTCCTTGCATTCTTTTGAGATCCACCCATGGGCAATATTGGTACTGCTATTTCGAAATGCACCTGGCTCGGTCATAACATCTTCAGTACTGGGTTGTAGCTTCTCAACTTTCAACCTGGAATTCAAGCTCCTAGTGTAACTCATTACCAGTAGAGTAGCAGTCAGCAACATCAAGAATAAAATGAGTTCCGAACAGACTCTCACTGATCTTACATCTGCAACAAGTAAGGGAATGAAAAGAGAGAGACAGAGTGACAATTTGGACAGAGTTTGCTAAAGAGGAGAGTTGACAAAGTGAAATAGAAAATCAACCACATTTGATGGGTAGCCTGTAGCCATACCTTGATTGTATATGATTCTTTTATGACTTGATATCCAGCTGAAAACTTTTTTTAAGAGCTTCATGATTCCCAAGCAAGTAAGGTGAATGATGGCAAACTTCAACAATTCCCAGGTGATCAGATTGATGTTGATCTCTATCGAATCACTTTCCTCAATAAATTGATGCATTGAGTCTGAATAATTCAATGTATCTGCAGTGGCTATTGCATGCCCAACAACTTGATCAAGTGCCTGCTCATAATAAATGTGTTGACCATGTTCCAGAGCTTCTTTTTGGCCATTCTTGTTTGCAAAATACTCATGGGAGATCAGATAAGGTGATGTCATGTTCCTTTCATTGTTAGGGCCAGGAGTTGGAATGACTCTTTTGGAGTAGACATTTTGTGCCACAAACACAGAGTAAGGAAATCCAGTTGGCAACAATGAAGATCTGTTGGCTATGGCAATGAGGGGAAAATTAACTTCATTTTCACCGTAGGTTGTGTCATGTAGTTCGGATCCAATCATCCCTTCCAGTAATCCTGCAAATGGAAAACTATGAAATACAAGTTTTGCCATCTATCTTCATCTTCATCATCTTAGCCATGTCCAATCTATTTGTAATAATTCAATAAAAAGCTAAGTTGTCTAAGAG
This sequence comes from Camphora micrantha, assembly GCA_003546025.1. NCBI lineage: Eukaryota > Viridiplantae > Streptophyta > Magnoliopsida > Laurales > Lauraceae > Camphora > Camphora micrantha. Next base: position 42,478,287 of record QPKB01000008.1, on the reverse strand, counting down.
GTACCTCTCACAGATTTGTGTGATAGGTACCCTTTTTAGCAAAACGGTTTCTTAAGCTACATTTTAATGAAATGTAATCCGACGGTGATTATTAATTAAATTAGTGCCAAATTAGTGTGAGTGCTAAGTCATTGGGATCAGTGAGCATGAGATCTAGGGTTGGGATTGAGAGATTACAGACTATGGAATCCACAATTTTTATTTGGTGTGTAACCGTTCAAGCAGATAAGAGTATGCACAAATTCTCAAAAAATGCTGGTGGGTGCTTTCTCAGGTCATATCTGCAGAAAATATCCCTTATGTTTGCAGATCCTTTTCCATAGGAAATGAATTGGTTTCTGAGGAATAACAATTTCATAATTTCTTGTCGACATCTTTTATGGTTGAGCACATTTGGACCCAATGGATAGAGATTGTTACATACTGTTACTCAAGGTAGAAATGCATTGATCACAAAAAAGTTTTGCTGCAACCAAGTATTTGAAAGTGAAATCATAGAGAAATGTTTTCTTAATTTTCATTTTCCATAAAAAGAAGTAACATCTCTATGAAGTTGAAATTCTGCAAAATCATTGCACTCGAAAGGGGGAAAAAAGACCAGAAGGAAAAGGTGTTGTCTTGTTGGGCTGTAACTAAAACTACCATGATCATGGAATCTGAAATTCAGGTGTGGCCTGAATTCCTGAAACAACGGCCAGGTGGTAGAATTCTTCTTTCAGTGTTTCTTTCCTTCTTTTTTGGCAAAGATGTGTGAGGCTGTGAACTGCATTATTCATGGTATATATAGAGATAAAAAGTTGGAGTGAAACTTCCTCAGAGTTTCCTGATCAGTTGTTTCCATTGACTTGCTGGCCGCGGCTGGTTTATTCCTTTAGACGCTGGTTGATTACTTTTTGATGTTTCACTTTGTGTGAATACTTAAGGCCTAAACAAGGTTCCTTTTCTCTTTTTTTCTTTCTTTTTCCAAGTTCTTATCTAAAATTAGGCCCTTTATTACTCTGTCTCTATTGTTGGTATCCATCTGAATCTAAGTGTGCACCCCACAAGGAGTGAGATTATTTCTCCTCATATGAACAAACTTTTGGGTGAAAAATATTACTGTATATATATATATATATATATATATATATATACTGGTGTTTTTTATGTTTCTTTTCTATTTTATCTTCATCTTAAAAATCCTAGGAGCATGTATTTGAGTGAATTATCCTCCACATGTTTCAATGGTTGTTTCATTTTTCATAGAATTAAAACTTAAAAGACTTCTAAAACTTTTGCTGCTCTAATTTCCAGCTTGTGGTGTGATCCAACAGTTTTCACAATGTAGTGTGTTTCTAACAGTTTTGCAACATAAAAAAAACTGGGTTTCTGTTTCTTGAGATCTAAATCCCTTTTTGTAAAAACCCAAAAATAAAATATTGAAAGGCTAGAAAATAATTCTACCCCATAGCCGAGTTGTACTGTAGCTACAATGCCCAGATACAGCGTGGAGACACCATTGACACGGTAGGGATACGGATTTTGCGCAAAAAAAGTAAAGTATCCAATACTATATGACACGACATGTTGTCCATTTTGAAGTATCTATACATCATAGAGTTTCGGCCATGATGGGTTTTCATTTTTTCTATTTTATATTGGTATTTTGTTTACATCTAAAACACCTTAAAAGCAATAAAAAAATATTGAGATGGGCAAGAGAAAAAAAGAAAAAGCTTTAGGCTTTGCGTGTTCTATAATCATGGCCCACATACTTTGCACCATCATCACTTCCCAACCGTGTTTTAGAAAGAAACTCACATGGCAATAACACACCAGATGCACAGAAAAGAGCACCAGGGCCCACCATTGCCATCTTGTCCAATCTATAAGATTCCCAGAGTATGTAATCAGGGGAAGAAATTTGGTGCAAACGCGGTCCAGTTTCTCACATAATGTGAACAGCAGCAGCACTTTACAAGGGAAATTCTACTTGCACCCCCCACTTTTGATGGGGCCACCCACATTTTTTTAAATACCCAAAATACCCTCATTTTCTCTACTCTTCTCTCCTCTCCCTCTCTCCTTTCCTGTTCCCTACTCCAGCCACCTCTGTCCAACGGTCCAACCCCGTCGCCGCCGATCCCTCTCCCTCTTTCTATATCTCTCGCCCACCGCCAGTAGCCACCGTCCCTCTCCCCCCTTTCTCTTTTCTTCTCTCCCCCTCCACCGGCCCCTGCCCAAAATCCCTCAGGAGGTGGAAGTGCGGTGTACCGCGATAGATGTGCTGGAACTCCCATTTTGTCCTTCTACACCGGCAGATTTGCATTGAAGTTCAGTCGAGGGAAAATCGAGTCTGCACGGAAGCGCGGCACCAAGAACCCTCCACCATTGTTGGTGTTCCTTTGCGTGAGAATCGCCCTCAGCAGGGCTACTGAGAGAGAGGGAAGGAGAGGGAGATGGGTTAGCGACGGGGTCAGGCAGAGGTTGCAGGAGCAAGGAGAGGGAGATGTGTAGTTCCAGTTTCAACGCCGCTCACAAAGGGGTGCATGGAGTTTCATAGCCGCGCACAGAAAGAGGTGCACGGCTGGGGAAAACTGTGCATATATCATGTGCACAGCGTTTCATACCCATGCACATGAGATTTGCATGGAATATGTACGAAATTTATGGGTACTTTCGTCAATTTGCAAGTTTTCTTTAACAAAGGTGGGTGTGCTCAAAAATATTGGTGGTGTATTCAGAATCACCCCACTTTACAATGGAAGACCCACCGACATGGGTCGTTTGGAGGCTAGTGGATGGCTCATATGGATTACTATATTACAGATTGACGAATGGAGCCCAAGGCAGTTTTAACAGTCAAAGTCATTACTTGGACTGGAACCCATTGTGATTTGGGTCTTATGCTAGACCAGGACCTGGACCCGGTTGACTTGACTGGAATCAGTCCTGGATCATTTTATCCATTTACTAATTGGGGTAAATGAGACAGGTAAAAACATTAGCTCCTTAGTACCCACATGATACATGCCAATCATTGGAGATAGTGTGATGAAAGGGTCTAATTGCATATTAATTGTTGGACAAAAAAAAAAAGTTTTTCTCAACCGAATCATTACAATTATTGATTTAAGGGCCTTAGAGTGTAATAGTTTCATAAGAATTATGAAATGCAATCCAAGTGTATAATTAGGGTGAGTGTCAATTCATGGGGTTTAGTGAGTGTGAGGCGCTTTAATTGATGATACATTGGTCCCATGAAATATTGAAATACCTTAGTACCTCTCATATACGAAAAAAATGAAAATTCTTACAATAAAACTGGAGTCTGTACCGTCTTATCAAACAGTCAATCCTGGGATTGGACCAGTGGAATAGGATTTTGGGATACCCCATAAATTGGGAGGGCATTCATTTTAAGGAGCTCAAATTTTCATTAAGTGGAACTATATACGCTCCTTCAACTTTGGATTTATCTGAGGCTGTTTGTTTTGCATAAAATACTTTGGAACTTGTGATCAAATGAGCTCAATTGAAGGAGGTGAAGAGTGAAGTATGTAAGGTGAAAATGTAAACCTTAGCTTTTCTAGGTATTCAATTACAAGGGTAATGGCCGGGGTAATTTTTCATCTTTCCTCAATTTAGTTTTCATTAAAAGGGAGGTTACTCGATAATAATTTTTGGATCCCCTTTGGTTCTTTATTTTTAACCACTTACAGAAATATTATCTTGGATGTTCAATTACACGAAACAAATAGCTAGGTCAAAGTCAATGCTTTTCATAGGACCCAGAGTTGTACCAACGTGTGACAATTAGAACACAACCTGGAAGTTGAAAGAATCAATCCAAACCCACGACAAGCAACGGTCAGATAAGGTTGTTTTGGTGGGTTGCTGCGCAATTTGCTGGGCTGGTCAGCCAGGCAGTTGGTAAGGGTGGGCTCGACCCAAATTCTGACTCATCGAGTAATTGGGGTGAAACCAAATCCAACCCAAAAAAATCTGGTCTGACTAAACTTTTGGCTCCTTCTTGTCCATAAGAAGACCTTTCCATTTGGCCTCTTCCCATTGATAGACGTACATTTAAGCGGGGCCCATGAGCTGAATTCGTATGAGCAATAAGCAGCTGGCTCTCAGGAGAACATTGCCATATGGTCCAAGTCCTTAGTGAATACGAGAGCCTAATTGTTCCATGTCACTTGGACCAAACTCCACTATAAATATATGCTAACCCGGACCGGACCTACTTGACCCAGCTGGAATTGGGCTTGGATCATTTATCCCTTTACTAAAAGTACATTATTAGATGCAATATCAGGTGTAATGTGTTATGTGTATTTTGTTTGCACAATTTGGTATATGATGTATATTACTAATACTAGGTTCAGTTTACATGTATAAAAGAAATGGAATCTATATCTAGGATGAAACCAAGTAATTTAGCCAATAAAAGAGGACACTCCCTAAAAAAATAGAAGACAATATTAGATAGGTATATGTAGAAACGTTTAATATTTGTATCTCATAAGAAAATCACATAAGAGAAAAGTGTAGACCACTTGGATAGATGAATGATCCAGCTCATTGATTTAGTAGCCCACTTGTGACAGACCCCAGCTTGAAAGATCTTAACCATCTGGTATCTGGCTAACTTCTTAGCAATTAAATTAACCCAATGAACTAGTGGCTCAATTGGAATTAACCAGGTTGAAAGATCCTTACTATCCAATTTTTTATCCTTGCTATCCAATCTCATAGCTCAAGTTGTGATCGATCCATAGTGGAGCCCACCATAGATCTTAGGACCAAAGAATAACAATGGTGGTTCTAGAACAGGGAGATAATCAAAGATTCTCTACAATCGTTCTCTCAATCAAAAGGCCAAGATCTGTGTATTACATGCATATATATATATATATATATATATATATATATTATAAGGAAAATATACAAGATAAGAGGAAGTCAGAACAGGGTCAAAATCGAGATCGAAATCAAGACGCAATCAAGAGGTCAAAGTCGAAATTAATGCAATTGAAATGAGCGTATATGATATATAATAATAGGTTGATGCAAGGTCCAATGATAGTTAATCAAAAGCTGGCTGTTGAAATTGAATCAAAAGTGTTTTGCTAATATCTAATAAGCATTCTCCTGTTCCATGCATGTATCTTCTTAAAAGAGGCCAATGACCACCACAAGGGGTGATTATCCAAAGTCCAAATAAGAGGTCATGACCAATTGCGGCTCTCAATCCAACCAGGGTTATTTGGTAACCCAAAAAAAAATAAAAAATCTTGCTATGGAAACTTTTTCTTTATCTCAATGGACAAGTAAAGATAATCTCTTTTATTTAACAAATGCAGGATTTAAACCCCCTGCAGAGCATGAAAGATAGGACCAACATATATACACACAAGAGATATGGTATATACTAGTCGATGCTAACATTCACATCAATATACAAATAAGAGAAATCCCATCTGTTGAAAGCAAATCAATGTAGACTGACTACTCAAAAGAGCACCCGCTGGATTACAATGTCGCTGGTGGCAGACCCAAAACAGCAAGAGGAATTCCTATATCATGAACTGATGAGCGAGCAGGGGACTGTAGCATTTTACTCATTTCATCACCTGTAAAGGATTTGTCTTGATAGGCTGTCTCTGAATGGCTACACTCATTTAATGTAGCTCCCACCTCTAGATCATTGTCATTTTGTGTGGCCTGATCATTCTGTATGACAACATGATTACCTTCATTTATAGGATTTGCATTCATTTCAGTGTAAATTCTGTTACTATTTTCTTCAATGTTGTCGATTACTATTGCTCCATTGGATGAAGGGTCCCTAGCGGTTTGCCAGTGTCTGAATATGGTGACAACGATGAAGATGAGAACTACGAAGCCTGTAATGGATTCAGTAATCAGTAAGACACCACGGAAACCATATGTTGACAATCGCATGTCTCTGTATGCTATTTGAGTTGGGGAAGGATTTGGTTCTTGGGAGCCAAACCATTTCTTCTCTAGCTCATGTACCCTCTCTCCTTCAGTGAAGTTCAGCACGGCCCTCGAAACATCATGCACGATAGCACAACCTCTCTGAAACAACTGTAGAAATAAAAAAAAAGGAAAATGATCAAGCTTGAAGCATAAGCTTATTAACATCTCAATGTATTTATGAGCTGTCAGAATTGCTACACTAGACATCTCAATCTCAATTAACTACAATTAAAGGTGATGCAATTGACAGTTTAGTAGAAACCTTGAAAGGTTCAAAAAGTTAAGAGACAGTGATGGGGTTGATCGACTTATGACGTATAAATAAGAGACTGTTCTACACATACCTGTGTGAAGTTCAGCATAACTTCCTAAGAGAGACTTTTTTGGAGCAGAATTTTAGAATAGTAGGGAAGGAATTGTTCAATTACTTCTTACACAAGGTGACCTTAAACACTTAGTTAAGGTATCCAAATTGAGAAATGCCGTAGAAAATACCCGCAGAAAGATTGAAGCATTAAGATATTTGCAAATCCATGGTCATGTAATTAGGGTTACTAGACCATGATTCCAGGTTTTCAAAGTAAAAAACTAGAATTTATTGGCACTTCCATAGCTTAAGCATTATATGTTCCCTTTCCTAAGAAAAAAAAAAAAAAATTATTTGTTTCCTTTTGAGTGTTGCTTTAACTAATTAATACGTAGTGAGTAGAGTGAGAGACATACAAAGCCAAAACCGCTAGGGTTGATAGTCGGTCCAACCATCATATATCGGTTAGCATACTTGGCGAGAAAGAGCTTTACATATGGAATCTCATCGATAATTGCAGAGACACCATTCCTGTGACTTCCTCTTGATAGGGCTATTTCATATTCTTCTATTGAGGAGTAGGCCTTGAGCTTTTGTTCCTGGAAACCTATATGCTTTAACAGGTCATAGACAAATGATCCCTTCTGATACCCAACATAGTCCCCATTCCTTATTAGTTGCTCGATGCTCATAACTATTGGTTGATCATTATTGGATGTTAGCATTGATTGCAAGATGGAGGCATAACTTGTCACAAACACAAACACTCCAAATATCCAAAGGTTTACAATCAATCTGGAATAGTTGCTTTTGAGTGTCTCCTCTGCAATCAGTAAGCTAGATCCATCAGGTTAAAAAACAAAAGAAAAAGAAAAAAAAAGGAAAATGTTCCTAGGAAGTAATAATGAATAAAGAGATGATTTGGCTACTTTACTTTGTGCAAAGACAAAGATGGAGAAGGAGAAAGAGAGGATTTTCCCGACTTGTTCTTGAAATGTGCCTCTGAACTCTGGGTTATTTTCATGCTCAAAAATCCAAACCAGAATCCCTTTTGACAAGAACAGGGCTATTATAAGTAGCCATAATTTCAAAGTTAATGGCTTTAGAAACCACCAAAGACTCTTCGTGTGGCTGACCGCAACTGGTACAATCATGGAAACTCCTGACATCATGTATGGCAGTGTGAAGTCTCCATACACCGATCTTTTGGATGTGATTGTTATATCTCCCACGATTCCATCGTATCTCTGCCTTCATAACTCAATATTAGAGTGAAAACAAATAAAGAAAAAGTCCAATGCAAAGAATGAGAAGGACAAATAAACAGTAGAATAAAAATGAACTCACATTAACATGTAGTTGCTGAATGAGGTCATCGTAATATCCCATATCATTGGAGTGGCCATTTTCATATGGATAAAACTCGTATGAAACTCGATAAGGCAAACTATTCATCACCTCTTTGAACACCTCTATAGAGTAGCCAGTCACAATTATTCCATTGCCTTTGGGATCATGATCCACTTTCACAAACTCATGGAATGTGTTTTTGGTGGGAACAAGCATCCTTAATTTCATATCGGTCTTCCCATTTTTGACATGTGACTTGGACCTCTTACGTTCACCAACCATGCGCATAAAATCTTCAAAGCTTACCGAATCATTCACTTTGCTATACAATTCATAAATGAGTTCAGCAGTGTATTCTTCATCGTCTTTGTGATTTTTATGTGGAGAGAACTTACCAGAAACCTTATATGGGAAATTGGCCACCAAGGAGAAACTAGTCATTATCCAGAGTTTGCCTCTTGATTTTTCATTCAACTTTAGGAACTTGTGAACCACATCTTTAAGGGGGATCCTAACCCTCAGTTTCTTGTAAGTCTTCTCTCTTGTAGCTTTGGTTGCATATTCTCTATCATTGGCAGAATTTTCTCTATCACCACCTGGTGATGGGTTATTCTTTTCCTTGCCTTCTTTTGAGATCCACCCATGGGCAATATTGGTACTGCTATTTCGAAATGCACCTGGCTCGGTCATAACATCTTCAGTACTGGGTTGTAGCTTCTCAACATTCAACATGGAATTCAAGCTCCTAGTGTAACTCATTGCCAGTAGAGTAGTAGTCAGCAACATCAAGATTAAAATGAGTTCCAAACAGACTCTCACTGATCTTACATCTGCAACAAGTAAGGGAATGAAAAGAGAGAGACAGAGTGACAATTTGGACAGAGTTTGCTAAAGAGGAGAGTTGACAAAGTGAAATAGAAAATCAACCACATTTGATGGGTAGCCTGTAGCCATACCTTGATTGTATATGATTCTTTTATGACTTGATATCCAGCTGAAAACTTTTTTTAAGAGCTTCATGATTCCCAAGCAAGTAAGGTGAATGATGGCAAACTTCAACAATTCCCAGGTGATCAGATTGATGTTGATCTCTATCGAATCACTTTCCTCAATAAATTGATGCATTGAGTCTGAATAATTCAATGTATCTGCTGTGGCTACTGCATGCCCAACAACTTGATTAAGTGCCTGCTCATAATAAATGTGTTGACCATGTTCCAGAGCTTCTTTTTGGCCATTCTTGTTTGCAAAATACTCATGGGAGATCAGATAAGGTGATGTCATGTTCCTTTCATTGTTAGGGCCAGGAGTTGGAATGACTCTTTCGGAGTAGACATTTTGTGCCACAAACAGAGAGTAAGGAAATCCAGTTGGCAACAAAGAAGATCTGTTGGCTATGGCAATGAGGGGAAAATTAACTTCATTTTCACTGTAGGTTGTGTCATGTAGTTCGGATCCAATCATCCCTTCCAGTAATCCTGCAAATGGAAAACTATGAAATACAAGTTTTGCTATCTATCTACATCTTCATCATCTTAGCCTTGTCCAATTTATTTGTAATCATCTTTTATGAGTTCTACTATGAAATTCAATAATAAGCTAAGCTGTCTAAGAGGTACCTCTCTCAGATTTGCGTGATAGGTACCCTTTTTAGCAAAACGGTTTCTTAAGCTACATTTTTATGAAATGTAATCCGACGGTGATTATTAATTGAATTAGTGCCAAATTATTGTGAGTGCTAATTCATTGGGATCAGTGAGCATGAGAGGGTTGGGATTGAGAGATTGCAGGCTATGGAATCCACAATTTTTATTTGGTGTGTAACCGTTCAAGCAGATAAGAGTATGCACAAATCCTCAAAAAATGCTGGTGGGTGCTTTCTCAGGTCATATCTGCAGAAAACATCCCTTATGTTTGCAGAACCTTTTCCATAGGAAATGAATTGGTTTCTGAGGAATAACAATTTCATAATTTCTTGTCCACATCTTTTATGGTTGAGCACATTTGGACCCAATGGATAGAGATTGTTACATACAGTTACTCAAGGTAGAAATGCATTGATCACAGAAAAGTTTTGCTGCCACCAAGTACTTGAAAGTGAAATCATAGAGAAATATTTTCATAATTTCCATTTTCCATAAAAAGAAGTAACATCTCTATGAAGTTGAAATTCTGCAAAATCATTGCACTCAAACATGCTCACAAAGGAGGAAAAAAAAAAACAGAAGGAAAAGCTGTTATCTTGTTGTGCTGTAACTAAAACTACCAAAATCATGGAATCTGAAATTCAGGTGTGGCCTGATTTCCTGAGACTCGTTAGAGTTGTACCATGCTATTACTAAGGTCAAATCTAGTTTCATAATACTGAGAAATCAGACATCGGCACCGAGATTTAGAACCTTGAATGCCTTTCTCTGCAGGTTGATGAATTGACCATACCTGATGCTCTTCGCATGAAGCGACAAGGAGACTGTCTATTATTTTTCCCTCTATGCCATCCACAGTACTTGAAGCCATTGGTACTGTTAGCTAGCAACCCATGGGCAGTGCTTTCTGCTGCTGTTGAGAGTAGGGAGCAAAGCACCAGCAATAATAACGAAGTCATGTATGTATTGGTGTAATGCCTGAAACAACGGTCTGGTGGTAGAATTCTTCTTTCAGTGTTTCTTTCCTTCTTTTTTGGCAAAGATGTGGGAGGTTGTGAACTGCATTATTCAAGGTTAATATAGAGATAATAAGTTGAAGACTTGAAGTTCCTCAGAGTTTCCTGATCAGTTGTTTCCACTATGTTTCTGGCCGCGGTTGGTTTATTCCTTTTAGGTGCTGGTTGATTCCTATTGATGTTTCACTCCGTGTGAATACCGTGTGAATACTTTAGGCCTAAACAAGGTTGCCTTTTTTCTCCTTTCCAAAATCTCATCTAAAATTAGGCCCTCTATCACTCTGTCTCTATTCTTAGTATCCATCTAGATTATTTCTCATATGAACCATTGGAGGTACCTTTGGGTTTTTTAAAAATAGTACATTATATATACAGGTGTATTTTATGTTTTTTTTTTTTTTTTTTCATCTTAAAAATCCTGGGAGGATGTACCTGAGTGAGTTATCCTCCACATGTTTCAATGGTTGTTTCATTTTTCATAGAATTAAAACTTAAAAGACTTTTAACACTTTTGCTGCTCTAATTTCCAGCATGTGGTGTGATACTACATTTTTCACAATGTACTGTGTTTCTAACAGTTTTGCAACAGGAACAAAACTGGGTTTCTGTTTCTTGAGATCTAAATCCCTTCTTGTAAAACCCCACCCCAAAAAAAAAAAAAAAAAAAACCATTGAAAGGCTAGAAAATAATTCTACCCCATTAGCTGAGTTGCACTGTCCAATGATAATACTTTCGGCTACGATGCCCAGATACTGTATGTATACGTCATTGATAACACGGATTTTACTCATAAAAAGTAAAGTATCTAATGCTATATGATACAAGACGTTACCCATTTTGAAGTATCCATGCATCATAGAGTTTCAGCCACCACGGGTTTACATTTTTTCTATTTCATGTTGGTATTTTGTTTACATCTAAAATCCCTTAAAAGCAATAAAAAACATTGAGATGGGCAAGAGAAAACGAGAAAAAGCTTTCGGCTTGGACGTGTTCTAGAATCATGGCCCAAATTCTTTGCACTATCATCACTTCCCAACCGTGTTTTAGAAAGAAACTCACATGGCAATAACACAGCAAATGCACAGAAAAGGGGAAGAAATTTCGTGCAAACGCGGTCCAGTTTCTCGCATAATGTGAACAGCAGCAGGACTTTACAATGGAAGACCCACCGACACAGGTCGTTTGGAGGCTAGTGGATGGGCTCATATGGATTACATTACAGATTGACTGATGGAGCCCAAGGCAGTTTTAACAGCCAAAGTCATTACTTGGACTGGAACCCATTGTGATTTGGGTCAAATGCTAGACCCGGACCCGGACCCAGACCCGGACCCGGTTGACTTGACTGGAATCAGTCCTGGATCATTTTATCCATTTACTAATTGGGGTAAAAGAGACAAGTAAAAACATTATTAGCTCCTTAGCACCCACGTGGATACATGCTAATCATTCGAGATAGTGTGATGAAAGGGTCTAATTACAGATTGATTCTTGGACAAAAAGGTTTATCTCAACCAAATCGTTACAATTATTGATTTAAGGGCCTTAGTGTAATGAATTTATAAGAATTATGAAATGCAATCCAAGTGTATAATTAGGGTGAGTGCCAATTCATAAGGTTTAGTGAGTGTGAGGCGCTTTAATTGATGATACATTGGTCCCATGAAATATTGAAATACCTTAGTACCTCTCATATATGAAAATAATGAAAATTCTTACAATAAAACTGGAGTCTGTATTGTCTTATCAAATAGTCAATCCTGGTATTGGACCAGTGGAATAGGATTTTGGGATACCCCATAAATTGGGAGGGCATATATTTTAAGCAGCTGAAATTTTCATTAAGTGGAACTATATACGCTCCTTCAACTTTGGATTTATTTGAGGCTGTCTATTTTGCATAAAATACGTTGGAACTTGTGATCAAATGAGCTCAATTGAAGGAGGTGAAGAGTGAAGTATATAAGGTGAAAATGTAGACCTTAGTTTTTCTAGGTATTCAATTCAAGGGTAATGGCCGGGGTAATTTTTCATCTTTCCTCAATTCAGTTTCATTAAAAGGGAGGTTACTCGATAATAATTTTTGGATCCCCTTTGGTTCTTTATTTTTAACCACTTTCAGAAATATTATCATGGATGTTCAATTACACGAAATAAATAGGCCAAAGTCAACACTTTTCAGAGGACCCAGAGTTGTACCTAGGTGCGGCGGCAATTAGAACAACACCTGGAAGTTGAAAGAATCAATCCAAACCCACGACAAGCAACAGGTCAGCTAAGGTTGTTTTGGTGGGTTGCTGCACAATTTGCTGGGTTGGTCAGCCAGGCGGTTGGTAAGGGTGGGCTCAACCCAAATTCTGACTCATCGTGTAATTGGGGTGAAACCAAATCCAACCCAAAAAAAATCTTGTCTGGCTGAATTTTTGGCTCCTTGTCCATAAGGAGACATTTTCATTTGGCCTCCTCCCATTGATACACGTACATTTAAGCGAGGCCCATGAGCTGAATACATATGAGCAATATGCAGCCGGCTCTCAGAAGAACATTGCCATATGGTCCAAGTCCTTAGTGAATATGAGAGCCTAATTGTTCCATGTCACTTGGACCAAACTCCAATATAAATATATGCTAACCCGGTCCGGACCTACTTGACCCAGCTGGAATTGGGCTTGGATCATTTACCCCTTTACTAAAAGTACATTATTAGATGCAATATCAGGTGTAATGTGTTATGTGTATTTTGTTTGCACAATTTGGTATATAATGTATATTACTGATACTAGGTTCAGTTTACATGTATAAAAGAAATGGAATCTATATCTAGGATGAAACCAAGTAATTTAGCCAATAAAAGAGGACACTCTCTAAAAATAGAAGACAATATTAGATAGGTATATATAGAAACGTTTAATATGTGTATCTTATAAGAAAATCACATAATAGAAAAGTGTTGACCACTTGGATAGACAAGAGGTAGAACTCATGTATCACACTAGCCATGCATCGAGTGATAGAAATGACAGAAACCACAGAAAATTGACTTCCCTAATACTCACTTATTGTGAAAAGTGAGATATCTCTGTGAAAACCAACTTCCACAATATATATGAAAATTATGCTCTGTACAAGCATAGTGGGGCCTACCTAATGGTCCATTCAAGTGGACCACACAACCCCAAAAAAAAAAAAAAAAAAAAAATAGTGCACACAACCCCTGACTCTACACCCATGCGAATTAATGGACTAGACTTGTGGGCCGGAATGGCCCCAAGCAGATCTTTAAAATCCCCCTCCCCCATCATGTGGGCCCCGTGGATGGAGAAAAGAGATGAGGTAAGAAGCTGCTATCATGTTGGGGTGTAACTAATTCTACCGGGATGATTGGATCTTAAACTAAATTGTGGTCTTAATGCCAGACTGGTTAGTGGTGCATCATACTAACTTAGACTTCATGTGACTATCGACTCATATTTAGAAACTTAACTTGCTCTTAATGCCATATCTTGGGTGAATTCTTTTAAGGGCCCATAGAAGATGCAGTTCTATTTCAATGAGATTGAGATTCGCCACCTTTCAACAAAATCTTGTGTGTCTTTTCATCGTATAAGTAGGTCGGTAAATGGTTTCGCAGATTGCTTAACTAAACGAGGGGTTGACCGTTCTTGTAATTTAAGTGTTTTTATAATGTAGGTGTGGTGAGTATCCGGTATAGAACTCTAATACCATAACACTGTGTTTTGGTCTCGTTTCTTTTCTACTGTGTAATCTTTTTATTTCTAATGCATTTCCAGATTTACTTATAAAAAAAAAAAAAGAAGAAAAAAATTAGAAACTTATTAACTTCCTTTCTGGAGGTGGAAGAACTGGCCATGCCTGATGCACTTTGCATGAAATAACAGGGAGACTGTGTGGTATCTTTCCCCATATGCCATCTAGAGTACTTGGGGCCATTGCCACCGTCAGCTAGCAACCCATGGGCAGTGCTTTGCACTGCTGCTGAGCGTAGGGAGCATAGAAACAGCAATAAGAACAAAGCCATGAACAAAGCCATTTTTTCCTTTCACATTCGAGAGAGCCAGAGAGGACCAACAAAGCTTGATACGCGGAATCCACTCGTAATATACTCGGCAGGGTCACCACTCATCACCATTGTGGAGGCTGTGGAAATGCTTTGTCTGTGTGTGATAATTGGACGCTCATTTGGCGTGGGGTGGGTGGGGGTGGGGTGAGGGGGAGGTTTGGGGATTTTTCTCCTGTGCAGTCCATCTCTACGGCCCCACTTAGGCCCACCTTTGATCTGTTCATCCCATTGATACTTTTGTCATCCAATAATCTGGCATCATACTCAATTTTACACTTATTGAACTTCACTTGTGATTAGATTAAATCCCCAAAATATCTACAGTCAGGACAAAAATTTAAGCCTGTTAAACCAATAGTTAGGATAATCTAGTGTGGTTGATTTCTTAGCTCCTTCTTGTTCAAAAAGAGACATTTTCATTTGGCCCTTTACTATTGATGGACATAGCGAATATGCAGTTTTCTCGTAGAACATTGCCATGTGTAGGAGCCTATATGGTCCGAGTCCTCAGTGCATGAAAGAGGCTAAATGGTCCAAGACACTTTTAGACTAGACTCCACCTATAAATATATCCTAACCCCGTCCAGGACCCTGTTGACCCAACTGGAATTGGGCTTGGATCATTTGGCCCCTTTACTAAAAGTACATTTTTAGATGCAATATAAGGTGTAATATATGTGTGTTTTATTTGCACAATTAGGTATATAATGTATATTATTAATACTAGGTTCAATTTGCATATATTTATGAAATATATTCGGGTACAAGAGTGTTCCTGTGTGGTCCATTCTGCGTGCCAGACCCATGTCCGACAGTCTATGGAACGAGGATATGGTCATGCTCACACTTGCAGGGACCTTCTCCATGGGAACCAGCTCCTATTAGAATAGGATTTTGGATATACTCTATAAATTGAAACGGCGTTAATTTTAAGTGACTCAGATTTTTTACTGGTTGGCCGAATTATAGAGTTCCACTCTTTCAACTCAAGATTCCTCTTGGTCACGTATGTTTGCATAAAATATATAAGAATTAAGTTATAATCAAATGAGCTCTATTGAGGGATCTTATTTGGTTTCAGGAGAGGGAGAATAAAAGGAAAGTAGGGATCAAGTTAAGAATAAAGAAAAGAGTAGTAAGTTAGGAAATGCAATCCCCAATTAAGGTGATTCGACTTTTAGTAGTGAAAGTGAAAAAGGATGTACATTATAAATCCTTTCCCTTTTTAGCGTCTTTGTTGTATTTCATCTTGGATCTCCATTTTAACCTCCCCCCACCCACACACAAACCGCACACATGAAGTCTAAAAAAACTATCCATTTTAAAAACTTTCCTTTTTACTTCTTTTGGTTTTTAGAGCATGGAGCCCACCTTGAGCCAATCCAATCATTTATGACATACTACCCCCTAGGAATTGATATAAATCTTAAACTTGATACTCATCCAACTTTTAATCACCATTGTATTAAAATTACAAAAAAGTGATGTCTTTAAAACCATTAAACTATGGGGACATGAATTAAGGGGTTAGGGTTATCTACTGCAATTGAAAACTTTCACAATCTTCTGTAGTTGAAAACTTTCACATGGATAGATCGTATTTAGATTTTATTTCATTGAATGACATTTAATGATTTTCATACACCATAGTGGGCCCGACTGGGAGGGGCAATTTTCGTAACTAAGAAAAAACCACCCTCAAGAGATTTCTAGTGCTCCCAAGGACCAGGAAGAACAACGCCCGATATCTACTGGGACCAGGAAATGGACCGTGCTTAGACTTCCAGGTTGTGTGGCTGAGCAACCAATTAATTGGTCCTATTAGCAGCTTGAAGGAGTCCCATGTACATCTGAACTCTTCCTCTACTTTTTCTCCTCTTATGAAAGGGAATATCAAAATCCAGCAGGAAAACCATGTACCAAACAAGGGAATATTAATTAAGTTTCATGTACGACTAGTGGACGCTTCAGACGGCCTAACACCAGTGGTGGAACCAGGAAAAATATACCTTGGGGGCACTAAAAATTAAAATTTTCTTGGGGACCAATGTAAAAAATTTCCAAAGTTTTCAACAAGATTGAGGGTCTTTTTTTTTTTTTTTTTTTACAACTTAAGGGGGAACAACGACGTGATTGAAACATTTGCAAGCTAACTAACAGAGAGAAAATTAGGGTTGCTAGTGTCCTGATTTCAGATACTCACATGGACCCTGAGACATTGTTGATCTGTCCCTAGTTTTAGTGGGGTGCAGCCATCGCTCTGGCCTGTATAGGATCTAGCTTCGAGACTGAAGACCACACTGTTGTTTAAATCCTACTATGCATATTTCAAATCCACCTGTTATCATCAAATCCAAGGATTTGTTGTACAACATATTCTATTTACAATTCAATCTTATGACTTGTGAAATTTAATAAATTCTTTACCAAATCCTACAATTCAGACAATTCATTCGAGCAGAAATAGCAACGACCAAATAGTTGATATTACTTTTTTTTTTTTTTTTTTTTTTTTTTTTTTTTTTTTAGTATTTTTACTTTTAAAGGATTATCTAGTGATTAGCTAATTAGCCTCTTAAGAATTTATAATTTTTTGTGAGGTTTTAGGGATAAATAAAGAATATCCATGTGATTGAACCGTTTAATTGTGCATATAGGTACTATTATCCCTGCATATTTACTTTAATATATATCATTTACAATATGTCAATATGATTGTATTATAGCCTTAACTATCACTATATTGATGTTACTTTTAACATAAATGAATAAATTATGAATATATTCTTTTTTTTACTTTTCTTTTCAGAAAAAAAAAGTTTATTATTTTTATTTTTTACAATAATTAAAAATCCTACAATTTATGACACAATTAATGATGTGACTCAATTAAACCCCTTGAGTGATTTACAATATGATTTTGATTGCCAAAACAATGGCGAAGGACATTGTGTAATAAAGTAATTGAAAACTAAGCTACCATGTAGGCAAAGGAAAAAAAAAAGTCCGAGATTTTATCCTATTTAAAAAAAAAAAAAAAAATGGGCCTAAGAGGAGGCAAAGAGAATGTCACCAATATACACATGAGAGATTTTTCGTATCTTAAAGGAAATCAAAAGGTCAGGTTGGTCCACTACTGTTGGCAAATACAAAATTCACTTCATTTTTTTCTATAGCACGTTCACTGGTAATTTTTAAGCTAAGCACTACAACTACGAGCTAGGTGTAGCATGCATTCTTGTACCCTACTCCATGAATAGAAAATGCTAACTTTAGTTTGGCATTTTACTAGTACAGTAAAAGTCAAATTAAGCTTCCATTTCTCAGACAAGATGTCACATCAAAAGCACTTTAATTCAAAACTCTCTTCATCTTTTTACAAAAAGTCAAAAAAAGCAACCACCTTTATCTACTAAAATACAAAAAAAAATACACTTTTCCATACAAAAAGTCAAAAAAATCTCATATCAAACTATTAAAAACAAAATACCATCATAACTCACTTATCAACTTTACTTTACTTGACTCTATTAGTAGAGTTGCCAAACTAAAGAATCCTTGCATGTAGGAAGTGCGAAATATTTTGGCAAATACAAAATATAGATTTATACACTAACAGAGGACGAAAGATCACACCAATATAGACACCTAATGAGAGAGAGATATAATACCATCATAACTCACTTATCAACTTTACTAGATATGGCAATGTTCGCACCAATATTAACACAAGCATCTCCGTGCCACCAACAACATCTCAGAAAAGAGTCCCGCAAAATTCACACCTCTTCCATAGGCGGAGGAAGTGTAGTATCAACGTCTTCAGCAGATGAGCGAGCAGGGGAATCTGCCATAGCATCGTCGCTAGGATCGGCACTCTCGCAGGAGGCTATCCCTGTATTGCCCACATGAGTTTGGGGGGTATTTGCCATCTCTGGACTATTGTCAGTTGGTCTGGTCTGATCACTCCCTACTGATCCAGTAGGAGAACCTCCATTTCCAGGTTCAGTCATTTGAACATCAGCACGATTCAAATTGGTTTTCCTGCATTTGGAGATGATGAAGCCGAAAAATGCAAAAAGTGTCATGGGTATGGTAATCACAATGATACCACGGAAATCGCGTACAGACAATTGTTGTGGCAGTTGGGTTGAGGAAGGATTCGGTTTGTAGGAGCCAAACCATTTCTTCTCTAGCCTGGACATCATTTCTCCTTCTTTGAATTTCACTACACCATCAGAAACGTCACGCACGATAGTAGAGCCTCTCTTAAACAACTGTAGATTTACACAAACAGAAATGGTCATGATTAAAGCATGTAAAAATTATATATCGCAATGTACATGAATTTTGAGAATTACTGTCAATATACATCTGAATCCCAATTAACTTCGATTAAATGTGATCTAATTGACAGTTGAATAAAAACCTGCATAAGGCTCACAATGATCACATTTGGTCAAAAGGTTATAGAGTGCTGGGGTTGATCGACATTTGAAAGAAATGAAAATAAGAGATTGTATGTGCATCCTAAGTGAGTGAGGTTCAGTGCAAGAGAGGATTAGGTAGAGCACAATTTCACTAAAGTTAGGAAATAACTGCTTAATTCCATCTCATCTACGGCACCAAGACTTCAAAAATTTAAACAAGTCATAAAAATTACGAATTGTCCTAGAAAATACTGGCAATGTTCTAGAACCTCTATTATGAACTATGAACTCATGAATAGGGTTAGATACCCAGGAATATCTAGTGGATAAAAAGACTTTCTGGACAGGGTAAGGACCCGAAGTACCATGACTTATTGTCATGGTAAAAGCAAAAGCCTAAGTGGTGTGTTTTCTGATATAAGATTATGTTTTCAGTGGAACATATGAAATTATGGATCGGATTTG
This sequence comes from Camphora micrantha, assembly GCA_003546025.1. NCBI lineage: Eukaryota > Viridiplantae > Streptophyta > Magnoliopsida > Laurales > Lauraceae > Camphora > Camphora micrantha. Next base: position 42,459,000 of record QPKB01000008.1, on the reverse strand, counting down.
TAAGTAATAATTTCTGGTTTTATAAGAGAGTATGAATTACATATTTCATTTGAAATTATGAACTAGTGTTTTAATCGCTTTCTATTGTATTTCTGTTTCTGCTTATATATATCCACCTGCCAGCTAGTCGTAGCTTGATGATGCTATGCTTGTATAGGTACTTCGCTCATCTACTAGGGAATGTGAAAGTGTTGATTTAGGTGGTACAACCTAAGGGTGAGTATGAGTGATGTGTAAACAACACTGTTGTTTTGACCAACACATGAGAGCTTTCATTTTAATGGATAGTTTATATTTATTTTCTTGTTAGCATAGGTTTTGTAGATGTTATTTAATTAAATTACTTTGTTAGCTTTTACAAATTTTGACTTAATATTAGAGTAAATGTGCTTTACTCTGAAATATTATTTTGTATCTTTTGTATTTAAATGAAGTAATATTGTATTCTACAATTATTGAGGAAATATTTATACCTCACCGTGGACTTCGATCCTAAGGGACCATGATTGGGGGCCACGTTGGATGGTTTGTATATAAAAGATTGTTATTTGGTCCCTAATCTCATGTAAATTCCCAAGCCCATTCCTTGGACGTGACAAGTCCTCATCTTTGAATGTTGAGTATCATCATGTGTATCGGTCAATGAATAGCATGGCATATGCTTTGGCTAAGTTGGGGGTAAAAAGAGATGTAGCTTTGTTTGCTTCTTTGTAATTTGTTGTTTTTGCGTGGGTATTTAGCTCTAATACCTTGGCATGCTTTCTTTTTCTTCTTTTTCTATGGTTATACATTTCTTAAGTCTTTCATATAATTTACCATTGCTGATAACATAAAATAAAAATATTGGCTCAATACCACTACTTAATCGAAGGCAAACTAGCAACCCATGAGCCAAATCTAGATCACTGCAACACATGACATGTAGGTATTTTAGGCATATCAAAAAATCATAAATTTGAGTTAAATACATGAAAATTAAGAGTATTACAAATCTCCCTAGATTTCATTTCAAGTTGTAAAGTAATTCCATTATAACTAGCATGTAGAAGAAAAACTCAAAGCACAAGCCTATGTTCATGCCTTTGTGAAGTCGTTCAAGGCAAAGACCGGTCAACCTTGTTGGAACACCGTTTCGGTGTTTTTTTATTTCTTCTTTTTTTCACAAAATGAAGCTCTGAGAAAATAAAAATCAACCCATATATAGATTGTTGGCTGATATTTCAAACTATGGTCAGTAGACCTTGAATCCCACTTTTTTAAAGAAAGAGTAGAATGGATTTGCATTTTAATAGGTTTAAGCAATTAGTGTTCTTCTAGCTTAAAAATACAGAGAGTAGAGTGAGAGACATACGAAGCCAAATCCACTATCTGGTCTGAAAGTTGGTCCAGCCATGGTATAACGATCATCATGCTTGGCGAGGAAGAGCTCTATATATGGGATCTCAGCAATAATTGCAGACACGCCATTGTTGCGACTTCCTCTTGATAGGGCTGTTGCATACTCCTCTATTGAGGAATAGGCCTTGAGCTTTTGTTCTTGGAATCCCATATCTTTTAAAAGACCAAGCACAAATGATCCTTTCTCATATCCAACATAGTCTCCATTCATAATTAACTTCTCTACACCTGTAACAATTGGTCCACCATTATTGGATGATACCATCGGTTGCAAGGCGGGATAATAAAATGCCGTGAATAGAACCAATTCAATTATCAAAATGCTTTTGAGCAATATGGAGCACTTGCTTTGCAGCTTCTCATCTGCCATCAGTAAGACAGTTAATATTAAAAAAGTACAAAAAAGTGGAATGATTATGGAATTAAAGACAAACTAGCTAGGTAAAAAGGTGATGTCGCTACTTACTTTGTGAAGTAGGAAACACGGAGAGCGACAAAAATAAGGTTTCCCTCACTTGCTTTAAAAATGTGCCTCCTTGGATTGCTGGGTTGTTTTCACAATTCTCAATAAACCAAACCATGAACATCTTTGACAAGCATAGACCTAGCATGAGTCCCCATAAGCCCGCAGTACATGGCCATAGAAACCACCACCAGCTCTTTCTGCTGCCCACAACTGGGACAATCATAGAAACACCTGCCATCATGTATGGCTGTGTGAATTCTCCGTACTTTGATCTGTTGGACGTGATTGTTATATCTCCCACAACTCCATCACATCCCTGCAATCACATTCAAGATTAGAATAAAGGAAAAGGCCAATGCAATGAGAAGAATAAATAAATAAGAAAGAAAGAATGAAACTCACATTTACGAGCAGTAGCTGAATTAGTTCATCATAGGAGCCATTTTCACATGCAACAAACTCAAAGGAAACGTTTTAGCCAAACTATTCATCACTTCTTTGAACACATCAATAGCGTAGCCAGTTGCGATTATGCTATTTCCTTCGGGATCATGATCTACTTTGACAAACTCAGGGAATGTGTTTTTGGAGGGAACGAGGAACCTAAATTTCGCATCATTTTCCCCATTTTTGACATGTTTAGTGATACTACTATGTCCAACATCCGTGTGCGTATGATCTTCATAGCTTTCTGAATTGTTCACCTTGCTCTGAGATTCATAAATGAGTTTGTGGCCATAGCATTGTTCATTACCTTTGTGATTTTCATGTGAAGAGCACGCACCAAAAATGTTAAAAAATAAAATGATCACCATGAAAATCAACTTGAACTCAACAGCTGCTTTTTTAGGGGGGATCCCAGCCCTCAGTTTCTCATAAGTTTTCTTGCTTCTAGTTGTGGTTGTGTACTCTCCATCCTTTGCAGACTCTTCAAAATCATCATTACCTAGCAACAAATTGCTCTTTTTCTTCCCTTCTTCCAAGATCCACCCATGTGTACTATTGGTACTACTACTTAAATTGTTCTTTCCTTTACCTTCTTCTAAGATCAACCCAATAGTAGCATTGGTACCACTAATTAAAGTGTTCTTTTCCTTACCTTCTTCTAAGATCCGACCATCGGCAGACCTGGAAAAAGCCAGAAAGGGGTATGGGCCGTCATAAATAAGCCTTCGCCCCCCAAAAAACCTCAAAATCTGCCTCCATTTCATCTCCAAATGACATTTTCAATTGACCATCGTCCGCCCCTCTCAAATGAAAATCCTGGATCCACCCAGGGGTAGACCTAGGTGTTAGGTTCCAGGGCCAGTCACCCCCATCGGGCTTGGAAAACTCCCAAAAGGGGCTATGATGAGCAATGCAATACGGTGATATAGACTCGAACAATGTCAAGTAGCAGAGCATCACAAGCATTAGCGGATTTAGGCTTCTCATTCCCGGCTTAAGCTTAAGGCTTCCTATTTCTGGCATTATCCTTCTCATTGATGGCTTCAGGGGAAAAGAAGATCCTGCAAAGCACAACACTTAAGCTTTCTTTCCCACCAACGAAAACTAGAAACTGACTCAAACATCTTTGAAGATATGAAGTGTTAGATTTAACATTCAGGAAAAATTTTCTCCTGGGCACACGCTCCTACAAAAGTGTGAATCTGTTCCTTCACCAAAGGCGGGTCGCCTGAATTTTACTAAGTCCCGCACAAGAACCACACCAATGCACAGTGCACAAGAGAAAATTGTCCCTAAACATTCACACCACTTTCAGTTGAAAAGTATATGACAAATGAATTTTGCATTAATCTAAAGTCAGTTCCATGTCACAAATGAAAAGTCAGTAGCATATTAATAAGCTTTATGTAGGGAACCATTATATATATGCATGTAACTCTCTCTTTGTAACCCAACATCATTTTTGGAACCAGAATATTTAAACCTGCCCCCAAGGTAATAGGGAATCAAAAAGTCTATATGTCCAGAATTGTGGACAAACTTAAACCTGCCCCCAGGGTAAAGGGGAATCAAAAAGTTTATATGGACAAACTTTTTGTCTAGAACAAACTTTTTGTCCAAAATTATGGACAAACTCCTAGGTATCCCTTGAATAGACAAAAAGTTTGTCCATGTAGCATAACTCGTAGGGAATTTCATGCTTTTTTCCTTTTTTGTTTTTTTTTCCTTTTTAACATGGAGGGCAGCAAGGCCAACTTCCTGGTTCCGGCCCAGATCTGTGACTTTGGGTGTCTTTGCTATCAATCTTGGGGGCAACCGAAGGAGGCACAAACTGATAGCTGGCTTTGTGGCTAATGTAACCGTCGAGGGACACCTCACCTGTGGTGTCGAAATCTAATCCAGATATGAAGATTCTCAAGGAAAGCCAATATTCGAAGATTCTCCAGGAAGGCCAATATTTGAAGCCTCTATGGGGAAGGCATTCTTCCCGGTGTCCCAAGCCTGTGGAAGGGGAGAAGCTGTCTGTCTCCCAAATGTCACCGTCCTGGGGCACCTCATAAAACTCTTCATCCTCGAGTCCCAAGCCTGTGGAAGGGGTGAAGCTGTCTGTCTCCCAAATGTAACCGTCCTGGGGCACCTCATAAAACTCTTCATCCCGGAGTCCCAAGCCTGTGGAAGGAGTGAAGCTGTTTGTCTCCCAAATGTAACCGTCCTGGGGCACCTCAAAAAACTCTTCATCCGGGAAGAGTTCCAAGACTTTGGAAGGAGTGAAGCTGTCTGTCTCCCAAATGTAACCGTCCTGGGCCACCTCATAAAACTCTTCATCGTCGTCCATCTCCATGAGTTTCCTCCTATTTTTCTGTTTATATATCCAATCAGTAGCAGCTCCTACCTCTCTTCTCCCTTAAACAAATACAAACACATTAATCACATAAAAGTTGAAACCAAATCAAAAAGTCTACTTGGACAAACTTTTTGGCCAGAATTTTGTACAAACCCTATGGTATGTCTTGAATTATTAGGCAAATTGTGTGGCCCGACTGCCATTCGGCCCACGCCAGATCGAGTCCGGTTCGCAGGTCTACTCCGCACCGGAACGCATAAAGTTCTCGGCGAGTTCGGTTCCGACACCCATATGAGACCACAAGTTTTTTTCATGAATATCCCCTGTGATATTCAAGAGGGTTTGTCTAAAATGAATGCGAAAAAATTTGTCCAAGTAACACTATTCAAACCAAATAACAAAAATTGAATCATCATTATCACCCTTTCTACTTCAACCGGCATATGAAATGGCAGATTCGAACTCGGACTGAGACGAGCCGATCCGAGTCCGATTCCAATTCAACTTTGGCAAGAGGGAGAGAAAGAAGAAGAAGAGGAGCAGGAGAGATGCAAAGGGGTTTATTGGGCTCGGGACCTAGAGACTGGCAGAGGGTTTATATTAAAAATAGTGTTTGTTGGGCTCTGCGGACTCGAAATCGGTCTGAGCCGAGCCAAGTCAAGTTTTTGAGTCAACTCAAATTAAACCTCCGAAGAAACCGAGCGCTGCAGGAAAAGAGGCCGATCGTGGCTCTTTCCGTCTTTTATTCTACATGCAAGCTAGTTTGGCACTTTATTAATATAATAAAAGTCAAATAAAGCCTTCATTTTTCATACAACATGTAATATCAAATACATTTTATTTAAAATTCTCTTCATCTTTTTCCATACAAAAAGTCAAAAAAACAACTATCTTTATCCGCTAAAATACAAAAAAAATAATTTTTCCATATAAAAAATCAAAAAAATTTCATAACAAACAACTAAAAATAAAATACCATCATAACCCACTTATATTTTATTGTTTCTTCAAAATCAAACTTACTTCACTTGACCTTGCATTGACTCAATTAATAGAGTTACTAAAATGGCCATTAATGTATTGAGCACACCCACAACCCCTCATATATATGATGAGTGAAAATCACTGTTCATATAAAAGGATGTGTGCAAAGTAAACTAACCCTCTCGTACTTTGAGAAGATGGATCTGATCCTCTTCTTCCACAATCGAGAAGCCCACCCTGACGATCTAATCTCACTCTGTTTTCTCTCATCTTCACAGCAACACAAGAATCAACCCAAACCCTACGGCGAGCCTTCCCCCACTCTCGCAAGATAGATCTGTACGATCCCTCCCCAAAATCGTCACCAAAGAGGAGAAATAAACGTTAACACAATCAAACTACTTAAAACCCTAACCAAATTAGGAAATACAACAATCAAACATAATTACAAATCTAATCATCAAATAACAAAAATCAGTACTAATCTTCGGCACTGATATTTAGTTTCAGGTATACAAACTGAGCTTAGCTGAGGAATTTGTTACCTGTTATCTGTCAAGTACCCGAAGCCATCCGTGGTGTTCTTCTTGTGCAGTGGGTCGCTTAAAATCAGCACCAGCAATCTAATTTAACGGTGCTTGACTCGAGTCAAGTCAAGGCTCCTATAAAAGCGAGTCAGCGTCAGGTAGTTTCCATCTTTATTAGTCGATCAAAGTCATGTAAGAAGAAATAATCAAGTCATCAAAATTGAGTCGTAAAAGTAATTTACTTCTTCGGATATTAGGGCTTCATACTGATATTCAAGTCATATCATAGGATTTGTCCAAAATTCTGTCTAAAAAATTTGTCCAAATAGACTTTTTGTTACTTTATTAGATTTATACTGAATCACGAACTAGCATGGAATCCCGTGCGATGCACGTATAAAATCTCATCCAAATTGGCTATTTAAGTAAAGTTATTATTTTAATTATCAATTGAATTAATAGATAATTTTTATTATATTACTGGTGTTCATAGCTGTCTCATTACTGATTTTGTTTTACGACTAAAATATTTGGGCTTCATGAATTATTCGATTTTGTTGTAGCTTGATCTCTATGTTTAAGCATACCATTAGTCACGCCTTAAAAATAATTACATGTGCAGCCTATATGTGGACAAGTAATAGAAGTTTTTGCGAACACCCATCAAGATGGATAGGGTACCTGACATGAGATATATGGAGCAATCCAATAATACACCTACGTGACTGAACTTCATGAATACAATGTTACCAATTTGTGATATGTTAAAAAAAAAAAAAAAAGACACTCTTGGATAAATACATAGATTCCACATTTGAATTGCCAAAAAGAATTAATAAGTGAATAACAATCGTTATGCAATAAGTTTGATCGAACTAAATGTGTAAATAGATTTCGATGCATGCATCCCATATGACACGCTAGAGTAAAATAAAAAATTGATTTATTTTTTAAGAAAGTGAAATTAATGAGGAAGAGACTGGCAAAGAGATTAATGGTGATGTGGGCCCTGATGATATGGGGTAGCTCTCTTTGGTGGGACCACATCTACCTAATTTTTATTTCTACAGATCACTTCAAAAATCATCAAACAAAAAAACAAAATACAAACACAGCAATGAGAGAGAGAGAGAGAGAGAGAGAGAGAGATGCTATATCAAAAACTCAGAAATGTCTCCTCCATTTAGACCATCTATTGTGGGGCCCACCACATAAATCCTCACGACCATATACCAACAAATCTCAATTGTCCTGAAACAAAAGTAAAAAACTAAAACCATGGGGGGGCCCACCACATAAATCCTCACGACCATATGACAAATCTCAATTGTCCTGAAACAAAAGTAAAAAAAACTAAAACCATCGGGGGGGGGTCGAGTCGAACCTCGATGTAAATGTGGTGCGGAGGACCAAGAGCAGCACGGAGGACCAAGAGCAGCACGTACCTCAATGTAGATGTGGTAGTTCTTTCCTTGGTGTAGATTCTATTTTGGTTATTTGTGCATTACACCTCAAATAGATTTGGATTCTAAGAAAAACAAACGGCTTTGAAAGCAAAAGACATACCTTGATAATGATAGGCAATGGATACCACACAATTTCAAACTTGAAGGGCCCAGAGAAAGAATGGTGAGCGTTTAGGAAGAGAAGAGGAAGAAGCGTTTGAAGAGGGGTCATGCCTCTTGAGGCGTACGCAATGAGGTGGTTTAGATGTGAAATGTGAAACGGGAAGAGTCGTCATTGCTGTAATCAAATAGGTAAAAGTCCCTTATTGCCGACATGGCATAGGAATGCTGATGTGGGGCAACCAAATTTTAGATCTGATGTTTTTTCTCCTAACTACTAAGATTTCTTTCCTAACTGTTTCATACCTTTCAAGAGAAAGAATTTTAGCAACACTCAATCAAACTATATCTAGTATCCACAACAAGCGAGGAGTATTTAAAAACAGAAGAAGAAGAGGAGGATAAGTTATTTAAGTTTTGAATGAATTATCTTTGGACCTTTTTATTCTCCGCATTGGATTACATTGGATTACTTGCCAGGAGTGATACTTTTAACCAGCAGAGCTAGAGGGGGTTGGTCTCTTGATATGTGTGTGAAATTAAGATGTCAACATCACTCAAACATAAGTGTTTTTGGCTCTTGGGTCATGTTTACTCGTATTTAATTACATGGGAACTGAATAAATAGAAACTCATGATAAAATGAGCTTAAAGAAGGATTATTATAGAGCTGAATTGTAAATGATATTAGATAAAAGATAAAGGATGTAAGCGGGCGATATGGATATGATTTTGACTTTCCTAGATTGGAAACCATAAGTGTGTTGGCTCTTAGGGCATACTTATTCTCATTTAATTATATCGGAACTGAATAAGTAGAAACTCATAGTCAAATGAGCTCAAAGAAGGATTATTATAGATCTAAAGTGTAAATGATATATGTAAAAGATAAATGATGTAAAGGGGCGATATGGATAGGATCTTGACTTTCCTAGGTAGGAATCTGGATAAAATTTATTAAGATTCCTAATTGGATTTTAAGTAGAAGAAATGCCCAACCTGCACCATGCGTAGGACAATTGTGGGTAATTAAATCTTGACCCACAATAAAATGGGCTGGATATGGTTGACATGCCTCACCCATGTTACAAACACAACTCATTCCCCTTTCTTTTAATCCAAAGTGCTACTTTTATGACACTTTTCTAGTTCCAAATGTTGAGAGCAAGAGAAATGGCAAGTGAGGTCCATTGGTTCTAACATGTGATCAGACTGATGAGTTAGTTATGTAAGGCAAATTTGACCTCTTAACGTCATTAACATTCGATCAAAATCAATTGCCATAAAAAAAAAATTTTAGCAGTAACTGCTTTCATTTTTATGACCAACTTTCATTTAGTTTGAACGCTGGAGTGGTAGAACTTAGTAGAAAATCCATTCGTACGGTGTGAGCTATAGTCTTGTTCCACCTGAGTTTTTTTACTTTCATTAGAGTTCACATCAATGAAGAGAGATGGTTTTAATCTAACATTTCTAAAATTAACAATATAGTCATTTATCATAGAGGATTTTACGGGGGAAAAATTCTTATATGACCCGTGCATGAAAAAGGACTCATAGTTTTAATTAGATAGAAAAGGCCCTCCTACTAATTTTAACTTTTTTTTTCTTTTGCCTTTTTGACAGGATTGAGCAATGATGGTGTCGCTTTTGTCTTCTCCTTCTTCTTCTCTCTCCTGGTATCCTCATTCTCCATGTCCTGCACTCCATTTCTCACACAACCTACCACCTAAACACCTTAGATGTACAGTTTAGATGCTCATGCTTCTCTATTTTCCAAATCCTATGGGTTTATGTAATTCTTTGTTTTGGTGATGGGAGTTCGGTGGTTATTTTTTTGGTTTCCTCATTATTTAGTATTTTATTTTGTTTTCCATTATGGATAGGTACGTAAACGGGTTGATTCCGGTCTGGGACCATAGTGGACCCGGACCAGGAACCGTGAAGGAGAAGGTGAACCTGGATCCGGACCTGAAACTGTCTAGAGCCCAGTTTCTTGGTCCCGGACCCGGAATTGTTAAGTAAAAGGTGGAGCAGGACCCGGAACCATATATGGAGCGGGTTTGGGTCCGGGTCTAGATAGAGAATGATATGAGAAAAATCTAATTTTAAGGAGAGGTTTTTAAAAATTGAGGTAATGTGTTGGGTCTCGAGTCCTAGGATCCGAATCCGAACTAATGTGGAATAAGACCCAGACCCATTTAGGTCACGGGTCCAAAAAAAAGACCCAGACCCAGACTCATTTATTTAGTGGGGACTAAATAAGGACCCAAACCCGGTTTTTAACGGGGTGGAACCTCCGAATAATTGGAGAATCGAGAACCCATTTTGTCAAACCCCAACTCAGGATTAACCCAATAGTGTTTTCTTAGTGAGTGCTTAGTCTTAATCGGGTTTAGTTACCGTGGGTTAGAGTTGGATTAGTTTTAGTCATGATTATAGCTTTGGGGAGTTTCGAGAACGTTTAGTGTTAATTAGGCACACTCAGAAAGGCCTGGGTGTACGTGCAAGCGTGGGAAGATCGTGTTTGGTTTTGTTTTAATCGTGAATTTCTTCTCATTTGAATGGTTTTATGATTATGTACAATTTTCGTATTTAGCCCGTTTGTGTTTGTAGCCCAGAAACTCAAATTTTGGCCAAAAAGGGTAAAATAGCCTTTTCACACTCAAATCTGGACACAATTTTCGAGATCTCAAAACCATGTCAAAAATATACTTTTTGGAAACTAGATATTTCAATGATCGTTTTATCCTTCTTCATCGACTTCATCCGAGGCCCGCAAGTTCATGTTTTCCTTGATACAAGAAGGTTCCCTAATTGGGTCCCACTTGCAAGCACTTAAGCCCTTTCCCCTCTTTCTCTCTTCATTCCACAAATCTCTGCACTTTTTCTTGACCTAGGGCTTAGAAACCCTCTTTTTCTCTGCATCTTCTCCTCATGAATGCATGAGTTAGAGATCTCCACAAGAGATTCCAAGACCATCATCTTCTTCCTCTCACCTCAAGCTTTCCATTGATGCCATTTTCTTGAAGCTTTTTGTTGGGAAAGCTCTCCATTTCCTTCTTTGCTTCTTGTTTGGACACCTCTAGGTAAGAGCTCCTACCCATCTCTTCAATGGAGTTCTTTTGACTCCTAAAGATCATGTTTTTCTAACTTTCAACACCCATTTCGAAATGGGTTGCTTGGTTGCATTTTTGGGTGAGTTTTTGAATGGGTTTCATGGGGTTTTTGTAGTTCTTGGCTTGGCTCTTGAGTAGGAGTGCTTGAAGGAGAGTTTTGTTAGCATTTGACTAAGGCAAGTAATCTTTATAGGTTGTTATGCATGTGTGTACATGGATTTCACTATTTTTCTTGAAATTTGTATATGATTTGCCAGTTAGTGTTAATGTCTTGTTTTGCTAGATTTCCATGTTGTGATTTCACTCAAGTAATTGCAAGCATGCTAATTTACTTTTCAAACTTTCAGATTTCATCATTTTAATTAGGCCTTACCTTTTTGAAGAATAGGATTGAATGATTATGAAATGGGTTTTGATGTTAATAGCTTGTTTATGTTTGAAATAAATGCACCATAGTGAATCTTGATAGCTTGTTTCATTCATGAATCAAATTGCTAATCAGGTTAGAAAGAATGTAGAAAAGGAAGGGAGAAATGGATGGACCACTGAACTGCAGAAATCAGAACTGGGTTCTGTTTCCGCAGTTCACGCGGTCGACCGGCCAAGGGGTGCGGTCGACCGGGCACACTGGATTTGGTCCCCAGTTGGATGACCTAATGCACTGCGGGAACTACTGTTCCGCAGTTCACGCGGTCGACCGGCCATGGGGCGCGGTCGACCGGCGACACAGGGTCAGGTTCCCTAGAACCTGACCAAAACACTGTACACCATTTAAAGTTACAACTGCAAGTCGACCTGGCCCTGGCCGGTCGACCGGGCTCACTGTGTACGCGGTCGACCGGCCAAGGGCCAGGTCGACCGGGCCAACTGGAATTTTCCCTTTTTGGGAGGATTTTTTTTTTTTTTTTACCCATTTGCATATTCTTTTTTAAAAATTTGAAAACTAAGCTATATTAAGGACTTTAACTTGACATTATGTAATTGGAACTCCAAGATATGTACTAACTTCGGGGACACCAATCCTTGTATTTTAATAATAGAGTTCCAATCACACAAGGGTCAACGAATAGCCTAAGCATGTACTTGATGAAATTATCGTGTTTTGAACGTTGGTTTAATACCGCAAGTCATATCGTGTACTCGCTTTGAAGTCAAGTTTTAAGCTCGTCCTAAGATTTGTTTCAAGTATTAAATGGGGATCGTTTCTTAAGTTTTGAGCATATATATTATGCATTTTGCTAGCCGGGTTGTGTCTTGTTTCGATAAGTGATTTCCCCATTTATTCAGACGTGTTTGTATCGCGTGTTTTATTCATTCATGAATTCAAAGTGAACACCACAGAGCTTGGACTGCCCTTTTAGTCTGATCCACTGTCTGGGGGTCCTTAAACATGTGTACTATCTACAGATTAGTCGTGTATTTATTACACATCGTGCGTGTCCGGTTCCGCGGCCGGAATCTCGTATTTGTGGGAATCGTGTCGTGTTATATTATGTATAATCGTGCTTGTCGTGAGTGCTTACTCTTTTCATTATAAATGATAGAGAAAGGATGGGCTCTTTGTGGATTAATGATTCATGATATATATTATGTATTCATGTTAGTTTGTCATAAATTCTGGAAAGTTCTTCAGTCAAGTATTCATTCTTGATTTAATAAACTGTTTTATATGTTTTCGATTAAATATTGATTTTCCATGCTTTCACCTAAATTGATTACCTGCCAAACCGTTGTGTTTGATACTTGTATTTTGGTGACCAGGTGCAGGAGGTTATCCCTTTGAGGAGGAGTGCCAGGAGGAGGCTGTTGAGCCTACCTTAGTTCGCGAGTGGCAACCCGACGAGGTCATTTAGACGTCAGGACGGGTCATGAGTTCCGATGTATTGCCTTTTTGGGCTTTTATATACTTTTGGTATTGTATTGGCCTTTGTTGGCTTCTTATTTTGGGATTGTAATCAACTTAACACACTTTGTTAACTTTGTAACTTGAACTATTATGGGAATGCCTTGTTATGTCTTCATTCTGATATTTTAGTCTCGATGACATTTATGTTCATATTTCGTCATGATTTATTATGATGTGATTTGCTACACGCTTCCGCCTATTTGATCACGTGAGTTGGTTTTCCGTGTCATCGGAGCCCTCACCGCGGGAACCTGTGGGAGATTTAATCATCTTACAATCATCAACCACCAATGCATCGTCGCGGGGCCTGGGCCTCGGTCCGAGGTCGCGACACATTTACATCCTTAATTATGAACCCGTTTGGATTGTTAACTAAAGTTTATCAAAATTGTCCAACAATGTGTGAACTGTGGCTCTATAAGTTGACTGCTTTGCCTGGAACTGGAATCTTAAAAAAATTCAAGTCAAAATGGTCCTGTTTAACATCTGAGCAATCCGCCTACATAGTTGACCACGTGCGGGGTTATTTAACATCCAACTGTAGCTTGAGGGTTTCTTGATATTTCTGTGTGCCATATGTGACTTCTCCAGTTCCATTTTCCTTTCTTCATGCATATCAAAAAGTCTACACACCCCGGGGCAGGCTTCGGGGTGGAGCACAACTCCCCATGGAGAGCCGTTGGATCCCAGCCCTCATAGGATCCAACGGCTTCCATGGGGAGTCGTGCTACAACCCGGGGTCTGCCCCGGAGTGTGTAGCACGGCTGCTTGCATATATGTGTCGGCATCATATGACGTACATGGTAGAGAAAGATGACACAAAGGGCCTGTGTTTAAATCAGAACCATTCGATTCTTATGACAGGCAATGCTTGGATGTGTGGTTTAGAGGAGAAGAGTTATTCTGACGCCATATGGGTGAGCTCTATGATGGATGTCTCTATGGGCACCCTACTCTTTCTCTATATGCCTGGTATTTAGAGTGGTGGGTTGGGTGAGAAAATGGGTTGGAGAGAGGGAGAAAGAGGATGGGGAAAGGAAGGACGAAGGAGAAGATAACACGAGCAACAATATCGTTGCTCAACTAAAAATGAATTACGATGTTGTCACTCAGTCCAAAAGGCAAAAAAAAAAAGAAAGTCAATTTTTTTGCAGTTAGAACTATAAGGTCCTTTTCCTGCACGGACCATCTAAGGGTTTTTTTTTTTTTTTTCAAAAATCCTCTTTATTATATTAACAGAATTAATTCATAAAATTAGAATTTTTTTTTTTTTTTTGAGAAAGTTCATACATATTAGATGTATCATAAATCCGTTGTGGTTTGACAATTACAAATTTATCCCTTCGTGCATCTAGATCCCATCTCCATAATCTCTTGCACGCGAAGTTTACTACAAGCATAAGTCCTGAGTTTCTTGGTTCAAAATATTTTGCTGCAAAATTTAGAGGCTAGCTATAAGAACAAAATTGATAGGATTGCTTACAACCCCTTCTGTTTTAAGGACCCAAATCAGATCAAGAAATGAGTGGTGAATTATACTTGTCACACCCGCAAGATTAGGTTGGATCCTAACTCGATCCCAAGGGTGTGAGAATCGAGGCCAATTAGAAAGTTTTTCCCACTAATCACAATTATGACCTTAATTTTGGGTAGATCAAAGTCCGTGGTGAAATTATATATGATGATTAGTCACCATAATCTAATCACGGAAGCATCAACACACATAACCTGCGCAAATGGTAAAACATACGTCATAAAGATAACTGAGCGGAAATAGTGTTGAAGTGCATAAGTTCAAATAAGTTTTCAACATCTTAAAATTAAGTTAATGCTTATAACAACTCGGTCACCAAAATAAAAGGGACTATAAGCCCAAAGATCATAGCCCAAAAAGTTTAAGGTGTGTATGGTTCTCAGGCACCGAACTCGATGACTTAAATTGCGTTGTCAGCGCTCCACTCAGTATATCCGTCATCCGGCGGAATCTCCTACTCCGCCCCACCCTCCTGTTCGACGGGGTATCAATATCTAAGCAGTAAATTTAACATCATTAGATAAACAGACAAGTAAATAGACATGAGTAACAAGTATAATATGTGCCAACAGAAATCAATATGTAAGAAAAGAAATAAATAATAAATGATCGAAAACATAGATACTCATACTAGTAAATAGGCTCCACCACATAAGCTAACAGAATGAATGCAACCTAAGTGAACCCAGGCAAATGATGTAACCCAGGTGAATCCAGTCGAACAAAACAACCTAGGCAAACTCGGTCAAGCAAAACAACCAAGAAAAGCTGGTACGACGGTGTACGTCCATTTCCCAATCTACAGACGTTAGTTCTAAATGCATGCATAGCCCTATCCACAGGGAGGCGCCCTAACCGTGGGGGGCCACATGAGCCAGTGGTGTCTGACCCCCCACAATGACAAAGGTATTTAAGTGGTTCTGTTAAACTCGACCTACTCCACTGAGAAGAGAATTATTTGAATCTTAACTTCTTAAAGGTTTGTAAATATGTTTACCTTCAAAACCTTATAATCTTTTTAGAGAATAAAAAAAATAAAAAAAAAACTTATATATTTACAAATTACAATGAAGGAAAAGTAAAAAATCAAATGTTGGGGGTAAAATTTAACATGAAACTAGCTGTTGGGCAGGCCAGGTGGGCCGTGCTTGGCGGGCCGACTGTTGTGGACAGGTCAAGCCATCTTGTGCCATTCCGAAATGGGCCGACAATGCCACAGTCCTCGGCCCATCATGGCCATTGGCCACAGGCCGTGCCTTGATATGGGCCGTTGACCGGCGGGTTGGGCCGTGACGTCGAGGACCGACTCGGCCCATTTGACATCCCTACATGTTGGGCCCTTACCATCTAACATGGTAGTTGAGTGGGTCCTTGATGCCTTTCCTAATCATTTGGTGCTTCTGAAGCTGTTGGCACTCAGGTTTAGTTCATAATCATTGGCCAAGTAGGTCTAAGGTCATAGTTTCAAGGGTAGAGGATCCCATTTCCCAAAATCCAAAATTCTAGAAAGTGTGTTCTCAATTGGCTGTGAACCTTTCTTGGCCGACCGTAGACTCCTACGATGAGCTTCACGGTCGACTGTGAGCTCACCGTAAGCATAGCCCGTCAGTGACTATCTCAGGTTCCAGCTTTCTAAGACAGTGCAGTATTCGCGGTCAACCATGGAGCTTAAAAAAAGACTCTATTAGGGTCGGGCTGGGATGTTTCGGGACCATTATTTTCCCACTCCCAAGAGGATTTCCACCACTTCCTATGGGAAGTTTGGGTCCCTATTCCATCCATTTTAACACCATTACAAAGCCCATTAATAGCTCCACCATTAATGCATCATAAACCCTTACCCACCCACGAAAACATCATAAATGAACTTTGAGAAGGTATTTAGCATATTTGGAACATTAAAAACAATCAATAGAGCATGCATACAATATTAATCATGTCCATTTACTTGCCTTAGCTTAGTTGTGTCTAGGGGGGTAACGGTTCGGTTAACCGTTCATTTTAGAAAAACCGTTAACCGAACCGTAACCGCGGTTTTCTGTCTTTTAAAATCGTAACTGTAACCGTATCCACAAAAATTGTGAAAACCGAACCGCAACTAACCATATTTGACGGTTCGATTACAATTATTAACCGTGAAAAAATCTTAGCGCGAACAATATCAAATGTGGTTACACCAAACAGCTTCTTCTCATCGTAGGTCCCTGCCTTCTTGAAAACCTTGGCCACAATTGGGACCATCGAATTCACCGGGTTTCTTATCATATTAACAACTGCCTATTTTCCTATACAAATTTTCAAAACAAAACAAGCAAATCAATCTCACTAAATTCAGAATTACAGGAGAAAAGAAGTTGAAATCTTTACAATGAGAAATGAAGTGGGCTTTTTTTTTTTTGTGAAGTTACAAACTCACTGAAGTCAGAATCACAAGAACAGCGAAAAGTAGAGTTTTTTATATAGAGAAATGAAGTTAGTTTTTTTGAGAAGCTATCTCGCTGAAATCAGAATCCCCAAAAAGTAGAGATTTTATTAGAGAAATGAAGTGATTTTTTTTTTTTTATGTGAAGTTACATTGGGGCAGTATTTGGCGATTGCAGTGCAGAGGGACTTCACAATGCCGGCGTTGATGTTGAACAGATCATCACGAGTCATTCCTGGTTTCCTCGGTACACCAGCCGGTATGATGACAACATCCGATCCTTCCAGAGCTTGACCTAACTGATCTTCCCCATGTACCCAGTAACCTACAAAACAATCAAACAGCAACCAAATCACATAACAATCAAACACAAACCAAATCACATACATACATAGATGATTGATGGGATTGAGAGAGATAATAAAAGAAGAAGAACAGAATTAGGGTTTGGTACCTCAGATCTAGTGTTGATGTGGCTGACATCGGCAGCAACTCCTGGGGTGCTGGTGATTTCATAGAGAGCGAGCTTAGAGACGAGAGGGTCGAGCTTCATGAGGAGGTTGGGGGCAGGCCAATGCTGTCGGCGGTGCCCAAGACGGTGACTTTGCAATCCGGGTGGCTCGATTCCGACAAAAAAGATCGGCAGGAGATTGAAGATGGAGAGGATGAAGCCCTTGATCTGAGGGCTGTCTGGACGAATCTGGACATGGAAGACCTCATTTTTTGAGGGAAAATGAGGAGAAAGAGGGTTGGAATTAGGGTTTTTGGAAAGACAATTGAAAATTGGTATTTCATTGAGGCCCTTTATTTTTTCTTTTATTTGTATAACAGTTTGGTTAACCGTGTGTGGTTAACCGAATTATATTTTACGGTTCGATTCGATTAGTAATCGTGAGTTATTAAGGAAAACCATAATCAAACCGTGAAGTGCGATTTTTTTTTTAATTTCATTAACCGTAACAGTAACCGAACTGTGAAACATGATTATTAATTGCGGTTCGGTTCAGTTTGGTTAGACGGTTTTTCGATTTTTTGTACACCCCTAGTTATGTAAAAAAAACCTTCCTTAGAGCTATGGTTTCCTCAATCCTTCCCTTAACGCCTCCCCAACTCAAATAAAGTGGAAAACCACCTCCCTACATGCCAAAAGAGAAGAAAAACTCACTAGCTCATAAATGCATGGCCCTAGCATTGAAGGAGTGAAACTGGGGAAGCGTATGCTTGCCTAGAGTTGAAGATGAGGATGAGGGAGGTGATGGGGAGGCTCTCAAAGCTTGGGAAAGCCTTGGAAGTCCTTGGAAGTTCCCTAACTTGGTGATGGAGAGAAGGAGGAGTACGAGAGTGCTGAAGGGAGAGATGAAATGAGATGAGAAAATGGGGTTTCAGGGCTTAATAGAGATATTTTGGAAGTTTTGCAATAAGGCCTAGGATTATGGAGAATAAAGTCCTTAGCAGTTGGGTGTGAGCTCATATGTGGGTCTTGGGCCACCGGGCCAAGATGGGTCCAATGTCGTGAATGATATGCATGGTCCACTACCTAATACACTTCACACCACTAATCCTAGAACGCTAAGCCACTAAATCCAAATCAAGTACCCTTAATCTTTGTAATTAGCAATTACCCTACTTCATTAAGGCCCGGGGCCTTACATTACTGCTTAATTAACCCGACTTGGGATGGGCTTGGGTATAGAATTTAGGCTCATTTAGTAATTGGGCTAGACTTGATTAATTGATCGAAAGCCCAAAGCCCGGCCTAACTAACAAATGCTTGTAATTTACCATTATCCAAACAATTAGTAGAAAACCCGATTTAGCCCAGTCTAGCCCGACCCAATTGACTAAATGGGTGCGCTTGGACCCAACTTTCATGGCCCATGTTGGGCATTGGCCAGGCCCAAGCTATGTTTCGAAAAGTTGAGCCAGGCCTGGACATGGGCCGGCCCATGGACACTCCTATAAAGCACTCTTGTCCCAATGAGTTCCAAGACTATCGCAAGAAATCACCCAAGGGAGAATGACAATAAACCGATCTCAAGTGTATGTAATCTCTAACTTTAGGTATCCAAGAATAGCGAAAGACTACAGAGGAAGAGACCCTAAGATCTAGAATGAGAACATGGGAGGCATAGGCCTCTATTTATAGTGTTTGGACACTTCCACACCCAAGTGGGGTGCTTGGGCCAGATTGGTATTCTGACCGTAGAGTTGCACTCCCACGCCCGGGTTTATCCCACAATATTCCGTTGGAAAGTTCTTTTTAGTAGTATATGTAAAGAGCCCAAAATTTCCTCAATTTGAATTGTATTGAGGGAGATATGACCCTTGAAAGATTAGCATAAAGCAATTTTGTCTTCCTAATGTTGGAAGTGGCTTTGGATTAACTTCATAGCTGAATTCAGCTTGCCTAATGAGATTGAGTACCTCGAGGCGTTAGTAGAGGCAACGAAAATACTTTTCAATATTCCCCTTGGGTGGAGCCCACTCCTCAATACTACCGCTCAAGTGGAACCCGGCTAGTGCACTTTTGATAACACGCTTTTTTTTTTTGTGTGTGCCTTTTGCACCGGGTCGTTTTTTTTTGGATTCGAACTCAGGACCAACTGGCTCTGATACCATCTTAAATTTCTTCAACTAGTCATTCCTCCTAAAACCTTAAGGGGTTAGTAGAAGCAGCGGAAATGCTTTTCAAATCTCTTCTTTCCTTTCTCTGTGGGCTCTTAGGTTTAGATCATGATACTTTAAAGATGGTCAGTTCTGGTTTCCCAATACTCGCGCAACTAGTTATTGTATACGTAAAACAGTAAAATTCAGATGGTCTTTGGTTTGACAGTGGCTATTTGATAGGCCTCTTTCAGAACTGTTCTCTCAACATTCCTTCAACCAATTAGACAAGGTTAGCTCTATGATTAATGAAGATTCTTGAGCTATTCCTGACAACATTTCTCCTGAAATCAGAAGTTACATTGTTGATGATCATCTCTTCCTCATCCTAGCACTACTTGCCCTGATTTGTTCCATTGGGAAGCCTGGAATTAGAGGCACTTTCAAACCCTGGAGTATTCTGGTTTGCAGTAAATTCACCCAACCTTTGATTGCCTGTTTTGCTTGGCAGTTCTTCCTCAGGAAAATCCTGACCTCTGTTGGGGATAAAAGAATTGGCATCACCACCATCCCAACCTGTCCAATGCGTCTGCAGCAGGAAGAGTCGTTATCCACCTCCTTTTCCATTGTAATCTTGCTGAAAATCTTTGGTGTTGGCTTCTCCGGGCATCACATTCATCCTCTTTCACTTGAATCTATTTGGCTTGCTTCCGCTTCAAGTTGTAACCAAGTTGGACTGCCCAGGCATTGGCACTATTCTGTTCTCTTGCTATTTTGGCGATTTGCAAAGCTAGGAATATGTTGATCTTCAGAGCCGTCGAGCCTTTTCTAGAAAATTCTCTTCAAGGCATCAAGGAAGAAGCTCGGGTTGTTTCTAGGAAAATGACCAGCTCATATGACTGCCAAATGCCAAGCCCCGTTGTTGCTTGGCCTCTTTTGCCCCTCTGTTTTGGTTTTTGGTTTGTCCATAGGTTACTGTACAGTTTCTTCTCCCTTGCTGGATCATGCCTGATTTTTTGCAGTCTCTCTCTTGTTTCCTATAAAGACCACAAAAAGGCCACCAAAAGGTAGGGAAGAAGGATGTGGACAAGCCCCATCAGTTGGAATCTTTTCTGCTAATGAAATGAAACAGTAAATTAAATTGTCTTCGCAATCATTGTTAGGGGAAGAAGGATTCAGTAACAAAACACATGAAAGTTTTGAGTCACATAGTATTGGAAGTTCAACTAGCAGGGCCGCAACCAAGTGGTCCAGTCCTGCGTACAATCACTTCAATGTTCATGACACGTTGAAATAAATAAAGAATCGAAGGATTTCTTGGAGCTCTAGTATGATACAATGTAGGGATTTTTTTTTTTTTTTTTTCTTTTTGGATATCCTATAACCTCCTAATCTAGAAATTTCAGTAGAACCAGAAACCTTGCATCTTGAACTACATCATTTGTCCATTCTAATTGTTTCTACCGATTCATTTGCTTGGATTGTCTTATCAAGTGCAGCCAAAGTCTGATCTTACCTCCATGGCTCCATCTCTCCATTGCTTAAAATAACATCGCATTTGCTCTATTTGTTGTAATACTTGCACCTAAAACACCATAAAAAATAAAATTAAAAAAAAAAAAAAAAAGTAGAGGAAAAGCATTGTACTCTCTCATCTTTTATAGTGAATTTTTTTAATAGAATTATAGATAGGTTTAGGATTTGATTTAGAACCCAACTTGCCCATGCCCCAAATAAGTGAATACAAAAACTGTAAGCATGTGCTGGAATGCACCGTGCCCAATTGCCCAAGCCCCAAATAAGATGATATTAAGGTTGTTATTGCCCAAAACAGAGGCCAAACTCACATGGTACCCACTTGGGTGCAGCAGTGCTATGACCTACAGAGGATTTGGACTGAAAACAGACATTGCCTATATAAGAAATAAGAAAATTTGCTACCATGTAAGTTTGCGAATGTAGAGTTTTCACTTCAAATCTTTCTACTATATGCAAAGATAATTTTCTATAAGAGTAACGCAATGCAAGTGTTTTCTAGCTGAGTAATGCAATGTAAGTGAGCTAGGTGTAGACACATCATGTGCAATAAAAAGAATGCATCCAAATACACGTTTCTATTTGGTTTTGTTCAGACCAATATATACACGAGATAGATATGAGTCAGTATCAATGCAAATGTTAACACAAATGTATACCATAGGAGAGATCCCATCCCTGGAACGAAGGATGTCAATGTCCCTAGCATCGCAAAAAGGTTCTGATTAGTCCAATCGCATGTGTATGGTTAAAAGCTGTACAGTAACTTCTCTATCTTCAGCTGTTAAGCCGAGGGGAATGTAGCACCTTTTAAATTTCATCATGAGTGACGGATTTGTTTGGGAAATGGCTAAAGCCATTTTGGGCAACTCCCACCTCTAGAGGATCGGCTTTTGGTGTGGCCTGATCACATTCTCCTTCGACAATATATGAAATTTCCTTTGTATGACTGACTTCCATTTCTATATAAAATATATTGGAAAATTCTTCAAGGTTGCTGGATTCAACCTCTTTGTTATGGTGATGTGCTCCTTCCTCCAGGATTCCAAGTATTTGCACGCAATGAAAACGATGAAGATGAGAAGTGCTACTGAAGAGATGGGTTCACTGACCAGTAAGACGCCAAGGAAACCATCTGTTGACAATCTCATGTCTCTGTGGAATTTGAGGTGGGTAAGAATCTAGTTCATGGAAGCCAAACCATTTCTTCTCTAGCTCACGCATTTTTTCCCCTTCAGTGAATTTCAGTACAGCCCTTGAAATGTCCGGCACAATGGTACAACTTCTATGGAAAAACTGTAGAAACAGGAAATGCAAATGATCGCTCTTAATGCATATGCTTACAGAAAGTGGAAATGCTCCTACGCATCCAGTGTGCACAGTACTATTGGGTTTCACATAGGGACCCACAGATCATGGGACAAAGGGTATTCGTCACACTTGGTTCTCTTTGCTCGGCAATCAGAAGTGCGATGAAGAAAACATACAACATGGCCAAGCAAGGATAAATGAAATATGATTTTCTTGCGAGCTAACCTAAAAGAACAAGGTGGAACCACCTAACCTTAGATATAAAGTTTCAAGTCAATCCAATGTTTCTAAACCCTTGATAGGTGGTCCACAGATTTAATGGTTTTTTGTAATAAAAAAAATTTGACACTTGATTCCACAGTCCAGTCCATTGGATTGGTTTAAACCCAATGGATCCATGACACATTGTGGGGAGTGTTGGATGGTCCATTCGGACGGATTGTGGCCTGTTTGGTAATTTTACTTTTAAAATAAAATGAAGTGAAGTGAAATACAGAGAGTAACAAAATATAAGTGGGTTATGATGGTATTTTGTTTGTAGTTGTTTGGGATGGAATATTTTTAACTTTTTGTATAAGGAAATGGAGTTTTTTTGCCTTTTAGTGAATAAAAGTAGTTGTTTTTTGACTTTTTTTGAAAAAGATGGAGGGAGGTTTGAAATAAAGTGCTTTTGATTTGATGCTTGACTTGACAAGTAAAATTACCAAACGGGCAGGGTCTGTTTGGGAACTTCACTAGTATAGTGGAGTGAAATAAAGCCTCCGATTTTCACACGTACACATTCTAAAAATTCTCTCCTTTTTTAAAAAAAAGTTGAAAAGTAACCTCCTCTCTCCACTAAAAGACAAAAAAACACCCACTTTTTAAACAAAAAGTCAAAAAGATTCCCTACCA
The DNA here is from genome assembly GCA_003546025.1 of Camphora micrantha. NCBI lineage: Eukaryota > Viridiplantae > Streptophyta > Magnoliopsida > Laurales > Lauraceae > Camphora > Camphora micrantha. The sequence continues at coordinate 42,435,943 of QPKB01000008.1, read as the reverse complement.
AACAATGAAAGACAAAATCTCATCATAACACTTTTTTTTTTTTTTTTTTTTAACAGAGGGTGTCCCAGCCCTTTGGGCCGGACGATCATAACACTCTTACAGTTTATTCTTTCACTATTTGAGGCTTTACTTCACTCCACTCTACATGTAAAGTTCCCAATCAAACCCTTAAGGTGGCCCCACCAACAAATGCTATATATATAGCTGAGGGGGGCACCTATGGATGGGACTTGGGGGGATGTAAAGATCTGGGTGGGATCCTCCTGTCACAAAAATCAGCCCCATCCAATCATCCTAACCCAATCATCTAGGCCCCACAAGTTTAGACCATCCTGATGAGATGTGCATTGATCCAACAGTCCAGACCATCCATAATCAGAAATTATCTTGAGGTGGGTCCCACAACTCATCATCATCATCACAGCCTTGTTCCAACTATGTTGGGGAGGTGGGTCCCAAAAGCTGTGCGCACAAATTATCCCATATGTGCGCACCCTTAGTTGGGCCCACCCGATGGTGCATTCGAGTGGACCATCCAAACCAACCCCCACCCTAGTGGGGCCCAACTACTGATCCATCTGAGTGGTTATCTGCTTGAAAACACCATAATGTAGATGGAATAATTAATTTGAGGGATGGATTATGGAGTAAGGATTTTAGATTAGGGAATTAGTGTATGGACCTAGGATTTAAGGATTTAGCGAAAGGGGATTACGGTGGGTTTCAATTTGGGATTTAGGGATTTTGGTTTGGGTATAAGGATTTGGTTATTATGCTTAGGGTTCTTACATAGGACTTGGGGATTTATAGAGTTGGTTACCCAAAAATGCACAGTCCCTAGGGGGGATGAGAGAGAGAGAGAGAGAGAGAGAGAGAGAGAGAGTATCATTACTCCTGAGGCAGAAGTAGGGGTGTAAATTGGGCCAGGCCTTGGGCACACCGATTAACAAGCCATGGCCACACCCGACATGTTGACTGGCATTGCCAAGCCTGACATTGCCAATGGGCAGGCCATGCTGGGCCAAGGCACCCTAGGCCGTGGCAAGACACGACACGTACCAGAGCATTGGCCGTGTCGTGCTAGGCAAGGGTGCCTAGCCACGGGACGGCATAGCACGACACGGCTCCAACAGTCAAAACTACCCCGTCCCCCCTTCAAAAAATTATCATAGTTGTAATTTGTAAATTTTATTTCAAGTTATAAATTATCGTAATGCTTGTAATTTTTTTTTTTATTTAAACTTCTTTATAGTTGGAACTTGGAATTATCATCATACTCGTAAATCTTATTTGAAGTTAAAAATTATGATCAAAGCTGTTGTAAACTTTATTTCAAGGAATATAAAATAATTAAAACTTTATTTTTATTGAAACTTAGCATCAATGTTTGTGCATTTATTTTAGTAATTTCAATTTCATTTCAAGTTGAAAACCGTAATAGTCCATACAATCCTTTTCAAATTATATAAAAATAATAAAATTTAGGAGGGGCCGGGGGTGGCATGACCTAGCCCGGCTTGGGCACGGCACGACTTAGGCCTTGCTGGGCCAGCCCCTACCCGATCTGGGCAAGGAACGACACGGCATAGGCAAGCTACAGCCAACCGTTTTACTCCCCTAGAGTGGAGAGAGAGAGAGAGAGAGAGAGAGAGCCAATCGCACAAACGATGGAGAGATGACTTACAAAGGAAGCGCTCTCGATGGAGAGATGAAGAGCCCACGATAGGGTATTTTTGGGCTTTTCATTCCTTTCCAAATGAACCTCTATAGCCGTTGGATGAGGCGTGATCGAACAGCTTGGACTCCATCCATGACTTACTTATTGCATTCGAACTTCACCTCATATATATATGGTGCGAGGCGTTCCTATCCAAAGAAATCTCAAGTATGTGGGTGTGCGAGCGCGAGTGCACGAATGCATTATGAATTGTAAGAATTATTGTAGCATATCTCAATCTAATTTTATTTAATTTAAGGTGATAAAATAGTTGAATAGAAACCTATTAAAGGCTCACAACCATTGCGTTTGATCATGTAGATACATTTATTCAATTCTAAATCCAAATTATTATCAAAATCCTACGATTTGTATCATGAATCCCGATTCGTATCCTGAATCTTAAGAAAAACAATTCATATCTATGCAAAAATCCCATTTATCGAAAAATCTTATGATTCCAATGTAAATCATACGATTCGATACTCATTTCATTAAGTCTTACGATTCAAGTGCTTATGCTAAGCGAGAATAGCTACAACCAATAAGTTAATATATAATCTTTTACCTGTTTCATTTCTTTGTTCTTTCTTTCTTTTATCGCTTTTATTTTTAAAAAGTTATTTAATAGTTAACAAAACCTCCTAAGAATTTTTATGCGACTCTGATGAGGTTTTAAAGATAAATCAAGAACACGCATTTAATTCAAGCGTTTGATTGTCCGTATGATACTTGTCTATATCTTCTTCTTCCTTTTAATCTATTTTGGTTTTTTTTTTCTTATGTATACTTTCTGAACCTAAAGAGATATCCTACCGTGTGAGATTGATGATTTGGATTTTATTTTTATATTTATTTTTTGATTTAAGATAATAAATATATATATATATTGATACCTTAAACTTATTTAACTATTTATAGCTACACATCATTTATTTCATTTATATATATTAATATATGTTATAATGTTCTTGATGTGATTGTAAAATAGGCTTTCTTGTTATTGTATTTATACTGCTATAAATGAAAAAATAGATGGTTATGAATCATTTCTTTTTTCTTTTTCTTTTAATTTTTAATTGTTTTTCATTTTTATTAGAAAAATAAAAAAAATCATACGATTCACGATATGATTTGTGATTCAATTCGATTCATGGATATGAATGATTTGCAATACAATTCCTATTTTGAAAACTATGGGGACAAGGCTTTGATGATGATTGTGAATCATTGCATTTGATCAGAAACTTAGTGGTGTTTGGTGAGGCTAATCAGCATATGAAAGAAATCGATAAGGGCCTCTTTGTTTGCATTAGATTACATAGGCATTGAATGCATAATAGTTCATGACGAAATAAGCTCTCCACCAAACGACTATTAAAACGGATATGGTTGAAGGATATAAAGTGGAAAGTAAATGGGACCTTGACTTTCATAGTTTTGAATTACTAGGCTAAGGGCTAGGTATTCATTTTCCATCTTCCCTTCATTCAATTTCCATAAAGGAGAGCTTATTTGGTGGTGGTCATTTTGTACATTCACCTTCAATCTTCATTGTTAACCACATATGGAATGAATTCCTATGTATCCCTCGCAAACAAATAGGCCATAGGAGATTGCAAGTGTATACTAGTGTCTGAAGCTCGATGTAAGAGACCTGGGGAAAGCAGAATTTCAGCATACTTGGGCAATCATAACTCAATTCCTTTTCATACTAAAGAGGACATGGATAGAAGTAGTGAGGATAGATCTGAAGAACATAAAACCTATCCAAGGATTTGGCCCAAAATAGACTCGAATGACGAAACAAAATTCATGTAGCTGACCCTAACATAGTTGAGACTAGGCTTTGATGATGATGATGATGATGATGAGACGACATCTATTGAGAATTGTTGCAGGTCATAAGTAATACTGGCAGCATGATTGAAATAAACTATCTGCAAACGTATAGAAGCCACCTTTTCAAAGTAAAAAACTCGAGTAGGTTGGCATCTTCCTAGGTTACGCATTATATGTTCCATTAATTTTTTTAGTGTTTTAATTTAACTAAAAATGAGTGAGAGACATACAAAGCCAAAGCCACCATGTCTGAAAGTTGGTCCAGCCATGGTATATCGATCACCATACTTGGCAAGGAAGACCTTTATATAGGGGATCTCATCAATAATTGCAGACACGCCATTACAGCAGCTTCCTCTTGATAGTGCTATTGCATATTCCTCCTTTGAGGAATAGGCCTTGAGCTTTTCTTCTTGGAACCCCATGTGCTTTAAAAGATCAAAAACAAATGATCCTTTCTGATACCCAACATAATCCCCATTCATAATTAATTGCTCTATGCCTGAAACTGTAGCTTGATCCTCATCAGATGTTATCGTCGACTTCAACTTTGCAGCGTAAGATGTCACCAACACAAGCACTCCAAATGTCCAAACAACTGCAAGCAATCTTGTGAAGTTGGTTTTGAGCTTCTCCTCTGCAGCCAGAACAACAGATCCATCAACAAAATTTAAAAAAATAATAATCATAATCATAATAATAATGCCAATTGAAAACTAAAACAAGTGGAACAATTGTAAAATTTTAGACATGATATGTAAAAAGATGATGTGGCTACTTACTTTGTACAAAGACAGAGATTGAGAAGAAAGAAAGGATGTTTCCCTCTTGTTCTGACAATGTGCCTTTGATTTCTGGCTTATTTTCATGCTCAAAATACCAAAGCATAAAGCCCTTTGCCAAGGACAGAACTATTATAGCTAGCCACCATTTCCAAGTTAATGGGTTTAGAAACCACCAAATACTCCTTTTGTAGGTGTCCTTGACTGGTACAATCGTGGAAACCCCTGACATCATGTATGGCAGTGTGAAGTGTCCATACTTTGATCTGTTGGATGTGATTGTTATATCTCCCACGACTCCATCATATCTCTGCACTCATAATTCAAGATTAAAACGAAATTAAATAAAGAAACAAGTTAATGCAAAGAATGGCAAGGATAAATAACTTAAAATTTAAAAGACAAAAAAAAAAAAAAAAAAACACAGAACTCACATTGAGATGCAATTGCTGAATGAGTTCATCATAGTATCCCATATCAAGAGATTGGCCATTTTCGTATGGAAAGAACTCATAGGAAACTTGGTAAGGCAAACTATCCATCACCTCTTTGAACACATCCACAGAGTAGCCGGTTGCAGTCATTCCATTGCCTTTGGGATCATGGTCCACTTTGACAAACTCATGGAATGTGTTTTCAGTGGGAACAAGCATCCTTAATTTCACAGTAGTCTCCCCTTTTTTTACATGTGTTGTGGAACTACTATGTTCAACAGGAATACGCCTAATATCTTCAGAGCTTACTGACTTGTGCTCCTTGACATGTATTGTACTAATACTACTACATAACGCACCCGGCTCAGTTGCAACATCTTCAGGCTTTGATTGTAGCTTCTCATCAATCAACAAGCTTGCAGTGGAATTCATTCCCATTATGGCTGTAATCACAAATATCAGGTAAAGTAGTATGCGTTTTGCAAATTTTACATCTGCAACGATTATAAAAAGAAGAGAGTTAAATGACTATTAGGAAAACATAGTATGCTAAAGAGGAGAATCAACTGAGCAAAAATAGGAAATCAAAGACACTTAATATGAGTAGGCATACTTTTATAACATGTGGCTCTTTTATGATCCAGTATCCATTTGAAAATTACTCTAGACACAACTTCAACATTCCCTCACCAAGTTCAGCAAACGATAGTAAACAATAACAATGCGATCACATTCATAATAATTTTTGTGTAATCAATTCCCCAGTAAAATGATGCATTGAGTCTGGATAATTCAATGTATCTGTTGTGTTTATACCAACATCAAATCCCCGCTAATTGTTAATGAGTTTGTCATGTTCCAAAGCTTCTATTTGGCCGCCTTTTTTTTTGTAAAATACTCAAGTGGATGAGAAGAATTGCAAAGGCAGTGCATTGAGAGTCAAAAGAGAAAAGACTCTAATAAAGAAACCTCGTGGTAGAGTGTAAAGGTTAAGGATTTCATTAGAGAGATGAAGTTTGCTTCAAGCAGGGGACTAAGAATACATAAAATTATAAAATTTTGAAGAAAGTAAAACAAAAAGTTAAGTTTTAAGAAAGCAGCAAGGCACGCAAAGCCCAAAGCATATAACAACCTATATAATAAGTTGGGAACAAGAGAAGGAAATAAAGATACTTTCAAGCTTGCAAAACTGAGGGGGAAAGAGAGTAGGGACTTAGTGTCAGATGTATAAAGAGTGACGACAATAAGGTTTTAGTGAAAGGCAACGATATTAAAGAAAGATGAAGAGAACATTTAAACAAACTTTTAAATGAAGATTATATAAGAGGATTAGGAACAATAGAGAATAATTCGATAGCAGGATATGAAACGCTGTGCAGAAATTAGGATAATTCGATAATTCGATAGAATTAGGGTAGCAAAAGTGGGAAAAAAAAGGAAAGAATGAAGACAGAAAAGGCTATGGAGTCAATTGGTATTCCAATAGAGACTTGAAATGCTGTGCAGAAATTGGATAGGTTTGGTTAACGAGGATCTTCAATAAGATTTAAAGTACAAAGAAAATGCCTACCATAATACAAATGAAACTTTTGGAGAGAGTAGTGAAGCAAAGACTTAGACTTAGAGAAGTGACTAAGATATCTAAAAATCAATTTGGTTTCATAACGGAAAGATTATCTTCTCACTTAGGCAATTAATAGAAAAATACCGAGTGAAAAGGAAAAATCTTTATGTGATCTTCATTGATCTAGAAAAAGCCAATGACAGGGTATTTAGAGATTTGATTTGGTGGGGGTATTAGATAAAAAGAGTGTCACGAGTTGTACAAATTCATTAGAGACATGTAAGAGGGAGCGGTAACAAGTACAAATTCATTAGAGACATGTATGATGGAGCGGTAACAAGTGTGGGAACTAGTTTTGGAGAGAGAGGTGAGTTTCCAGTGACTATAAGTTTGCATCAAGGGTCAACTTTAAGCCCTTATCTCTTTGTGATGATTATGGATGAGTTAATTGTTCATATTCAAGAGTTACATTGGTGAATTGTTGTTTGCAGACGATATAGTATTGGTGAAAGAATCGAGAAATGGTGTGGACACAAAACTTGAGAGATGGTGTTTGGGGTGGGGGTGTTGTTTCGGGGGTCTAAGGGTGTTAAAATAAGTTGTAAAAAGACTGAATATATGAGCGGGGATTGTTTGTTTGTGTAATTTTGTATTGCAAAAAGTAGTAAATAAGCAAAATGAAATGGGCAATGCAAAATAATAGAATGTAGTGATTGGTCTGCATTTACAACTAGATGATCTGGATTAGTGCTAGACTCCCGATTGACCTTGTTGGTCACCAATATCCCCTTACCGAAAAAAAAAAGAGAGGAAAGTGCCAAGTGCTTTTGGTCTCTCAATCTTGTGAAAACAACTCCTTGAATTCTTGCTCGACAAACTCGCTAATCAACTGATGGATCCCATCCCTGTTTCTGAGGACCAAGGGTCTTATTTATAGACCTCTCCCTAGAGTATGGTGATGTACAGTAGATATTTTCTCATGGGCGTTGGCAGTAAGATTAGAAATATTTATTGGTCCCCCTTCACTACCTATCTGTCAAGCAACTGCCTTGCGGTGACGTTGATCTTATCTGCTTGGATTGGGCGACTGTGCCCTTCTCATAGGGCTGCCATTGTGGGCTTTATGTTATTTGGCCCAATATGACTACCCTATTTAACTTTTAGAGATTCTCCTTTTGCCAACTTGAGGTTGATTTTGTTTAGGCGTGGTCTTCCATGTCTTCTTTTGTCTATTCCTAGTTCCATTCTCAATTTTCTTTATCAGAAGCAGGGGAGCTCATCATTTTTCTCCCCTTCACAAAGAGAGGTAGGTGTTCATATTTACAGCAATTCAGAAGGTTAGCGCCATTGATAATGCTCAAGGAGGGTACTTGTGGCAATGTGTCACCATCTTTCAACCACCGTAATGGTTATCCCACATCAGTCAGTGGTGCTCATTGCGTCATTAGCCATCCCTCATCCGTTCATCATTTTGTGAACTTCCTTTGTTTGCCAAAATGTTCAGCTTGATTTGGTTAGTTTTTCCACTTTCCCTCTCATTGACAGATGTTGTAATCAATTCCAAGGATGAGGATTGTTAAGTCCAAGGAATTACACCATTTATGCATCATTTTAGGGTGAATTGGGGAGTTGATTAGGTTAAATGCATCAATTTTCACTTAATTTCATTATTTCTTACATTTTTTTTATCCACATTATTCACACATTTTCTCCATTATTTAGTATTTTAAGCAATTTTTCTTCGAAGAGTCCTAGTTGGAGTTAAACTCTGTCCGAACAGGTCCTGCTTCAAATTAGGACCTTCATCATTTTACGGATTGAATTAGAATGTGCAAGAAATGTAGGACCCGCAGAACCCTATAAAAGACTTAGAAATAGTCCTAGGAGCATCAGGCCTTTGCAATGGGACCCACATCCCTATGGGACGCCCCACACTCTTCCCCCTCATCCAAGAAGATTCCAGAAGCCTCTAGATTATTCCCCTATCTTTATCTCTCAAGAAGTTTGAAAGTTGCAGAAATTACCAACAGAGAAAGATTGAGCAAACTGAAGCCAAAAATGGGCCCCATTCCCTCTCTTTCTTATCTTAAGCATCAAATAATTTTTCCTCTACCTCTCTCAGTCTCATCCAGATTTGAAGATAAGAAGGATAGATAGAGTTGGACTCAAACTGAAAGAAAGGCAGGAGAAATAAGGAAACAGAGTCCAAAAAGAACTCCACACATGTATGGAAAGTCCAACACTCTCCCATGGGCCCCATCTCTCATGTATGGAAGAGTCTTATTGCAAGAAGAAAGTCAGCCCTATTTTTCTTAGGACAACCTATTGTAAAATGACCATAACTTTCAATCCGACCGTCGGATCGGTGAAATTTAGCTACCGTTGGAAAACTTATTCGGAGTAGAGGTATGTGGAGCCCAAGATCATGCAAATCAGGGTAGAAATGACTGAGTTATGGCCTCGGGAAGTTGGCTGTAAATTTTCTACTCGGGATTACAATTAGTTACAACAAAAGTAGGCCCAATCTTCGTTCAAAATTCAAATTAATTATAGAAAGGTCAGGAGATTGGAACTCTCTCTCATCTTATCTCATCCAAACTTGGAACCAAAGGGATCATCCTCTCTTAAAGATAATTGCAAGCAAGAGAAAAGATCAAGGACTTTGTGTTCATAAAACTATTTAAGAGGAGCAGCCCCCATCTGGACTGAGATGCCGTTTCCTCCCTTAGGTGGGACGACCACCATTCCACTCTCTCCTCCACCTCTCTTCCCTCCATTATTTTCTAATTTTATTTTTTTAAAGGTATTCTGGAGCCTTGGTCCAAAAACTAGGATTTTTAGAAGAGATTTTTCTGAGAGACCACTGTAAAAGGAGATGCTATTAATGACATAATTTTTGAAGTTCTTTTCAATGGCTGGCTAGATTTTTGGATTGGAGCATTCAGATGAAGCTAAGTAGATCTTGGATTTAAACTATGTGATTTTTCTATTCCCTTCGTGTCTCTTTAAATCCATGCTCTATTAGAATAATAGATCTGTCTTCATGTCTTTGGTAGGTCTGTTTTGATTTCAAATGAAAATAGTTTGATGATTTATGCTTATTTTGGTAGATTATGCTTAGGGCTGAGATCCTTTGATAGTTTATGCTTAATTTGATGCATATGATTATTTTCACTATGTTATGAGGTGAAGGATCTCTTGGGCGATGATCTTATTCTTTTTATTTAAAATTGGTTTTTGCAAAAGACAAAACCCCCGGATCAGAAACATTGATTTGTTTCTTATTTGAGTTATTTTGAGACAAAAACATAGAATAATTGCATGGATGGATTAATTATCTTGCTTAGTGGATTTTGGATGCTCTGATCTATTTTATATATTGAATTCGATGTAAGTTTGATTAGTTTGCGTTACTGACATTTTCTAGTTTTTCTTGGATCTCAATTATTCTTATTAATCTTTGATATAAAAAAAAAGTTCAGATTTTTATTTTTAACTTAGTAGTGCTCCCTGTGGGTTCGACTTGTAACCGCCGCCGTCTCAACAAGACAACTATGCACTTGCAGTTTTAATGGATTTAAATAAATCACACATCAATTTTTTGGCGCCATTGCCGGAGAGCCAAATCTGAGTCTATTTTAAAAAATCTGAATTTTTTTTTATTATTAGATTCATATGCATGCTCATGTTTAGTTTGCATTAGTTGATTAGCCATCTCAGTTGCATTAGTAGCTTTCCTTTGCAATTAGTAGTTGCTGTTATTTCACTTTTCTGATTTTTCTGAATTTTTTTCGGATTTTTCTGATTTTGTTTATATATTTAATTGAATTTTTGGAATTATTAATTAATTAATTAATTAATTAAATTTAGGAACACAAAAAAATGATATTAGATTAGTTTACTAATATTTTGATAGAATTAGATTCAGATAAATCTGTTAGATAGAGTTTTAAATTTTTAGGACTATAGGTTGTTTTGATTAAATGTGTTAACTTCTGAATTTTGAAAGTAGATTAGTTAGAAAATTTAAAAGTCTATCCCTTATGTTGTTGAATTGGATAAAATTGGATATATGATAATTGGACGCTTTTTGAAAACTCTAACCATATCTAGACACTTGAATGGATATCTTAGGATTTCTGATTCTTTAGATAGATTTTCTTTTTTTCTCACCAACATAGAATCCATTTTGGTTAGAGTTTTGATTAACTCGGTTGTCTTTTTTCTTATCTCTTTTTCTAGATTTGGATAAGATAGAACTTTTAGGCTAAGAGTTTGATTTGGTTAGCAGACTTACGATTTACTAATAAGAGTTTCTTTATTAGGTTACCTTGCTAATAGGAGAGTTACAAAAAAACAAGGAATTGTGTGGATTTGCTTTAAGCAAAGAATGCTCACAAAAGTCCAAAAATTTGAAATTGCTTGCAATAATTTGCTATAAAAAAATAAAAAAAAATAAAAAAAAAAGAGATAAGCTTGCACAGGTAAGATTTGCATGGACCCACTGGATTGCAATGCAAAATCATAAGGTCATTTCTTCCCTTTACCTCCTGCCATTTATTTCTCCTCATATTACATAATAATTTTTTGCATTACAAGCATGACATTGAGGACGCTGTCTAGTTTTGTTTTGTTTAGATTTTGGGGTGGGAACAAGCACACTTATCCAATTTTAGGCAAATTTTTCGCCTTTCAAAAAAAATTCAAAATAAAAAAAATGGTTTCTCAATTTTTGTTTGGCTAAAGACGTTAAACTTAGCGCTTGTTGGGAGACAACCCAATGGTTTCCAATTTTCCTCAATGTGTTTGGTTTGTGTCCAACCTTGATGTCCCTTCCAACACAGAGTTCATCATCATGATGAAAATAAGGAAGGCCTTCGAACAGGAAATGAACGATTATAAGTTTTATTTAAGGAAATTTTCAAAACAGGTCTCAAGTTTTTCATAGATTTCAAATCAGGACAAATGAAAACTTACATTTCAAAACAAGGTATAAGTTTTCCATTTACATTTCAAATCAGGGGCATCCAGTGAGAAAGTGCCTTTTTTCAAAATACCCAAAATGCCCTCAAGCCCTTTCCTCGTCCTCCTGCCTTTTTCCTGGTCGGCACCGTCACAGCTGCAACATCTCCAGGGTCGGGCACAAACCCAGATGCTCCATCGGACCCGGATCGACGTCAACCCTCTTCCATCCCTCCATCCTCAACATCTTCAAATTGGCGTAGAAGGAGAGGGTGGTCGGCCAGCCACCATTCATTCGGTGGTTGCAAAACGTCAACTCCTCCAGCATGGGGTAGCAGGCCCGGATGGCGCCGATGCCGTCGTAGCTCCCCTCGTAGCCGCTTAACTCCAGCTTTACCAGCCGCCGACAGCTGTGCACCAAGATGGTCAGCCCAACATCCGAAATCGCCAAATCATCATACAATTCCTTAACAAACCCAATTACCCTCAGGATCTGGAGATTCTCAAAGGAGACGATCCTAAAGAGGGTGTCGTCGGTGCAGCAGTGGAGCTCGAGGTCTTGAAGGGTGGGGCACTCGACGACGACTAGAGGAGAGGCCTACCTCAGTTCCGACAATGGAGGCGAGCTTCCCGAGATTGGGGGCAACTGCGGGAGAGGGTTGAGTCCGATGTCAACGTAATCCGGTGGGAGGAAAAGATCATCAAGGACGGAGCGGGCGGCAGCAGCGGCGAAGTCGTCGAAGTGGATGGGGAGGAGAGAAATGGGAGGGTAAGGAAGATGCCGAAGCTGCTGCGAGGGGACTAGGAATTGACGGAGTCGACAAGGAGGTTGATTTAGGTGAGGTGAGGGAAGTGAGAGGTGAGGCGGCCAGAGTCAAGAAGCTTGAGGGAGCTGCAGAGGCGGCCAAGAAGGGCGAGCCACCCGTGGAAGAAACAAATCAAAATCCCAGCAGAGCCGGCGCAAAGACGGTGGTGAGAGGGAGGAAGAGGGGGTTAAGGGCATTCTGGGTATTTTGTAAAAACATAGAGAAATTAGTTGCAGAAAACTCATCCTCCGGCAGGATGTCCTGATTTGAAATGTAAATGGAAAACATAAGTTCTGATTTGAAATGTGAGTTTTTCTGTCCTAATTTGAAATCTAAGAAGAACTTGAGGCCTGTTTTGAAATTTTCCCTTTTATTTACTTGTTATTTTTTTATTTTTTGAAAAAAATGTTATTACTAGTGATAAACCCATAAACATGAAAAGAGCTTCTAAATGTTAGATCAATGCTTTCGATAGATCAATCCACCACATTCTGCATCTGTTTTGAAATTATTATTTTTTTTTTAATTTGCCAATAAAATTTAGTAACTTTATGTGGCCAATTCACCAAACAGCGACCTTTAGCCCAACTTGCATAAAATAGGGAATCTGTACAGAAAAATCAACTTTTTTTACCTTTTTTTTTTTCTTTTTTTTTTTTTTTTTTTGGTCAACGCCGACCTTCATTTTCTGTGTTGAGGGTCGACAGCGACCCTGGCTATAGCAAGGGAAGTTCGCCGTCAATCCTGAACAGGCATGTTTCTTAATCTTCTTCCTTCTTACTCTCTTCCCCAAATCCAATGTAATGATGGAGAAATTCACATGTCCACCCATTATCCAAAGTAATATCTCTCGCACGCAATTGATTTGGAGGTGGGCCACAAGTTCCATGGTCGTCAAAGGCCTTATACCATTTTGAGCTTGACAAAATACTTTTGGATGAATGGTGAGAGAAAGGGGGAGGGGAGATCTTCGATTTAACTGGAGATTGGTGGGGTTTGAAGAAAGAAAAAATGTAACTCCATCTCCTCTTCATGGATTGTTGATTGGGCACTGAGATTTGGGTGGGCCAGGGGATGAGGTGGCCCACCTATGAATGACGATCAATGATCAATGAGCCCATCATGGACCATGTGCCCCAATTGAAAATAAATTAGGACAGTTTGTACCGAGGATTAGGACTATCATGATAAAGTTGGGCATCTAGTCCTATCATGATTCAGAGCACGAACTCAAACATGGACTGGGAGAGAGTTGAAAATTTTGGTAGTGGGATAGTGGGCAGCTTTGATATCCTGTTCCAATGACAGCATGAAAGTTCGGTAGTGGGACACTTAAAAGAAGGAAAATCTCCTATCATCAGTGTGCAATGTGGCCCACCTGATGAGAGCATGTTATCAAGTCTGGAACCCCTATCGTGTCTCTTGGAGGCTTCTCTATAATAGATGTATGGAACTCCACCTTGGGGCTCACATAACTGTAACCGGGACCATTCAAATCAATTTCATCACAGTGGCATATTCTTAAATTTCACTATAACAAAATTGGGGCGGATATGTGAATTTCTCCATCATTGGATTAAATTTGCGGAAGAGAGGAAGAAGGAAAAAGATGAGGAAACATGCTTGCTCATGGTCGACGGTGACCCTCACTTGTTATAGCCATGGTAGCCAGCGACCCTCAACATAGAAAATGAAGGCCGACGTCGACCACAAAAAAGAATTAGTAAAAAAGCTGGTTTTTCTGTACGGATTCCCTGTTTGGTGCAAGTTGGGCTAAAGTTCTCCGTTTGGTGCCCTAGGCACATAAAGTTAGTTTTTTTTGGTAAAATCATCTTTTAAATGTGATTACTCATGGACAACCCATGAAACCACTTGAAAATGGCTTATAAATGTTAGATCTACGTTTCCCATGTATCATTCCAACACATTTTGCTTGTTTCTTTTTTTTTTCTTTTTTTATTCAGCTTTTTTTATTTATATTTTAATATTTTTAATAATGGCTACCAATCAAATGTCTTGAAAATGGCTCCTAAATGTTAGAGGAAATGGACGAGGCAAAAGTCCACCCACCTCAAGGAGAAGGCACAAGTGCACAACCACAATCTAAAGAGAAAGAACCTGCTAATACCGTGTCATCTTCTGACAAAAGTAGTTCCACCGTCTCTTCGAGTAGCCATGGTGGAGGAGACGGTGGAGATGGATGAGAAGACAGTGAGACAAGTGGTACTAATGAATTTCATCAACATGACGGCGAAGATGCCGTACCTGTAGAGAACGTACCGAAGTTTCAGGAAAGAATGGATCCAAACCGTGTTTATCAACACCGTCGGACTCCTACAATGTGGACAGGGACCATCAAGATATTTTCAAATGGTCAAGTACAACAAGAAGAAGAACAGCCGTCGGCTTCAAAGTCATACTCATATGGTGACTATGGTCAAATGCAATATAGATATCCACCTCCTCCAAGTTCCTATGCTACCTTCTTCACATTTGAGGATCCCTATGCCCACCAATATTAAATCAATATAGTGGGCATATGACTAATGGCAATAGAAACGATAACACCAATGGGGATGAGAACAACGATGTCATAGATCCTAGTAAACATTCCCTTTGGTATTAGAGCGGATTCGACTAGCCAAGGTATAAGGTATTCCTTCACCAACTCTCCACTCTTTAAGTACAGCAATATATTATTATTTTTTTAATAAAGTCGTTCCTCAATTGTTGTTGATCACTTGATGGAAGTATTGATTGTTCACTGCATTGGATATTGTTTGTCATTGAATTCCTAAGACCTAACTATTAGGTCTTAAGCCTTTACTTCATGACATGGTTTTCTTTTTTTTTTAAGAACTTTTCATTAGTTTCAAAGTTAGCATAACTATAAAACATAAATACATGTGAAAAAAATCATCATTACTATTATTTTATATTCACATAGCGATACAGAAAAAAAAAAAAAAAAAAAAGAATAGAAAACGCATTTTGGGTTTTTTCTTTTTTTTTTTTTTTTTTTCAAAACGCACCATGGTTTATCCAAGCTACCTTCTACCCAAAGAGTAATACATGCTTTACCCCTCCAGCTGAGCTGGGATTTTCTGCACAGGAGATAAAATTGATCACCAGCTAACCCATTTTGGACGAATTGTATGAGTACATACTGTGTGAGGATGAGTTCACCTCAATTGCGAGGGACAATCTCAAGATTTCAGCTGTTCTGGATGCCATGTTCAACTACCATATTCACTGAGTCATTAAGCACAAACAATAGTGTTACATACCTGATCGCTGGATGGGGAAATTCCAGGCTATCTTCACCTTCTCTACTCCAACTGGCATTTCCAGCTACCACAAAAAATTGAGGAGACGAACAAATTCTTCCGAGCATGGTTGTTAATATCCTACAATTCACAATACAAATCGTTTGATTTGTATCTCATCGGATGGAAAACAATTCGAATCGTACCCCTGCAAAATGATTCGTATCATACCCCTTGTAACAACAAGATACTAAGCCAGGCCTACAGGGCCAGGGTGCCAGCAGAAATAGAAAAAGTGGGCCCGTGATAACGGCCAAGCAACGTGTAACCCGATGAGGGAAGGAAGCAGGGCTCTCCCTTGAAAAGGAGATAAGGCCTGCCTACGTGGGAAACCAATGGAAGCAGAGTCATGGGTTGAGGTTGCCTCCACCCGGAGAGGAAGGCATCAAAACCTGAGACACCGAGATGACATTGGATAGTCTATAAAAAAGGGCATTGATCCCAATGGAAAGGACAGAAGGTCTCTCCAAGGATAGCAGTGGCTGAGACTCCCCCCGGAGCTCTCCCAGACTATTCTCGGAAAAGACCACACCGATACTTAGTCTCAATATTGGAAGAAGACTGGAGCGAGCTCTACCGAGTCTCCTCCGACTTTCCCGCTCGGTATTGAGGCTGGTCGGAGACATCAATGATTTCTTTGTAAAAGAAGTATTGGCAGTCATCTTACTGACAGACCAGAAGCATAGTTTTAGCCCGAAGTCTTTGGTCATGCAATAAAAGTACATTGTTGCACATTATTATCTTTTCTTTCCCTGCACTAGCACAAGTTCTTGACTTTACCGTTCACATATTTTTGGCCACTCTGCTGGGGACTCAGGGCTAATCGTCATGTAGTCTTAACACCACAAAGAGAGCATAGGGGATGCCTTCCACGTCGGACTCTTCCTCGCCCTCTCCTTCATCGAGGAAGAAGCTAATCCTGTTATTCGACGAAGCCCAGTACCAAGCGATACTTTGCTCGAGAGCCTCCAGGAAACTGGTAGAGATACCAGACAACAAAGAGACAACCATCAAAGTATGGCATGGGAAGGGATCATTCGTCCAAAGCCACAATCATCCTACTGACACAGCCCAATATCAAACGGTACTTCGCTCGAGAGCCTCTGGAAAACTAGTAGAAATGCCAGGTAACAAAGAGACACCGGTCGAAGTATCGTGCAAGAAGGGATTCTCCGCCAGACATTATTGTCTAAATCCCACTAGAATTGCGGGAAGTTAGCTAGCAATGGTCAAGAAAGTATTGGCAAAGGCAACATCAAGAGTGGCTAACTTGCCAAAATAAAGAAACATCCAAGACATTTCAGGATTTGGCAGGACAACCACTGACAAGGGAATCAGGACCACCGTCCTTGGATCAGCCCCTACCCCAAGCAAAGGATGGGAGAGGGATGGAACCTCGGACGTGTTACCACGACGAACTAGACGTCCCCTTAACAAAAAGAAGCACACCAGGGAAGAGGGTTGCATTGGGAGGGACTGGAAAAAAGTCTCCAGGCAAAGTCTTGGTTGACACTGCACCCGACCAAAGTCTGCGTGGTCCCGGGGCTCCCGCCTACAATATGATAAGGCGTCTGCCCTCAAAAACACTTTTCAACTACTAAGTGGTCCCAGAGAAAAGTTTGAAAATCAGGGGCGACCAACAGGGCATTTGGAAAAGGACCAGTCCTCATATAAGACGGGCTCCTAGCAATAACACCATCCCAAAAACGGGATTTCCGTCGGAAAAAAAAAAAAAAAAAACAGAATAGTGAAAAAAGAAGGGTAATCGTGCACCATCTGGAGACCAAGCATGAATGCTTCCTCCCCGTAGAGAAGTTACTGATGTAAAGGAAGAAAACACAAAATGCCAATGGCCCTCAGTTTTCGAAAAAGGAGAATTAGACGGTGAAACCACCTCTTCGAGGAGGTTGCGATCTGTCACAGTCTGCACGGCCGAGGTCAGTGAAGACAGGTTCTCATTTCGGAACCCCTCCACCTCCATCAGCAAAAGAAAGGATTCATTGTCCGTGGCATCCCCCCAATATGGCAAGAAGAAGAAAGAAAATGTAGGGACGGCCAGGACATCTGACAAGAGGAAAGGACCAACCACTCGGCAGGCAAGGAGATGTGATTTCAAATATCACGAAATGGAGGGAATCTATGAAGAATTACTAAAATCTGGAAGAATACAGCCACATACCCAAACAACTTAAACTACTAAAAGAGACACTATCGACCTCAAATCCCTCTCAATCCGGAAACCCTCACCCAATTTTCCCCAAATTCCTTAACTTTCTTTTCCAAAGCTCTAAACCAAAACCCCAAATCTCGAACCTAAACATTCCCAAAACCCATTCGATCCTAACCTATTCCTTCTAATCATAACCGCTTCAGCGGGGATCTAACCTCATCAAACCCAACACATTCCCCATCCGCTGCTACACCGACCCCATCTAGAATTGATCCCCAAACCCCAAACCCCAAACTTAATTCCATCTCCGTTCCAAAAAAAAAAAAACCCAAAATCTCTTCCCTCGCCCGCTGCACCGAATCCACCATAACCTCATCCATCCGAAAAGCCCCCATCCCAGAGAAAAAAGAAAGAAAGAGAAGAGAAGAACAGAGGCCAGAAAAAAAAAAGGAAAGAGAAACAGAAGCAGAAGCAGAAAAAGACAAGCGACACCAAAGAAACCCAAGTTTACCGCTACGATTCAATCTGAAATAAAATCGTGGCCTAAATGCCCGAAGGTTAAAAACACAAAAATCATACCTGATACCACACCCATTGAACGACTGGTTCCCTTCCCTCTTATGCTATCCGCAGGGCGTCTTCTTTGTCGAGAGGAAAGTCTAAATACCAAATTTCCTCGAAACTTCCTTCTCGCCCGATAGATACCCTTTTTTTCTTCTAAGCTTTTTGTATATACCTCCTGATGATGTTTGTAGTATCTGTAAATAAGCCCTTGGCATTTTAGTATTCATAAAATACTAGCGCTTCAGGGCCAGCACAATTCATCGGAAAATTCAATTTAAATTGAAGTAGACACCTAATAAACATACAAACTATATTTAATATAATTATATATGAAATTTAATATGAGTCACCATCATCTTTTTGAGAACCCCATATAGGTTTATGCCTTCCAATTCACGTGGCATAGATATTTAATAGAAAGATGTTAGTTGAAAGTAAATTTAAATGTAAATAAGAAGTAATTGTTAATTAAATGCATATGGGAGGCACAATTTTTTTTTGTAAATGCAAATATTTTAAAAGAATCTTGTATAAACAACTACATATAGTAATGATATACATATAAAATATTATACCAACTACATATAAAATATTTTATAAAAGATATAGAAAATTAATGTTATAACAACTACATAACTGATTTGGGATTGATCCAAACAATGTCTCAAGACACCTATAAAAAATCATTGTAAGAAGATGTTTAGTGTAAGAAGATATTTTAATTAGATCTCAAGATGCCCAACGCAGGCCATGATAAAAAGTAAACAATATTTTAATTAGAGGTATTTATAAATTTTAAATAAACTATAAATAAAAATTAATATATAATTCATAATACAAACACAATTAAAAATTAACTTCAAATGTATTAAAATATCAAAGAAAAACAAACATATGATGAAGAAATAAATTTTTCAAGTCTTGGCCTATGATTTAAAACATCTAATGAGAGTCTAAATTTTTAGATAAACATCATACTATGTTAATGCAATGAAATAGAATCATTAAATTAAAGCTAATGCAAAATGATCAATATTAAATCTAGTTGTTGTAAAATTGTATTCAAAGAAATGTTGAATATGGATGCATATTTGAGTAAAAAAACAAAAATAAAGAGGCTACTTTTTTAAAGTGGGATTTTGGACAAAAAAGTTATAAAAAAAAAAAAAAAGAGTTGATCAGACTCTAGCGACATTATCAACCCGTGAACAACTTAAGACCCCAACTTAAGATCCGAATAAAATAGGTATATTACCTACTTTTTAGATCCTTCTAAAATATACATATGGATCTGATCCCATGCATATAGGTTCAGAACATTCAGATACGGAATTGGGTCCATGTATGTTCCAAATGAAGAATCCAAATAGAGGATAATTACATTTACACACAGTCACACAAAAAGAGGCATTTGCATATATACATCTTTCAGGTGGGTTCCACTTGATCATCCCCTCACTGATCATCCCCGCCCCCACCCCACCCCAAAAGAAAAAAAAAATATCCAATATGTTATGGATCCTAATGGGCTGAATCGATGAACATCTTTTCTTTTCTACTTTAAAACAATATAGTTGTGAGCCACATATCTAGAGTTTTTTTATCCTATAAAAGATCAAAGGATCAAAGGATTAATTGGTTTGCTTCCCACTTCATTGCTTGTTTGCTAATGTAATTTTGATAGTGATAGCAGCAATTTTGATAGTGAAGCAAACTGCTGCTATCACTATCAAAATTACATTAGCAAACAAGCAATAAAGTGGGAAGCAAACCAATGCTATCACTAATATGAGCAAAGGTATACTTTCAACAGGCAAGTAACATCTTATAAAAAAAAACATTAAAAAAATAATAATAATTACCATTAAAAAGAGCTAACATGTTACCAGTGAGAAAGTTTGAATAATAATGCACTCAAGATACCATAGACATTCATGTTATCACAATTACATGTGCCGATGTGATCAATTTGGGCCCTTGATGTTGTGAGCCAACCAATTGTTTATCATGAAAGGAGATGTGCTAAATTTACCCCACATTGGTTCTCACAACTTGTACAATAGCGCCCACGAAATAAAGCTTACAAGTAGTATGGCAAGAACTTGTAAATTAGCATTTGCATGCAACACATGGTTATAGTGGGGCTATAATTTAGTAAAACCATAGCTAACCATGCAGTGGGGACATGCGAACTAAAAGCGGTATATAATATGTAGGAACATATGTACATAATTCATTGATGAGGTGAGCCCACCATAAGGTAGTGTTCTAATGTGGATTAATTGCAATTGAAATAGATGTGGAGTTTAGTTATGTAATATGTAGAAACGTATGCAAATAATTAGTTGATGATTAGGTGGGCCCCACAATAAAATGTGGATGAAAGGAAATTTCAATTCGACGTGGCAATTTAATTTTCCATATGGGATTAATTGGTTGATGATTAATAAGATAAGTGTCTTAATGGCTATGGAAGAAGAGAGATTTTTGGCTAAAGATTAGATGAAACAGTATAGCTTACCTATGGTTGTGGTTTAATAAGAAACATATTAGATTAGGGAATTGAATTTTCCTATATTGTAGGAGTCTAGATCTCTTGTTTCAAAGAAACAAAGAGATAGAGTTTCATCCAATTAGCATTTGCCAATGTAAAACCCCCTTTATACAGATTCTGAGGATCCTATTTTTTAGGAAAATTAGATTATAATAATTTGTTGAGATTAGATGAGAAGGGTAATTCCAAAATGTGGCATTATAAAAAGTCTGAGGATGCGCCACGTGTCGCTCTCCCTCGAAAAGGTTGTTGCTTTACTATATACATATAATGCCTTTGTTTTTTTCTTTCTAATACAATTCATGTCCCAAAAATCAATTATATATAGTGAGGGAGCGACATGTGGCGCACCTTCAAACTTTTTGCAATGCTACATTTGGAATTACCCTTCTAATCTAATCTCACCAAACTAACTCAAATTCTCCAATACTCCATCACCGAAAATATTCTCTATACAAATCTAAGATATTCTTGAAATAAGATACCAATCCCTTCCCAAAAACATAGCATACAATAAGAATTTCTCTTTAGTTAGTTACCTTCAATGGGTCCCACGTATTATTAAACTAACAAAAAAAAAAAAAAGAATAAAGGCACTTTGGCTATGATTTAAGTGATTGGTGACCATGTATGTATTAAATGTTATTGCATATCAATTTGTGGACCCTCATGTTAGATCCAAGTTGCAAAAATTTGGGGCACTTTCGTAGGCAGTATTTTGGTATTTTTTTTTCCTATTTTTTCTTTCGGTATTTGGTATGGTTAATCCGTAGAAACCATTGTGGAAGCCAGTTAATTTCAAAATCAACACTTAATATATAATCATTTATATTTACTAATTTAATCAAATAAGTCTATGAGTCCCATTATGAAAGCCAAATCATATTTCTTACTAAACTCATAATCTACAGGGGCCACTTTCATTAGCTATATTCTGCTACCTTTTTATCCTTATTTTCCTTTCAATATCCAGTAAAATTAATCTGTGGGCCCATTGTGAAAGCCAATTAATTCTAAAATCCACATTTAATTCTGAAATGACACTCAATTTATGGCTAAGCACAAATATAATCAAATCAAGGTCCTAAAATCTTTACTATTTACTTGATCTTTTCCTAAAATTTTGTAGCTACCTGAAATTTTTCTAATGAGTTTCCATCTTTATTATGAATTATATATTAATATTTATTTCTAATTAATTTAAATATTTTTAATTAAGAATCTTAAAAATTTTTTAATTATAGGCCTATTGCACTAGTATTCCTAATAAGAATGGGTAGCCACCACAAGATTTGTGTTAGGTTTTTATATAAATGACAACTTCGCCCATTCATCTATTAAACAAAAATGAGTTTATTATTATTTACAAAAATATCATTATTTTATCTCAATTCTCAATGATTTCTCTCGATAACTCTCTCATGCACATGACCAAGGGTGGACTCAGGTACATGGGCTTAGGGACTGAAGCCCCCACCTACATATGAGAAAAGTTTAAATTCCGCCCCCTCCCCCCTCAAATTCTAAAAAATTTTTTTTTTTTTTAACATTTGCATCTTCCCCTAATATTTCTTTTATATATAGCCAAACATACACACCCCTCGCAAATCCTAAAATCTTTTTTTTTTTTTTTTTACATTTATTCGTTCCCCCAATATTTTTTTTACACCCATACATATAAAGCATAATCATGTATTTTGAAACTTTCATCAATCCAACAGTAGCTCATGCATGGATTGGATAAATCATAATCGGTTATAAGTACATGTCTTGATTGTTGTCATGATTAATTTGGATTTAATGAAATGAATTATGTATTGATAAAAAAAAAATGAAATTATGTAAGGTTATTCTCTCCCACGTAGCAATTGTTAATGCTACATGCTTTATAAAAAAAAAAAACTGAGTCCAAGCTTTTGAAATTATGCATATAAAGACAAAAGAGAAGGGCAAAAGTGTCATTTCACTCTAAAAACCTACGGTGATTGGAAGACTATTGATTTTGGGGACACGGAAGGTATTAAAATAAAAATACAATGGCCTATTTGTAAATACTAAAACCTCAGGACCTATTTACAAATCCTATAAACCTTAGGGTGTATATACAAAAAGCTCTTTTCTTCTTGACAAAATTAAAAATAAGACTTTGAGTTTTTTATTTATTCTTTAAAAAAATTTCAAAACTTCTCAAATTATGGCCTAAGTTCTTTTCAATATGTTTTTAATTAAGGACATTCAACCATTTAAACATATTTTTTATGACTTTTTCCATCTGTCTTTGCAAAATACCCAAATTATTCTTTATTTAAAGCCATGTTCCGGGCAACCACTATATGCTGCCAATCGCTATGGGCATGTTAGTTGTGATTGATCACTCTCAGAATCCTAGTAACAAAAAGGAAATAAAAATAGAGGAACTAAAGGAGGGTTTTGTTTCAATGACATGTAGTTTTGGTTTTTTAAAAATTAAAAAAAAATCATAAGAAAATACCTTTAAATGGCTAGATATCATTGATTGAAAATTTATTGGAAAACTTAGGCCCTAATTTGATGACTTTTGAAAGTTGTGTCCATTTCTAATATAAGGTAAAAAATTAAAAGTATATTTTAGAATTTCTGCTTCTTTAAACCTTTAGGTGTAAATAATCCATTTTATATAATTAGAGTATTTTATGGTTCTATTTTATTTTATTTTCATTTTAAAAAGGCACATTTTTCATCTTGAAATATGTTGCTGGCAGTTTTTATAGTGCAAAAATTATTATCTTCCTCCTCATCTAACTCTGATTTTTTAAATAAAATTTGTAAAAATGCCTTTACTTTTCTCCTTCTCAAGTACATACTCACACAGCTAAACACACCCTATCCAAAGTCTCTAACCAACAAACCCAAAGATTGATCATCTGTTGTATCTATGGATAGGGATGTTGAAGTCATCGCTGACTTAGCACACGCACCGAAGGGGTTGAGCCGGTGACACTATCTAGGGTAAGATTATATTTAGCAAATTGCTTATTTTATTAGAATTAAGTTTCATATTGTGAGCAATTTTGTTACTTAGCAAGTTTCCCAGCGAAAATAAATAAATAAATAAAGCACATGTTGTTTCCAGCAAAGTATATACTATTTTCATCTTTTATCTTCCTCTATTATACAAGTTATCAAGTAGAACGCAACACACACACACAAGAACAAGTAACTATACAATTAAAATGCAATGAACAAGATCCTGTAGGAAAGAAAAAAAAAAACTTATGTGGGTTATCATGTTGATCCTCTTCTTGTGTAGGTTATCAATCGAAAGAGAATCAGTTGTAGCTTCTTCAATGGTACAAAATTCTATTTCGATCTGTTTCTGACTGGTATGACCTGGGTCATGGGAACGATGGTTTGAAGAGTGTGTTTGTAATAAGTACCCTGCCAAAGCTAAGATCAACTGCCACAATCGTCTTTTCATTAATTTATCTATAATGCCAACTGTCTACAAAGCAAGAGTTCAAGCAGATCATGCAATAATGAAGATGCTACAGAGGCTATAGAGGGGTCTCTTTTTTAATCTACAGGATTATCTAAGTCGGGGCATTTTGTTTAGTCTCCAAACCATTTCTTTTCGAGCAGTAATATGCCCTCTCCTTCAATCAAATTCAGTACTACCGACGATATATCTGGAACCAATGCTAAACCTCTTGGAAAAATCTACAGAACAAAATGAATGTGCAGTTTTTGAATTAGTACTTTTATATGTTAATCAATTACATCAATTCATATATGATCGAGTTAAGAATGGGGTGTCTGTGAACTACATTTGACGGTAACAAAAAACTTTCATTGAAGGAGAAAGAAATAGAAAAATAGAAAAAAAGGAGGTACAAAAGGATTGTACCCCCGTCTAACACAAATTACATAATCATACCCTCCCAAGGAGACACCCTCTCAACCCCTTGTTTAGCCAAAGCATTGGCAAGAGAGTTGGCCGATCGTAATTCGTGACGGAGACACCCTCTCAACCCCTTGAAGCTTGAATATTAGGCCTGATAGATAATGTAGCTCTCCTTTAAAAAGATAGATGGGAATGACAAAACATAAAAAAAAAAATATACATACAAAGTATTGTTCCAGGAAATGCTAGCAGCATCGTTGAACAATAAAAACCTATGGATCCCACCTTTTCTAAGTAGAGCATAAAAATGGATTGGCATCTTCATAGGTTAAGCATTGTATGTTCCATTTAAGCTTTTAGCATTCTAACTTAAATAAGTAAAGAGACATATAAAGCCAAAGCCACGAGGTCCGAAAAGTTGGTCCAGCCATGGTACATCGATCACCATACTTGGCAAGGAAGAATGGTTTCTGTCTCCCATGCAAATAGAATTCTGCAAAGGAAAAAATCCCCTTATTACACAAACAAGTTGTTCTATAAATACATAGTTGGCAAGCTTTTTAGGATTTATGTGTTCCATTCTAGGTAATAAGAATTGCCTAGTAATGATTAGGGGTGGTAAAATCTGATCCAACCCCGCATATGTATGGGTAAGTCGTCACGGGCTAGAAAATTTTGATCTGTACTAAAACAGGTCGAGTTAACGTTGACCTGCATAACCCATTTGAATGGACCAGATTAGGTTGATCTACATATCTAAACTACTTAAATGGTACAGTGATTTTCTATTTTCATACTTTGGGCTTCTTTTGGCCTACTGCTAAACTCAATATAACCTTGCACAAACAAGTCCACGTATAGGTATAGGTGGTGAGCTTTTTAGGGGTCTTGTGTTCAATTCTAGGTTATAAGAATTCCCTGGTAATGATTAGGGGTCGTAAAATCTGACTCTGCCCTCAAACCCGACCAATATCCAACCCCGCATCCTGTATCATGTATTGATCAGTCACGGGTTTCATAAATTTTGAGCCGCAGTAAAATGGGTCGAGTTAAGTTTGACCCATGTAACCCGTTTGAATGGGATGGATTGGGTCGATCCACATATCTGGTTCTCTATTTTTGCACTGCGTGGGCTTATTTCGCCTACAATTAAACTCAATATTACCTTAATACTAGAGATGGATTGGGCTTTGGCCAAACTTGTTCAAGTTGGTTCAGATCGTGTCGGGTTAAATGGGTTGACCTACGTTCGATGCAGGTTATCTAGGTCATGTTGGATGATTGCATAGGGTGCAGGTTGGTTTATCAACCCTTTTTAAAAAAGAGCTTGGATCAAGGTTGACCTTCAACTTGTAGACAGCCAAGGTTAACCCATACCCAACGCAACCCATTTGCCACCCCTTATAATGATACACACAACAAGGGTACAAATGCAGGTGTGTTGTGTGTGTGTGTGTGTGTGTGTGAGAGAGAGAGAGAGAGAGAGAGAGAGAGAGAGAGAGAGCTTTTGAACATGACGAACTCATTAACAATGTACAAATGCAGGTGTGTTGTGAAGCATGCAATGACCACGACAGAAACATTGGATTATCCAGACCCATGCATATGCATCATTTTACTTAGGGAAGTGATTACACAAAAATTATTATGAAAGTGACCGCATGTGGTTCTTGGTTTACTATCATTTACGAAACTTGGTTGGGAATGATGAAGTTGTCGAGAATAATTTTCAAACGGATACGGGATCATAAAAGAACACAGACTATAAAGGTATGCCCACCCATAAGAGTGTGGTTGAATTGCTATTTTTGCCCTGTCAATTCTCTTCATCCTCTTAATAGTCTCTCTCTCTTCCTAATTGGTGCAGATGTAAGATTTTGGAAGACGCATAATAATTCTGATTACAGCCATGATGAGGATAAATTCCGCTGAGAGCCTGAATCTCATGGTGATTGTTGACAAGCTACAATCGAACGCTGAAGATGTTACGACTGAACCAGGTGCATTACCAAGTTGGAGTTGTAGTGCAAATATCTCTCATAACAATTCATCTCTAGGTGATGATCCCAAATGGTTTGCTAAGGCTAGAGAATCAAGGATTCTTGTTCCCACCAAATTAGATGCATTCAATGAGATTGTCAAAGTGGATCATGATCCAAAAGGCTATGCAATGAACCTAACTGGCTATTCTGTGGATGTGTTCAAAAAGGTGATGGATAGTTTGCCTTATTGAATTTTCTATGAGTTCTTTCCATATAAGAAAGACCACATTCTATACTACGATGAACTCATTCAGCAATGTGAGTTCTTTTTTTTTTTATTTGCTTTCGTTCTAATGTTGAATTATGAGTGAGTGCAGAGATATGATGGAGTCGTGGGAGAAATAACAATCACATCCAACAGATCAAAGTATGGAGACTTCACACTGCCATACATGATATCAGGAGTTTCCATGATCGTGCCAATTGTGGACACCTACAAAAAGAGGCTTTGGTGGTTTCTTGAGCCATCAAGTTTGAAAGTATGACTAGTTAATAATATCTCTGTTCTTGTCAAAAGGGCTTTTGGCTTGGATTTCTGAGCATGAAAATAACTCAAAATATGAAGGCACATATTAGGAACAAATGGGGAAAATCCAATCTTTCTCCCACACACACACAAAAACCACACACGCATATTCTCAAAAGCTCCCCATTTTAAAAACTTTCCTTCGTTTGTAGGGCATGGAGCTCACTTTGAGCCAATCCAATCATTTAAGACATACTGCCCTGTAGGAATTGATATAAGTCTCAAATTTGACACTCATCCAACTTTTACTTACTGTGTATTAAAATTACAAGAAAGTGATGTCTTTAAAACCATTAAATATTGGAGGCATGAATCAAGGGGTTAAGGGACTCTAATGGAGTTGAAGGCTTTCACATGGGTAGATCTTATTTAGATTATTTCATTTAATGGCATTCCATGATTTTCATACACCGTGGTGGGCCCAACTGGGAGGGGCAATTTTTGTCAAAAAAACACCTCCTCGAGAGATTTCCAGTGCTCCCGGCGACCAGGAATAACGCCCGATATCTACTGGGACAAGGAAATGGACAATGTTCAGACTTCTAATTTGTGTGGCTGTGTAGCTGAGCAACCAAGTTGGTCCTATTTGCAGCTTGAAGGAGTCCCATGTACATCTGAACTCTTGCTCTACTTTTTCTCCCCTTATGAAAGGGAACATCAAAATCTAGCAGGAAAACCACGTACCAAACAAGGAAATATTATTTAAGTTTCATGTGCGACTATTGGACGCTTCAGACAGCCTAACACCAGTGGTGGAACTAAAAAAAATATACCTTGGGGGCACTAAAAATTAAAATTTTCTTGGGGGCCAATGTAAAAAATTTCCAAAGTTGTCAAGAGATTGAGGGGTTTTTTTCTTTGCAACTTTGGGGCGGGGGGGCGGGCATGATTGAAACATTTGCAAGCTAACTAACAGAGAGAATATTAGGGCTAACACAGAGAGAATATTAGGGTTGCTATTGTCCTGATTTCAGATACTCACATGGACCTTGAGACATTGTTGATCTGTCCCTAGTTTTAGTGAGGTGCGGCCATGCTATATATATCTAGCTTCGAGACTGAAGACCACACTGCTGTTTAAATCCGACAATGCATATTTCAAATCCACTTGTTATCATCAAATTCAAGGATTTGTTGTACAACCTATTCTATTTACAATTCAATCTTATGACTTGTGAAACTTAATAAATTCTTTACCAAATCCTACAATTCAGACAATTCATTCGAGCAGAAATAGCAACGATCAAATAGTTGATATTACCTTCTTTTTTTTTTTTTCTTTTTTTTTTTCATTTTTTAGTATTTTTACTTTTAAAGGATTATCTAGTGATTAGCTAAGCCTCTTAAGAATTTATATTTTTTGGGAGGTTTTAGGGATAAATAAAGAATATCCATGTGATTGAACCGTTTAATCGTGCATATAGGTACTATTATCCCTGGATATTTACTTTAATA
Organism: Camphora micrantha; assembly: GCA_003546025.1. Taxonomy (NCBI): domain Eukaryota; kingdom Viridiplantae; phylum Streptophyta; class Magnoliopsida; order Laurales; family Lauraceae; genus Camphora; species Camphora micrantha. Next base: position 42,407,319 of record QPKB01000008.1, on the reverse strand, counting down.
TATATCATTTATAATATGTCAATATGATTGTATTATAGCCTTAACTATCACTATATTGATGTTACTTTTAATATAAATGAATAAATTATGAATATATACTTTTTTTTTCCTTATCTTTTGAAGAAAAAAACTTTATTATTTTATTTTTTACAATAATTAAAAATCCTACAATTTATGATACAATAAATGATGTGACTCAATTAAACCCCTTGAATGATTCACAATATGATTTTGATTGCCAAAACAATGGTGAAGGACTTAGTGTAATAAAGTAATTGAAAACTAAGCTACCTTGTAGGTTCATAAACAATGCAGAGCCATGATTTCCTCAGGAGGAGTCGCAAAAAATTTATGAGCGAGATATATGAGAAAAAACTAAAAATTAATTAATGTTAACAGAATATTGAAAATGTGAAATCATGCGTTCAAATTAATCAATCAACTAGTTATTAGATTATACCCTAGAAAAGATAAAAATGATAAATTTATATTGCTCTACACATCCAACAGCATTCAAGAGTAGAGAAGAATTGCAAATTGGATGATATTAAAATATTTACTTGTGAAATATATTCACCAGTTCCCTACACATCAAAACGATCACAGAGGTGGGGGCCCACCACTGAATTTCAGTTCAGGTAAGGGCTGGTTTTCCTCAAGTTCGGTTCTTTCTGGATTTGAAACTGATTGTTCTTGAATTTATTTCAAGATAACCCTTTTTAAATTATTCCGGTCAATCATATAATTTTCATCCAGAAATACCGCATTGGTACTAATGAGTAATTTCTACTCTCTAGGATTATACAATAACCAACCTTTAGTTCCTTTAGAATATCCTCCAAAAGTGCATACTTCCGACTTCGATTCCAATTTGTCTGTCTTTACCTTTAGCATATGTGCTGGACAACCCCAAATATGTAAATGTTGTAGATTATGTTTTCACCCAGACCACAACTCCCGGGTAGTCTTAGGTATTGACTTAGATGGTACGAAGTTTAGTATGTATGTCGCAATAACCAAAGCATACCCCCAATAGAATATGGATAATCCTGAGAAACTCATCATAGACCTAATCATATCTAAAAGAATCCAGTTCCTTCTTTTCGTTACTCCATTCTATTGAGGCATGCCAGGAGCAGACAATTGGGATAGAATCTCATTTTTTGATAAGTATCACATAAATTAGCAGAGAGATATTCGCCTCCTTAATTTGATCGAAGAGTTTTGATACTTATACTTAATTGCTTTTCCGTTTCCGCTCGAAACTCTTTGAACTTTTCAATAGTCTCAGACTTAAGGTGCATAAGGTATATGTATCCATATCTTAAGTAACCATCTGTGAAAGTGATGAAATACTCATAACCACCTCTCGCTCTAACATTCATGGGCCCACACATATCAGTATGCAATAATTTCAATAAATTTTTGGCCCTATTGCCCTTTGAAGAAAATGGACTTTTAGTCATTTTGTCTTCCAAACATGACTCGCAGATAGGCATTGGTTCTACCACCAATGAAGGCAAGAAACAATCTTTCACTAACCTATCAATCATATCTAGGTTAATGTGACCTAGCCTCAGGTGCCAAGTTTTGTTGGATTAGATGAATGTGACTTTCTCTTTAATGCTTGTCTATTTGTCCTATCTATTATTTCGATGCCATATATCTCATACATTTTGAGAGTTAACAAATAAAGACCGTTGATTATCTTGCCAGAACATATAAAAGTATCATTCATTTTAATGACTACTTCAGTACCGAAGTTAACAGAATAACTCTTATTCACTAAACTTGAAACTGAAATTAAATTCCGTCTTAAGGACGGTACATATAAAGTGTTTGATAAAATCAACTTGTTATTTGAAAAAACATAATGTAAGTACTCCCATTGACAGCGCCTTTGCCTTAGCATATGATCGATTCCAGGTTAATAATGATTTCGCCGCCACTAAACCTCCTGGTTTTCCAAAACTCCTACAACAAATTACAAATGTGATTACTTGCACCGAAATCTACACACCAAGATTCTGAAGTACTAGTTGTAAAACTAACTTCAGAAACAAGTGACTCAATCATACATGCGGTCTTTTTCTTTGATAAAAAATCAGGACAGTTTCGCTTCTAATATCCTGTCATACTATAGTGGAAACACTTTTCCTTTGGCTTAGCCCCTGTGCCCTTAATTGCTTTGACCACACCACCATTAGGATCATTTCCACCTTTTGGCCTCTGGGGACCGATTTCTCCTTGCCTTTCCAGCCTTTGCCTTTCGGCTTGGACTTGGCATATGACTTTTTTGTCATATTGACCCTTGTCTTCTTGATAATACCCTCCGTTGCCACCAACTGGATAGAAAGCTCAGCTAAAGTCAAACTCATTTTATTCATGTTGTAGTTGAGTTTAAAATTATTAAATGAGTCTGGCAGCGACTCCAGGACAATATCAATATGAGATTTTGCATCAATCTCAGCACCCAGGACATCCAATTCATTCAATGAGTCCATCATTTTCATAATGTGGTCTTGTACCAATCCCATCAGCCATTTTAGTGCTCATTACAGATCTCATGGCTGCCTCTCTAGCAGGCCAGCCTTGGTCTCCAAACATTTACTTTAAGTTCAAGATAATATTGGATGCAGTCTTAAAGGATTCATGTTGGTGTTGAAGAACACTTGACATAGATGCCGTACACGTAGTTGGCCATCTCGTCATCTTTCAGCCATTTGGTGTAAAGGCCCTTTTGATCCTGCGTTGTATCTAGCTCGGGTTTCTAAGGGCAAGGTGTTGTAAGGACATACTTATATCCTGATGCGGTTAGGACTATATCCAGGTTTCTCTTCCAGTCCACATAGTTGGATCCCACCAACTTATTTTGGTTCAGGATGGTTGCAAGAGGATTGAATGTAGATGAATTCATGCTTAAAAACTGCTGCACGCAACCATATATGCAATTAATAAATTTAAATGACAACATGGTTTAGCATTCTACCAAAATTTGTGGAATCCTCTAACCACTTAAATTCGGAATGCTTTGGAATCCCAATCCCTTGGGACATGACCTCCTTTGGGAGTGCAAATGCCCCTTAGATTGATGCGGATCAATATCGGTCAAATATGGGTCCAAGACTGATATTCTATGATCTCATATCACTCATTATCATCTAGGTATCTCATACCAAATAATGTGTGACTCCCGATTTAAACTTTGGTTTTTAAAATACATGAGGCAAATCCTTAGGGATACTACGTCATTGTTTTAGTTAAGTGTGACCTACCGATTAGCATTGCATGACAACCGTTGTGAGCAGCGCCTCCTTGGGGAGTGCACCCCCACCCCGTCTCATCAATGCTATTTTAAGGAGATCCATATCTAGTAACCAAAAAAACAAATGCCCTCCGTGTGAAATGGTCATTCTCTGATTGAGCGAGGCACTTGCCTATCTTACAATGGATCTACCATGGAAAACCATGGGGATTTCTAAAAATAAATGCCCCGCTCCCACTTAATATTTTAGAATTGAGGATTTCTTTTTAGGTCTAAGGTCCCACATGATATGATATATACATACATCAAATCATCTCATGGTAATAATTGGATCCAAGTCAAATTTAGAATTATGGAAAGTCCGATTATCAAGATTTGTATTTCCAACGGGTCCATCTCATGGGTCCACCAATACTATTCCTTATTTAGAACATTTCCAAAATATTAAATTGATGTGACCAATTACTATAACTATTGTGTTTGGATCAGATTTTGGTAAAAAATAAAACGAGCAACCATGCAATTATAAAAAGTCTAAATAAAGCAAGTATCCATGCAAAATTAGAATTTCTAATTTTAGTAAGTCCTCTCCTCCACATGGCCCAATGTGTAAAGATGTCTTTAAGCTTCTTGATCTTCCAAACTCTTTGGGATTCCTCAAACTCTTTGAGTAACTCCAAACTCTTTGGTTAAGAGTTCATCATCATCATCTATCTTGTCTTGGAAACCACCCAGAATTTAAAACTGACGATGAGATTTACATGCCAATTTATTAATAGAAATAAAAGGGGCTTAGAGAATTCATCATGCCTTGCCCTTTCACGGGAAACCAAGGAAACCATGATGCCCTTTACAAGTTTCCCAAAATAACCAATAATCATGACAAAAATAGAAACTTGTGGTGCCACATGGAGAGGACAACAACATGTAAAGTTAGTATCATATATACAATAAGGACTAGGGCTAGGAAGCTACCATCCATCATCTCATGATGAAAAAACCCAGACTACCAAAAACAGACAGTGCTCTGTCCGCTCGAGCGAGATGGAATCCGCTCGAGCTGACACTTACAGAACCTAGGTCCGCTCGAGTCAAGCCTGCTCAGCGCCATACTCGTGGTTTTTCAGAAAACTCCTATTTTTCTCTAATTTATCCCTTCTCATGCACACAAAAAATACGACACATGCAGTAAAACATCAAAATTGATCCTTACACAACCCTAGATTCATCCATTCCACATCTCATGTAGAAACTAGATCTAGAAGATCCGATCTAACGCTATGAGAATAATAGGGATCACTCTGATACCAATTGTTGGAAGTAGGTATGCCTCTTGGATAAGTATTCAAAACTTTTGAACACACTTGATGCAGGGATCAAATATCCATAAGGCCAAGAACCCAAACCCAAGATCTAAAACCCTAATCTCATGCATTAAGATCAAACATCCATCAAGAAGATAGTTCAAGAAACAACAAGCATAACCAGATCTACTAATGCAAATAGATAATAGATCTATACTTTTGGAGCTTGATTGTGCTCTAATCGAGAACTTGATCTTTATGAAAAACTTTTTTTGCAAACTTTGATCTCCCTTGCCTTTGTGTTCTTCCAAGCTATGACTCTCGTAGAGAACTTCTAAACGAGAATGGTGGGATCTCCAAGTCTAAGAAAACCCTAGATCTCTAGTAGGAAACCAAAGGAGAGATAGGAGGAAGAGAGAGGAATTTGGGAGATTATTGTGTGTAGAGATCTCTAAACTTCACCTCTTCTTTATAGTTTATGGCACACCTCCTTTTAGACCAAGATTAGAAGTCTCACTTCTATTCTTAGTAAGTATCCTACTCCATCCTTTTCTTAAGAGTTCTAATGAGATTAGTAGCATACTCTTATTAGGACCAGCATGGGGACCACTGGGGATTCCTTAGAATATGGCTCTAACTAGGAATCTGAACCTCACATCTCATGTGAAATCCGGACTCACAGTTAATTGTAAATAAGTTCACTAATTAAATGCAATTGCACTCCAGTCTGAGGAATAAATTACAAGAAGACCCTAAACTTTCCAATTACTACAAGTAGGCCCCTACATCAATTATATTCATGGATCTATTAGAATAAATCTGTCCAACCAAATTGGATTCATCTCTTATTATCCTTGTGACCCAATTAACCATAGTAATCATCAGTACCATCCAATTAACTCTTAAATGAGATGGGTGCGCACTCACTAATGATAAAATCCATTAATTGGCACAAGGGGATATTTATGAGGATAGATTCCATCTTGAGACATCGAGATGTTGACCTACAATTGGCCTCACTCATTGATGACTCAAAGTAAATATATAGTAGAAACTTGAGTCCATTAATCTCTCAGGATTAGAGTCTATTGCTTGAGAATTATGAGAACGGTCCTTTAATCAAAGATAGATTTGTATATTGTGCTACTCATGGTCCTTTTCAATATCTAATGTACTAGCACAATGATCCAGAGTCTTACACTCTGATGATCGAAACATATCACACTATCTTATAATGATTACAATGCTGCAACCTTATCAGATGTGATGCCCATTCTCGTTACTGGTTGTTAATCAATTTAAGTATAAGATTTGTGATCTATGTCTCATGTATGTGGATCTCATCCAAACACATTGATCACATCTTATATACTCGGGGCTCCGGTTCATCTCTTGAACCATTATGTCATTTTGTATTGGTCATCTGCAAACATAGAATAAAAATTCATCTAATGAATAAAGCATGAAAATATAAATTAATTAATGAAATAAAGCAATTTATACGTATTATCCACTGGATTGAGTTCATACAATCTAATACTCTCAACAATCCCTCGTATCTCTGAGACTATCAATTACTCTCATCTATCTCTGTTCAAATATCTTACCACAATAGTATCGTAGTCCTCAATTGATGAGCGAGCAAGGTAATCTACCATATTCTCTGTTTCATCACTAGGGACAACATTGTCTTCAAAGGCCATCTCTGTATTGCTCAAACTAGTTTGGATAACTTCCACCTCTAGAGGATTGTCTGTTTGGTGTGGTCTGATCACTCCCTACTTCAACAATATGAGAACTTTCATTTACACGACTTCCATTCATTTCAATATCAGAACTATTGACAACTTCTTCAGTGTTGCTGGCATCAATCACACTGTTACATGGCAGGCTCCTCCCTGTTTTCCAGCATTTGAATTTGTTGAAGACGATGAAGATTAGAAGTTCTATGAATGCAATGGGCACGGTGATCAGAATGACGCCAAGAAGACGATGAAGATTAGAAGTTCTATGAATGCAATGGGCACGGTGATCAGAATCAGAATGACGCCAAGGAAACCATGAATAGACAATCTTCGTGGGGTTTGCTTTGGTGGAGGATTTGGGTGGTGGCTGCCAAACCATTTCTTCTCTAGCTTAGGCATCTTTTCTCCTTCAATGAATTTCAGTAAAGCCTTGGAAAAGTTAGGCACGATAGCACCACCTCTCTTAAACAACTGCAGAAATATAAAATAGAAATGGTCATGCTATGGTGTGGTATACATCTCAATCCCAATTTACTTCGAGTAAAGGTTTTATAATTGACAGTTGAATAGAAACCTGTGTAAGGCACAAAATTATTGAATAGGATATTAAAGTTTTAGTAGTGTGTGCTTGGGTTGATCAAGATAGAGAACTGAAAATAGGAGATTGTAAGTACATAGTGAGTGAGGTCCAGTGTAAGAGACATTTTGGCAGAGCAGAATTTCAGTGAAGGAAAGAATTTCCTGCCATCTCTATAAGGCGACTTAAAAATTTTCAAACCAGTTATCAAAATTAAGAATGGTCCTAGAAAATACTGGCAGAATGTCTGAACCATTGAGTTACTTGCAAAGTCATGGTCAAGACAAACTGAAAGTTACCCAAATTTCCATCATAAAAGAACAAGGTACCAGTATGTTTAATGTGCTATATGGAGCAGAGTCCCACTCAAGATTTTCTTTCCTGTTCTTATCTGCGCATATGTTTTTGTGCTTATCATGCTCTTTTACTATGTTGATGCAAGAAAGAGATTAAGGTCTCCTATTGCCTTTGAGGCATCATGACACTACTCTAAGATGTAAGGTTTTCACAGAGTTTTATTGGTTTGTACAATTAACATCTTGGTCTAGGGTCCTATCTTACTAATATGATAGCCTAACCATGGATGGATAGGGTCAGTACTATGGTTCAAAATTGGAATCATGATGGGCGTCACTGTCACCAGACCCTAAAAACTAATATATTACAGTGATATGTTGTGATTTGCAGTTTTCATGACACATTGTAGCATAAATTATTTTGTCTAAAAAATCCCAAAAATTATTTTGTCTAAAAAATCCCAAAATATTACTAAATGCTATAATCAAGTTTTCTTTTCCAAAATATTAGAAAATGTCATAATCTAGTGTTTTTTTTTTTTTCCACTAGGCCATGTTTATAGAGGAAAATATTGGTTCCCTAAGTGTACGACATTTTGTATCGTTGTTTTCTTATGAAACTTTTTAGTTAGTTCAATTTAATGAACAAGTGGAATAATCTTTCGTAAAAGTTGTATAAATATTAATATAAAAACCATATAAAATATGAAGACATAGCAACTAACTTTAACAAATAACCGATTAACCATTTAAAATACAAGTATGTATGTGATGGTTAAAACGAGTAATCACTTTTTCTTAAGTAATTGGAAAAAGAAAAAAAAAAAACTATAGAGAGTACAGGATTTCAAAAAAGTCTCAATTTCCTCAAGTAGCAAAATGAAAAATACTATAAAATCCTCACTCAATACCACCAAATCTAAGGCAACTAGCAACATAGAGCTAAATCTCACTCGAAACTCAAAACACATGCCTATATACATACCTATGTGAAACTCACTCAAGGCGAAGACTGCATAACTTGTTCAACCTCAAAAAAACAGAGTCCTGGTTCTTTTTATTTTTTATTTTTATTTTTACATAAATGAGGCTTTAAGAAGATAGAAATCAAACCATATAAAGGGTATTGGCGGATATTTTGAACCATCGTCAGTAGACCATAGATCCCACCTTTTTAAAGTAAAAAGAGTAGAGTGGATTAGCATTTTAGTAGGTTAAACAATATATGTTTCTTAAGCTATTAGTGTTCCTCTAGAGTAATTAAAATGTAGTGAGTAGAGTGAGAGACATACAAAACCAAAGCCACTTGGTCCGAAAGTTGGTCCAGCCATTGTATATTGATCAGGATACTTGGTGAGGAAGACCTTTATATATGGGGTTTCATCAATAATTGCAGACACACCATTGTTCTGAGTTCCTTTTGATAGAGCTGTTGCATATTCATCTGTTGAGGAATAGGCCTTAAGCTTTTGTTCTTGGAATCCCTTATGCTTTAAAAGATCAAAAACAAATGATCCTTCCCGATAACCGACATAGTCTCCATTCAAAATTAACTGCTCTATGTCCGTAACGATTGGTCCATCAATATCGGATGATAACATCGATTGCAAGATGGCATTATAAAATGTCCCCAGTGCAAGCAATTCAAATATCCAAATGTCTATAACCAATCTTGAAATGCTTTTGCGCTTCTCTTCTGCCATCAGTAAGACAAATCATTATAAAAGAATGAAAGGTGGAGCAGTTATAGAATCTGGAATTAAAGACATTGCGAGTCAAAAATTATGTGGTTACTTACTTTGCGCAGTGTCAAAGATGAAGGGGAAGAAAAGAAAGGATTTCCCCACTAGTTGCGAAAATGTGCCTTGGAATTCTGGGTTATTTTCATGCTCAAAATACCAAAACAGAAACACCTTTAATGAGTACAGAGCTATTATAAGTACCCATAAACCCCAAGTGAATGGCTTTAGAAACCACCAAAGACTTTTTGTGTCGTTGCTCACAACTGGTACAATCATGGAAACTCCTGACATCATGTATGGCAGTGTGAAGTCTCCATACGCTATTCTGTTGGATGTGATTGTTATATTTCCCACGACTCCATCATATCTCTGCACTCATAATTCAAGATTAGAAGGAAAAAAAAAAAAAAAAACTAACTAACAAACGAAGAAACAGGCCAATGCAAAGAATGAGAAGGATAAATAAATAACAAATATAGAATGAGCTCACATTGAGTGGCAGTTGCTGAATAAGTTCATCATAGAATCCATTATCCTGATATAATGCATGCCCGGATTCTGCGATAGAGCCTTCAACAATAGCATTTCTTCTTCTCAATGCCTCTAGGTTGCAGAAGTGCAACTAGGAACTAGGAAGATAGCAGTTCCTCTTCTCAACGCCTCCAAGTTGCAGAAGTGCAACTAGAAAGGACTTCTGGAGTCTGGAAAAAAAAATCCTTGGATTTCTTGCTTGTTGCAATAGTAGGGTTTTCTTTTTTCTTTTTAATGGAAACACCTTCTCAACGTGAAAAATGACTTTTTCGAATGTGAAAAAGTAGTAGTTATTACGTGGCCTTATTTTTTAGAGAAATAAAAGAATGGCAATTGCTTCTTTTTTTTTTTTTTGGAAATTTGAAAAGATTATGAGGCCTTATTTTTTGGGGCCTAAAGCAGGGCCTTTATTGGCTTTATGGTAAAGCCGGCCCAGCTTGAGCTTTTGGCGTTTCTGATTACTAACATAGTATCAGATCAGAGAGCCAAGAGTCGTTTTTTTGTTCACATGTGAAGCCCTACATGTGACTTGGGCTGTCAGGACGTTTTAATATACATTATTCTGTCATTCACTAACACCTCATGTTTTTTGTTTTTCGTAGACCCACTACTTGCATCAGATAGGCCAGAGAAACCCTAAAAACTTTGCCAATTTACTATTTTAATCGGCAACTACCTTTACAATGGAAGACAGTGTCTCTATAACCTCTTATTCATCCAACCAAGCTTGGTCCTACTTGGGTGCAGCAGTTGCTATGACCTACATAGGATATGGACTGAAGACAGAGAATGCCCATATAAGCAATTTGAAACTAAGCTACCATGTAAGTTCTAAAAATGCAAAAATTTCACTTCAAAGCTTTCTACTTTATGCAATTGTGATTTCCTAGCTACGGTGTGCAATATGAGTGAGATAAGCCTAGCACACATCATGTGTAGGATATCTAGAACTATAAAGGGAAATCCCTTTCCATTCCACAGAGGACCAAAGATCGCATCGATTGTAAAAATTTAAATGAATGAATGCATTGCATAAAAATCACCATGTATTATAATGAGAAACTTCTCTATTTATACAAGAGAGAAACATAATCCAAATTCAAACAATACTCACCTCTGACAAACTCTAACAAATCCTTATCTCTAACAATTAATCAATATAAATGCTAACACCAACATATAAACATAAGAGAAATCCCATCCCTGGAAGAAAGGTCTCAAATCGGTTCTGATAGGTAACATTGCTTGTGTACGGGAAAAAAGTTATAATTTCTCCATCTTCAACTGATGAGCTAGCTAGGAGGGAAATGTAGCACCTTTTAAATTTCATCACAAGTGACGAGTTTGGTTTGGAAATCTATCTCCAAATGGCTACAATCATTTTCCATAACCACCACCTTTAGAGGAATGCCATTTGGTGTGGCCCAATCACATTCTCCTTTGACAATACGAGAACCTTCGTTTGCATGGTTTCTATTTGTTGTTCCAATAAAAACTCTCTTAAAAAAGTATTCAATGTAGGTGGCTTCAACTGCCCTGTTACATGATGGGCTCCTCTTGGATTTCCAGAATTTGCATGTGGTGAAAATGAAGATGAGAAGTGCTGCTAAAGAGATGGGTTCAGTGATCAGTAAGATACCAAGGAAACCATCTATTGACAATCTCATGTCTCTTTGTGGGATTTGGTTATGGAAGGCAAACCATTTCTTCTCTAGCTCAAGCATCTTTTCTCCTTCAATGAATTTCTGTACAGCCCTTGAAACGTCAGGCACAATGGTACAGCCTCTACGAAACAACTGTAAAAGTAGAAAATGGAAATTCTCATCCTTAAGGTAAATGCTTATAAATATCTTAATCTATTATGAATTGTAAGAATTACTATAGCATACATCTCGATCTCAATTTATTTTTAGCTGAAGATGGAACAGGCAATAGAATCAAAACCTCTGAAAGGCCCACAATCATTGCATTGATCAAAACATTTGCAATGTTCGATGGGGTTGTTCAACATTTAAGAGAAATCAACATTAGATTGTGCGTGCATTTACTAGATGTGTGAAGCTCAGGTAAGAGAGCTTTTTAGAGTACAAATTTCAGCATGCTTGGGAAAGAATAGCTAAATTCCTTTTTATACCGAAGAGGACATTAATGGTGGTGAAGATAGATCTAAAGAAGTGCAACCATACAGGGATTTGGCCCATGATAGATTGGAATGGAAAAACAGAATAAATGTAGCTAACCCCGACATAGTTGGGACAAGGCTTTGTTGCTGCTGATGATGATGATATGATGATAATGGTGATGGTGATGGTGATGACGTGATGTTAAAATTTAGCGAAGTTATCTCAATTGAGAATTGTTACAGGAAACACTAGCAGCCTGATTGAACAATAACTGTATGCAAACCTATGGATCCCACCTTTTCAAAGTGGAAGACTAAAATGGATTGGCATCCTCATAGGTTAAGCATTATACGTTCCATTAAGCTTTTAGTGTTGTTCCAACTATAATGAGTAAGAGACATACAAAGCCAAAGCCACCAGGTCCGAAAGTTGGTCCAGCCATGGTATAACGATCACCATACTTGGCAAGGAAGACCTTTATATATGGAATCTCTTCAATAATAGCAGACACACCCTTATTGCAGCTTCCTCTCGATAGGGCTATTGCATATTCCTCGTTTGAGGAATAGGCCCTGAGCTTTTCTTCTTGGAACCCCATGTGCTTTAAAAGATGAAAAACAAACGATCCTTTCTGATACCCAACGTAGTCCCCATTCAGTATTAATTGCTCTATGCCTAAAACTGTAAGTCGATCATTGTCAGATGTTATCATCGATTTCAAGTTGGCAGTGTAAGATGTAAGCAACACAAACACTCCAAATATCCAAAAGATTACAAGCAATCTTGAATAGTTGCCTTTTAGCTTCTCCTCTGCAGTCAGTATGGCAGATTTATCAAAAAGGATAATTAAAAATAAGAATTATTCTTGTCAATTGAAAACTAAAAAAATTGGAACAGTCATGGAATTTTACACATGATAAGAAAAGATGATGTAGCAGCTTACTCTGTGTGAAGACAAAAATGGAGGAGGAGGAAGATAGGATTTTCCCCATTTGTTCTGAAAATGTGCCTTTAAATTCTAGGTTATTTTCATGCTCAAAAATCCAAACCAAAAGCCCTTTTGACAAGAATAGAGATATTATAACTAGCCATAGTTTCAAACTTAATGGCTCAAGAAACCACCAAAGGCTCTTTTTGTAGGTGTCCACAATTGGCACAATCATGGAAACTCCTGATGTCATGTATGGCAGTGTGAAGTCTCCATACTTTGATCTGTTGGATGTGATTGTTATATCTCCCACGACTCCATCATATCTCTGCACTCACTCAAAATTCAACATTAGATAGAAAGAAAATAAAAGAAACAGGCCACTGCAAACAATGAGAAGGATAAACAAATAAAAAAAAGAACTCACATTGAAATGCAATTGCTGAACGAGTTCATCATAGTATACCATTTGGTCTTTCTTATATGGAAAGAACTCGTAGGAAACTCGATAAGGCAAACTATCCATCACCTCTTTGAACACATCCACAGAATATCCAGTCACGGTCATTTCATTGCCTTTAGGATCATGATCCACTTTGACAAACTCATGGAATGCATCTTTGGTGGGAACAAGAATCCTTAATTCTCTAGACTTAGCAAACCATTCAAGATCATCACCTAGAGATGAATTGTTCTGAGCAATATTTGTACTGTAATTACTACTTCGTAATGCACCTGGTTCAGTCCTAACATCTTCGGTGTTCGGTTGTAGCTTCTCATCAATCAACATGAAACTCAAGCTCTCGGTGGAGTTTATCCTCATTATGGCTGTAATCAGAATTATAGGGGAAAGTAATGTGCGTCTTGCAAACCTTACATCTGCAACAATTAGGAAAAGGAGAGAGAGAGAGAGAGAGAGAGAGAGAGAGAGAGAGAGAGAGAGAGAGAGAGAGAGAGAGAGAGACTATTAGGAGGATTTAGAGGAGAATTGCCTAGGCAAAAATAGCAAATCAATCACACTTTATGGGTGGGGTGGGCATACCTTTACAATATGTGGTCCTTTTATGATCCCATATCCCTTTGAAAATTATTCTTGACAACTTCATCATTCCCAACCGAGTTTGGTAAACGATAGTAAACCACAACAATAACAATGTAGTCACTTCCATAATAATTTTTGCGCAATCACTTTCCTCAGTAAAATGATGCATCAAGTCTGGATAATCCAATGCATCTATTGTGGTTATTGCATGCTTCACAACTTCTTCAAATCCCTGCTCATTGTTAATGAGTTTGTCATGTTCCAAAGCTTCTATTTGGCCATTCTTATTTGCAAAATTCAGTGTGCGCAACAGACACACACACACACACACAACTGCAAATCATTCCCAGGAAATTCTTATAACCTAGAATGGAACATGTGAGCCCTAGAAAGCACACCACTTGTGTATCTATACAAGGACTTGTTTCTGCAATGAAAGATTTTGCTCTTTGCGGATTTCTTTTCACATGGGAGAGAGAAATTGTTCTTTTATAGGAAATTAAAATCCTCCACAATTGGAAGCATACTAGTGTGGTATAGTTTTAATTTTCATTTCATTTCAGGTGGAAGAACTTCATTTTCCACAGCTATGGGACAACTGTATCCTAATATATGTTTCTAACTCTTTTGAAGGGTTGAAGAAAATGGTTCTCTATCTCCTCTTGGAAAATGGTTAATTTATTTTCATTGCCATAGTTTGGAGAGCCAGAATTCTTTGATTGGTCTATGCTTCGTTTCATGGGACTCCCTTTTGTTTCCTAGATTAAGGCACATTTGGTAAACCAAATGCCGAGAATTTTGATACTTGCAAAATTCACATCAGGTTTTTTTAAGCGTGAAATCCACTTCTTTTTTTGTTATCTGGAATCCATAAATTTTTATTTGATGTAGTGACAATGAGAGCTGTCAGAGAGGTCACAATCTTCAAAATGGTGTGGATTCTGATGAGTGCTATTTCATGACATGTCAACAGAAAATTTCAGCATAAAACATCATATTTACACATTGCACAAAAAAAGTAAAAAAGAAAAAAAATCATTTACTCTTTTCCTCTTTTTTGGAAATGGTAACTTGGAAAAATCAGTTTCTCCTAAGAAATGGCGCTGCACAAAGGTGCCCACATGCTATGTTTGCACAGTGCATTTTTCATGGAAAATTAGAACATTTTATGATGAAAAATGATTTTTCATTATTTCTTGCTATTTGCTAACATCTTTTACACTTTACATTGTTTTAAGTGAAAGTATATATCACAATTTATGTGGAAATCCTATTTGGATCCAAGAGTGAGTTAACCATCACATACAATCACACAAGAGGTCAAAATACATTAATAACATAAAATGATTATGTGCACCAAGTAATAGAAATTGAAGCATCGAATGAGTTCTTTAGTTCATCAGTAAGGCATCTCCCTTTCCACCTAGATCAATCCCCCTAGTTGTGTTGCCATGTTGGTTGGGGACTTGTCTGGTGTGAGTGATTGTATGCGTGAGCATTGACGAGAGAGAGGGAGAGAGTTCTTCAGTTTCCATTTTTCATAAAAAAGAACCCTATGAAAACCAAATTACAAAGAAAATATCAACCTCAAAGATGCACTAAAAAAGAAAGGAAAAAATGTTAAAAGGAAAAAAGTTGCAACCTTGTTAGGGTGCAATTAAGGGCTAGTTAGGCATCATTCCCATGATGATCCTAATTCTGTGTTGAGAACGGGGAGGTCCTAATATCTGCCTGTGCAGGCTTTGATGGGCAACATGATGCCTAATAGTTCCATTAAGAATCCATTATACAAAACATGTTTGGTATTAACATGCTCTCCGTATTGTTCTCTATCAGTCGGATCTACCTATTGATCTATCATATTTTCCACATAATTTGCCTCATAAATTTTATAATTGTCAATCAGGTGTTATTAATAAAATAGTGGCCCCCATGTTGATTGTAGTGATAGTGTTTTGCAATATGAAGTAGGTTCCGTTTATTATGGTTAGAAATTTCAACTTGAAGATAACCCAAAAGTTGAAAGGGCCATACCTTAAATTAATAAGTTGGGATTCCAGTCAGTTGACAGAATTCAAGTTTTCTTAGAAGGGAAGTCCTCATTGGGGTCTGGTTGTTCTGTTCAGTATCTACAGTAGCTGTAATCCTCTGTTTAGCGTTACCCACGGCAGCTACAATTCTGAGGCTATTCTCTATATTAGAGATTTTAGGGTGGGGTGGGGTGGGCTATGATGCACGGATACTTCAAAATGGGCAACGTATCGTATCGTATCATATCTGATACTTAACTTTTTATATGTAAAATCCGTATCCCTGCCATGTCCATAGTGTGTCCCTAACGTATCCATCCCGTATCTGGGCATCATAGGGGGTGGGGTGGGGTTCTCTGTGCATGGACCAGCCACTTCCAATTTTAACAAGGAGGTCATGGGTCCTTGCTGTCGTCCACTGTCCTACATGTTTGTCTAGGACCATTTTCATCTGAGGAGAGGTAGGGGGAAAGGAGGAAGATGTAGAGAGATCACAGCTCTCTCCAAATGAAGCTAAACACTATGGACTACACACCCAAGATCGTGTAAAACAAGGACTCACACCCAAAGTATGAAGAAAAAATAATGGAAGTGGAAAGGAGGAAGAGAAGACCCCACATTCAAAGTATGAAGAAGAAAAAACAATGGAAGTGGAAGAAGAGGAAGATTACACTCACAATTGAAATCAAGAATTTGCTCAACTTGCTTGGTCCATTTCCTTTCTCTACATATCTATTTATAATTTTACATGCACAAGAGATCCTTCTCTACACAATGCATTCAAATATTTGATACCATGCTCATCACAAAAGCTAAGAAACTCATTAAACAAATACTCTCCTCAACATTTAATTCTTCTAGGATGTTCATCCTCAACATTTCTTTTGAATAATTTGACTTTTGAGACAATTTCAGCTATTTAATAATCATCAATAAAGACAAACATGTATAAGAATCCAGTATAGCTTGTTGTTTTACATGGGCCCAAAACATCCAGGTGAACTAACTCCAAAGGCCTACTACTTTTTGTAGAAGAGTTCTCGAATGGTAGGCGATGTGCCTTACCATATCAACAACATTCACCATCATGTCTAAAAATTTTGAAGTTAGGAATTCCATTTATCAACTTGTGAGTAAAAATCTTCTTGAACTTATCATATCCAACATGGGGTAGTCAAGCATGCCATAGTACAATACTATCACGTTGGCTCGTCTTTCCAATATAAGCATCATTAGCGGATAAGACGTATAATGAACTAACCCTTTTTTCCTATTAGGATAACACCGGCAATAATAGTCCTGAGTAGTCCAAAATATTTTAAAGCTGTTTGGCACAAATAAAACAGATTTCTCGAGATTAGAGATTCGTGAGATAGGAATTGAGAGCATAGATCAAAATAGCTTCGTAGCGGCCGCTACGCTAAATGGCATTTAGCATCGTTCATATCCATAGCAGCCCGCTACGGGGCCACTACGCTCGCTACAGCTGCTACAGGGCTGCTATGGAGTGAGACAGATTTCACCTTTCAAAAAAAAATTTTAAATGCATATATAATAAGGCTTGTTTCTTTTCTTTTTCTCTCCAAATAACATTTCTATGCAACTCTTTTACCCTTTTATGTTTAAAAGAACACCAAAAAGCACATGATATCGCCGCATTAGAGTCGATACAAAGAAATCTTCTTAAGGGTTCTTCTCTACGTACATCCTATTAGACACCCCATTTGGTAGATGTATTCTTTTCTCTAGATACTCTCAAGTCTTGAGTCTTGACTTCATTAACATCTTTTTTTTTTTTATTTTTTATTTTTAATATGAGCCTTTCATTAGTTTCTAAGTTAGCAAAACTAAACAACATGAATACATGTCATCACTATTATTTTCTATTTATACAGCGATACGAGACCTCATACAATGAGAGAACCGCCATGCCCCCTTATCTTAGTTACTTTGCAAAAAAAAAAAATAGAACACATTTTCTCTCATTTTTCAATATTCTAGAGTTTTTATAAATTTTTCAAAAAATTTGACGATTAATATCCCACTGCTACACCACTACATAGCGTTTTTGCGGTGGGCATAGCCGCTATTTTCATCCTTATACGAAGAATGTGATAAATAGTCTTCAAGTTGATGGTGTCAAGAACAGTTCTTACCTGGCTACCTCACCTCTTCCCACTTGTGCAGGCTTTCCTCCTTGTTGTATATGCCGGGCTCTCTCTTTAAGGTCCCAGCCCCTTGGCTGGCTGGGGTAAAAAATAAAAATAAAAATTTGATGTTGTGTCCTCTTTCCCTCATCTGATCTTCATTGACACTTTTTCATGCAACACTGGATGTATGAGGAGAGATTGAAGCAAGAAAGAGAGAGAGAGAGACAGAGTCGGGAGCGGATAGACTTGAGCTAAAAATGGAGAAATTACAAGGATGAGAGAGAGAGAGAGAGAGAGAGAGAGAGAGAGGACACAGGAGGCATCAATGCCAAACCGACCCTAAATCTACCATTATGATGAAATCTGAAATTAGATTGTAGCCTAAATGCCTGAGACACGGCAGAATTGCACGATACTGACTAGCTCACCTAATATTTACTATCCAGTCCATATCTAATTTCTCCGACGCTGTTGAATTCTACCGAGTCAGAAAGAAATAGGCACTGATATTTAGAACCTTGAATGCCCTTTTGCAGATATATAATATAAACAGATCATACCTGACTGTCTGATACCTTTGGTGTTGGGAATCACTAAAAACTCTTCTTCCAGGAGCAATAAAAAAGAAGACCTGTTTGTATTGGTGGTGAAGTCTTAAAGCAATGCCGTCAGCATGTTAATTTTGCGCGTTTTCTTCCGACTCCAGATCCAGATCCAGGTCCTACCGACTTCATCGTGAAGCCGACATTGAGATAATTCGGACCATTAAATGGCAAATTACATCCCCACTACGTTTCCAGCTCAAAATAGGTTTGCTGCCTGTTGCCATCCAGTTTCCTTGCTAGCCCCACAGTCAAAAGAAATGTAAGTCCTTTCCTGTTTGTGATTGGTTTAATGACATGTCCGTCTTACATTTGATCAATGTGAATCTTTTCCTGGCAGTTTCCAAGTCTTATTTCCAAGGAAAGATTTCATTTTGTATTTCAAAAACTTCACCGAAAAGGGTGACGAATAGATGCACTTGAATATTCCATTTATATATATATATATATTTTAGAAAAAGGATGTCATCTGATTTGACATCTCCTCCCCTATGTGGCACCCTGATTGGTACAAACAAGATTTCGATCCAAATCCAATCATTGAGAATCTAGATTCCCTGTTTGGTCCAATCAAGGGTGCCCCATAGAGAAAGAATTCTTTTAGGAGATCAAATTTTTTATTTTTAGGAGATGGGATGTGACTTCTCTACTAATATGGCACCCCCTGATTGGTCCAAACAGGCTTCCCTGATTGGACCAAACAGGGGATCCATTTTCTTAATGACCCATTTTGTCTGACTATGTGAAACTTCCTCGTTGTTTCGTAGCTGTTTGGATTTCCATTCAGTTTTAGTCCTTCACAAGGAACAAGTCCTTTTTTATTCTTGTAGAATTAATGAAGGGCACCTCTCAGGAGTCAAGGGTGAAAATAATCTTCTTTTATATTTAGTTACATCTTATGTTATGGTTTTATTTTATTTTCATTTTGAAAGTCCAAAATCCACTTGCATGTACTCCATTGGAAATTTTCAACAACATCTTGTTAAAGGCTATTTCACTCATCCGTAATAAAAATGAAAAGACTTTCTTAGGGCACGTTTGGAAACAATTCTTGTTATGGAGATTCCTTCCTTCCAAAAGGAACCACGCTATCCTCAATAAGGATTTTTTAGGGGAAGAATTCACCGCATTCTATGTTTGACAAATACCATCTACACTTATGTCATTTAACGGTTCTATGTTTTTTGAGAATTTCTCACGGTCCATGATAAATCAAGACAAAAAAAATCTCACCTTCTAGCCATTTTTGGCCTTTTGGAGATAATGAATAGTTCAGATTATGCAAATGGAGCCCACCGAAGCAAAAAATTTAATTTTTAGGATTTCGATTTTTTTGCAAATATCTTAAAATCTATGATTAATTTATGGCTGAAATTTGATCCCATAGCCATTTTGGCATTTTGGAGATGATGAACGATTCAGATTATATTTAGAGGTCCGTAGGAATAAAAAGATTCCAGAAAATGGACTGCCAAAAGATTCACTGGTCAATATTGCTACTTCATGATTATAAGCAACCTCAGTGTTCTTAATATTATACTTCTCATTGTTGAACTCCTTTTGTTCCCTCTTCCAAGCAAAGCAATACTTCTTATTGTGGCCCTCATTGCCACAAGAAAAGCATTTACTAGACTTTTTCTCTATTTGTGATCTACCTCTAGACTTGCCATGACCACCCTTTGGCCCTCTACTCTTACTCATCCCATTCTCTCAGTGATATTTGATCCTACAGTTTCTCTTCTTATTTATTCATGCAACAAGCTACTAGTAAGCTGACTCATAGACAACATACCATCTAGAGTAGAGTTACTCATAAAACAACTAATGTTTTTCCATGTATCTAGCAAAAATCTTAGAAACAACAAAGCTTGCATCTTATCTTTATTAACCATTTTCGTTGTGCCTAATTGGTTCATAATACTGAAAAACTCTTTTATGTGATCTTCGATGAGACCGCCCTCCTTGAATTTCTTGTTTATAAGCTTTCTGATAATAATAAAAAAAAAAAAAGTTTTATTAACAACAGGCTTTTTCTCAAATCATGCTTTTAACTTTTTCCAAATGGCACAAGCATTGACTTCATTAGACACATGGTTTTTCTATGCATCCACCCATTGGCCAATGGTTTTTCTATGTATTTTATTCCAATCTGCATCAGACAAATGTATTCGTCAGGCATCATCCCCTCCAATGGGATCATAGCGGTCCTTACATGCAATAGATGATATCCTCCATTCTAGATTTCCAAATCAACCAATTGGCAACAATGTGCACTTTTGCCCGCGCTAAATAAGCACCGGTAAAAGTCAATAAAATACCGGCCGACAAACTGCTGAGAAAAGTTCGCCGGCAATACCATTTGTCGGTGAAAAAGAGATACCGCCGGTAAAAAGCTATATATTGCCGGTGTTTTATTTCACCGGTAATAGGGTTTTATTTCGTCGGGCAAAGAGGTTTACTTTTTTAATAATAAATTAAAAAAAAAAACTTTTGCCAGCGTTTTTTTTTGCTCCAGGAAAAGAGGTTTATTTTTCAATAGTAAATTGAGAAAAAAAATTTGCTCGCGTTTCTTTTTTCGCCAGTAAAATATTTACATTTTACGCAAATGATTTTTTCAAATTTTCGAGAACATATTTATTTTTTTAAATGTAATTATTTTGAAGGCATTTTGCCAGCGTTTCATTTCGCCGGCAATGTATTATTGTGCCGGTAAAAGTTTTAGTGTAGAAATAATTTCCGGCGCAATATCAATATTTATTTATTTTTTATTTAATTTTCAATTTTTTGTTCCTGCATATACTTATGCTCATTACAACTTTCAACTTGCGTCACATAAATAAATTGAAATTGCTAATTCCATTATCCAAAACCAAATCTACTACATACCCAACATTCATTTCCATTCTAAAACCATAAGAAAAAGAAACAAGAAAATTCATTCCACTTCATATTAATATTCAAACATCGTTTCAACATTAAAAGCACTTTACCATTACCATTACAAAATTAAAACGCATGCTAACATTCTACTCTGTACCAACATTCAAATGCCAATGAAAATTCATATATTCATATTTGATCATTTCATTGTTGTAACATTACAACACCTACACCATTGTTTAAAAATACTTCATGCATCCCATTTTAACATATACTAATATGTTACTCTGCATATCTGGCCTTCATGCTAGCTGCATCTTAGCTGCATGGACTCTTTCAACAAAAGAAATTTCTTCAATTTTCATTCAATCTAAATAAAAAAAGAGAGCAAGATTAACATATGATTGAGAATGTCATATGCACAACTTTAAGGTGGAGCCAACTTTTACTAGAAATCACACCCACATTTAGTGAAACTATAGACAAAAGCATGACTTTTGGTTAACCATCACATCCATTGGTATAAATTATGTCCCTGCACAAGACATGGATGCTGTTGTAAAATGTCTACATTCATTGTTGATCAAATGAGCTTTAAACCTTAACACACAGAGACTGTTGGAAATAGGTGGGCCTCGTGGATGTGATTTCAAAACTTTTGACCCACTTGAATTAGGGATCAAACGCCTATAAGGCCATTAACCATATCGAGGATGCAATCCCTCATACTCATATACCATGTACAGCAATAATACAAGCAACACTATGCAAATATAATCTACAAAAGATAGAAAAGCAGATTATACCTTTGCTGTCCGGTTGTGCTTTGATGGAGAAGAAAATAACTTTGGATCTCCAAGCCCTCTTAGCCTTCCACGCTATGACCCGTACCAGATCTCTTCTCTATAGGAGATGGGTGGGATCTCCTACAGAAAACAACTAGAAGCTCTAAAGGAAACTAGAAGAGAACTAGAATGAGAAGAGAAGTATGCGCAACTATTGCACAAAAGGGGGTGGACGTTTTTTCAAGAAGGTGTCTATCCCAGCCCTTTGTTACTCCTTTTATAGCATTAAGCAACCTCCTTCTCTTATACTAATTGAAATAGAAGTCTTACTTCTACACAAAATAGTAACCTTACTATTACCACTATTAGAAGTCTCACTTCTAATAGAAATAGTAACTTCCTAATTCCTTCATCTTAGAATTCTAGTAGGATTAGTATCTTTCCAATAACTTGGGCTAGCGTGGGGACCACTAGGTATTCCATAGAAAGCTGGCTCCAACTGGGACACGTGGCCCCACATCTCATGTGCAATCCGGGCCCACAGTTAATTGCAAATAACACCACTATATAAATGCAATTGCACTCCAGTCTTAGAAATAAATTACAATGAAGACCCTAAACTTCCCAATTACCACAATTAAGCCCTACTATCAATATCCATGGATTAATTGCACTAAAAACTGTCCCACTAATTTAGATCCACATCTTATTATCCTTGAGCCCCAATTAATCACAGTGATCATCAGTACCATCCAATTAACTCTTAATTGAGATGAGTGCGCACTTACTAATGATAAATCCAATAATTGGCACAAGGGGATAATATAGATAGATTCCATCTTGACCATTGGATATTCCCACAGTCCTACTACCACATACCCAAGACACCGAGGTGTTGACCTACAGTTGGCCTCACTCATTGGTGACTCAAAGCAAATGAATAGATAGAAACTTGAGTTCATCAATGTCTCAGGATTGAGAGCCTATTGATAGGGAATTATGAGAGCAAACCTTAAACTCGAGACAGTATTCCATAAGGTGCTTCTCATGGTCCTTCAATACATCCAATGTACTAGCACCGTGATCCAGAATCTTACATTCTGATGATCGAGATAAATCACACTATCTTATAGTGATCAAAGCGCTGCAACCTTATCAGATGAGATGCCCAGTCTCATCACCGGTTGTAAAGATGTTTAAGTATAAGATTTGTGACAAATGTTTCCTGTGTGTGGATCTCATCCATACACATATATCACATCTAATATACTAATGGGACCCGGTTCATCTCATGAACCATTTATGTCATTTGTATTGGTCATGTGCATTAAGTAGTAAAACACCATTCATCTCATGAAAGGAAAGCATGATATTATTGATAAATAAAGAAATTAATCAGTTTATTACATCATATGATGGATTGAGTCCATACAATCTAACAGAGACAGCATGTATGGAGTCATTCATACATATTAAAAGGGTAATGTTCCTCATACACAAGCACACAAACAGCTCAGCATGCATATTTAATGATGGAACTGCGGTAGAATTTTACACAAACAGATATACACAAGGATTCAGAAAAGGAACACAAACATATTTGAAAAAAGGATGATATGTACATAAATATTCAAAGGAACTGTTCCTTGTAGAATAATACACACACCCAGATGAAACATATTCAAAACTGTTGTAGAATACTACTGGTACGCATACTTATACATAACATATTCAAAAAAGGATCACGGACATAATTGATAAAGGATTGTATGTACTTACATATTTGAAGGAACTGTTCCTTGCACACATGGATGGACATATTCAAGAACAGAACAAATAGACATACATATTCAAGAAAGAAATTTCCTAGCAGAATATCTATTTACATATTCAAAAACAGAACAAACGGACGTACATATTCAAGAAAGGAAATTCCTAGCAGAATATCCATGGAAACACACAAGCGTGGACACATTCAAAAATGGAACCAGCCCTTGTAATATATTCCTCACTTGCAAAAATGTACATATGTATCAAGGAAAGTAACTGTTCCTTGTAGAATGTTGCTCTCTTGCACACACAGTTATACATATGTATTAAAAAAAAAAAATGTTTGTAGAATGTGACTCAAGATTAATTTGTCCCAGTTTCTGATGCATGTCTTTTTCTTTGTTTTGGTTGGTGGGAATTTCAACAAATGAGGCTGGGGAAAAAGTTGGAACATTTGCTTTAGCATATGCTGCACAGTGCACACAAGGCTGCATCTCCGATCAGGTTTCCTCCAACAGTAGCCCTCACTCCAATTGTTGCTAGTTGGATGGGAAAGAAAAAGAAATGATTTTGACAACCTCCAAGTAAAATTTCTTGGGTCCACATCCAAAACCTTTTCATTGTTAAATTTCCTTTCATCTAGGTCGGCTACACAGCTGTGAGCCTCTTATCAAAGATGATGAACCAAACCGAACCATGTGGGACATGATGCATATGTGGATGAAGACAGCAAGATTCCTTAAAATATTTAAACCAAACCACTTAAGATTTGTGTATCTTTTTCGCAAATGTTTCAGCTACTAGTAATGGGAAAGCAATCGTTGCATCACAGTGAACCTGAAAACACTAGTTTGATGCTTAGAATGAATGAGAATGTATAATCAAGAAAGATCGGACCATAATGTTTAGGGCATCCCAAGCAAATGAACAAAACAGAGCAGTTGATAGAGATTAGTGGCATCTGGCAGTTGGAGAGTCTGAACTCTGAGGCAGCATCCAAAAAACATAGCTAAATTGGTTAGCTGTGTCATTTTAAATTGTAATTAGTCTAAACATATTAGAACAACTGATGGTTATCCATGATGCAGTGCTATTAGGGTGGCAACTGGCAAGAAATTCTAAATTGAGTTTCCAAGTTTTCTGCTCCAAATTAAATAGGGACTAGCACAATAACCCGTACTAAGCACGTGCGTGACCCATGCGGCTAGGGTCCCCGCTCCATTTAACTACTTTTGACATTGTTTGTACAAGTAATTACACGTAAATAATGTGCTTGTGCATATAAGCTACGGTCAAAATTACCTAGAGTGGTCAAAATCAGTTCAAAAACCATTCGCTACAATATAGTATAATTAGAAGTTGCAGGGGTAGATCACATTCTTTATTTTGCATAGGCTCCACTTAATTAATAAGATTTTTTAAAAGATCAAATTAACCAGAGCAATTGTACCATACCTCTTATTTGGTTGATTAAGAAGGATCAACCCGCTTGAACACTACTATTGTTCTAGCAGAACATTATAATGGATGGATGGATATGTCAGATCCACATATAAGCAGAACATTATAATGGATAGGTTAGATCCGCATAGATTTGTTGTCATTGGATCTTATGTATATGCCAACACTCTGATTACCTCATTAATGTCTATGCTGGTTTATTCTTCTGCTGGGAACCAATGGAGAATCGATCTTTCATATCAAGGGATGTACTAATTGCTTGAAACGAACATGATTATCATGTATTGCAAATAAGAATGAGGATCTATGCATTGATGGTGATGATAAGTAGTTGAGAATAAATATAAGAAATTAGAAAACCAAGGGACTTCCTGTAAGAGAGATCTTTATGGATTTAGGCATCCAAGTATTTCATCATTGGTCTAGAAGTAGAGACATGTTACATATCTTAAAGAGCTCTTAGCCTTATTGCATTGTTGTTAAGATAGATATAATACAATTTGGTAGACTGGACCAGAACAAATGTCAGAATGTAGAAGAGTACATTTTCCCTTGGTACAAGACATTGTAGTCTGATAACAACTATTTGCAATTCCGTGAGTAAATTTCCAGGACGAAGCATCTATAATCCTGATGCAGGTGAGCAAATTCAGGGGCTCATGTGGCCAAAGGGGGGCCCCTACTTCTCAAACAACAGATTACGGGATAGGATTTAAGGCCATTTGCAGGGTTCCAACCCAACCTAGTTTTGGAGGTTTTCTCCTCACTTAACCCAAGTCAAGTGTCACTGACATTGGAGAGAATTGTAGCTCATTTTTTTAATTGAAGATTTGGGCATGAAGCCCTTTTTTCCTTTATCATGCATCTCTGAATTTGGAGAGAAGTATTGATTTTTCATGCTTTGAAGAATTGGGCATGAGCCCATCTGCCCATGTAGGGTTGTGAGGACCAAGAATTTGGAAATTGGCATGGATTTGACCTTCTGTGACTGAATCCCTCATTCACCCAGAGATCTAAGCTTGTCCATTGCAACCCCTTTGCAGTACTCATCCTCTACAACTCACTTCATCTTCTAATACAAAATCAAAATCTAACAATCCAAATCTTAACAAGAAGATACAAAATCCATCAGCAAGAGGGAGATGGGAGGAGGAAAACAGAAGGGGTGCATAAAGAATTTCCGTCTGTTTATTAGGAGGGGCAAACAAAGGGTCAAGATCAACACTACCAATAATCTCCACTTATTATATTGTTTAAAGACATTATTTTTATTTTTAAGTTTTTGATAAATAAAATATAAATAACTTACATCTAATTACTAATACTCAATTTCTATATAAGCTTTTTAAACTACACCAATCAATTTCTCACCTAAAAAAGATTTTTTATTCAAAGGGATGAAAATAAAATTAGCAACCACACTGAACGATAATAAAAAAACTCTAGATAACTCCAGGGAAATATTAAGAGATATCATACAAGCCATTCAAAAAAAAAAACTTATCATTAGAAATAATACGTGTGAGGTTATTTCCTTTAACTCCATCCGCAATATTATTGTAGTACAATCCACTTCTGGTTAGATATCCAAATCTCTCATTTTAAAATCTATAAGTTTCTATTTTAAGTAGTGCATTGATTTTGGTAATTGACAAGTGTGGATAATGATTAGATAAATCTCATATATAAAAAAAAGGGATAAAGAAAAAGGCGTTAAATTAAAGTAGGTTAATATGAGATAAACCCATTAACCATAAAAAAAAACACAAAGGATTAGTAGTTTGATCTTTGCATAGGCATAATAGAAAAATAGAAAGAAAGACATGATTTTAAACAAAAAAATTTCTACTGTTCAATACCTTCCTCCGTGGAAATCAGTACACGTAAGCCAAAACTAGGACATCTATGTATGGGGATTGGGAACCAGCTATCAGATGACAGCTCCCACAAGCCCATCCAGCGAGAAGCAAAGAAAAAGTACTGGGAAGAAGTCACTACTATGCCTGTGTCGAGGAAGGGCCTCAACGATTTCTTTCCCATCAGCTTATTAGTGAGCAGGGGAACTTCACATTGTTATCATTTCAACATCGTCTGATATGTTTTGCGGAGTTATATTTATATGATGACCATTATCTGATGAATCTCCTGCCTCTATATCAGTGTCATTTGGATCACTCTCTCCTTCCCTATTCGCTGGATTTCCATCTGTATGACTTCTACTCAGAGAGTTATTTGAAGATTCTTCGGTGTTGCTCCCTTCCACTGCTTCGTTGTGTGACGGGTTCCTCGTGGTTTTCCAATATTTGGATATCTTGACAACAATGAAGATGAGAAATGAAATATATAAGATGGGTCCAGTAATCAGTAACACACCACGGAAATCATATGTTGTCAATCTCCTGCCACTTTGTGGGGTTTTAGGTGGGGAAGTATTCGGTTCCAGGGAGCCAAACCATTTCTTCTCTAGCTCAGTCATCTTGTTTCCTTCGATGAATTCCAGTATAATCGTCGAAACATCCGTCACAATAGTACTACCTCTCTGAAACAACTGTAGAAAGAAGAAAATGGAAAGTAATGAACCTCAATTTTAACCTGTAAAAGTCTCCCAATCATTGCATTTAATAAAAAAAAAAAATGTTGGCAATATGTAATGGGGTTCATTGACATAGGAAACAAGTCAACAATAAAAGGTAGGTTGCATGCGCATGCCAAAGTGTATGAGGTCCAGTGTAAGATGGCTTTGGTAGAGCAGAGTTTCAGTATGGTAGGGAAATAATTTCTAAATTCCTTCTCATAGGAAGAGCAATTATCCAAATTCAGAACTGTGGCAAAGATACTGGCAGGCGGCAGCACAAATGAACCATTAAACTATTTGCAAATCCATGGTCAACTATTTGGGTCAAACGATGAATCTCACTTTTTAAAGTAAAAGAATAAGAGTGGATAGGCATCTTCAAAGGTTTAGAGTTGATAGCATCTTTAATAGAGCCTTTTCTACCAGAGAAGCTTTTTAGTTTTCAAGACACAAGTCAAGCCCAAATGGGTCAGGTCAACCCAATGGGTCAAGCTGGTCCAAATGGATGCACTGCAAATTTGTTGTGATTTTATTCTATCTTCAGTTCTTAAATCTAATCCTAATCCTTGATAGGATATGATTTAAGTGTAATGTTGGATGATATGGTTCAATAATCCCTCAAATACCAGTTTTCTGAGCCAAAACCTGGGATATTCTGATAATTAATTATGTCAGTGCAGCTCTAGCTTATTAACTAAAATGTAGTGAGAAGAGTGAGAGACATACATAGGCAAAACCACTGGAGCTGAAAGTCAGTCTGACCATGGTATATCGATCAGCATACTTGGCAAGGAAGACCTTTGTATATGGGATCTCATCAACAATTGCAGACACGCCATTATTGGAACTTCCCCTTGATAGAGCTGTCGCATATTCGTCTATTGAGGAATACGCCTTGAGCTTTTCTTCTTGGAATCCCATATGCTTTAAAAGATTAAAAACAAATGATCCTTTCTGATATCCAACATAGTCTTCATTAATAATTAACTGCTCAATGGTCGTAACAATTGGCCCATCACTATTTGGTGATAGCATGGCTTGCAAGATGGCACCATAACCTCCCACCAATATGAACATTGCAACTATCCAAAGAATTACAACCAATCTTGAATACTTACTTTTAGGCTTCTCCCCTGCACAAGACAAATCCATTAAAAAGGGTGAAAAGAAAACTTCTTGTCAACCACGAAAATAAAGAGGAAAAGAGACAAAAGTAGAAAAATTGTGGAATTTAAAACATGATGAGTAAAAAGATATAATGGGGCTACTTACATAGTTCAAAGAGAAAGATGGAGAAGGAAAAAGATAGGATTGTCTCCACTTGTTCTAGAAATGTGCCCCTTTCAAATTCTGGGTTATTATTTCCACGCTCAAAAAACCAAACCAGAAGCCCTTTTGACAAGAACAGAGCTATTATAAGTAGCCATAAATCCCAAGTAAATGGCTTCAGAAACCACCAAAGACTTAATTCTTGGTTGTCCACAATTGGTACAATCATGGAAACTCCTGCCATCATGTATGGCTGTGTGAAGTCTCCGGACTTTGATCTGCTGGATGTGACTGTTATATCCCCTACGACTCCATCGTATCTCTGCAGTGCAATCATAATTCTCCATTAATATGAAAGCAAGTAGAGAAACAGGCCAATGAAAAGAATGAGTAAATTAAAAAAAAGAAAAAGAAAAAGAAAAAAAGAACTCACTTTGAGATGCAATTGCAGAATGAGTTCATCATAGTATCCCATATCAAGAGAGTCGGTACTTTCATATGGAATGAACTCATAGGAAACTCGATAAGGCAAATGATCCATCGCCTCTTTGAACAGATCCACAGAGAAGCCAGTTGCAGTCATTCCATTGCCTTTGGGATCAAGATCCACTTTGACAAACTCATGGAATGTGTTTTTCATGGGAATTAGCATCCTTAATTTCACATCAGTCCTCCCATTTTTGTCATTGGGTTCATCATAGTATCCTTTATTATCCATGTGATTTTCATATCGATAGAACTTCCCAGAAACCTTATAAGGCAAATTCGCCGCCACAGCAAAAATGGTCCTTGTCAAATGGATGCCTTTGAATTTGTAATTTGACTTGAGGATCCCACCCTCCAGTTGAGATCTAGAGTTGCCAGTGCCCAGGATCAACAGTACTGTGGTTATACTCAGCAGCATCGAGATGAAGATCTCTGATTTTTTTACATCTATAATAATTAAGAAAGAAGAGCCACAAACATATATAGTGACAATTAGGAGGGTGGATGAAGCTAAAGAGAGTAGTTAATGAATTGAAATACCAAATCAACCACAATTTATGGATAGGCATACCTTGATGACAACCTGTGGTTCCCTTATCAACTAGCTTCCCTGGGAAATATTGTGTCATGAAAATTGACAAGCAGCATAGGCAAAAGATGGTAAACAAGAATAATGCCAAATAGGTGTGATCATCCATCGTGTTCATCTCCATGAAATCACCTTCCCCAATAAACTCTGAACAATTCAATGTAGCTGTTGTGACTATTGCATTCCCAACAACTTCAACAGATGCCTGCTCATGGTTTATGATGAGTTTGTCTCGTCCAAATGCTTCCATCCGGTTGTTCATGTCTACAAAATACTCATGGGAGGCCAGAGAAGGCGATGATTTCATATTCCTCTCATTCTCAGGGCTGGGATTTGTAATGCCTCTCTCGTAAGAGTAAACATTTGGTGCCAGTGAGACAAAGTAAGGAAACTCAGCTTCATTCATAGCTTCCAATAGTCCGTCTTCGATGGAGTTGGGAACTGCAAATAACCAATAAAAACCATACATTAGGACCATAGTGAGGCCGACTTTATGATCCATTAGAACTATCCACACACACGAGACCCCTCAAAATATCCATTGAATTTTCACTAATTCAAATGGATTGGACTATTGAATCGAGGGTCACACTTTTTCTATATATGAAGTCATTAAATTTGTGGACCACCACCCGCATCGAATTGACCCCAAATTTGATATATGTATGCTAACCTAAGCTGGTTGGGCTACTGGCATTCTGTCCTGCCGGAAAACAGGCTCAGGTGTTCTGTTGCAACTTGCAACAAAGAAAGCAGCAAAAGCTCTGCTGTAGGCGTGTTGGATCAGGCACTTCTTCTCCGGCAACGTCTATGGCGGCCGTCTGCTATTCTTACTTTTTTTCTCTCAAAGCCTCTCTGGAAACTACGATCAGCAGCAAATCTCTCTCTTTACTTTGCGGAAGCCGAAATCTACTCGGTGTGCTTTGCAATCACAGTCACCCGAAACCTTAGAGTAGTCGGAGCTCCGGTCAGGTACCCTTCTTCCTCCTCCTCATCCTCTTCTTCTCTGTGTTTTTATTCCTTTTTCTTTTTGTCCTTTCTTCTTCACTTGATTAAAAAACTGAGAAGATGCTAGATTTTTGTGAACAAAAATTGATAAAAAAAAATAATTATATGGATCTAGCCTATTTTGGCCGAAATCGCGGAGTTTCTGACAAAATCCAGGGTTTCAGCCAGAACAAAATGAGATCCCAACAGAAAAATTTACTACGGTAAGAATGGCCGGAACAAAACAACGAAAATGACAACTATGATGGGAACATGGAATATATTACAAAACAAATCTATCCACAACAAAGAATACAAATTGTAAGATGACCCTAATCAAATAAAGAAATCTATACCTGACACAGAAATACTTAAAAAAAGAAAAATTACCTGAGACGATTGGTATGAAACAGCAGGAAGACTGTCTGGTATGGTTAGCTCGTAGTCCATGGGTGGTGCGTTCTGTGGCTGGTGAGTGCAGGGTGACAAGCAGCAGCAGCAAGAAGAAAGTCATTGGTGACCGATCGAGCATAAATTCCTCTCTCTCTCTCGTTTTGGTGAAGAAAACTCTTTGAGTTGATTGCGGAGGAAGCCATTGAACTAATGATTAGTTTATTTTATACATTGATTTCCGATTGAAAGCTGCTCGAAATCTACCCTTTCTTCTTCTGCCGAAATTTCCACCAAATTTTCTCGCAATTTCGAGCAACTCTTCTTTCTTAGGTATATTCGTAAGAATCATGTGGAGATTGTAGTTGAAAGTTCCTGCAGGAATAAGAATTTCCACACGGAAACGTTAATTTGCAGTTGAAACTGTCATCGGTTAAAAGTTATCTTTATGCAATCCTTGATTTCCATAAAAAAAAAATAGATGGAAGATCGAAGCTTCCATGGATGCAATTACAAAACACGCTTTCCGTAGTTGGATGAGGCTAAGGATTGAAAGAGCACCTCATCCACATGTCGGCGGAAGGGCACCTTGTCTACCAATGCCTGCAACTCATCTTCCTATGTCAAAACATTCAACGGTTTCCACAATCCACCCTCATTACTTATTTTATCCGTTCGTTAATTGTACTTGTAAAGTCAAATCCAGTTAATTAAAGTTAAAAAGACCAAATCAAAAGTATTTTTACCACAACCCCTTGTCATCTTTTTCCAAATAAAAAAGTTAGGACGCAACTACATTTATTCAAGAAAAATTTTTTTCATTTTCCCGTATAAAAAGTCAAAAATATTCCATCACAAATAACTAAAAATAAAATATTAATATAACTCATTTATATTTTATTCTCTCTTTTTATTTCACTTCATTCCACTTTATTTTAAAAGTAAAATGTCAAACGGTTCAAATGCATCAATCCCTCACCATAGAGTTTTAATGTAATTGACTCCCAATCCAGTTTTTTTTTTTTTGTTTAATTCTGGGCTACATAATCAAGATCTATACCTTGGGATGCCTTTATAACATCAAGTACAGCCATTGAGTCAAGTTTTAACCGTTGATTTGCCACAGATCTCAAGATATTTGAGAGAAATCTAGAATTATATTTTTACAACTCTAGACTTTTGTGTGCCCCCAATTTTAAGATCTGAATTATTGATTCTCTTTAAACCACTAAAAACGACTATAGAGCTAATTTTTAGTCATTAACGTCTAGTGATGTTAATAAATAACTAAAAAAATCTTGAACCGTTGATGTACACATCTATGTAGTGGCTGGGCTCTCATGTGATTGTGTTTCAGCCCTTTTTAGTCTTTTTTTTGTTTAATTGTGGTCTAGGTAATGTAGATCTGAACCGTTGATCCTTTTTAGACCTCTATAAACAACTATGGGTTCAGTTTTGTGCCATTAATTCCCTGTGCATCTCTTTTGTGAAAGAAAAAAATAAAATCTAAATAGTTGGATTCAAATTAAAAAGCCTACTTCAAAGAGACTTTTCGCCAAAAGCGCTAACTAAAACTCAGCTGAATGACTTACCAAAACATACAAACGAAAACTGAATGGAAACAGCAAGCAAACTTCGAGGAAGTTTCACATGGGAAGTCCAGTCACACATGAAAACGGATGGAAACAGAGGGAGCGAGGGAGAAGGAGCGGACTAGTAAACTGGATGGAAACAGATGGAAAACTCCAGGAAGTTTTCATGAAACCAATCAGAAAGAAAAAAAATGACACGACATAGGAAATATCAAAGAAAAAATGTAAGACGGTTCATGAAACCAATCAGAAGAAGAATGGATGGAGGCTAACTAGGAAACACGGTAGGAAACTCTGTTGATAGAGCTTTTATTGCTGCTTCTTTGCGCCTTGGAAGGGTTGATAGAGCTTCCATAGTCCTAACACCTCCCATGGCTTCGAGTGCTGCTTCTGCTGTTTCAAGGGAAAGGCATCAGGTATGGTCTGTTCACATACCTGCAAAAGGCATTAAAAAAGAAGGGCATGTGCTCATGTCTGACTCAGTAGAACTCAACTGGGTCGGATAGCCTGGATATGATTGGATGGGTATATATGAGTTAGTATCGTGCTTTAGGCCACACTTTACTTACAGATTTGGCATGATGCCTTGTGATTCCTGCCCCCCAAAATCTCTCCTTTTTTTTTTTAGCTCGTCTCTATCTTCGTTCTCATCTTTCTCGGGTCTCTCGTCTCTGTATCCGTCTATTCCTCTCATCTCTGCCCATTACGGAGAACTCTGTTTTTTCATCTCTGTATCCGTCTCTCTTTCACCCATTCCTCTCATCTCTGCCCACTACGGAGAACTCTGTTTTTTCACGAGGATTTTTGTTTAGGTGGGGCTAAACTCTTACTCGACTTTGCTAACTTTTTTTCATATTAACAAGATCAAAAGATAAAAAAAAATCCATTTAAATTGACACTACTTTTTTTGCCATGCTCGTTCTCCTGGTGAATTGAAGGGTTTTCCCACCACCTCTCTCAAATTCAGGTGATCATCAATTCATTATTATCAAAATAACCTAAGATAATGTTTTCTTTAGTCCTAGGTGTTTAGCTGCCCTGAAACGATAATGTGGGTGAGCACCCATTTACCCAATTTGAATTTTAAGAGGGATTTTATTTAGACATAATATAAAAATAATTCCCTATAGTTGGTCATGGCCTTGCGGCAAAGAAGAAAAAAATGTCACTTAAGTGTAACTCAAGTTATCCAAACATATGAACCCTAAGGCATGATTTATGTATGAATTGAAGTTTAAAGTGTATCCAATGGTGATTTGGTCATCTTCGGACTTGTAGATATTCTGTGATTTAGAGCTTAGTGTTTGGATTAAGATTTGGGGATTTAGAGTCCGAAATTAGGATTTGGAAATTAAGGGTTCACATTCAAGTATAGAGTGAATATGATTATATTACAACTGAGAAGGAAGATTGTTTTATTTAGAGTTATTTGGTGAGAGAGACTAACTAGCCACAAGAGGACTAGCGATAAAAAGCTCGATCGGCGTGAAGAGGATCTCAAACTCTCACAAGAAAGAAGATGTCGAAAGAGTTCGGCGCGAAGAGGATTTGTTTTCAATCTCTTCAGGTTTGTAATGTGGGGCGATCACAAGGTTTAGACGTGGGGTGATCGTTTATTAAATAATAGAGAAAGATCCAATGCCCATTCAAATAGCATGTAATTTCAAAATTGACCTGGTTTGGTACATCTAGGTTCGCCGCTGCAGTCACTCACACTCAGGGACGGACCAGGATTTTGGTTTGGGTGGAGGTAAAATTTTGCTGTACTTAACATTTGAAAATTTCTTTTTCTAGACTTTTTCACATTACCAAATAGCACCTAGCCACCTACACATTTTTCTTTAGAAAATGTCCAAAGATTGGGCATTAACTAGATGCATGACTCTCATTGAAGATTGGGCAACGAAGAGGTTATGAATAAGGATGTTAATCAGAAGTACAAAAATCAATAGATGGATAAAACATGATTCTAAGTTTGATGTTAGATGCTCAAACTCACATGATCATGTTTCACTAAATTTATACGTCAAAATGAATGCCCAGTGGAGATTGTTACAAATTCAAGGTGAGTGGGTCTGCGAGTAAAAAACTGAATACAAGAACATTTTGAAGACACCTATCCTTTCCCTTTTCACTTGCTCAAAGCCTCCAACCTTTGGATAATGAGAGTGGAATTTTATCTTTGAATCATAATAGGGGTAAGAAGGCATGATAATGGAAATGAAATTGGTTATCTTTGGATTGTAGATATGCTTATACTTGGTGGTTCAGGGCTTAGGGTTTAGATTAGGATTTGGGGATTAGGGTTTGGAATTAGGACTTGGAGATTCAGTGTTCAGATTTAGGTATAGAGTGATTGGTTAGGATTATTATAGATATGTTCGGCAGATGAAGATGCAGTAGTCTACACTATACGGACAATAGGCGTAAAGCGGTTTTGAAAGAAGAGGGAGCGATGTGTTTCTGTAATTTTTTTTTTCTTTTTTTACTAACAAAGCTTTATATATGTGGGGCTATCTTTAGACATATGTGGAGTGAGTAGTGGCAAGTTTAGACACGTGGGACATGCTCTAAGGCCCCATTCTAACTTATGGAGATTTCAATTCCGACTTGGGGTGACTGCCCATATCAAAACAATGAAGGTCTGCCCCTGCTCATTGCTCACACTTGACATGTTCCCAACCAACATGGCGATACAACGGATTGATCCCTGTTGAGAGGGAGATGCCTTGATGCCTTACTAATGAACTAAATAATTCATTATACGGTTCAATTCCTATTACTTGGTTCACACAATTATTTTACGAAAATAATCAGATGAGAACTAGTTCTCACCGTGCTTTTGTGAGAACTATTGGTGGGACACACCTAGCAACCCATCCAAACCATGCACAAATAGAGACCCCTCTTGTAGTCAATGATCCCGAGGTCTGGCACCCATCCGAATGGATTGGATTGTTGGATGAAGAGTTAAATTTTTTTTAATATGAAGCCATTAAACTTGTGGGCCATGGATGAAGGCGTTAGGGGGCATGGGATTGGGGACAAACTTGATATATAGTGTGGTCCCATATAGATCTTTCCATCCCTCGTGGCCTCATCCCCAGGTGGGACTCATAGTTGGGCCCCACAAAAAGTTCTCACAGTGACTCCTTGAGAATAGTTCTCACGTAAACAAAGCCAACTAGCGTATTTCTTCCTCTTATGTTATTTCATGGTTCAGTCACTCTTGGATCCAAATAGGATTTCCACATAAACTGTGAAAAACACCTTTGACTTCAAAAATAAAAAAAAATAAAAAAAATGTATAGTGTAGAATATGTTAGCAAGAAATAATGAAAACTCATTTTTCATCATAAACTATTTTAATTTTCCATGAAAAATGCGCACACATTATTTTGCAAACAAGAATGGCCAAGTAGAAGCTTTGGAACATGACAAACTCATTAACAATGTGCATGGATTTGATGAATTTTTGAAGCATGCAATAACCACAACTACAATGGATTATCCGGACCCGATCCATCATTTTACCAAGGGAAGTGATTACACAAAAATTATTATGAAAGTGACTGCATTGTTACCGTTATGGTTTACTATTGTTTACGATTCTTGGTTCGGAATGATGAAGTTGTCGAGAATAATTTTCAAACGGACACCGGATCATAGAAGAACCGCATATTATAAAGGTATGCCCACCCATGAAGTGTGGTTGATTTACTGTTTTTGCCCTGTCAATTCTCCTCTTCATCCTCTTAATAGATTCCCCCCTTCCCTTTTTGTTGCAGATGTAAGATTTCCAAGACGCATATTACTTTCCCCTATAATTCTGATTACAGCCATGGCGAGGATAAATTCCACTGAGAGCGTGAATCTCATGTTGATTGTTGAGCAGCTACAACGGAACACCGAAGATGTTAGGACTGAACCAGGTGCATTACCAAGCTTGAGTTGTAGTACAAATATCTCTCAGAACAATTCATCTCTAGGTGATGATCCCAAATGGTTTGCTAAGGCTAGAGAACTAAGGATTCTTGTTCCCACCAAAGACATATTCCGCGAGTTTGTCAAAGTGGATCATGATCCAAAAGGCAATCCAATGAACATAACTGGCTATTCTGTGGATGTGTTCAAAGAGGTGATTGATAGTTTGCCTTATCGAGTTTCCTACGAGTTCTTTCCATATAAGAAAGGCCACATTCTTGATATGGTATACTACGATGAACTCATTCAGCAATTGCATTTCAATGTGAGTTGTTCTGTTTTTTTTTTTTTTAGTTTATTT
Organism: Camphora micrantha; assembly: GCA_003546025.1. Classification (NCBI taxonomy): domain Eukaryota; kingdom Viridiplantae; phylum Streptophyta; class Magnoliopsida; order Laurales; family Lauraceae; genus Camphora; species Camphora micrantha. The sequence goes on along the minus strand of QPKB01000008.1, from coordinate 42,369,915 downwards.
ATCCTTTTCATTCTTTGCAGTGGCCTGTTTCTTTTATTTGCTTTGGTTCTAATGTTGAATTACGAGCGAGTGCAGAGATATGATGGAGTTGTGGGAGATATAACAATCACATCCAACAGATCAAAGTATGGAGACTTCACACTGCCATACATGATGTCAGGAGTTTCAATGATTGTACCAGTTGCAGACAGCCACATGAAGAGTCCTTGGTGGTTTCTAAAGCCAGTAACTTTGAAATTATGGCTACTTATAATATCTCTGTTCTTGTCAAAAGCACTGTTTGTTTGGATTTCTGAGCATGAAAATAACCCAAAATTTAAAGGCACATTTTCAGAACCAATGGGGAAAGTCCAATCTTTCTTCTTCTCCATCTTTGTCTTTGCACAAAGTAAGTTGCCACATCATCTTTTCTTATCATGTCTAAAATTCCACGACTGTTCCACTTTTTTAGTTTTCAATTGACAAGATTTTTTTTTTAATTTATCCTTTTTGATAAATCTGCCATGCTGACTGCAGAGGAGAAGCTTAAAAGAATCTATTCAAGATTGTTCCTGATCTTTTGGATATTTGGAGCGTTTGTGTTGGTCACATCTTATTCTGCCAAGCTGAAATCGATGATAACATCTGATAATGACCGACCTACAGTTTTAGGCGTAGAGCAATTAATTATGAATCAGGACTACGTTGGGTATCAGAAAGGATCATTTGTTTTTCATCTTTTAAAGCACATGGGGTTCCAAGAAGAAAAGCTCAAGGCCTATTCATCAAACGAGGAATATGCAATAGCCCTATCAAGAGGAAGCTGCAATAATGGTGTGTCTGCAATTATTGAAGAGATCCCATATATAAAGGTCTTCCTTGCCAAGTATGGTGATCGATATACCATGGCTGGACCAACTTTCGGACCTGGTGGCTTTGGCTTTGTATGTATCTTACTCATTTAAGTTGGAATGCTAAAAGCTTAAATGGAACATACAATGCTTAACCTATGAAGATGCCATTCCATTTTTCTCTTCTACTTTGAAAAGGTGGGATCCATAGGTTTTTATTGTTCAACCATGCTGCTAGCATTTCCTGCAACAATTCTCAATTGAGATAAACCTCTCTAAATTCGAATGCTGCCTTATAATCATCATTATCAAAGCCTTGCTCCAAATATGTGGGGTCAGCTATATATATATATATATTTTTTTTTTAATATTTTTTCATTTCAATCTATCTTGGGCCAAATCCTCGGATAGTTGCACTTCAAATCTATCTTCTCTCTACTTACATCAACGTCCTCTTTGGTATAAAAAAGAATTGAGCTATTCTTTCCCAAGCATGCTGAAATTTTGTTGTACCAAGGTCTCTTACCTGACCTTCACACACAGTATGCACACACCATCTCTTGTTGATTTCTCTCATATGCTGAACAACCCCATAAAACATTGCAGACTTTTTTTTATCAATGCAATGATTGTGGGCCTTTTATAGGCTTCTATTCAATTGCCTGTATCATCTTCAGCTAAAGTATGTTGCGATTGAGATGTATACTATAGTAAATCTTACAGTTCATTCTAGATTCAGATATATATATATAAGCATATGCTTTAAGGATGACAATTTACATTTTCTGCTTTTGCAGTTGTTTCGTAGAGGTTGTACCATTGTGCCTGACATTTCAAGGGCTGTACAGAAATTCATTGAAGGAGAAAAGATGCCTGAGCTAGAGAAGAAATGGTTTGCCTTCCATGACTAAATCCCACTGATGAGATTTTCCACTGATGGTTTCCTTGGCATCTTACACATCAAGGAACCCATCTCTTTAGCAGCACTTCTCATCTTCATCATTTTCTCCACATGTAACTACTGGAAATCCAAGAGGAGCCCATCATCTAATGGAGTGGTTGAAGCCAGCAACATTGAAAACAATAGAGTTTTTATTGATTTGAAGAAAGGTGGGAGTTACAGAAAATGACTGTAGCCATTTGAAGATAGTTTTCCAAAAAAATTCCAGTACTTGTGATGAAATTTAACAGGTGCTACATTCCTCTCCTAGTTCGTCAGCCGAAGATAGAGAAATTACTCTGAAACTTTTTCCCCTGTACACAAGCTATGTGACCTATCAGAATTGATTTGAGACCTTTCTTCCAGGAATGGGGTTTCTCTTATGTGTATATATTGGTGTTAGCATTTGCACTAACTAATTGTAAGAGATTGATATGTGAGAGATAATTAGAATAGGTTATTTAGATTAGAGATAAGGATTACTTAGAGTTTGTGAGAGGTGAGTATTGTTTAAATTTGAATTATGTTCTCTCTTTGTATAAAATGAGAAGTTTGTTTCAATAAAATGCACTGTGGTATTTATGCAATGCATTTGTTCATTTACACTAGTATCTGTCTTGTATGTATGCATTGGTGTGAGCTTTTGCCCTCTGTAGAATGAAAAGGGATGCCCCTTTAGTTATACTTCTAAATATCCAAATAAACCTATGTTTTATTTGGGTTTGTTCTCCAAAAAAAGAAAAAAGAACAAACCCAAATAAAACATAGGTGTATTTGGATACATTCTTTCATGGGGTATGGCACATGATGTGTGCTACACATAGCTCACTCACATTGCACTATTTATGCTAGAAAATCACCATTGTATGTAGGGAAAAGATTAGAAGTGAAAATTCTGCATTTACCAACTTACATGGTGGCTTAGTTTCAAATTGCTTATACAGGCTATCCATGTGAATTTGGCCCGACTTGGTACAATAACAACCATAATATCACCTTCATTAGTAAGCTTGAAACAGGATCAGGACGAGTTAGGTTTTAAAAATGAGGGCAAGATCATCACTACAATACACTTTAACAATTTCATTTAACTTGGGTGAGATTTTGGCTAGTATAGTAACTTAAATTCTTGAGAAATCCTCTGTAAAAGAAAGCAAATTCTTTTCTTCTCAAGTTTATGCCCATAACTTGGACGTGTTGCATATGAAATAAGAAAAGTATATTCCGGATAATTGGATTCTGTCTTTTTCCTCTCTTTTTTCCCATATATCTACCTCATTGTGATAGCAACTTTATCAATCACCTATATATATATATATATATATAGTGAAATATTCACTATCCCTCACCATAGGGTGAGGGATACTCCCCTTTTTGGAAAGTTTCAAGTACAAAAGAGCATCTTCCCAAAAAAGGGGAGTTTCAAGTAAAAAGAGCATCTTCCCAAAAAGTACAATGATGCTTTTATACTTGAAATTGGGGAGTGTCTCGCACCCTATGGTGGGGGATAGATGCACTTGAAAATCCCCCATATATATATATATATATATATATATTCATGTGGGGATCACTTTACAATTGTGTGCATGTTATTCTGAATTGTTGTGTTGGTTTACCTTCTGCGCTGATTGTATGAATTGTTACTTCCGCATTTGTTTATGGTGACTGATTATCACTCATAAGTTATAACCTCGCAGTGGTTTTTGATCAATCCAAAATTGGGGATACAAATACAATTAAGGAAAAATTTTAAATTGGCCCCGGTTCTCACGCCCTAATGATGCAATCAGGGTACGAACGGATTTTGGGGGTACGACAATGACACGATTCACATTCATGGTCGACAACCTTTGGAATGATTCAATCCAGTAGTAGAACACTAGAACGTGGGTAAGATTGATCAGGGCACCTCATCTATCAATGTGGAATGTAGAGATCTGAGTTTGCTAACATGAAATGTGGGCTACACATTCAAAAGTAGGGGTGCAGTTTGGGTCGGTGCCCTGAGAACCCCCGACTCCAGGCCAAGCCCGACACAGGCTGTAAGTACGTGGACCAAGTCCGGCCCACCTCAAACATGTCGGGACCCAGCCCACCCATTTAGTCAATCAAGCCAAGCCGGGCCAGCCTTTCCATTATTTGTTTGGGCAAATCAGTTCATCAAACTACAAGTGCTACTTATTTGAGCCTGGCTTCGGACTTTCGATCACTTAATCCAAGCTTGGCCCAAACATCAAACAGACCAAGTTTCAGATCTAGGCCCAGACAGAGTACTAAAACCCAAGGCCTGAATGGTCCAAGGGGCCTGGCCCCCGTAGCTCTTGGTGTTCCAATGTTCACTGTTTTCCTTCACCTTCTTAATCATATCATAATTTCCAGCCAAAATGCAATGTTGTCTTCAGCAAAGTATATACTCTTTTCATCTTTTATCTTCCTCTTTTATACAAGTTATCAAGTAGCCATACAGTTGTTTTACCACCCAAAAACAAGGTAACTATACAGTTAAAATGCAATGAACAACAGAACTAGATCCTGTAGGAATGAAAATGTACAAAGCTTATGTAAATTATCATGTTGATCCTCTTCTTGTGTAGGTTTATGAGTCATTTCAATCGAAAAAGATTCAGTTGTAGCTTCTTCAATGGTACAAAATTCTTTTTCTGTTTCTGACTGTGGTATGTCCTGGGTCCTGGAACTGATGGTTTGAAGAGTGTGTTCGTAATAAGTACCCTGCCAAAGCTACCATCAAGTGGCCAACTATTTTGGATTTATAGAGGTACTGGATCAAGTAGACAAAGAAAGCAAGAGCTGAAGCAGATCATGCAATAATGAAGATGCTACAGAGGCTATAGAGGGGTCTCTTTTTATCTACAGGATCATCTAAGTCGGGACATTTTGTTTAGTCTACAAACCATTTCTTTTCAAGCAGTAACATCACCTCTCCTCCAGTCAAATTCAGTACTACCCATGAAATGTCTGGAACCAATGCTGAACCTCCTGGAAAATCTACAGAACAAAATGAATGTTCAGTTTTTTGAATTAGTACTTTTTATATGTTAATCAATTACATCAATTCATATATGATCGATTTAAGATTGGTGTGTTTGTAAACTACATTTGAAGCTTGAATACCAGGCCTGATAGATAATGTAGCTCTCCTTTAAAAAGCTTTGGCCTGGCCAATTTTCCACTCTTTAATCCAAGACGTTATGAAGAGGACGCCTATTTAGCCAAGCCTTCGGATCTGTGAGTCTATTGAGCCATGATGTAATTGCGACAATGGTGATTGAGGAAGACGTTGATGTATGGAATCTCATCCACAATTGTGGCAGCTCCATTATTGTCAGTTTTCCTAGAAAACGTGTCTCATATTCTAGCTTTGATTACTGGAACCCCATAGTCATTATAAACTCAAATACAAACTATCCATTTTGGCACCAAACAGTCTCCATTGCATTTTGATTGGTTGATATCTATAATGAATGGTTGTGGCCACTCAATTGTCAATGTTGACGTGAGGTTGTAACAATTGTGACCAATACAAACACCATGAACGTCCAAATACTCAGTACTGTGGAAAAAAGGATGAAATCCAAGTATCCGGAATCTCCTTTCAAGTCATATGCAAAATCACGCTAGCTCAAGATTCAACACCAAAGACAAAAGAAGAAAAACAAAGAGAAAAATAAATGAGGAAGAGATTAATGTCATTTAAAGATAAAACATTACAAGTTTAACTTTGAGACACCGCTTGCACAAGATATGACACACTCCTCTCTTACTTGTTCAAGGGTTTCATGGACATGGTTGTGAAGTGATCACCCACATGAATATATATATGTGATTGATAAAGTTGCTATCACAAAGAGGTAGATGTATGGGAAAAAAAGAGGAAAAAGATGGAATCCAATTATCCGGAATATACTTTTCTTATTTCATGCAACACTTCCAAGTTATGGGCATAAACTTGAGAAGAAAAGAATTTGCTTTCTTTTACAGAGGATTTCTAAAGAATTCAAGTTACTATACTAGCCAAAGTTTCACCCAAGTAAAATGAAATTGTTAAAGTGTATTGTAGTGATGATCTTGCCCTCATTTTTAAAACCTAACTCGTCCTGATCCTGTTTCAGGCTTACTAATGAAGGTGATATTAGGGTTGTTATTGTACCAAGTCGGGCCAAACTCACATGGTCCTACTCGGGTGCAACAGTTGCTATGACCTATAGAGAATATGGACAGAAGACAGACATAGCCTGTATAAGCAATTTGAAACTAAGCTACCATGTAAGTTGGTAAATGCAGAATTTTCACTTCTAATCTTTTCCCTACATACAATGGTGATTTTCTAGCAAAAATAGTGCAATGTGAGTGAGCTAGGTTTGTTCTTTTTTCTTTTTTTGGAGAACAAAACCCAAATAAAACATTGGTTTATTTGGATATTTAGAAATATAACTAAAGGGGCATCCCTTTTCATTCTACAGAGGGTAAAAGCTCACACCAATGCATACATACAAGACAGATATTAGTGTAAATGAACAAATGCATTGCATAAAAGCCACAGTGCATTTTATTGAAACAAACTTCTCATTTTATACAAAGAGAGAACATAATTCAAATTCAAACAATACTCACCTCTCACAAACTCTAAGTAATCCTTATCTCTAATCTAAATAACCTATTCTAATTATCTCTCACAAATCAATCTCTTAACAATTAGTTAGTGCAAATGCTAACACCAATATATACACATAAGAGAAACCCCATTCCTGGAAGAAAGGTCTCAAATCAGTTCTGATAGGTCACATAGCTTGCGTACAGGGGAAAAAGTTTCAGAGTAATTTCACCATCTTCAGCTGACGAGCTAGGAGAGGACTCTAGGACCTGTTAAATTTCATCAAAAGTACGGGAATTTTTTTTGGAAAACTATCTCCAAATGGCTACATTCATTTTCTGTAACTCCCACCTTTATTCAAATCAATAAAAACTCTATTGTTTTCAATGTTGCTGGCTTCAACCACTCTATTACATGATGGGCTCCTCTTAGATTTCCAGTATTTACATGCGGAGAAAATGATGAAGATGAGAAGTGATGCTAAAGAGATGGGTTCCTTGATAAGTAAGATGCCAAGGAAACCATCAGTGGGAAATCTCATCTCTCTTGGTGGGATTTAGTCATGGAAGGCAAACCATTTCTTCTCTAGCTCAGGCATCTTTTCTCCTTCAATAAATTTCTGTACAGCCCTTGAAATGTCAGGCACAATGGTACAACCTCTACGAAACAACTGCAAAAGCAGAAAATGGAAATTGTCATCCTTAAAGCATATGCTTATATATATATATATATCTGAATCTATAATGAACTGTAAGATTTACTATAGTATACATCTCAATCGCAACATACTTTAGCTGAAGATGATACAGGCAATTGAATAGAAGCCTATAAAAGGCCCACAATCATTGCATTGATAAAAGAAGTCTGCAATGTTTTATGGGGTTGTTCAACATATGAGAGAAATCAACAAGAGCTGGTGTGTGCATACTAAGCGTGTGAAGAAGGTCAGGTAAGAGACCTTGGTACAACAAAATTTCAGCATGCTTGGGAAAGAATAGCTCAATTCTTTTTTATACCAAAGAGGACGTTGATGTAAGTAGAGAAGATAGATTTGAAGTGCAACTATCCGAGGATTTGGCCCAAGATAGATTGGAATGAAAAAACATTAAAAAAAAAAAATTATAGCTGACCCCACATAGTTGGAACAAGGCTTTGATGATGATAATTATAAGGCGGCATTCGAATTTAGAGAGGTTTATCTCAATTGAGAATTGTTGCAGGAAATGCTAGCAGCATGGTTGAACAATAAAAACTATGGATCCCACCTTTTCAAAGTAGAAGACAAAAATGGAATGGCATCTTCATAGGTTAAGCATTGTACGTTCCATTTAAGCTTTTAGCATTCTAACTAAAATGAGTAAGATACATACAAAGCCAAAGCCACCAGGTCCGAAAGTTGGTCCAGCCATGGTATATCGATCACCATACTTGGCAAGGAAGACCTTTATATATGGGATCTCTTCAATAATTGCGGACACACCATTATTGCAGCTTCCTCTTGATAGGGCTATTGCATATTCCTCGTTTGATGAATAGGCCTTGAGCTTTTCTTCTTGGAACCCCATGTGCTTTAAAAGATGAAAAACAAATGATCCTTTCTGATACCCAACGTAGTCCTGATTCATAATTAATTGCTCTACGCCCAAAACTGTAGGTCGGTCATTATCAGATGTTATAATCGATTTCAGCTTGGCAGAATAAGATGTGACCAACACAAACGCTCCAAATATCCAAAAGATCAGGAACAATCTTGAATACATTCTTTTAAGCTTCTCCTCTGCAGTCAGCAGGGCAGATTTATCAAAAAGGATAAATTAAAAAAAAAAAAAAAAATCTTGTCAATTGAAAACTAAAAAAGTGGAACAGTCGTGGAATTTTAGACATGATAAGAAAAGATGATGTGGCAACTTACTTTGTGTAAAGACAAAGATGGAGAAGAAGAAAGATTGGACTTTCCCCATTGGTTCTGAAAATGTGCCTTTAAATTTTGGGTTATTTTCATGCTCACAAATCCAGACAAAAAGTCCTTTTGACAAGAACAGAGATATTATAAGTAGCCATAATTTCAAAGTTATTGGCTTTAGAAACCACCAAGGACTCTTCATGTGGCTGTCTGCAACTGGTACAATCATCGAAACTCCTGACATCATGTATGGCAGTGTGAAGTCTCCATACTTTGATCTGTTGGATGTGATTGTTATATCTCCCACAACTCCATCATATCTCTGCACTCGCTCGTAATTCAACATTAGAACCAAAGCAAATAAAAGAAACAGGCCACTGCAAAGAATGAGAAGGATAAATAAATTAAAAAAGAACAACTCACATTGAAATGCAATTGCTGAATGAGTTCATCGTAGTATGCCATATCAAGAATGTGGCCTTTCTTATATGGAAAGAACTCGTACGAAACTCGATAAGGCAAACTATCAATCACCTCTTTGAACACATCCACAGAATAGCCAGTTATGTTCATTGGGTTGCCTTTTGGATCATGATCCACTTTGACAAACTCGCGGAATATGTCTTTGGTGGGAACAAGAATCCTTAGTTCTCTAGCCTTAGCAAACCATTTGGGATCATCACCTAGAGATGAATTGTTCTGAGAGATATTTGTACTACAACTCAAGCTTGGTAATGCACCTGGTTCAGTCCTAACATCTTCGGTGTTCGGTTGTAGCTTCTCAACAATCAACATGAGATTCACGCTCTCAGTGGAATTTATCCTCGCCATGGCTGTAATCAGAATTATTGGGGAAAGTAATATGCATCTTGGAAATCTTACATCTGCAACAAATTGGAGAGAGAGAGAGAGAGAGAGTCTATTATGAGGATGAAGAGGAGAATTGACAGGGGAAAAACAGTAAATCAACCACACTTCATGGGTGGGCATACCTTTATAATATGTGGTTCTTTTAAGATCCGGTCTCCGTTTGAAAATTATTCTCGACAACTTCATCATTCCCAACCAAGTATCGTAAACAATAGTACACCATAACAGTAACAATGCAGCCACTTGCATAATAATTTTTGTGTAATCACTTCCCTTGGTAAAATGATGCATCGGGTCCGGATAATCCAATGTATCTGTTGTGGTTATTGCATGCTTCAAAACTTCATCAAATCCCTGCACATTGTTAATGAGTTTGTCATGTTCCAAAGCTTCTATTTGGCCATTCTTGTTTGCAAAATAATGGGTGCATTTTTCATGGAAAATGAAAATAGTTTATGATGAAAAATGAGTTTTCATTATTTCTTGCTAACATCTTCTACACTATACTTTTTTTTTTTTTAAGTCAAAAGTGTTTTTCACAATTTATGTGGAAATCCTATTTGGATCCAAGAGTGACTTAACCATGAAAAAACATAAGAGGTAGAAATACGTTAATTGGCTTTGTTTATGTGAGAACTGTTCTCAAGGAGTCACTGTGAGAACTTTTTGTGGGGCCCAACTATGAGTCCCACCTGGGGATGAGACCACGAGGGATGGAAAGATCCATGTGGGACCACACTATGTATCAAGTTTGTCCCCAATCCCATGCCCTCTAACCCCTTCATCCATGGCCTACAAGTTTAATGGCTTCATATTAAAACACATTCAACCCTCCGTCCAACAATCCAGTCCATTCGGATGGGTGCCAGACCTCGGGATCATTGACTACAGGAGGGGTCCCTATTTGTGCACGGTTTGGATGGGTTGCTAGGTGCGCCCCACCAATAGTTCTCACAAAAGAACAGTGAGAACTCGTTCTCATCTGATTATTTTTGTAAAATGATTATGTGCACCAAGTAATAGAAATTGAACCGTATAATGAATTATTTAGTTCATTAGTAAGGCATCAAGGCATCTCCCTTTCAACAGGGATCAATCCGTTGTATCGCCATGTTGGTTGGGAACATGTCAAGTGTGAGCAATGAGCAGGGGCGGACCTACGTTGGAGCGATCTGGGCAGTCGCCCCAAGTCGGAATTGAAATCTCCATAAGTTGAATGGGGCCTTGGAGCATGCCCCACGTGTCTAAACTTGTCGCTACTCACTCCACATATGTCTAAAGATAGCCCCACATATGCAAAGCTTTGTTAGTAAAAAAAGAAAAAAGAAAAATTACGGAAACACATCGCTCCCTCTTCTTTCGAAACCGCTTTACGCCTATTGTCTGTATAGTGTAGACTACTGCATCTTCATCTGCCAAACATATCTATAATAATTCTACCCAATCACTCTATACCTAAATCTGAACGCTTAATCTCCAAATCCTAATTCCAAACCCTAATCCCTAAATCCTAATCCAAACCCTAAGCTCTAAACCACCAAATCTAAGCATATCTACAAATCCAAAGATGACCAATTCCATTCCCGTTATCATGCCTTCTTACCCCTATTATGATTCAAAGATAAAATTCCACTCTCATTATCCAAAAGTTGGACGCTTTGAGCAAGTGAAAAGGGAAAGGATAGGTGTCTTCAAAATGTTCTTGTATTCAGATTTTTTCTCTCAGACCCACTCACCTTTAATTTGTAACAATCTCCACTGGGCATTGATTTTGACGTATAAATTTAGTGAAATATGATAATGTGAGTTTGAGCATCTAACATCAAAGTTAGAATCATCTTTTATCCATCTAATGATTTTTGTACTTCTGATTAACATCCTTATACCTAACCTCTTCGTTGCCCAATCTTCAATGACAGTCATGCACCTAGTTGAGCTCCAGGAGTTGGACATTTTCTAAAGAAAAATGTGTAGGTGGCTAGGTGCTATTTGGTAATGTGAAAAAGTCTAGAAAAAGAAATTTTCAAATGTTAAGTGCAGCAAAATTTTACCTCCACCCAAACGAAACTCCTGGTCCGTCCCTGAGTGTGAGTGACTGCAGTGGCAGACCTAGATGTACCAAACCAGGTCAATTTTGAAATTACATGCTATATGAATGCGTATTGGACCTTTCTCTATTATTTAATAAACGGTCGCCCCACGTCTAAACCTTGTGATCGCCCCGCATTACAAACCTAAAAAGATTGAAAACAAATCTTCTTCGCGCCGATCTCTTTCGACATCTTCTTTCTTGTGAGAGTTTGAGATCCTCTTCACGCCGATCGAGCTTTTCATCGCTGGTCCTCTTGTGGCCAGTTAGACTCTCTCACCAAATAACTCTAAATAAAATAATTTTCCTCCTCAGTTGTAATATAATCATAATCACTCTATACTTGAATGTGAACCCTTAATTTCCAAATCCTAATTTCGGACTCTAAATCCCCAAATCTTAATCCAAACACTAAGCTCTAAATCACAGAAAATTTACAAGTCCGAAGATGACCAAATCACCATTGGATACGCTTTAAACTTCAATTCATACATACATTAGGCCTTAGGGTTCATATGTTTGGATAACTTGAGTTACACTTAAGTGACATTTTTTTCTTCTTTGCCGCAAGCCCATGACCACCTATAGGGATTATTTTTATATTATGATCAAATAAAATCCCTCTTAAAATTCAAGTTGGATAAATGGGTGCTCACCCACATTATCGTTTCAGGGCAACTAAACACCTAGGAATAAAGAAAATGTTATCTTATGTTATTTTGATGATAATGAATTGATGATCACCTGAATTTAAGAGAGGTGGTGGAAAGACCCTTCAATTCACCAGGAGAACGAGCATGGAAAAAAAGTAGTGTCAATTTAAATGGATTTTTTTGATCTTGTTAATGTGGAAAAAAGTAAGCAACGTCGAGCAACAGTTTAGCCCGACCTAAACCAAAATCCTGATGAAAAAACAGAGTTCTCCGTAATGGGCAGAGATGAGAGGAATGGGTGAAAGAGAGACGGATACAGAGACGAGAGACCCGAGAAAGATGAGAACGAAGATAGAGACGAGCTAATAAAAAAAAAAAAGGAGAGATTTTGGGGGGCAGGAATCACAAGGAATCATGCCAAATCTGTAAGTAAATTGTGGCCTAAATGCCAAGACCCGGTAGAATTGCACGATACTAACTCAAGACATGATATATAACCATCCAATCATATCCAGGCTATCCGACCCAGTTGAGTTCTACTGAGTCAGACATGAGCACATGACCTTCTTTTTTAATGCCTTTTGCATGTATGTAAACAGACCATACCTGATGCCCTTCCCATGAAACGACAAGAAGATTGTTTCGTACCTTCGCTCTTTTGGCATCCGCAGCACTCGAAGCCATGGGTGGTGTTAGGACTATGGAAGCTCTATGAACCCTTCAAAGGAGCAAAGAAGCAGCAACAAAAACTTCGTCTTTCATTTTTCCTTTCTCAAGAGTTTCCTACCCAGTTTCCTAGTTAGCCTCCATCCTTTCTTTCTTCTGATTGGTTTCATGAACCGTCTTTGATTTTTTCTATGCGAAACTTCCTGGAGTTTTCCATCTGTTTCCATCTGTTTTCGTGTGTGACAATACTCACAACAGAACGTCCCCACAAGGAATAAGCCATTTCTTCTTCTGGTAAGATTACCTACCTGGCTTTGTCTATGTGAAACTTCCTCGAAGTTTCCTAGTTGTTTCCATTCAGCCGAGTTTTCTTAGTTAGACGTTTTGGCAAAGCTAAAATTATGCCAGTCAATTTAGCCCTGTTTAAATGGGTACCGGCCCAGTCCGGTCCGTCCGGAAACACATTGCTTTTAAAAAGGTTTGCCCACATAAAAGTTAAAAAATGGCTAATTAAGAAGGTTATTTTTGTAACTTCGCCCTCGTAAATCTCTCCAGTAAAGGCCATCCCTCCTCAAGACGAAAATTGATTTAGTCATAACCCAACTAGTGATAATGATGTATACAATGATGGGAATGCACTAACTTATCTTTTAGATATATTAAAAGAAAAATAATTTTTATTGAGTTTTTTTAGACATTACTTGACCAACATATGATGCTCATTTCTATTGATTTTTTAATTTTCTACTGTCACATGCAAATTTTTGTTTTTATTTTTTGTTTTTTTAACTCTGTCATTATGCTTGTTGCATTGCATTGCGAGCCTTAAGTTTGAAAAAAAGGAGGGCTTAAAGTCTGGTGGCAGTATAGAAATAATTAGAGAATGTTAATCTTATGTTCAAGATCGTGCTAAAGCATGGCCTAGCCCGAGCTCACACGTGATAGGATTTGGCATAGGCCCGCTCAATTTAGAGCCGGGATTGGACAACCCCCGATAGGGCCATCTATTGTACGAGAAGGAATTTGACAACCCATGCCCGTCCCGGCCCGTCCCATTGACAGGCCTATCTAAAATACAGCGGGGCTACATCCTGACACATGCACATGGGTGGATCCAAACCCTTCATTGGTTCTAACACCCATTGTGGTATATACATATAAAATGTTATTCAAATCAACAATATGCACACCTTTGGATATAACTAAATTCTAAACATATACTCAACTTTATCTACTTTCTCTCTATTTCCTAAATGGAAAGAGAAGTTGAGCACATGTTTAAAATCAATAGGTTAATCTAACAGTAGGCCCCACGAAATACCCTTTAAAGTTATAGATGCAAAGAGCATAATGGTGGTAAAAGATGATGAATGAATTGGATTTTTTAAAGGTGGGCCCCAACCATGCCCATACGTCAGGCTCTGCATCATAGAACGATGCAATGCTGCTCTGTTAGCCCCACACAAGTGATAAGTCTTTTCTTCTTACACTTGACTTCGTCTATGCCTTGTTTGACAAATTTTATTTTTATGAAATAGATCTGTATGAAATAGATGTATGAATAAATAGACCGTTTGTACGGCGAAAAGTCTCATTGAAGTAGGCCTTTTTAATTTGAATCCAACGATTTAGATTTTTTCACAAAATCCTGGAGATGCACAAGGAATTAATGGGACAGAACTGAACCCATAGTTGTTTATAGAGGTCTAAAAAGGATCAACGGTTCAGATCTACATTATCTAGACCACAATTAAACAAAAAAAAAAAAAAGAGACTAAAAAGGGCTGAAATTCAATCACATGAGAGCCCAGCCACTACATAGATGTGTACATCAACGGTTCAAGATTTTTTTAGTTATTTCTTAACATCCGTTAGACGTTAATGACTGAAAATTAGCTCTATAGTCGTTTTTAGTGGTTTAAAGAGAATCAATAATTCAGATCTTAAATTTGGGGCCCACAAATGTCTAAAGTTGTAGAGATATAAATTCGCTTTCAGACAAATAGACGTGTGAAGATAGAGATGTTATTTCAAAAAAGGACACAAGTTTTGGAACTTTTCAAATTAGTCCCTAAGCTCTCTAGTAAATTTTCAATTAAGGACATCCGGCCATTTAAATGTATTTTCTGGTGACTTTTTTCTTCAGTATTTTAAAAATACCCAAATTACCCTTCATTTAAAGCCATGACATGGTTTCGGCAGCCACCACATGCAGCCAATCGCTGCAGGAATACTGGGTGTCCTTAATCACCGTGAGGACACCGAAGATGGAAACGAGGAAAATATAGAGGAAGTGAATGAGAGTTTTTTTTACAATGAATGGTAATTTGGACATTTAAAAAAAAAAATAGGAAAAAAGTTGCCGAAAAATAACTTTAAATAGATGGATGTCCTTAATTGAAAACTTCCTGAAAAACTTAGGGACTAATTTGAAAAGATTTGAAACTTGTGCCCTTTTTTGAAATAAAGTCGAAACTTAAGGACCTTTTTGAAATTCTCTCTTTTTATTCCACATTTTCCTACCCAATTTCCTAGTTAGCCCACCTCCTTTCTTCTCTGATTGGTTTTAATGACTCGTGTTACATTTTTTTCTGACTTTGTGTATCTGAAACTTTAAGGAGTTTCCCTGCTGTTCACATCTAGTTTAGAAGTTGGAGGTCCTTTCTTTTTCTAGTAGGATTAATGATCCGACCTACCTATCATGACTTCTGTCTATGTGAAACTTCCTCGGAGTTTCCTAGCTGTTCCCATTCATTTTTCTTATGCATGCATGTACTTGAGTTCAATAGCTTCCGTTATCTGTAATAAAAATGAGAAGACTTCTTTTTTGTTCTTTCAATTTTCAACGTTCAAACACGAGAAATACAACATACTAGTGTTATTTTAGGTTGGATGTGAGATGGACCTGGTTGTAGGTTTTGCTCATTGTCTTTCTTTATATTTAAAAGAGGACACTTCATTTTCACACAATCTCAAAAAGACTCAAGCAGAAGCTTAGCAAAAGAAGTTGAGAGACCGTCTCATGACATTCTTCTTTATTTATTGGGAGACATTTCTCCACTACCACATGATATATCTTGTGTTTAGTTTCCTCTTTTTTTTTTTTTTTTTTTTGGCCATAAGGGCTTCTATAGTTCTCTAGGTGTTTTCTCACTAGGCCTTAGTTCTTTGTTTTTTCAATACAAAAGAAAAGAAAAGAAAAGAATCAGGTCTAAATGATAGAATATGTAAATCAAATAAATCACATGCATTCTTGACTCTATATTAGGGTTGTGCATGTAATAGAGATCCTAGTGTGGGGTTTATAAATGGATAATTTACTTATAAAGTGAATTGAAGTGAAGCTCAAATTAAGCGACATAAAAAGAAGAAGGGTTAAATAAAAAGTATCAAATTCCAAAATTTACTTTGTTGTCAAGAATTAGAGAATAACTTTTTGACTTTTTGAATGTACCACTTTCACTTTTTGCATAAAAAGAAGAGGGTAATTTTTTACATTAAATGGAACGAGAGAATAATTTTTTGACGTTTCTATTTAAAAAAGAAGAGGTGATTATTGCAATTTTGTTAGGATTTTGAGTGTTGGCTAATTCATGGGTTAGACAAAACTCTGGGTATTTTGATTTGTAATTTTTTAATTAAATAAAGACTCTGAAGTTAGAAGGTTGGAAGGACTAAAAAGAAGGAAGCATGGAAGAATTAGAAGTTTTCTTTTGGAGAAAATATGCTGAATTTCCAGATCAATCCAGAGAGGGGTTCGCTCGAGCGACCATTCCACTTTGCTTGAGCGAACAGTGCGGTTAGCCCAGTTTTGAAACGGAGACTGGTCCGCTTGAGCAAACCAGGAGCAATAATATACGAATTTTGGAAACTTGATATTCTGATTGTGCTCAAACTGTTGGTTTTAGTCTTAATCAAGTTAGGCAACTTTAAGCACGTCTCAAGGGCTATTTAAAGGACTCAAGAGCTATTCTAAAGAAACACCCCATCTCTCAAAGTGCTGAGTTAGAGATTATCATTGAGAGTTTTTTTCTTTAGAGTTTTTATGAAGTTGTGCTGCTAAGTTTTCTAGAGTCAGTACTTCTGCATCCTTAGTAGAAGATTATCTTCATGTGAGAAGATTTGAGGAGTCAAGTGCTGGCTGGAATCTATTGCAATTAACGATGTGAAGTTGTTGAAACGTGAAGCGACACAAGGTAACTTCAGTCTTTGGGTAGGGGATATCTAGGGAAGAGATCTGAGTTTCTTGTAATTGCGAGATTCATAGTGCTTGATTTGATCCAGTTCGGATCGGTGGTTTTTCACTCGATTAGGGTTTTCCACCTTAAATTTGATGTCCTTGTGGTGTGTACTTGTTGATTTTATTTCCGCTGTTTATTGTTAATTTCTACACACTTTTTGGGATTGATTGTTTGAGTTAAATAATCTAGAAATCGCGGGCCCTTAAAAATATTTTACTTTCAAATTTGATACTTTTCTTATATGACTCATCTTCACTTCATGTCTCTCCACTTCAATTCACTCCACAGGTGAATTATCCAAACACAAATTTAAGTGAGACTCTCCCTCTAATTCGTAACTTGGGCACGAAGTAGCCATAATTTCCAAGTCCAATTGGTTTCTAAAATACCAAATATGGAAGAATCTTTTATTTATTTATTTACATTGGATATGGGTTCCATTATAAACAATATGGCCCATATTCCAATAAATATTATAAACAATGTACACACAGTAATTTTAAAAGGTCGTCACTCGGTGCGATCCCGTCAAAATAGGATCATGGGAGGGTCCTAAAACAGACCTGACCTTTTGGCAATTTTACACCAAGTACGAACAATCATGAAATCAGAACATATCAAATGTACATGAAGGACTCTTTCAATCTACAGTTCCTTCGATTCACGCCAGCAGGAAAAGAGTCAGCTACTATGCTTGTGTCCTAGCAGGACCTTCAAGCAATTTCTCTCCCATCACCACCCCCATCAGCTGAGTAGTGAGCAGGGGGACTTCACATTGTTCTCATTTCAACTCCATCGGATATGTTTTGAGGAGGTATATTCGAATGAAGGCTATCATCTGATGGATCTCCTACTTCTATAACAGTGTCATTTGGTGTGACTTGATCAGTCCCTCCTCCCCCATCAGGGGAACCTCCATTTGTATGACTACCACTCAACTGTCCATTCAAAGATTCTTCAGTGTTTATGGTTTCCCCTGCTCTGTTGGATGACAAATCTCTCAGTTTTTTCCTTTCTTTAACAATGAAGATGAGAACTGCTGCACCTAAAATGGGTACAGTGCTCAGTAAGAGGCCACGGACATCACATGCTGACAACCTCCTGAAACTTTGTGAGGTTTTAGGTGGGGAAGGATTTTCTTCCAGGGTGCCAAACAATTTCTTCTCTAGCTCACTTCTCTTCTCTCCTTCCAAGAATTCCAGTATACCCCTCGAAACATCCGGAACAACAGTGCAACCTCTCTGAAATAACTGTAGATGTAAACAAAAATGGAAGGTATAAACCTCAATGTCAACTTGTGAAAGGCTCACTGTCATTGCATTTTGTAAAAAAGTAAGCAATATTTAAACTAGTTGCAAATCCGTAGTACTCAATTATTTGGGTTCTAACTGATGAATCATACTTTTTTAAAGTAAAAGACTAGAGTGGATAGGCATCTTTAAAGGGCAAGCATTTTAAATCTCATTCTACCAGAAAAGCTTCTAGTTGTCAAGAGTCAAGACACAGGTCATGCCCAACCCAATGATTCCTGTCAAAACAATGGGTCAAGTTAGCCAAAATGGTTACACTGTAAATTTGTTGTGATTGTATTCTATCTTTTAATTCGTAGATCTAATCCTTGTCCTTGATATGATATGAATGAGTGTAATGCCATGAAGAATGTAATATATATACATACAGCCTAAATATGAGGCCCCCTCTCTTACTCTCATGTTAGTGTGAGAGTTACTCTTATAGGAACATTTTTCATATATATAAAAGTAAGCCACGGAAGATGGATCAGCTTAATCTCTCAAATACCCTAGGATATTCTGATAAATTATTATGTGAGTGCAGCTCTAGATTGATAACTAAAATGTAGTGATAACTGAGAAGAGGGAGAGAAATACAAAGGCAAAGCCACTGGAGCTGTAAGGCAGTTCAGCCATGGTATATTGATCAGGATACTTGGCGAGGAAGACCTTTATATATGGGGTTTCATCAATGATTGCAGACACACCATTGTTCTGAGTTCCTTTTGATAGAGCCGTTGCATATTCCTCTGAGTAATAGGCCTTGAGCTTTTCTTCTTGGAACCTCATACGCTTTAAAATATAAAAAACAAGCGATCCTTTCTGGTATCCAACATAGTCTCCATTCATAATTAACTGTTCTACGCTGGTTGGTCTATCATTATCGGTTGATAGCCTTTCTTGCAACTTGGCACTATAACTTACCCCCAATACCAACATTACAACTATCCCAACAATTACAACCATTCTTGAAGACTTACTTCTGGGCATCTCCCCTGCACAGCTAAAACAGATCCATTGAAAAAAAAAATCAAATCAAATAGAACATGGAAAGAGAGAAAAGTGGAATAATTGTGGAATTTAAGACATGATGAGTAAAAAGATAATGGGGTTACTTTACATTGTTCAAAGACAAAGATGGAGAAGCAGAAAGATAGGATTAAGCCCACTTGTTCTCGAAATGTGCCTTTGCATTCTATGTTACTTTCATGCTCAAAAATCCAAACCAAAAGCCCTCCTGACAAGAACAGAGCTATAATGAGTAGCCATAAACCCCAGGTAAATGGCTCTAGAAACCACCAAAGGCTAAATGCGTGGCTGTCCACATTTGGTACAATCATGGAAAGCCCTGTCGTCATGTATGGCACTGTGAAGTCTCCATACTTTGATCTGTTGGATGTGATTGTTATATCCGCTATGATTCCATCATATTTCTGCATTGCACTCATAATTCTCCATTAAAATGAAAGCAAATTAAGAAACAGACCAATGCAAAGAATGACAAGGATAAGTAAATTAGAAGTTAAAGAGAGAATTTTGAAGTAAGGCCTTAAGGTTTTACCTTATTTTAAAAAAGTACATAAAGTTTAAGTTTTTTCAAAATTAGTCCATAAGTTTTCCTGCAAGTTTTTTTTATTAATGACATCCAAATATTTAACGGTATTTTCTGGCGACTTTTTCCCTCAATAATTTGAAAACACCCAAATTACCCATCATTAAAAGCCATGACATGTTTTCGACAGCCACTATATGCTGCTGATCATTGTGAGAACACTAATTGCTCTTGATCACCGTGAGAACGATGGTGAAGAAAATGAGGAGAATGTAAGAGGATGAGAAGGAGGGTTTTATTTCAATAAAGAGTAATATAGATATTTAAAAAAACATTGCTGGAAAATAGTTTTAAATGGATAGATGTCCTTAATTGAAAATTTCTTGGGAAACTCAAGGATTAATTTAAAAATCTTTTAAACTTGTAAACTTTTTGAAATAAGACAAAAACTTAAGAACTTTTTTGAGATTTTTTCAAAATTGAAAAAAATAAAAATAAAAAATGAAGAACAACTCACTTTGAGATGCAATTGCATAATGAGTTCATCGTAGTATCCCATATCAAGAGAGTGGATACTTTCATATGGAAATAACTCATAGGAAACTCGATATGGCAAACTATGCATCACCTCTTTGAACACATCCACAGAGTAGCCAGCTACAGTCGTTCCATTGCCTTTGAGATCACGATCCACTTTGACAAACTCATGGAATGTGTTTATGGTGGGAACAAGTATCCTCAATTTCATCTCAGGCTTCCAATTTTTGTCATTGAGTTCATCATAGTATTCTTTATTATCCTCGTGATTTTCATATGGAGAGAACTCCCCAGAAACCTTATATGGAAAACTCACCACCATAGCAAAAATGGTAGTGAAGTGGCTGCCTTTGAATCTGTGATTCGCCTTGAAGATCCCACCCTCCAGTTGGGATCCAGAGTTGCCAGTGCCCAGGATCAACAGTGTGATTACAGTCAGCAACATCATCTCGATCTCTAATTTTACATCTGCAACAGTTAAGAAAAAAAGTGCAACAAACACAGTGGCATTTAGGAGGGTGGATGATTGTATAAGAGAATAATTTACGAATCGAAATAGGAAATCAACCATGATGGACGGATAGGCATACCCAGAGTTATCTAGTTCGTTCACAAGGCCTTCGAACTTTGAATAGTTCAATTCACACTTCACGTCAATTCGCTATACGATTCACACTTTTTATATAACCCCTCTTCTTTGTTTGTCTGTCTTTTAAAATCACACTTTATGTCAATTCACCTATACAAGTGAATTGTGCAAAGACTGCAGCTGCAGTATCTTCTCTTTTTTTCTTTTTGGGTGGAGGCTTCCTGGTGCTGCTAAGCATCAAGAAGAACAAAGCCATATACGAATTTGTACCGGCTGAAAGCAGGGGATTATTTGGTTCTTCTTCAGAAAGAGAGACAGATTACCTGATCATGCCGGAGAAACTTCATGTTGTGAGTCTTAAATTTCACGCAAACGGGAGACCTTCTGAGAAACTTCATTTTGTGCACATTTATTCTTCACCAATTAAAAGTCCACTGAGTTTTTTAGAAACACTTTCATGGATCAAGACAAGTCCAATCTATTCATGATGTTGTATGTTTGGGACGTCGAAGCTTCCTATGTCAAAGGGTCCCACGTTCATGGGCGGCGCCATGTGGTTCACAGTGGGGTCAGTTGACCCCACCGAGATCTCAAAATATATTCATAAAAATTTTGCGAATCTATGAGTGGAAAGCTTTTGACCTACTGAGATCTAAAACAAAAAAATATTTATGAGAAGTTTTGACTCCATTGAAATCTAAAAACAATCTTATGAGAAGATTTTGAATCAACTTAATTTAAGAGTTTGACCTGAAGGAGAGAAAATGACTTATAAATTTTTGACCATTTTGTAACATCCAATAAAGATAAACCGTGTACTTTTGTGTCATGGGTAGCCCAATAATTTGGAATGGCTTATAAATTTAAATGGACATGCCTTAACTCATAGGAAGCTCAAATAGTATTTTTATCTTAGGTCCTTTTATTTTTATCATTTTTCTCTCATTTTTCTAATACTAAATATTTGAAGGTAGGGTAAGGGCCTAAAAATTACAGCCCCCTATGTGAAAGTCGAAGGTTTTTGCTCAGGTCCTCAAATGAGAGGGTAGGATAAGAGCTTAACCTCGGCCTGGTCTGGGTCATAGCCCTAGTTGCAGGGTTGCGAAAGATAAGTATTTTTTCACCCCACTGATTTTAATTTCTAGAGCCGCCCCTGCACACGTTAGATCAAGACAAGATAGACGCTAGCAGAAAATACAATTTCACTTAAACTAAGACTCTATCTAGTTCATACAATAAGACTCTAAATAAGATTAATGGACGTGGGTTCCTTACTGATCAACTCTCCACTAAGTTTGACTCTTCGCGAACACAGTAAATTTCCAGCCGCATGTCAGAGTATTCACATCAAGATCCATGAAAAAGGGTATTTGAGATTTATAAGATTGAAATGGAGTTGATGCAAAAGAGCAAAAAGTACTGGGAAGACGACTTGAGTGGTTTCATATTCAAGGCAGGAGAACATGAATAAGTTTTAGCAATACGGGGTATAGCTTTCAATCATAATTACAAGTTACATACTGTCAAAATTAGCTTTAAGAACCATGGCTTTAATATATTACTATTGATCTGGCAAAGAGAAAGGGTGAAAAACTTGGGCTTCGCACTACGGGTTAAAAATTGTACAACTGAGGCCCTCAAACTAATTCAAAACATGTTTTGCATTTACTGGACCCTAACTGATGGATCTTAACTTCAGGAATTAACAACTTATAATTAATAAGTTCTGAGCAGAATTATCACAATGATCACAGAGACATGATTCACTTTAATGGATACTTTTTTTTTTTTACCTACGCGAAGAAAACCTTATTGAGGAATATCCACATCCGACCCAACTTCTAAATATAGGTCCAAGCCCAGCCCAATCCCAAACTGGGCCTTGATTGGCTGGCCCAAGCCCGGCCTGTCAGAAAACGACTGAGACCAAGCTTTTCCTGAGTTTTGCTTAATAGGAATTTTTAAAAAAGCTTTCTTGTATATGTCCAAGTTGTAGCTCGAGTGTTTTGATTGCATGTGTGATATTAAACATGTTCAAACTAATGCGAGCCAAAATACCTAGTGTGGCCCACCTTATGATTCATCCGAGTGGACAGTTATAAAACAGGGACTCCCTGATAATTACTGATATCGGATTCTGGGACCAGGAAAATGGTGCATGCTCCAGTTACAGCCTGAAGGACAGCCCAGGCCATGCATTTCTGAACTCTTTCATTACGATCACTACGTCTTTTCACCTCCAAGGAAAAGATACAGACGAAACTAAAAAAAAGTATCTGGCAATATTTTTATTTTTATTTTTATTTTATTTATTTAGTTTTTGCTAACGGAGGGTTCCCAACCCATCGGGCTGGACTATTCCATCCGAGCCCACAGAGAAGCCGGATAAAACCCTTGTGGCCCCTAGGTGGTAGAAGTGGACTCAACCTTCGGTTCCTGAAGAGGGGTGGAACCGGAGGTCGATACCAAGACCTCTAACTCCAGAAGAAGGAGGAACCATGGTCCTGACCACCCGACCAACCCCTTAGGGTTAATGTGAACTGGAGTTTAATACCAAGACGTATAAATCGAAAAAAGTATCCGGCAATATGTAATTTGTATAGAAATTTCATGTACAATTCCTGGAAACTGCTAATGGCGGTGGCATTGGCCCATCGCTTTAGTCACTATCTCCTGCTCCTCGTATTTATTTCGAAGTCCAAAACAGGAGGTCGGCCATGACCAACTGGGGATGTCCCTATCTCCTTTTCGCTCAAAAAAATCTGTGGACCCTTTGGTTCTGTCCTAATTGGTAACTGCATCCAGGTCCAGGTGACCAATTTGGATTTGTCAAGCTCCGGTTTGGCCATGATCAACTTTAACCACCAGGAAAGTGAAAAGTTGTTAGTGGCCCCCTTTCAAATCAAGACAAATTTAGATATTGAGTAGTCCCAATCGGTAAAGTGAATGGAAGACATATATATAGTTGGATTGAGCCATCTTAAGTTTACATTTTATTAAGGCCATAATATTTCCACCCTTGTAAATGAGCTAGCTTTCATTATGCATATAAAGTGGAAAGGACAATGGCACCCAGCTGCCAAATCAACTCACCCCTAGGTGGCCCAAATGTTTTTTTTTACTATCGAAGGATTTTCAATCCTTTGGACTGGACTAATCCCTCCGGACCCAGATGGAAGCTGGGTAAACTCTCCTGTAGCCCCAGTGTGGTAGTGAAGTTTCGAACCTGCAACTTCCGTATGCAAACTGTGGTCCTAGGCCAACTGAGCTACCTCTTGGGGTTCTAAGTGGCCCAAATGTTAAATGGACCAAAGTTTAGATCTAGGACCAACTCAAGCACTGAAATTCGAGGCCCAAATCTTGGCGGCCTGGCTGGCCTGACTCATTTACACCCCTAGCTCTTGTTTGTTCCATGTTCTTTGTTTTCTTTCAAATTCTTGATCATATCCAACTAAAATAAATAATCGAAGCTGTCTCCAACATACTCTTCTCCTTGGTATTTTTTCATCTTGTATATAAGTTATCAAGTAACCATCCAATTTTTTTTTTTATTATTGAAAAACCAATGATAATCACTATACAATTGAAATTTGCAATGAACAGGGGTCCTGTAAGAGTGAACATGTACAATTCCGGTCTATTAGAAAACATGCCGGAGAGTCAATAGTGAGAGCTACTTTACTTGGTCTTCTACCAAGTCTATAGTGGTACTTCTCTGGAGGAACCCCATCTGAAAAAAAAATCATGGGATCCTTATGCACCTCTTTCCTTTTCTACATTTGCTTGTTGATCTTCTTCTTCAGCAGGTTTACGAGTCATTTCAATTACACAAGAATCAGCTGCAACTTCTTCAATGGTACTAAGTTCTAATTCTTTTTCTGACTGTGGTGTGATCTGGGAGCAATGGGTCAACGAGCTTGATCGCTGAAAGTACCGTCCCAAAGCTAAGATCAACCACCACAATCCGCTTCCCATTAGTTTATCTATCAGACCAAGTATTTTCGTTTTATACAAGTATCGGATCAAGTAGATGAAGACAGCAAGCGCTGAAGCAGATCCTGCGGTAATGAAGATGCTACGAAGGCTACTCAGTGGCAGTCTCTTATTATCTACAGAAGAATCAGAGTCAGGACATGTTGTTTGATCACCAAACCATTCCTTTTCGAGCCTCGACATCTTATCTCCTTCAGTGAAATTTAGTACTGCCCGTGAAATGTCTGGAACCAATGCTGAACCTCTTGGAAAAACCTATACAACACAAATGAATAAATATTTATCAATTATGCTACTTGGTACATAGAAATTTTAATGAGCACTTTTATATGTTAATCAAATACATCACGTCACATATGATCGAGTTAATTATAATTGGGGTGCCTGTAAACTACATTTGAAGCCTAAATATTAGGCCTGATAGTTAATCTAGTCGAGTTTCGACAAGCTTCGGCCTGACCAATTGCCTCACTTATATTAATCTAGAACAAGCTTCGGCCTGGCTAATTGCCACACTCATATTAATCTAGAACAAGCTTCGGTCTGGCTAATTGCCACACTCATATTAATCTAGAAGTATGAGAGGGGGACACTTACAAAGGCAAGCCCACCAGATCTGTGAGTCCATTGAGGCCTGGTGTAATTGCGGCAATGGTTCTTGAGGAAGACCTTGATGTATGGAATCTCATCCACAATTGCAGCAACTCCACCCTTGTCATTTCCTTTAGATAACGCGTCTGCATATTCTTCTATCGTTCCATATAGCTTGAGCTTTTCTTCTTGGAATCCCATTGTTTTTAACAACTCAAAAACAAATGATCCTTTTTGGCACCCAACATAGTCTCCATTCCTTTTTAATTGGTTAATATCTGTAATAGTCGGTTCGAGCCTCTCAACTGTCAGCATTGATGTGAGGTTGGCGCCATAACTTGTGACCAATACAAACACCAAGAACGTCCAAACATTTACAACAAATCTAGAATAGTTTTTGTTCAGTTTCTCAGCTGCAATTCATAAGCAACCATTCAAGGATTAGTTGCTAAATATATTCATAAGGGAAAAAGATTGGTTCAGAGAGATTTTGGCTTGACTACTTACGGTTAGCGAACACAAGAAAGGAGAAAGAGAAATAGAGTACTTTCCCCACAATTTGCGAAAGAGAACCTTGAAAATCCTGGTTGTCTCCATGCTCAAAAAACCATACTAGGAATCCCTTTAAAACAGAGAAAGCAAAGGTGGTCGCCCATAATTCTGTTGTTAGTGGTTCCATGAACCACCAAGGACTTGAAGTGTCATCATCTCTCACCGGCACAATCATGGAAATTCCGGCCTCCATATATTGATATGTAAAATCGACGTAATCTGATCTATTAGCTGTTATTGACATATCTCCTACAACTGCATCAAATTCCTGTAAAATTTATGATATTTGTGAGAAGTTATTGAAAGCTTCACTGGAGAGACTTAAAGCTAGTTTGGAGCCTACAATAGAGTGATCCAGATCACTCAACTAGTGAACAACCTTATTTGAACTTGAGAGCATTACTTACCTTGAGATATACTTTGGAAATAAGTGAATCATAGTATCCTGAGGAATCATAGATTGCAGGAGAGCTCGCATTGCCTAAAAATGGGATGAACTCATATGAGATGTTATATGGCAACAGTGCCATGACTTCATCAAATACGTCAATGGGGAAACCCTTCACAATTGTATGGGTGTCCGATGATCTTCCTTCCACCGTCATGAACTCATTGAATCCATTTTTTATAGGGACACCAATCTTCAGTTTCTTATCAATCAGCCGATCTCTACTGGCATTCATGGCGGATCCTTGCAGCCAAAAAACACCTACGTACAACATCTTTTATGTTAATGCAGAAACATGTTTAAGAGAACTGATAGTAGGCCAAAATTTCTAGTGTTTCTGTTTATTCTAATTGCTTGTATATTTATTCTAATTCTATTTATTCTTGTTTTTCTATGTTTTTGAAAAGCTGAACAGTGATCGGATTTCTACCCGTATATTTGTTTGTTAAGCTTTCTAATTATAACAATAAAAAGAGGGTGTGTTTGGATGTATTGTAAATTTCAATTGGATAGAATACTTTGGCTATTGGGGGCAATTCCGATATTTGGAAATCGCTTTATATGGAATCCCTTTTTAATTCATATCCACCCTGAGATCTGACAAAATACTCAATCTGTGGAGATTGAAAGGAAAGTCCTCTCATCTAAGTAAAATAGAAGAACACCCTAATTGTAAGATCCCGTCCCTAAACATCGTTGTATTAGTGTAATTTTGGGTGTAATAGTATGCTTGATTTTGTGTTTTAGTATAATTGAGTCTGTTTAGTGCTTAACTAGAGAGTATTGAGAGTATTAGAGTTGTTTTTAGAATTGTATTAGCCTCTTGGTGCGATTTCGCCTTTGTGGCTAAAGCTCTTACAAAGTCGATTGTCTATGTTATTGGCATGTTGATCGTCTCTATAATTAAGATAAATCAGATTAAAACTAGATTTTTCAATCCCATCATGCCAAAAATAGAGATAATCGACTTTAATTGTGGCACCAGCACTGTTTCAGCTTAGAAGAGCCTAAGCTGAAATGGTGCTGGTCTCACAAATCAAATTTGATTATATCTGTTTTTTGCATGATGAAATAGAAAAATCTAGTTATGATTGGATTTATCTTGATTTTGGAGACGACCATCATGCAAAAAACAACTATAATCGACTTTGATTTATGGGACCAACACTGTTTCAACTTAGGATAAGTTAAGCTTATATATATATATATTTATATAGGCTTTCTTATGCTCAAGCTTGGAATACAATTCCGTAAGCTGATGCTTGTGAGGCCTACCATTGGTCCATCCAAATGGACCAAACACACAACCCCTTAAATTTCTTATGTCCACCAACTTTCAATCATGTCTGAATGTATTGGACCGTTGGATCGATCGTGTATCAACTCGAATGGACTGTTGACCATTGAACTTTTGGGGCTCAGATGAAGATTATAGAAATCATGGTCGGTGCTGATCTTTTTACAGAGATGATGGTCCTAGGGAGTATTTGAAATCCCCCTATTCCCATCCCCATATAGGTCCCTTGGTGGGCCCCACCACATACTTAAGCTTATCTCATCCTAAACTTGAACTTAGGAGAGCTTCGCCATATACATACATATATATATATATATATATATATATACATACATACATATATATATATATATATATATAAATGAGGCCCCCTATCCTCAGCTCTTGCTGAGGATAAGGGTCTCCACTCAATGGTCTGGGGCCCACCTGGGTACCCAACATGGGAATTGGGATGAGGGATTTGAAGGACACACTGGGGCCCTCCTCTCTGATCTTTTTACAGAGATGATGGTCCTAGGGAGTATTTGAAATCCCCCTATTCCCATCCCCATGTAGGTCCCCTGGTGGGCCCCACCACATACTTAAGCTTATCTCATCCTAAGCTTGAACTTAGGAGAGCTTCGCCATATACATATATATATATATATATATATATATATATAAATGAGGCCCCCTATCCTCAGCTCTTGCTGAGGATAAGGGTGTCCACTCAATGGTCTGGGGCCCACCTGGGTACCCAACATGGGAATTGAGATGAGGGATTTGAAGGACACATTGGGGCCCTCCTCTCTATAAAAAATCACTCATATTCTTGGTTTCTATCATCTTCATCTAGGCCACAAAAGCTTAATGGTGTAATTTCCATTCGGATGGGTGTCACTCAATCCAACAGTCAAATTTAATCGAATGAGGCCAAATTTTGGTGTACATGTGCAATTCGGGGGGGGGGGGGGGGGGGTGGGGTCTTGTATGTTGTCCATTTAGATGGACCAAACAGTGGCCCCACCCTAGGCAGAGAACAACCCTCTCCCAAAAGCTCAAGCTGGGGAGAGGGCTGGCATATATATATATATATATATATATTTATATAATTGCACGTGCGAGTACGTGTGCCCCTCATTAATTGCGTGCTAAGGTGCACTGAGCCTCCATGCGCACCTAGCTATGCGGCCCACTAATGGCCCCATATGGGTGGGGTCCTCCTTTTTATAAAAAAAATATTCCAATAAGATCATCATAAACTTATCATTGGAAGCACACGAGTTCAATTTATTTGGATGGGTGAAAACCCAGGGGAATTGTAAAACTTAGAGGAGTATGTGTACAGTCCAATCGGATGGACCATCAGGTGTGCACCACTAGGGGTGCGCAATATGCACACCGGGTGCATCCATCCCTCAATGTATTATGGTGAGGGACAATTTGATGGGGCCCACCTAGGGCCCCATTGGTCATGGGACTAGAAGGGATGGAAATAGATAATTTGGATGGGTGCAAATAACAAGTTTTGGGTCAATGACTTCCCTCTAACCCTTTCATCAATGACTTTATATTAACGAAGAAAAAAAACGACCCCCGAACTTGGATCCCATGCATTTCAGGGGTCCTGTGCGTGTGGATGGTTCAAATGAATTATGAAATTGGGCCCAACTATGTTGCCCCACCAAGTGTCCATGATCCTATTATGAGGTATGTATGCACATAAATATTTTCCAAACATATAAGAAAGGAAAGAGAAAGAAGTATAGATATTATTGGAACATGGTCGTTCCACATAAGGGAATCCAACAACAATCTGGACATATATGAAGTATGGGTAATGGATCCCACCTGCACAAACTCAGGGACCCATGATCTAAGGCATGAACATATGATAAATTTATCACATATCTATGAAACTCAGATCATATATATTCAAACAATATGCATGTATATATATATATATATATTTACTTTTTTAAAAAGAAAGAAAAAAGAAAAAGAAAACTCTGCTAACACTGATTAGATGTCGTGAGAACATGGTCTATCCACAGAAAGACCCTTCTACAAATGATGAGTGGTGGGGCCCGCCCACAGACACAAACTCAGGGCCCATGGATGGATGGAAGGACCATATATAAATTCATATATGAAATCTAGAAACAATAATTGAACACCAGTCTGAAAATCATACCTGAAGATGCTTCTTCATCAATTCTCTTCTGAGAATCACATGCAGTGTTTGGTTTCTGTGGTCGACGGGAGGGGTCTGCATAGTACTGATGTAGTGTCATTGACATACAAGAACTGCTGACAGCATCCAAAACATCAACGGTCACAGATCCATCTATAGCTGCTGCCTCTGCTTCAACGGCCCACTTCATCACACACGAAAACAGGAACAAGATCCAGTTCAATTGAAGGTGCTTCATCTCTCTTCCTCGGTTGCCAAGCTTGTTGTTTTCATTACAGATTCTTTCATTCGATAGATAGCAATATAAAGGTCAAGCTTTCAGAGGATCAAAGTCAACGTCTGGACTTCATCCAGCCCCAGTCAAAAATTTCAACTTCCAAGTAACCCCAGTTTTCTTTTCTGGAAATAAAAAAGAAGAAGTTCTGATTCAGTGTAGGACCCACCTGGATTCATTTTAAGAACATGTAGATGGATCAGAAGGTAAATATCACTCTAATCATATATCCAAACCCTTGATTTTTTTAAGGCCTCAAAACTCAATGGCTTCGTTAAAAAAATTTTTTTTTTTTTATTGTGGACTAATTCAATGAGATGGTAATGGGATACATGGAAAATGGGAAGGAAACAGGTATGCAAGAGGAGGAAAAAAGACATTCTCTCTCATGTAGTAGAAGGAAAGGAAGATATATACGTTTTCTTGACGAAAGGTGTTACACCACTGTAGAGATCCTATCATTGACTTGATCGTGCTATCACAGAAGTTTCTTCAATGACCATAGAACATGGACGGTTAGAATTTGAATTTCCACTGGGTGGAATTAAAATTCTTAATTTGTTACTTATCATTACATTCTGGGTTGACATTGAAGTGGTAGAAATTTCCACCATAGCCTTTGTTGAGATATTTCCACACACCCAATTGTCTTTTCTAATCTTTACAAGTAACCTCCTGTTACACCCCGACCCAATTTAAACTTGATTAGTACTAATTAAATGTATTTTAGCTAAAATAATTACACTTAATTCCTAATTATAATGTTTAAGGTTCATTACACCCTTTAGACCGAGATAATTGAGTTTTGAACCTTGAATGGGTGAGTTGGAATAGAATTGACTCAATTGAATTGAGTGAAGGGCTTTTTTGTAATTATGAGTTTTTGCATTTTTGCATCATTTACACGTCATTTTGGCACCATCGCGTGTATTATAATGAGTACGTTGATTTTAATGTTAACCTCTTTCCCATTTGATCAACCGTGGACTATGTAGACCCTCATTTGACTCAAAATGAAAATAGATAACAATTGTGGGCTTTCTTGCAAAAATGACAACTTTATCCCTTATAAAGACCCATCCATTTCCCTTTCATTTCCTTTCCCTACTCTTCTTCATCTCTACTTCTCTTCTTCATTCCTTCTTCTTCCTATCAATTATCAAGAGGAATCAAGTGCATGTGTGAGGATTCAAAGGGCACATCATCATCATCTTCCTCATCTTCTTTCCTTATTGATTGGCAAGGAAACCATCTCCACTCTTTCTTATTCCTCCCAAATTCGGAATTATTGTGAGAGGCAGGCTTCAAATACCTCTTAATTAATATTTTTGAGTTACATTAAAGTCGAGAGCCTCAAATTTGAGCATGCATGCATATTCATCCCCATTCCTATGTTTATTGTGATTAGGGTTTGAACAATTGAGGGTTTTTGAACTCATTTGAACCAAAGTGTGTTGGAGAGGTTTAAAAGCTCATTCGAGGCAAGTATAAGCACTAATATGAAATTACATGATGTTATTGTTCATTGATTTTTTTTTTTTTTTTATAAATCTTACTCAATGCTTGTATATCTTGAGAAATAGATGGGTTAGAATGGTTTTATGAATTCTAAATGATGGACATGGATGGGGAATTGTCTTACTATGCATATGAGAGCAAGGGGGCTCTACTTATGTAGGTTGGAAGTGAAAAAGGAGTTGGAATGAAATGGAGAAGAAACGAATGAGACCTTCAGGTTCAAAAATTCTAGATAGTTCGCTCGAGCGAACTAGAACAGTCGTTTGAGCGAACCTCCATTAAACACTTTGGTCGAGCGAACATGTAAATCACTCGGACGACCATCTCTCTGGATGGGGTCCGCTCGAGCGATCACAACCCCTGAAAACTTCGCTCAAGTGAACGAATTGGGTCGCGCGAGCGATCAACACTCTGGATGGGGTCCGCTCGAGCGAACTTGGGTCCGCTCGAGCAAACCTTAAGCTAAACCCTTGCCCTTTTTCTGACCCATTTTTTGGTGAAATATCATCCTTAAATTATTTCAACCCGCCTTAATCTTCTTTAGGGGATAATTAAGGTGTTTACCATGCCTCCATAGGACATTAGAAGATTTTGAGACTTTATGACCATAAAAATGGAACCGATGACCCTTTTTACAATCCAAAGGACAATTATTAGTTGAATACTATGCCATGAAGGTTCGTTTGGGCCCTCAATGAAATTCTTGTCATTTGGTGACACCTAACTAAGTAGTAGTATGTTGATAAGCTCCAAACTTACCTTGTATTGGATGGTGTGAGACTAAAGCTAGTAATTTACTTGCAGCTAGTGAAATACCCTAATTTTCCTTAATTATTGCATTTCATATTGGATTACAGCTTCCATTGATACCAAATTTTATTTATTATATTTGTTGCATGTTAATACTCTTTGAAGTCCAGTTATTTACATACACATCCGTGATGACTATAAGTTTATCAATTTAGTATCCGTCAAAAATGTGAAATGAGTAAGTATTGGAATAATTGTGATAAGTTAAAATAATTTAATATAATTGAATATAAATAAAAGAGAAGTGGAAACTCATTCAAATCCCATTTATGATTCTAATCGTATCTGATTTACTTGAGTCGGCACTACTTAACTTCGACCTTGTGATACTCGACGGGGTTACATTTTGTTTGTACTTGAGACTACTGCAGTAAGTCATCTGGAGTACCGGAACTCCAGAACCGGGTAGCCAGTAAGCCCTTGGCCGGGCCACTGGTGACATCCTAACTAGATTTGCTCTCTATTTGAGAGGATGAGCTTAAGGTAGTAGCCATTTAGTATGTTTTTATTTTTACTTGATTCTTAATATAATTTATTCGTTCCTAAACTTCAATTTGATACATAGTGTATTCTCTTATTTTTGCATATACTTGCTTAATCATTGTATTAATGATATTACTTTTGGTGTCTCGGTCTCCGATGCAGCCTCCGGCCCTGAGAAGGTCGAGGAGGGAGAAAAGGTTACCCTTGTGGTTCCTTCAGGTCTAGTAGAGTGGCCAGAATTAGGGTCAGCCTAAACGTCTTCCTTCGGAGAGCGTACATGTACCTTTTGGTGATTTTCTGTTTTGTGTGTGGTCAGCTTCTTTTTTTGTGGGCCACACTTAGGTTTAAATATTCTTTTGTTATACTTTTGGTAATGTCTGTATAGTGTTCTTTATACACTCCCTTTTATGAACAATGTATATGTTTGTAAATTTCTTTTGTATTAAACTTGAATGTTCATTAGACCGAAAGGGAATTGATATCCTCATACTAATGAATACAGCTTCCGCTATAAGTAATTGCTTTTGACACGTGTATGGAAAGTTATTTTCTCTCCTTCGTGTGTTGTGTGTGGCTCGAGACAGATACAACACACTGGAGTACGTGTGACACACCTTGGGGATTACCCTAGGACAGAGTGATTCGGGACCGGGATGTGACACCTCCTCTATTTTCACTTTTTTACATATAGTCACCTTTTCTCTCCTGATGATCAATATCGGTTAACCACTTTTTTTATCACATAAAGTAGTTGGTGATCAACTTCATCTTCAATTTTTTCTTCTTTTATCAGTAAAATTAGTGTTTGATCATGGTTAGAATAAATCAAATTGAAATAATGAATTACTTCGCGTCATTGACTGTTAAGACTAAGGTAAGGTGGGAAAGGTATCTTGAGATTTGCCTTCTATTTCCGTTAGTCATGAATTCGGCTACTTTTTCTATTCCACAGTTTTCACATTACAGTCGCATCATGGTGGCACGGATTAGCATATTATAATTTCATAACAAAAATCAAGAATCAGAAGATGATGTTAAGTGCCAGAGATCTATTAAAAGTGAGTGTAATTTCTTCCATTTTATCACTAGTGTACAATATTTTTCACAAAGACCATCTTCAAACAGTTGCATCATGATAAGAGCCAAGCCCAACTGCTTGATAAGGCTAACTCATTGGGCAAGCTAATGAGCCTGCTAATATGGCACGCCAAATTGAGAACAGGTCAATATGAATTTTCTTGAGTGAGGTACAAGATAAGGCAAGAGTGATTAGCCTAATCTTGTCCATTAGGTGGCAAGATTGTTTAGGAGTTGGTCAGCATAATCTTATTTCTTTTTTAGTGATAAGTTAGTCGGCATAATCTTCCTATAAAAACATATAGAATATAGGATCATTCACAGTTGCAGGTGCCAGTTTCTTTGGATTAATTGAGTCTTTAATTCTAGTGGCTTCTACTGCTGTTCTGGATAGATAAACATGCTTGGCTTTTCACGATTAGCATATGAAGATGTAACGACGCATGCCCACTATCCACGTGATATTGTCCGCTTTGACCGAGGCTTCGTGGCTTTAAGAGGTCATGTTGGGGTTTTGTTCACACATATACACCCTCATTTCTCTAACAGAACAAGGCTTTTTTCTTGTTCGGGCAACATTCCAAAGAAGAGAGAGATTTTCTCCATAAAGAATCCTGGAGAAGAGGTAGCTGCATATCATTCCTTCGGATTCTTTTCAGTGGCCTAAGCATGCTGTGGTTTAGATACATCTGAGATGAACCCTTACCATTGCTGGAGCCAACATATTTATTTTTCCTTGGCAAAGTACCATCGGTGACCAATCATTGGACGAGTTTACTGCCACTCAAAAGGATGCTGATAGCTGGACTAAAGGCTGGCCAGAGGAATTACTCTTGTGATGGATACTTGCAATAACAGCCTTATAGCTACGTATTGGGTGCGGGGAAGGAACCGACCAACCCGAACCGCACCAACCCAAAACCGACCAAAAGAACTTCTTCCCCCTTCATTTTGTTCTGCGACAAAACCTGCACCTGCCCAACCCGTCCCTCTTCTTCCTCTCCGGCGACAATAGAACCGGTGATGGTAGGGGTGGTGTTCTTCTCAGGCGACGTCAATCGTGACAACCGACAGCTGCAACTGCAACACCTCAATCCGATCGACGTGGCCCACCGACTAGAACGATGCTATTCTTCTCTGCGACAACCCAAGAACCCTGGATCCTCTTCTTCTCCTCCTTCTCTAGATGATAATGCACCACAGATAAAGTTCAATGAACTTCCTCTGTTTACTGCAACCGGACAGTAAGCACAAAGCCCTTTTTTGTCAAATCCTCCAGACCCAAAGACGACTTCTCTCCTCCCTTAACCGTGCAGCAACCAAAAACCCTGGCCAAGGATTTTCCTCAATATGATTCCAAAGATCCAACGACAAAACACTTGCACTAGTTGGAAACCTTTGAGATGCAGTGATCTTGTCTATCTCGAGTAGATTTCCAATAGAGTTTGCTATTGAGAAGATGGTAATTCCCACTCCAATAATGGATGGGAAGACCTCAGCCAGTCAAATGAATCCAGGCCTAGAACCCAAGGAAGGAGTTGAATTTTCCTCGTCTGTCAACGGTGGGTGGGTGTGGGTGTGGGTGTGGGTGTGTGTGGGTGTGGGTTGGGGGGGCTGGGGGCGGCCGGGCGGCTCTCTTCTAAAGTACGAAATCTTAAAGTAAACAATCCCTGGTTAG
This sequence comes from Camphora micrantha, assembly GCA_003546025.1. Classification (NCBI taxonomy): domain Eukaryota; kingdom Viridiplantae; phylum Streptophyta; class Magnoliopsida; order Laurales; family Lauraceae; genus Camphora; species Camphora micrantha. Next base: position 42,334,247 of record QPKB01000008.1, on the reverse strand, counting down.
TGACAGATAAGGCAACTTGTCCGGAGCTTCCAGAGTGGGACTGGAACTCATGCACCATGCACACACTACGCAATGACCATAACTAGCCAAGCAAAAGCAACCACGTACATTAGAATGATGATTTTGCAGTCATTTTTTTCTTACCTAACTTCTCCTGCTACCATTGCTAGTTAACTAACAAAGATAATGTTAGGTTGTTATCATCCTCCTTCAGGCCCTGCTTACGTGGGATCCTGAGACATTGTAGATTTGTTACTGCTTGGGTGTAGCAGTTGCTTTAGCCCATGGAGGATCTGGACAGAAAAGATGGATATTATCTGCATAAGCAATTGGAAACTCTACCATGCAAGTTTGGGACTATAGACTTTCCATTCCAATTACTTTTTACAATATTCAGTGGTATATTATAGATAAATAGTACAACTGCGAACTAGGTGTAGGATACATTCATGTGCCATACTCCGTGAATGCAAACGGCTACCTTTCATTTTGGGTAACTCCCACCTCGGGAGGATCATCATTTAGTGTGGCCTGATCACTCTCCCCGGCGACAATATCAGAGCCTTCATTTATATGACCTCCATTCATTTCAATAACAGAACTATTAGGAGATTCTTCTATGTTGCTGGTTTGCACTGATCTCTCGGATGATGGGCTCCTCTCATTTTTCCCGTGTTTGCATTTTTTGAAAATGATGAAGATTAGAAGTGTAACCACTATGATGGGTTCGGTAATCAAAAGGACGCCAATGAATCCATGTATAGACAGTCTCATGTCTCTTTGTGGCGTTTGGGGTGAGGAAGGATTTTTTTCATTGGTCCCAAACCATTTCTTCTCTAGCTCCAGCATTTTTTCTCCTTCAATGAATTTTTGAACCGCCCTAGAAACATCAGGCACGATGGCAGCACCTCTCTGAAACAACTGTAAAAATAGAAAATGAAAGTGGTCACATGCTTAAGCATATTCATATATAGTTCTTAATTCAAATGAATGAGAAGATTTGCTACAGTATAGATTTCAATGGCCATTCACATCATTTAAAGGTATTGGATTGAAAACTGAATAGATGCCTGTAGAAGGCTCGCAATTTCAATGCACAAAAAGTTAGCAACGTCCAAATCAACAGATGAGAGATATCAATAATAAGAGACTCTATGTGCATACTAAGGTCAAGGGTAAGAGAAGCTGTGGTAAAGTAGAATTTCTATTTAGTAAAAACAACAGACTCCATTTCCTTATGACATCTATTTAATGCTCAGAAACCGTTACCGATATGGGAATTGGGAATACAACTCTTTGCTTTTAAAAATTTAGGACACGAATACAGATACGAGTGTCGTAGTCTTTCTTTAAATTACTTTTGAATAAATGAGATTATCATTGTTTTCGTCCATTTCTAACATTTTTTTTATGAGAACAAAAAATATTAAAAAATAATATGAAATAAGGAACTTTATAAATAAGATATGTTAAATTTGTTCGCTAAAAATATCGGTGGAGTATCAGATACCAATACAAGTATCTTACGGTTCAATACGTGTACGTTGGACTTGTATAAGTATCTGGGTATCATAGGCTCTTACTATACTCTTCAAACATCTATTTATTCCACCCTAACATGTCCTTTTACTCTAAAATTGATGGAAAATAGACACCAATTCTTTTATTGCCTTTGAGGCATCATTCAATTTTCTGAAGCTGTAAGGTTTTCATAGGGTTTATTCAGTTTGTAGAGTGGATGTGTATGGTCAAGTGATCTAATCATGCTAATATGGTAGCCCCCACCATGGATGGTCCACTAATTTGGGTAGTAGACCATGAGTCCCAGTACCTTCTCAAAATAAAAGGACTACAAGGGATTAGCAGCTTCATAGCTTGTGAGCATTGTATGTTTCCTTGTGCTTCTAGTGTTGCTCTAGCTAGCTTAACTTAAGTATCGAGAGTAGAGTGAGACTTACAAATCCAAAGCCACCAGAGTTGACAGTTGGCACAGCCATGGTATATCTATCAGCATACTTAGCAAGGAAGACCTTTATATAAGGGATCTCATCAATAATTGCAGATACACCATTATTATGACTTCCTCTTGATAGGGCTGTTGCATATTCCTCTATTGAGGAATAGGCCTTGAGATTTTGTTCTTGGAATCCCTTATTCTTTAAAAGATCAAAAACAAATGATCCTTTCTGATATCCAACACAGTCTCCATTCATAATTAACTGTTCTAAGCTCGTCACAGTTGCTCCATCATTATCGCTTGATAGCATAGATTGCAAGATGCCAGCATAAGTTGTCACTAATAAAAACACTGCAAATATCCAAAGGCTTACAACCAGTCTCGAATAGTTACTTTGGAGCTTCTCCCCTGCAATAAGTAATACAGATCTATCAAAAACATTAGAGAATAAGAAAAAAAAAATGGAAAGCTTAAAAAGGTGGAACAGTTGTGCAACATAAGACGAGTAAAAAGATGATGTGCATATATACTTACATTGTTGAAAGACAAAGATAAAGGAGAAAGAAAGGATTTTCCCCACTAGTTCCAAAAAAGTGTCTTTGGATTCTGGGTTATTTTCATGCTCAAAAAACCAAACCAGACACCCATTTGACCAGGATAGAAATATTATAAGTAGCCATAAGTCCCAGGTAAAAGGTTTTAGAAACCACCAAAACCCCATTGTGTGGCTGTCCCCAACTGGTACAATCATAGAAACTCCTGGCATCATATATGGCAGTGTGAAGTCTCCATACATTGATCTGTTGGATGTAATTGTTATATCTCCCACAACTGCATCATATCTCTGCACTCATAATTCAAGATTAGAATGAAAACAAATAAAGGAACATCCCAATTCAAAGAATGAGAAGTATAAATAAATTAACAAAGTTAAGAAGGAACTCACATTGAGTTGAAATTGCTGAATGAGTTCATCGTAGTGTCCCAAATCGAGATAGTGGCCATTATGATATGGAATGAACTCACAGGAAACATTGTTAGGCAAACTACCCATCACCTCTTTAAACACTTCAACAGAGTAACCAGACACAATCCATCCATTGCCTTTGGGATCATGATCCACTTTGACAAACTCATAAAATGTGTTTTTGGTGGGAACAAGGACCCTTAATTTCAAGTCAGTATTCCCATTTTTGACATGTGTAGTGGATCTCCTATGTTCAGCTTTGCGCCTAGGATTCTGAAAGCTTTGTGAAACGTTCAGCTCGCTAAGATCTTGGGTGCTGCGCCCTAGCTTCTCATTACCCAACATGGAAATCAATCTACAATTTCCTTTCTCCAGCGGAATGAATCCAATCACCATTATCAGAATGAATATTATTGCTGTTTTGCTTTCTGCCACAATTAGGAAAAACAAAACAAAAGAAAAGAAAATTGAGAGACACAAAGAGTGACAATTAGGAGGATAGAGTAGGCACAATAGAAGCGTTGATGATCGTGAAAGTCAAACACACTTGATGGGTAGGAATACCTGTTAATCAATGTTGTTGGTTTTTTTTTTTTTTTTTTTCCTTCATCCAATTTTGATGTGAAATTTCATGTCGACAAACTGACGATTGCTCAGAAGATTACGGTAATGATGGAAAACTGCAAGAGTTAATTACCAATTCATGCTGATCTTTGCAGAATCAGTTGCCTCGATTAAATGATGATGATGATGATGATGATGGTGATGCATAGAGAGACTGTTCATGGTACTATGAAGAGCTTGTCATGCGGGGAGATCGAATAAGGCGATGACGATGTCATATGTTCTTCCCACTGTCGAAGGCTCGGATTTGTGATGACTCCCAGGGAGAAAGCTTCAGCTGAGCTGTTGGCTATGAATTGCTCTGAAGTGTAAATGAGCCATATTTTCATTGCAGGCGTGGTATCTATGCACCAATTAATAGAAGTTAAAACCATAGAAACATTAAAATCTCTACCTAAGAAAATCTGAAACTCCATGATAAGCTAAATGATGCTCTTAGAAAGGAAAAAGAGACAGGAAAAGATCTGCTGTCATGTTGTAATGTACCAAACTGAAGTTCTGGTTATATCTAAAACCTTAACTTCCTTTCTGGGAGGAGGTGGATAAACTGATCATACCTGATGCCATCATAAAACGGCAGGGAGACTCTCCGTTGGCTACTATCTTTCACTTCAAGTTTCCAACCAATAAGCAGTGCTGCTGCTGTTTGTGCTCTTGACTATAGGGAGCAAAGAAGCTGCAACAAGAACAAAGGGAGCAAAGAAGCTGCAACAAGAACAAAGACGTGTAGGTTATTGATAGAGGCTCACTGGCAGACCTACTATATATAGTCGCCCCAGGTCAAAATTGAAATTTACATGGATTTCAATGGTATTTTGGTGAAGGGGCAAGTAATTTGGGACATGATCTAGGGTAGTCGCCCCACGTCAAAATTGAAAACACCATAGAGTTGAATGGGGCCTTGGAGCATGCCCCATATGTTTAAACTTGTCACATATGTCTAAAGATAGCCCTACAAATGTAAAGCTTCGTTAGTAAAAAAAAAAAAACAGAGAGAGAAAAAAGAAAGAAAGAAAAGAAAACATGTTGCGGCAATACATCGCTCTCCCTCTTCTTCCACCTCTTCTTTTGAAACCTTTTTGTGCCAATAGTCGATCGAGCTCATCGTCGCAGGTCCCTATGTACTTTGTAGATTACTACATTTTTATCTACCAAACATATATACCAAACATATATAGTAAAATCCTTCATAATCACTCTATACCTAAATCAAAACATTTAATCTCCAAATCTTAATTCCAAAAATCGAACCTCAAAATCCTAATCCATACCCTAAGCCTTAAACCACCAAATCTAAGCATATCTACAAAAACCCAAATATAACCAAATTCATTTATGTTATCATGTCTTCTTACCCCACTATGATCCAAAGATAGAATTTCACTCCCATTATCCAAAGATTTGAGGCTTTGAGAAAGTAAAAAGGGAAAGGATGGGTTTCCTCAAAATGTTCTTATATTTAGTTTTTGTCATACACCCACTCACCTTGAATTTGCAGTGACCTCCATTGGGCATTGATTTTGATATATAAATTTAGTGAAACATGATAATGTGAGTTTGAGTATCTTGGATTAGGTTAGAATTATTTTTTATCTATCTAATACTTTTTGGTACTTCTAATTAACAACCTCTTCATTGCCCAATCTTCACTAACTTGATGTATCTATTTGAGTTCCATGAGTTACACATTTTCTAAAGAAAAACGTACGAGTGCTATTTGGTAATATAAAAAAAAATCGCGCAAAAATCAAGAAAAATGTTTTTTTTTTCAAATGTATAGTCTAGCAAAATTTTAGCCCCACTTAAATAAAAATCCTGTGTCCGCCACTGTAATAAGAGGCTTAAAGCAATGTGTAAGGCAATGACCTGGTCATTCTTCAGGTATAAATATTTCTCTACAGAGAGTGGGGGGAGCAGGGTAGGGGTGTAAATTGGGGCCGGCCGCCCAGACCCGGCACGATGGTGAACGTACTGTAGCATTGATCGGGCTGGCCTGGCCCTGCCCCAACGGCTATATCGTCCCCCCAGCCCCAATGGCTATGTAAGGCCAAAAAAGCAAGTGATGTAAGGTTTTAGGGAGTTCGCTAATTCATTGGTTATGGATAAAACCAAGACATTTAAAATTATAATTGAAAAAGTCTACCTGTCCCGGGTTCTGGACAGAACCCGGGACAGGTAGCAGGGCTCATTATAATTTGTTTTAGAATGGATTATCCAAGTTTGTCAGCAAAGAAGAACAGTCGTTTTGGAAACTGACCGTGTTCGCCCGAGCGATGTCCCATTCGTTCGAGTGAACCCATCATAGAGACTTCATCGCTCGACCTATCTTTTCTCTCCACTCGAGCCAACTTACTTCTGCACTGATCATCTGAGAGAGACGAGTTTGCTTGAACGAACCTGGACGAATTGCAGTTTCATCCAGAAACTCCTTCCTATTTTCTCTCAAGAGGTCAAGTTCTATCTCTAACTTATTAGAACTCTTGAGGCACGTTTCTAGGCTAATATATAGCCATTCTCTCTCTATTCCAAAGCACTTCTCATCACGCTTAAACCCAAGAGAAGATTTTGAGAGATCCATCCCCCATAGCTGCTAGTTCCTGCACTGAAGATCGAGCTTTGGTTCCAATTCCGTTCTACTCCCTTCGAAGTAAAGACATCTTGAAGAAGGATTCAAGGTGGTTTGTTCAAGCACGGTTGAAGGTGAACGACACGTTGTTGACAAGATCAAAGCAGTCCTTAGATTGAGTTAACAACTGAGAAAGGGTTGTAAGTGTCTCTTGTAACTTTCGTTTTAAATAGTACTTGGTTGTCTGTTGGCCTAAACGGTATGGCTTTTGTTTTTTTTTCCCGAGTAGAGTTTTCCACGTATAAATCATGTGTCATTCTAATTGTATGGTTTGATTGCTTTTAATCTAATTTAAGCCTAATTATTAGTTTAATAATGTGTAGATTAATATTTAATAGAGATTTGATTATCGGGACCTCCGCCTGTGTTAAGACAGGTTTTTCAAGTGACAGCATTTAATGCTTAACAGGCTTGTAGGATCTTACACCCTATCGAGCTACCACTTATCCCAAAATCAATTGGTGATGGGAAACAGCACAACAATGATTTTATAGTATGGGCGAAGGCTCAACCACAATTATGACTGCTCAAGAGCGAAGGGTGGACGTTGACCTCAACAAGGCCACAATCCAAAGGATGACCTCCCTATAGCGAGGACTCTGCTCGCTATAGAGAGCAAGGCCAGCCAAGCCCGGTCCGATTCAATCCAAACTCTCGTATAGAGTTTGAAAATATTTAATATTTTATATTTTTAATAAATTACAACTAGAAGTCTTATGTACGAATTTAAAACTATAAATTAGGTGATTCTCTTAATCAAAGAAGAAGTTACTTCTCTCTTGATATACCATATTTTTTTATAAGCTCTAATACGACAATAATAGTCAGACTACTATCAATTATAAGGACAATGATGAGAAAAGTCCGCGTCGGGGGTACGCGGTAGTGAGAAAAAAACAAACACAACCCTCTTTCTTTGAATCCCATCTCCTCTCTTTATCCCACAACGTTGCTCTTTTTCTTCGCTCTTTCTCTTCACTCATTCATTGTGCTATGTCGGCGACCAGAATGGGTTAAGAAGATGATGAACCCTTGAAGAGTTCTGATCAGATACGAAACTACATTCATGTGCTATGTCGGCAACCATAATGGGTCAAGAAGATGATGAACCCTTGAAGAGTTTAGATCAGATACGAAACTACAAATTAGCTGTAATAATTATAGAATAATAAAGATCTTTAGAAATAAGGATTTCCTAATCAAGCCAGAAGCACGTACCAGGTATTCAAATACATGAGACCCCGGCTCTATTACCATAAGTTTTTTAGAAGCTCTAATATAACAATAATAATCAGACTACTAACAACTATAAAGACCTTGTTTCTTTACTAAAATTCTTGACTAAAATTTTAGTGGTAGGGGTGCACATCATGGCCCTTTGCATTTCCAAATACCTTATTTTTTGACAAGAATTTATGAATTTGAACACATGATAAGTCTCGATTGGCTTTTAGGAATTCAAGAATTACACAATTTTAACATTTTGGTAGAATTTCAAAATGCTCGTACAATTAAAAGGATTTAGGAATTTCACCTTATTTAAAAATTCAAGATTTCTCTAAAAAAAAATTCCTAAAATTTTAGTAAATGATCAGACCCTAATTAAATGTAGTGGCAGAGTGGAGTGGCTTGATGAGATTTGAATGGGAAAGTCCATGTCAGGTGGTAGTGAGAAAATACCAAAAGCTCTTTCTCCGGATCCAATGTCCTCTCCTTTGTCCCACAATGTGGCTCTTCTGTACAGCAATCATTCATTGTGGTGTCGGCAACCAGATTTGCGTGGCTGGCAAATGCTAAAACATAAAAATGGGTTAAGAAGATGATGGACTGTTGAAGAGTTGATGAGATCAGAGACAAAACTACAAATTAGCTCTAATAATTATAGATTAATGGAGATCCTCATCAATTAGGATTTCCAAATCAAGCCAGAAGCACATCCCAGGTATTCAAACACATGAATCCCGGCTCTAAAACCATTTTTTTTTTCTTAGGAGCTCTAATACCACATTAATAATCAGATACACTAAAAACTCGAACAACTAAATAATATATAAGGAATTTTACATTTTAATGCTCTTTAAACACTTAATTCCTAATGTATGATCTTACACCCCATTAACCTACCACTTATTCCAAAACTAGTTGGTGAAAAGAAACGGCACAACAATAGTTTTATGGTGAGGGAGAGACCTTGACCATAATTATGACCGCTCAGGAGCGAAGGTGGACGTTAATCTCAACATCTAATATCATTACTAAAATTCTTTAAATGTCACGAGAGTCGTTTGACTCTAATACATGTATATATATATATATATATATATATTTATATTACTTCTTTGCCCTCCAATGTTATCATGGGTTTTTAAAAACTCATGATATCATGGGATCAAGGGAAAAAAGTAAAAAAAAAGATATATACCAGAGTCAGAATTTTAGTCGTAAAATTGAAAATTACGTGTTTAAGGTGCGTTGAAATGTCAAATCTCATAATATATATATATATATATATAATGGGGGAGTATTCAAGTGCGTCTATCCCTCATCATTTGTGGTGAGGGAAACCCCTTTTCGGGGTGTTTTAAGTACAAAATGGGATATTCCCTTCAAGTACAAAAGCCCTTTTGTACTTGAAACACCCTAAAAAAGAGTGTCCCTCACTAAAAATGGTGCGGGATAGATGTATTTAAATATGTCCCTATAAAATGATCCTTATAATTTACACTTGAATTGGTAAAGTGGTGTGGTTTGATTTGCCGAGTCTGTCGTTGCAAGTGGGAGAAGGCAAAACCTCTTTCCTTGGATCCCCTCTCCTCTCCTCTCCTGTATCCCATAAAGTGGTGTGGTTTGATTTGACGAGTCAGTCGTTGCAAGTGGGAGAAGGCAAAACCTCTTTCCTTGGATCCCCTCTCCTCTCCTCTCCTCTCCTCTCCTGTATCCCACACAACGTCTCTCTCTCTTTAACCTTTTTCTAAGTCCCACCGACCACAATCATTCATTGTGGTGTCAAAGTCCAATTCACAAAATGATTTAAGCCCGTTGTAGAGTTGAGATCATGAGAGACAAAAACAACAAAGCAGCTGTAACAATTATAGAACAATGGATATCCTAATTAGATTTAATAGTGTTCTGATTCGAATTATTTTGGATAATTGGTCATCTATGTGGCTACAAAAAGTGCTTTTTGTTTTTTCGCTAATCGAGGGTTCCCGACCATTTGGACTGGACTATTCCCACAAGAGAAGTCGGATAAAATCCATGTAACCCCTAAATGATAGCAAAAGTGAATTCATTTCTCAAGAGGTAAGAACCGAAAATAGATACTAAAATTACTACTTCTGAAGTAGGAAGAAACCGTAATAATGACTACTTAAGAAAAAAAAAAAAAAAAAGCCCTCTCGGAGTGAATCACTGCAAAGTTTTGTGGCTACTTTCTAAATTTACTTTTCGTTTACAGAGGGAGGGGGAAAGGCCCAAACAAAAAAAAACCCACAAAAGCACTCGTTAATGATTGCAATTGCTTTTCTCTCCCTCAGTGATCAGTTCCGAACATCTACTGTGCTGGGATCTGTGTTCAATCATACTTGCCAAACAAGTATTCGAAAATAGATTCCAGAGGGATGCTACTTGTCCCGGGTTCTGTCCAGAACCCGGGACAAGTATCTTTTCTGTAGATTCCATAGCATAGCAAAGCGCACTGAGGTCTGAGTGTCGGCAAAAGGAGCTCGAGGCCCCATAAAGGTGTTGAGGTTAGATTAAAAATCTTCTCATGTTTGACAGTCAAAATAAGTACATTTTGAACACTTGCCCATTTAAGTTTTGCTATAATTTTGAGTTTTTGAAATATTAATCAAAATTTAAATTAATTAGAACTAATCTAATTTTTAAGTATAAATCTTTATGTAACTAGAAATATTAGAAGCTTTGTGCTCTAAACGTCAAATGGGCCAAAGATCAAGACCTTTTTTTAAAAATCAATCCTATTTAATGATTTCCAAAAGAATAATTTAGTTCTTTTGGTAACCATATTTACTATGGGCCCACAAAAAAATACGCTAAAATGCGCAATTTTGAATTCTTCTTTTGACTTCTATAACCATTGTTGAATGTTCTTAAGTGTGGAAAGCAATAACAAAAAAAGTCATCATTTTTATCATTTGGATATATTCTAATAAAAATGTAATTGTATGAAAAAAAAAATTTTCCCAAAAATCCTAATCCATAGTGAGACCTTTCAATCACAATAGCCCCTCATGATGGGCATGCATCCAAATGGGTTCCACATGGAGCTCACAAAGTTACATATATTTGTATTTATATATATTATACGCGGAAAAGGGTACATGGGATTCAGGTAGCTTTTTAACTTTTAACATTTGGATCCCATGATATCATAGGTTTTAAGCTCCCATAACACATGGGATCAATGGAAAAAAAAAAAAGTGTACCAGGGTCATTTATTTAAAGAATTTTAGTCATGAAATTGAAAATTGAATATTTAAGGGACATTGAAATATCAAATCTCATAATATATATCAAAGGATCCTTATAATTTACACTCGTATTGGTGAAGCGGTGTGGCTTGATTTGAATGAGTCTGTCGTTGCAAGTGGGAAATAACAAAACCTCTTTCCTTGGATCCCCACTCCTCTACTTTATGCCACATCGTCTCTCTTCTCTTTAACCTAATTTCTGAGTCCCACCTACAACGATCATTCATTGTGGTGTCAACACCCGGAGTTGCGTGGCTGTCAAACTCTATTAGTATTTTTATATTGGTTAATTCATGAGTTGGGCAAAACTCTAGGTCCATTAGATTGTGTTTTCTAATTTATTTTAGAATGGACTATGGTTGTGTCATCGGAAGAAATGAAGCGAAGAAGAGAAAAAAAAAAAAAAAAGAGAAGACCGGGCGAACCTCCTTAGGCCCTACTGATCATAGCCTCAGTCCGATCGATCAGTCTGAATATGCGTCCAGGTATTTGGATTGTCCGATCGATCGAATGTACTCATCCGATCAATCGGATAGGTTCGCAGAAAACGAGAAAGTCTATTCTAATCCAAATTAGTTTCAAATTGAGACTATGTTTCCCAGTTTGAGTCTTACTTGTATAATAAGCCTTAGGTACGAATTTGGGGCTATATATAGAGTGTTACTCTCAACCCTAGAGGTTACCACAGAGACCACCACTACTTTCATTAATCTGAATCAGAGATATCTTAGAGAGAGTTTATTCTCTAGAGCCATTGAGAGATTATTCTGAAGGGCTGCTTTGAAAGGTTGCTGCTGCTTCTACCTTTCTTGTAGAAGATTGATCATCCTTCGTTGACAAGGTGCGAGGAGATCAAGTAAAGAGAACGGAGCACGGTGGATATCGTGTCAGTAGATTCATTTGTAAGAACAACTACAGTCCTTAGGTCGAAGTACAGATTGAGGTAAAGGAGCTTCTGAGTATATCTTGTAACCATTCGTAAACTCTTGATTTTCTGGTTCGTGGTTTTTCTCCCTGGATAGGGCTTCCACGCTAATTATTATGTCTGTCTTCTTATGGTGTATGATTGGTAGATAGCTAGTTCTATATTGTTTGATTGGTTTATTTTGGCTGCATTGATTGGTTAAATTATAACTAGTAATCCATTATGGTAGCCCCAAAAAAACTTTCAAACTCCAATTCACAAAATGATTTAAGCAGATGATTTGTAAAGTTGAGATCAGAGAACAACTACAAAGTAGCTGTAACAATTATAGAACAATGGAGATCCTAATTACATTTAATAGTGTTCTTATTCGATTTTTTTTTATTTGCTAACAAAGGGTTTTCAATTTTTTTGACTAGACTATTCCCTCCAGGCCCAGAAAGAAGTCGGATAAAACCCCTGTGGCCCCTATGTGATAGCACAAGTGGACTCAACCTTTGGTTCTTGAAGATATAAGAGCCTTTAGGAACCGAAAGTCGATATAAAGACCTATAACTTTGAAAGAGAGACGAACCTTAGTCCTCACCACTTACAAAGCCCTCTTGGAGTGAATCACTTAAAAGTTTTGTGGTTATTTTCTAAATTTACTTTTCACTTAAAGAGGGTGGGAAAGGCCAAACAAAAATAAAAAATAATCAATGCAATTGCTTTTCTTTCCCCCAGTGATCAGTTCCGAACATCTGCTGTGTTGGGATCTGTGTGTAATCATATTTGCCAAACAAGTATTCGAAAAGAGATTCCATGGCAACGAGCACTGAGTGTCGGCAAAAGGAACTCCAGGTCCCATAGAAAGGTTCTGAGGTCAGATTAAAAATCTTCTCATGTTTGGCACTCAAAATAAGTACATTTTGAACACTTGCCCATTTAAGTTATGCTCTAAATTTTGAGTTTTTAAAATATTAATCAAAACTTAAATTAATTAGAACTAATCTAAATTTTAAGTATAAATCTTTATGTCACTAGAAATAGAAGCTTTGAGCTCTAAACGTCTAATGGGCCAAAGATCAAGACCTTTTTTTTAACATCTATCCTATTTAATGATTTCCAAAAGAATAATTTAGTTCTTTTGGTAACCATATTTACATACCGGCCCACAAAAAAATATGCTAAAATGCGCAATTTTGAATTCTCCTTTTGACTTCTATACTCATTGTTGAATGTTTTCAAGTTCCTTTTTCTTTTTTTTTTTATCCGAAATCCTAATCCATAGTGAGACCTTTCAATCACAATATCCCTTCATGATGGGCAAGCATCCAAATGATTTCCACATGGAGCTCACATAGTTACATATATTTGTATTTATATATATTATACGCGGGAAAGGGGGTCCATTATACATACTAGACTTTGACCTAATTATATATTCGGACTTGGAAAATGGAAATTGTGCATGCTCAGATATCCCAGACCTGGCCGAGCAAGCAAGCATTAGGGCCTATTTATTTATTGGCTTAAGGGGAGGCCCATGCATATCTGACCTCTTCCACTACATTTTTTCACCTCCTAGGAAAGGTCAAAATTGACTGACTTTGCACCAGATCAGTCATTTTGCTCGAAAATATATTTTATTTTTAGCACTTTCTACTAGAGTCCCTAGCGACCTTAGTTTTATAAAGTTAAGGGTCGTAGAGACCTTGCGGTGTATACGAAGTAGAACAAAATGGAGCTTAGTTTTGTTGTTAACAACTTATTTTTTTTATTCAACATGGTCTTCTGCGCCCAGCCAACGGTGGTCCCCTCCAACATCTTTTTCGTCTGCAACTCTTCACCCTCCTATTGAATGTGGTTTCCTCCCACATCCTTTTTATTGAATGTATGTGCTTTTGGATGCTTCCTTTGGCCTTTTCTGAGTCGTCTGTGACATTATTCTCGTTTAGAATATTTTCCATGTACAATCTGCCTAAGAGGTTAATGGCTTTCCTTCTCATTAAGCCATTCCAGCTCCAAACAGGAGGTCATGAGCAAATGGGGATGTCCATGGACCCCTGATTACTTTGTTACCAAAAGATCCAAATATGGACCCGTCTTTTCGGTCCAACTGATAGTATAGGGTCTGGGTCGAATACCAGTTGGGTTTATGACTCTAGGGTGATTTTGTCCTACCAGAATCCTGCAGGGAAATTCAGTGGGTGCCTTTAGTTTTAAGGCTTTTGTGAACGGTAGAGATTGAAAATCCATTGCCATCTGTTTAGTGGACTCGAATAAATGAAGACTTTGCATTAGGTCTATTGAAACCTGTTTAACATCTATAAGTATTCTATGACGTACTAATGATATTTTATAATCATTAGGAAGAAAAGAGATAAAAACAAAACGTGTTGAGATAAATTACTTGCTAGTTTAACTATTAAATTAGATGCATACCAAGAAGCAAACTTGAGTAATTCGAATTTTCATACACACATATATAAATAAATTCTTATATTCATCATAATTTTGATAAATTCTAAGATACATTATTATTATTATTATTTGAAATAGATAAATCTATTGAAATGTAGAATAAAAGAAAAAAATTGAGTTGAACGAAGAGGAAATATCTTCCATATCAATTCATATCAAATAGAGAACTTTTGGAAAAAAAAAATGGAAAATGAAGTAGACAAAAATTGATATCTTGCGTTTTGGATATATTATTTATCATTTTTAATAAATTAAAAATAAAAATAAATTTATAAATTCTAATATATTATTTATCATCTTTTTTTACTGAGAAGCAAAGTTGGTTAATTCTAGTTTCCACTATCTACAACTCCTTATATTTTTCAAAAAAATTATAAATCCTCATGTGCATTATTATTATTAAAGAAGTTAGATTTATTCAAATCCACATAAAAAATAAAATTATTTTTTAGTGCATCCATTCTTGTGCCATACTCTGTAAATGCATCCAAAAACACTTTTTTTTTAATTTTTTTTATTTAGCTCCTCTCAGACCTTACATCTAGAACTATATATAAAAAAGAATACCTTCGATTTTGGAAATTTAGGATCTAAGCACTTTATAGAAGACAAAAGATGAGGTCAATATGTAAACCTACAGAAATACCATCCCATGACTATAGTTCACTATATTGCATCTGCCTGAGCGAAAAGAGCCATAGTAATAGTTCCTGTATCTTCAGCTGATAGGAAGTAGAATGTTAACCTCACAAAGTAGCTCAGATGGTCTAGGATCACGGTTTGCGTGTGGTAGGTTGTAAGTTCGAAACTGCACTACCATACTGGGGTTACAGGGGAATTTACCCGGCTTCTCTTAGGGCTCGGAGGGATTAATACAGCCCAAAAGGATCGGGAACCCTACGATAGCAAACAAATAAGAAGAAGGAAGTAGGGGAATGTAGTTTTTTTTTTTTCATTTCATCACCATTAATGGGTTTGTTTTAGAAGGCGATCTCCCACTGACTACAATCATTTTGGGTTAACTCCCACCTCTAAAGGACTCACATTTGGTGTGGCCTGATCACTCTCTCCTTGGACAATATGAGAATGTTCATTTGTATGACTTCCATTCATTTCGATATAAAATCTAAGAAATAATTCTTCAGTGTTGCTGGCTTCCACTGCTCTGTTTGATGCTGAGCTCCTCTTGGTTGTCCAATATTTACATGTGATGGAAATGATGAAGATGAGAAGTGTCAAGACTGAGATGGGTTCAGTAATCAGAAAGACACCAAGAAAATCATGTGTGCATAGTATCATGTCTCTTGGGGTAGGATTTGGTTCGTGGGGGTCGAACCATTTCTTTTCTAGCTCTGTCATCTTTTCTCCATCAATGAATTCCTGTATAGCCCTTGAAACATCGGGCACGATCGAAGAACCTTTTCGAAACAACTGCAGAAATAGAAAATGGAAATGGTCATGCTTATGAAAATATGTGCATTTCAAGACTGGATGCCCCTGTTTACACACGTCCCACCAAGTTTGCACCATGCAAATGGACTGTACAATGTTGGATCGACTGCACAATCCTAGGTGATTGGACTGTTCACCGTTAAACTTATGAGACCATATGAAGATATAGGATGACAGGATGGGTCGCAACTTGATGGGTAGATAAGGCCCATCCAGATATTCAAACACCTCCCCCAAGTGGGCCCCACAGCGAGTTGCGTACGCATGCACAGTGCATGTGGGGGTGGTTACCAAAATCAACAATTATCTCAGAAAATATTGGCAGCATGTCTGAACCATTAAATTATTTGTAAATCCATGGACAATAGGAAATGAAGGTATCCAATAGTTCCACAATAAAAGAACAAGGTACCAATGTGTATGTGCTATATGCAAGCAGGGTCCATTTCCTTAAACATCTATTTATTTTGTTTCTGTCATGCACTTTAAACATCAATTTTTTCTATCCCTTGTCATGCTCTTAGTATGAAGCTGATGCAAAATAGAGACACCAAGCCTGCAGATGCAAGGTTTTCTAAGGTTTTGTTGGTTTGTACAGTTGATGTCTATGGTTAAGTGATCTAATGATGCTTTAGTATGATAGCCCCAACCATGGATGGTCAGCTAATTTGGGTCTATAAGCAGTGTATCCCATTGTTTCCTAAGTAAAGAGACTACAGTGGATGGCATCTTCTTAGGTTGAGCAATGTTTGTTTACTTAATCTAGGTGTTGCTTTAGGTTAACTTAAATGTAGTGAGTGGAGTGAGAAACATACAAAACCAAAGCCACCAGGTCTAAAAGTTGGTCCAGCCATGGTATATCGATCAGCGTACTTGGCGAGGAAGACCTTTAAATATGGGATCTCATCAATAATTGCAGAAACTCCATTATTGTGACTTCCTCTTGATAGGGCTGTTGCATATTCCTCTATTGAGGTATAGGGCTTGAGCTTTTGTTCTTGGAATCCCCTGTGCTTTAAAAGATCAAAAACATATGATCCTTTCTGATACCCAACATGGTCCCCATTGATGATTAGCTGCTCCATACTCATAGCAGTTGGTTGAACATTGTTGGATAGCGTCGATTGCAAGATGGCAGCATAAGTTGTCCCCAAAACAAACACTTCATATATCCACAAGTTGAGAAGCAATCTTAAATAGTTGCTTTTGAGCTTCTCCTCTGTTATCAATACAACAGATCTATCACAAAAAATTAGAAGTACTAAAATTCTTGCTAACTGGAAAACCAAGAAGAAAGTGGTATAACTATGGGATGACATGAGAAGTAAAAAGATGTTGTGCTACTTACTTTGTGCAAAGACAAGGATAGAGAAAGAGAATGCTAGGGTTTTCCCCACTTGTTCAGAAAATGTGCCATTGAATTCTGGGTTATTCTCATGCTCAAAATACCAAACAAGAAACCCCTTTGACAAGGACAGAACTAGTATGACTAGCCATAATTTCCACGTTAATGGCTTTAGAAACCACCAAAGACTCTGTGTTTCTGTTCACAATGGGAACAATCATGGAAACTCCTGTCATCATGTATGGTAGTGTGAAGTCTCCATAATTTGCTCTGTTGGAAGTGATTGTGATATCACCCATAACTCCATCATATCCCTGTACTCACTCACAATCCAAGACTAGATTGATAATAAATAAAGAAAAAGTCCAATGCCAAGAATGAGAAGTATACATAAATTACAAATTACAAATGAACTCACATTGAGATAAAATTGCTGCAGCAGTTCATCATAGTATCCCATATCATGATACAGGTCATGCGGATATAGAGAAAACTGGCAAGAAACTTGGTAAGGCAAACTATCCATCACCTCTGTGAACAGATCTACAGAGTAACCAGTCGCGATCAAACCATTGCGTTTAGGATCATAATCCACTTTGAGAAACTCAGGGAATGTGTTTTTGGCTGGAACAAGTATCCTTAATTTTACTTCAGTCTTATTATTTTTGACATGTGCTGTGGATCTACTATCTCCAACATCTATGAATTGTAAACTAAAATAGCCTCTTAACTGAAACTTTAATGGATTAGATTTGCAATCTAATAGTATAATTTACACAAGGGAAGAGACCCAATTTAAAGGCATACCTGAATCCATCGCAAAAACTGATACGGAATACCTTAGAATTTTAACTTAACCCGTCCATTAAATCATACGAAAATAAACATCATCATGCATGTATACAATAATCACAACTCAAATCAGCATTAATCTTGAATACAAATAAGCGGAAATATAACCTTATATGAGTTAAACATGCATAAATTTATATAATGTCTAAATTAAACCATTGGAAGAGTAATTAAATTCAGTAATATGAAAGATCTCACAATGAAGGTCATAACAGAAAAAACGGATCGTTAATCCGATATCGGATGTGTACAAAATGATCAAAATAAGTTTCTAATCATTAATTTTTCCTTAATCTGGCTTTAATCTGATCATATCAGAAATTAATCATCACTGCCAAAGAATCACTTATATTTTGATCTATCTATTGGAAAGCTCCGATCGGATTGGATCAATTCTATAATGATCCAATTGAATAAATAACATAATTCCTCTTTAACATTATTGTTTTATGCAAATGGGTTAGACAGAAGGTCGGGTCAGACCCAGGTCAGTTAACTGACTGAACAACCCAATCTGAAATGAGTCTATAGGTCAGGTCGGGTTGTCGGGTCAGGTCCGGTAGTCAGGTCAAGTCTGACCCGAATGTGTTAGCCCAGTTTGTAATATGCAGCTAGGCTCTGGGCTCGTTTGGTCAGGTCGGGTCAAGAAGAACCTGACCCAAAAATCTAATTCTGCACAGGTCGGGTCAGTAAGCGGGTCAGATCTATTCAGGCTGAAAACCCGACTCAATAAACAACCCAAAAAATTTATACTTCGGGTCGGTGCGGGTCAGGTCTGGACCTGACCCAACATGTCATCGTCTTCATCTTCAAAACAGAACAGGGGCAATCAGTTAAAACTGATTGCCCGATTTTCCGGGATTCATATCTCTGATGCCTGCAGCGGTGCCGGGAGCATCGGACCACGAGTAGTCTCACGGCGCCGGCATCACACTTCGCCGGTTGCCCATCGCCGACGAAAATCTTTTTTTTTTTTTTTTTTTATTTGTTCTGTTACTGCGTTTTCTAGCGCTGCGCAGAAACTGTTCTGCGCAGCGCCTTCGCCGGTCTTGCGCAAACTCCGGGCAGCGCTGCGGAGAGCCAGTCCGGCGACGGCGTTGCGGTAGCACAGCGCCCAGCTCTCCGAGGTACATAGCTGTCGCCGGACTGGATTTTTAACCAGTGAACCCATTTCAACAAATTGTTTTAATGAACAGTGAATCCTTCTTCATTCAAATCTAACCCTTTCAATGAAAACCAACGGCTCTGATACCAATTGTAAACTAAAATAGCCTCTTAACTGAAACTTTAATGGATTAGATTTGCAATCTAATAGTATAATTTACACAAGGGAAGAGACCCAATTTAAAGGCATACCTGAATCCATCGCAAAAACTGATACGGAATACCTTAGAATTTTAACTCTCTCAGTCTTCTCTTGATGCCTGCTAATCAATGGGAATGCCAAGCAATTATATGTATAGGTTATTTTACTAGCCAGTAATGATCTAAGTATGATTCGGGAAACTAAAACATATCTTGAGAATAATTTTGATATGAAAGATATGGGTGAAGCAACCTTTGTAATCGGAATTGAAATATTTAGAGAACGATCTCAAGGTCTACTTGGGTTGTGTCAAGAAGCCTATATCAAAAATATTCTCAAACGTTTCCGAATGGAAGGATGCAGACCACAAAATGCACCTATGTCAAAGGGAGACAAGTTTAGTAAAGCACAATGCCCCATGACTGACTTAGAAAGGTTAGAAATGGATAAATATTCATATGCGGCAGCAGTGGGAAGTTTGATGTACTTACAGACTTGCACTAGACCAGACATTAGCTTTGCAGTTGGGATGTTAAGTAGATATCAAAGTAATCCCGGCCTGCCTCATTGGGTAGCTGTCAAGAAAGTGATGCGTTACCTTAGTGGAACAAAAAGATTTATGCTCACATATCAAAGATCCAATCAACTGGAGGTCATTGGATATTCAGATTCTGACTTTGCTGGATGTCTCGATACAAGGAGGTCAACATCAGGTTACATTTTTTTGTTGGCTGGCGGGGCTGTATCTTGGAGGAGTGCGAAACAGACACTAACCACTCCATCAACATTCGATGCAGAGTATGTGGCATGTTTTGAAGCCACAGGTCACGCATTATGGATGCGTAGTTACATCATGGGACTTGAAATTATGGGCAAGTATGTCTGAACCGATTAAGATTTACTGCGACAATGATGCTGCTAGGCGTTTTGCTCAAAACGACAAATGTTCCAGTAAATCAAAGTATCTAGAAGTAAAGTATCTTGTACTCAAGGAGAAAGTGCGAGATCATTTAGTGTCAATTGTGGGAGCTTCATCGAAGCTCATGATTGCTGATCCATTGACAAAGGCATTGGCGCCAAAGGATTTTAAAGACCATGTTATAAATATGGGATTGTATGAAATGCCTTGTAAGAATCAATGATGTTTGACACTATAAAGTTTTGTAATTCTTACTTTGTTTTGAAGTCACATGTGATAATTGTTATATAAAGTAAGAATATATAAGTATTATGACATTACAGTTCCCATTAAAGTAAGTCATACTATAGATATGCATTAAGTGCTGGATTAGGCAAGAATATTAATGCTGTGATTGTGGAAGGAAGCATATCATTAAAGATGTGTAACCGCTACAGTTCGCATTAATAAACTAACCTAATCATAGATTAAAGATCTTAGTATTAAATTTTCAATGATGCGCATCAGTTAGAGTTATTTTCATTGCATTTGCAAAGAGGATCAATGTTGGTCATATGGACCAAGTGGGAGATTGTTGGAGATCATAGGTGGTGGTCCACATGACCACTACTTGTTTATCTCTATGCAATAATAACTGTTTTCTCCCAGTTAAGGCACGTCCCTTTAAAATGCATGTTCGTGTGGATTATCTGTAGGAGTTCAGAACTCCGCGTGGCGGTTTTCTTGACTGTTTTAGTTTGTTTGCCTTTAATACAGTCAACACAGACACCAAAGTTAGTAAAGTCAAGGTTCGGTAACAACCCATCTTTCACCAATCTCAATATCCTATCCTTTGAGATGTGTCCTAATCTTTTATGCCACAACATAGGAGAGTTCTCTTTTATTACTCCTCTTTTCTGACCAACATAAGTTATTTGGTGTGTGGTGATTGATTGTGTGTATAAAGGATCTAACTTGAATTTATACAAACCATCACATAATAAACCACTACCAATCATCATACCATCATAAAAAAGTTTTAATGATCCATGATCAAAGTTAAATACATAACCAGAAATGTCTAACTTAGAAACAGAAACCAAATTTCGGGAAATATCGGGAACATAAAAGGTGTTTGGCAGGTCCAAAATAAAGCCTGTGTCTAGCACCAGCCTGTATGTTCCAACTGCCTCAACTCTTGATTTCTTCCGGTTCCCCATAACGATGATCTTTTCTCCATCACTTGGCCTCCGGGTTTGAAAAGGAATCCCTGCATACAACCAGATACATGAATGGTTGCACCAGAGTCGACCCACCAAGTATTGGATGGGACATCAATAACATTGGTTTCACATACAAGAGATAAATTTCTTGACTTACCTCTTTTCTCAAACCAACTCTTCCTTTTCAGGCAGTCCTTCTTGAAGTGACCTTTCTTGCCACAAAAGTGACATTTGTCAGATCCTTTCTTTCCCTTTTTCGTCATTGGTTTCTGACTCTTTGGATCTATCTTTGGAGTGTTGGTATTAGTTTTAAAGTTTTTAGGACCTTTCTTGCCATTTTTCTGGGAGACAACGTTTACCAGCAATTGCCCCTCGGCCTTAAGCCTCCTCTCTTCTTGATCACATCTTGCGATCAATTCATTCAGGGTCCACCGACTAGAGCCTTGATTGTAAGTCACCTTAAATGGGCCAAACGTGGGAGGAAGGGAATCCAAAATGAATTGGATCAAATATCCATCCGAAATACTCATATCTACATCTTTCAACTTAGATGCGATGTTGGACATGTGTAGGATATGTTCTCTAATTCCCTTAGTCCCATCGTATTTCATATTGGTCAATTTGTTTATCAACGTGGCACCTAATGCTTTATCGTTCACTACAAATTGAGACTTGATTATTTCTAAGAGTTCTTTTGCATTTTTATCATGATCTATTGATCCTCTTATACCTTTAGAAATTGAGTTCAAAATGATTTTACGGCATACTTTATCACATCTATGCCACTTTTCATAGTTGGCCCTATCACGATCAGAACTCTGGTCGGTGGGTGTAGGAGGCGTGGTCTCGTCTAAGGCCATGTCTAAATCTAGATAGGTTATAGTCAATGACAGCAAGTCTAACCAATCAGGGTAATTAGATCCATCCAACAAAGGAATAGTCCCCAAGCATGAAGGAAGTGACATTGATCTGGAGGAAGCAGCTGTAAAGAAAATATAACTATTATGTTCACAAAATTGACTGTATTAAAGGCAAACAAACTAAAACAGTCAAGAAAACCGCCACGCGGAGTTCTGAACTCCTACAGATAATCCACACGAACATGCATTTTAAAGGGACGTGCCTTAACTGGGAGAAAACAATTATTATTGCATAGAGATAAACAAGTAGTGGTCATGTGGACCACCACCTATGATCTCCAACACTATGTGCATAAGATCTTCAATTCTTTCTGAAATTTTCACCTTGCTATAAAATCCATAAGTGAGTTGATCATAGTATTCTTCATCTTTGTGATTTGCACTTGGAAAGAACTCACCAGAAACATTATATAGAAAACTAGTGTTTATCAGTTGGTTGCCTTCGTATTCGTTATTCGACCCAATTAACTTTCGATTGTAAGTCTTCCCGCTTCTAGGTTGGGTTGCATATGCTCCATTCTTAGCAAGTTGTTCATTGCCTGACGATGAATTGTTCATTCACAAGCAAACATGTTACTACAATTTTGATACACACCCGCTTCAATCCTAACATCTTTGGTTCTGAACGCTAAAGAGGAGATCGAGTTGACAAAGCAAAACAGCAAATCAACCACACTCGATGGGTAGGCGTTTACGTTCATAATCTATCTTTCCTTTATCAACCAATATTCTATTGGAAATTCTTTTGAAATACTGGATGATCTCCAAGCTCCAAGCAAGTGAAAATCAACAAATAGTTAATGAGAAAGAATGGTTTTCTATTATTTCTTGTTGACATCATCTACAGTCCTAGGCAGGAGGCAGAAACACATTCACCATATTAAGTCTTGAACCAGTGGCAGACCGAGGATTTTCATTCGAGGGTGCTGCCAATGGTTGATTGAAAAAGGTCTTCAAGGTTATCTTGACAATCCACCCAGAGAAGGAAAATGTTAATGAAAAATAACCCACTTAAGAAACATGTAATTGAGGGGTCATTTAAAGCAGAGAAAATGCACAAACTAAACTTCAACATAGAAACATGAAATACATAAAAGAATAAATTTCTTTTTTTAAAGATGCATTTTACAGAGAAAACCCACAAATTGAAAATCAAACTTTTCAATTTAAACTAAGAGTCTTTTCTAAACTTGATAATAGTGGAGAAGAATCTAACTCGACGCTTTAATAGAGGCAGCAGAAATACTTTTCCCTTCGGGTGGAGCCCACTCCTCAATAAAAGAGAATAATATGAGTAGAGGAGAGAGATACCAAGACAATTATTTTGCAATGGAAGAAGGGGGGGCTAAGGGCCTTTTTTAAGTGGGGGCTGGCCCAAATCAGCCTTATAGCACTTTGGGCTTTTTTTCAGGCCCCACACCCATATATGTGAGTCCGCCCTTGTCTTAAACAACCAAGCAAAAGAAATAGAAACCATAGAAAATTGAATTCTTCAGCTTCTGAAATCTCTGTGAAAATCAAATTCCATGAAAAAAAAAAATCATCATTCTTGAACAAATCTTTTGAGTAAAAGGAAATAAACAAAAAAACTTCTTTCTTCTTGGGTTATAACTAAATCTACATGAGGATGGATTCTGAAATCAAATTGTGGAGTGTATGCCTCAACAGAGCTTACTATTCTAAGGTCATTTCTATTCTCTGTGCCTCATCTGAATTATACTGAGTGAGATATCGGCACCGATATTTAAAACCAATGTGTTTCTACTAATATATAAACTACCATACCTGATTTTCCCATGAAACAACAAGGAGACTCTCTGGTATCATTCCTTATGTTGCATCCACAGTCCCTGAGGCAATGACTACTGTCAGCTAGCAACCCATGAGCAGTGCTTTCTGCTGCAATTGGGCACAGGGAGCATAAAAGCAGCAATAAGAACAAAGACATGGACATATTGGCGAAGCAGAAATAAAATCCATTGGCAGTGCCCATGGTTCCTTTATAAGTAGCTATTGCTTCCTTCATCTTCTCTTTGGTAGTGTGATGTTGTCATTATGTCATGGTTCCCTGTATAACTTGATATTGTGGTATGAAGTGAAGCTTCCTCGGACTTTAATTCATACCTAGTTTCCATTCATTTTTCCACAAAATGTCATTTCAAGACATCAACCAAGTTGACTTCTGTCACAAAACTCTAATTCAGAATTAGGTCTTGTATCACTCTGTTTCTCTATGATTCACATTGATTTAAGTGAGTACACCAAAAGGTGTGATACATGGTTCTCTTCTCAATGAAGACATGAACCATGAGAGATATCTAATCCATTATATGTAATTCGTTTATTTTATATTTTTATTTTACGTTCATCTAATAGTCCTAACCGTTTGGTAACTTTACATGTTGAATGAAGTGAGGTGAAGCCTCAAATCAAAAGAGAATAAAATACGAGGGAGTTACAATGGTCTTTTGTTCTTTAGTAGCTTGATAAAGAGATTTTTTTTATTTTTTGTGTAAAAAGAGGATTTTTTTTGTCATTTAGTGGATTGAGAATGTTCGTTTTTCACTTTATTTTTTTTTAAAGAAGTTGGGAACGATGTGACCTTTAGTCGTATAGCAAATGGAGGCTTTACTTCACCTTTCACTTTAATAGTAGATTACCAAACGATGGGTATCTATTTGGTCGACAATTTTCCAAATCTTTTTGGACGGTCTTTGTTTCATTTTGTGTTAAAAATGAAAACTTAAGTAATCATTTTTACTATTTCATTTTTCTGCGTTTGGTACGACGGGACACCTTTCAATGTCTGAGATTTGTTTATACTTTTTTTTTTTTTCAATTTTCTACCCTTTTGGGTTTAAATTTGCTAGCCCTGACCTGGGTGCAGTTCACTCACTGGAATCAGGCCTGAATCATTTACCCACATACTAATAGATGCATTATTAGATACAACAAAATATAATGCATATTTTATTTTCACAAATAGCATATATGATATTATATATTACTGTACATTTTACATATATTTATATACGATATGGGTGTGTTCCATTCAGCATACTAGACCTGGACCAGATCATCTACTGGGACCAGGAAAATGGTGGATGCTTCAGTTACAGCCTCAAGGACAACCCCATGCATTTCTGAGCTCTTTCACTACAACCACTGCATCTTTTCAACTCCAAGGAAAGGACACAGAAAGCTCCACGAAAAATCATCTGCCTGATATGTAAACTGTATAGAGATTTCATGTACAGTTCCTGGAAACTGCAAATGGCCTATTGCTTTAATCACTATCTCCTGCTCCTCGGATTTATTTCAAAGTCCAATCACCGAGGCCATGACCAACTGGGGTTGTCCCTATCTTCTTTTTACTCAAAAAATCTGTGGACCCTCTTGTTCAGTCAATTTGGGTCACTGTCACTGTCAATTGTCATTGTAGTCGTCATCATCTTCATCAAAGCCTTATTCTAACGATGATTGGGGTCGGCTACATAAATTTTGTTTCTCCATTCCGGTCTATTTTGAACCAAATTTTCAGATAAATCACACTTCTTCATATCCATTTTTACCACCTTCATATCCATTTTAACCACCTTCATCCACGTCCTCTTCCCCTTGCCGGCCAGCCAAACTTTTCCTTACCGGCGTTGTTGCTGGCCTATGTTAGATATGCCTAAACCATCTCAAACGGATTTATCTAATTTTTTCCCCGATCGTTGCTACTCCTAAATGCTCTCGAAAGCACTCCTTTCTAATTTTTTTTTCTTACTGCTTCTTGAATGGCCAACATTGCGCTTCATAAGTCATTGCTGGTCTAATTATTGTCCTATAAAATTTTTCCTTCCATCTTTTAGACATTATTATTAGTTGGTAAAAAAAAAAAAAAATAATAATTGGGTCTACAACTAGTTGCTACTTGGATTTTTCAGGCTCCGTTCTGGCCATGATCAACTTAAATCACCAGGAAAAAGAAATGCTGTTAGTGGGCCCCACTTAAATCAAGAAAAACTTAAATTTTGTTTAGACCCAACTGGATTTGTTCATAATCATGGCACCCTGATGAAATTGATTTATAGGAAGGTAATGTGAACGGAAGACATACATATATAGTTGGATTGAACCATCTTAAGCTTCCCAAATCAACTCACCCCCTCACACTCACTGTCCCTCCTTATTCTCTAGCGAATTGACTCTAATCAGCCGAAATATTACTCTCATTTTTTTATTTTTTATTTTTATGCCATGAGAGGGTTCTCAACTTCTGGCCCCAGAGGGAAGCCGGGTTGTAGCCCTAGTGTGGTAGTGTAGTTTCGAATCTATAACATCCGGGTGCAAATCGTTGTCCTAAGCCAACTGAGCTACCCCTTAGGATTAAAATATTAATCTGATAACTTGGGCATGATTCACTTTCCTGGCAGACAAATTAAGCTCACATTCTGGAATCATTCAATCCAGCAGTAAAACGTGGATAAAATTGATGAGGCACCTCGTCTATCAATGTGGGGTGTTGAGATCCAGCAATTTGCTAACATGAAACACGAGCCCACATTCAAGAATCGGGTGCAACTTGGGTTGGGCTTTTGGCCCAACCAAATGGCTCTTGGTAGGGACGTTCATGGGCTTCGCTAGCCGGGCTACGTACATCATATCCAGGCTTGAATCCTCCCCAAGCCCAATATGGGCTGTAAGCATTTGGACCGAGCCAATCCACCTAAAGCATGTTGGGATCAAGCCACCCATTTAGCCAATCAAGCCAGGAAAAAAATAATCAATCAAGCCGGGCAAACCCGGGCTTTTATATCCCTTGTATGGGAAAATTATCAGTTTGCTAACTATAAGAACTAAGTATTCACAGTCCAGGCTTTGGACTTTGTATCACTTAATCCAAGCCCAGTCCAAATATTGAATGGATCAAATTTACGATCCAGGCCTGGTTCAAGAACTAAAACCCGAAGCCCAAACTGATACAAAGCTGGTTGGGCCGGGCTTACCTGACTCATGAGCACCCTCGCTGTTTATTGTTATATGTTCTCTGTTTTCTTTCACCTTCTTGTTCATATCATAATTCCCAACTAAAATAAATAAAGACACATGTTGTCTCCATCTTACTCTTTTCACCTTTCATTCTCCTGTTGTACACAAGTTACCAAGTAACCATAAAACGTTTCTAAAAAAAAAAATGTAATATAAGTTATCAAGTAACCATAACATTTTTTTTTTACCAAAAAAAAAAAATGTACATTGTTTTTGGGTAGAAAACTATACAATTAAAATATACAATGAGCAGAGGGTCCTGTAAAGGCTACCGCGAAAAGGGATAGAGACATCCTGCGCCTTCGTGGTTGATGTTTGGTGTAGCACGGAATCTACAGAGGAAAGTGCCAGAAAGTGCTTGATACCTGGCTCTGATAGCCAGTTTATTGCGATCTAGGAAATACGAGAAGAGATGAAGTACGCATGAGAGAACATAGAGATCACGTGGTTCGGCTTTTGACCTACGTCCATGAAGACGGGAGAACACGGTATGCAATAAGAAGAGGTGTACATTATAGAGACTCTTAATCTCTATTTATATTATCAGCCCCAAAACCATGTTACACCCAAACACTACTTCTAATCACAGTAGTAGAACATAGACCAATCTAATCACAGTAGAACATGAAAAATGCAGGGGCCCGGTTTACCAGATTTATTACTTCTATTGAGCCATACAACCTAACATCAATAGTGACAACCATTTTACTTGGTCTTCTATCAAGTCTATGGTCACATATCTCTAGAGGTACCTACCCCATCTGAAAAAAAAATATAGTGTGCTTGCCTTATGAACCTATTTGCTTTTCTGTATTAGCATGTTCAACCTCTTCTTGAGCATGTTTATGAATCATTTCAATTACACAAGAATCAGTTGCAACTTCTTCAATGGTACTAAATTCTACTTCTGTTTCTGACTGTGGTGTGATCTTGGAACGATGGTTCGACGAGCGTGATCTCTGAAAGTACCTTCCCAAAGGTAAGATCAAGCTTTTCCACAATCCGCTATCCATTAATTTATCTATCAAACCAAGTATTCTGGTTTCATAGAGGTGTTGCATCAAGTAGACAATAAAAGCAAGAGCTGAAGCAGATCCTGCCATGATGAAGATGCTGCGGAGGCTATACAGAGGCAGTCTCTTGTTATCTACAGGAGAATCAGAGTCAGGACATGTTGTTTGATCACCAAACCATAGTTTTTCGAGACTCGACATCTTATCTCCTTCAGTGAAATTCAGTACTGCCCGCGAAATGTCTGGAACCAATGCTGAACCTCTTGGAAAAACCTATACAACACAAATTAATAAATGTTTATCAAATGTGCCTACTTGGTACAAAGCTTTTCGGATGAGTGCTTTTATATGTTAATTAAACACATTGCAGCGAATTTGATTCAGACAAGTGTAAATTAAACACATCGCATTGTTTATGATTGAGTCAATTATAATTGGTTGATAGGAGAAGCAAAGAAGAGGAAGAAAGTGACTTGGGGCCCTCCATTGTCCGGTTTTTTAAAGTTTAATGTGGACGGAGTAGGCTACTCATGGTAAACCAGCCCCGTTGGTATTCGAAGTGTTCTTAGAAATTAGAAAGGAGAGGTGATGTGAGGTATTGTACATGTTTTAAAAAAAATGTGAGGGTTAAAAACTCTAATGAAGCAGAAGTCTGAAGCTCTTCGCTTTTATTGTCGCTCATTCCATATTAGCCTCATTGTAGAAAGTTATTTCTTCAATGTTGTATCTTGGGCAAAAGTTTTCAAAGGCCCGTGGAAAATGCAGTTCTATTTCATTGAGATTAAACATCTTTCATTGGAGTCTTGTGTTTTGTTTTCAGCATATTAGTAGGTCTACTGATGGCATGGCATACACTTTAGCTAATTAGGTAGGGATTGATCGTACGTGTTTGTAATTAAAGTGCTGCCATTGGATAGGTGTCAAAGGGTGGTGCCTTGTACATATCTCTTATACCAGCATCACTTTGTCTTTGGCTTTCAGTGCACTTCTTTGTACTAACTTTTCATTTTAATATATATCATTAATATTACTTCTTCAAAAAAAAAAAAAAAAAAAACAACTATATATCATGACGGGTCTTTTTACTCCGCATTAGTTGGAGACCAAAAAGGCTCCTTATTTGGGCTTTATATCCTCAAAATAGATGGCCCATTAGTTATACTTATGGGATGGCTTGATTGGGACGCAAGTTATTCAACAAAAAAGATTTTTCAAGTGGGTTCTTGGTGAATTTTGTGAGTTGAAGAAGATAGATAAAAAAGAGGGCCTTTTTTGGGGCATTGAATCTTCATCCGATCTTCTCCCCCGGCTTACAAATTCAGGTGTAGCAGATCATCTCACCAGTTTGGTGCATTGAGTCTTCTCCAACAAGGAGTTTGGGTAGTTCTTGTGGTAGAGATTGGGGTTGCTAGTGTGTCTTCCTCCATGACTTATGCTAAATCAAATCATGTTGGGTACGAACTTAAGTAGAGACTGCCTCTGTAGTGGATTTAGTGGATTGAGATTGAAGTTTTCCCTGTAGTGGATTGAGATTGAAGTTTTCCCTGTAGTTTTAGCCTCATCAAAAACGGGATTTACAGCGTCAAATCGTGTGTGCTTTTTTATGTGTTTGATTGATTCCCTCATAGATTCTATAGACTGATTTATTGATTTGGGATTGGTACTAGTAGCTTCTTTGTATAACTAGGTTGCATTGAGTCACACCTAAAACTTAGGATTGGCAGCCCAACATATCAAGCCTAACAAGCAGGGGCGAACCCTATAACGCGTAGACCTTAGCATTGGTGGCCCAACATATCAAGCCTAACAATCAGGGACGAACCCAGATAGAAGGGTCGACTAGGGGCTGAAGCCCCACGTATACTTGATATGTTTTGTTTTTTTACATTTGCCCCTTCTCCTTATATTTCTTTTATGTGGGATATTTAAGTGCATCTATCGCTTACCATAGGGTGATGGACACTCCCCTTTTTGGAAAGTTTCAAGTACAAAAGCACTCTTGTACTTTTTGGACAGATTCTCTTTTGTACTTTAAATTTTTTAAAAATGGGAGTGTCCCTCACCCTACGGTGAGTGATAGATACACTTGAATATTTTCCTTCTTTTATATAGAGCCCCAAGTTCAATTTTCTAGGTCCGCCCTTGATAACAATAGGCATGAGAGTTAATCTAGATGAGCTTTGAAAAGCCACGGCCTGGCCAATTGCCACTCTTATCTTAATCTAGAAAGTTTTTAGGAGGAGACTTACAAAGCCAAGCCCGCCGGATCTACGAGTCCATTGCGGCCTTGCATAATTGCGGCAATGGGTCTTAAGGAAGACCTTGATGTATGGAATTTCATCCACAATTGCAGCAACTCCACCCTTGGCATTTCCTTTAGATAATGCGTCTGCATATTCTTCTATTTTTCCATACTCTTTGAGCTTCTCGGCTTGGAATCCCATAGTTAGTAGCAACTCATGAACAAATGATCCCTTTTGGCACCCAACAAAGTCTCCATTCCTTTTTAGTTGGTTAATATCTGTAATGGTCGGTTGTAGCCTCTCAACTGTGAGCATTGATGTGAGGTTTGCACCGTAACTTGTGACCAATACAAACACCAAGAACGTCCAAACGTTTACCACAAATCTAGAGTAGTTTCTACTCAGTTTCTCAGCTGCAATTAGTAAGCAACCATTTGAGTATTAGTTGATAAATACGTTCATAAGTGAAAATGATTGGTTTAGAGAGATTTTGGTTGTACTTACAGTTAGCGAACACAAATATGGAGAAAGAGAAATAGAGTACTTTCCCCACCATTTGTGCAATAGAACCTTGAAAATCTGGATTGTCTCTATGTTCAAAAAACCACACTAGAAACCCCTTTAAAACTGAGAAAGCAAAGGTGGCCACCCATAATTCTGTTGTTAGTGGTTCCATGAACCACCAAGAACTTGAAGTGTCATCATCTCTCACTGGCACAATCATGGAAATTCCAGCCTCCATATATTGATATGTAAAATCGACGAAATCTGATCTATTAGCTGTTATCGACATATCTCCTACTACTGCATCAAATTTCTGTAAAATTGATGATATTGGTGAGAAGTCATTGAAACCTTCACTATAGAGACTTAAAAGCGCCACAATCAAGTGATCTAGATCATTCAACTAGTGAACAACCTTATTTGAATTGGAGAGCATAACTTACTTTGAAATACACTTCAGAAATAAGTGAATCATAGTATCCTGGAGAATCATAAATAGCTGGAGCGCTTGCATTGTCTTCATATGGGATGAACTCGTATGAGATGTCATATGGCAATAGCTTGATTACTTCTTCAAACACGTGAATGGGGAAACCCGTCACATTTGGCCGGTTGTCTGTTGATCCTTCCACAGTCATGAACTCCTTGAATCCATTTTTTATAGGGACGCCGATCTTCAGCTTCTTATTAATCAACTGATCAATACTGGCAGCCTTGGTGGATCCTCGCTGCCAAAAAACACCTACAACATCTTCCATGTTAATTCAAAAACATGTGTCAAAGAAAACTGATAGTAAGCTAAAATCTCTAGTGTTCATGATTTTGTTTAATTGAGTGTATGCTTATTTTTTTCATTTGTGGTTATTTTTTATTGTACGTTAGTTGACCAAAACTGAACAGTGATTGGATTTCTTCATATGTTTCTTTGTCAAGCTTTCCAATTATGACATTCAAAATAGAGTGTACTTTGGTGTACTGTAAATTGCAGTTGGATAGAATATTTTGGCTACTTCAGGCAATTCCAATGTTTTAAAATTGCTTTATATGGAGCTCCATTCTACTAAATACCCACCTTGAGATCTGAACATAAGATTGTTATGTGGAGATTGAGCAGAAAGGTCTCTCATCTGAGCTAAATAAAAGAACACCCAAATGCATTGATCTCCATGTTTCTAATCTTCCCTCATATATTTACTGAAAACTATTTCTACTTCCTCTAAAGTCAATCCAGTCATTTCACACACACTATCCCTTATGAATTAGTATAAAGCCCAAATTTGACATTCATTCAACTTTTACTTATCGTTAAATTGAAATCACAAAAAAATAACGCCTCTAAAACCATTAAATTTTAGAGTCATAGATGAAGATGTTAGGATGATCTAATGGAGTTGAGAATTTTCACATAGGTAGATTTCATTTAGATTATTTCATCTAGAAGTATTCCATGATTGTCATACACCATTGTAGACCCCACTAGGAGAGACGTTCTTTTGTAAAAGAAAAAAAAACTCCTTGGGAGTTCTCTCTCTCTCTCTCTCTCTTTATATATATATATATATAATACTCCTATAAGTTAATTTTCACTGTCTTATGGTGACAGAAACCATGATGGGACCATCGATCACCAATCCGAGCTATCCACACATACAGGAGGCCCTTGAATTACACCGGAGCCCATGGGCTTTGACCCTAGGTAGCCCATGGGCTTGGGTGTAATTTAAAGGGTGTCTTGTTTGTGCAAACGGCTCGGATTGGTGATAGATAGGCCCTGTCATGGTGTCTTTCATCATAAGACGATGAAAATTAACTCTCACGCGAGCATCTTTCACAATCTAAAAATATTGGTGATAAAAAATGAAAGCCTTTAAAATGGCAAGATGATCAATCCAGAGATTGGACTCAGACAACAATTTTGACATACATGTATGCGTGATGGATCCCACCTGCACAAACTTAAGGAACCATGATCTAAGTTGTGGACATATGATAGATTTATCACATATCTATGAAACCCTGATCATATTCAAATAATATCATATACATTTACTTATTTTTAAAAAAGAAAAGAACAAAAGCAAAACCTCTGCAATCCCT
This sequence comes from Camphora micrantha, assembly GCA_003546025.1. Lineage (NCBI taxonomy): Eukaryota > Viridiplantae > Streptophyta > Magnoliopsida > Laurales > Lauraceae > Camphora > Camphora micrantha. Next base: position 42,301,302 of record QPKB01000008.1, on the reverse strand, counting down.
GATTTGATGAGAGAACTTGGTTTATCCATGGAAAGACCCTTCAGATAAAACTTCAGATAAATGAAGCAGGATAGGTGGGGCCCACAGACACAAACTCAGGGCCCAAGGATGGATGGAAGGACCATATATCAATTCATGCCATCTATGATATCTAGAAACCTGTAATTTAACACCAGCCTGTGTCCTACCAAAGAAGGGGGAAAAAAATCCAGTCTGACTGTCTGAGAATCATACCTGAAGATGCTTCTCTATCAATTTTGTTCTGAGAATCACATGGGGTGTTTGGTATCTGTGGCCGACGGGAGGGATCTGCATAATACTGATGGAATGCCATTGACATACAAGAACTGTTGACAGCATCCAAAACATCAACGGCGCCAGATGCCTCTGTAGCTGCTGCCTCTGCTCCAGTCGCCCACCTCATCACACACAAGAACAGGAACAAGATCCAGTTCAATTGAAGGTGCCTCATCTCTCTTCCTCGGTTGTTAAGCTTGTTGTTTTCAAGCGATAGATAGCAATATAAAGGCCAAGCTTTCAGAGGCTCAAAGTCAACATGTGGACTTCATCGAGCCCCAGTCATAATTTTCAACTCCCCAAAAAGGTTTGATTCAGTGTAGGATCCACCTTGGATGCATTTTAAGCACGTGTAAATGGATCAGAAGGTAAAAATCAGTCGAATCACATAATCTAAACCCTTGATTTTATGGCCTTAAAATTCAATATTTTTTGTTAATGAATATTTTTACTGTGACCTAATCCAAGGTGGTTAATGGATGGATCAACTGACAAAGTAGGATCAGTGCTAAATCACATGGTTAGCTGTACATGCATGGGAGGCTTTAAATTGATTATGTGTGGGCCCTATTGTAGGAAATAGAAAAGGCTTGAACTTCTAAAAGTCAAGTCTTTGACCGCAATTCTTGTTTGAACGCCTAGGGCCTTTGAACATGTTCAATTTAGGTAGGAAAGAAAGAAGGACCCCTCTCTCTCTCCAAGTGGTAATAAGGAGGAGGTACGCAAGGGAAGAAGACATTATCTCTCATGTAGTACAAAGAAAAGAAGATACATCTTGCACTCCACGCAATGTGTTATACCACCATAGAGATTCTATCATTGACTTTTGATCAACTTGTTATTGCAATGATATAGACCTGGTATCACAGTAGTTTATTCAATGACCATAGAACATGAACGGTTTGAATTTCCAGTGGGTGGAATTATAATTGTTAGCTTTTGGGGAGAAGTTTCCACTCAACCAAGGGAGTTGCTATTTAGGCAGCTAAAATTGCTCCCAGCGCGTCCATTCATAGGACCCATAATGGACCCTCTGTAAAAAGAGCAAAATGCCCCCTCCCCCTTCTCTCTCCCTCTTTTTGCTCGGCTGCCCACCTCCCTCTCCCTCCTCCGCCCACCTCTCTCCTTCTTCCAGTCCCTGCCTCTCCGAGCGCCCACTTCCGCCCTCGCCCTCTCCCTCTCTCCCTCTCCCTATATCTGGGTGACGAGATTTTTTACATACCATCACCTATTCTCTCCCAACGGTGTGGATCAACCACCTTTTTTTCTCAAGAGACAAAAATGATGTTACCATAAACCAGTTGGTAATAAATCTCTTCTTCCATTTTTTTTTCCTCTTATCAGTAAACTTGGTGTTTGATGATGATTAGAATAACTCAAATTGAAATAATGAATTACCCTTTCCCTTGAATAACTACTGTCGCCATGGTATTTTTACCACATGCTAAATTTAAATAACTTTGAAGGCAACCTGTAGTTGAAGGGTACATTTTTCCCTAAAAAGGATCGATCCCATGGTGCTCAAGTTAATTGCCTTCATTTTAGCTGGCCATTTGCCAGCTAAGTTATCAAATGCATGGATTGTTCTAAACCCAACTGGGTGCACTTTTTGAGTGGGCTCACTTGCCAGGCAATCAATTAATTTTATGTGTAGGCTTTGGGAATGTTGGAGTGGGCCAAATTTTATCTCATCAGATAAGCCTAACTCTCATAGGTTATAAGCGCGTCTGCCTTTTGCCATTGACTACAACAGTAGTTGATTGTCAGAACAATACAAATTCACAAGGAGATAGTGAAGTGCTAATTGCTTAGATTTATGGTCTTCAATTTAGAACTAGGATAATAACAAGTGGTTCGATAGGTGGTTGGAAACCCTGCTTTCCATCTGTTTTTGGTAACCCTGCAAAGGGGCTGAGATCATGGTATCAAATATGGGCCGATACCAGTTCATATCGGCTGATATGAACCGGTATCGGCCCATACCGTTCCGATATTTTGGTGTGATATCGGTCTCGGTATCGCAGACCAAAATATTCCTAAAATATTGGACCATCTTCGCCGATATTTTGGAAATATTGGTTTAACTGATATATCGGCCAATATATCAGTCCATCTCGGTCAAAATATTGGCCAAGATAGAATAATGGTAAAAAAAAAAAAAAACCCTTAAAATTTTCACTTTTTTCCTTATTCTTCCCCCACCTTCTTCCTCTCCACTCATCTCCTTAAAGCAACCCTTCCTCCTTAGCTCATTCTCTTGCATATTTCCAACACTATTTCTTGAAGAAATCATTTCATTTTGGTAAAAAAATCAACATACTCCCTTATTTTAACCATTTTGTATATATTCTTTAATAATTAATACCGAATAAATGATGATGATGATGTTATCGAACTTGTGCGACACTCTATTTAGAATTAGGCTGTCATGGTCATCAATCTCTCTCTAGTCTCCCCTAATTTCATGTAAACCATTACCTTTTGATGTCCAAGTGCTTTTTAATTTATTTATCTCACTATCATGTTTCAGATTTTAATATTTTATCTTCATGGTCTTGAATTTCACAACTTATTTGATGATTGAGTTAGTATTAAATGATGCTAGATATATTATCTTTATTTTCTTATATTTTACACTAATAAATTGATCATGAGCATAAGTAATGATTGGATTATATGAAATACTAGAGAAGACAGCGAACTGCGATACAGCCAGGACTTATAAATTAAGGTGACTGAGATTTTGATTTATTGTTGTTACTAATGGGGAAAAAAAAATTCCAGCATTTTCTAATATTCTGATTTTTTTTGAATTTTTTTGCGAATTTTTTTTAAATTAAAAAAAAATTCACACCGCGACGACCACGACAGACTGATATCCGCGACCAGTACCGATATCATATCAGTTTTCCGGCCCGACCGATACCATGACCGAGACCGAGATTTTAAACCATGGCTGAGACCCTAAGACTCACGACACAACTCACACATGTGAGGTGATGTGAACTCCCGCATATGAGGTGGTGCGACGAGACAAAGACACATCTCACACATTTGAGGAGACATAAACACAACTCACATATATAAGGTGATGGAAGCTCATACATGTGAGGATAATAAATACAACTCACACATATGAGATAATAAAAACTCATATATGCAAAGAGGGAGGAGGCCGGATTCAAACCCAAGATCTCCCAATGATGAAGTGAGTATGTGGTTATCCACTAACAAATGATACACCAAGGAAACTACGGGATATGGACTCACTCCCTCATTGGACCAGGTAGGGATGTTTAGTACGGGGAATGCAATTGTTGACCTAAGATCGGATTGCTTATTCCCCTTTAACTATCAAAGATCGAACCGCATTGTACCGTGTTTATTTCATGCCTACATGTTCCATACGTATTCAGTAGGTTTTGATTGTTTATATTGTTATGATCAATTGAGAACCTACATTGATCGTACATAGGGTCCCTCATTGATTGATATTGCATTGAACGACGTGATGAGGCTTGGCGGCCCTAATTGTAAGGGCTTAGAGAGGACTACATTGTGGTTATTGCAAGTGATTGAATTGATAAAAGTGAATTGGTAATTTCATATTCCACTCGTTTTCATGGATGAGATTTGTCATGGCTTTCACCCAATGGAAGTTGTTCTATACTTGAACAACAAGGAGAGAGTGAGATGCCCCAGATGGAAATAATGAAGTGTAGTTAAACGACTGCGACGAAAATTATGGAAGTTTCTTCAGCCATTTAGGTTCCAACCGTTCATCACATTCAACATCATTGTCATTAATTGAAGCACCACCAACCCACTCTTAGAATTATGTTCTCTGTCATCCCAAAACCTGTCACTTCTAACCATTTCCAAGTTATTATCTGCCCATCCTTCCCGGCCTGATACGTTGAGCTTGTATCACTTTAGTTCTTTGTTGGGACTATTTTAGGTCTTTTGTTCGACATCCAAACCAACTCCGATGACGTTGGATTTGGCTCAAAAAGTCCTCAATGGGCCTCCTGCGTGGTTTTCTTGGGGCCCACTTTTTGATAGTAATATTCTCATTCTCTGTTAGGGTTATTCTTTATAAGCAAGGAAATAAGTAAATAAGGGAGCATAGAAAGAGCTTGTAAGGGAGAGAGGCCGTGAGAGCAAGATTGAGATATGTGAAACGAGAGTGGGCTAAGTGTTAGAGGGTTGTAAATCCTTATAACGAGTTGCCCAATATTTTTATAGTGAAATCGAACAAAACGCTTATAATCCCATGGACGTAGCCTTTACGATGAACCACATAAATCGCTGCTTCATTGATTGCTGGATCTTATGCTGGTGCATGTGTTGATCGTGTTTGCCATGAAAATTCCTATAAGATGAGACTTCTTTAATTGTTGGAATTCATCAAATTACTAGTCCCACGTGCAAGCTTGCTAGACCTGCAAACCAACAAGTTACTAACATTGAACTTTTGGATCAATGTGCTTCAACATCCCGATTGATGTCAATTAATCTAGACCATCCATCCTGTAGGCACTGAAGAAAAAATTAAAAGTGCACGATCATAGAAATCATTCGATTGAAAGAATTTTTGACTAAATCAGGACATCAACTTCCAATATTAGGTTGCCTTGGGACTCTAGTTAAATCTTTGGGATTTTTATGAAAAAATTAAGCTTAAATTTTAATTAAACGACTTTATTAAGAAAAGCTGTACAATGAAAGTTGAGTTGTTCATACACTTTTTTGGACGAAATTACCCTAATTAATGATATCGTCAACTTGGTTTGCATCACCCCAAATCACTTGGGACCGGAGCCCTTATAAATGGGATCTAGCCCTGAGCTGGGTGCAGTTGACTCACTGGAATCAGGCCTGACTCGTTTACCCACTTACTAATAGAAACATTATTAGATACAACAAAATATAATGCATATTTTATTTTCACAAATGGGAGATGCTTCTATGAGAGATTGGGTGGGGGCCCTCACATCCATATCCAATGCTAACAGCTTAAATGTGAGGGGCCCCACTCCTATCTCTCATGTAAAGTTAGAAATATCTCTCATAAGAGCATCTCCCTTCACAAATAGGTATATAGTATATGTTACTGTACATTTTACATATATTTATATATGATACCCAGATTATAAAAGCAAATTTATCATTGTGCATACTAAACCTGGACCAGATTATCAACTGGGACCAAGAAAATGGTGCCCCCATGAATTTCTGAACTCTTTCACTAGGACTGCTACATCTTTTTCCCCTCCAAGGAAAGGACACAGAAAATTCCAGGAAAAAATCATCTGCCTAATATGTGAACTGTATAGAAATTTCATGTCTGCTAATGGCCTATTGCTTTACTCACTATCTCCTGCTCCTGGGATTTATTTAAAAGTCCAAACAGGAGATCATGACCAACTGGGGATGACCCTATCTCCTTTTAACTCAAAAAATCTGTGGACCCTTTTGTTCAGTCCTAATTGGTAACTGCCTCCAGGTGCAGGCCAATTTGGGTATCTACCAAAAAAAAAAGTTGGGTCTGCACCTAGTTGCAACTTAGATTTTTCAGGCTCCGGTTTGGCCATGATCAACTTTTATCACCAGGAAAAGGAAAAGTTATCAGTGAGCCCCATTTAAATCAAGGAAAATTTAGATTTTGCGTAGACCCAACTGGATTTGTTCATTATCATGCCCCCCTGAAATTGATTTATAGGATGGTAATGTGAACTGAAGACATGCATAGTTGGATTGAACCTTCTTAAGCTTACACTGTTAAATTTTAAGGTCGGAATTTGTTTTTCCCCTATGAATGAACTAGCTATCATTCTGCATAGATTGGAAATGACAGTGGCCCAGCTTCCCAAATCAACTCACCCCAAGCCTGGCTCACTAAACTACAAGAACTACTTATTCAGCCCACTCGCATCGGAATTTCTATCACTTAATTCAAGCCTGATCCAAAATATTAAATGGACCAGATTTTAGATCCAGACCCAGCTCGAGAACTAAAACCCCAAGACCCAAATCCGTCACAAAGCTGGTTGGTCCCATGCTTCCCTGACCCATGAGCACCCCTAGCTCTTTCCATGTTCTCTGTTTTCTTTCACCTTCTTGATCATATCACAATTTCCAACTAAAATAAATAAATAGACACATGTTGTCTCCATCTTACTCTTTTCACCTTCTATTTTCCTCTTCTATATAAGAGATCAAGTAACCATAACATTTTTTCTACAAAGATTAAATGTAATATAAGTTACCAAGTAACAATACAATTTAAAAAAAAAAAAAAAAAACTATACATTTTTTTTGGTAGAAAACAATACAGTTACAATATGCAATGAGAAGAGTCCAGTGGGGGACGTCTATGTGTGTTACCGCGGAAAGGGAAGGAGACGCCTGGCGCCTTCGTGGTTGATGTTTGGTGTAGCAAGGAATCCACAAGAGGAAACTACTCAAAAGTGCCATATTTCCAGGAAGGAGACTATCAAGAGTTCCTATCTAGGGTGGTGGAAAATACAAATATGTAGGTTTCCTCTTCCGCGACATTTACCAAATGTCAGAGAATCAATAGTGAAAGCCATTTTACTTGGTCTTCTACCAAGTCTATGCTCACATATCTCTAGACTTACCTACCCCATCTGATAAAAAACACTCCTTACCTTAAGAACCTATTTCCTTTTCTGTATTAGCATGTTGATCCTCTTCTTGAGCAGGTTTATGAATCATTTTAATTACACAAGAATCAGTTGCAACTTCTTCAATGGCACTAAATTCTACTTCTGTTTCTGACTGTGGTGTGATCTTGGAACGGTGATTCGACGAGCGTGATCTCTGAAAGTACCTTCCCAAAGGTAAGATCAAGCTTTGCCACAATCCACTATCCATTAATTTATCTATCAAACCAAGTATTCTGGTTTCATAGAGGTGTTGCATCAAGTAGACAATGAAAGCAAGAGCTGAAGCAAATCCTGCTATGATGAAGATGCTACGGAGGCTATACAGAGGCAGTCTCTTGTTATCTACAAGAGAATCAGAGTCGGGACATGTTGTTTGATCACCAAACCAGTCCTCTTTGAGAATTGACATCTTATCTCCTTCAGTGAAATTCAGTACTGCCCGCGAGATGTCTGGAACCAACGCTGAACCTCTTGGAAAAACCTATACAGCACAAATAAATAAATGTTTATCAATTGTGCCTACTTGGTTCAAAGATTTTTGAGTTTTGCTTTTATCATTAGAGACGGGGGTTGTAAAGCACAAAGTAGTATGCAAGTATTTCTTTCCCCATGACTAATGTAAACTCAAATGTTGGGTATAAACTTAAGTAGAGATCCATTGTGATTTTTTTGTACTGATTTAGTGGATTTAGATTGAAGCTTTGTTAGTATTTTTGTGTTGGCTAATTCAAGGGTTGGACAAAACTCTGGGTCCATCGAGTTGTATTTTTTATTTTATTTTAGAATGGATTGTGGTTGTCTCATCAGAAGAGCCGAAGCGAAGAAAAGGAAGAAGTCCAGGTGAACCCACGAGACCTGATGGATCGGACAAAGTTCGGATTGATCAGAGGGCTAGAGCCTCCTAGTTAACCATGAGGACCGACCGATCGGATCTTCTATCCGATTGATCGGATGGCGGGAAGTCTCCAAATTGTTGCACGGATTTTGTTTCCTTTTGAGACTGGATTTTCCACTTTGATTCCTATATGTGTTCTAACTCTAAGGCACGAATATGTGGCTATATATAGGGGTTTTCTCTCAACTCTAACACACACACCAATTAATTTTCTCATTGATCTGAGGTTAGAAAACCCTATGAGAGATTCTTTGGTTCTCTAGAGCCATTGAGAGGTTGTGCTGAAGATAAGCTCTAAAAGGTCTGTTGTTTCTATTCTCTTGTAGAAGATAATTCATCTTAGTTGACAAGATACTGCGGGATCAAGCATGGGGAACGGTGCACGGCGGGGAAGACGTGGCAACAAGAGAAGTTGTGCGATAACAATTACAGTCCTTAGGTCGACATACTGGTTGAGATAAAGGAGCTATGAGTATATCTTGTAACTGTTCAATAGCTCTTGATTACAGATCATGGTTTTTCTCTCTAGATAGAGTTTTCACGTTAAAAATTGTACGTACCTTCTTTTGGTGATTGCTTGGTAGATAGTTTTGCTAATTCTATCTTATTTGGTGGGTTACTTTGGTTTGGTTGATTGCTTCCGTTATGCATTAGTTTGTGGAAGTGGAACTAGTAGCCGTTCTAGTAAGTCTCAACTTTCAATCTTGCCAGTTGTTTTTCCCTCATCAAAAGGGGGCTTTCCAAGTAAAATGTGTTCTATTGATTCCCTCACAGACCCTATATATTGATTTATTACTTTTTTCACTTGGGGTTCCTACTAGTAGCTTCTTTGTGCAACTAGGTTGCATTGATTCACACGTAGACCTTAGCATTGGCGGCCCAACATACCGAGCCTAACAATAGGCTTGATAGTTATAAATCCAGTTGAGCTTTGAAAAGCCTCGACCTGGCCAATTGCCACACTTATCTTAATCTAGAAGTTTTGAAGAGGACACTTACAAAGGCAAATCCACCGGATCTACGACTCCATTGCGGCCTTGTATAATTGCGACAATGGGTATTGAGGAAGACCTTGATGTATGGAATTTCATCCACAATTGCAGCAACTCCACCCTTGGCATTTCCTTTAGATAACGCGTCTGCATATTCTTCTATATTACTATACTCTTTGAGCTTCTCAGCTTGGAATCCCATATTTAGTAAGAACCCATGAACAAATGTTCCCTTTTGGCACCCAACAAAGTCTCCATTCCTTTTTAGTTGGTTAATATCTGTAATGGTCGGTTGTAGCCTCTCAACTGTGAGCATTGATGTGAGGTTCGCACCGTAACTTGTGACCAATACAAACACCAAGAACGTCCAAACGTTTACCACGAATCTAGAGTAGTTTCTGCTCAGTTTCTCAGCTGCAATTAGTAAGCAACCATTTGAGTATTAGTTGATAAATATGTTCATAAGTGAAAATGATTGGTTCAGAGAGATTTTAGCTATACTTACAGTTAGCGAACACAAATATGGAGAAAGAGAAATAGAGTACTTTCCCCACCATTTGTGCAATAGAACCTTGAAAATCTGGATTGTCTCTATGCTCAAAAAACCACACTAGAAACCCCTTTAAAACTGAGAAAGCAAAGGTGGCCACCCATAATTCTGTTGTTAGTGGTTTCATGAACCACCAAGAACTTGAAGTGTCATCATCTCTCACAGGCACAATCATGGAAATTCCAGCCTCCATATATTGATATGTAAAATCGACGAAATCTGATCTATTAGCTGTTATCGACATATCGCCTACTACTGCATCAAATTCCTATAAAATTGATGATATTGGTGAGAAGTTAATTGAAAGTTTCACTATAGAGACTTAAAGCCCCACAATCAAGTGATCTAGATCATTCAACTAATGAACATCATTATTTGAATTGGAGAGCATAACTTACTTTGAAATACACTTTAGAAATAAGTGATTCATAGTATCCTGGAGAATTATAGCTAGCAGGATCGCTTGCATTGTCTTCATATGGATATGGTATGAAGTCGTATAAGATTTTATATGGCAATAGCGACATTACTTCATTGAACACGTCAATGGGGAAACCCTTCACATTTGGTTGGTTGTCTGTTGATCCTTCCACATTCATGAACTCCTTGAATCCATTTTTTCTAGGGACGCCGATCTTCAGTCTCTTATTAATCAAATGATCTATACTGGCAGCCATGGTGGATCCTCGCTGCCAAAAAACACCTATAACATCTTCCATGTTAATTCAAAAACATATGTGTCAAAGAGAACTGATAGTAAAGCTAAAATTTCTAGTGTTTCTAGTGTTTATGTTTATGCTTAATTGTGTGTATGTTTTTTTTTTTTTTCATATGTGGTTATTTATTTTTGTACGTTCGTTAACCAAAATTGAACCGTGATCGGATTTCTTCATATGTTCTTTGTGAAGCTTTCCAATTATGACATCCAAAACAGGGTGTACTTGGGTGTACTGTAAATCGCAATTGGATAGAATACTTTGGAAACTTGGGGGCAATTTCAATGCTTTGAAATTGCTCTATATGGAATTCCATTTTACTTACTACCCACCTGAGATCTGAACAGAAGATTATTTCTATGGAGATCGAGCATAGAGATCTCTCATTGGAACTAAATAGAAGAGCGCCCAAATGCACCAAAGTGCTTATTAGCATTGATCTCCACATTTCTAATCTTTTCTCAGATGTTTAGTTACTAAAAACTATTTCTACTTCCTCTAAATTCAATCCAGTCATTTCTCACACACTACCTCTCGTGAATTGGCATAAAGCCCAAGTTTGACAGCCATCCAACTTTTATTCACAGTTGGATTGATATCACAAGAAAAAGATGCCTCTAAAACCATTAAAATTTGGAATCATACGTCAAAAGTTTAGGATGATCTAATGGAGTTGAGAAACTTCACATAGGTAGATCTCATCAGGATTATTCCATCTAGCTATAGCAACATTTCATGTTTGTCGTACACCATAGTAGACCCCACTAAGAGGGTTTTTTTTAATAAAAAAACTCCTCGGGAGACTTGTAGTGCTCTCTCTCTCTCTCTCTCTCTCTCTCTCTCTCTCTCTCTCTCTCTTCCACTCCCTATCTGTGTCTCTCACTCTCCCTGCCATCTCTCTCCTTTCCCTCCCTCTCCCTCTCCCTCTCCCTCCATGTCTCTCTGTCTCAGTCCCTCCCAATTGGTTGGGTTGGTTTGGTACTGGGATCTTTGTGAATGACCTGTAAGTAAACAACCATATATTCAATGACATTTGAGCACTACATGACCAAAGAACACGTCAAAGGTTGTGGAAGCCAGGTTTCTTTAACATTAGAAAATTCTTTATGACAAAAACAAGAATTACATGACCAAAGGAAAGGATAATCACCGATGGATTTGGTCCTTAATCTGTCAGATTAAATGACAATTGTAGTTCTTCATCTTTTAGAACGGTCTTAGATTTTTGAACACTTCTCTTCATATTACATTCAAGCAATAATCTTCACATGTTGCATTCAAGCAGGAAAATTCACCCTCGGGGTGATATTCAATCCAATTGTTCAACAATCCTTCCTAATGATAAATTGGACACACTGGCTCCATAATGTGATTATATCACTTCTATATGTAAGGTTTTATGAGTGTTGGTTAATTCATTGGTTAATGGACAAAACAGGGTTTCATAATGATGTAATCGTATCTAGAATGGACTACCCAAGATTTCAACTGTAGAAGCTCTCTGGCTTGAACCTGATAATGTTCGCTCGAGTGATGCTCCATCCGCTCGAGCGAACCAATCACAGAAGCTTCATCGCTCGAGCTTCCCGTCTTATCGCCCGAGCCAACCTGAGACAGAATTCAACTCCAATCCAGAAACTCTCTCCTATTTTCTCTCAAGAGGCTAAGTTCTATCTAATTGCATCGCAACTCTTGAGGCATGAATCTAGGCTTATAAATAGCATTTTTCTCTCTATCCCAAAGTACTTCTCATCAATACAAAACCCTAGAGAAGAATTCTGAGAGATTCATCTTCCCCCAAGGCTTCTAGTTGTTGTGCTGAAGATCAAGCTTTGGTTCTCGTTCCATTCTACTCTTCTGTAGTAGAGATATCTTGAATGCGACTTTGAAGTGTTCATTTCAAGCACGATGAAGGTGTACGACGAGCAGACGACAAGATAGCGCAGTCCTTGTGTTCAGTTGCAACTAGGAAAAAGGTTGTGAGTTATTTCTTATAACTTTCAATTTCTTAGTGCTTGGTTGTCTGTTGGCCTAGACGATAAGGCCCGTGGTTTTTTCCAAAGTAGGATTTTTTACGTTTACATCGTGTGTCCTTCTCATTATGTGGATTGATGGCTTTTAATCTGACTTAGGATTAATTATTAGATTAATCACGTATTGCTTGAAATTTAATAGAGATTTGGTTATTGGGACCTCAACCTATGTTAAGGCCGGTATTTCAGTACTATAACCATTCTGTTTCTTAAGGCTTACAAGAATACCGCTTGGGCACGCGGGTGATACAGAGAGTGGGAGGGAGTGGGGGCGAGAGAGTGTGACAGAGAGAGGAAGCCGAAGATACAATAAGGGAGAGGGTGTGGGGTGGGAGGGAGGGAGAGAGGGAGAGAGAGAGAGAGAGACAAGAAGGGAGAGGGATCGGGAGAGACAAGGAGGGAGCCGAGAGTGGGATCGGGAGAGACAGGGAGGGAGCCGAGAGAGGGATAGACTGAGAGAGGGATGGGGAGAGACATAGAGGGAGGGAAAGGAGAGAGACAAGGAGGGAGTGGGAGGGGGAGAGACAAAGAGAGGAAGCGGGAGAGACTGAGATCCAGAGAGGGAGGGAAAGGATTTGGCCCTTAATTTTTCCCCCTTATATGAGGCCCTCAAAACACCGGTGGATTTGGCCCTTAATCCGACAACTGCAACTATCCCTTATAATATTGTAAGGGAAGCTTATACAGAATCACTTCTCATATATATATATATATATATATATATATATAATGCTTTTGTAAGAGTTAATCTTCACCATCTTATTGTGAGAGGCACCATAATGGGGCCATCTATCATCAATCCGAGCTATCCACACACACAGGGACCCCTTAAATTACACTGGAGCCCATTGGTTTTGATCCGAGTCAGTCCATTCAGACGGGTACAAACCCATGGGCTTGAGTGTAAATTAAGGGGTGTCTTGTGTGTGTAAATGGCTTAGATTGGTGATAGATGGGCCCTATCATGGTGTCTCTCACCATAAGACGATAAAAATTAACTATCACATGAGCATTTTTCATTTATCTATCTATCTATCCAAATGAGGAGCACTAGAAAATTCCCGAGGAATTTTTTTTTAACAAAAAAAATGCTCGTCCTAGTGGTGTCCACTATGGTGTATCACAAGTATAGAATGTTGCTGGATGAAATAATCTAAATGAGATCTATTTCTATGAAAATTTTCAACTCCATTAGATCATTTAACCCCTTGATCCATAACCCCAAAGTTTGATAATTTAAGAGGCATCATTTTCTTGTGATTTTAATTCGACGGTGAGTAAAAGTTGGATGAGCGCAAAAGTTGGACTTTGTACCAATTCATGGGGCGTAGTGTAGGTGAAATGATTTGACTGGCTCAAGGTGGGCTCCGCACCCTAAAAACATAGGTGAGCAAAAAAGAAATCCTTTAAAATGGGAAGTTTTTAAGAATTTATTATTTTATATATATATATATATATATATATATTGTTGGAGCATGATCTATCCAGAGATGGGACTCAGACAACAATCTTGACATATATGTATGCGTGATGGATCCCACCTGCACAAACTCAAGGAACCATCATCTAAGTTGTGGACATATGATAAATTTATCACATATCTATGAAACCCTGATCATATTCGAATAATATCATATACATTTACTTTTTTTTTTTTTATAAAAAAAAGCAAAGAACAAAAGAAAAACATCTGCAATCACAGATTAGATGAGGGAACTTGGTTTATCCATGGAAAGACCTTTCAGATAAAACTTCAGATAAATGAAGCAGGATAGAAGGGGCCCACAGACACAAACTCAGGGCCCATGGATGGATGGAAGGACCATATATAAATTCATGACATCTATGATATCTAGAAACAGCAAATTTAACACCAGTCTCTGTCCTACCAAAGAAGGGGGGGAAAAAAACTCCAGTCTGTCGACTGTCTGAGAATCATATCATACCTGAAGATGCTTCTTCATCAATTTTGTTCTGAGAATCACATGGGGTGTTTGGTATCTGTGGCCGACGGGAGTAGTTTGCATAGTACTGATGGAATGCCATTGACATACAAGAACTGTTGACAGCATCCAAAACATCAACGGCCACAGATGCATCTGTAGCTGCTGCCTCTGCTCCAGTGGCCCACCTCATCACACACGAAAACAGGAACAACATCCAGTTCAATTGAAGGTGCTTCATCTCCCTTCCTCGGTTGTTAAGCTTGTTGTTTTCATTACAGATTCTTTCATGCGATAAATATATATATAGAAATATGGAGGTAATGCTTTGAGAGGATCAAAGTCAACAAGTGGACTTTATCCAGCCCCAGTCATAATTTTCCAAGTTTCTTTTTGGAAAAAATCAACACATGGTCTGATTCAGTATTGGACCCACCTGGATGCATTTTAAGCACATGTAGATGGATCAGAAGGTAAATATCAGTCTAATCATATCATTCAAACCCTTGATTTTATGGCCTTAAAACTTAATGGTTTTGTTAATTAATTAATGAATATTTTTATTGTGAACTAATCCAATGGTACTGATTAATGGATGTGTCGGTGACAAAGTAGGATCAGTGCTAAATCACATGGTCAGCTGTGCATGGGAAGGTTTTAATTGATCATGGGTGGCCCCTATTGAAGGACATAGAAAAGGTTTGACTTTCTAGAAGTGAGTCTTCGGTTGCAATTCTTGTATTAGGCCTTTGAACATATCAATTAGGTAGAGACTGACTGCAATTCTTGTATGAGGCCTCTGAACATGTCAATTAGGTAGGAAAGAAAGAAGGACCTACCTCTCTGTCTCTCTCTCTCTCTCCCCAAGTGATAATATAAGAAGGAGAAAGGTACACAAGGGATCAAGAAGACATTATCTCTCATGTAGTAGAAGGAAAAGAAAATATTGCACTCGGCGTAGAGATTCTCTCATTGACTGGATCAACTTGTTATTGGTATGCGTAGAGATTCTCTTATTGACTTGATCAGCTTGTTATTGGTATGATATAGACCTGGTATCATAGATTTTTTTTTTTTTTCCTTTTCTATCGGAGGGTTCCCAACCCTTTGGGCTGGAATAATCCCTCCACACCCCCAGAGAAAAACCGGACAAACACTCCTATAGTCCTAAGGTGGTAGCACTAATATCTTTGCAATTCAAATCTAATACAATCAATGTATATGGAAAGAGGATAAGTTTAGGTTTGTATATTGAATGAGTCTGGTGGGCTTTGTGTCAACTATTCACTGGGTGGAATTATAATTCTTTGTTGGGCCTTTGCTGAGATGTTTCCACACAACCAATTGTCTCTTCTAATAATATTTACAAGTAACCACCTCTATTTTCAATCTTTTACATACAGTCCAACCGTTCTCTCCTAACAATATGGATCAACCACCTTTTTTTTTTTTTTCTAAAGAGACAAAAATGATGTTTCCATGAACCAGTTGGTAATAAATCTCTTCTTCCGTTTTTTTTTCCTCTTATCAGTAAACTTGGTGTTTGATGGTGATTAGAATAACTCAAATTGAAATAATGAATTACCATTCTTTCCCTTGAATAATAACTACTATCGAAAGTTAAATCCACTAGTGCTACCACTTTGGGGCCACAGGGGTGTTTACCGCGCTTCCCTCTGCGCCCGAATGGATTATTTAGCCCAAAGGGTTAGAAAGCTTCGGATGGCAGCACAAAAAAAAATAAAAATAAAAATAAAAAATAAAAATAAAAACTAATGTCGCCATGGTATTTTTATGACATGCTAAATTTAAATAACTGCGAAGGAAACCTGTAGTTGAAGGGTACTTTTGCCCTTCAAAGGAACTTTCTCCGGCCATAGACAACTAAAAGGTGACTGCAACTGTTGTACACGTGCATGCAGAAGTGTGAATACCTACGATAGATTAACCATGCCACACAAGAGAGAGAGAGGGAGACGAGGATTTTAAATGGTTCGACAAAACTGCTTACGTTCACAGCAAGAGAACATAAAATCACATCTTAACTCTCTTCAATGACCATAATACCCATGACCTTGAACCCGGTCCAATGGACCTAGTTGCAACTTAGATTTTTCAGGCTCCGGTTTGGCCATGATCACCTTTTATCACCAGGAAAAGGAAAAGTTATCAATGAGCCCCATTTAAATCAAGGAAAATTTAGATTTTGCGTAGACCCAACTGGATTTGTTCATTATCATGGCCCCCTGAAATTGATTTATAGGATGGTAATGTGAACTGAAGACATACATAGTTGGATTGAACCATCTTAAGCTTACACTGTTAAATTTTAAGGCCGGAATTTGTTTTTCCCCTATGAATGAACTAGCTATCATCCTGCATAGATTGGAAATGACAGTGGCCCAGCTTCCCAAATCAACTCACCCCAAGCCTGGCTTACTAAATTACAAGAACTACTTATTCAGCCCACTCGCATCGGAATTTCTATCACTAAATCCAAGCCTGATCCAAATATTAAATGGACCAGATTTTAGATCCAGACCCAGCTCGAGAACTAAAACCCCAATACCCAAATCCGTCACAATGCTGGTTGGTCCCATGCTTGCCTGACCCATGAGCACCCCTAGCTCTTTCCATGTTCTCTGTTTTCTTTCACCTTCTTGATCACTTTACAATTTCCAACTTAAATAAATAAATAGACACATGTTGTCTGCATCTTACTCTTTTCACCTTCTATTTTCCTCTTCTATATAAGAGATCAAGTAACCATAACATTTTTCTACATAGATTAAATGTAATATAAGTTATCAAGTAACAATACAATTTTTTTACCCAAAAAGAAACAATATATATATATATATATATACATTTTTTTGCTAGAAAACAATACAGTTACAATATGCAATGAGAAGGGTCCTGGAAGGGACGTTTTGTGTGAGTGTTACAGCCGAAAGGGAAGGAGACGTCTGGCGCCTTCATGGTTGATGTTTGGTGTAGCAAGGAATCCACAGAGGAAAGTGCTCAAAAGTGCCTTATTTCCATGATGGAGACTATCCGGAGTTCCTATATGGGGCAGTGGGAAATACAAATATACCGGTTTTCTCTTCTGCGGCGTCTACCAAACGCCAGAGAATCAATAGTGAAAGCCATTTTACTTGGTCTTCTACCAAGTCTATGGTCATATATCTCAAGAAGCACCTACCCCATCTGATAAAAAAACTCACACTAACCTTCATGAATTTTTGACTGCTTTTATTTTCTTTTATGACAGTCATCTATGTTAATTTGAGGGTTAAAAGCTATTCATTCTCTTCTTGATGGAAGGAGAGATTTAGGGTATATAAAAGGAAATCCGCGTAACTCTCTTTCGGTGCGTTTGTGCGGAGGGAGGAATCCGGACTCGATGGAATCCTTGGTGCCCCATTTTCCTTGGTGTCAAAAGGCCATGGCAATACTAATCCATGGTATCATATTCGAAGCGTTTGGTGCAGTAAAGAAAACATGCCTGAATTCCGCATATGTGTTGTTTGGTGCAATAACAAATTCCTCGATGATTCCTATATATTGGTGTTTGGTGCAACATTTTGCTGGGTCGGAAAATAACTTCATGCTTACAAAAATGATTTAAATTTTATATAAAAGATTTTGTTATCTCCACACATGACAAACTGAGCTAGATTAATCAAATTCTATGGGACCATAAAGAATAGCTTAAAAATTAATTGTGTTTAATTTTCTCCCTATAAAATTATGCTGATCCAGCGAACCCATTCCATGAAGCAACCCCACGCTATTAAGCAATTGACCCAGTCCGCAAACCCACCTTTAGGGATGCTCAGGGATCAGGACAGCCCGAGCCCAACATTCGGCAGGTCAATTGGGCTGGGTTTTAGCTTTGTTTTTAGCCATGCGTGCTGCAAACATGCTTAAATTTTTGGTCCATGGTTAATTGGGCAGAACCTGGACCTATGCATGTCTAAAGGCCCAGCCCAACACAAAGGTTTATATATTTCGCATTTGTACTGGGTATGATATGCGGGCCCTTGAGCTGGATCCAGCCCTTAACCTATGGCACATGAACATCCTTATGTTAAATATTAACCACTGGCTGTAATCATCCATTTGCAAGGCACTGACTTGATAAATGGGCAGGTATGCTTGGTAAAAACTGTGGTCTAATTGTTGCTCAGAGGGAAAGATGTTACCTTTGACAAGTAAACAAAACCAAACACTCCACTGCACTGCACAACCCATCACACCCACAGACCAGCAATTCACAGCAAGGAGAAAAGAACCATCCCATGCAAAGCACGACACAACATACCTCTTTTAAAAAATGGGCTCTGCAGTAGGGCAACTGTACTGGCCGCATGGCCCCAACACACCACTACAACAACACCAAAATAAACTACAAAAAGTAGAGCACATCCCAAGAGAGGAAGCCAAAAAAGTAGCCAACCAAAAACAGAAAAAGCTCCAATAGAAGGCATTGCAGGACATCTCCAGGCACTGAAGCACAGTATATAACCTTTTAGCAACTGTACACACCAAAAAGGATGAAATTGCAACACTCCAAAGCACAGCATCGCACTACCACTAACCCACTCACAGCACAGCCTTCCTCAACTATACAATTCAACAGAACCAACAGCAGGGCCCCAGCAAGCCATTATGAAATTGAGACTTTAACAAATATGTGCTATGTTTCATTCTTTAAATATACCACCACATTAACAAAAGAATAACAATAATAGAAATTGAGACATTATGAAAGTGTAACAATCATTCCATTACATAAGTCTTACAAGTATAACATAACTATAGTAAGTACTATATATTCCACTCCATTCCACAATACAAACAACCTTTCCCATAAAACTATTACATTCAAAATGTGCATGACCTGTATATAAGATAAACTTGAAACACTTCATTTCTTCCTCAATGCCAAATTTTAGTCTAGATTTGATGCATTCAGAATCTGTCACAACAAAGAATTCATAATTCAGATTTTGTATACAACAAAGAAAATTTAGCAAACTCTATCCCTATCATGTGCTTCTTTGTACAAATAGCACTTGAATAGAACCAGCATAACTCACTTCGCAAGGTAGCTTAATATTAGAAACAACTTTCTAAATTCAAATTCTCCCAATGCACGCATTTCTAGACTTGCTATCTGTATCCGGGGCTTTTTAGGACTTGATCTAGATGAGCCGGATTCATCTGCATCATGGAAAACATTGAATGATCAACACTTGGACAGCAAAAGAAATTTCAGAAACTTCATACAGTACTCAAACACAAAACTTAGACCACCCACTCTGAATTAGTTAATAGCACATAGCACAAATAAAGAACCAACATAAATTGCACTCCCCAACAAGCTAACACCATTCACTGAACAGTCAATAATGTCAAATATTATCAGTTTCATATTGCAAGCTGCATTGCTTGCAATTTTCACTGCCTTTCCCGCCCCAAACCAGCATCTAATCCCGCAAACAGGGGATGCTGACTTGAAGAGTGTAAGATACGATAGTTTTCTCTCCAACCATCACTTACCAGAGAAAAAAAGACAAAGCACAAGAGAGTTGTGATTCCCCATTAAAGACCAACCTTTTGTTCGATCAGAGTTTCAAGTTGTCACAATCAGGTACCATCTTATTACTCTACTGGTTTTGATTAAATGTTTACGGTATTATTGGATTGATTTTGGTTTAGATTAAATGTTTACAGCATTATTAGATTGATTCCAGAGAGGGTTTATAAATCTAAGATTTTCTAACATTTGGTATCAGAGCTTGCTGGTTTCAATCCAATGATCTAATATCATTTTTATGGAGTTTTCTGGATTCTTCTGGAGTAAAAACTCAAATACCCAGAGAAAAAAAAATTTTGGTATTTGATAAAGGGTATTCAATTTATTAAAAAATAATAGCGTTAGAAATGAAGATTACAGTGCTCAACCCAATATGAAAGAGATGGAAAGAAAAGATTTATTTTCTATCATTTTTATTTTATTTTTTATTTAAAAATTTCATCAGAACGAACATGCCAGTAGCTTGATAACGTGATCGGTGTAAGAAAAGGTAACATAGATGATTGTACTTCTCTTTACTTATTTGTGCTTTTATAATGAATTTTATTTCATTTTTATTAAAGATTAAAAAAAAAGGGCTTTGTGCGCTGCCTTGTGCGTGTCTTGCGCACAGAATGTGTTTTCATCATGTAAAAGCGCTTATAAATTGTGTTTGGTTGCTGGGCCGGGCCAGGCAGGTTGGGTCAACCAGACCTTACAAAGCCCAACCTGGCTGCCCAAGCTGTATGGGCTGGGTCTGTTCTGGTTCATCCCGACCAGACCCAGCCTGTCCATTCCTGAGTTTTGGACTGGGTAAAGTTCTGGGCTGGGCTAGTTTATGGGCCATTTGTGGGTTAGGCCTGACCCATTAAGGGCCCACTAAGCCCATTTCAGTTTTGGAGAAATTTTTCCAGTTGGACCCACTTATTAGACGGTACCTATTTGTACATTCAATTGACCAAAATAAACTTCAGAAGTGACCCAAATCAAAGTTTAGAATTTGACCCTGAACTATGAAATTGAAAATTATAGTATGATTGATGGTTTTGATTATTATGATGATATATTTTACCATGAAATCATTCTATCATACATTAATAGGGTCTAATTGTATTCTGAAAATTTTATTGGGCATTGACTGGTCAAAATCCAATTAAGTTGATCATTACAGTTTGATTCTAATTATTCTTATATATTGTTTATTCAATCCAATTATAGCCGTTAAACTGATAGTGTTGGCCATAAATAACATTCTGAATTCATTGATTAATTTTAGAAATATTGAACAAATTGGTCAATAATATACGGTCCAAATCTTATTTTGATCATAAAAGACACATTTGGACATGGATCGACAATCTGTTTTCTTCTGTGTATTGATGGAATTGATATCTATCACATGGACAGATCTGATGGACTACTAAATCACTCTAAATTAGAGCATATTTCATTTTAAGATTATTTTTAACTCCTTTTTGCTACTTCTGCTACTAATCTTACTTATTTAGCAAAATCAAAGTTCTATTTTATTGTTAATATTCAGATATACTCACTATGGTTTAATATTTAGAGTTATTTATTTCTTGGATTGGATGAATGTATGGTTATGGTGAATCAATTAAAGATATTAGATGTTGATCAATGATCAATTAATGATAACTTTGACCATTAATCTATAAAATGATGCGTAATCAACTTAAATGTGATATAATAAAGTTATTCATAAATTATATAATGGTGCTTATGGACCAATATTTTGGATTGATTGGTTTATCACACTTGATGACCGAATGAACTAACTTTATCACTTAAGTGTTGTTATCAATTTAAAGACTTCAAGAATTTCTTAACTTGGTATCCGTCAAAGCGACCCAATTATAGATAATTGTTTAATTTTTTAAATTGAGTTAAGGTAGTACAAACTCTACTATTTGAATATGACAACACTTAAAATTGCAATTTCATAAAGGAAATGTTTCGATTAAGTCCAAAGGTACGATTGTCCATAATTTGAAATTGGAATATGACATGATTAATAAATGTGTTTTGTTTGTATTTGATTTATACCCAAAGGAATATATTCAATAAAATCACATCACATATTATAAACATGGTCATATTAATCAAAGAAAAGTAATATATTTACATATTGTTTTTCCAACCTAAATGCGGCTTTACAATGATGTACATTTCACTTTTAAATTTAATTATATTGCGTAGCTAAATTCAAAGCATCACATAACTTATTGTTACTTGTTTATTTTTCTTCAATTACAAATTTCATGGCATCACTTTCGGCTTTAGGGAATATACTCATGTTAGATGGATCAAATTTTATTGAATAGCTGGACATGTTATTGTTAGTCATTACTTACTTGGACCTTGATATGGCTTTCGATGAGCCTAAGCCAGCAATGCCCACGGATGCGAGCTCAGTTGATGAAAGGGCTAATTATAATAAATGAATTAAGGCTAATAAAGTTGTAATAAAAGTTATTACAAACTCCATTTCGAGGACCATTTGAGGTTCCATCGAAGCAAAGAAAAATACTAAGGACCTACTAGAAGCTATAAAAGGTCAATTTCAAATAACTGATAAAGCTTTAGGTGCATCCTTGATTAGCCGTCTTATAAGTATAAAATATAATGGAACGTTGGGAGTAAGACAACACATATTTACAATGACAAATATCACTTCTAAATTGAAAGAAGTTGATATGACCGTGTCTGAAAAATATTTGGTGCAATTTATTTTCAATTCTCTTCCTCCCAAGTTTGGCCCATTTAAAGTAGCCTACAACCAGAACTCAACTACGTGGTCAGTGAATGAGTTGATCGCAAAAGCTGATCAAGAAGAAAGGAGGCTTAAAGCTGAGGGACAACTAACTATTAATTTTTTATTTTTTTTTTGTCAAAATAAGTCCAAAGGAAAAGGAAATGGCAAAAAGAAAGCCAATGTTCAGGAAGCAAAACCCAACAGGAAAGAGAAAAGTGCACAGAAGAAATATTTTTTCTGTGAAAAGAATGGACATTTTAAGAAGGATTGCCTAAAGCATAAAAGTTGGTATGAAAGAGAGGTAAAAATCTATCTTTTGTATGTCAAGAAACAACTTAGCTAATATCCCATCAAATTCTTGGTGGGTCGACTCTGGAGCAACCATTCATGTATCTAGTTGTGTGTAGGGATTCCTTTCAAGGCGGACTCCAAATGATAGCGAGAAAACCATTACAATGGGGAATAAAAATGAATCAAGGGTAGAAGCTGTAGGCACTTATAGGCTGGTGCTTGACACTGGTCATATCTTGGATTTAGATAATACTTTCTTGGTTCCTGATATTTCTAGAAATTTGATTTCAGTTTCCAGACTTGATTGTAATGGATTTAGTTTCAACTTTGGACATGGCATTATGCATATTTTTAGCAATAATATTTTGATTGGGAATGGTTATATTTGTGATGGTTTGTATAGATTAAAGCTAGATTCTAAGTATGAACAAACTATACACACACCTCACATTAATTGTGGATTGCACATAGGCATGAAAAGAGGCTAAATGAGAACTCAAAAAGGCTATGGCACAAAAGATTAGGGCATATCTCTGAACAGAGAATAAAACGATTGGTGACTGATGGTTTATTGTCCAATCTTGATTTCACCGATTATGGTGTTTGTATTGATTGTATAATGGGAAAACAGACAAGAAAAGTTTCACAAGGAGTTTTACATCCTTAGAAATTATTCATACTGATATATGTGGTAAAATTCATGTTTCATGTTTTACGGGATATGAATACTTTATCACTTTTATAGATGATTTTTCACGATATGGTTATGTTTATTTGATTAGAGAAAAATCTGATGTTTTAAAAGTCTTCAAAATTTTAAAGGCAGAAGAAGAAAAGCAATTAGGCATGAAAATTAAAGTAGTGAGATCCAATAGAGGTTGTGAATATTATGGTAGATACACTGAATCGGGTTGTAACCCGAACCCATTTGCTAGATTTCTAGAATTGGAAGGTATTGTATCACAGTATACAATGCTGGGCACACCTCAACGAAATGATATAGCCGAAAGAATGAATAGAACGTTAATGGATATGGTAAGGAGTATGGTTAGTAACACCAACTTACCCGATTCCATGTGGAGAGGCATTAAAGATGACAATGTATGTATTGAATCGTATTCCTACGAAAGTAGTTCCTAAAACTCCTTTCGAGTTGTGGATCAGTAGGAAGCCCAGCTTAAATCATTTTTGAGTCTAGGGTTGTCCATCTAAAGTGAGAATTTTTAACCCACAAGAAAGTAAATTAGACTCTAAAATAATCAATGGATATTTCATTGGTTATTCTAAAAGGTCTAAAGGGTATAGATTTTACTGTTTGACCCATAAAAGTAGGATTGTTAATCTGAAAATGCCAAATTATTAGAAGATCATGAGAAAAGTGGGAGTAATCATAATAGAACTGTAACTTACAATGAAATAAGGGATCCACTTGAGTTGCCTATTATACAAAGTAGAATTCTTGTTCCACTTAATGATTATCAAGAGGAACAACAACCACAAAATTTTTAAAATCCCGTCAATGAGGCATTCCCTGAATAAAATAATGATCCACTTCCAAATACACAACAAAGCATCATTGAATCCGACCCGGAAATGTTGAGAACGTTAACTTGAATGAGAAAACATGCTATTCCGGATGACTATGTGGTGTATTTGGAAGAATCTGATATTGGCATTAAAGAAGATCCGAAGACGTTTAAGGAAGCCATTGAACATGAGAGTTCCGATAAATTGTTAGATGCCATGAATGATGAGTTAGAATCAATGGCCACAAACGAAGTTTGAGATATAGTTGAACTACCCAAAGGTTCTAAGGCCATGGGCTCTAAATTGGTCGTTAAGAGCAAAAGGGATTCCAAATGGAAAGTTGAACGGTTCAAAGCCCGACTCGTGGCCAAAGGTTTTATTCAGAGATAATGTATAAAATATCATGAAACCTACTCTCTAGTGTCTAAAAATGACTCATTTAGAATTGTTATAGCAATTGTAACTCATTTCAACTTAGAGTTACATCAAATGGACGTCAAAACAACGTTCTTAAATGGAGATCTAGAATAAGAAGTGTATATGGAACAACCTGAAAGTTTCGTGAAAGAGAATGAAAATAAACTAGTTTGTAAATTAAAGAAATTGATATATGGTCTTAAACAAGCTTCCAGAAAATGATATTTAAAGTTCAATCGCATTATTACATCTTTTGGTTTTACTGAAAATATCGTTGATCATTGTATATATCTCAAGGTTAGTGAGAGCCGATTTATGATATTAGTCCTATATGTCGATGACATTTTATTGGCTAGTAATGATCTTGGAATGATTTACGAAATTAAGGAATATCTTAAGAACAATTTTGATATGAAAGATATGGGTGAAGCGACCTTTGTAATAGAAATCAAGATTTATCGAGATAGATCTCGAGGATTACTTGGGTTATCACATGAAGCCTATATTAAAAATGTACTTAAGAGATTTCGTATGGAATGGGGTAAGGCGCAAAATGTACCTATGACAAAAGGTGACAGGTTTAGTAAAGAAAAATGTCCAAGAAATGAAATTGAAAGGCAACATATGGAAACTTGTCCTTATGCAGTTGCAATCGGATGCTTAATGTATGCACAAACATGCACTAGACCCGATATTAGTTTGGCAGCTGGCATGCTTAGTAGATATCAAAGTGATCCGTGAATGGCACAGTGGATAAGAGTTAAGAAAGTTTTGTGATACCTTAGTGGCACAAGAAATTACATGCTCTCTTACAGAAGGTCGGATCACTTTGAAGTGGTCGGTTATTCGGATGCTGACTTCGCTGGTTGCCTCGATACAAGAAAGTTGCCTTCAAGATACATATTCCTGTTAGCTAGCCGGGCAGTTCCATGGAGAAGTGCAAAATAAACTTTAGTGACTCCATCTACATTTGATGCTGAATACACAGCATGCTTTGAAGCCACAGGTCATGCTATATGGATGCATGATTTTATCTAAGGACTACGTGTTATGGACACCAATTCTGAGCACTTGAAGATTTATGGTGATAATGACGCTACAAGAAGATTTGCTCAAAATAACATGGTTTCCAGTAAATCAAAATTTATGGAAGTAAAAACCTTGTACCAAAAGAAAATGTACGAGATCAATTAGTGTCTATCGTTGGGATCCCGATAAGCCTCATGATAGCAGATCTTTTGACAAAGGCATTAGCGCCAAAGGACTACAAAGAGCATGTTAGAAATATGGGCCTGATTGAAGTGCCCTGTTAAAGATATGTGAAGAAATTGTCATATTTATCACTGAAATAAGGTTTCGTATTTTCTTACTTTATTGAAATTATTGTCACATGTGAATGAAGTGTATGAAGTGGGAAAATTAAAGAAAAATGGCATTATTGTGCCCATCAAATAGGATCTCCATATAAAATATCTTATTTTACCCTTATAAAGATTGTGTTAAGTTAGAATATTAGTGATGTAATTATGGAAGGAAGCACGTCATTCTAGGCATGTAACCGCCATAGTTCTCATTGGCAAACTGACTTGATTACAAATTAAAGATTGACATAAAGGTAGAGATGGCAATTGTTATTTTAAAATGGTGATCACCAGTCAAAGTCGTTTTTCGAATTTAGTTTTTCAATTTTTACTGTAAATTTTCTTTTATTGGTCATATGGACCAAGTGGGAGAATGTTGGACCGAATAATGTTGGCCCACATGACCATCCAAAATGATCGGTTATCCCACATTGAAGGATTTCTGTATAAATTTTTTACTGCTTTTATTTCTTTTTATAACCGCCATCTATGTTAATTTGAGGGTTCAAAGCTATTCATTCTTTTCTTGATGGAAGGAGAGATTTAGGACTTATAAAAGGCAATTCGGGTAATGCTCTTGGCTACGATAGTTTTCTCTGCAACCATCACTTACTGGAGAAGAATAGACAAAGCACAAGAAAGTTGTGATTCCCCATTGAAGACCAACCTTTTGTTGGATCAGAGTTTCAAGATGGCACAATCAAGTATCATTTTACTACTCTGCTGGTTTAGATTAAATGTTTATAGTATTATTGGATAGATTCCAGAGAGGGTTTATAAATCCAAGATTTTCTAACACCTATTTCCTTTTTTGCATTAGCATGTTGATCCTCTTCTTGAGCAGGTTTATGAATCATTTCAATTACACAAGAATCATTTCTTCAATGGTACTAACTTCTACTTCTGTTTCTGACTGTGGTGTGATCTTGGAACGATGGTTCGACGAGCGTGATCGTTGAAAGTACCTTCCCAAAGGTAAGATCAAACTTTGCCACAATCCGCCATCCATTAATTTATCTATCAAACCAAGTATTCTGGTTTCATAGAGGTGTTGCATCAAGTAGACAATGAAAGCAAGAGCTGAAGCAAATCCTGCTATGATGAAGATGCTACGGAGGCTATATAGAGGCAGTCTCTTGTTATCTACAGGAGAATCAGAGTCGGGACATGTTGTTTGATCACCAAACCATTCCTTTTCAAGCCGTGACATCTTATCTCCTTCAGTGAAATTCAGTACTGCCCGCGAAATGTCAGGAACTAATGCGGAACCTCTTGGAAAAACCTATACAACACAAATTAATAAATGTTTATCAATTGTGCCTACTCGGTACAAAGATCTTCAAGTTGGTGCTTTTATCAATTAGAAATTGGGGTTGTAAAGCACAAAGAAGCATTCCAGTATTTCTTTCCCCATGACTTATGTTAAACTCAAATGTTGGGTATAAACTTAAGTAGAGATCTATTGTAATCTTTATACTGATTTAGTGGATTTAGATTGAAGCTTGCCAGCTGTTTTTCCCTCATCAAAAGGGGGCTTTCCACATAAACTTGTCTGTGCTAATCTTTATTTTTTCTATTGATTCCCTCGTAAACTCTATAGATTGATTTATTGCTTGTTTGACTTGGGATTCGTACTAGTAGCTTCTTTGTGCAACTAACTAGGTTGCATTGATTCACACGTGGACCTTAGCATTAGCAGCCCAACTTACCGAGCCTAACAATAGGCCTGATAGTTAATCTAGTCGAGCTTTGAAAAGCCTCGGCCTGGCCAATTGCCACTCTTATCTTAATCTAGAAGTTTTGAAGAGGACACTTACAAAGGCAAATCCACCAGATCTACGAGTCCATTGCGGCCTTGTATAATTGTTACAATGGTTCTTGAGGAAGACCTTGATGTATGGAATCTCATCCACAATTGCAGCAACTCCACCCTTGGCATTTCCTTTAGATAACGCATCTGCATATTCTTCTATATTGCTATACTCTTTGAGCTTTTCGGCTTGGAATCCCATATTTAGTAAGAACCCATGAACAAATGTTCCCTTCTGGCACCCAACAAAGTCTCCATTCCTTTGCAGTTGGTTAATATCTGTAATGGTCGGTTGCAGCCTCTCAACTGTGAGCATTGATGTGAGGTTCGCACCATAACTTGTGACTAATATAAACACCAAGAACATCCAAACGTTTACCACAAATCTAGAGTAGTTTCTACTCAGTTTCTCAGCTGCAATTAGTAAGCAACCATTTGAGTATTAGTTGATAAATATGTTCATAAGAGAAAATTATTGGTTTAGAGAGATTTTGGCTAGGCTACTTACAGTTAGCGAACACAAATATGGAGAAAGAGAAATAGAGTGCTTTCCCCATCATTTGCACAAGAGTGCCTTGAAAATCTGGATTGTCTCCATGCTCAAAAAACCACACTAGAAATCCCTTTAAAATTGAGAAAGCAAAGGTGGTCACCCATAATTCTGTTGTTAGTGGTTCCATGAACCACCAAGAACTTGAAGTGTCATCGTCTCTCACCGGCACAATCATGGAAACTTCGGCCTCCATATATTGATATGTAAAATCAACGAAATCTGATCTATTAGCTGTTATCGTCATATCTCCTACTACT
Organism: Camphora micrantha; assembly: GCA_003546025.1. Lineage (NCBI taxonomy): Eukaryota > Viridiplantae > Streptophyta > Magnoliopsida > Laurales > Lauraceae > Camphora > Camphora micrantha. The sequence goes on along the minus strand of QPKB01000008.1, from coordinate 42,272,614 downwards.
GCATCAAATTCCTGTAAAATTGATGACATTGGTGAGAAGTTACTGGAAGCTTCACTATAGAGACTTAAAGCCCCACAATCAAGTGAGCTAGATCATTCAACTAATGAATAGCATTATTTGAATTGGAGAGCATAATTTACTTTGAAATACACTTTAGAAATAAGTGAATCATAGTATCCTGGAGAATCATAGCTAGCAGGATCGCTTGCATTGTCTTCATATGGATATGGGATGAAGTCGTATAAGATTTTATATGGCAATAGCGACATTACTTCATTGAACACGTCAATCGGGAAACCCTTCACATGTGGTTGGTTGTTTGTTGATCCTTCCACATTCATGAACTCCTTGAATCCATTTTTTCTAGGGACGCCGATCTTCAGTCTCTTATTAATCAAATGATCTATACTGGCAGCCATGGTGGATCCTCGCTGCAAAAAAACACCTACAACATCTTCCATGTTAATTCCAAAACATGTACGTGTCAAAGAGAACTGATAGTAAAGCTAAAATTTCTAGTGTTTCTAGTGTTTATGTTTATGCTTAATTGCGTTTATGTTTATTTTTTTCATATGTGGTTATTTATTTTTGTACGGTTGTTGATCAAAATCGAACCGTGACTGGATTTCTTCTTTCATATGTTCTTTGTGAAGGTTTCCAATTATGACATCCAAAATAGACTATACTTGGGTGTACTGTAAATCGCAATTGAATATAATACTTTGGCAACCTGGGGGCAATTCCAATATTTTGAAATTGCTTTATATGGAATTCCATTTTACTTAATACCCACGTGAGATCTGAACAGAAGGTTATTTCTATGGGGATCGAGCATAAAGGTCTCTCATCTGAACTAAATAGAAGAGCACCCAAATGCACCAAAGAGATATTAGCATTGATCTCCATATATAATTCTAATCTTTCCTCGGATGTTTACTGAAAACTATTTCTACTTCCTCTAAAGTAAATCTAGTCATTTCGCACACACTACTCCTCATGAATTGGTATATAGCCTAAATTTGACACTCATCCAACTTTTACTCACTGTTGGTGTGAGAACTTGGTCCAGGCGACACCATTAACCATAGGGCACAGCGTGTCAACCACGGGCTTCAAACGGTAAGTCTCCGTTAGCCCGCATCGGAAATATCCAAGTCCAAGCCCTAGGCTTATAAGTCAAACCTTTTATTAACTTAGCATGATGCCTTTTAAAATTGTGCGGCCCAGGAAACCGTTAGAACTCCGAAGTTAAGCGTGCTTGGATGGGAACAGTACTAGGATGGGTAACCTCCTAGAAAGTCCTCGAGTGTGCGGTGGGCCAAAGCGGACAATTTCATGTTGAGTTGGGTGGGCTATGATAGTTTGATTGAAATCACAAGAAAATGATGCCTCTAAAACCATTAAACTTTGGAGTCATAGCTCAAGAGGTTAGGATGTTCAATGGAGTTGTGAATTTTCACATAGTTAGATCTCATCTGGATTATTCTATCTAGTAGTATTCCATGGTTGTCACTCTACCATAGTAGACCTCACTAGGAAGGGTTTTTTTTTAAGAAAAAAATTCCTCGAGAGTCTTATACATCGTGCGCTCTCTCTCTCTCTATATATATATATATACACGGTAATATTCAAGTGAGAACTAGTTGTCACATGATATAAGAACGTTTTTGTGGAGCCCTAATTATGGGCCCCGTTTGGGATGAGACCATGGGGGATGGAAAGATCTATGTGAGACCACCCCAAATATCAAGTTTGACCCGAAACCCATGCCGCTAACCCCTTTATCCATGGCCCACAAGTTTAATTGCTTCATATTCAAAAAAATTATTCAACCATCAATCCAACAGTTCAATCCTTTCGGATGTATGCCAATCCTTGGGATTAGTGACTATCAAAGGGTTCCCTATTGGTTGCTAAGTCTGGATGGATTGCTAGTTGGGCCCCGCAAAAAAGTTCTCATATAATAGGTAAGAACTAGTTCTCACTTAAATATTTTTCATATATATCTGTATATATATATGTATGTATATACATTCATATATAGACGTATATATACACATATATAGATGTATATATACATGGAAAATGCTTTTGTAAGAGTAAATCTTCACCATCTTATGGTGAGAGATCGACACCATATAATGTGGCCATCTATCACCTATCCGAGCTATCCACACACAAGGGCCCCCTAAAATTACACCGGAGCCCATTGGATTTGATCTGAGCTAGGCCATTCATATGGGTACAAACCCATGGGCTTGAGTGTATATTAAAGGGTGTCTCATGTGTATGGTTCGGATTGGTGGTATATGGGCCATATCATGGTGTCTCTCACCATAATACGATAAAAATTAACTTTCATAGGAGCATCTTTCATCTATCTATCCAAATGAGTTATACTAGAAAATTCCCGAGGATTTATTTTTATTTTTTTTTTACAAAAAAATGCTCGTCATAGTGGTGTCCTCTATGGTGTATCACAAGTATGGAATGTTGCTGGATAAAATAATGTAAATGAAATCTACCTTTGTGAAAAATTCTCAACTCTATTAGATCATCTTAACCCCTTGATCCATGACCCCAAAGTTTCATGATTTAAAAGTTACCATTTTCTTGTGATTTTAATCCAACGAAGAGTAAAAATTGGATGAGTGTCAAATTTGGACTTTGTACCAATTCATGGGGGATAGTGTGGGTGAAATGATTGGATTAGCTCAAGGTGGGCTCCACACCCTAAAAACATAGGTGAGCAAAAGGGAAAGCCTTTAAAATGGGGAGCTTTTAAGAATTTCTTCTCTCTCTCTCTCTATATATATATACTCTCTCTCTCTCTATATATATATATATATATATATATTTGGAACATGATCTACATCCAGAGATGGGACTCAGACAACAATTTTGACATACATGTGTGCGTGATGGATCCCACCTGCACAAACTCAAGGAACCATGATCTAAGTTGTGGACATATGATAAATTTATCACAAATCTATGAAACCCTGATCATATTCAAATAATATCATATACATTTACTTCTATAAAAAAAGAAAAGAACAAAAGAAAAACCTCTGCAATCACAGATTAGATGAGAGAACTTGGTTTATCCATGGAAACAGGATAGGTAGGGCCCACAGACACAAACTCCGGGCCCATAGATGGATGGAAGGACCATATATAAATTCATGCCATCTATGATATCTAGAAACAGTAATTTTGACACCACTCTCTTGTCCTACCAAAGAATGGGGGAAAAAAAAAACTCCAGTCTGACTGTCTGAGAATCATACCTGAAGATGCTTCTTTATCAATTTTGTTCTGAGAATCACATGGGGTGTTTGGTTTCTGTGGCCGACGGGAGTAGTTTGCATAGTACTGATGGAATGCCATTGACATACAAGAACTGTTGACAGCATCCAAAGCATCAACGGCCACAGATGCATCTGTAGCTGCTGCCTCTGCTTCAGTGGCCCACCTCATCACACACAAAAACAGGAACAAGATCCAGTTCAATTGAAGGTGCTTCATCTCTCTTCCTCGGCTGTTAAACTTCTTGTTTTCATTACAGATTCTTTCATGCGATATATATATAGAAATATAAAGGCAATGCTTTGAGAGGATCAAAGTCAACATGTGCACTTTATCCAGCCCCAGTCATAAAAATTCAAAACAAGGTCTGATTCAGTGTTGGACACACCGGGATGCATTTTAAGGACATGTAGATGGATCAGAAGGTAAATATCACTCTAATCATATCATCCAAACCCTTGATTTTAGGGCCTTAAAACTCAATGGTTTTGTTTATTAATGAATATTTTTATTGTGACCTAATCCAATGGAACTGGTTAATGGATGTGTCGGTGACAAAGTAGGATCAGTGCTAAATCACATGGTTAGCTGTGCATGGGAAGGTTTTAATTGATCATGGGTGGGCCCTATTGAAGGACATAGAAAAGGTTAATTTGACTTTCTAAAGTCAGTCTTTAGTTGCAATTCTTGTATGAGGCCTTTGAACATGTCAATTTGGTAGGAAAGAAAGGAGTACCTTTTTCTCTCTCTCTCTTGAACATGTCAATTTGGTAGGAAAGAAAGGAGTACCTTTCTCTCTCTCTCTCTCTCTCTCTCTCTCTCTCTCTCTCTCTCTCTCTCTCTCTCCAAGTGATAATATATTAATATAAGAAAGAGAAAGGTTCACAAGGGATCAAGAAGACATTATCTCTCATGTAGTATGTGGAAAAGAAAATATTGCACTCCACGTACGAAGAGATTCTCTCATTGACTTGATCAACTTGTTATTGGTATCATTATATGGACCTGGTATCCTAGAAGTAATTCAACTGGGTGGAATTATAATTCTTTGTTAGGCCTTTGTTGAGAAGTTTCCAAACAACCAATTGTCTCTTCTAATAATATTTACAAGTAACCACGTCTATTTTCAATTTTTTACATACAGTCCACCTATTCTCTCCTAACGGTATGGATCAACCACCTTTTTTCTCTAAAGAGACAAAAATGATGTTTCCATAAACCAGTTGGTAATAAATCTCTTCTTCCATTTTATTTTTTTTCCTCTCATCAGTAAACTTGGTGTTTGATGATGATTAGAATAACTCAAATTGAAATAATGAATTACCACTTATTCCCTTGAATAACTATTATCGAAAGTTAAGTCCACTAGTGCCACCACATTGGGGCCATATGGGTCTTTACCTAACTTCCCTCTGAACCCGGATGGATTAGTCCAATCCAAAGGGTTGGAAACCTCTGATAGCAAAAATAAAAAAAGAAAAAATATTGTCGCCATTGTATTTTACCACATGCTAAATTTAAATAACTGTGAAGGCAACCTGTAGTTGAAGGGTACGTACTTTTGCCCTTCAATGAAACTTTCTCCGGCCATAGACAACTAAATGGTGGCTGTAACGGTTGTATGCATGTGTGCGGAAGTACAATTACCTATGATCGATTAACCATGCCATACGAGCGAGCGAGAGAGAGAGAGAGAGAGAGAGAGAGAGAAAAGGATTTTACATGGTTCGGAAAAACTACCTATATCCACAACAAGAGAACATAGAATCACATCTTGACTTTCTTCGTATGACCAAAATACACCATGACCCTAAAACCAATCCAATGGACCACTCTGATAAACTGAAATACAAGACATAAACCCAACAATAACTAATTCCTCTTTGAGTTTTCAATCTGCAACTAGAATAAAGCAATGGGTCATCACGATAAATCTACCTTTGGGTGGATAAACAACATGTAAATTATTGCATTTCGTAATTAATTTGTCCATATTAACAAATGTGATATAAATTAAAAATATCACACCTTTGGGTGTAAATCAATTAAAAGTTTCAATCATATTGATAAACATGTCAAATTCTGATTTCGAATCGTTGATGATCTCACCTTTAGATAAACCTCAATTAATAAAATCACAACCTTTAATTAAGTGTTGTCATAATCACTCAAATAAAGGTGATTCCTTAAACTCAATTAGAGAGATTATTCATTTTTCATAACTAGGTCGCTTTGGCAGTTAACAAGCTACTAAAAAGTTAATCTCTAATTGATACATATGATAACACTTAATTTATCATTTGGGAAAACCTTGATTACACCAAATGAGTGTAATAGAATTTCATTTGACATGTCACCCCTACACTTCAACAACATGTCATATGTCTACGGTCAACCATTGGACTGGGTCATTCCAACTACAACCCAATTTGAGCTAGACACAGGTCGGGCCTTGGCCTCAAAAGGATGCTTGAACCAGCCCAAAGATTTGACACTTGGACCCAAAAAGCCCAGCGATCAGGCCCCTCTGCCCTTTCCTAATTTAAGTTCTAGCTACATTCCACAAAGTTACATCAATGCTTATGATCATATAAACGATTTGAGATGCACTAAAAAAAAAAGCCCACGTAGGGAAAATTGCACTTTCAGCATAGTCATCCAACGGCTAGGATAGTAGGATCTCCAATGCGACACAATCTATCTTCTGACTATTGGACCCTATATGGCAACACCCATCTCATGATTTATTCTATCTCCACACAATTATCTTGTGGTGGGCCTTCATTTCCATGGACATACATGTGTTATAGGCTAATTATATGTCACATATATTACAGTATGCTTAGGTTAACCATGCCATGATCGCCATGCAAGTAATTACTTCTGGGTATTGTTTAGAGAGATGGCAATGGGTTGGTCCCCCAGATGAATGACCTTGATTCACTGAAAGATGGGCCATGGATCCCACACTACACAAGATTCTATAACACAAGTCATAAGTCGATTGCCTTGCATTAAACGTAAAAATCACAAAGCGCCAGGGCCGGCCGGCACAATATATACAAACAACAGAGTTCAGGAAGATCCATACAAGATGAACGTTTTATAGTACTTGGTGAATAAATATGGAGTCATTTTCATGTTAATGCTTTATACAGTTTAACCATGAATGAGAAGGAAACTTGGTAGGAATAAGATTCAAATGGGTTGGGTCGACGTGCAAGGTTCACTTCCAAGCTTCTATATAAGTTTTTGTATCACGATCCATTTGCTTATCTTTTCTAAGTAGAAACCATATTCTATGTTACTTGCTTACAGAAATCACATGGAGGAAAGGAAAAGATTTCTTCTGATCTTGGTGCTGCTGCTTTGCAAGATATCCGTGGCAATAGCAGCAGAAGAGAACCCAGTTAATGCATCAGCAGTGGCAATCAATATGTAGGCGTGATTTTGGATCAGAGGATGTTGGTTGGGAAGGTATATAATAGCACCATTGAGATGGTGTTTGAAGATTTCTACTCGAAACCGGGTTGCAGATATCGGTTGGTGTTACATGGGCGTGATTCTATTAGTAGCATCACAGCGGCTGCAGGTGCAGGTAAATGTTATAGGAGTAAATTCATGGTATACAAGGATTTTATTGGAGTAAATTTATAGTTTAAAGAGTTGATGTAAAATGGGATAATTTACTTTCCTATGATTTAATTTAGTAGAGTAAGAAGGGGTTGTTGTAGTCGTCGCTGACTCAACACATGCACAAGAGGGGTTGGGATGGTGACGTTATATAGATTAGGTTATTATCAATTTCTAAGTTAGATCTCTTCCTTAATTAGCAAGTTAATATTTTATGGTTTGTTTTATCTTGAGAGGAGACCCTCTTAATTTATACAAGAAGAACGATCTACTGGATGATTCTTTAGAAATCAAATTAAGCTAATCTTTCTCTCACTTACGTAGTGCCTACCTAACAATCATAATAATCCTAACAAGCATATGGTTTCTTCAACATCCCCCTCTCAATCACATGATCCTTTCATTGAAAGGGTCTTGTGATTGTTGACATTAAAAACAAAAACCCTTTTGATCTTTAAATAAATAAATGATTAGTAACAATAACAATCATTTCTTTCTAAAGATCACCATCCGTTTATGGATTCATCACTGTAGTAACCCGCTCCTATTGGCACTGGTGATCCATGAAATCAAATATGGCGTAATCTCTTCCATAAGCTTTGATTGTGCAAATTGGTGGAGATGATTGGACTGAAGATGTCTCTATCTCAAGAGGAGACCCTCTTATAATTTATACAAGAAGAATAATCTACTGGATGATTATTTAAAATTCAAATTAAGCTAATCTTTATCTCACTTGCGTATAGCCTACCTAACAATCATAATAATTCTAACAAACACACGGTTTCTTCAACATCCCCCTCTCAATCACATGATCCTTTCATTGAAAGGGTCTGTGATTGTTGACATTAAAAACAAAAACCTTTCTGATCTCTAAATAAATAAATCATTAGTAACAATAACGACCATGTTTTTCTAGAGATCACCATTCGTTTGTGGATTCACCACTGTAGCAACCCACTCCTATTGGCACCGGTGATCCATCAAATCAAATCTGGCGTAATCTCTTCCATAAGTTTTGATCGTGCAAATTGATGGAGATTATTAGACTGAAGATGTCTAGATCGTAAGGCTTGGCCGGTTAATGGATGGATAAGACAGAATGCTGGTTTTTTTTTTTTTATTATTATTTGAATAGAGAATTTAATGGAGATAACTGCGGAATCGGAACCTTACTTGGCTTCATTGCAAGATCATCACAGGGCCCCATCTCCGATACCATAAAAACTTTCAATAATCAAAACATTCTCATAATTTCACCGTGATTATCTTAAGAGTAAACCCTCTCAATTTATACAAGAATAATCTACTGAAAGATTATTTAAAATTCAAATCAAGCTAATCTTTCTCCCCTACCTATGTAGGTTGGTGTTACATGGGCGTGAGGAGGGTATCAATGCTAATGGAGAAAGAGGAAACGATCCGCTGAGACCCAATGAAGGACAATCAGAGGTGATGGTAACTCCAACTTCTAGCCATTGCGAGATTGAGAGCCATTGCGAGATTGAGATAATCACCGAGGAAACACCTGCTCGTCCAACTAGAACATGAAGCTGTACCAGTTCGGAGAAGTAGAATATATACAATGCAATCATTTCAATTTTCAACACCCATGCATTTTCACAGTTGTTTGATAAATAGAGAATAATAAACAGGATGTAGATAGACCACACATATGTAATCAACATAAAAATAAAAACACAAGCATGCTTTATTTTTATGTTGTTTTATTACTTGTCATAATGCGCCCACATATTACTTGTCATCAAGGACAGATCCAGGAAATTTAACTTGTGGGGCTCTATGTAAAAAGTAATATTGGGAGAAGGGTAAAATGTGAAAAACTATATACAAGAATTTACGGGACAAATCCCTATAGAATCCCATACGTCCTACTAAAAACCCGTATCACGTTGGACACGGGAGGTGTACTCATATGGCCTTTTTTCTTTTTTTCTTTTTTTTTTTGTCGTTTTGCGATATGGTCGATATCGACCATTCCGTCGGTCAAATTTTCTTCAAACATGTAACTGTCTTATTTTCTAAACACAGCAGACAAATCGCGAAAAAAAAAAAAAAAAAAACCACGAAGACCGTGTTTGTACAACTATGGAGCTTTGAGATTTGGTTCTACACGAGTGTGGAAAAGTAGTTCCAATGCCATATGATATTTTGATAATTAATTTAAAAAAAATTCTCCTTCCACAGAGAAAAAAACCACATCAAGCACCAGAAAATTTATGCCCGCGGAAAATTGGATCTGTCTCCTCAAAAATCGACATCATGGAATCCTCATCACAACATAAAATTTTGCTCTAACCAGATTCCAAACAGCAAGCAGACAGGGGTGGGTGGGGCGTACCGTACAGACTCTAGTAGCAGATGTAAAGGTGTTGCCCGGCCCATAAATCTTCAAATGTGTATTCACAAATTAGTGCTTTTCATTTTTACATCTTTCCTCTTCTTTGTTTTGAGGAATGCAAGAGCATTAATAAGCAAATCCCAGATTTCTACATGAGCATTAATAATAGCTATAAAAAACAACCAAATCCCAGGTTTCTCTTTCATTGTGGATTTTGCCTGTAAAATGTTCATTACATGCAAATTTTACACCAGAACAAAAGTAGCCAATTATGTAAAAGTCAGTGTTAACAGTAAATGTCAAGGAACTACTAGCTCACTTACCTTGCCATACCCATCAGTCATGATGGCCCAAGTGAAAACATCTCTCACAGGCATTTCATCAAATAGCCCAAGAAACCAAATCCCTTATCAGGAATTTCATCAAACAGCTTGCTCTCAGAACCCACTTCCCCACACCAACAATACATGCTAATCAACCCATTCTCCATAAACAGATCCTCATAAAACCCTCTCTTAACCACCTCTCTATGCACTCCTATCCTCTCTTCCAAATCCCACGCCAATCCACACTCCTTGAGAACAAATGGGTTGGTGTGGTAATCGCCCGGGACGCCATCCCTCCTTATTTGGGGGTTTTACTAGTAGAGTCAGATAAGGTAAAATCTCAATTTCTATAAAAAAAAATTCCACCAAAATATTTTAATTCAAATTTTCCACCATATTATTTCAAAAAATAAGTCAAAAAGTAACATCATTTCTCCACTAAAAGACAAAAAAACTCAACTTTTCAATTAAAAAAAAAAGTCAAAAAGATTCTATCACAAACAACTAAAAATAAAATGTCATCATAACCCACTTATATTTTATTATTTTCTCAAAATAACCTTTACTCCACTAGTAAAGCCCCTAGAGGCTTGTTTGGATAAATGATGAGTGGAGTAAAATGTAGTGGATTTCACATGTGGAATTGAGCGAAAAGAAGTAGGTTGAAGTTAAAGTAAAGTACTTCACTTCACTTCATTTGGATGCTTATTTTGAAGTTAAAATTTGTAGTAGAATCCACTTTTACTCAAGGAAATGAAAGTATTTAGAGTTAAAGTGGAATGGAATACATGTAGGCCACAAAATTACTTTATCTATCAGGCTAGACTCATCCAAACGGAATAGAGTTGAAATTTTAAGATGTTAGCACTCTACTTTATTTATCACCTATCCAAACGGGCCTAGGCACATAGAGTGATGAGATCAAAGAGAAAATTTTCACCTCCGAGGAAACCCCGCATCACCATTGACCTTTGACAAGTTTGACTCACTTTGAGACCTAGGTTGTCTACACGTAGAACTTCAACCTTTTATCTTACCCTTTATTTTTAAAACAGGTCAAGCAATCCAACCCACACTTGATGTGGTTCAATGCGACCCAACCTGCAAAACCTACATCCAACATGGGTCAACCATTGAACACAACCCAACCTTATCCAACCCGTAAAAGTTTGGCCCAGCCCAATCCATTTCACCTATGGAGTCTATATTTTAGTTGTAGGCCAAAAGAGCCGAAAAAGTGCAAAAATTTTGAATCACCGAACTGTTTAAATCAGTTTAGATATATGGGTTGACTTAAATGGGTTTTGCCGGTCAACCCTAACCCAACCCATTTTTTGTGGGTCAGATATCGGTCGGATTTGTGGATCAGTCAGCTCTTGCCACCCTACTCTAATCAGAACTTTGCTCGGAGAATGAGTTAACTGATATTGGGCTGAACCCTAGCCCAGTAGCCCCATTGAAACTCCTAGCTAAGGATGGCAACGAGTTGGGGTAAACCCATATGGATTGGGTCGGGTTCAATAAAGGTTGTCCTACATTTTATTTTTTTTCATTTAAAAGAAATATTAAACATTTAAAGAAAATTCTAGTTTTTATGTTTCACAAATAAACATGTAAATATATCCTATGATGTCCAGATTCGGCACGGATGCGGCTGAGACACGCTATAGACATGTAAAAAGTGAAGTATCGAATACGATACGATACGATACGATTCATTGCCCATTTTAAAATATCCGTGCATCATAGAATATATCACAAATGGGGTACAGCAGATTGGGGGCAGCACCAAATATAACAAAAAATCTAAATTCACACCAATTGGGGTTTGGGGTGGAGCACCCGTTTAACCTGATACATTGCTTACAGGTCTTTGGATACAAAGAAGGATTTATTTATTGATCTCAGATGATGAAGCCACTAATGATGATAAGACGATGATTGGTTAGAATCTTAGAATTGCTGTTCCCATTAGGAAGGGTTTTGGGCAAATGAGAAAACATCTCCCCTAACCATAAATCCTCATTTATGTGTGAGCCAAGCTTGCAAAGTCCCAAAACGGTGCATTATCTGACAAACAGGGGCGGACCTAGGTACATGGTCAGGGGGCTGAAGACCCCCCACCCATATATGATAAAAGTTGAAAATTTTAAAATTCCACTTGCATATTCTAAAAAATAATATATATTTTTGAGGAATTTACGGAATAAATCCCCGTAGAACCCCATACGTCCCACCAAGACCCTATATCACACTGGACATGGGAGGGGTCCTCATGTGGCATTTTTCTCCTTTTTTTTTTTTTTTTTTTTTTTGTCGTTTTGCGATATGGTCGATATTAGTTGACTGCCCATCATAAAACTTGCATAAAAAATAAATGGGGGGAGAGAGAGAGAGAGAGAGAGAGAGAGAGAGAGAGACCCGTGAGGACTGAGAAATCGATTGCAAGAAGTTACCTTTGTTAGGGCTTATTTGGATAAATGAAGAGTGAAGTAAAATAAAGTGGATTTTACATGTGGAATGGAGTGAAGAGAATTATATTGAAGTTAAAGTAGAGTACTTCACTTCACTCTATTTGGATGTTTATTTTGAAGTTAACATTTCGAGTAGAATCCACTTTTGCTTAAGGAAATAAAAGCATTTAGAGTTGAAGTGAAATGGAGTACATGTGGCCCATAACATTACTTCATCTATCAGGTCAGACTCATCCAAATGGGGTAGATCGAGTTGAAATTTTAGACTGTTAGGGCCCATTTAACTTCACTCTACTCTATTTCTTACATATCCAAACAAGCCTTAAGGTAGAAGACAAGTGCCTTGGAAAGGGGTAGGGCCCGCAATGTGGCTTGGCCTCGGATGACGGAGTTGTAGATGAAGGAGTTTGGGCGAAGATGAGAGCAGCATAGGGCATGTAGGGAGGTGAAGAAGAGAGAAAATCTAGATTCGTCTTTTTTCTTGTTATTTCGCAGAGGGATGGGGTCTCATCATGAAGGAGATGGAAACAAGATATGGACCCAAATTCACAAAAGCTAAGTTGAAGAATAGATTCTAAGCGCTTGAAAAAGTGGCATAGTGGGATGAATGTTGTGCTAAATCTGAGTGGATTTTGATGGGATAAAGAAAGAAAAAGGTCGTGCAGAAGCTGGGGTAAGGGATGACTATAGCCACATTTTTATTTATATGGGTATGTTTTTTTTTTCTTTTTCTTTTTAATGCAGGCATATTTTGGAGCAAGTTTATATAGGTCTAAGCGCGTGCCCGACTATCTTGTCGTGTAAGAAATATTCGACGACTAAATTACCGATGGTCGAGATGGAGAGGCTATGAATGACATTCCTCAGTCACCACCCTCTGTGTAATGATGAAATGGAGGGTAATGACATATGACAAATGCAATAGAAGCATTGTCAAGGAATGCTCCGGTGGAAGACCGAATGATGAAGGTATGGGAAGCATTAACACCTATCGACATGGAGTAGAAGTGAGAGTTAAGAGCGTATCTACAACTAGGAGATGAAGTAAAGGCCCCACAATTTTTGGCCTTAAATACCCAAATCCGCAAGCTCTTTATGCTTGGAAATTTTGAATTTGTTGATTTGGGTTGTTACGAACTTAAATTTGTGGTTTTGATTTGGGTTGTTGTCTTGGACTTATTTGTACTGTTTTTTTTTTTTTTTTTTGGAATGTCGAATGTCATGAATACTTATATTAATTCGTGGATGTTTTGCATGAGATTGTGGTGTTCAATGATATGTTTCAATAAAGAATGACTTTTATTCATTTCTTAGAATGTCATGACTTCTATTAATTAGTTGTGTTGTTGGCTTCACCTGCAGCATGGATAGGCAAGATCTTTTGTTACTATTAACTAATATCATTATATCATGTGTTTTACGGTACCATTACCGGTATATCACCAAAGGAAAAGTTTGTGCATATTCACAAAGTTGAAGGATTTATCTCAAAGAGATATTGATTGGACACTCCCATAAATTTCTTAATATATTTAGAATGAACACTGGTTGTTTCATAGTATTAGCCACTGAGCTAAGGTCGTAGGGGCCTTTTATTTCCCATTAAGTGACCTTTTTTTTTTCTCTCCGGAGATTTGATACGCTTACCAAACATGGATTTGGAGAAACTATAGCCGGTTCCTCTGTACAAACTGAACGTGGAATGTGATGAATCCTCTCCCTCATAAATCCTCACTGAGAATTCCTCCAAAAAGAAGATTCTTCTCAAGAGAGGATTCCACAGCTCCAAGGATTCCTTTCAAAGAGAGGATTCTTCTCCAGTCAAGGAAAAAGTAGAAAGGGTGAATGAAAAATCAAATAGTGAGGATGTTCATCAGTGGTGTGGTTCCAAAGGTGTGTGACTTGGGTTCAGGGCTTATTGCATTCTAAAATCAACACTAAAATCATTTAGCACCAAAAAAAAAAAAAAAAAAAAAAAAAAGCCCTAAAATCACCTGGAGACAAAAAGAGCTATTACAATTAAGAGTTCCTTTGATTATCACCTATTTTCTTGAGAGTTGTATGGAAGTAGGGCTCTTGGAAGCTGGAACCCATGTGAATGTACAGTAAAAAGGGTCAAACCTAAGAGCCCTTTCAGATCTTCATAAAACTCGGTTCCCACTTCCATGAGTGCTGGGGGAAGGAAACATACATTGCAGATTGGCTCGGCCCAAGTTTCACCCTAAACTTAATTGAGTTAGTGACTGTAGGCTAGTAGGGATTACAATGGGTTGGGTTAAATGAGTAATCAGCCCCAACATAATTATTAGAATTTTTTTCAAATATTAAATATTTTTTTGAAATAAAAAATGCGGGACAACCCTTATCGAACCCAGACCCATCTTGATCCCTAGCTAGGAGAGCCGTTGAAGCTGGCGTTAGGCCCAAAGTTAGTTAACTTATTTCTAGAGCAAAGCTAGGCCCACCTGGTCAATGGGCCTAGGGTGTGAAAAGAGGGTGGTGGTTTAGTGAACTTAAATGAGCCAAAGTAATTATCAGAGAAACCCATTTGCAAGTGTTCTTTTTTTCTTTTTTAGCAAAAAAAAAAAAAAAAAAAGTCAATTGTAATTTCAAATGGGCTGGGCCATGACAAGCTCAGCCAACTTTGAGTGGGTTCATTATTCGATAGGACACATGTTGGGACTTTGCCCCAAAAGGATGCTTGGGCCGGCCCAAAGATTTGACACTTAGGCTAGGGGTGCTCATGGACTGGGCAAGATGGAACCCGACCCCGGCCCATCCCGCTTTGGACTGGGCTTTAGCCTTAGGTTTTAGTACTTGGGCTGAGCTTGCAGCTAAAATCTGCACCCATTTAATATGCGGGCTGGACTTGGATTCATTGATAGAAAGCCCAAAGCCCACCCCGACCCGAATGAGAGACACAATTCAAGCAAAAATGATGTTTTCTACAAGAATAAGACTCCAACACATGCACTTTCATGCCTGTACACTAGTGACAACTAGTTGATCAGCTATAGTTGGCAGTAAGTGAAAGCATTTTTTTTTTCCCCTAAAAACCATCATCCACCTGGTTGAGGCTTAACCTTTTTCAAGTAGGCTGGGCTCGGGCCACGCACTTATGGCCTTAGTGAAGCTTGGGCTTGTGTTTTAAAGATCGGGCCGTGACTCAATATTGATCAGCCCGGTCCATGAATAACCCTAACTTTGACCCAAGAAATTTAGTTAACAGGCCCCTCCCTAATTGTAGTTCTACATTCTACATATGACATCAATGCTTATGATCATATAGACAGCTCAAGTTGCCCAAGAATATATATATATATATATATATATATATATATATATATATAAGCCTATCTAAGAAAAAACATGCACTTTCACCATAGTAATCTCACTGCTAGCGTCTCCCATGCGACACAATGTTCCATTTTCATGTCACATAACATGAAACCATATGCTTAGATTATTATTATTATTATAAAGAAAAAAATATATTAATCAAAACAAGTACATTCAAAGGGATTTGACATATAAATGATCCTTAAAAAATGTTGTCCCAAGTTCTTGACTGAAAGTAAGCTAATGTCATTAGAGTCCTTTGACTCTTGTCTCCCCTTTTCTTTTTTACTTTTTTGCCTTGGATCCCATGATATTATGGGTTTTTAAAAACCCATGATATTATGGGATCCAAAGTCAAACGACTATCGTGACATTTAATGACTTTTAGTCATGAATAAGGAGATTAAATGTCTAAAGGGAATTGAATTGTCAAATCTACTACATTCAATCCTACAGAAAGTCTAACCTCTTGGGTGACAGCCCTATTATGGTTTCCAGAAACAATAATAAACTCAACTCTGTCAAAGATTTATGACCCAAGCTTTAAAGAGTGGAACCAACAAGACTATCTTTTACACCATTTAAGGATATCGACCTCTTGAAGATTGTGAGACAAGAAAGGTAATTGAGAGCTAAACCACATTGCTTTTAGGGTACATTTGTCCAAGCGAGAAAATTCCGCTTTTTTCGGATTTTCGTTTTCATGGAAGAGAAGAACGGTGCATTCATATCTCTAACATAGGAATAGGACGTTGAAATTGTCCCTACCAAGAAAAATCAATTTATTTTTTCAAGAGAAAAATGTGTCACACCAATGATCAAAAATGGGCCTCCTCCAAAAAATCAAAATAATTTTCCTCTCTAATGCGGATTCCATTTATCGCATAAGCAAAATTGCATTTGAAGAGGGCATGGTCCACTGACTTGACATCTTTTTCACATACAGGTTAACATTATAGCCACATTTTTAGACTTAGCAAAAAGCTTACCAGTAAAGCCTTTCTTAAATATCTTCATCCAAAAAGAAAAATCCTCTGGGATAGTAGCAGTTTATATAGATTTCCAATTTACGTTTGGTAGACTTTACTATTCCTACAAAAAATATTATATAATTTGTCTTAATAAAACAATATTCCACATTTGTATGTACCTTTACAAAGCATATGGACCTTTATTAATCATATGCTTAGATTAAGCATGCCACATTGTCATGCATGTGATTGCTTCTTAGTATTGAGTAAAGGGATGGCAATAGGTCGGTGATGAGGCCTGTTTGGTTGCAAGAATTCTTGTCTCTCCCCTAATGAAATTCCAAATATTGAACCCCACTCCAACATTCCAAATGCCAGAATTATAAGAATTCAAAAGGCTAAATGTGGCTTTTCAAGTGAGCTTGATATTTAGAATTCTAAGAATCTCGATGAACGAAACAAGACATTTGGAATGCTGTCTCAAACATTATCTGAAATTTCCAGCATACTAAATTCTCAGTCAGAAATACCACTAAACAAACAGGCCCTAAGGCATCCCCAACTCATGCCTGCCCTGTCCCAATCTGACCTTGACAAATTTGTAAGTGTGATACCAAGCTAAGTCTATGACGTGGATACTAGAGTTCTCTTTTTAAATATTAAGAATTTTAAAAATTAGATTATGCTATTTTCTATTGCTTATGAAAAGACTTGGCCAACCACCTATATCACTCTAATCCTTTCAAATGTCCTCCACCAATTGCATTATTCATCATAATTCACTAAGGCCCCTTTGTTCAAATGGAACTGAATCCTAGGAATTTATTGTAAAATGGGTTCCTCCAACAAAGGCTTTTTAAAGAGGAGTGGGGTAAAAAAAAATATATAAGGTAGAGATATAAATGCGACCCTTATGCCGCAAGGATATGATTTATTAGGGTGATTACCAGTATTCTTTTTCGTCTCTTATTAATTCAATTTTTCATCAGAATAAGAGACTATTTGATGTTCATTTATGAATCTTCACTTCTATTTCTTCAATTTTAACCTAAGTTACCAATAGGCTTTTTTTTTTTTTTTTCTTTTGAGAGAACCAATAGGCTTCTTTGAATACAAACATCTAGTCTTCATGTGTAAAGTTTATATTAAAAAAAGGATAGAATAAGTCTGGCAGCAGAAGCTCAAACCCATTCAGAGCCTGAAAATTAACCACTAAACCCATTGCCATCTCTAATTGTGTCACACAGCAAGTGGGTAACACAAGGTCCCACCACATATCATGGCATATCATGCTTGCTACTTCTGACATCAGGGTTCAGAAATATTCAAACAACAGAGGATTGAAAGCCACAAGTGGTACGTAGACATGAGTGTGAGTGGAGCCATTCCTCCCTCCTCTTTCACAGGAAAAAAAAAAAAATATATATATATATATATATATATATAATTAAATTTAATTAAAAAAGAAGGATTTTGGAACATGAAATGCAGGTAGATAGAGCCATGAAGTATTGTTGCCCACTGTCTCAAGTAGTAATTTCTGGTCAAGTTGGGTCATGTCCTGTGGCTGTGGTCCTGGCTCTGACCCAACCCTTTTCCAGCACTCCCACCAAAGGCCTTGGAAGATACAATATCCATTACTGCATTCTGCCGCCACACACACAACAAAAGGCTCCCTCCTCAATTCCAAGGAAGTGATGTACACGTGTACCATTGCAATTTTTGTGGTAAATTCACTTCAATGGAAACGCCAAAGCTAAGCTATTTCAATCACTAGGAGTAGGACATGTATCATCCATTTTTAGAGGAGGAAAGCCAAGTGCCCATGATTTTCTTGGCTGAGGCAGCTTCCAATGTTCCCAACTTTCAATTGAATCCGTATCATTTGGTTGAAAGCAATTATACGAGTAGTATTCAACCCTTTTGGGACAAACAGGTGTGAGAGGATGTTTTTGTGATGTTGACCCATTGACGACATGATCCACTCATCCTTAACCAATGTCATGGTTTTCTAACATAAGACCATCTTTTGAGCCCCACCTAAAACATGGGTCTTTGATTTTTATTCTTTTGTTGAGAGAGAGAGAGAGAGAGAGAGAGAGAGAGAGAGGATCTAATCCTTATCATAGAACTAAAAAAATAGACTCAAATGTCCAATAGATGAAGTCACAAATAGAAGGAACAGGACACATGAGAAGATTTTTAAGACACAATTGCTTAGAAGAAGAATCAAAGTCAGGACGCACTAATTTTTCAAAAAAGAGTAAAAAAAAAAAAAAAAAAATTTGATGCAAGGGTTCATAACTGTAATTTTCATATGCTAATAGATACCAACTTCTGTAGTTTTTAATAAAATCCAACTAATCTCAATCGCTAACAGTGCCTTCATTGTTACAATTGCCAATTGCAATATAAACTACATTCATGGAGAAGTGATAATTAAATTAGTCTCAAAGTTAAGAGTCCTTATAATACACTGCAATACTGAAATCCAATTTGGAAAGACACAAATGTGTTATTCATTAAAGGCTCTAAAATATATTTGTCAAATATTGTTCCAATCATATGGTTTTAAACCATAACTCTGGCCTCCACTGTATAAGAAGTTGCCAGGTTAGTGAGGCAAAATCTTAAAGTTTACTTTATTCTTTATACGTTTGCTTTTCTTTCTGACAATACTCATCATCCAAATCTTAATATATTTTATATATTTTATATATTTAGGTCTGGGCTTAGCATTGATGAAATGTCTGGTTTTAAAGGTAGAAAAATAGAATTTGCAACTTTTCCTCCACTCTGAAAGGAAGAAATCTTGCAACTAAAGTAGGAAAACTTGCATTGTAACTTTTCCTCCACTCTAAGAAGAGGAAATCTTGCAACTAAAGCCTTCCCACTTCGAATAAGCAGCATTTGCAAGTTTTCCTCCACTTTTAGAGGAAGAAAACTTGCATTTTCAGGCTGCTCATCCATGCCGCAGTAAGGTTGTAATCATTTTCCTTCTTCATATGTGGGTCAGGTCATGGGTCTGGGTCTAGGGATGGGCATGAACGAATGATTAACGTTTAAAAACAATAACACTAAATCACAATGAGCACACAATAAATTGCTTGTTTGGTAAATTTATTTTACCAATCAAGTGAAGTGAATGGTTAATACAAGAGACAACAGAAGTAAAGGTTTGGTGAAATCAAAAGGTGAAAGAGTAGCTTTTTGAATTTTTCATTTAAAAAGAAAAGTGCTTTTTATAAGGGTGCTCATTGATCTGGCCCGGCCCACTTTGGGTGGGACATGGGGTTTAGGTTATAATAGATGGGCCGTAATCAAATTTTATTTATTTAGACTCGGTGGTTGAGAGCTGGAATCCCCGCCCGGGCTAAATATACAAATAATTATAAGGGCAGGAGTAGTAATTAATTTTGGGGGGGTGGGGGGTGCCTCGAGCCTATGCCCTCTCTCAGAAGGTGAAATGACCAGACCAACTGAGCCGGCCTAGGACTGGGTAGGAAACTCTTCTTCTTTTTTTTTTATAAGTCTAGCATGGGTCGGTCTCAGGATTAATCGTTTCCATGCGGGCTAGGCTCAAGCCAGCAACTTCAGACCTGACTCATGCCTTGGGCCAGGCTTAGTCTTCTTGTACTTATAATTTGTTTGAGTGAACGCTCATACTATAACTCATGCCACTATGGGTTTTTAATAGCAACAAAGGCCCGAGCTTAATAAAAACATATTAAGATTTAAGAGTTTTTTGAAACATTATTAAGACAAAATAAATCTAAGATAATTTTTTAAATTATCTTTAAATATTAAAATTTATTATCTTTGAATAACAAGTACAAATTGCTATTCCAGAGGTGGACAGCCATCCTATCTCTCCAATGATGCAAAATGAAAATGTAAATCAACTCAGATCTAATATGTATTCTTGCTACATTCAAGAATTACAAGTCCCAACAAAGGAAAAAGAAAAAAATAGCAAAGCCAGATTCACCTAGCTCGGCCCATGAACACCCCTTTGTCTTTGAGAGGCTAGGGGCCCACATAGCCCACTTGCTGACCAAGTTAGGCCTACCAAATTCAAGGCGACCCTTGGTGACCCAATGAGCTGGGTTGATTCATGGGTTTGGCACATCATTTAGCAAGAAAAAATTATAAATTTTTGGTCCAAGAATTAGAGTTAGCAGTTGTGTTTTTTCTTCATCTTAATACATGCGAGGCACCATGCCATTGTCCTTGAGTCTTTATAGAACCATAAGAAAATTATGAGAAAACAGAGGATTGCATTTTTACCCCTTCTAGGGTGGTATTGTTATCAGTTTACCCATGTAACTATTTATCACCACTTTAGATTGGTGGGAGGTGGAACATGCCCTTGTTTATATTAAACGAGCAGAAACAACATGTGGGGGCAACACAAACAACTCCAAAGTGCTACGATACTGTACAAACTAGCTACACAAGTCGATGCTTAGCCCGAGCCCACAAATAAAATAAAGCTATATTGAATTTAAGGCTATCTTTTGAGATACAAAATGAGAATAAAAATAAATCTAAAATAAACAAATATATCATTTTTTTTATTTTTAAAATTGTATAAATCAAGTTCTCCCTGTTTATTTTTTATACAGTATTTAAGAACTTATATGAATATTATAATAAATGTTCAATTAGAGAATATCTTTAAAATTAAATATATTAAAATATATATGGAAGATATTAAAAATCAAATTTGAAAACTCAAATGAGAATATATTAAAACACACAGGAGAAAAAAATATATTTCAATATAGAAGCAATATATGTACATATCAAAAAAAATATATATATAAACAAAAAATCTTAAAGTATGAATAAGACGATTTGTAGAGGAAGCAAGATGAGGGAAGGATAAAGGCTTGGGTTAATTAGGTGGGCCCCTCTAACCAAAGCTATCATATATAATAATAATAATAATAATAATAATCAATTCAGTGCAACTGTTCATCATGCCTACCCATTGTTCAATGGTCACGATCATTGAAGTTTGGGCAATAGATAAGTAAAGTATCGATTCTCATCTAACCATTTATTGTGTGAAAAGGTGGCCAAATGGGTCCCACAAAATTGGTTGGACCATTATTGTAATCCACTTGTTTTTACTTCCCTATCCATTAACAACACTGACTTGATTAAAATAGATTGAATTTAATTAGATTTCTTTAAAAGAGAGTTATTTCAATCAAACCCTAAAAATGTAAATTTGTAAATATATAAATGTGATGTGGACAAATTTGTCATATAGTCAAAATTTATCAAGAGATCAAAAAAATATATATATATAAAACAAAAAAAAAAAAAAACCACACATGTTGAGGGGATGTTCCAAAAAGCCTCCATGGATGTCGTCTCCACAACTCAAATACGGTCCTCCAAACCCCGCACATACATTCCTCAAGTGGGTTTTCCACCGTCTTCTTGTGAAGTGGCCCCACTATGCGGCCTACTTATTTAATGAATCTATAAAGTCTAAGTTGATATATATATATATATATATATGTTTTTTTTTAGGTCCAGATCTTTCTTGTGTGGGCCACACTATGCAGTCTCACCAAATACCCATCTATATTATGCATACTTTTAAGCCTTACTGTAAACCTGACAAGGTCTTGGAATTTTTTTTTTCTTTTTTTTGCAATTGTTAAAACACTCTAATGTTATGAAATTAGAGGGGCCACTTTAAAATCAATCTAAATCAGTAAACAATACGAAGCCTCTAAATAATATATTTTAGGTCTAGATTTTTCAAACAATATGCTATATTGAATACTTCATCTAGAGAATTGGAAATCAAGAGAGTAAATAATTGGGTTGTACTTGAGTCAACCACCAATTCTCCTCAATGACAACTTATTGAGCTAAATGAATATTGAATACCTTCCTACATTCCCATGGTCGCTTTAGCAACCAAAAAAAAAAAAAACTGTGATTATTAACCTAAAAAATGCATACCATGGTCTCTTTTGATATCTTGCAAGACCAGTATCTTTATTGATGATCACTGTTTGTCTAATTGGGTCCATCACTATTGCAACCCACCCTTTTTAAGTCTATCAATGTCAATGGCCACTAGATTAGATCTATTTAATTTTTTCAGAAACATTCAGTGAGCAACTTGAAGAAATCATAAGGTCTGGATCAACTGCAGAGTCGGGATTCTCTCTTAGTGGGGGCAAGAAATTTCTCTTACCGAGAAATTTGACAAAGAATTTAAAAATATTAAAATATTAACATTAATAAGAAAGTTGAAACTTGTGTTCAACCCAATTTAACTCATAAACTAGCTATTAGATTATACCTCAAAACTATAAAAATGATTATTTTGTGTTATTGTCCATATCAAACAACATTCAATCATGGGTCCAAAGGATTAGAGAAGAATTACAAACAGTATGATTTTAGCTTGTTTACTTGTGAGCGTGTGTTCATAGTTCAAAAAAATAAAATTACATAATTTTCCTCTACATCATAATATGGGGTTGTTGTTGAGAAAAAGTCTTGATCTTTAACCAATTGTTTAAAGCTCAAGTTAATTTATAATTACTTTAACAAAAACATTTAGGTTGATGGAACCTTTGGACGTGAAATTAGTATAGAGAACTTTTAAGCACCTCTAGCTCTTACTTAAGAATTATATTTGGTCTAATTTAATTCAAAATTTGAATTAAATTTTTAAATATTCAAAATCTGATGATAACTTAATGGAAAAGTATTTCAAATATGCTAATTTTGAGTGTCAAATTGGAGAGGATTTGAATTTTGAAATCAATAAAGGGTTAAGAAAAGGGGAAAATAGTTCAAAAGAAAAAAAAATAAAATAAAATAAAAGATGACCATAACACCAACAGGGAAAAAAAGATGTCGGGGACAAAAAAGAAAAAAAAAAAAAACAGTTGAGAAGGGGCAAAGGACCAAAATGACCATAAAATTTTTAAAAGAAGTTTGCCCCTCCTCAACTCCTTGTGGCTCCGCCCCTGGCCGGATGACGCATGGACAAGGGTGGATGCTTAATTTTTTTTCAAAGAAAAAAAAAAAGATGTTATTACCCAAAAAATATAAGAAACAGAGTCATAGCCGGCTTGATGGCAAGATCAACATCAAACCATGGCTCTGACACCATTTGGATTTCAAGAGACACTACCACTTGGATAAAATTATTCTAATTTTATTTTTTTGAAAGGTTTTTTTTTCTTTTGAAAGGCGATTATTCTAACTTTGCTTAACACAAGGTTTTCTTTGTATAGAGAAGGGAGCAATATTTAAAATCAAATTCAAACTACTCCAATCATAATGAAGGTAACCAATCCTTATATTTTACAAAACTGCACTTATTATCTCTAACAAACTGTAAGCTTTCAAAGGTTAATTAGCACGGATGGGTGAGGAACCTAGGTAGTGTTTGTACGCCGTAGGTGTGAGAGAATTTACCAGAAAAAAAAATGTTTAGAGAAACTTAAAGATTCATGTGTCTGGATAACTTGAGTTACACATGAATAATAACATTTTCTTTGCCATGGCCAACTGCAGCTAATTCAAGTTTCAAGTACTTTTTTGTTACAGGTAACTTGATATAAGCTTTTGGTAGATTGCTACTAAGAAACTCCTTGGTGATACAGCCTCATTTTATGATGATGCGGCCATCTTTTGGTCTCCAATTTGCTAGTCAGCTAATGTTTGAATAGAATTAACCATGCAAGGATATCATTGCAATCAAATTGATTTGTTCTCTGTTGGATGAAAACATGGAATAAACAAATCAATCTCTATGTTAATTTGGAATCTAAACCCATTTTTTAAATGTGATCTACCAACCGTTGTCACAACAATTGTTGTGTCGCTTGGATATCGGCGGAATGAAGGGCAAAGTTGATGAGAGGTAGGGCCCATCATCTAATATCAAGGAACCCCTTCAAGATTTTGTTTTATAATGCTTTTTTTTTTTTATTTAAATTATATTATATATATATATATATATATATTACTCTTTGTGTTTGTTCTTTTTTTTTTTCTTTTTCTTTTTTTTTTCTTCGCATTCATTCACTCATGATGAAAGAAAAATCAATGAAATAAGACTGACGGTCCATTTATTTGCTTGAAGTCAAATTCTTAGGCATTCAAACTAAAATAAGTTATAACAAAGGATTATTTAAGAGGTGAAAGGCGATCAAAGGATAAAAGGTGAAGATATGTAGATGGGACTATAACTTTTTTTAAGATTTGGTTTAGTAGGGTGATGGTTGGTTGTTTATGTTGCATCTCCCGTTAGTTCGTTTTCAATGAAAAAAGAGATTGTTGGATGGCCATCCCCACTTGATTAATTTTTCATGAAAGAAGATTATCATATGGCCTGTTTCTTTACCTTTGTCTATTCAGTTTGAGCTAATGTGGATGGGAATGTGTGTGTGTGTGTGTGAGAGAGAGAGAGGGAGAGAGTGTGTGTGATTAAAATACATTTTTTTGTCTCAAATTTAACTTCACTTTATCACAGTTCTCTATTGTAAAGAAGAATGGCTCACCCAAATATGATGAATATAAAAGACGTTGCATCTCAACCAACTTTAACTTTATATTTAATCCTCCACTTATTAAGGTCTATATGGTTATGAATGAAATAAAATCACTCCAACTCCAAAACTGAGGCGATTTTATATTGCCATTGAATTAATTTTAAAAATGAGACAAAAAGAAAGTATCAAAGATTTTCAACAAAACTAATCCAAGCTGCAATACCATAAAGTGTGCTACATTTAATTTGTACCAAATGGATACCCCTAAAAGTACCATCATTATTTCTTACTAATCAGTAGATAAAAAGATCAAAATACCATCATTAATTTCTCACTTAACTGTAAATCAAAAGGCTACAAAACTATTAATTTTCCTTTCCACCTTTGTCGCATTTTTCAAAGCTAAAAAATTGTTTCCTAGGACCACAAAAACCAAAAAAAAAAATCGCTTGCACCTGTCACCATTTCAGCATTACAAGGGAAAACCCACGGCTTTCAAAACCTCTCCCAAGAAATCTCATTCCATTCTTGAATTTATTAAATTAGTCAAAGAATAATTTCTTCTGTTTTATACTCCATTCTTTTAAATGGGTCTCCATTTGGGAGCATTATCTCATCGCGAGGTCTAAGGCAAGGAGACCATTTATCTCCTTATCTGTTCAGAAGTTCTCTCTAGACTTTTAACTAGGACCAAAAGTGAAGGCAAAATTTGCAGTGTCAAAGTATCTAGAAGAGCTCCGAGCATTTCGCATTTATTATTTGTAGATGATAGCTTCGTCTTTTGTAATGCTCCCTTGCTGGAAATTAGAGAGATTAAAAGATATTCTTATAAATATTTCACCATCTCAGGCCAACTAGTTAATTTTAATAAATCAATCTCTTATTTTGGTCAGCTAAGAAGTGAAAAACTCTCTACTATTCTAGGTGTTAGAAATATGAACAAAAGCAAAATATGTGTTGAGAACTCTAATTTATATAAGAGATACAAAAATCTTTGCTTAGATACCCTTATTAATTAAATATATGGTTTCGTCCATGCCAGTTTACAATATGTCAGCTCTCTAACTGCCAAATAAAACTATTCTTTCCTTGGATGCAATGATGGGGAAATTTTGGTGGGAAGATGGAAGTGACAAAAAAAGTCTCATACCATCAATTGGAGTGAATTATATAAGCCTATTGAGTAAAAGGGGCTAGGCATTAGAAATCCAAAGAAAAAAACTTATCTATACTAGTGAAAACAACTTGGAGATGCATAACTAATGAAAACCTTTTGTACTGTCAAATTCATCAAGGTCAAATATTGTCCTAATTAATCTCTTTGGGTGGCCAATTTCAATTCAGGAAGCTTTCGGGTTTGGATGGGTTTTATGAATTCTGTGAATTATATCAATGAGAATGTTGGATGGGCCATTGGTGATGGCAAAGATATTTCGGTTTGGGACTGTAGATGGATTCCATACAAGCATAGTTATAGAAAAATTTCGTCCCAAATTTCAAGTCCAGATCTAAAAGTTAAAGATCTTTAGAATGATAATAAAGTTTAAAACTTTTCTAAGATATATATGATGCAGAAGACATTATTAGAATCCATTTTCCTAAGTCTAAAACATCTTATAAGAGAGTTTGGCCATTCACCAAGGATGGTAATATTTCTACTAAAACTACCTACACAACTCTTATTCCTTCTATAAATACTAGTAATAATAACAATAATATCAGTACTTGGAGGCGGTTTTGGAAAACTTATGTGCCCCAAAGGGTCCTTCTCTTTGGTTGGAAATGTCTTCATAAAGCCACCTAGTTAGAAAACGGTTAGGCACTAAACATGGAAGAGGCTCCACTAAATGCCCTATTTACGATTTTGAGAAAACTGCGAAACATCCTCTTTTCCTTTGTGATCATGCTGGTAGTCTAGTTGGGTTTCAATTTTGGTTTCTTAGCTCAATCTAATAGGAATTTGGGCATTGTGGAATGGTAAGAAAATATCTTCCGTTTGAATAAAGAGGGGGAAGGTCCAAATCTTGTCTCTTTGGCCCTTATTACTTGATGGACATTATGAAAAGGTAGAAATAGTTTTATGTTTAATAATGTTGCTATTTGTCCAAATAATACTACTAGTATGATTCCAAATTGTGCTCTCTTTTAGCATGTTGGAATACAAAAAGACGACTATCCTTGTCCTAAGATATCAAGGTTGCCCCCTTTAACCTCTAATGATATTGTGATGATTTTTACGGATGCTGCTTATAATTTTAAAGCTGAAAAATCCGCTTATGGTTGTGTTATGTTAAAGAATAACTTTCCTATTGTAGTAGGTACTCGTTTTGGGCCAAGACTCTCTTCCTCTAAATTAAGAAGCAAAGGAGATGGCTATTCTCTTTGCGTTAGAGAAAGCTTCTTTTAGAGTTTTCTCCAAGACTACGATTCTTTTTAACGTAAAAGAAGTGATTGAGAGCATGAATGGGAATATGGATTGGACTATTAACTCAATTAGTTTGGACATTTGTCAACTTACTGTTTGTTTTTCTGTTGTCGAGCTTCTGTCTGTGCCTACTACTTTCAATGAGGCGGTTTACATTTTGGCCAAACAATGTTCTAAACTCGGCAAGAGTTTTGGTTGGGATGAGTTTATTCTGAACTGCATGGGTGAGGAGTAGTTTGCTTCCACCTTAAAAGTGTCGGATTCTTTATCTTTGTTGTTTGTTTATTTGTTATGAATGAAGTTCTTTTTACAAAAAGAAAAAAAAAAAAAAAAACCAAGGCATTTGTTCACAAAACTTTAGATGGGATTTCTTAGAGTCGTGAATTTTTAGCTACATATAATTGATAGGCCCTCTCAACATTTAGATATACATCCCTATTTGATTTGTGAATTCTTAACAAATTAACTTTTTGAATTGGTTTTTTAAGCCACCAGCATTATCTAAATCCTCAAATATTTAAGTTTGAGAATGTAATTAAATTCATATACATTTGTGCATCTAACCCCTCATAATCCACACCAAGGGAACCCAACCCAAGCTCCCATCCACATAACCTCCTTCATCATTCACCCCTCACCTCCTCTATATCATTCACATGTGTCCTTCATTCAAAGATGGTTTCTTTTGAACTGAAAGTTTAAAAAATTCCTCTACAATCACGTGAAGTTGCCACCAACAAGTGGCTCTTTCTACGTTACGCAAACGTATCGTACCCGTCACAGTTTCGGAACACCGACATCCCAAAATCTTGAGAAGAAATCCGTTACGGCAGCGAGATCTATCGTAATTACAGTGCTACGGAGCTCTACA
Organism: Camphora micrantha; assembly: GCA_003546025.1. Taxonomy (NCBI): domain Eukaryota; kingdom Viridiplantae; phylum Streptophyta; class Magnoliopsida; order Laurales; family Lauraceae; genus Camphora; species Camphora micrantha. The sequence goes on along the minus strand of QPKB01000008.1, from coordinate 42,244,364 downwards.
CTTTTCTCGCGTCGCCGCGTTCGTATGCCCGCGTACAAGTACACACGTGTCCTTCATGTGAAAACCATCGACCAGGATTACGCCACGTGTCTCTGAATACAATCCCCATCTCCGGTCCTTCTTCCTGCAATGTGTTCCGTAGTCCTGTTTCCTATTTTTTGCCAAATGTAGTACCGCAGAGAAAGCATAAAAGGAAAGTACTTCTCTCCAACTGCACTTTCCCGTGCAGCATTTTATGAGGGAAGTGATATTTTTACCCCCTAGATCAAGAAGTGATATTTTTACCCCCTTACTTTTTGATGCATTACCTTGTGACCTATATATATATGTTGCTAAATGCTAAGCCATTTATTACTTTTTCAACCTGTTTAGGGCTCAAGTCAAAAGAGCATCATTAAAAGGAAGTAAGGGCTTATTTATCAAGAGGAAGGGCTGGAAAAGTAATAAAGAGCATGATAAAGGAAATGAGGGCTTGTTTATCAAAAAAGGTTGGAGTTTCATTGATATAATTTCCCCAAAAAATAATCAAAATTAAAATTAAAAGAGCTGTTCAAAAAGCAAGAAATTAAAAGAGAAAGTGAGATTTGCATGTAAACACCTCTATTTTTAATGAGTACAAATAATAGGATTTCTTTTTTTAATTTCTTTCCAAATAACAACCTCTATTAGTTTCATAATCTCAATCAATCAAACACCTTGTTTGAAACCAAGTGAGGTTTTTGTTGTACACTTCTTTAATGAAATTTGACCAAATTTACTTTAGAAGGATGAGAGATTTTCTTTGATTTAACTTAATTAACATTAAGATCAAGCTCCTTGTTCAGGATTAAATTGATGGATTTAATAGTTTTTTTTTTTTTTTTTCAAAATCCAACAAGAGAAAATGAGTCTATTTTTTGTCAATCAATTGAAAACAAGCCATTGGAAAACAGTGAACACCTTTGAACTAATTTGATATTTTAGATTAAAAGAGATGGTCATTTGTAACAAAAAAAAAAAAAAAAATGCAAGTGAATATTTATAGTTATTAAAAACAGGTGGTTGTATGTAACACTAACCAAAAAGATGAAATAGATTAGAAAAGCAAAAGGAAAAGAAAGCTTTCCTTTTTCATTACACCTCAGTAATTTACATTTGCCGGCTACCAAAACACAAACAAGAAGGAGAAGAAGAAGAAGAAGAATCCAAAATCATCCAACCAAAAGCTCTTTTCAGAAGCCACAACCAAAACCTGAAAAACGAGCTTCTTCACAAGTACCCCATAAAGAAAAATACCCAAACGGGCCAAGAAAATTCGAGATCTCACACGTTCTGGCTCTGGTCCTGGTCCTGGTCCTGGTCATGGCTCTGGGTCTGGGTCTGGGTCTGGGACGTCTGGGTCTGGGAGTGGGAAAGGGAGTGGGACTCAGCTGTCTCCTTATTCTCACTTTCCTTCTTCTGGGTCTCTGTCTTCTCTCCAACTTTGTTATCTCCAAACGAGGAAGCCCTGCTAGAGATGGGTGTAGCCAGGTATGTTGGCTTCTCATCTCCGGCCATAATCACCACCACCTTGGCCTCATAACTCGTGGGTATCTTCATAGAATCCACAGGCTTCTCATCTCCGTTCTCAACATCTCTTTCATTGCTATCTCCATTCTCCAAGTACCCAGAAAGCTTCCAGTAAGAACAGGCTAGAATTAAGAGAGCAAATGCGATGAGACCCAGCATGGCTGCAAGACCACCAAAGAGATATGGCACAGGAGAGTGCCACGCCGAATGCTGTGTAATGGGGGCTGCAGTTGCATTCAAATTGCTACTAACAGGTCTCATTTTCTTTTTAAGATTGAGGAAGAGGAAAAGAGAAAAGGGTTCAGAGAAAAGATGCAGTTAACTGTGAAGAAATAAAGCCTGTGAGGAGATGGAGAAATGAAAGATGGGTGATGGGGTATTTATACTAAAAAGATGAGAGAGGGGTGTATTTGGAATAAATCTTTATTATGTTGATTATGTTGGGGTTTGGGTGATTTGATTTTGGTGGTAATGGCGTCACAAGGAGATAGCTTTTTCTAAGTGGGGGTGTTTTTTGAGAAAAAAAATATGCTCTTTTTTTCTTCTTCTTTTTCCCACTAGTGGGGTGGTTTTTTGGTTTGTGCATCAACTTGTTGTTATGGTGGGAGTAATTCAATTTGCCTTTTTCTTTTCCTTTTTCTTATTGGAAACTTATCCAGAAAGGCCCCCACACCTCTCTCTCTTTCTCTCTCTCTCTCCCTATATATTATAGGTATTTGTATAAATATCTCAAGACATCTATTGAGTGAGCACAGTAAAAACGCACTGGAGAGGGGGCCCTATTTGAGGGGGACAGCAATGATAAGAAATGAGAATGTGAGGAAAAGAGGAGGGGATTTCTGTCATTATTTGGATGGTGATTTGATTGAAGGATTCTAACTTACAAAACTAACCTCAATTATGTAGAGTTGGAAGCTATGAAAAGAGGAGAGAGATGGGGTGAGGGATTGTTTGTTTGCATTTTACAGGGAAAATCGAATCATGGATTTCAAGCATGCATACCACCCAACACTGTTCAGATGATGGGTGCCAATGTGGATGATGCATTTGCCAATCATTCTAGTCGGTGATCATAGCCTCTCATTGATGGTTTTTTTTCTTTTTTTAGCTAAAACTCATTGATGGGGGGTTGTTATACATGAAACAATAAGAAGGAAGTGCTGGTCAATTCATTGGTGCTTATGCAATGCAATTGGAAAGGTAGATTAATTACTTTAAAGTATTGGACTTTGTGAAGGCATAAACCAGTACAAGGAGTATGATGAAGCCCATCAAGTTGATAGATTTTTTGGGGGAAGCCTTGTAAACCTAAAGGTGAACCTATCTCTTAAATAAAGTCCTCGCTATGGGGTAGTCTGCTAATCTATAAGCACTAAACCATAGTTTAGTTGAAATTAAAACCTTTGTAAGATTGGTCACTTCCAATATGTGTTAGAAATTATACAAATACATTAGTGAATTAAGTAGAAAAGTGGGTGATAGATTTTGTGTTTATGAAAGTTAGAACGGAGTTTCTAGTAGGATATTAAGGGCCTACTTGTTTCATGTAATTTAAATATCCAAGGTCGCATTTCTTTAAGTCCTTGTTTTCTTTTTCTTTTTTTTTTTTTGTAATTATAAGTGGTTAAAGTTATAAAAAAAATCAAAGTGGATTTTCAAGAATGACCATCAAATAACCTGTCCTTATATGAAAATTGAATCAAACAAAGATGGAGAATACAGATGTGATCACCTTAGTGATTTAATACCTAGGCAAAGCTCCATCTACATCTCCACCATATATATACCCTTCAACCCTCACCTCTTTAATAATCCTTCAATGGAGCTCATGTCACTACGGATTTTCATGTATTCAATTCGTACATAGCTAATGGTTTTTATCTCCATATTGCAACCAAATTCGGTCAATTATTGAGTCAAGTCAACTTAAAATTAAAACTAAGCACATTAACGAGGTGGGGTCAAAAAAAAATACACTAGGAGGGTCAATACGTTGATTTTATATATTTATAATAATATGCATTTATGATAAATTTCATAGCTATAAATATGTGAAATTTCAAAAATAACTTTTGATAAATAGTTTTCTAGTTGTAAACTGGTCTCTATTCAATATGATGAAAGCCTGTAAGTGTAAAAACTAGGGAAAAGCCGACTAGACATTGTATGATGTAACAAAAGAAACGTAAGAATATGGGGCGAAAAGATCATAGATTCAAATAAAGATGAGTTGAAAAACATAATTCACAAAAGCAACCCTAAATGACTAATTTAAGTTGCATCCATTCACACCCTAACACCACATACCCCTATATGTATAAGATAAGATTTATGAATGCATGACTTACTTTATAGATATAGTAATAAAACTTCCTTTAGCCAACACAACAGTAACTCCATCCAACATGAGTCAGATAGTGATGATGATTTATTTATTCTTAGTTTCTACCATTCTACTAATTTTAAGTGGTATAGAAGGTTTTCATTTGGCTTCTGGTATTTGGTGGTATAAGAAAGGTCATAATACAAGAAGTCAAACTAAAATGAGTTAGTCTGAGTAATTTAACTCAGTAAGTTCATTAGATCCCTATAAAAAAAATAAAAAAAAAAAAACTTCAAAAATAAAATAAGAAACTCATCAAGATCAAGTTCAATCCAACCCTATCACCATGTAAGTAATTGGGTCAAGTGGGCCACCAATTAGTTATTCTTACAAAGAAGAAAGTTACAGGCAACCATATATACATCCTTTTTTTTTTTTTTAACAATTTGCATGTGATCCATATTTAGCAAAAGACTAGTGTCAGCCACACAAATAGATGAAGGCCAACTTAATTAGATCAATCAGATAGCTGTATGCAATATAGCATGCTACTTTCCAACCAAGTGATGAACCTAAACTTTTATCACACTCAAATTTATAATAAAAGCCACAAGTCAAGATAGTTATCTGTCATTTTCCAAAGGCAAAGCAACTCAATATACCCCATAAACCTTCCATTTCAGAAAGAATCATATCCATACGTGTTTCCCACTGCAATATGACATAAATCAACTATTTACAAATTCCAAAAGCCATTAGTGAAGAAAAAATGAACGGTGGATGATCAAGCATACTCCTAACATTGTGTGGCAGGAATCAACAAGTTTTGACATTCTCCATTTCTAAATGTTCCCTGCTAATCAGAAAAAGTTGGCAAATCCCACTTATCTAAATCTCAACATTTCAAAGTACTAAAGCAAAGCATCTTTACATCAACCTACAAACGTTAGAGCATAAATTGTCACAGATACTTCATCCCAATTCCCACCCCATGTTTTAAAACTATAACTAGAGCTTCTTCTTCTCTTCTTTTCTTTTTACCTAAAGAACTTGGGTTTTGTTATGCAAAGCATCTATCATTTTCTGTAGGATTGTTTATGGTAATTAAGGCTTCAATGATTATATCAGAGGCATTGTATCATGATTAGAGGGAGGAGGAGGAGGAGGTGGTGCCTGTAGGAAGAGTAGGGGTATTTTAGGAATGTGAGGAACTACTTTTGAACAGGTCGGGTCAGGTTAGGTTGGGGTAGTTTTGGAAGCAGTTGCAGTTTTGCTGACATGGAACGTATATTTGGTGTCCACGCAACCCGCATTTTTTTTTATGCTTGGGCCTCTCTCTATCATGCAATCTGAGCTGTATTCCTCCTCTGATTCGGCTCGGCTCGGCTCGGGGCCGATTTCGGCTTGGCTTACTCATTCAAGGGGGATAAAGGAGAGGAACTGAAGTACTGAAGCTATCGATTTGTCCATGGTGGATCCGGACCGATTAGAGTCGTACTTTATACTAAGATTAAGACCTACCCGACTCGGGTCTAATGTAGAGGACCTAGACATATTATTCATTAATCATAAGTTCAATCTTACGATGAAATAAACTTCTACGATTACTCACATTTGGGTATGTGTTCATTTAGAGTGGCTTGAATTTTTAATAGTTGAATGCTACAGTGGAGTCCAACTCTCCCTACGTAGAGGATGCGACTCGTTAGCAATTGCATGGGTAAGGGCATCAAGGGTTGTAGAACCCAATATTCTTCCTTGGATAAAGGTTTATTTCACTATAAGTCGACTGTTTGATTATATTTATTATTTTTGTTTGAGGGGTGAAAAAGCTGATCAACTATTTGGGTGTTGTGTATTTACATCCATTTACATATGTAAATGATGCACATGGGTAATGATTGTATATGGTCATGTTTATTTTTATTTTTTTTCCCGTGCATCATTAATGAGGTATAAAAATAGTATGTAAATGAGAGAATTCTTATATGAAAATTTATACACTTAAAGAGGTGGGAAAGTGTTAAACATCGCTTTGGCTAAAAGAGTATTCATATAAGTGTCTTGTTTGATTTGTTGTGATTTCAAAATCTGCCTTTTGTTTAGAGGTTTTGACATATCGATAATGTTTGATATGTAATCGAACCATTCAACATTTATTAATGAATAAATGGTCACTACGTACACACAAAAAAAAAAAAAAAAAGTCATTTTAACAGTGAAAGAAAAATGCCTTTAATGGTAGTTTTTTCCCGCCACTAAAAGTCACCATTAACGGTGGTTATTGCTTTCTACCGCTAAAAGTATCGTTTCCACCCCCAACACCTACCACCTAAGAGTTTTCGTCACATTTAGCAATGGAAAAACAATTTTTGCCATTAAAAATAGGACTTCACTATCTTTTAGCAATGAGAAAAATTGCCTTTTTCCTACAACTGAAAACCACTTAATTTTGTAGTGTGCTCCCAAATAAACGTGGAAATGTGTTTGACATTTATTTATACATATGTTGATTCTATGCAAACCCTATTTTCATATGCTGATTTTGTGCAAATCCTATTTTCATGTTCCATGTGTAAACGACAGATAATTCTGAAGGCGAAAAAAAAAATCTTCATATACTGTGACGAGGGCTCCCTAACATAGTAACGAACTTGGCTTCATTAGATTAGTGATGTTATAAAAACTAAAGTTCATCATACAATAGTACTAACCCTCTAAGTTAAGAAGAGATTAAAATGGAGAATGAATATGAAAGCACTCGTCATTGATCAAATGATAGTATGGCTCATATATGTTTTTAGAGAAATAACCCATCCAATGCTCTTCTATACAATAGGATCAGTAGGCTGCAAGCATTTAGCATTTTGGAATGTGATTATGATGGTAAGAAGTTTATCAATGCAATCTAATCTGAGTGATAGACATGAAAGGAATGAAGGGAGAGCATCTGCACGGAGACAAAGGCTGGTGTTGATGGGACATGGCACCTCCAAGAGATACTTCCCGACAACACATTCCCCTGGTCTAAACATTCCTTTTCTGCTTGAGTGCTGATCACATCACCTTCTTAGACCATGCAAATATCGACATAGCCGACTGTGGAGGACTGTGGCCCACGACTGTTGAGGACTGCGACCCACCACTACCCCACCTGATAATACCAGGGGCCAGGAAAACCAAGGAGATCAGCTTCTATACAGGTTTTATCCCACGGTCACCGTGAGTGAACATATCATGTCCGTCGCGTCACCGGATACAGTCTATTATATACATAGAGTTGATGCTCTATGTAAAACCGCGGTGATATGATGAACCGTGATTGATCCACTCATTATTGAAAAAAATGATCAAATATATCTCCTAGCCTCCCACCTTATATCCTTTCTTTTGCTTCCAAGTTCCAACTAGAAATGTTCAATTCCATATGCATATTTATTAAGAGAGCCCGCATGCAACAAAATCTATTCCCAGATCACATTCATGGCATGAAAGTCTATGGATTTGACAGCTAGGATTATCCAATCTTTGCAAGTACCCTTAATGCAAAACGAAGGTGGAACCACTAAAGATGTACTGGTAGTTGAGATAATATTGATGTTTAGGGCTGCAAATGGGCAAAAGTTTTAGGATCTCAACAAATTAAGCGGGTAACCAATCTATTTTTTGATTTAGGAGAAATCTATATCTAGGTCCGTTCTATCGATACAGGATCTGAAAGTGGAACGTCCTTGTATGCTCTAACTCGATGAACCAAATTCAGGATGATTTTATTTACATTCTATTGTTTCTTTATTAGAATTCCTGACGAGAAATCTAGTTGTTGGGGTTTTTGAGACATGATGTCCATTGGCATTTTCAAATTCCTTTTATTTTTAACAAAAATTTATGAATTCCAACACATGATAAGTCTCAATTGGCCTTTAGTAATTCAGGAATTCCACCTTCTTTGCATTTTAGCAGGATTCCAAAATGCTCATGCCCTTAGGAGGATTTAGGATTTCCACATTGTCTAAGAATTCAAGAATTCCTGAAATTCTAGTAAATGAACAGGCCCTAAATATATAAATATTATAAGGCCTAAAAGCGTGATTTATAGTCAGATTTAGAGTGCTTCAATCATATACCATTTAATAGTCACGCTTATATATTTAAATAAAATGATCAAACTATACTAATTCACTCTCCTCCTTATTTTGAATTTGGATTTGAATTCAAAACTAAATACTCTCTTTTATCTAGATCCTAAAGTAGATCTACAAAGATGGATCCGGGTCCCAATCCACTGTGGTCCCTTACTGACATCAAGTTTCCACTAAGGATTGCAAATCACATGTGCTCTCTCTCTCTCTCTCTCTCTCTCTCTCTCTATATATATATATATATATATATATATATATATATATAGACAACAAGAATAGGACTTGGGCCAGAAAGGCTCAGCTGAGGTGAGCAGCTTGGCTTGAGCCATGGGCTCAGGTGGTTTAATCATGGCAAGGGGTGGGTCCTGGAATAGGACATTCACTGGGTCCCACCACCTCAAGCACTTGCCTGCCACAACCAACGCACCTCTCTCTCTCTCTCCCCTCTTCGATGCCTTCCCTTTCAAAAGGTAGGACTGGGCCCCTGATGCGTCCATTTCATTATTATTGGGCCCACCACCTGTGCCTTTGCCTTCCCCAGCTAGTCCCATGTACAGAAAGGACTCGCACTCAAGCAGCTCCACGTGGCCTATTTTCCTCTAGATGTGGTGGGTCCCACCTCTACGTCAGAAGAGGGAAAAAAAAAAATTTCAAGTACTTGCTCGGTACACGCTCAGGTCCTAAGCATATGCCTGCCCAACCTAATAAATTAAAGCTGAAGGATCACTGTTTCACATGGTCTCTCACCATCTTTTGTTCCCAAACGATAGGGCTCTCACTCATCTGCTGTGGGTCCTCAACAGGCTTTTACTGAAGCCTTATCCAGGCCCATGTCCAGCCTACCATTATAAATGTTGACAGTTTGTTTGGGGCCTGGGGCTGAACTACAGATCACAATTTATGGTGCACCTGCTTGCCATCTTACAGTTTCTCTAACTAAAAAGAATGAGAAAGATACAAAGGAAAAACAGAAGAGATATGATGGGATGAAAGAAATAGGAGCATCTCCAATGAATGTGTTATTTTGGAGGTGCCAAATTCTAATTTGAGAGTATGGAATTTGGCATCTACTAAGGTAGTAAATCCATCTGATAAGCTAATTTTATTATAATTTGATTATATTTATGTCTTTTTATGGGACTCATATCATAAAAGAAAAAAAAAAGATTTCATATTCTTGCATTTTTTTGGACCCAAATTGTATAAAATAATTTAAAATAATTAAAGGCATTTTCCTTTTACATACTTTAAATTAGGTAGAACATCCGCCATGCCAAATGCCACGTCACAAATGACATGATTGTTAGAAACATCGTCAATGTCTTTTATTTATTTTATTTTATTTTTACTGTTGCTATCATCTTTTGACAAATGACATAACTGTTGGAGATGTTTTGAGGAAAAAAATTTTATTAAAAAAAGGAAGGTAAATAGAAGTCATGAGGCCCAAACAGTCCTGACTATTTTATTTATTTTAGGTAGAAGTCCTGACAGAAGTTGTAGCCCATACATGTGGGTGCAGCCCACATTAATTACATATACATATAATTGATTGTTGGATAAGAACTTGAGAAGAGCTTTCATTTTTTTTTGGTGAAGAAGAGGAACTTTCTTGTGGTGCATGAAAAGGAAAGGAGATGAGAAAGATTGGAGTCATCTGTTGATCACAACCATGATATGATTGACCTCTTATAGAGACAATTGTGGGCATTCAGTTCAATCATTCATTTTGGATGCTCTTAATTCAGGAACTATGATCATCAATTAATTTATAAGTTAAGAGAATACTCTACATTTGAGGCAATTCTGGATTGATCATGATCTTTCTCACCACTCCACTGTAAATCAGCACTAACCCAAAATTGATACTTATTCAAGCTCTGTAGGCCATTCGATTGCACATAAAAGTTTCAGCACTTATTTTCATATATTTTTCTCTTTCACACCGAGTCATTTCTCCTGGCATTCGAACTCGTGATCGGTTGGTTAACTCTAATAACATATTAAGTTTCTTCTTATAATCATTACTATCAAAACCTCAATGTATTAGTTGAGGCTGCATAAATACTCTTCAATAATCCTCTCAAGTGGAGCCCACTCCCACAACAATCTAGTAGTCGTAATTCAAACGAGGATCATCCAATGCAAAAAATAATAGGACCCATTCAGTGGCGGACCCAATATTTTCATTTGAGGGGTGCAAACCTTAATAGGTAGTTTGGTTTTGGGGGCAAACCTAGAATTTTCATATAGATTTTGAGAGTGGATCCGCCACGACTTTTATTGAATTTTTTTAGAAATACACAATGATTTAAGAGGTGTGACCGCACCCACGTGCTTGTGCCTCAATCCGTCCCTGGACCCATCTTTTGATGGTAATTCTTAAAAATGACTATAATCAGCATTTTCTCTTTCCTATCCGACCACCACTATGCTTGTAAGTAGCAGCAGTTGGCCACAACATGGACTCTTTTTTTTAGATTTTTTTTTTTTTTTTTTTTGATAGTTTTTTTTTTTTTTTTTTAAAGAGTTTGGACTTGATCATCAAGTAAAGGAAGAAGTCACATCCAAATTCCAAACCAAACCCTCAAATTTCCATTTGGAATATTCTACAAAAAATTTTTTATCATCACAAAAGTAGACATTTGCCTCCTTCCCCATAGGTTCCATTCCAAATGCTCTCAATACCTTTCTCTTTTCTCATTTCAAAGCCTATGTTTGTGATGTGGCCTTTCCCATCCGCTCACATCAGCAGCATAAAAGAAATTCCTCTCTTTTGGATTTACATAACCCATTTTTATAATCAAGATTAGTGAGGTAGCCACCATGAATTCCACGTCCCTACGCATTGGATTTCTTTTATTAAACAATTAGATAGCCCTAACAAATCATATCTTTAGTTTTTACTGTGGGGGCACCTGAAGAAAATGGTTCCATGTTGTGGATTTAGGCCAAACAGGTGCATTTGTTTAATCGTGATTTGCGAATTAGTTTAACTAAAAGGCGCATAACAAGTGAGATAATGTTGGAATCTTTCATCACACACAAAAAAGGAAACTAGAGGCCAGAGCATCTGTCTCTTTTCTGTGTGTTTGTACAAGTGCTAATTGATGTGATTAGATAATTAGCAGAACATGAATTGAGACACATTCAATGAACTTTAAATCTTTGGTTTTGATAGAGGTGAAAAAAGAAAAAATACTATTTTACACATATACAATTGTATATATAGGGATTTTTCTGCTAATAGGTTTCTCTTTGGATAGTGTGAGAGGCAACTTTTTTACCACCAAAAGTGACACCCCATGATAAATCCAACCTCCCATACACTCGCTAACCCTTATGAATTGTTACTCATCCTAATTCGGCACTAATTTGAATCATACTCACTGTTTGATTAAATTCTATGAAAGATGCATCTTAAGGAAATGTTAAGGTCTGAAACTGCTAAACAAATGGTTGTGTTCATCTTATTGAGATGATTTTTTGACAAGATCATATCATCCATGATTCCTTTTTATCACACTATGCTCCCATGATTGGAATGCATCAAGTGGGTCACACGAGGGGCTTAGATTTTTACCTTCCACTCAATCAATGAGATGTACCTCTTAATAGAGTGTGACCCATATAGTATCTATCTCTTATACCATATTTTTTTTTTTTATTCACTTTTGATCGACTTCATAATGGTAGTCCAACATGATAGAAAGGGAAAAAACAATGAAAAATAAAATTGAGATTTGGGTTCTTGGATCACAGCATGTGACGCCCCGAAGTCCCACATCTCCTATAGCGAAGAAAGGGAATGAGGTTATATGTAGAGCTTACACCCTTACCTTGCATAGGCCTTTTGGTGGATCGAGACCCACTAGAAACAAAACCGTGAGGCCCGTGGGCCAAAGCGGACAATATCATGTATGAGTATAAGATGGGTCCCTTGCCGTGGGCGGGTCTCTATGTGAGGCTACTGCACAAGAACACGGAGTCCTACATTTGTATGAGGCCGTTTTTATCCCTAATGATGTTAGCAAGCATGGTTTTCACAATAAATGTGTAGGATGGAGTGCAAGCTAGCCAATGACAATTTTGTTCATAGGCTAACTATGGATAAGGGTCCATAATTTTCTCTATTATGACAGCCACCAGGCGACCTTTTCTAAAGTTTCAAAGTTTCGAATTATTCTCTGTTGATCCTCAAAGTTAAAGGGCACTAGGGTCACTTTAGCCCACATCCAGGCCAATTAAAAGGATTGTTAGTGAAGAGAATAGCCATATTAAACCTCACTCAGGCCAATTAAAAGGTTTGTTAGTGAAAGTTTCATTATCAGTGCCTGAGAACAGATAGATAGATATACTTCTTCTGGTGTGATTCAACCAAATTTAAGCGTCTCTTCTACTGTACAGTTTTTCTGATAAAGTTTCCCTATTAGGCATATCATGACATCTTTTACATCACCAATCAAAGAAGTAAACAAAACTAGGGGAGAGAGGGGGAGAGAGAGAGAGAGAGAGAGAGGAGGCTGGATCTATTGGAACTCTTTTTTTAAGAGATTGACATGACAGTGACTGTCACTAATCATGCTAGTTAATCTTAATCACGTCGGCTAGTGAGTCCTTGGCTGGATGGAGTGCAAGCTGACCAATGAAATGGGTGATTACGACGTTGGGTCAATTTCAATTCAAATGTGTCACATGTGTGTCAATTTTAATCTTTTCGTAAGCAGCCAGATTATGGATAAGTGCTCCTAATCTTTATCATTATCATCAAGAATGCTCACTGCTTTAGAGATCCCAAAAATGACTGGTCCTGCCCATTGGTTTATGGCAAACATGGGGTACCATTCTCTGGGGACTCGTGCAGTTGAAGGGTATGATGGGTTGGTGAAGCCTAATTTCGACTCTATTCCATTACAAAGGTTTATCTATAATTTGTCGGTTTAATCTAGATCTTCTGTTATAAGGTCAGATCCGACGACTGTGGGTGTCTAGAGGTTTAGGGCTTCAAATATTTATACTGGGTGGTGAGAGCATTGTAATTAATGGTGACATTCGGAGAAAACAAGAGAGACGGTGAGTGCTTGTACTCTTGTGGAAATCTCCAATAATAGTGAACGGCGTGAATCTCCCGTGGACGTAGATAATCTTGTCAAACCATATAAATCGGTGTCTCGTGGATTGATTGTGTGAGTGTCTCGTAGATCATGCACGTGTTTATGATCCTAACAGGGTAAGAATGTCATTTGTCCCTCATCCAAGCTATAGTTACAAGGACAGTTAGTGAAGAAATAAAATCTTCATGACCTTGTGTGTAGAGATGGAATATGAGATTTTATTTCTTCCAATGTGAATGGACTGGGTGTAAATGGTTTTCAGTTAAAAACATCCTGGGTCATGCTGTTGTCGTAGAGGCCCAAACAAGAACAGAGGAAAAAACAGAGGGCCTTTTAGCATTTAAAAGAGACTAGTGATGATGTTTTGGAAGACTTGTCTCAGGAAAAAGACAGATGGGCCTCATAATAGAGAATAGAGATAGATAGGAGCCATAACTGACCATCCATCCTTCCAAAATCACCCCATAAATGAATTCCTTGTAACCATGAAAGACTGAAACTCAATTTTCTTTCTAAAATTTACAGTATATGAAACATGTCCAAAGATAGACTCGGCAAGCTCCTCAAGATGATCTTTAGTCAATCATTCAACTCAAGCAATCATCATCAAGTAATCCCATCAACCTGGATTTAGCTTTGTGAGATTCAATTTTGTACCCAAGCCCCACTTTAAATTGAATGATACATGTAACTACCTGCACCTGCCCCTTCTCTGTTGAAAAAGAAACATCTCCAATCAGTTAGCCAGCATGATCAGCAGTTAAAGGTAGGAAAGAGGGGCTTTTGACTCTTTTGACTACTTTGGTTGAGGTTTCTTTAAAGTCATTCAAAAACTTTTACAACATTCAGCCTCTGGAGTTTACCCATTTGCTAAGCTTTACCTTGAAAAACAAAGTACGGGTGTTTAGGAAAATGTTCTCTTACGAGCAACAATGCGAGTTGGACCCATCAAAGGCACAGGATGAAGGATTAAAGGTCTAATAAGATTTAGAAGAAACCATTGAAGTATTTTCCTTTGATGGGAAGGGATTGTCCACAACTAAAATCCTATAAAATTAAAATCTTCAGACTCCAATGATTGTTCGCTTTAGATTTCCACCCTTGACCCTTTTACTACTTTAAACCCAAAAAGAGGATGGAAACTGAAAGAAATTTGCAAAAAGCACAACAATAATTGGTACCTGTGTTTTCTTTCAATATGGGCTGTCAAGAAGTGGCAGGCCCTTTCATTCAAATCAATATGAACTTCTGAAGATGGCAGTTGCGTGGTTCAGTAGGGATGAAATGAAACGTGGCCCACCCATGCCCCTTTCCAGCACACTTGCAGTAGAGTCGAGGACTCAAATTCTCTTTCTAAATGAGCTTTTTAGGATTAGGAGGGGAGGGGCTGAGGGCATGATGAAAACGATATTATGGTGTACAATTCAGTAGATGAGCAATTCAAGGACATGCATGAATTGAATTAAGCAAGGATGGTGAAAATGGGGTTTTGTAGTCATTAGATTATGTAAAATTCACACATGAAACATATTATTACATGTTTATTTTGAAGCACTAGTTTTTACATGAGTAAATGATATGAGATTTACTTCTTTTGGGGCTTTTCATGTTTTCCTCAAGATTCATGACAATCTAAGATATCAGATTTTTAAGCATGGGGGTTTATCTTTATATGAGAATATTGAATGGTTTGGATCATGAAGTGGAGGACCACAAAAGTGAAAATATATAAGTTGTGTTTTTTTCACCTTTCTTAAACATTTTCATGTTTTTCTCAAGATCTGTTAAGATTCATGATACAAAAAATTAAACATCTTAGGATTTTATTAGTTTGATAATAAATAAATAAATAAAAAATGATTCAAATGGCAAAGACTGCAATTTTGGGCACACAGGATTGGAGAAAGATATGAGGTAGATGACAGGGTTTTGATCTTATGACTGGTAGATGAAAGTATAATGGTTTCACACTGTTAGGTGTGTGAAAATAACCCTATTTATGAACTATTTTCACACCAAAATACACACGATGAGTACTTGAGTCCAAAGAGAAGTGTTCACGCAAAAATATTATACATTCAATATTTACATGCGTAAATGAGCGCAAACAAATAACCCATGTCGATATCCCCTAAGGCATGGGGCCCCATATAATTGGAACAACTCACTCCAGCCTAGCAATATGCTACAGCACCATACTAATGTGTCACATTTGTAAACTTCAGCATGGTGGTATAAACAGTTCACACTAGGGTCATACATATGAGCCCGGTTCCTCTTATCACCTTTGTTGCGGGGTGACCATGAGTGGACCAATAATGGCCCGCCACGTTTTGAAGTTTGAGTTGGACGGGCAACATGGGTTGAGTTGGAATAATGCCAAGGCCTAAGAGACCCTCAGATCGAATGGTATTTACACCTGTTTTAGGGAGTTTGAAAGCTCAATTATTTTCCAAGTGTAGCCCCAGTTTTGATGGAGACTCAATTTAAGAAGACAGGTAGCAGTTGAATCATTACCAAAATCAACTATTTGATGATAAGGATTGATCTTATATTGGAGCAAGTATATCCATCTGCCCATGCACGTTCTATTCTTTTATTCTTTCTTTAGAGCTGATAGCTAAGAGCCTATATAATGGGGCCTGCTCGAGAACATGGATGAAAACAGTAACAATAGATTTAAATAAGTGCAGTTTATCTAAAGATTTGACCACGGATAAACTGAAATTCTCATAATATAGCCGTCCCCAACAAAGCATTGACGATGATTGTTACCAATCTGACCTGAACCGTTGGCACAAAACCAGATCCAATTATCAATCAGATCCACACAAGAAAGAAGAAAAAAAAAAGGGAGGGGTCCATACAACCTAAACTTGTTGGAGAGAGTACTTTAATGATCTAGCAAAGAGAATCTACAGTTTGTTCAGGCAAAACGACAAGAGAAGCCCATAGTTCAGTGACCCAAATTGCTACTCTGGTGTCAGTCTCAATGGGATAAGGTGAGATACTGATCTGCAAAATACCCACCACTCAAACCATTGGAGACTTTTCTAATTGCTGTCCACATTGGTTCCCACCAAACCAACCTGAATCTCTGATGGGGCCAACTGTCCCCAAGACATGCCAGAAGAAAATACTCGCCAGCACATTGCATTGAACATCTATGTCTCCATATCCAACTGAATATAAATACATATGACACAATGCTACAGGTCACATCTATCAAAGATGTGGAGACAAAGATCAAAAGAAAAAGGAAACAACAATGTGAACCATATAACACGTTAGAAGTAGTGAGTTTTTTCCCCATACGTTTCATCCACAACAAAAGGAAATCAAAAGAGAAAAATGCACCATTATAACCATTCTAATCACCCTTCAAACAGAAATCTAAATACCATTAAGCACTCACTTCTTAAAAGGAGGTAAACAAAACCCATCATTCATAAAGTCATTAAAGTTGAAACTGTGTAACTCAATTTTTCTACTCGACCCCAGATGGGTAATGCTGTAATGATGTGATGGTGACTTTTGCCCCGAGGGACTCAACTTCAATTGCATTTACAGTCAAGATTGTGATAACCACAATTCAGTGTTTGCAAAAGTAGGGCGAAACAGTAACTTAGTTTCCAAGATAACTTTTAGACCTAGAAAAGACAAGTCTAGATATGGAAGGATGAAGCCTTGATTATGATTACTATTGACTTCAGACTGAGGAATTGAACTATCATATGATAATGCATGGTAGAATTTCAGATGATGCCATGTACCAATTAGGGCAACTCTCATTGGCTGAATCATATAAGTATCCATGGACTTTGATGGGAGATCCTATCACTTTCTACAAATGGGAGTCCATGGACTAGAACCTCAAGCCATGAGTGTACTCAAGAAAATCAACGAGTACAGGAGCTATTTTAAACTTAACAAACTGGATTATGAACTAAAACATGTTTAAAGTCAGAATCTTTGACTTCCAATAATGGAATTGAATTGTTAGTCATCAGTACATTCTAGATAAGATGGGTTGGCTGAAACACCAACATGAGCCAATTTGTGGACACTATTCAGCTATAGTGCTATAGTGGAGGAATCAGCAGTTCATGTGTTGCTACATAATAAGCAGAATGTTGGTCAATGAAGAAGCAACACGTTCACAAAATGAGTAAGGAAAAGATAAGAATGTTGAGGTGGCTGTGCGGTAAAACTAGGAAAGATAGAATAAGAAATGAGCGCTTTCAGAAGCATTTAGTAATAATATCAATAGGTGATAAAATAAGTAAAACTCATTTGAGATGCTTTAGACATGTCCAACACAGGCAAGCAACGGCGTCGGTGAGGAAAAGTTTTTCTATGTAGGTGGATGACCCACCAAGGGGGTAGGCCAAAGAGGATGCAGATGGAAGAAATGACAGTAAATCAAAAAAAGTACATCATATCCGAGGATTTGGCTTAAGATAGGATTGAAGTGGAGTTATAAAAAAAATAAAAATAAAGAAAAAAGATAAATCGGAATGGAGAAACAAAATTCATGTAGGCCCCAACGTAGTTAGGAGAAGCCTTTGGTGGTGGTGGTGATCACTTCCTTGAATAGAAACACATGGAACTCAATAATATCTCTGTCCACAATTATAACTGAGTTGCTAGGGGCCGTAACCACATTTCATTAGGCAAAGTCGCATCTCCTCAACCACAATGACCCGTGGTGTACAGATTTGGGATGAAGCTTGATTTCATTAAAGCTAAGTCAAGCAAAGGAAACTGTATACAGTGATTCAATGCAAAGGACAACTCTGTGGAATACTAGGCATATTCAGAAAAAGAAATTTTTACCACCTTTAGAGTCGAGAGTCAAGTCACAGAAAGCTGCCTGAAAGCAAACTCCGGCAATTGCAATGAGAAATTGATAGCAAGGTGCCAATATTTGATTAGAGAAGAGCGACAACATGCCCCTTATTCCCCAAGTAAGATGCCAAACACAAGAAGACAGGAACAGATAGTGTAAAAGCAGGTAAGGATTATCTTTTTCCATAATGGAAATCGCACAACAGGTTTTCAACACAGCTGGAGAGGCTATTATGCCAAACGACCAGAGTAAATCCTTTCACAATATCATCAGAGGCAAGCAGGGATTCGTTTATGTTATGCCTCCCCATAAGAATGGCCAAAAGAGCTTCTTTGAGTTGATAATCAATGACCAAAAAAATTGGCAAGAAACTCTTAACAGGAAAATAAGTCCTGTCAGGTAAAGAAAACCATCACAAAATCAACCCTGCATAATGTCTCCGTCTATTACAACCCAATATTTAGGATTCTAGTTTAAAACACCCATATGGGTGACAAACATTAATTAAGAATTGTGGAGTGACATTTTGGAATGGGAATTGGGAAGAGTGACTGAACAAAAGTATTTCCAAATTAAATGGAAAGGCAAACTCCCACTAGATAATGAAGTCATAGAATTGGAAATTTAAGAGAGATTTTGGGTGTTCTAACAAAGTGGAGATTTGAGAAAGAAGAATAAGCACTGTTGAGGAAAGATATGGCAGCAAAACATGAATTCAGGGCTTTCTATCTCCGCAGTCACATGTTCCAAAATCTATTTCTATTTATCGATTTCTTGAAAGGTGTTAGGCTAGGGGACACTCACCTGTCCAATGTGTTCTATGACTCTACTCTTTCTCATTTCCAAGCAAAGATGGTGTTTGTTTATTAAGAACCCCGGAGAAATTCCTGGGGGAAGAATGTGTGGAACCTTGTTCTTAAGGATTCTACTGCTTCAGGATATCGTGTAAGAATCTCTTTGCATGGAAACAACCATGCTCTCTTTCCAATCAAAGTAAATAGAAAAGTTGCCCTTATCGTCCATGTTGAGTTCACATATAAACCTTCGTTTCTCATCCATTGTTCAAAATATTAAATTGTCTTCCAACCATAGCAGCCTGAATGCTTAGGATCCACTGCAGATCAAACTTTCATTTGGGCTTACTATATAAAATAAAGTCCAGATCAAACACCTAAAAAGGAAAGGAATGTCTCTTCACCAAATATTTGCTGTGTTCAACAACCTTAATCCAGAACCACTTTCTTACACTTCTTTCCTTCAATTGGTTTGTCCACCTTCCTTTCCAAGCCCTGATGAAAGATTGGAATCGGAAGGCGGAAGCCCTTCTAAGGAGGAGGGCCTCTGTTGTTAATATTATTACCACTTGTGATCAGTTAGGGTATGTTTGTGGAGCATTTTCGGCGGGAAATAAAAATGATTTCCAAGGGAGAATGATTTCCAATGTTCAGTGTTGACATGTTATTCTGTATTCATTTTCTGAGGTAAAGGCAATCTCTGCAATATTTTGTGGAAAGCAGCAGCAGACCCAAGAGGTTGAAAACCATTTTCTGGACTCTTACACGAGATAGAAACACATTTCAAAGGGAAAGATCTACTGGGGCACCAAAAAAATAGAAACTGAATATAGAGAGAGACAAAATCTTCAGTTTCTATTTTCTGCAGAAAACATAATCAGCATGGAAATAATAAGGTGTGGAAAACCGTCAAAGCATGAAAGGATTTTCAAGGATCAACTGTAATGAACCAAGTCCTTCTGGCTGATTTGGTTCTAAAAGTGATTAATTTAAGGCATGTCTATTTTTCATGTTGGTTAGAAACAGGAAAGGAGCTCAGTAACTTAAAGTTGTAGGGATAGGTAATGTTTAAGATGATATGCACTCCCGATGAGTATTTTGACACAGAATGTTGATGGTAGTTCCAGCCAAGATGTGAGTCCATAAAAAATGGGTGGAATTGCATATTCAGCAGAGAGACTTACTTAAGATCCTATTAGGTCCAGCTAGCATCTTTGCCAGTAGGGGTGTAGTAATTACCATCAAAGAACTAAAACTGTCGTGTGAAAAAAAGCCCAATAACATTGCAGCTAAAGGTGGCACTCTATCATAAAATAAGAGATGTGAAGGGTGAAAAGAGAGAGAGCACAAAAGTAGGCTTGTGACATTAGAGCCATAAAAATGTTACCTGAGAGAGAGAGAGTGTGTCTCCCTTACACTACTAAAAACATTATGACAAATGAAAATTCATTTGGGGCTAGTTTATATCAAATACCAAGAGTAAAATATATTTGACAGCCACATTGAATAAGGGAAAGCAGTTTAATAGTCATTACGGAGGCATAAGCCAAAGAAGCAAACCAATATTAGTGGTGTAGATAGCATATCCTGCACCACCTCATCCCAACACCACAAAGAACCCTAATTTTCCCTGGATCTTAGCCAGTTAGGCTGGAATACATCAGATGTACATGGCAACCTATTTACCTCAATTGAATACTTTTTAAGGCCTGCCAATAGAGTAGCATCTAGGTCCCAGACCTGTCCAACACCAACCATGTGGCACTTGCGTATAAGCCTGCCACTACTAAGCCAGAAAGTACTAAATGTCAGGATAAAATGGACCATCCTGTTCGACCTTTAGGAAATATGGACCTATGTCTCAAAAAATTGGAAGCCCTCTAATCCAAGCCCAGTATCAACCCACAAGACTATAACTCCCAGTTCAAATAGAGCCAAATTCAGGGTGGGGCGGCACAAACTTCAACTAGGAGTATACATTTCAACCATGTCAAACCATGTTATTTGCTGTAAGTTTTATTCAATGCCCGATGAGTCCGATGAGTCATTAAGTATAGGTCATCCATCCCTAATTCAAAGTGGCCACATAGATAGTATTTAAGCCAACTAGCATGATATCTTCTAAAACAGTAAACGGGAAGCAACTACAAAGGATAAGAAGCAATGCCAACAATCCAAGGAAAACAATGTCAACTGGCTACGAAAGAAGGCAACCAAAATGATACATAAAACCAATTTGCTCAACACAAAGCATATGCTCGAAGCTTAATAGCAACTATGAGTAGGTTCTTAAGGAACAGAAGGCAATAAAGCTACTTTGAGTAAGTGTTTACAACCATCATATATAACCTAGGTTGATTCAACATAGTTCGCCTCTACTAGGTAAGTGAGAATGTTAGCCACCATGCTTTTGTAACAAGCTACAGCACACTCACCTTCACAGACTACAAATACCTTGGATTAAAATTATCACTTCCCCCTGACAAGCAAAAGAGAAAAGTCAATATTTTAGGAGGTAAAATGAAAAACTATGCATGATCGAGGGAGAATTTTCAGTTCACTTACGTGTTCATCATCAGAGTGATATTGTCTCCTTTCAAAAGAATCCGCCCTAAGAAAATATCATGAAAATTCAGAAAAAAAAAAAATTAACAAAGGAAATAGGGAAGGAAACACAGCAGTTACACATGTCTTGACCAACCTAATGGCTTTCTAGTATTTTTCTTGACGTTCAGTTCATCAGCATCATCCAGAACCAGATTCATGTACTCATCAAACCCCTACAAAATTCACAATAAATCAGTAAATTAGCATTTAAGACTTCAGGGTCCAGAATCAAAGCTACAAACAAAACCCATAGATTATACTATTACATGCAAATATATCTCGAAAATTATACAGATTTACTTGTATCACAGTTTATATTAAGTAACAAAGATCTGCTAATTCTCAACATTTTCTAAGCGGCCCACAACACATTAAGTTGTTACATATGTTTCCTAAATACTAACAAATGTAGATGTAGAAAATAACTTCTTTCCTCAAAAATAGCATAAATAAAGAATCACAAAGATTGTTGTCGTAAATAAAGAATGACATTGTTGTTGCTTTCAATACTGGCAAATTCAAATTAAGTTGCCATATACTTCTTTCTACTAATGCAAAAAGGTCTCAAGTAAGCAACATATTAGGAAAATCAAAAGATTGAAATGATATCTTCAAATAAATAATAATAATAATAATAATAATAATAATAATCATTATAGGAGCCTTATCCCATCCTGGGCTCACTTAAGAGAGTTCTACTCTAAAGCACCTCACTTTAAATAAAAAAAAAAAAAAAAAAAAGGCTCCAACAAAGCTAAGAGCACTAAACCTATGAGCATGTATGTAATATATTAGAATGATAAATTCTCTTTCCCTAGCATATGAATACATGCTGTAAGTTGTCACCCTCTGACTAGCTAGGGATACACCTAGTTATCTTCAACATTGTGAAACCATACACGCTAAATATGAAATGAAACATAGCAATTACCTATCTACTGATAAGTTGAAACATAGCTAATTTCCATTTAAAAAAATTGGCTTTTTTCCATATTGGTAATGTTTCAGGTCAATTTCATTGTTTAATCGCATTTCGTGGATAAGGACTCCAAAAGTCTAAATGTTCCCATGCATTATTTTAAAGTATATGTTAGATATGAAACACAAATGCAACAAACCCCATAGAAAATAGATCCCTTCTGACCCCACAACGTCAGGTATTTGTTGATTAGTAACACAGTTGGACAAATTGCTTCCGCAGGTACTGTTGGTTGTCATGAATCATGTATCCAGTGCGTTTACAAGTGATAAAAGGGCATCAATGAAGCACTGGAAATAAGGAACACAATTCTAAATATAAGTTTCACAAGCCTCACAGAAACAACTGGACATCATATGGATTCGGGTAGATGTTAGAGCTGGGGTTGAGAAAGAGGATAACCAGTATCCTGTGGTTTAGCCATTTCATGAAAGACAATTACCGATGTGGTCAAGGTAATTGGCCATGACAACTATGTGACCAAGAATAGGTCCAGTGCATATACATACTGGATCACCTAGGATCCTATTGGCCAGCATCAAGTCGTTGAAAGACAGATCACTTAATTTTTTTATAATAGTAAAAAATGTATTGCTCTCAAAACAAACTAAAAACTGGTACAAAACTAAATAGAAAATAGAAATTAAACATCAAGAGGCAGAGAAGAACAAAAAACTTCCTCCTTTGCAAGATTATCAGCTACAGAATTTGCCTCCCATAAAGTGTGATGAAATAAAGCACACAACTGACTTGTGATAAACTAAATCTTCTCAACCCAATATGCCAATCTCCATGGAAAACAAAACTTTCTTGAACCCCATTGAATCGTCAAGAAAGAATCACCATCAATAATAACATTAATTCCCCCAATCTAGATAGTTCGCGACAAACAATCAAAACAGTGAAAATTTCAGCATCATTTGCATCCAAGGACTCCACTGGCCCTAAAAAGCTTAGAACAATTCTGCCAGACCATTACGAATAACACCTCCAATTCCTTCTTTATTAAGAGATTTCTACCATCAAAAATTCTAATTAAGTAGTCCCATCAGAGGGCTTATCCACGAAACAATCATGATGCTTAAGAGTTATGCTTAATTGTTATTAGTTTTAATTATAGCAAAGATTGTAATTAGAATTAGTTTCTAATTTGAATAGGATTCTTATTTTGTTTCTAAGTTTGATTTGGATTGTTTCTTAAGAATTAAATATCTTTTATCATTATTTTTTTATAACAAGTATCTTTTATTATCAATAGAGCATTGTAGAGATAAATGATCTCAGATTTTGGAGTTAATAAGAATTTCCCTGCATGGGTTCGTTGGAGATTGTCTTCAGGCTTTGTGCAGAAAGGAAAGAAAAAAGGCTGAAGCCTTTTGTTGCTGAAGAGAGAAAAGGGCTTTGAAAACCCCTTTGAAAACCTGCCATGGTGCAGGTTGTGTTGCTTGTTGTAGTTTGCTTAGTCTATTAATTCAGGCTCGCACAGTTCACTTGATTTGTTTCCTTCGCTTCTACAGCATTTATTCATTATGTTCTAGATATTATCAATCTATTTTTTTATTTTTATTTTTTTTCTGAATGATTAGCAGTCTCTTTTGTATTGTGAGCCAAAATCAAAATGCTATTAATTAAGTTACAGCATTCAAGCTAAAAAGAATCGTAAGT
This sequence comes from Camphora micrantha, assembly GCA_003546025.1. Classification (NCBI taxonomy): domain Eukaryota; kingdom Viridiplantae; phylum Streptophyta; class Magnoliopsida; order Laurales; family Lauraceae; genus Camphora; species Camphora micrantha. The sequence goes on along the minus strand of QPKB01000008.1, from coordinate 42,220,343 downwards.
TCCCATGAGATGACGATGGCCCTAGATGGAATATGTGCTTGTTTTTATAATAATATAAGTTATAAGATGAAGATTTGGACTGATCAGCCTATAAAGAATGCAGTTACTTCAGGTTTTATTTTGGACAAGTCAGACTAAGACCAGTCGATAAGCAATTGCTTGATAGAAGGGGCACCATTCCAATGGTCCATGAAGTCAGATTGTAAGAACCTGCCCATGATCTCGCCTCTTAATTAGCACTGTCAACAAGCCAAGCTAGTTTGCAAGCCAGCTAGACTTGTCTCTTGAGTCAAGCTCAAGCTAGGTTCGGCTCATCTTGGCTCCCCTCAAGCTAGGCTTGTTAAGAGCCTTGGCTCATGTTCATCTAGTTAAGGGGCTCAACCCAGTTCTCTGTCTGATTATCATGAGTATATTTTTTTAAGATGCATAACGAAGTATATATTTTTATTTCAGAACATAACTGTATCGGTAAATATTGTAACATTAGAGAAAAAAAAAAATCATCAATTGGAGTATATCACTATATATATATATATTTTTTTTAAAGCACTATATCACTAAATATATTTAAGATAAGATGCATTAAACTTACATTTGTTTGTAAATTTTTGAAAGAATAACTCAATGGGGTGTAATAGCATGAGAAATTATCATAATTACTCATCAGAACTATATTGTGTCAACCATATTAACCACCAAAAATAAATAATAAATTATCATTCTTTCACTGCTGAAGCTTAAAGGAACGAGCACCTATCCAAATGTCCAGATTATAGAGCTACAGCTGTGGACCTATAATGTAATATCCACGCATCGCCAGGACCTGACTCAGCATCACCAACTACATATCCAAATGTGAAAGATGTTCTTTTCAAGATCTTTAACTTAGTTACAAGTAAATAGCAAGTCACCACTTACGGTAAAGTCTGACATGTAATGATATGCCCATCGGTCATTACATGTACTATAGACATGATTGACATAAAAAAAAAATTAATTAAAGCTTAAAGTCTTATAAATGAACTGGATCATATCCCGTGTAATTTTAAATCATTTACTTTTATGACCCAAACAAACTGGCCCTGGCGTAGCCAGACAACCTCGATCGAGAAGTGTAGACCAATCTCAGTGATGAGATTGATCGAATCCAAAGGATTCCAGCCCTAGGGCACAAAACCAGCCATAACACTCAAAGATGAAAAACTCACGTTGATTAATTTGTTTGAATAATGCATGTCTTCACAAGATGAAGGTTCTTATATTTATATAGAGGACACTACTTCTAAACTAACCAGAACATTAAAAATAGTAACATACTTAATCCTACTCAAAATAGAATTTTAGAAAGTTGTTCTTATTAAGCAACTAACTAATTTAGATAGATATGGATCTCTGATTGAATCAGGGATCAAGTGGACCCCATTAGATGGTCCATCAGAAGGGCCTGCAGGCCCTATTCTGCTGTCGGGCTGCATCAACTCTCCCCGGCTTGAAAGAACTCGACTCCGGCGAGTTAATTGCTTGATAGCGCTCATAAAGATCTGGATTCAAGCGTTGAAAATCTGTTGCAGTGATCCATGTAGCATCAGAGAGAGGACGATTCTTCCGGCGGACATAGAACTTTTGAAAACCTCCTTGACGAGTAGAAACAATTTGATCATCAAGCACATCAACAATCTCATCAACAGGTGGAAGATTCGAAGGGAGAGCAATAGTCTGCTCTTCAGTTTCACCATCATTGTTATGACCATGGTAGAGTGTAAGATCCTCTACGTTGAAAGTAGAATTGACACCGGAATCAGATGGGAGATCAAGCACATAAGCATTGGAACCAATCTTTTTGAGGATCTTGTATGGACCAGCATTCCGTGGATGCAACTTTTTATAAGCTCCTGGAGGCATACGCTCTGGACGGATACGGACCATGACCATATCTCCTTCAGCAAATTCAATACATCGACGACGCTTGTCTGCTTGCTGTTTATAAGTGGCATTACTAGCAGATATATGGCGGCGAACCTCATCATGTACTTGTTGCATATGGTGAAAGAAGTTTTCAGCATCAGCACTTACTCTGGCATCTACTGGTAAAGAGACAAGATCAACAGGTAGTCGTAGTCGAACTCCTGTAACAACTTCAAATGGAGAAGTACCAGTAGACCGATTGACCGAATTATTGTATGCAAATTCAGCCATAGGCAATGCTTGATCCCAAGATGTGATGTGATCACGAACAAGGCATCGCAATAACTGTCCAAGACTTCTGTTTACCACTTCCGTTTGGCCATCAGTTTGAGGATGGTAAGCTGTAGAGAATTTGAGCTTAGTATTGGACAGCATCCATAAAGTCTTCCAAAAATAACTCGTGAATTTGGTGTCTCGGTCCGAAACAATAGTCTTTGGAAGGCCATGTAGACGCACAACTTCTTTGAAAAATAGCTTGGCAACCTTGTAGGCAACACTGGTAGAAGTACATGGAATAAAATGTGCCATCTTTGAAAAGCGGTCAACAACAACAAAAACAGAATCAACTTTTCGTTGTGCCATTGGCAAACCTAGCACAAAATCCATGCTTATGTCTTCCCACGGAGTATGAGGAACCGATAAAGGCTGATAAAGTCCAGTGTTTTTCTTATTACCTTTGGCTAGCTGACATGTCCAACAACGTTCGCAAATGCGAATAATGGTAGTCTTCATTCGGGGCCAATAATATCTATCGTTGACAAGAGCAAGAGTTTTATCACGTCCCAAATGGCCACCACATCCTCCCGAATGCAACTCTTGGACAATATATTCACGAATGGATGTGGCAGGGAGGCAGAGTTGTGTACCTTTGAACAAGAAATCATCATGAACGCTATAATGGGGATGCTTACCAAGATCACCATTGCTGATGTCTGCATAGATAGAACCAAAATCTGGATCTTCCGCATAAGCGAGCTTGAGTTGATCAAAACCTGGTACACTAACAGTCATGGTTGTCAACAAATGCTTTCGTCGACTAAGTGCATCAACTATCAAATTATCTTTTCCTGCCGTATGACGAATGCTGAAACTGAATTCCTGTATATATGCGCTCCACTTGGCACGGTTGGCACTGATCTTCTGCTGTGAATGTAGATGTCGCAAAACATCATTATCTGAATAAAGAACAAACTCATTGCCAATCAAGTAATGTCTCCAATGACGAAGTGATTGTACCAAGGCATAGAATTCCAAATCATAAGAGGAGTACTTTTTCTTGGCATCAGAAAGTTTTTCGCTGAAAAATGCAATCGGGTGTCTCTCCTGACTTAGAACACCCCCAATGCCGACATTCGAAGCATCACAAGCAATTTCAAACACCTTGTCAAAATTTGGAATTTGTAAAACTGGTGCCTCTGTAATTTTATGCTTGATTTCTTGAAAGGCTCTAGTAGCAGAACTAGTCCACTTAAATTCACACTTTTTCATGCACTCTGTGACAGGAGCCATAATGCTGCTGAAGTTTCGAATGAACCTCTTATAAAAGTTTGCAAGACCATGAAAGCTTCGAACTTCAGTGAGTGTAGTAGGAATTGGCCAATCCAAAATTGCTTTGACCTTCTCAGGGTCCATTTTAATTCCTTGTGCCGTCACAACATAACCCAAGAAGACAACAGATTCACTCATAAAAGTGCACTTCTTGAGATTAATATAAAAACGCTCCCGGCGAAGGAGTTGGCAAATTGTGTCCAGATGTTTAAGATGTTCTGCTTTTGTCCTGCTATAGATTAGTATATCGTCGAAGTAAACGACGACAAACTTTCCAATATAAGGCTGCAGTAATTGTGTCATGACCCGGATAAAAGTACTAGGTGCATTGGTTAACCCGAAGGGCATAACCATCCATTCATAAAGACCATCTTTGATCTTAAAAGCAGTTTTCCACTCATCACCTGGCCTTATACGGATTTGATGATAACCACTTCGCAGATCAAGTTTTGAGAAAATACATACACCAGTCATCAAATCTAGCATATCATTTAATCTGGAGATTGGGAAGCGGTACTTTACCGTGATTTTATTGATGGCACGACTATCCACGCACATACGCCAGCTTCCCTTCTTTGGAGTGAGAAGTGCAGGTACTCCACAGGGACTGAGGCTTTCCCTGATATATCCCTTTTGTAAAAGATCATCAACTTGCCTTCTTAATTCTGTATGCTCCATAGGACTCATCCGGTATGCAGGTAAATTTGGCAAGGAAGCGCCTGGGACAAGGTCAATGGCATGTTGGATGTCACGTAATGGAGGTAGCTCCTTAGGCAGTTCATCTGGAATTCGATCAGCGAATTTCTTCAGAAGTGGTTTTACTTCTAGTGGGACAGATGTAGCAGGAGATTCTTCTGGAACTTGTCTAGCAATCAATGCATACATGACACCCTGTTCTTTGCTTTCATCTTCAAACTTCCTCATGGTCAACATAGGAAGTGCTGGAGCTGTATCAGATGTGGAGAAAGATTTAGCGGGCAATGGAAGTAACCTAATCTTGCCTCCTTTCCAATTGAAAGAATAAGTATTGTGCTCATGATCTGTGATGACCTTCAGTTTTTTTAACCATGGTCGTCCAAAGAGGATATGTGTAACGTTCATTGGAATGACGTCACAATGAATTGTATCTTCATAATTGCCGACTCTGACAGGGACGACACATTGCTTCCGGACAGGAATGGAATAATTATTGACCCATGCAACTTTATAAGGTCTTGGATGTTTCTCAGTTGGTAGCTTGAGTTTCTCGACTGCCTCTTGAGAAATAACATTTATCGCACTGCCACCATCAATGATCATGTTACAAGACTTGCCCTCGCAATTGACTCGTGACCGGAAAATAGATGCATGATTCCAGTCGTCATTTTCTTCTATTGAATCAGCTACTAGGAGACGACGATCAAGGAAAAGCAGTGGGGTACCGTCATCAGCTTCTGTATCTTGGAATTGATCTATTGCAGTTTCATTTTGAGGCTCTGCATTGAACAGCTCTGCTTCTATTTCCTCATCATATTGTTCATCATCTTCTGGCTCATTAGTAGCATATAAATCTCTATGAAGACACTCGGCTGCATAATGTCCTTTTTGTTTACAAGCATAACAAAGATTTCTCTTTTATCTAACCTTCCGCGGGCACGATTATCATTCTGATTCTGCTGTACCCGCTGATTTGGCTGTGGCAAAGCTTGCCTCTACTGGATGACTTGCTGTGGCCTCGGTGGTGCTTGCTGGAATGGTCTAGGAGGAGGAGGAGGAGGACGACAAAAACCTTGCGTCTGAGTACGGTTAAAAGGAGGTTCAGGTCCTCTTCTAGTGGAAGACTCCCCGACTTGAAAAGTGTTGCGTCTCCGCAACTGGAGTTCATGCTGAGCTTTCCTGGCTTTACAAAATACCTCATCAACTCTGGTGTAATCAAACATAGCAACTTCCCGTCTGATATCATTGCGCAATCCATCCCTATATCGAGTGATAGTGAGGCGATCATCTGTTTTCAAATTACAACGAACAATATATTCGCGAAATTTGTTTGTATATTCTTCCACAGATAGATTACCTTGCTGGAGAGTAAGATATTCTTGGTGCAGTGTGTCAATGTAATCAGAAGGAAGAAAATTGTTCTTGAGCCTTTCTTTCATGTTGACCCATCTGGTAATGGGTTGTCCCAAAGCAAGTTCATTATTTTCAACACCATACCACCAGATTCTAGCAGGACCCTTAAGTTTAACCTTCGTAAAAGCTATCCACTGCTCATCATTCATGTTATACCAAGTAAAATAATCTTCCAGGGAATTAAGCCAATCAACAAAAACTTTCGGACTGATATCTCCAGAGAAATCAGCAACATCAATTTTGACTTTCTTCGTGATATCATCAGTGCGTTGTGCAACCATGGGACCCTGGGTGTCTCGTTCAGCAATGAGACGCTATACAAAGTCACGCATGGACTCACGCTGCTCAATCCATTTCTATTTGGATGGGTGTGACTATTTGTGCGGAGGTGGACGACCCTTCCTTTGCAACCGACTGCGTATTTTGCAATTCAATAAGTGCAGTCTCTACTGTGCGTAGACGATCCATTACTTCGTCCATATCTTGGCCCAGTTTGAATAATTGTTCATCACGTTCTTTGTCCGTGAGCCAATGACTGAGATTGTCACCTCTTCTAGGCATGGCTGAAAAAAGGGTTTTTTTTTTTTTTTTTTTTTTTTCAGTGGGTTGGGTCGGGTCTGGACTCAAATTGGGCCCAGACTAAAGGTCAGGCCCAAAACTCAGGCCCAGTTCAGTTTCACACAGAACACGTGTGTGAAGAGCTTCTCCTCAGGCTCCGTGCGCAGGAAAAAAAAAAGAGAGAATGGCTGGGAAGAGCTTACTGTTTCATCTTGCAAGATGAAGGGGAAAAACCTGAAGATAGCTGACGAGTGGCGATGGCGATGGGAGGAAGAAGAAGAAGATCTTGCTGTGCAGAAACGGTCACGGCAACGAAGAAGATGAGGTCTTCGCGCGAGGCAATGCTGCTTTGCTGTGATGCAGATGGAGTTGCAGCGAAGATGAAGAACAATGGCGATGCTGGCGTGCGTGCTTGTCGTCGGTGCAAGGTACGCTTTCCGATCTTAAATCCTTTTTTCGCTTTTCGTTTATGCTGCAACTTCTCTCTCTCGATTTCTGCTTCTCTTTTTTTTTTTTTTTTTTTTTTGGTTCGCTGGGATGGGGTTTTCGACGAAGGGGTGGCTGCGGCTTTCTGGGAGTGAAAGGGGACTGCTGGGTGGCGCTGGTGAAGGGTTCTGGTTTCGGCTGGGTGGGTTGGGCTTCGATTTGGGGGACTGCTGGGTGGGGTTTGGTTTTCGGTAGGCGTGGACGGTGGATTAGGGTGTCAGGCAGTGGTGTTGGGTTCGATGTGAGTGAAAGGGGGTTTCGATGGGTCAGTGAGGGTGGCTGGTAGTTTCTGTTAGAGGATTTTTTTTTTTTTTTTTTTTTTTTGTGAGGATTGGGGTTTCGGGAGTCTAGGTACTGGCAGATGATAGGTTGTTGTGAGATGGGATGTGGGTTTTGGCAGATGATAGGTTACTGTGAGATAGGAAGCGACGAAGTTGAGGAACAAAGGCAGGGGGCTGTTTGGTTTTAGGGTCTGAGATGGGAGAAGGGAGATGGGGGACGGTTCTGTGTTGGGTGAAAGGGAAGGGCTGTTTGGGGATTTCGGATGAGGGGAACAGTGAATAGTCCGGTGGGGTTTGAGTTCAGTGGTGCAGGGGTTTTCGGTTGAGATGGGGTTCGATGGGTTGGATTTAGGGCTTCAGGATTTGGGCTCGGCAGGGGGTTGGGTGTGTATGTTGGGTGGGGTGGATTGGTGGGAATGAAGTGGTTGTCGAAGGAAAAGGGATGGGTGAAGGATGACGAACCAGAGAAGACAATCGTTTCTCCGGCGACCGGATCTGGGCTCTGATACCAATTTGGCGCAGCCAGACAACCTCGATCGAGAAGTGTAGACCAATCTCAGTGATGAGATTGATCGAATCCAAAGGATTCCAGCCCTATGGCACAAAACCAGCCATAACACTCAAAGAGGAAAAACTCACGTTGATTAATTTGTTTGAATAATGCATGTCTTCACAAGATGAAGGTTCTTATATTTATATAGAGGACACTACTTCTAAACTAACCAGAACATTAGAAATAGTAACATACTTAATCCTACTCAAAATAGAATTTTAGAAAGCTGTTCTTATTAAGAAACTAACTAATTTAGATAGATATGGATCTCTGATTGAATCAGGGATCAAGTGGACCCCATTAGATGGTCCACCAGAAGGGCCTGCGGGCCCTATTCTGCTGTCGGGCTGCATCAGGCCCACTCTTCAACTTGTGAAACTCAAAACACCCAAGCCCCAATCCATCATGCATTGGATCAACATTCCTCAATCCTGCCACTCAACATGATGGTCCCTTTACTGGACCTCATATATACAGAACATAGTATCACATCCTAGTAAGATACTAGCACTCACTGAGTGAATATGACAAACCAAATCACATAGGACTTGGTCAAGTATTATGGCTGCTCTGCTGACCACAGCAGACAGGTCAAACACTGGCACGAGAACTTAATAACATGTCAGAGGACCACACCATTATATCACATCTGCATCTCAGCCAGTGACCATCCCCAGGCCCACACACATTAACCGACCATCTTACCCAATTATGTCTCCCTGGAACCTATGCTTTCAAGGTCCTTATCTCCTCCATCCATAATAATCCATGCTGCATTCATCTAAGCTAGAAACTTTTAGTAGCGGTGCCCAACACCCATTTCATAACATTCACAGTTCAAACCAGCGAGTCCCCCGTCTGGTTGGCACCAACTTCATTATCCCCTTTATAATTCCCAATCTCCACTCCCATCTTAGTAGGCCCATCACCACCGATCCTACTCTACTACAGCTCCTGCCCCAAGTTAATGACCCCACCACTGATACTCATCAGTCGTCAAGCAAAAATAGACAACACAACAGTGAGTAGGACCGGAGAATATGTATTAAATGAAAATGAAGCGGAATAAATTGCAACCCTCCACACATCTTGGATAAAATGACATTGTTCATGTTCCAGAACCCCACAACTTCAACAAGTCGATGGAACCCAATCCAAGAAACTCGGAGCATCTTACAATTAGACAGACAACTAAATATAATCCCTTTCAAAACTCAATTAGGCAAAGATACTAGGTTTTATTCCCCATTCGTACGCCAAAGCTTTCCAAGGAGCGTAGGATCGGAACTTCCTACGTGCACTTCTCAAAACAACATCCCCTCTTCCCCTCACATATCCACCTTACTGCACTTAACCACACAAATCAAGCCCCAGTTGGAAGCAGTCTTCCAAACAAACATAGAAGCAGTAACCCATGCAAAAGTATATGCAAAATTTCCCATCAGCTAGCCCCACAAAAGTTCAAAACTGACCATCAATTCCCCAAATCCAGAATACCCAAAAGAGAAAAACAAACAAAAACAAACAACGAAACCGAGATCGAAGCATGCTTACAATGATACGGCCTTCAATCCTCGTATCCTTCTGCTCAAACAGCCAAATCTGAATCCGAGCTTTCTGTAGAGAAATCCACCCAAACAACAAACCCAACCATTGAAAAATTGCAAATAAACACAAAATCACGAAATGGGGTGAGTAGAAAATTCGATTTCACTTACGCTCTGAAGAGAAACCGGAAAATAAGATTCTGTTTCGAACCCAAAAACAAACAGAAAGAGAACAAGTTAGAAAGAGAAAAAAAAAAAGAATGGAGAAGATGATGAAGAGAAAGAGATGTGCGTGTGTGTGTGTGTGTGTTTGAACGTACGATGGGTTGGGTCATAATCCTCTGGACTCTGGTGGTCGCCATGGCTGCAAAAATAGGGTTGAAAGATCTTTGCTTCCTCTTCGATTCGGCTTCTGCTGGGAACTGCGAAAACCCTAAACCCTAGAGTAGAAATGACCGGGAAAGGAGAAAAAGAGAGAGAGGTTCTTTTTGAGGGTTTTTGTTTTAGTGTGAAGGGTACTTTGGTAGTTTTATGTGCATTTGTGGTGTGGTGGGACCCAAGGGCCAACATCCAGTTAGATATGTGGGCCACATCATTTGAGCCCGTTGATCTTGTGGATCTCATTTAGGCCTGTCAATTCGGCCCTTTGATGACGGAGGGCAGCCCCTAAAAGCTCGCAAAAGCAAGTGCTTTTGTTTTTTTTTCTTAATCCGGATTCTTATTTTGTAGAAACAGGGAGATACCGTTATCATTTCATCATATCAATATTCAGCAGCGGTATAAAATCTCTTCTTTTTCTTTTCGTTTTTTTTTTTCATTTCAGAAAAGCAATTGAGATGGTGCATTAGCTAGCATGAGATTTTATACAACTGATTATTGTTAATAGGATAAAACAATATCTCCATATTACAACAAAAATGGGGTTCGGGCTCTTCTTCTTCTTTTTTCTTTTTTTTATGAGCTATGAAATAGATTGCTAAGATCATAAAACTACTGTTATTTTATGCTTTGTACATTTAACAGACTCCAATCTGTTGGGAAATTTTTGGTGCATGGTGCATTGGCTCTAGTTTATTCATACAAATGAGACATGATCCGTAGAACTTCTATGAATCTCATCATATAGAATTTACATATCCCACGTAGTGGGCTTATGTTTTGGTTGGTCATTGAATGGTATTAGCATCAGATTGAAAGTCTACGGTTGTATAGAAAAATATTATCTATATATTTAAAAAAGAATTTTCCTTTTTGTTTTTTTTTTTTTATCATCGCTCTTCTTTGAAGGGTAGGATAAAAGCTTCGGTGTTGTACGCCCGCTGAGGGCGCGAAGGTTTTGGCTCGATCTAGGCTAGGCCCGCATATATGAAAGTCATGTAGGTGTTGACCTTGACTCAGCCAGAGCTTGGCCTTTTGACCGCCCTATTCTCATCTATGATCTTCCCATTTAATTGGGCCCCAACTGTTTAAGAATCCTTAATCTGGATTTAGAGATGGCAACTGACCCTATTAAAGGGGTGATCAGTCTGCTCCTAGTATGAATAGTTATAGTAGAGCAGCAGGTCCTGTCAGTGGGACCCGACTAGAAGGGCAGCAAGCCAAACCCTGCAAAAAGGTGGCCTCTGTGTTTTTTTTTTTCCCCTTGTCATTTGGACTGTTCGGAAAAGCTTAGGTGAATGCATGATTTAAATAAGTTAAAGACATTTTCGCCTCTTATTCAATAACTATAAAAAATGGTACCTTTTTCAAATATTTCTAACAATTCAGGCATCTTTTGGGCGCTTTTTTTTTTTTTTTTTTTTGGTTTTACCACCATTCCATAAAATAAATTTGCATGTACTACATTTACCGTAAGACGGCTTTAGCCAAACAACTTTTAGAATATTATAAGTTTGTCTTTTCTGATTGAACCAGATATACCCACGCAACTTTTAGAATATAACAAGTTTACCTTTTCTATTGAATTAATTGTGCCGAACGATGGTCTATTTATAAAATGGTCCACTTGAAAAGGTGCTATTTCAAACAGATCTGTTTCAATCAACTCTATTGACAAACATCTTTGGCAAGTGATTTACAAACATCTATGCCAAAGAGGCCCTAGTGTTTCCCTTCTAGTTATTCTCTATAAACTTTATTTTGTTTTTCTTTTCTAATTCGCGTTCCTTCATTTAGGATGCCTTCTGATTAGTGGGGGGGGTGTACATGGAAAGGTCTACTTAAAGATGAGAGCCAATGAAAAAATAGCCCCATAAGATAATCCTAGCCTTTGATTTAATAGCCTTAATGTTTAGTGGTCTTTAAACCATTAGATTTCTTTGGAAATCAATCCAAGGTGGAGAAAGATTTGATCACTGTGAAATTGGTTCTGATACAAGATCAAGGGGTGACGAGCGTGTGATAGGGCCTGCACTGATTAAAGTTGCGCCAAAGGTGGGCCCCACATAGCCGGACTGCTCAAGCAAGTAGCTCCTAGGAGAACATTTCTTTTCTTTGAGTCCGTGTCCTTTCACAGACCTACGTCCCACAGCTCGTGCCGGAATGCTGGACGCTGTTGCTCAGTTGGATATGGACATGGTTATGTCAGTAACATCGTAGCTTTCTCACTTGAACACCATGCCTGCATGTTACGTGCGTCGCTCTCTCAATTTGGAGATCAAACACACAAAAGATGATGATATTTCTAATTGACTATTCATACAGCTCCTACATATTTCCTTCCACCTTTCTTCCTGAACTGTTCTCGGGAAGGTTTTAACTTCAACTTTCTTCACTAGGTTTTAGATTGTGATTTGCTTTTTTCCTCTCAAAACACAAACCAAAAAGTGCCCACATTCTATTTTTTAGGTAAGGAATTAAATGATAATTTTGTACAATACGAGGTATCAATGGGGCTGGCAAAAAAAAAAAAAAAAACAACAACATGATACATTGATTACAAAACTTTCCTGGAGGACTACATTTACTTTATTACTTTACAGAAGAATTAATTTACATTACAAGGAAGGAAGATATTGCTGAAGACAGTGTCTCAATTTCTGAAACGTCACAGGCTTGGATACAAATGAGTCCATACCATTAGCAAGGCATTCTGCTGCGCTTTCCGCCAAAGCGTTTGCCGTCATCTGCAGTTTGGATATGATAGATGTTTGTCAGATAACAGTGTCTTCCTCCAAACATTGCCATTTCTTTTCCTGCTTTATTTATAGAGATGTAAATGACAGGTACAACCCTTCTCATGGTCAAATTTTTGGTACCAGACCGGAGATACTACAAGCCCATTCAGTGCCGGAATGAGAAGGATAACAGCTCCCTAGCAGTCATCACTTGATTTTGAGTTTTGGGTGCTTTGAAAGGGGACAGCATTTGGTGCATCTGCAACCAATGCTGGACCAAATTTCTCTACATCTCAAAAACACAGCACTACAGATGCACAGATGTTGCTGTCATCGGAATGCCCCATAGCTTATTCTAACTTGTACACTCAAATAAACCAGCAGTAATAATGCACATAAAAATATGATAAATACTTGCACATCATTGGATAGCAGATGAGCGCAGAGAACTAATTAAAGCAATCATCTTGATGATGCCTTTTTAAAGGCTTACAAGTCAAATAGGTTGAGAATTAGAAGATCAAAGAAATAACACATGGAATCCAAGTATATTGGATATCAGAGTAGTGAAGATGAATTGGTAGTAATTGAAAATGACTTGGCTGACACAATGTGAAATATTTCGATTTCTTGGAGCAGCTACATAAAAAACAAAGGGTTTGAGTTGCATGTGCTAAATAGATCAATGTAGGGTGGGCAAAATGATGAGGACATCAGAGCGTCACAATTTATAACTTATCAAAGGAGGAAAAAGAGGGTCCCCCACGAATATCATTATGGTTAGATGATATTTATTTGGGCTCAGTTCAAGGTTTCAGAGAGGATCCACCGTTGTATCATGATTTTATCATAGATCAACAGCCAGATCAAGCCAAATCATATCCACGTGATCAGTCGAAGACCCCACATTGTGATGATTAGAGGAGACAAAAAAACCTCATATGCATGACATCAGGAAGACGCCACCCTGGGAAGATGCACATGGGTTGCTACTAGAGAAAGTTGGGCCCATTGAGTCCAACTTGAGTGGGACACCCAGCTCAATAAGGGGGGACAACCACTTTAGGACTTGCATTAAGTTTGTTTTATGTCCACGTGATCAGTCAAAGACCCCACATTGCGATGATTAGAGACAAAAAACCTCATATGCATGACATCAGGAAGACGCAACCCTGGGATGATGCACATGGGCTGCCACTAGAGAAAGTTGGGCCCATCGAGTCCAACTTGAGTGGGACACCCAGATCAATAAGAGGGGACAACCACTTTAGGACTTGCATTAAGTTTGTTTTATGTTTTTGTGGACATTTTTGAAATTTTCGGTTAAGTTGTTCTATGTTTTAATTTGATCATTGATGTGTTCTAATGGTTTGGAGTGGATCTAGAGATAATAAGCCAATATATATTCACCATAATGCTTTGTTTTGGGGTTACTGAATACATGAATAAGATTAAGCTTTTGAGATCTCTCTAGTGATTGGCATATGGTGTGAAGCCATTTGATGCAAATCTAAAGTAATCCTCTATTGTTTTTGTGTTCTTCTATTGAGGTTAACAATATAATTTTTTCATTTGATGCAAATCCAAGGTAATCAATCCTCTATTGTTACTGAATACTGGTAATGGTCAAAGAAAACTCATTATCTTTCTAATTTTTCTCATTACAATTTGTTTTTTCTTGCTTTCTTTCTTAGTCTTGCACCCTTGATAGATTATTTTGTTCATACGGATTGTTCTTTTTATAAAAATTCATTGTTAATTATTAAAGAAAAAGGGTGCAAGTACCGCAATGATCAGCACCTTCCACCAAGGGAGTAGAAGGTCCTATAATCAAGTTCACTAGGACTGTACTGGTTTCAGCTTTACCTGAAATGAGTATATAATGACCAAAAAATATTTAAATGGACATACAAAGTCTAAAAGTGAAAAACAGAGGAAATAATATGATGTCTAAACTACTGACCGCAATGATGGGGATCCGCTTCCTGGGTGCCGTTAGATCATGACAGCTTGGTGATGAATCTGAACTGGGTGTAGCTAGATCAATCTCAGGTTCTACAGCTGCGTCCCAGTTACCATTTTCTTCAAAAGAACGAATCAACCTTGTTGCTTGAAGGCCATCCATTACTGGCATGCAAACATCCTGCATGATAGTAGAGGCACCTTTGAGTTCGCTGTTTTTCACCACTTTCTGTATATTCAAGGCCTTAAGGTTGTTTGATCTATAATATATGCAGTTGATCTAACAAGAAAATTCAGTAAAATCCATGCTTGAGCCACACACGCGCACAGAGATTCAGTAAGATCAACACATGCAACTTCCCCCTATGTGTGTGTGTGTGTGTGTGTGTGTAGAGAGAGAGAGATTCAATAGATTACCATCAGAATGAGATCAAATGTATTAGATTGAACTGCACGGATTGCCTCTAGACCATTACTCACAACATTTATAGTGTGGCCCAACTGCTTCATCATGGATCGTGTAACCATTACATTGATCTTGTTATCTTCAACAAGGAGAATTTTGGGTTGTGATGGAGATTTGGGCATCTCAGAATCATGATTGGATAAACCATGAATGTTTCCACTGGATTTTTGACCTGTCTGGCTATGACTTGTACCCTTAAATTCAGTATTCTTTTCATCCATGCTTACTTCCTCTACACTTCTCTTTGTACCATGTTGAGAATCTCTGCCACTACGAGTGCTACCCATCTCAATATTAGAGCCGTGGTATCTATTCATAATAAGACCCCTTACATCAAGAGAACGTGGCCGCCTTCTTCCAATAGAGCTTTTAGTGTCTGTATCTATGGCCTCATCCATTTGACTTTCAGAAAATGTCTCTGCAGCATCAGAAATTGAGCAGGCATCCTCAAGTGAAGCCGACCGTCTTGGTGAACATATGAATGAGGTGGGTCCCTCTGATAAACCATTTTGTTTCTGCAAAGGATTACAAACAATATTTGCAGAAGGTATACTTTTAATCATTGCCATTTGTCCATCAGAGCGGAGTACAGAGCCCATCTTGCGAGGATGGAAGTGGAAATGCCCAACATGGGTGTCATCAGTGTTGGCATCAGATACAATTTCTTGATCAATATCTGACAATTCAGGGTCATCAGATTGTTCCTGTTTTGGAGAAACCTTGCAAGGTAATACAAATGTAAACGTTGAACCGCGGTGCTCTTGGCTGGTCACAGTGAGTCGACCACCCATCAATTCCACCTGCCTCAAATGAAGAATTACATGTTGAATCAAAAGTTGGCAGACAAGAAAGTATAAGAAGCTTGAAAATTTTTAGGGATGATACATTACAATCTGAAACTTTGTTTTTTATAGGTAACAGAGAAGATTTAAGTTAATTAAAACAGAGAAGACAACAACAATATGAAAGTTAAAACAGCAAGAAACATGTTTTTTTTTTATATATATTGGTAACGTGACTTGAACCAGTGGCAGAGAGAGGATTTGCTTGTGGGGGAGGGGCAATCAATGGTCAACAGATGAGATTTTATATTTATTGAGTGATTACTAGTCATTTAAAAACTAATTTATTTTTGCAGAATTTTTTAATAGCATGCAAAGAAATTTTCTAAATTTCAAAAAGGCCCCAACATTTTCCACGACAATTTCCTAAGACTTTATGCATAAAAATGGAAATACTGTGCTCACCATAATAAATCTAAACCATTCAAAAATCACTTTCTACTTGTTTTAGCACTGAATTTTTATCTTACTCCAATCAAAGGACTCATGTCAGATCGATCACATGTAAATCAACCCCCTCACAATTGATTAATGAAAATCCGTTGACTGGTTAGTTGTGATCATTTGATGGACCACGATGGTCGGTAGGCATGGATAGTTGAAAGGCAGCATTGATTGGCATTGACCAAGTCATGATAAGGTGAGCGGTGAAGTTGTAAATGAAATGATAATGCAAAGTTAGGAGTTTGAATCCTCTTAATGTCTCAGGCATGCTTCCGGTGAGGGGAGTGAAACCTCACAGTGGACCCCACCTACTAAAAATCCAAACCGCTTAGAGTGAAGACCCTCCCCAGGGATAAGCACAAATTTTACTCCAATGGGACCAATTCCTATTGGAGTAAAACTTGGGCTCGGCCCACTAGACGAGAGGGCCTTAATTTTGAGCGGTTTTGACTTTTCTCTAGGGTTTCACTCTCCTTATCGCAGCCCCACTTGGCTCCGCCAGAACCTGTAAGTCCGTAACTTCAAGATTGCAATAGTGAGCACCTTCCATACATTTTAATATTTGTATCAGTTGGAATGTATTATTTACAGATTTTTTGGGATCTTCTATAAATGGCTGATGTAAAGAATATGATAAACTGATGTAATTGCTTCAACTACAGCAAAGGAGCAGTGTTATCATCAAATTAGTATATGGGGATTGCAGATAGTATAATTAAAATATGTTTCAAACATTAACACAGATGAGAAAGGATCTCTTCAAGCAATTTTGACAATAAAAACAAAGAATAATGAAAGTAAAACATAGAATAATGAATGTACAACCCACCAGTTGCTTGCAGATTGCGAGGCCAAGTCCTGTCCCGCCATACTTCCTTGCATGATCTGCACTGACTTGCATATATTTTTTAAATAATGTAGGTAATGCCTTCTCTGTCACGTGGAAACAGCAAATGTTCAGTACACCAGAACAGATACTTATGAAAGGAGTTAATCTAATGCTGGATGGAAAGCATCAACATGATTTTGCTGCTCAGAAGAAAGCTGCAACTAAAAAGATACCTGGAATATCATTTAAAAAGAAAAGATACCTGGAATGCCAATTCCGGTGTCATATACATCACAGCATAGCCACACAACTGTTTCTCGTGAGTGATGATTCTTTTCTATTTCTTCATCCATAGAACCTGGTATTTTAATTGGTGTTCCTGGTCCATCACTGGGGGCACCATGTTGGTGAAGTTCTTCCTTGGAACTTTGACGATGTCTGGTTTCTATACAACAGTTACTTTGAGATGCTGCAGAAGTACTTTCCTCAGCTATTTCCTTTTCTGAAATTGCAGATAGATGTCGCTCTGCATGTTCAGAATGTTGTTCTGGTGCAATGTGAAGATTTATCCCAACCTTACCTTCATGAGTGAACTTAATCGCATTGCTGAAATTAAGAACAATTGAGAAACTTATCAAACCCACCCTAAACAAGTACATAATTATTGCAAGCAAATGGTGAGAAAATGTGGTCAGGACTAACAGCAGCAGAGCATCATATGTTCAACCAAATAGTTGAGCAGTTTCTTATGGAGCTCACACAAGGTTTTGTGGATCCACATTCATAGATGTAGCAGCTGTGCAACAAATGAATGTCCCTAATCATTTCATCATCATTTCCTAGATCTCTTGAGAGGGAGACAGATAAAAACTTGCTGAAAAGAAATTTACATATGCCCAAAACACCGACAATGTCACAGGGCAAAGCATTCCAGTCAATTGAAGAAACATTTTATTTACGAGCCTCTTCATAACGCATCCAAACCCCTAGGACCTACCAGAGAAGAGGGCAAGCCTGCCTATCTTGCCCAATCGAGCCAATCCTAGCCGGTCAGGCCCACCCAAGTTCAACCTAGGCCAGCCAGACCTAGCTGAGCCTTACCAGTCCTCTGCGGGCCCATCCACAGGGCCATGCATGTCCTGCTACAGCAAATATATATATATATATATATATACAGACAAATCCAGACAAGGACTCTTTAGGCCCATAGCCATGGGACCCACAATGAGTCAAACAGTGGGACCGACAGTCTACAGTCCTGGTGTGTCTCATAGAGTAAGCCTTTGAATTTAATTAGGGTGATTTGTTTTACTTAACTAATGCAACTAGAGCCAAAGTAGGAAGTTTTATGAATTTTGGATAGTAGGAGTTGCGTTTGTGTTCCAAACAGGAACCTAGGAGTTTTTCTGCAAATTGACAGTGGGTCAACGAGCTGTACAGTTCTATTATATTCACAGATTCTCCATACAAGTGAGGATGTTTCTATGGATTTACAGAACAGTCACAGTCAAATACATTTCGGGTTTACTGGTTTGATTGGGAAAACCATTCCCTTCTCTTTGCTGCTCCCAGTCTCCATGGTGATGCAGGCCAGACTAATGGGCCCCGCCTAAAGGTCTATACCAGGAAGCCCAAAGCCCACAAGGCCCATCAATGAATTCCTAAGATTTCTCCAACGGCAAATCCATGAAGGATTCTTTCCAATGGCAGTTCCTAAATTTTCTATCTTCTAGTAGATTTCTTAGATTATAATAATTGTTACAATTTAACAATAATTAGGCAGTTTCTAAATTTTCCTAGATTCTTAGATTTAGGTAGTTTTCTAAGTTGGTATGGCTTGATTGCTAAATCAGTACTTAGACATTATTATATAATTAATGTAATCCCTTATCTTGGGATAGACTACATAGTACATAGGAATTGAATGAAAAGTTTGAGGTTTTTCAACAGTGAGTGTTCTCGTGTCTGAGGTGTGAGGCCTAGAACACCCATCTAAGCCGTTTGGGTTGGAGTTTCGCCCATTGGCAATCCTCCTTCTCCCTTGCGTTGCTTCAGTTTAGTTCAAATTAATTGTATAGTTAGTTAAGCGTGTTTAGTGGCTAAGCGAGTTTGTTTAGAGGTTAGATTAGTGGTTGTGAGGTTTTGGCAAAGGTTCCGACTCCGAGTGAGTTAAGTACTTGTAGGGGGTTGTTTGTAATTTTGGAAATTGTGAGGGATTCACCGCAATTTCATAAATACGTCGATTTTGGGTTCGTTGGGTAGATTTCATCATTTTCCACACTTTCCATTGAGGATGCATCTCGATCCGGTGCTCCGAAGCCCTTCGCTTACCCTCATTTCCATCCTAAGCCCTAAATAACCATAGGACCTATTTGTAATTCCCAAAAATCCCATCTCCAACAAAAGCGCATCAACCCTTTCCCCTTTTCATTTTTCTCTCTCTCTCTCTCTCTCTCTCTCTCTCTCTCTCTCATTTCTCTTCTTTCTCCGTGCAAAATCCACTAGCCAAGAGCCTCCAAGCACAACTGTCAACCCCTCCAAGCCACTTGACCTTGGCATCATCTCCTCCAAGCTTCTCCTCATTTCTCTCACCTATGGTAAGTGGTTTTCCTTTGAAATCCCCAAGTTCCAGCCCATTTAAGTGCATTATTTGTCAGTTTTGTTCGTTTAGTCCATTTTGCCATTATAAATGGGATTGTTCGCCGTGTATATGGCTTGGTGGCTTTGAAAGGAAAGTATTTGAGAGGACCACTCAAGGTTTGACTTTGGTAAATTAATTTTGATATATTTGATGGTTTGAAGTAGTTCCTCAATTTGATGTTGATTCTTGTTCACACAAGATAAAGCCTAGCCAGGCAACTTTGTTTGATATCTTTGAGTCAGCACCACATAGCTGTTAATGTCTAACATAGATGGGGCAACTCTACGGAAGGACCTTTACCTTTGCAATCTGCAGATTGACTTTTGTTAGTGGATTTACACCACTGAGTACCACAAAAATGTTTTGACGTTTGTTACCCTTGTAACCATATTGGCCGGGTATATTCCTGTGCACCCATTGGCCAGGCTACCATCCCGCACATTTTCTTTACCACAACTCAGTTAGAGTATGGGAGGGCAGTGATACAAGCCCGTGGTGGATTAACTTATGTGGTTTGCCTATTTTCTAGGATATTGATGTTTAGCTTATTGTCTTTGTCTGATTCCGTCAATTGGGTTAATTCATGCAGTATTGTCTAGTTTATCAGCTAGTGATATTCCATATGATCATATTGTCATTATTCTCATTTGATGCATCATATTTTGATATTAGTATTTGTTTACCTATCAGCTATTAAAGTTCAACAATCTACACATAATGCGTAGGTACCAAGCTCACCTCCTATTATGTACCTAACCAATACGCCAACCGCTCCAGGACCGATGGAACGCGTCAAATTAAGTCTTATAACCATTTAGGACCGTAACACCTCCCCTGAGCCAGAGATTGAGGTGATCCTAGAGGATCAGCTAGATGAGTTCCATGAGTGGTGTACAAACGACATAGTTTGAGTTCTCACGCCCATGCACAAAAGAGACTACATGATAGCATCTGGGATAAATTCTTTTTGTACATCATTGTGTTGGCCTATGTTTTTGTGATGGCCATGTAATTAACATACTTCTGTATATGTTGTCTAAACTCTAACTTCAGTAATGGGGAGCTATGCCTTGCTTTATTTAACTGTTCATACTATTTATGATCATCTGTTATCTTATTTGACGATCAAGCTTCCACATCAAATGTCTACGTTTTTTAGGAAAATTAATTTAACCACGCTGCAGACTTCGATCCACATTGGGGGCCACAATTATAGAAACATTTGGAAAATTTTAATTGGGCCCTAAACTTGCACCCCGAGATGCGCATCTACGGATAATTGGATCTGAGGGCGTGACACTTTTTCTCAAATAAAGTTGCATTATAATTCATCTTTCATAATTGAGTTGTCATGACAACAATGATAATACCAATAACATCAATAATGATGGTGACAATCACAATGGTAAGTCCCAAAAAGAAAGAACTTATCTATTGGATGCAAAGACTTCCCAAGATTAATACTCAACTTAATGAATTTAAAAGATAATAATGATAACAACAGAAAGTCAGTAACATCAACTATGAAGACTATAATCATAATGTTAAATCCATTAGTCCATCGTATGATAATCACAATGTTAAATCCATTAGTTCATCATCATCATTGCCATAATCATCATCATCATCATCATTATCATCAATGCCTTATCCTAACTATGTTGAGGTCGACACTATCTCCATCCACGTCCTCTTCGGCCTGCCCCTTCCCCTTGGTTAGCCATCAACCTGCATAGCCAAACTTTTCCTTACTAGGGCTGTTGCCGGCACGCATTGGACATGCCCAAACCATCTCAAATGGATCTCTCTAATTTTATCCCCCTATTGATGTCACCCCTAAATGCTTTCAAAAGCGCTCATTTCTAATTTTCTCCTTCTTAGTTTTACTACACATCCACCTCAACATTCTCATCTCTACTGCATTCATTTTGTACATATGTTGCTTCTTGATTGGCTGACATTTTGCTCCATAGGTCATACCTGGTCTAATTGTTTTCCTTCAATCTTATTGGCATTTGTCAGTCACAAAGCACTCCAAAAGCAAGTCTTCACTTTAACAATCCCGCTTTTATCCTATGTTTGACATCTTCATCATTCTCTCCATCCTCACTAATTATCGAGCCAAGGTAATTAAACGAATCTCTTTGTGGTGCCTCCTAGGATTCAATTCTCACAATAGTTTCAGCTCTTTGTATATGCCCATTGAAGTTGCAGCCCATATATTCTATCTTTGTACGGCTTATTTTAAAGCCTTTGGATTCTTAAGCCTCTTGCCATCTCTTGAATTTTGCATTCATACCATCTCTAGATTCATCCACCAACACTATATCATCTGCAAACAACATACATCAAGGTACTTCTTCTTAAATATGAGCAGTTAACTCACCCATAATCAGTGCAAAGAGATAAGAGCTTAGGGCTGACCCTTAATACAAACCTATGGTCACTGGGTACTCACCTGTCTCAGGTAGTTCCCACATTCGTTATTGCTCATTCATACGTGTCTTTAATAATTTCAATATAACATTTTAGAAAATTCTTTTTATTTAAAACTCATCAAATTAAATCTCTAGGTACTATGTCCTAAGCTTTTTCTAGATCGATAAAGACCATATGAAGATGTTTACACTTCATTCGATATTTTTCCATTAGCCAAAGTGAGAAAATAACTTCCATAGTTGACCTCCCTGGCGAGAAATCCATTAGTTAAAAAAAGAACTGCAAACAACCGACATGGGACATGCAATAAAAGAATGTTGAAGATTTCAGGATACCTAATCTACAATGCAAGAGGCATTTTCATCTAATAAAAAAATGGTTTATGGTTTTCCACCAAAGCAAGTGCAGTTTTCTGCACCTCTCATTTCCAAACTTGCAAGATCTAGTCCTTGGTGATCCAAACTATTTATATGATGGGTTCAATATGATTCCCAAAGAGTGATAAGATTGTAGCTTTGAATGGAGGTCTAGAAGTAACACTAAAGAATCAAATACAGCAACAGCTTTGTGAAAACATTGAAAAATAAATCATGGACCATGGGAGATTCTGATATCAAAATGGTTGGCACATATCCAAGGACAGGCCCATCAGCTGAGAAAAAATGTATTTTTGAGAAACTAGTAACTTATTTGTAATTTTTAGTAATTATGGACTAACTTGTAATTATAGAAGCCTGGTGAGAATGAATATTTTGTAATTTCTGAAAAATAGTTAAATATAAATAAAAGTGTTTGAGCTGGTCACATTTGGGGTTGGATGAACAGTCCTCATGGTTCTTTTTATATTATTTCTCCTCTTAAGCCTCAATCTTCTTCTCTAACTTCTTCCACTTTTTTTCCCCTTTAACACTAACTTCTTCCCCTTCTTCTTTAATATTTTCGGTTTTGAACCAGCTTTGTTGTGTATTAGAAGTTTCAACTTGTATCACCAAACCATAGGCCCCATATGTATGGAGCAGAGAGAAACAGTCTCAACAGTGTTGTTGATGCAGAACTGGAACCAGTGATTCCTCTCCATCAAAATCAGTATGAAGTCATGACATTTTGGTCATGTTTGGCAAACAAATCTTTATAGAAAAGATTTTTTATTTCCATAAAGTTGGTGCAGATCCATGTTTGGCAATTGTAAATTTATGAGGATTTGGATGAATGAAAATCCTCATTTGTTGGGATTTTCAGATCTGACCACCCCCCATAGGATTTGAAAATCCTCTCTTAAGTGGATTTGCACACCTAACACTATTTTTCTTAGCTATATGCATCGATACACATCAATATCAATGTGAAATCCTTGACTATACAAATCCCCAGCAAGGAATCTTTGTTCCGGCGGTAGTAAAAAATCATCGGATCCATGGATTCCTCGCCTGTTACCAAACGTGCCCTTATGTGATACATGATGGCATATAAAACTACCATATGGAAACACTTATTTAAACCAAGCATATGCATAAAGTACATCACCAATAACCTAGAAAAACAAACTTTAAAAATTTCTTACCTGATCAAGTTTGTGAGAATTTGTCGAATCCTTAGAACATCACCAACAACCTAGAAAAACAAGATTCTAGTAATGAGATCAAAAGTAAAAGATAATGAACCATATCTCAATGTAAACTGTCGAACATGGAATCAGAAATGGGCAACCATGTTAAAAGTGTAGTTTTGAACTACGATGCTTTGCAAACTACATGAAAGCAAGATGTGGTCAACTAGTGTAATGAATCAATAAGGAGTTTAATATATATCAGAAACTGGAAAACAGATTTCTCAGAAGATCTTTAGAAGGGTTTTGAAGTAGGAAGTATGCAGTACTCAACAATTTCAGAAAAATAATTGACATGTAAATTAATTGTTGAGAGTTTCAGAGTGAGTAGGGGTCCTTTCCTGATTTACTAAGTGAGCATCTTTATGCAATTGTCTATAACTACTGCATCTAATCCAGCACAAGTAATCTAATAATGAATGTGACCCTGGAACAAATACATCTAGGCATTAACAATAGAGGGTGGCAAAAAACATTCAAACTGGTGGAAAACCTACCTATGACGAAAAGGCTGAATGGCCGACGTAATCATTTCTCGGTGGAAAGCTTTTTGAAGACATAAGTAGAGTTCAATGATCCCACTGCAGAAAAGAAATTCTGTTTCCTGGATCCTATATGCTTTGGGGGCTTCATTGGGTAAAAAATCTGAAAGTGTATTACCAATTCTTGTGTGGAATAACATAAAAGTTGCTTCATTTTAAATTTCCATTTGAATATTTAGCGCTGATTTCTTCTGATTCAAAGCGTGTTTAGCAGTTCTCCTTTTCTCTTTCGTTTCGTAAAATTTCATCATAACAAGTTCCAACTTTCAACCAGAGTTATGGGCTTGAAGTGATGCCTAACAGAATGTCAGAATCTTTAATGCATGATTTTATCTTCCATATTTGAAAAGAGGGGATTGCCAGGAGCCCCTCATTTGGTTCAACAGTATAATGCTTGGTTGATAACTGTTAACTGGAGCAATTTACTTTGAAGGTAGGAATTAGGATATTTAAGGTAATTTTTCTGGGGTCCGAAACCCTTTGTCAAAGATTAAATACATGTATTGTTCAGCTCAAAAATCCAACTGTGCAGGTTACTCTTAAGTTGGATGCATATTAATATTTGTATAATGATTAGAAACAATCAAATCATTTTGCAAGATTAGCTATGATGGAGTGGATGGCCTGGATTTAATGGATCCTGTGATTGATCTTATTTGGGTCAATTTGATTGATCAAATGGCCATCTGATCCATCTCAATCGGAGCCCAATCAAGAAAAAGGGCTCAAACCAAGTTTTTAATGGCCAAGATAGATTGAAAATGGGTCACAAATTCGAAGTTAAATATGCTGAATTTTAAGGGGATCCATATCAATCCTTTAATGGGCCTGATCGGTCATCTAACCAAGCCCAAAAGGATCCAATTGGTCTGAACAGGCGACCAATAATGGACTAGATGTTGGAAAACTTTGGGCCCACTTGAATCTAACCCAAAGCAGACCCAAGCTGGCCAACCAAGCTTGGTCAAACAGGTCAATCATTGGCTAGTCCACTAGGTCCGATCAGTTTTGTTAAGAAACAAGTAGTTTCTAATTTGAACTCTTTCCTACTTATTTTATTAATATAATAGAAGCTGGATAAATACTGCTTAATGGCCAACACACTCATTGCTGAGTGGTGTTGGCACCTTAGTTTCACATACTCATGGTTGAGTTGGCACCTAAGAAACTGGAGGTATTTACACATATTTTGGACAAAAATAACCTCATAAAATTTTCAAAATGTTGCAAACGTGGGTTCGACATTGTAATTTTTAAAAGGGCCCTAGCATCATGAAATAAGAGGTTTTTTTTTATAATTTTATCAAACACACTAATTGAAAATTAGAACTTAAAAATAAGAGCTTTTATTTAAGACCTTAATTTAATTAGCTCTTATTAATAATACTAGAGATTCCGAACAGCCACTAAGAGATTGTATTAAACATACTAAGTCATAAGTAAAACCGAGGTTCGATTACAAGGGTTCCACCTAGGAAATGCCAGACAGCATAAGATGAAGCTTAGTAGCAGAAGATTGTATAAACTGGGACTCTCACCTCAACAGGAACATCATCTGCCACATTTCCCTCCAAAGTTAGTTCCTTCTTCAATGACGCTGCAGCAGTCTGTAACACATGTTTTACCACCTCCCTTGGCCGAAACTTAGTAGCTTCCAGCTTCATAACTCCTAAGGGAAACAAGGTAACACATCAACAACTACCAAAATAGTCAAGCATAGCATGACCCATTTTTTTGTGGAAAGGTAGCATAGTATGACCATTATTAACATTGTTTTGAGTAAAAGATATCATAATGAGACTTTCAATAGGGGAAAAATTATAAACTAGCAAAAAATTGGGACTGTTTGCCAAAAGTGTGCTAAATATGGAGACAAGGATGAGAAGAGAAAATACTAACATAACTTCTTCGATACTTTCTTTAGGTGAAGTTTCAGTTCTGATTCTAATCAAGTTACAACGTAGAATTAACGCTGAACGTACTGAAGGCTGTAACTGTTAGTAAGGCTGTAACTGGGATGATTCGATGGGATTATTCAAGTCAAAGCTTATCCATCATGCCCAGACCTTTTATCTATTGGCCTGATATTCAGAATCAGGTCTTAAATGTCTGAAAGCGAGGAAAAGGCATAGTTTTGAACAAAGGACTAGGCCTATCTAATTAGAACAAGGCTGTGCCAGATTTATGAATTGGACCTTTAGGCATACAGCAGCTTGGATTGAACCCTTGTCAGGCCAGAAGCTCATGCCCAACCCTTTCCAAAAACCAATACACTAATCCATGTTGCAGAGTCTGGCCCCCATCAAGCTAGGATTGGGGCATGTTGGGGCAGCCCCCACCCACTTGCAGCCCAAGCCAGAAGTCTGTCCTTTGATGAAGATGCAAAGGTTGGTTTGCATTTTGTTCTTCATTTATCAAGTCTATTAGTTAGTGTATTTGCAACAGCCTAGTTTCAATTTAATTATATTCTTCCACATGGCATAGTTAGACGGACATGAAACTGAGAAATTGACATGTAATGTGCATGTCGGCAGTCTTGCTATAAACAATGCTAAAGGCTTTCAGTCTGAATTACTGCTAATAAAGCAAGATTTGAAAAATGAGTTTTTTGAAAAGGAACAGTTGAAATTGTCCAAGATACCCTTAAAAGGTGATGGATGACTAACAAAAACTATCCAACAAGCAATTACAAACTGACAAGAGGTTCTGTTTAATTATATTCTTCCACATGGCATACTTGGACGGACAAGAAACTGAGAAATTGACACATGTAATGTGCATGTTAAAGCAATCTTGCTATAAACAATGCTAAAGGCTTTCGGTCTGAATTACTGCTAATAAAGCAAGATTTCAAAGCTGAGTTTTTTACAGAAAGAACAATAGAAAATGTCCAAGATACTCTTACAGGTGATGGATGACTTACAAAGACTGCCCAACAAACATTACAAACTGAAAAGAGGTTTTGCAACCATCTGCAGTTGCTAAGAGGAATTATAACGAAGTCCTGGAATTATAGCATTCCACTACCCACCTAGATGCATGACCACCAAGGGAAGCAAGGTGGTGTAAAACTGTAAATGTGTGGAAGCGGATTCAGGATACGTGAAATGTCAGGACAATCAAATGACACTTGCCCCTTATATTCAGGTCATCAAAATTTAATGGTTATACATTGTGCAAACTTATTGTGATAAAATTCAATGATGCCTAATGCATGGATCCGTGTCAAATTAGGATCAATACCAGTTCAAGGGAGTCAGGCATGTGCAAAGGGATATTTTGTGGGTCCCATATGTAATGACCTAGCCCCAGAAATTATATTTAAATAATACTTAATTAATATTAGCATATTTTTTGAATTAAATAGTAAGTAATAATGTGTAGAATTCAGCCATTGGGGATTAGGGGACAATTAGGGCTTGATTTGAGTGTACTTAATGAATAATTAAGATGATTATTTTTTTAGCAAAATTCGGCCACTTGGGAAATTAATTAGAATTAATTAAATAAATCATGATGAGACCACTTGGCACCTATCTGTTCAATAATGGGTTGGTTGAGTGCCACTAGTTGTTTTGGCAATATATGTGTGGTGGCATGCCATCTGTGGTGATGGTGTGTGCCATTAAAATTTGAGACTGATGCCGAGAATGATAGAGGAACTAGAAGTTTTAATTATATTAAATAAAAAAACCCAACAACCATTAACCAGGAGGAACTAGAAGTCTTAATTATAATAGAAGCCAACAACCATTAACCAGTTAGAGTAGGCAACTAAGTCCCAATTTGAATAGGGCAAAGGAGAGAGACCTCAACCACAATTAGAAGTCACTATTAGACACAGGGAGCCCCCAACCATAAAAGGGCTTTTGCACCCATTCCCACCCCACTCTACACGCCTCTCTGGGGCTTTTACACCCATTCCCACCCAACTCTACATGCTTCTCTCTGCACGCCCATTCTTTCTCTTTCTTCTTTTGACCACTTCATCAAACTAGAAACCCTTGCAAATTAAAATTTGGGGAAAACAAGGTAGGAGAAGAAGATTGCAACCTAGGTAGCAAATCTGATATACCACAGGCTAGTAAACAAACCCGATTAATTGAACATGCATGATTCCCTTTTTGTTTCTGGTTTGATTCAATTCTAGAAAACCCTAAACAAGTCTAAACATGTGATTGATCTAATGTGCATATGGGAATCCTAAAGGATATGGGCTTAAACCCATGGAGGAAAAGCAAGATGGGGATTTCTCCTTTGGTCATGAGCCACATTTGGGCCCCACATTCTGGCCAAACCTGTTCTCACCATGATTTTGGGTCATGGAATTTAGATCTACTAGGGTTTGGTGACTTTGGGGGTTCTTTGTCCTATTTACACTAAGGGCCTGTTTGGATGTATGGTGAATTCTAGTATGGTGAGGTGAAGTATCAAATCAAGAGAAAATAAAATATAAGGTGTTATGATGGTGTTTTGTTTTTAATTGTTTGGTATGGAATCTTTTTGAATTTTTGTATAGAAAAGTGGAGTTTTTTGTCTTTTAGTGGAGAAAGGAGGTTGCTTTTTTTTACTTTTTTTGAAAAATTCGGAGGGAATTTTGAAATTATGTACTTTTGATATAACCCATTGTCATTTCTTGTCTGCATTCACTTCACTTCACTTTAACTAGTTAAGCGCCAAACATGCCCTAAGGGTTTTGCATGTTTTCGATGTTAGATTTCGTATCCATGCTCTTCATATTTAGATACTTAAGAATTTTAGATCTAGTTCAGCAATTGGTATTTTTGTTAGTTTCGATTTATCATTATGCATGTCTTACATGAAAAAAATGCTTAATAGTTAACAATCCATGATGTAGGAAACCCTAATCCCCATAATAAGCAAGATTGGATGAACTAGGGCTTGGTCATGGATCCCCATGGGAAGATCCATGTTGGCCGAACCCTATGGGGAGTGATTTTGGGGTCTTATGATCCTAGGGCATCATGGGAGGTGTGTTTTTTGGGTATAGCCTTGAGTTTTTCTAGTGACGAGGGTATCGCCGTCGTATTTTACCTGCAGGACTTTTCTCCTGGCCGCACGCACGACCCTGGAATCTAGACTTAATTAAGGATGTGCCAATCTAGCTCCAGGAATAGGAGATCATTAAGGCTTGGTATTCATCCCATATATTATGGATTTGCATGCGTAAGATGAAGTGAAAAAAAAAAGGACGTCATAATGATTCCAGACACATAATAACTTCAAAGGTGACAAATTAGATTGGCAAAGACCTAATTTGGAGATCTTTGTGGTTGTCGAACATGGTATTGGGCAATCATGTTATGTATAGGGTTTTATGATATCATAGGGTTTGTGTTTGTGTCAATGATGAAAATAGTGGTAGCGGCGGGCGTAGCGGCCCGCCGCCAAAATACTACGAAGCGGGCGATACGTAGCGTAGCGGGGATACGTAGCGGCGTAGCGGTGCGATCTGAAAAAATCGCCAAAAAAATTTGAAAAAATTCAGAAAATCCAGAAAATTGTAAAATGAAAGAAAATGTGGTTCTTTTCCAAAAGTAAGTAAGAAAAGAGGGCGTAGCGGTGCCCTTAATACATGAGGTCCTGTATCGCCGTATAAATAGAAAATAATGGTAATGATTTATTTTTTCACATGTATTCATGTTTCTTAGTCATGCTAACTTACAAAGTAATGGAAAGCTCATAAAAAATAAATAAATTAATAAATTAATAAAAAATAAATAAAAAACTAGAACATGAAATAAAGGCATAAGAATTAAGAAGACTTGAGAGTTAGAGTTAGGTTATTACTCAATACTCATTAGTGAACGTTGAAGTGACAATCAAATATCAATACTTCAAATTTCCAAGTGGTTTCATGGGTTGTCCATGAGTATTAAAAAAAAATTTTTCAAAAAATAAATAAATCCAAAAATAAAAAATAGAGAAAAATCAACAAACATTCAAAATGTGATGGATTGATCTATGGGAAACATAGATATATCATTTACAAGCAATTTCCAAATGGTTTCATGGGTTGTCCATGAGTATTCAAAAAAAAAATTTCAAAAAATAAATAAATCCGAAAATAAAAAATAGAGAAAAATAAAATAAAAATAAAAATATGTGTGCATGATGAAAGGGAAACATGGATCTCATCATATTACAAGACAAGGAAGCTTTTTATAGTACTTAGATGATCTCAAAAGTTAAAAGATTAGAAAAAAATCCAAAAGAAAAACATAGCTAGATGGAATGGAAGCTTGGGCTTGGATCTTGTAGTTGTTTCACTTGTTTGTGTTAGATTCCTTGGAATTTGATGTTGTATCTTGTATGTGACTCACTTACTTAGTTACTTGTACTGTCTTGTAGTTGAAAATGAGTTGAAACTTGAAACTTTGGAGTTTGGATACAACCACAACAGTGAAGAGGAGTTTTAAAAATGCTAGGGCCAGCCGGGGGGGGGGGGGGGTGCGCTTTATATATAGCCCAGTTATCGTACCAGCCGCCACGCTTTGTGGCGGCCATAGCGGTGCGATACGTAAGTATCGCCGCTAAATTCATCGCGAGGCCGCCACGCCCAATATATTGGCCGCTACGTATATTTTCATCCTTGGTTTGTATCGATCCTTGCTTGTGAATAAAAATTCTAAACCTAGGGTATTGTATGTTTAATTAGTACATCTGATTTGTAATTCGATTTGATATTGCCTTAGCATGCTTGTTTAGGAACTCGTCTTACAACTGTGAACTGTGTCCTAAATTCAAAATGTAGAAATTACTCCATCCTTGATTGGAGTGCTTGTCTAAACCATAGAATTTGCCTAGGAAACCCTAGTTTTAAGTTTTTGGTGGGATTGTGATTCCATAGGTATTTTAGGAATGATTGGGACAAATGGGTATTTGAAAGGGGCAAATTAAGAATTTCCAGCAAAAGGTAGCAAGAGTGAGGCCCACTTTTCGAGGGTCAAACAATGTCTGAATTTGGCGATCTATGGTTCATTGGACTTGTCTCGTCACAGGAGATTTACCCGGCTCCCCCTGGGCTAGTAGGAATTATTCTGGCCCAAAGGGCTGGGACACCCTCCGTTATAAATAAATAAATAAACTGGATTTGTCTTGTCATCGAATAGTATGAGTTCCATATACAGATCATCAAAATCAAACATCGTATGAAAAAGTTATAAGCTATGCAAGGTTACAAATAAAAACTGTCTACTGCTATAAATTTCGCATTTGGTTCCTAACTTGTTGTCTACGAAATGCATACCAAAGAATTCTAAGATACTAATTGGATCACAATAGACCGAATCTAGAGACCGAAGTAGCTTGTCTAGAAGTTTGGTGAGATTATTTGTTTATTTGTTACTAGTAAGGCTACTCAATCGAAGTATTAACTTGATGTACTTGTCTATTGTTCATGTTTTGCCGAAAACCATTGACTCTTGATGAGCTGGCATCACTAAGCTATAAATAACCTAGCATGTATGGGACACTGCTGTGTGGGAGATTCTTGCATTTATTTATAACTAGTTGCAGTTTAGTCTTGTTAAAGCGATCATGAATCACTTGGCACCAACCTAACTTGTCTTTATGGCCATAAATATATCCCTCTGAGGAATCTTGGATGTCGGTCTCCAGCCATAAAAGAAATAAGGATATCCATGGCACTTTGCAGGCTTGGTAGTGGGGCTGGAAACACCACTGCTCTAGCTCATGTCGATTGCCATTTTGTTTAGTAGTTTGTTATTTGTTCTAACATGTTAACCAAAAAAACAATTGCACCGCCCATGGTTCTAGTTCCATCCAACACTCCATGAGGGTGGAGGTAGGCTCCGCAAAAAAAATGTGCTCACAATAAACACAATCATGTCCGCTCAGCAAAACTTTAGAAGTTGGACTCGGAAAAGGAGATGTGGTCCCTCATCAGGATGAGTCAACTCGGCCGATTCATATGGACTCTGTTGAGTTGAATAAGTCACACCCTTGAGCCCAATAGATTTTAAAAAATATGAAAAAACAACAAAAAAAATCTTAGAAAATAGAAAATATAGTTTTATTAATTTTATAATTGTAACTCATGTTTCATTTATTAATAATGAACTTAAGTTGACATAGGGTAATTCATTCAGTCAGATGAATATATGTCAATCTTCAAATGCTTGGATCTTCTTAAAAAAATAGTAGTTTTGATCTATGATGCACAGATACAGCATGGATACGGCAAGGACAAGCCATAGAAACGGCAGGGACACGGATTTTACACATAAAAAGTGAAGTATCGGATACGATACGACACGATACGTTGCCCATTTTGAAGTATCCGTGCATCACAGGTTTTGATCTTCTAAAATCGATGCAACATGTCCCAAAGAGCCTCCCACAAGAGACTCCCATAGTGTTTCACAGAAGAAAATTAGGAAACAAGTGTGTTTAAGGCCCAAAAACAATGGAACTTAACCAACTATTAGACTCGGGGGGTTGACTCGAGTTGCCATCTGCTGATTCCAATTTGATTTTGTCGATTCTCAAAACCATGCACTAAGCAGATCCAAGCTGTATATGTCAGCAAACACAGGCGCCCTTTGTACCTTAATCCATACAACTGTCAGGACAAGAGAAACCAAAAATAACTCCTAAAATGAAATACTCTAACCTTTTGGTTGATGACCCACAAATATAAGGTTAAAAAAGGAATAAAATAATGGTATAACTCATTTTATTGCCGGTCGTAAACCTAGATAAAAGAAGGCCTGTGTCAGGTTGACAGTCAGCGTAAAACTTTGTTCACATCTAAACCATGAATTCTAAAACATGTCGAAATAGAATTCATGCAGCTGACCCCAATATAATTGGGACAAGGCTTTGATGATGATGAAGTAGGCACAAAAGTGAATCACTATATCTTTTAACCTACCATAATTTTTGAAGAATCCCTCTATCATGATGGCCCCATCACATCAACCCACTAGATCCCTAAAACATGGACCTCATGAACTCAGATGCATCAAATACAGGGAACCAAATACTTAGCATTCTCTGTGGCTCAGAATGTTTGTTTTCTCCAAAATAAATTTTATAAGCAATCTGAAGAAGTGCAACCCATCAACCTATCCAAGGATTTGGCTCAGGATAGACTAGAATGGTGAAACAAAATTCATGTAGCTGACCCAAATATAGGTGCATAAGTCACTCATTTCTTTTTAAAGAAACAGTTAGACTCCCCAAGTCAAGAAAATTTAAGGTTTTATGCACATTAGCATGCAAGTTTTATCCAGTCAGTTTTCCTAATTCAAAACACCAAGTTAAAATTGTTTCATTTATCTTATTCTTAATAAGAAAGCTAACAGAATGATGTGCACATTTTGTTACCCAAATTCTTGTATCAGAAAGTACTATGGCACTCAACAGAAAATTCACCATACCTGATTCAACCTTGGAAAGGTCAAGAATGTCATTAAGAAGTTGCAAAACCAAGTCTCCAGAAGACAGCATGACATCCAGCAACTGTCGTTGCTCTCGATCCAATTTCGTAGTGGCTAGAATCTCGGCCATACTAACAACCCCTGAGAGGGGAGATCTAATCTCATGGGACATAGTTGCAAGCAATTGCTTTGCCCTCATAGTTTCCTCTGAAGAAAGGACAAAAGGAAAAACCAACAGTGAATTAACTGTATTTTTATAGTCATATACAGCTAGATTGAAGATTTATGTTCAACATACTAGTAACTGCAATACCTGTAATGTGAATTGTTCTATTGAGTTCTTTCTCCTTGGCTTTCTGCACTGCGATCTGCTCCCGTAGCATTGCCATCTTTTCTCTTTTTATAACCTGTTATCCAATCATAAACATATGTTTTATCCCTTCTTGAGGAAGCACACTTGACTGACCCTGAAAATGTAGAATGGGAAAAGGAATAGGTTGCCTGAAACCACAGAGCCAAACCTATGAGACCAGGACATTCCATTTTCTGAAAACAGCTGACACATATACATATGTAATTCCCTGTTTGACAATGTCATGTCTTCTAAAACGGCATATCATCCCTTCTCATCTACTGCTGCAAGTCATGTAGTTTTAATCTTGTTTTATTGTACTTTAAATCATCTAATTCTTACTGAAACATGTTTTTCTATACCTAATGCATTTATAAATTTAAAACCTATATATTAATACATCTTAATCACATGTACTAATTTACTGCCCCCAAATAGATGGGACTTCCCTGATGCTGCTGCTGATGACAATAACATTATTCTAGAGCATTATGTAGTCATCTCAGGTTTTCTAAGGTCTCCACATCTAACAGATCATGTGTGCATCTAAAACCGACGTGCATCCAATCCCAAGCTATGCAGGGCTAACCCAATAACAACTGCATGTTTATTACATGAAATAAACACTTTCTCCGGAGGGACCCAGGCACAGTTTAAAAATGCGGAATCAGACTTGGACTTGGCCTGAGCCGAGTGGGTCAGGTCAATTCCCTTTTTTAATTTTATTTTTCTTTTCAAAAAATTTGAAAGAGAAGAGGGATAGTGGAAAATGCTAGAAGACTTAGAGCTATTTTTGAGATTTCAAACAAGGAAATAGGGGTATTTTCGAAATTTTGAGATGAGAGAAAAAGCAACTTTATGAATGAAGTGATTTCTTGCGGCTTTTGACAATGTTTCAAGTACTTTCACCAGACAAGACTTAATAATAACATACACAAGTCAAGTACAACAGTAAAAAAGAGAGAAAAAATAATCTCTCTCACAAAGAGGGACTCAGCCCAATCCTGTACTAAGTGAATCGGCCATGTCTGAGTCCGAGTCAACCCGGACTCGGACAATCTTTAAAACCCTGGACCCAGGGCAAGATTACAGATGCATTTACAAATTGTAGCAAATCTTTCTAAGTGAAAGGTCACCAATGAGATTCAGTCTGCAATACTAGAGAATAATTTAGTTTATAATCATTCGATTCTACTCCATAGAGATGATAGATGAGACTTTAATAATCATATCAAGTCCTTCCTACTTATGTTCAGTTCATACAATCATCCAAATCTTCACAACAAATCTGTTACATCAATTTCATAGTTCTGTTCAACACAAATAGAGAAACCAAAATAGAAACTCCTAGTTCAAAGGGCTCTATAATCAAATTTGGAATCCTTTTGATCCTCCTATTATGACAGATGCCAAAAATAAAATGATAGAATTCCTTGAAAAAGCACATGATCAAGAGATGAGTGTTGGTCAAAAGAATCAAATAACTCTTAACAAAGCTCCTTTTCAATTGAAAAGTTTGTATTCCTATTTCACATAGCTGCATAGTTTTCTTTGTGGATTCCTAACAAATAAATTGAGAATATAACTCATCTAAAATGATAAAGATGGTTACTCCATATTGCTATCACATGGACTGCACAAGATTCAGTATTCAAGACTTCTAATACCAAATGTATTTCAAGATTTCCGTCTCTCCTATGAAGATTGAGAGGCATAAGAGAAAACAGAACATTTTCAAAGCGTGTAGTTCATTAACTGTGTTAGTATACTGAGCAGAATTTTTCAATTGGGTCGCTACTAGTCCGATGAGTTGAATCATTTGTGACCGGAGTCCAGAGTCATTGCCCACATAAAGTAGCATATTTTCCCACATTTATCAACCAATATGATATGTAGCCCACTTATACAATAAGATAGAGTACAGCAGCTAAGCTTGTCAAGGGGCTTATATCTGGCCAGGTTCCAGATGAGTCTGGCCCACTCTGAGTCAGATCTGCGCACAGATATGGGTCTGATGCAGCAGTCAGTTTGGAAGGCTACCATGGGACCATATGGACACAGATATGGGGATCTAGCCGGTATATTTTTTTGTTCGTTTTCTTTTCTCCAAATTAGTCGGTATTTCAACATTAAGTTAGCAGAACTGCATTAATGCCTCCATAGGGTTTAGAATTTTAGATAGTCTACTTCTACAAATGACTTGTAACGTCCTTAACATCAATTAACAAGTTAGAATATAAATGTCCAAGCTCACATACTGACCAGAGAATTTTCATTGGGAGAATCTCTTAGAATTAAATTAACTTTGCTACAAAATTTGGTTATGACTTGAGGCTACCTACCGGCAACTGATCAGAAAAAACTTGAGGCCACTTCAGTAGAAGTAATATGTAGCATTACACAAACATAATTACACAGAATGATATGATCTTTTTTATCACTGGATTTACTTATGAAATTTGGCAGTGGCGTGGAGTAACTGATAATCTTAATAATGTAGTGGAATTGAAATTGCAAAATAAAATTTACATAGACAATAATTCAAAAGTAAATAAACAAACACTACACATAGAGGTGAATTTAAGTTTAATTGATAAATTACCTGGTCAGTTATATCCATACCCATATAATTCACACCTATGGTTTCTCCAGCTTTGCTAAATACCGGTTCAACATGTATCAAGAAAGTTTTTGAACCAAATAATTCTGTCTCAAATGTAATTTCCCGCTTTGCAGGCAAACCCCGCTCCATGACTTCTTTTTTGAAGTCCTGTGATTCCTTAACACCAGATCCAGAGAATATCTCCACGTCAGTTCTACCTATAATGTCCTGAAATATCAGATATTTTCCTCAAATCACATCCATACCATTGCCACCAAATGATCAAATAAGTAACTTTCTTGAAGGAGGAGAGAGAGAGAGAGAGAGAGAGAGAGAGAGAGAGAGAGAGAGAGAGAGAGAGATCAATTTGTCCTTTCAGTAAGAAAAAAGTAACATTGCTTGAATCATAACAAAAATGAGCAAATTGTAAAGAAAAAAGATTACACATCTCTTAAAGACAGTATATGTAACTTCAATACAATGCAAATCAATAAAGAATAGTAAATGTTGCATATTCTTATCAAGGTAGTTTGCAGTCAATTACCTCCTCTTGCAAACTTGGAAAGTGATTATATATGAATCGATACCGCAACTCCTTATCCTGAAATTTGAAAACATTATTCCCTTAGGATAAACAAATAAATAAATCTTATTAAAGCCACAAGTTCACAACACATTTAGACACAGGGTCAGTAATCATACAGAAAGAAAAAAAAAAAAAAAAAAGCAAACAAACAAACAAAGAGCAAGATGGCATTATCCAGGAAATGGAATTATAAAACTTGTTCTGCACATTAATTGCATTTTTTTTTCTTGGCATCTAATGTAAAAATGCCACAGAAAGAGGTAAAAACATGTCACAGCAATTCAACATGCAGCTGTCTTATATGGAATCATGGTGCAGAGCTCTTCATTGAAATGCACCCAGATGAAGTGACCAAAGTGTCTAACCATAATGTACGAAATGTTAATGAAAAGCCAATAGTGGTCAAGTTTAGAAGCAGAAGCAACCATATTTATGCTCACAAATTTTTGGGCTATTCATAATTTTTGGCTCTTTTCAGACGCCAAACAGACTTCAAAGGTTGCAAATTGGTACCTTTGTATGGGTTGATTTACCTACCCAACAAGTTCAAGATCATGCAAACCCAACAAGAATTGATCAACACTTGAGTGATTCATGGGTAAATTACGGGGTTGTCAAAAAATTAGAGAATTTGTTATATTTTTTACAATCTACAAAATATATGGTTAAGATCAGGCATAGTGAAGGGCTAGGACTTATTAGGGTTTTCTTTGTTTAAGGGAAAACATATATACTCAGTACAATCTCTCTGAGATGGATTAATAAATTAAGTAAATTTTTCATGGGACTGATTCTCTTGCTTGTTAATAGTAATTCCATAGCTAATTTTGGTGTAAAGCTCAAAGAAACTGGCGTGATGTTGATTGGTAGGCGTGAGGAATGACCACTGAGGCTAACCTCTTGGAAGGTGTGAATCAATAAAATCTGCAATCCAATTGTAGAATTTTTTTCCCCAGTAAATCCGTTTGAATCACAAGCAGACCAATCATCAAGATCCAACTAAATGCGCTTGATTGTAACTTAAAAGAGCGTCTTTTAAGCACATATCGCACAATGCACACATGTATGAGACCCGGGACATTCATCAAGTGGAGCTCACCATGTAATGGTTGAGCTTGAACATATAGGCTACACATGTACCTTGAACCATTTTGTTCTAATTGTCCTTCCTCCTCACACATGTATGGCCCATCTGACGATTCAACCACCGCAGGCCATCAAATTTTTGTGGTAAGCCAAATGGACAATGCCCAATGACTGATGAATGAGCCAGATGTCATATACACGTGGCATAATGGAGGATTTACCGAAAAGCTCTACTTCAACCATTTTCACATATTCCTTGCCTTTCTCAAATCAAAACTACCTGATGGCCAATGACAACTGGTGCATTCTGAAGAACAAAATGCAAAAAGTTATCTGCTCTTTTCAATATTTGAGACAGTTCTTCAACTGGAGAGGATTGCTTTTCCAGGTTCTTAATGATCTCTTGCAATTTCTCCTGAAGTATATGCTCCCTTCGAACACTTGCCTCCAACATTTTCTCCTGCATCATGGCCCGCTGCTTCCAGTACTTGATGGTGTCATCATACTCGGCATCTATTTCAACTTTATTGTTATGTACACTGACATCATCTTTTTTGCACGGTACAGCTTCCCATATATCATAAATTTCATCCAGTATTGAAACAGTCTTCTTGTCACCAGCAAATTTATCTTCCTCAAATCGATGCTGCTCCAATATCTCCAATTTCTTGAGCTCCGCTGCCTGCCTTTGTTTTCTTAGGATACTGAGCTCTTCATTAAGAAGGCGAATTGCATTAGCCTGCTTATACTCCCAGTGTTTTACAAGGAATGCCAGCTGAGAGGAGCCCTTCTCACTATAACTTGTTAGCTCTAAAAGACGCTTAAAATCCACGATAGAAGGATCCTCCAAAATTGTGACCTCCTCCAACATATCTTGGTCCATCCCAGGCTTTTCTACATTGAACTGCTTTCCAGGTCCATTTTTTAGATCTTCAGGCCACATGGAAGGCAGAACCTCGAGGTCCATTTCTTCAGAATAATCACCACCCATCTCACAACAGTAAAAGGAAATAAAATCTCACATCAGATGCTCCATAATCCTGAGATTAAATATACAGACAGCACTCTGTCTTTATGGCCCACTGACACTCCACAATTTAATTCTTCATTAGCATGCCAACTTCATCAGATGAGTGAACAGGACTAATGGAGAACATCTGAAAGCAGTAGTAGCTCCACGGCAGCCTCTATCGGAATGGAAGATTTAGAATCAAATTCAGGAACCTACACAAGAAATTTATGATCAGGAATTGTGGCTCATATATCATCATGAAAAATAAAAGGAAACAAAAGAGATGATTCAACATGGATGATACCATGATTCTTGTGTGGAGTGACTTAATAATACATACCCAAAGAGTCAGTAACATATCGCTAAATGAGCAAGCAAAATAAATCATATTGACTGGATTAGAGAAGACAAATAATGAAGATGGTCTTAAAACATTCATCGTTAACAATTTAAACTATTAAAGAAATGCAGAGACAACTAGAGAAGATAAAAACAGAGGGCACTTCAGTCGCATTTACTGATATATTTGAAACTTCGGTAACTTCTTAAATTCGAAAAGATCCACAGCTTCTACGTAATTTACACATACTGCCATTTACAAGGTTTGGATAGCAGTGAAAGCATACATCTAAGTTTGTCATCAACCACACCTGGGAACAATTGGCATATGAAGTATGAACTGAAGCAAAGCTCAAAAATCAAATCTATTAAATAATCTTAGCCACTGTTTAAAGACATTTAACCATTAAATGTCACCAATAGATGAGTTTTTCCCTAACCATTCATTTATGAACCCTGAGAGGAGTCCTCTAGTAATCTAGGAACATCTTTCAACTCCACTCCACCAACAACAGGGTTCAGAAAATGAATACTTTGTATCTCAAAGATAAGATTTTTTCTCCATGAAAATCAAAGACGTGACAAACTTGCAACAAGAAGATATCCAATAAATATTAAAATGATATCTAAAGGGAGGTCACAACAAGAAACTCTGGTATCTGCATCCAACAAAAATACTATATAGAAGCTGATATTGAGAAGTTCAGATTTCGGGAAAACTCAGTGTCATTTTAAAAAGTAACACAATAGATGATGAATCTGAATCTACAAAGTTCTTGAAGATGGTATTAAAGATATAACTGAAACCACTACAGGGAAGTACATCCATGCAACAGCAGATTTTCCTACTTCAGCCAGGAAAATTAATATAGTGTAGTGTAGAATAATACTGTATGGTGAAAAAATGTTCTTATCTCCCCAGATCCCTACATAGCCAAATCCAAACATTAACTAAATGTTATCTACTCGCAAAGTGAAAAGGTGATAGCCCAACAAATCTATCCATAATTCCATACATTCTCCAAATTTAATTCTAGTGACAGAGGAAGAAGACCCAGATAATTTTAGGGATGTTGACCGTACAACTGCCCCTTAGACCTGACATTTGCCCCTGAAAGATCAAAGTTTAAATATTTTTTGTAGAGCTATTCGTACAATAAATGTGCAATATCCCACGGCCCTAGGACATCACATAGTGCAATGCGTGAGATATTGCATGGCCCTAGGATATCGCATAGTGCAATATGTGCAACATTGCACGAACAACTCTATGGGAATTTGTTAAACTTCAACTGTTGAGGGGTGAATTTCGTGCCTAAGGGCAGTTGTACGGGCAAAATCCCATAATTTTATATGTAACCAACTGAATAACTTACACAATGCAGGTGCTAATGATAGATTCATAAAGAGACAAAATGCATATTATGGAAGCTGTCACGATCAAATGTACATAAGAAATGAAGGTCAATGAGATATTCTAATGACATCAACAACTGAACACTTATCTCTACGCTTCAATAAAGATAATGAGTTTTTTTTTTTTTTTTTTTTGGTAAGAAATAAGATAATATCAGTTAGAAAATTTTATACAAGTTCAAATGCAGACACCAATTCAGGATTTGAGATGATGATTGGAAAATCACAGATGCATTTGAAGGATTTAATCTCCGGGTTTTTTTAGGTTTCCATAAATCACTCTGTAAAATCATAAACTGATTGTTGCAGGAGATTTTATAGTATGATGCACAATATGTAGTTTTTTGTTCAACCAAGAACTGATATTATGGTAAGGTCAGGCCAGCAATGGAATGAACAGTATTCTTATCTCTCAGCCCAGTAGTATAGTCGAAGTACTCCACTGATTAACACCAATTGTCCATAGTGAAACAGAGTCCAAACATATGGTTAAGACCATCAGACATGAAAAAAAGAACCAGTGGGTCTTCCACCTACTACAGGATCTAACATTCAATCAACAGCAATCTCTAAGTGTGGGCCCCAAATCCACAGGACCCACTGAACCAAGCAAATTAAGCCGATCAAAAATCGCATCCACATATTAACAATGCTCGATAGTTCGCATAAAGGTAACCAATTACAGATCTGTAACCAACCCATTTATCAACTAAACCCAGAATACAAAAATCCGAGCCTCATCTCATCAAATCAGGGGTGAGCTCAAAACTATAATTCAAGATAACCCATTGCTGAATTTGGCTTCTTCCATCTCCAAATCAAAGAAATTTCTTTCCCAAGCCAAAACAGCAATCTAAAAGCATAAAAATCCCAACTTTATCCATCCAACATCATTTCAACCTTTCGCCATAAAAGAATCCTTTAACAGAAAGAAAAAGAAAAACCAGAAATGCAATCGAATTTTTCCAACGCATTGTCAAAAGCAGTCAAAGAATCCAAATTCCCCATCCTAAAGCCATGGGTCGAATCCAAGTACCTGACATTCGATTCCCAGATGCGCATTTGAAGCGAGCGTACGATCCAATCCAATCCGATATGATTTCCAGGGGGGAAGGGAAGCAATCGAGCAGAGATCTCTGAGAGGGGAATTGGGGTGAGAATGCAATTCTGAAATTGATTGATGGAATTTGGGTTTGGTTTTGGAGGAATAGAGAGACAGAAAGAGAATCTGAACAAGTGACAGATCTGAGATGTTGGATGAGAGAAGAAGAAGAAGAGAGAGAAAAGCATGTGAGGAAGGGGAGAAACATTAAAGAAAGAGAAGGAAACGAAGGGATCCATGTGCAGGAGAGGTCAAAATATTGCAGGAAATGTCGACGGGGGATTGCTGTGTTTTTAGGGTTTTGTTTTTTTAATTCGTTCGGTACATGAAACGCCGAACTTCACTTGGCATTTGACGCGCTCTCTTCGCTTCACTTTGGAGTTTGGAGTTCCTCTCTCTCTCTCTCTCTCTCTCTCTCTCCCCCTCCTCTCTCTGCTTTGGAGCAAGGAGCTTTTAAAATATGGGATGATTATTATGAAATGGTGTCTACCATTTTATGGAATTACATCAAAGTCCATATAAAATCCTAAAAATAAGGTTGTAAACGGGTCGGCTCCGGCTCGAATCCATAGTGGATCTGGAATCGGTTTATTGGCTTCAGAACCAGAACTAAAACCATATATAGGACGGGTCTAGATCATAGTTATTAATTTCGTATCGTTTCGGTCAAAATGACCGAAATTTTTCGTTTCAGTCAAGTGGCCGAAACGAAATTTCGGTCAATCTCGGCCGAAATTCAAGATTTCGGCCGAAATGAAATTTTACATAATTATTTTTTTTACTTTTTTTACACGTATATTTTGTATTTCTTATATTTTCACAAAATATAATTCCAAAAAAATTACTATAATGGATTAAATCTATATTTATTACTTTTTCTATTTTTTTTACTTATATATGTATATATTATGTTACATATTTTTCCGAAGTGTAATTTCAAAAAGTTTCTCCGAAATACTAAATCGGCCGAAACTTTTTATTTTATAAGCTAGAGCGAAATGAGGTCCGAAACGATATTAACAACTACTATGGTCTGGGTCTAAGTAGAGAATGATATTTTTAAAAAAATGTTGTTTTTATGAGAGATTTTTTAAAACCTAAGCAATATGTCAGGTCTCAGGGTCCACAAGTCTGAACCAAGGTGAAACCGGATCCGGACTCATTTACTTATTAGGGCCTAAATAAGGACCCAGGCCTGAATTTTAACGGGTCTGAACCTCCGGGTAATTGGAGAATCGATGACCCATTTACATCCTTAAAAAAAAGGTGTTGTGTTCTATATATACTATATTCATCCAAACTTAAATTTCAAATGCCACACTCTACTTTAGCATACATAATACTAGAATTCTGAGTATTCAAAAGGATAAAATTGGATTTTTGCATGAGCTTGTACTCATAATTCTAAAAATTTTATGAAACAAAATGTTTAAAGGACATCCTTTGATACACTGATAGAAACTTCCAACATGTTCAATTCTCAATCAGAGATACTAGTAAGCAAAATGGGTAGGGGTGTAACGGTTCGGTTAACCGGTTATTTTGGGAAAACCGTTAACCGAACCGAAACCGCGGTTTTCTGTATTTGAAAACCATAATCGTAACCGTGCAGACAAAAACCGTAGAAAATCGAACCGCGGTTAACCGTACCAGACGGTTCGGTTACGGTTAATAACAGTGGAAAAATTTGAATATTAATTTCTTAATTTGCGTCTTCTTTTTTGGTTTAATATACAATAACTTCTTAAGTCCAGTCAATTTTGCGAAAATTTTTACTTATGTATTGCGAAAATTTTCATTCCGCCCCCCTTTTTTTTCCCTTTATTTTATAACGGTACGGTTAACCGTGTGCGGTTAACCAAACCGCATTTTACGGTTCGGTTCAGTTAACCGCAGTGAATTTTTATGGAAAACCGTAACCGAACCGAACCATGCGGTTTTTGGATTTCATTAACCGTAACCGTAACCGAACCGTGGAATACGGTTATTAACAGCGGTCCGGTTCGGTTCGGTTAGACGGTTTCTCGGTTTTTTTTTACACCCCTACAAATGGGTTTGAAATTAGAATTCACTTGATAAAAATTTAAACCATTTGAGAAAAAAGGCTATTTTTAAGTACTTAGAGAGATTACTCCAATGGGATGGGCTTAGAGTTAGATTAATCTCTATAAGTTTTTAAAATATTATTA
Organism: Camphora micrantha; assembly: GCA_003546025.1. Lineage (NCBI taxonomy): Eukaryota > Viridiplantae > Streptophyta > Magnoliopsida > Laurales > Lauraceae > Camphora > Camphora micrantha. The sequence continues at coordinate 42,176,300 of QPKB01000008.1, read as the reverse complement.
TATTTTATTTATATATTTTAAAAGCAATCGGTCTAATGGTGAGGCCAACTCTCGTTTGTGTGAAATCTTGTGAGAGACTATATAAGAGGGTTTTAGAGTTTATTTTTAAATGGTTTAACTTTGTATGGTGGGCTGGCTAACCAAACGTGCATATTTCTTGTGATTAGGAAGCTTAGATGGTCCAAACTCTATTGTTAATGATAGCAAAAAAAAAAAAAAAAAACCGATTTAACACAAATGGAGCATATGGCACACACCATCTTTTTTGTGTCAAAATTGGCTCAAACTTTATCAAAATTAACGATGAATGCCACTCTAGCTAAAGTAAAATCAGGGCCTGTTTCTTTTTGGAATTTTAGGAATTCCTGTATGGGAAATTCCTAAATTTCTAGATATAGAGGAATTCCTAGATGCTCATTTGGGCTTGAACATCCAAGAATTCCACAAAAATACAAAAGAAGTGGAATTCCTGAATTCTTAGAGGTCTAAAAATAAACTTTCATATGGTTGGAATCCAGAAAAGCTAGCGAAGAAACATGAAATTCAGAAATTTCAGGAAATAACATGTCACATCATGTCAAGAAATTCCTGGACAATGTGAATTCCTAATAAAAATTCCACTAAAAAAAGTCATTTCTAAATTTCTAGGAAAAAAAAAATCATACAAATATATTTGGAATGAGAATCTTTTTTTTTTTTTTTTTCTGTCGAAGATAAAAACACCACTAATAACAAGAATAAGAAAACTATATTTATTCAAAAAATAAAATTATGATGTCAAATTGCCTTTGATTAAGAGTCAAAACCCCAATTGATTTCATTGTCATCATCATACATCTTTCTCAGTAGTTTTTTTTTTTTTTCTTTTGCAAGCAATTGACCTATGAGGAGGGGCTAGGGCTTCACTTGAATATATAGTTTGATAAAATTGCAAGGGGTGATTTCGTAAGTTTTCTTAAAATATCCATGTCCTACTTTTGCTTTGCTCCTGCCCTGACATGGGTCGGTGACAGCGTCAGATGGTGGAGTCGAGTTCAATCAAGTACCGTTTTTTGACGGCTGGGAGTTTGAGTTTGACTGGCACTAAAATCATTGGCCGTAGCTTTCGCAATCATCGATCGCTCCCAATTTATTTCAGCAATCAAAGGGTAACGGCGGCCCATTATTGGTCTTATCTACACCATTGGATCTAGAGGGCCCACCTTATATCTTGCAATTAGATCTCCAGGAACCCAAGAGGGACTCTACAGTGAATTTTCACCCTTCTAATATTTCTTCTTTGTCTATATTTGTGGGCAAATATTTTTTTATTTTTTTATTTTTGCTATTGGAGGTTCTCAACCCTTTAGACTGGACTAATCTCTCCGGGCCCAAAGGAAAGCCGGGCACACTTCTCTGTAGGCCCCAGTGTAGTGGTGCAGTTTCGAACCTATAACATTCGAGTGCAGACCATAATCCTAAGCCAACTGAGCTACCTGTTTTATAAGAAGTTTAGTATAAGAGAAAAATATGAAATACGAGTCAAAATCAATAAATAAGTTAAAAAAATTGAGAGGGTATGAAAAATTTTAATTTTAACTTTACACATGGATACCAAGAATTTTAAGCTATATATACTAATAGCAATGTGAAATACTCAATTATACAAATCTTTAATAAGGGCCTATTTTTTTTTGCTAGAATTCAAAAAATTCTCCACCATAGTAGAATTCTTTAAATCTTTCTTTCCAATTGAGCATTTAGAGATTCCACTAAAATTCGAAGGGAATGGAATTCCATAATTTTGTCAGGGTTTGTAACCTTTTAGGTGGCTAAAATTTTAGTTAAAAAACACATCATTTGCAAATGTCAAGGGATAAGCCATCATATTATATCAAAAAAATACTCAACATCTCAAATATATGTCAAAGAATCTAGCAAAAATAAATATGCTTTAAAAGATTTTAAAGTCTACCTCAACGACTCTCATGTGGTCCTAAGTTAAAAGAGTGGAACTCTACCATGGAGCTCATCTATTAAAAACCCAAGCCGTCAAAAGACTGACATGATATTTCATATCCTTAAAATTAAGCCAAATAGAGTAGATTACACACTAAGATTGTTGATAAAAAAGAAAAAAGAAGCGATTATTGCTTATATATAAAATCATATTAATTACATCTTAAATCGAAAGTAAATTTGACATCCAACGAACTCATATTAGAGTAAAATCTCAACATAATACATGTGATGAAAGGTTGGTTAAGTGTTCCCAACATTGAAAGTCAAAGTCTCATTGCCATTGGATCTTGATGCCATCTTGTGGGGTGCACCAAGTTGCCAGACTTGAAAGACACAAGTATTTATGATACGATATTCTCGTGACAAAATCTCGCGAAACGCGCGAGAAAATGGCAGTAGTAGTATTTTTAAATGAGTTCCTGAAATGCAGTGAGCCACGATGCATTGAATGTCAGGTGTCAAGCACGTGACTAAAACTTAAATAAATAAGAGCACCATGTGCTCAACTTCTGCATGGGTGGGCCCCACTGTGATTGGGTTGACTATGGGCCCACTGATCAAACATAATGATAGGGTTACTTTTATTTTTTCTTTTTTTTTTTTTATTTGCTATCGGAGGCTTCCCAACTTTTGGGCCGGACTAATCCCTCTAACTCAAAGAAAAATCGGGTAAACTCCTCTATAATTTTAGTGTGGTAGTTCAGTTTCGAACCTACAATCTCCGAGTACATACTGTGGTCGTGATTTGGGTCAAAAGCAGGCTCTGTTGATATTTTATTTTACCACCCTATTAGACATTGGTCATCTTAGATCAAGGGTGATGATGTTATAATAAGGAACAGCTCACAAGGCTTAATAGCATGGTGCATGCCATATGATATTTTTTATGGACACCAAACCTAAAATGTTCATTTTAATGTAACAGAGCCAGTGTCATCATGCCATATGTCGTCATGGACAGATTCTTGAGTGGAATAATTTATTACTTTTAACTTTGCCTAACATTTATATAAGATATTTGGGATCACAGAGGAATCTCATCTAGCTTTTTTTTTTTCCTCTGCGCACCGAGTAAGTCAGGATTTTACCGACAAGTAGTCCTATAAAGAGAGAGCAAGTTTGAAATTACAATCTTTGTTTGTTGTTCCTGAGCCATGGTAATAACTAGCTTTGCTATCCATCGGTATTATCTCATCAAGTACTTCCGTAAACCCATTCCGTAAACCCATAAGGCACATTTGTATAACCACATTTATGTGGAAAAAATGTGAAAAAGTTGGTTGGTTTTTTCTACGGTAATTTTTTTTTTTTGTGTAGTCGAATATCAACGAATAAATACATGAAAAATGAGCTAAAATTTTTTGTGATTTTGCAGATGGGGGTCGAAAGATTCTATTTGTTGACACTGGAGAGGGAAAGCACATGTAACCGGTTACAAAATCTACACAAATGTGCCCGTACAAATGGTTAGGACATGTGCTCATGCATAAAAAAAAATTAAATTCAAGTGAGATGTGTGAGATCCAGTTGTATGTAACTATGGGGTCTTCTCTAGGTGATATGAAATGCTTAACTTACCCCACTCACACTGGCCTGCTACTTTATTCCAACCAGTCACTCATCATTGGATATGAAATCCTAGGGACAAAAAAAAAAAAAAAAAAAAAGATTCCTTTTAAAACCTTATACTCAAGGTTTAAAATCCATGGCCTATATAAGGTCCATATCTTTATTACACTTTAGGTCTCGTTGTTAACTTTCTAACCACCCATTATTTGCAAGGTCCAAGATGGTCCCCATAGGTTAGCCTACACCAACTTTTTTGGATGATTCTGACCTACCTAATTGTCTCTATGGACCGCTTTTAGGGAGTGATTACGCAAAGTTAACAACATAGTATAGTCAAGCCCAACAAAGAGAATGAAGGGTTGCACAGTTGGAGGGCAATCCCGCCTCTCACCCGCATGACCGAGGATTGATCTTTAGTCTCTCACAACTCCTTGCTTGTGTGAGTTCTTACTCTATATGTGTGCAAAATACTCACTCCCCACGGTTTAGGTTCTCTCCACTTGCTTGTATGAGTATCTCTCCCTATGTGTGCAAGTACTCTTGTGGGTCACGGCCCTCTCGCCGAGAAAAACAGAAAGAAAGAGAGAAAGTAAAGTCCAACAAAGTTTAAGCTTGTGGTCAATCTTTCAAATACCCATTTAACTTATGGTGGCTCTGCCTCCTTGTTTGCTTATGACAAGCTCGAGATTGCCTCCTGAGTGAAGTAAACAATTGGATTGAGGACTAATGGGGTTAAGTTAACTCACTAAGACAATAATGAGTGTTATCAGTAAAATTTTTTTTTTTTTTCGTGTACAATGGAGCTTACGTTGGTTTTGTCTAGTATTCTGGGTTTGTCGAATTAGTCAAATGGGGTTTATCTAGGTGTAATTGAATTCAAGGGTGTTTTAGTATTTTTATTGGGGCTTTTTTGGGGGCTAAGAAACTCTTTGTTGGAGGCCAAGAAAGCGAAATTATATATTGATTTAATCTAAAACCTTGATCCGAAGCAAAGTTGCATGGACCACGGTAAGGGTGAAATAGGAATTGATGAGCTTTCTCTGTGGATGTAAGGTGTTTTGTAGAACCACGTAAATCGTTGTATTTCATCTTTTTTCGTGGATTGATTGCTTGATTGTGTGTAATTTATAAGTAAGACTTATATACTCCATGAAAATCTCAGTTAATTAGAGCTATATCCACTGTCAGCTTGGACATTTGGTAAGGTTATGAATGGTCCAGCTATAAGTCAAGTCAAACTGTACATACTACATATTCTAGACCTAGTCCAGAATCCAGACCTGATGGACCCGGTTGGACCCAAACACAGATCAGTTGCACGATTACTATTATTCTATTAAACACAATATTATATGGCATAGATAATATAATAATGCATAGTTAATGTACATAAATGTATATAATATACAGGATAGAGGGTACAAATCTCTTGAGTGATAGTACAGGCCTTTGGGACCCACTTGGCAAATTAGTTAAGGGTAGAGATGGGGAATTAATAGGTCACTGTTTCGAGATTAAGGGCATGTTTGTGTAGGTCCGTGGAAAATGGGTACCACCAAGTTTTTCCTCTCTTGCAGAAAACAGTTTTCCGATCTTCATCGAAAATGCTTATATGCATAAATTAGAAGATTTATGCCTTTTCTCACAAAAAAGTAATTGCATCAAACGTGAGGGTTTTTTTTTTTTTTTTTTGGCTAATGGTGCCAATATCAAGGCTCGAAGCCCAGTCTAATGGATCATCATCTAAATTTCTTAAGCAAGTATTTGGATCTACATTTACCCAAAAACTTTTTTTTTTATATATAGTTGGATCTAGTTTTAAACCTAGATCTAGGATCTTTTCTTGGATTCAATTGGACTTCTCTAGTTTAGTGTAAGGATATGGGGTATTGGAACCAACCCATTCCAGGTCCAAGATCAAGTTTGAATCATGGCTCGAGTCCAGGTTCATTAAACCTCACCCACTATTCATGGTTTGATTGAGCACATATTAAACACATGATTAGCTTCCAATCTATTTTAACAATCCAACAACAAATTTTTTTTTTCTCAGAGAGTCCTATCAGACTTTGATTATATGTTATAACACTGGCCTAGAACATAGTTACAGGAAACTTCCTTTCCCTCAAATTAAGTGCATCATGCATATTTTTAAGTTTCTTGATTGTCGCATTCAATTCACTCTTACTCATAAATCCTAATACAACAGTGTTACAAACACAAGGCAATTCTTGCATCAGACAGTCAATAGTAAGTCCTGATTCAAAGAATAATTCAGTAGTCCTTTTTGTGGCTCAAGTTTGATTTTACCAAAAATCGGCCCCAACATCATCGATTGGGAGCATCTACCCTATATAGGGTTGTAAACGGGTCGGTTCCGGTATGGGATCCGGGTCCATAGTGGACTCGGAATAATAACCATTAAGGAGAAGGTGGAACCGGATCTAGATCCAGATCCGCAACCATTTCGGAACCAATTTCTTGGCTTCGGAAACAGAATCAGAACCATATATGGGAGGGGTCTGGATCCGGATCCAGGTTTAGGTAGAGAATAATATTAAAAAAATATAATTTTTAGGAGAGACTTTTGAAAATCGAAGTAATATGTCGAGTCTTGGATCTACGGGTCTGAACAAGGGAGAACCGGACCCGGACCCGGACCCATTTACTTATCGGAACCTTAATAAGGACTCAGACCCGTTTTTAACTGGTCGAAGAATTCGGATACGCATTTACATCCCTAACCCTATAGTTCCAAACTCTCGATCTCACGTTTCATATATTTTGAATGGTTAGGATTTCAATATATTGGCCTCACTGTGGATTTCCACTCCTTTTAACTCAAGATTTCTCAAGGTTAAAGCCTCAAAGCATCCAGACTCATGTATTTTATCACATGTGGGCACGAATATTTGACAGTATTTTTTTTTTTTTTTTTCTCACAAGGGTGTCCATCCTCTTCAAGAACTGACTATATCTAGAGCACGTGAAGTCCCTGCCTCCCATATGCTCAAGGTAAGTTAGGCTTTTGCATGGGGAATTGGCCCAAAGGAGAGAGCGATAGTTAAAAACCGTAATTTCTTGATTCTAAATCATAATCTAAGCCAACTACGCTATCCCTTGGGGTTGCAACTACATTTCCTGAGGCTCCTGTGTCATTCTTCAAAGAATCCCATCTATAAAATCCAATTGTTTTGGGAATTGAGTTCGAGCCGGGTGATCTCATTTATGCGGGCCCCACTGATAGATTTACAGGGTAGTTGGCTTGGAGAATTGAATACTCTCTCTTCTTCTTGGATGGATACATTTATATAAAAACTTGAAAAAACATTGCTTGATTGCGTCAGCGCTTGCATCATGCGGGGCCCACATGCCTCGTGCTGTGGGGGGTCTTTGGGACAGCTAATTGACAGTCATCAAACACATAAAACTTCAATTTTTTTTTCCCCTAATGTTTTGATTAAGGGCCTCATGAGAAATGTTCTAGTGGATGTGGATCTAGATACACACCAATCAAACCAACCCCTAGAGATCTGCAATCTAAGGCCCTTCTTTCTTCCATCCGAACCGTTGGATCAAACCCTACCCTTATCAAACAGGAGTGTGCCTAATTTCACTACTGATCAGAACCATATTCACCATCAGATTGAAACATCTCAGATAGTAGTTGAATGAGTTGATAACATCAACAGCAACGTTCCGATCCAATGGTGAATATCGATTCGATCAAAGTGACATTAAGGCAGTCCCCATTCCTTTACGGGATGAGATCATCTAATTGGATTGAATTAAGAAAGTGGGCCCCAACGGCCGAGATCGATTGGGCCGCGCCTTCGCTAAGTATCCCTAGGGGGAATGCACCGGATCATTCCTATTATTATTAAAAAAAAAAAAAAAAAAAAAAAAGGAGAGAGAGATTGTACAGTAACATGCCTTTTGTGGGGCCCACTAGAAAGGGCATATATGATATGGAAGACAGCCAAAGGAATATTGTGTTTATGGTCATGGGTTCCATAGGTCTCATTAGTGTCTTTGGGGTTATCTGTAAAACTGTCTTATTAAGACGTGGTTCGTTTTTAAACCATTTATTCCAGTGGTGCCGACCACCATCACCAACTGTAGGTGGTCCCATATTCACAATTTGGGCTGAGACTAATGTGGTTAGGAGCCTTTACAGGGGTGATAGCATGCGAGTTTAGATTCTCACTAGGAAAAAGAAGGAAGGAAAGAAATCTGCTATTTCACAATGGCAATCAAAACCTCGTGGATTTTTCATTGGTTTTTTTCTTTTTCTTTTTCTTTTTTTTTCTTTTTTTTTTTTTGCAATCATAAAACAAATTCATCTTTGGCGGTTGTAAATGCTCGAGAATTTGGCTAGTGGAAATCCTCATTTTTGACAAAATTTTCTCTAATCCACTGGCATCGACATGAAATTCTCATATATATATATATATATATATATATATATATATGGGCAAGGCTGTCTTAAGTTCAAGCTTAAGATAAGATTCCGTAAGCTAATGCTTCTAGGGCCCACCCTTGGTCCGTCCAAATGGACCAAACACACGAGCCCCTCTAAATTCCAACTTTTGGTCAGATCCAAATTTACTAGACCGTCGGATCGACTGTGTACCGATCCAAATGGACCTTTGACCATTAAACTTTTGGTGCCCAGATGGAGATGATATAAACCATAAATATATCTATTCTTAGCGAAGCATTCTTTTTTTGACGGGTAGGGTAGATACTCAAATGTGCACATTCCTCACCCGTCACCGAAGGTGCCCTTACCTCACCTTTTTAAAAGGCTTTCAGCTGAAGTATTGTTCTATGAAGTCTATAACTTTTTACAATTATATTTTATAAAATTGATGGGATTATGTACTTGGGTGAATTATATTTCTCTTCATATTCTTCCCTCCTTTTATCTTGTGATTCCTATTTATATGGGACCAGAACCCATGCACACTGAATCCGGATCCTCAGAGATTTCCCCCACAGTGACAGTGAGTGGATCCACCTGTGATTGGTCCACTCATTGTCTCCGAGATTTCCCCCACAGTGACAGTGAGTGGATCCACCTGTGATTGGTCCACTCATTGTCTCCGTGGGGGGAAATCCTCATATGATCCTGATTCATGCACTCTTGCCTCTTTGTAACCAGCTCAGCTACAACCCATGCACCCCAAAACACATGATTTCTTAGATCCAACCCTAACCACAAGTGAAGCATCAAATGCCAACCATCTCACTTGTATTATGAACCATGCACTCTTAAAATTTCCACCTGAGTTACCTGGCCACCCCACCCGGCAATTAGAGTACATCACAACCAGTTCCATTTTTAATTATGTCATGTCTAGAGTTTTAGACTCGTTTTTTTTTCGAAGATGAACATAATTTTATGTTAAATAGTTTATGACCGAATAATAACATGAGTTTAGATCATCAGTGCAAGATTATTAAGTTAATTATAAGAGTCTCAGCCAAGTAATTGAATTCTAGGAGGCTCAGTTGAGAAGACTATATGATAGTTTTATCATCGACTGGTGATAAACTACTAGAGCTGAATGTCCAAAACCTCCCCTTTATAAAGAATAAACAAGCAATTCAAACAACTGAATGTAATTTTAGATTTTGTCTATAATTTAGTGATGAATCTCTTTTTCCTCTCTATTTGGTAAAGAATCCACTGAACATCCCTTTGGTCAAGACTGATAGTTGGCCTTAGTTGAAGGCAAATTCATCTTCTATAATGCCACTTGTAAAGTTAATTTTTCTTTTTTTAAGTTAACAAAACCCAATTAATATCTTATTTACGCTAAAAAAGTAAGGCTATAATTACATTATTTAGCCACTAAATAAGCAGAGATTTAAGAGTAAGACTAAAAGACATATAACAGAAGACTTAAATGAATAGAAACAACAGAATGGGTGACTGCATTTGGCTTCCTTTATTCCCATTGAATAATCTTCCTACATAACTTGAGAATAAGGTGCATTTTCAATTGAAAAGTACATGGATAGAAAGAATGTACATTTCACACAATTCCCTCTCTTTCTCTTGCATTTTTTAAGGTAGAAAGAAATGGATGCACCCGAGAACAAATTACAATTCACATTTGCCTTCCAACACATTTTGAGGTAAACTTACACTTGGTAAGTTTCTCTTGATACAGGGAACTGTGCATCTTCTTTCATGTTCCCTAGGCTTTAATGTATTTGATTATTTCTGCCTCTTTACACTTCTGACTACATTTGGATCGTATGTGGAGGATTACACACAATCTAGGGATTGAAAAGACTCCAGATTTAAAGGAAGTTGAAGTCTCCAGGCCGCTAGCTCATACAAAGCCAGACTGCATCAGAAAGGCCCTTCAAGGAGAACAGTCCAGCTACAAGGAAAAAACGAACAATCAATTTTGGTTTTGAACATCCCTTAGCTAATCATCATTCATCTATAGCACAGATATCATGAGCTATAGATTCCTTACTAAAAAGGAAGCGTGTCCCGTGAATATGAGGGTCTGAAATTTGCATTCATCTCAGAGTTATGAATCATCGATTTTAATCAAGCTATTACAAAATTTATGCCTTCAACATGAATAACCTCCTGACAAAATTTACGCTTTCAACATGAATAATACATAAACCACTGTGAGAATACATACAAGTTCTGTTATTTGTATTTCCACATTGTTAAAATAAAGTCATAGACGGGGAATATGGAAATGATTATTGGATTTCTTTGTGCATTGTCTACTGGTACAATATTTATTCATGAAACAGTGATTTAGGAACCACATAGAATACAAGGCACGCCTAGTGATGGTAACTGCTATACACATTTTCACACCTAATTTGGAGTTTACAACAAACTCGATTTCCAAACCTGAATTAATGGCAAGAAACTGGATTCACTCTCCATTAATCATAAGCGATTAAAAGGGCACACTTTCAAACTTTATGAGTGTTGAATCGTTCCCAGCCCACATACAGTTTCACAACTAATTTAGAGAGTAAAACGAACTCAAGAGATCCGAACCTGGATAAATGGCAACCATATGGAATCACTCTCCACCAATCATAAGCGACTGATGGGGCACCCTTTTGATCTCTACAAAAGTTGAATACTCTCCACTTATTGGTTGTTTCCACGGCTCTCCGTCCATCTGCATATAAGCATCGTGCCACTGGCCACCTCTAATTTCCAATCTAATCGATGCTGCCTGAAAGACAATGACAAATAATACATCAATTATTGCACCTTTATATATTGTTGTTGGTATCAAAGATCTCCAGGGATCAGTGTTCAGTATTTAAAGAACTATGTCAATATTAGAGCGATACCTGAGCAATGTGTTTAGCAGAGATGAGCTCAACCATAACAAATGAAGCATGCCAGCCTTGCTTTAGGCCAAAGATTTCGAGCAACCCATCATCAGCATGAGCCTCAACAAATCCTCTCTGAAAAATGAGTCGACAACTATGTCTTAGATCATGTCCATTTGGCAAAATCCAGAAATCATAGAGATGTAAGAAGATAGATACAAATAGACTATTCCATTTGACAAATGAAATAATGAGTAAATCTGTTAAACCGAAAGGATCACCAGTTTCCTGTAATATAGGATACCAATTAAATGAGGGGAAAAAACGAAACAAAATTGATCATGACAACATTTTGTTCAAATGTACTACTCAGAGAGAGGGAGGAGTCATGAAATTCCCATCAATATAGAAAAGTTTGTGGACCCCAATCCAACATGTCGATGTTTTAGCCTTTTTCATTTTACCGGTTCACAAGGACAACTATCAGGAAAAGAGAACTAAGAGAAAAACTCACAAGATTATCATTTTGGAGATCACAGAGAAAGCAAGATAATACTAGTACAGAGCAAAGAGCCAGAAATCAAAATCTGTTTCGAAGAAAAACAATTGTTCTGTGATAAAACAAACCAAATAGAGCCTAATGCAATATACAAGGCCTCTGCACAAATGTTAACAACCAATTGGCACAGAAATGTCATTCAGGTTTCATCATCTTCCCATTGAATCTTTCCATTTTTTCTATGGCACTCACGATGTTCACTGACATTTGCTCTATGCAATTTCTGAAGCTTAAAAAAAAAAAATAAAAAATCATACAAACAAGAATTCATGTGCATACACAGAGCACACCTTCTCTAAATAGTCTGGCTTTAGATTGCCCCATGGATTCCTTCCACTTCCATAGTTGTGAAGATTTAATGCCACGACTGCCCTGACACTGCAAGCAAAAAGCATTCTCATACCACATGGCATTGTAAACAAAAGATAAAAGAAGCAATCAGTGTAAATATTGGTGAGAATTGAAAAGACACAGAAAATTTTGAAAGATATTCAGAAAAGGAAGGTCTGGAGAGGACATTTGCCAACATGGAACGCATGCAAGATCCAGGCCACCCTCATCAGTATCAGGCTCACACTGACAATGCCCTCACACGAAAAATCACCCGGTTTGCTCATCAGGTGGGATGTGTGTGCAGTTAGAATGTCAGAAACAGTCCACATTCAACACACATGATGCGCCTACATGATGGAAAAACTGGCCAGATTTTTTAGCTGTGGCATGTTGAAATATGGATGTCAATAGGGCCAAGAATGGGGTTCAGTGTAGACTTTGAAACAGCCAAGTGCAACTGATTGTATATTTTGAGCTTCCTTGCTGGAGTTGGGTAAATTGAACAACCTATGTGCATAGCATTCCCCACTATAAGAATACTCGACTTATAGATGTACCTCAAACAAAAACATTAGGGAAACAAGAGCCAATCTGAACTTGCCTTGAAGGAACTCGAATCTGCTCCCATTCTGAGCAGTTGACCTTTTTAATATGCAGACGCAGTATGTTGTTAAGTCCTCTACATGCATTAATTTTGTCAGAAATAAACCGAAATCAACATCTAAATATGGATTACTGGAAGAGTAAAACCAAAAAGACAACCCAGATAGCATACCATCAATGATGAAATTAATGAAGATAAGACTGCCATTCAGTGAAGCATATTACATTACATCATGAAAACGTTTATGATGGCATGCACATGCAGCTTTATAAAGCCAAAGGCAACCACTTGATTGAAAGGGATCAGAGATTAGGAGGACATAATTTCAATAAAAAGAAAGAAAGAAAGAAATGTTAGAGAATACACATGTACTTACACTGTTACTCTTTACTTTTCCTTGTTTGTGTATTTACACTGTTACTCTTTACTAAAGAAGATATTTGTGTTAAGTAAGGTGTAATTAACTTCTGATTCACAGTAAGAAGAATCGCTCAATCGTATGAATTGACTCTTGTTTCCCTCCCTGGAGAACACACATGAACTGGGATCAACGCTCTTATTCTTTGTGATGGGTGACGCAGTGATGATGAATACACCACCTCAATTTATCAGGCTCTCACATGTAACTATTTAGGATACATCAAATACATATCGGCCACTTTTCTTAACCATGTGAGGAGCAGAAGTTGCATATGGAAGTGTTGCCAGCTATTGGGCAACTAGGGGGTACGAGGGGGCCAATATGTGTGAAGACCATCCTGCTATCTAACCATTAAACTATATATCCATCTGCTTGTCAGGATATGACAAAAGTATGAACACCATCCCACTATCAAGCCACTATCTAATATCTATCCATCTACTTGTCAGTAGGCAAAACAATGAATTCTCTCTCAAAAAACAACAATAGGTTAATGTCAGGTTATGGCTTTTGCACCAATGGCAGGTGTGGCATCTATTTTAAGACATCCTTGTGACATATCCTAGATAGATAGAAAAATTCTATTGTGATAAGAATCAATAGATTCTTGCTTTCTAAGGAATGGGAGGACCATTTTGTAGGGTTATTATTCAGTCAAATTTGTCAATACCAACCCCAGATCACTCACTGAATTTGCTCAAAATCTAGAAGAACATGTGTCTCCATGAAGTTAGAGAAGGTGATGACACAAAAGTGTAATTGAATAAGGGTAAGTGAAAAACAGGCTAAGGGCTACAGTTGAGACTTTTGTATATGGAAGTACCTACTCACATATGAGGTTTGAGAAAGCGGAGGAAGCATGAACCCTCGTGAAGAAATACTACAAAAATTCTCTTCCTATAAAAGGAGAAATATACACAGTGCACTTGTGTGATGCACATGTACACACGCATGGGTAAAACAAGATTGATGAATGAGGAGGTAGAATGCAATATCCAAGCTGAGAAAGAAAGAAAGAGGATTTAGACGACATGAAAAAAAAATAAGGATTTTTTGAAGAAGGGTCTGGGGAACAGGGAGGGAATTGCATTTGCAAAATCTAGTAGAAACTTTGTGAGATTGTCATACTAGATTTTAAGAACCTAAATCATCCAAGAATAAATTCTTGTGTGGGGTAATCTTGAAAAAGAGGTTGCTTACATAAAAACTTCAGTAGTTGTTGATGTGTTCGCAGATTTATGAAGTAGATAATTTCCTATTCTAGGTCATTCATCAACTTAATGTGTTGATCTCCAAATGTTCTTGGAAATGTACCATTTCTTCTTTAATAATACATGTATGTGTTGTAGCCAATATATGAGCCATTCTTCTCCATTGCTATCAGTTAGATCCTAAAGAGAGATGAGACTCCTTTTTAAGTACTACTTCATTTTGAAAGAAACCAAGGTTCATCCAGCATACTTGGAAATTAAATTTCATCATGTTCAAAAAGAACCAAATATGGTGGCAGACCTTGATGCAACCAAAGAGGAAGCCACCATGAAGGCCAAGCAACACGTCAAGACAAAACAAAGATCCATCTAGGTTTTATTTCTATTATTTATTTATTATTAATTTATTTGTTTGTTTTATTTTATTTTATTTTATTGCTACAGTGGAGACTCAAATTCACGCACTTTTACTCACACACCCATTTCCCTGACCAACTGAGCAACAACCAAGCTTTCATCAAGGTTTTATTTTGTGTTGTTAATAAATAGTCTAATTCGATGCAACAAATGGGATGAATTCGGACAGATGGGTTATTGAGCTAGATTTTTAATGATCCCAATTTTGTGAAATTTCAATTTCATTTGAGAAAGCCATGCCCCTTTCTAGGTAAGACATAGGATAGTGATGAATTTAGAGCATGTAAGTCACTTTTTCTATTTTTGTTATGTTTAAGGGGCAATATTAAAACATTATTAGGTTAATTTGATTGTTGAGATTATGTTTAGGTCTTTTCTCTTTATAGAATAACATACATAATCAATAACAGGGCTGAAAACCGTAGCTTTTAGTTTGGTAAAGATATTGTTATCTACAGTAGCAGTACACGCTCAACCCTTGCTAGGGTGCATTCGAACTTTGGAGTTGGGGAAGGAATATCTAAATTGGGATTGACGTATTCTTCTTCTTGGTTTTTGCAAGTCCTCGCTTTTATGGTTACTTTCTTGAGTCTTGTCGGGTAGATCTTGGGAATAAGTCTCAAGGGGTGTCATCCAGTTATAAGTTTTCTTGAGGTTGTTGTAGTCCAGATTGACATGCATCAAATTGGTATCAGAGCCTTGCTCTTTCGCCTAGACTTCTTTGGGTTCCTCCATAATGTCCAGCACGCCATGTGGTCGAGCCAGAGGCCAAGAAGAACGAAGGAGACTAATTATTAGATCAACAGAAAGAAAGGTGACAAACCATTAAGAAACAGTTACACACCATTATCCCACAACTAGTTGAGTTACCAGTGGGATCTGAACCTTCAGTCCAAGGTGAGGTTAATGGATTCGAAGAGATCTATTCTAACTCTTTCAATCGGAGTGTTCCATGTGATGAGCCACCACAAAAGGGATGTAGAGAAGACGTAAGTAAAAATCAACATCCGGTATGATTGTTAAGGAGATGGCTAATGTTGAGGTCAATATAATGGTTTTGATGATGGTCCGTCTGACCCTTGATGTATACCCAGGAGGTAATGTTGATACTATGAATTTGTATGTTTACTAACTTGTTGATAGAGACCTAATAAACTCCATGGAAAGTCTTACCTAGGCGATTTTAACTTAGGCAGTAAAGGGGCATCATGAAACATTTGGTCCCTGAATGCGACAGGTGAATCTGTTAAGATCCATTTAAGCAATCTTCTTTTCAGTTTCATACATGGCCTGATTATACAATGTTTTATTCTTATTATTATTATTTTTTTGGTAAAAGATTATACAATGTTAAATTAAGTATTTAAGTTACTTTGGGCAGATTAGATGGATGTTCTACACTGCTTTTGCAAATATACCGCTGTTCACAAGCGCTGTTCACAAGTGCAAGGGCAAAGATTTTCCCACAAGAATAACCAAAGTGCAATTGATTCTCCTCCAATATCGATACGCAATCCAAATTAGAGGGCGAATTCTTTTTCAAGTGGGTAAGAATGATGAAACCGAAGAAGCAGCCACAGCCCAAGCCCTGAGCCAATCCACCAAGCCCACACACGGATCCATCCTGGCTTTATTTTCGTGGCTTCAAACAAGCCCAAGTTTCTATGATTCCAAATTCTTATTAAAAAGTCATTGCCCATTTTCTTGATAGGATGTGTAGTAGTGACGAATTTAGGGAATGCTAGTCATTTTTATTTTATTATGTTTTAAGGGTTAAGATTAAAGCATTGTTACGTTAATTTGATGTTTGAGATAGTGCCCAGGTTTTCCTCTTTATGCAATAACATACATCTAAGAGGGTACATTCAAACTTCGGAGTTGGAGAAGGAATCTCAAAATCAAGATTGAGGTATCATCTTCTTGGTTTGTGCAAGTTTTGTGCTTGTCTAGTTATTTTTCTTGAATCATTTTGTGGTAGATCTTGAGTATAAGTGTTAAGGGGTTAATCCAATTCTAAAATCCCTCCAGTTTGTTCTAGTTCAAATCGGCCCAATCAATCCCTTGGCTAAACAGGGCATATTAGAAGTTCCCTGTACTAAAGCCCAATGATTTGGCTTCTCTAGTTGTTCATATTGTTGGCGTCCTCATGGTTGTAATCTAGCTTGCTTTTAGTAAGTGCTCCTACGCTTCTAGTGGTTGTAATCCAATTCACTACTTTGAACAAAGTTATCTTTGTTACCAAGAAAAAAGTACTTGTTTCCAATAAAAGAAACATATAATAATGCAACTAGAATTAGCAAAGATCAAAATCGCACATAAGAACAATTACCCACTTCCAAGAGAGCGAATGTTTCTACTAATTTTCTCCAAAAGAATCTGAATACATCATTCCAACCAAATGATCACAGATAATTCATATACATGTAAACATTTGAAGATAATACTGAAAATATGAGAAACATAAAATGACGATACTGCCAGCTTGCTATGTAAAGAAAGCTAACCTTAAAGCTGGATCACTCATGCAAGGAGTAAAGAACCAACCCTGGGTGCAAGTATATCCAGAGTAGATCAACTGTAATAAGATACAGGATGTTATGTTTATTTTTAATACTTGCAGATGCATAATGCCCGAACTTTTCTAAGTGCAACAAAGTGTTCTCATCCAAGTTAACAAGATGCCTTTCTTAGTAACAAATTATCAAATTCAACAAGCCTAGAAATCAAGAAATAAGGAGATCAGCTTATTGAGAAAAAGATTTCTTCTAACCATGAAAAATGAAGAAATAAGGAGATCAATTTATAGGGAAAAAGATTCTTTCTGACCATCAGCAATATCCAAGAACTTCTGAAAAGGAGTGCATGCTTTTGTGCATTTTCAGCAGAAAAATACCAATCTTCCACAATAAACTATAATGATTCAGATCCTAACAAGCAAACAGCTAGTGTTCTAAAAATGTAGTAAAAGTAAGAGATACCAATCCATCCATTCAACATTCCCAGTGAGCCACATTTTAGTCATGGCCCCTCTAGTTCTGCTGAGCTACCTATGTGTGAAGCTAGTTTTAGCTTTTATTGATCCAGGACAGACCCATGGTCCCCATGGGTCGACCCACCAATGGGCCCAGCCCATCCATCTCAACCAGTTCTTTAAGCCCAGCCCACATATCTTTACTCTATTTAGAGTTTTATTTAATTATTTATGTTTTATGTTGGATGTTTAATTCTGGCCATCGGTGTGTTAGGATGGTCCATATTAGATCTAGGTTTGGTTTTCAATTATAAAAGCATTGTAATGCCTCTTTGAGGTTTAGTGAATGATTAATGAAATTTTATGGAGCGATTTTGGGTTGTCCCAAGTTCTCTCTTCTTCCTCGCCCACAATGGAGAGTTTGGTGTGAGGCCAAGATTTTCAGGTGAAGCCTGACCTATCCCCCTCCATCTTCCATCTCTAGTCCCTCTCCCTCCTTCTCTACCTGCCCCGCACCTAGTACCCCGCTTTACATCTTGTATAGTCTAGGACAGTAGGACTCCAGTTTACAGGGGGCACCTTGACAGATTAGTGACCATTATGCATTAATGAGTAATCTTAGCACATTTAGCCAGCTACCTTAGGTCAGCTATGTCCAGACCGAACTGCATTATCACCCTACTCTTTCACAAGCTATACATTATAAGCCGACATAACTTAAAGGAGAATTTCTCCCATGACCAGATTAAATGTATAGTCCAGCTCTAGAGGTCCCACTTAAGGCCACCTTTAAGGCTTTTAACTCTTAAACCTGTACTCGCCGTTACTCACCGTTTACAAAGGGTACTTTTACACTCATCGAACCTTTGCTCACCATTGGATTGAATCTCAAAACAATTCTATGGTTAAAAGACAACTAACTTTGACGCTGTTAAATCAAGGGCAACGATAATTTGGTGGGGCTGTTTTGTTGAAAGACCTAATCAGCAAGGACAACTTTCCATCTATCCTACACCCAATGATAGGAATGCATCCAAGTGGTCCCCAAGAGCTGGACCGCATAAGCACAGTATGTAGTATGCTCGTGTGTGTAGATTTTCCTAAGTTAAGAGCCTGATTAAATTAGTAAAACAGGTCCAACTGGCTTTTCTAAATTAATTTTCTAAACATCTTATAGATAACAGTTTTTAATTGCTAAATACTATTAATATTCTGAAAATATTTCAAATAGAACACTATCATACAGTTCATATGTAAAATTAATATCTTATAGATAACAGTTTTTAATTGCTAGATATTATTAAGTTTCTGAAAATATTTCAAATATAAAATTGTACTTTCTTACAATTCTAACTCAACATTTATATAGAGTGCTTCACACATAAGCTCACAACCAGACACAAAAGAAGCATTTCAGACAGTTCCTTTAATTTTAAAGAACGTTTTGTCCAACTACTCCAATTTTAACTTTGGAGGCTATTGTATAACTAGCCAAGCCAAGAGTGAGACAGATTCTTGTTAGGAATGGAATTAGTTTCCATGAGATGTTATGCAGCTTGATTAGCCCCCAATAATATGGATTGTAAATGTGGAGCCCCACTAGTCCATATATATGGCATGTCAACATTTAAGAGGTTTTTCTATTTTTTTATAATTACAATTATAACAACCAGATACCCCAATCTTTAAGTTAATATTTAAATTCAATTACAAGGATATTTTTTGTTACAATAGTTTTAGAAAGATTTAGGTGTAAATTATATTAGTTAATTCGGTGGCTTTAAAAGAGTGATGAATTCAAGAAGATAAATAATGATATTTTAAGACTTTTAGCTATTTTTGGTAGGGATGCCTTTAGAAAGATATATATAGGTGTAAATTGTATTAGTTAACTTGTTGGTGAACTATAATGATATTTTCCCACCCCACCCAAAAAAAAAAAAAAACACCCCACCCTCTCTGCCTACCATATTCAACTTGCACCTATCTTGATTATCAAAGTAGTCGAGGATTACCTTCTATTGATCAGGATGCATTGGTATTGGAGCAAGTTTTGATCCCCAGATGGATTTCAAACTTCTCGGCGAAAGATACGTTGGAAGATTTGGTAAATAATATAATGAAGCTAATGAAGCATGTCTTACTGAGCTTGGAGAAAATGGTAAAGAACTTCAACTAAGTCACAAGGAAGTCAAGAAAAGCATGAACTCGCTTTGTAGGGTTTTAAATAAATTGAAAAGGTGAATGCATTATCTAATGATTTAAGATCTTGCACAAGATCCATAGGCAAAATATCCTATGGATTATACTAATGCAGAAGAGCCTATGTATCATCAATTCATCATGGAGATTAAGACGGTTAAGTCAACAACTGTGATGATTGACTTCGTCAATGAAGACTGGGAACAACAATCCATTGTTCATCTAACAATCGAATGACCGCATTAGATAAACTTGGTGATTCAACGATGGTTGTACAAATGGTCACTTTTTTTTTTTTAACGGATACAAATAGTCACTTGAGCAAGCTAGATCACAGTTTCATCAAGACAATAGAGGAAAGATAACTATTAATGGTAAGCAAGTCAAATATAAAGTAAACTCCAAATATGCCTTTGTGCAATTGGTGTTCAATCCAGAAGGTGATAAGCAACCATAAACTCTAGGGTGGGTTTCCTCCAACCAAAGGCAAATGATGCAGCTAGAGGCTAGCCCAATTCAATGGACCATCAGGCATCAACCATGTATGTAGCCCACTAGGCCACAGACATTGAATGCCCATATTTACAAGTTTTGTATAAGATATTGTAATGTAAGTTGGTACTTAAATTAAAATACAAAAGTACTTTTTCAGACTTTCTTCTTTATTATTATTATTATTATTCTATTTTATTTTATTTTTATTTTTATTATTATTATTCTATTATTTTATTTTTATTATTAAACATGACCTTGTCTACATGAATCTAACGGAGGACATGGCCCTAAACAGATTTGATTGGCGTCGTCAAATCCATATAGCCGACCCCACCTGGTGGGAAAAAGCTTGGTTTGGTTTGGTTTAGTTGGATTAGGACTCTAAGGTGTAAAAGAGTCGTCTGGGCAGCTCCAGGTGTCAATAGCTAATGAATATAGAGTGACTGTAGTAATTCTTTGAGATCTTTGTTTCTCTTTGATGATCTCTCTTTCTCCTCTCTAGGTGGATTCCCATCACCTTCTCTCTCTCTCATTCAAAAGGTCTTCATGGACTATCCCTTCACTTTTTCCTTTTTTTCACGATTAGCTCATCAAATTGCATCAATCTTGGCTATCAAAGCAGTTCAAGATTACCATTCAATGGACCCAGTATCCTAGACTGCATCAAGATGAGATACTTTACATTAACAGTAGATTTTTTGGGATTTTTACCCAAATAAAAAACCAATAAAGTTGAGAAATATGACGGAGGGCCCAAACACTTCATAATGACAGCAGAGGACCTCTATTCTATGATATCATGGAATAACCTACATGCAAATTCCATGAAACAAGGGACATTCCATCATATCATGGAATCGGGGCATTTGTATGTTAGATTATTCCATGATATCATGGAATGTCGGGTTCTTCCATGATATCATGGAATAGAGGTTCTCTGCTGTCATGATGAAGTATTTGGGCCCGCCGTCATATTTCTCAATTTTAAGAGGTTTTTTCCGTAAAAAACGCTAGATTTTTGTTAACTCTTTTCTTGAGCTCCTCTCCTTTACACCATTCCATTTAGTAACAAATGCAGGGACAACATCAGATGCAACAATGTCTAAGGCTAACTATAGTCAAAAAAAAATTTTGAAGAAGAGGAGGTGACCAAAGTGAACATTGACAACCAGGATATGTCATAAGAGAAGAACATGCTCAAGTAGTACAAGAGCGAATGAAATCAAAGTCAGATGAGCTAGAAGAGGTGAAATTAATTGGTTCAATGCATTCGCAAGCAGATCCAATCAGTGAGGTTCCCCACATTGGCTTTATGTTTGGAGGCCCGCAATTAAATGTGAATGATTGTGATCTGGTGATACGGATTCTGCATCCAATCATTCAAGCGAGCACCCAAGCAATTTCAGTCCATTAGGAACATCCAAGCATTCTATCTATTTCTAGTTTGAAAAATTCATTTCCGATGTCCAAGCAATGCATAGAAAACGAAGAACAACCGGAAAATCAGGAGTTCATACATTGGATTTCCGATCTTGGAGGACACCTACACAAAACGAGGTCGAGCTCTCTCCAAGTCGAGGAGAGTTGATGCAGGACAAGCAATCCGCTAGGTAATCCCTTGAGGCAAGACCAGGTCAAGTGATCCTGCGAGCCAAGAAAGGGGAATCCGCATGGGTAAGGGTGGAGTGCTTTGGTAGTACCGTGAGGCTTTGTCCAAGTCCCACATCGAAAATATCCAAGTCTTGACACTAGGCTTATAATGTGCAACATGACCTTAACCCCAAATGCGGCTTTTTAAAACCATGCGGCAATATTGGGTTAGAATCAGCCAAAGCGAACAATATCATGTGGATAGTGGGCCCGAGTCATCACATCAAGCCCATGACCCACGGGTCAACCAGTCCTTTGGGCCCAACCCATTTAGTTTATATTATTTTGGGATATTGACCGTACGACTGGTCTTACATCTAACATTTTCCCCACAACAGTCAAACTTTAAATATTTCCCACAGAATTGTTCGTACAATGATGTGTGATACCGCACGGCCCTAGGATATCACACAGGGTAATATTTGCGATATCACGCGGCCCTAGGATATCGCGCAACATAATGTGTGTGATATTGCATGGCCCTAGGATATCGCTCAATATAATGTGTGATATCGCATGAGGGAAATACTTAAAGTTTGACCTCTCATGGGCGAATGTCAGATCTAAGGCAGCTCTCCAGGCAATATCCCTATTATTATTATTAATTTTTTTTTTTTTGTGGATTTGTTTTAATGTTTATGTCACTTAATTTATTTGACTTAAGATGTTTTAATCTTGGCCATAGGTTGTTTTAGTGGCTAAGATTAGTTATAGGGTTTTCCTACAATCAAGAACAAGAGAAAGTAACTACTCACTGCCAAATTTACCATGAAAGCAATGTTTTGCCTACATGTTTAGGAATCTGAACTGGCTGAGATTGGAAAATGGGAAAACCTCAAAGCCCCACGAAGAACAAAAAATAAATAAATAAACAACTCAAGGTAGATGGTGCAACAAGAGTAAAGACATGGCCAGCTGTATCGGAGTTCTTTTAAACAATAGAAGGGAGGTGGTGTTTGCTTTTCTAAGTTTGTTGGTGTCAAACTCTAATGAAGCCAAGGTGTTGGTCATCTTAAAGGCTCTAAGGATCCATTTCTATCTCATTTCATGATATGTTGATAGTGGAAAGAACACTCCAATGATATTTCTTGGTTTTCTGGTTAGAACGAGGGCCCATCAAAATTCCAATATCATCTACAAGAGATAAGATCACGTGTTATTTAATTCAGGTGGTCCTTCAGCATGTGGGTCAGGCAGCTAATAATATCGTGGATATATTGGATAAGCAAGAGCAGATAGAGATGATCCTTCAGTTGTCCACTGCCGCAGTTTTTTTTTTTTTTTTAATGGATGTTTTTGGTATAAGGCTCGTATCCCTCTTCTAGATTTCTGTTATAGCTTTTCAGTTTCTTAGTCCAGTATCATTTCCTTCTCTCTTTTAATAGAAGTTTCCAGTTACCAATAAAAAATGGTATTACATAACAAAAATAGTTAACGTTATGATAGGCCATAAATATGTTGAAGTCATCAAAAGGATATGGAAAGCAATATTCTTCAAGACTGTTAGACAAGATCAATAGGAAGATCATAAAAGTATACCTTGTTCGCGATTGGACCTTGTGCAAGGTATGGTTTTTCATCACGTAAATGGTGGAAGCCATAAGCAACTTGTGCATCCATCCCTGTATTAAAGTAAAGAAAAAAATTTCTATTCATGAAGGATCTAAAATCAGAATAATTAACTAGCACATGAAAGAAAATCCAAAAATGAGACACTGCCATTGCCCTAGTGGTGTGATTGAATGTTCCACGATTGTGATAATGAGCATAACACTGCAGTTTGCCCTTCGAAAAGGCATACAAATAGGATGAGCAACAGGTAAGACACAAGCATAATAAATGCCAATACACTGAGGCCTAAGAAATGTTTTCCATCTAGGAAGCTAAAAATGTTATGATATAGAAGATAGCAAAACACTATGGATGATGTTGTTCCCTGTGGATAAAAAATTAAAAATATAAGCAACAGCTGCAATGCCTCAATGTTTCAAAAAAAAAAAAAAAAAGGATCTAAAATATGTGGTGCATGATCTTTTCCAATTCGTCTTCAATCCGAATGAGGTGCAGATTCAATCCTATACTAGCCAAGATAAGGCCCCACATAAGCATGTATATACCATCATCGTCATCAAAGCCTTGTTGGCTACATGAATTCTATTTCTCAATTCCAATCCATCCTGAGCCAAATCCTCAGATAAGTTGCACTGATCTCAGAATGTTGTTACTTTGGAATTTATCTAAGCAAAATCCTCAGATAAAACTCCGCCGATATTTATTGCCAGTCCCAAGCCTAGGTAAAGGAGGGGGGTTGCATGATGTAGGATGACAGCCAGTGTAAAATTGTCACAATTCAAACATAAGCATGTATATAGCAACTTTCACAAATTTACACTTATCAAATATAGAAGAAAAACATGTGCAATTTTCAAATAAAATAGAAATGATTACATAAAACTTAAAATGATCACGAATTGATTAAGTTCCAGTATACTGAATTTGAAATTCATGATGCACAATATAGTTACATGATACACATCTAATAAACTTACCTATGCTAAAATAGTTGTAAAACACTCCTTCAAAACAAGAAACTTTATCAGGCAAATCTCCTTCAATGTCACCTTCCTACACGCCATCCAGCATTAATGCATACAACTAAAAAATCAAAACAAATAACATAAAGAATAATATTCTTTTAATAACAATAAAAAAAATTATGCAAGACTTCAAAAGACTCATTTAATAAATCAAACACAAGGATAGACAGTAAATCAACATATTTATTTATGATCTAAGGAGTGGCAATTCTTGACCCAAACCCAACCCACACCCAATTAAGATTGGTTGAAGGTTGGGCTTTACCAACCTAAGAAAGCAAATCAGGTTCACATTGGGCTCACCAGACCTAATGGGTCATAATAACACACCCAAGGCACCAATCCCACCCTCTAAACCCCCAAAATAAAAAAAGAAAAAAAAAAAGATAAACTGAAACACGTATATGAGAATTTCATTTTCCATCTCAAACAAAAAAATGACCCTAGATGCACTTTCCCTTTCTCTTTTCCTTCCTATCCACTTACATAATCAAACCACCGAAGGTCGACTGCTCTCTCTCTCTCTCTCTCTCTCTCTCTCTCTCTCTCTCTCTCTCTCTCTCGATTATTGAAATAAACCATAAAATGAACTAAAATAACTCTAATTGAAATAAAATAAAACATCAAGTAAATGGACTGGGCCCAATAGACTCAGACGACCCATGGGGTAATGGGTCTGTCCTATGTCAGAAAATGATGACTTTAGGGTGTGTTTGGGTAACCGATGAGTTTTGGGTGAAAACTGATGATTAGGGTTTTGATTGGAACTGTTCTCTTATTGATATTTTCCAACCATGCTTGTCATGAGCTTCTAGTTTAAATCCCAACCTTCAATTCCATTGGTACACACTCTAATAAACACTCAGATGCTTTTATTTTGTTATGCTATTGCAGAATTAAGTCTTTGTCAGTCTCATTGTTATTGCATCTAAGGGTCAAAATGAATCAAGATGAGTTGAGCTTAGCCTAGCCTGGGCTTGACTTGAACATCAATCAAGCCAAGCTTGAAATCGAGCCAAGCCAAGCAAAAACTTGGCTTGAGAATGCAATGCATGAGCTCATAAAGAAGAAGAAAGACAAAAATGCACACAAATGCAGATACATTGACCATGCAAAAGCATATAGAAAATCATTTAATCATCATAAGAACACAAAGTAGTTATTCTATGCTTACAACCTGACTGAAAGGGCACTCCTCCAGATACCTCAGAGAATGTGGAAGTTGTACAGTTTCTCCCGCTGGCATTGATACCACAATGTGCCAGCTGCATCAAAATAAAAACATATTTCCATTATGACTGCTTAAATTAGGACATAGAAAATTTGATGAACAAGAACTGATGGTGCGATTAATGGAAAAAATAGTTATGGATCCAGAAACACGAGAGCACATAAATCTACTTACAATACAAGTATTTTAAAGGACATTAACAACTATCGACAACATTTAAGGGTTCATCAGGAAGAAAATCTCAGATATCCTTCAATTTCAAGATACCCAATCCACTTTTTTTAGAAGATAGAAGTCTAGGAAAGACTCTTGGGTGTGGTGTAGCTTCCTGGGTCACCTCTTTTTCTAATATTCTTTTGTTGTAGATCCAGGGTCTCTCTCCAGGGATGTATCAAATGATCACCTGTCAAGACGGCAAATCGGACCTGTAACAGCCCTATGTAGAGAGCGCTTGACTGCTGACCTCCATACAAAAGGAAATGAACCACCCTAGAAATAAATCAAGATACAACAGTTAATAACAAGCAAATACAGCAACAAAACGCAAAACCATGAAAATGAACTCTTACCCAACCAAAACTCCTAGACAGATCATTGCCTGTGCCAAGTGGAATGATCCCAGTTGGAGGAACAGGCTCTCGGCCTTGCTTATAAAGTTCTGAAAGACTTCCCAATACCCAACCCACTGTGCCATCACCTCCTGCTACCTGCCAATAAGAAGTGCAGATTTTCCAACATAAGATCTAAAAGTCAAACAAGAATGTGAATTATGCAATGCTGAATTGCGAATTTATCGGGGTGCGATATCCACATAAACAATATAGTGCTGAGACATGAATTCCCAGAGACAAGAAACATGCAGTAAGTTATGGGTCACAATTTAGATGACAACACATACAAAGAATACAACTAAAATGATAGAAAACTCTCAGTCCTCCATGTAGGAAAAAAATGATAGAAAACTCAAACCAAGTACCATGACCCTCAGCTTGTCACGAGTCTCCTTTGCACATTGGTCACCGAGATCAGCCATGTGCTCCAAGCAAGCCAATCCATACTGAACAAAGTCAGAAGGCTTCACATCTTTCAGATCAAAAACCTGCATTACATGTGATTTTTAAGTCAGTGAGATACATAATGTTAAACAACCAAGGAGCTACAATAATGGCAAAGTGGAAGCATCCTCAAGGCGTAGGTCCAACATCCCATTTTTCACAAGTAATGACAAATTTCTACAAGAGAATATTCAATTAATTTCCTAATAAAACAATGAAATATTACATTTACAAGATAGACTATCACAGACACGTTCACATATAAGACAATTCGGCTATGCTTTATGTATAGAACCAACATCCGGTGAACAACTTATTAGTATATTAAACCATAAGTTACCAAAAGAAACAAACATCATAGGTAAAACATATGATCAATTTAAGAAAATCAGGCATTTGTTGAAAGTAACGTGGGCTGCTCTCATTGGGATGCAAGTGCCAAAGATTAAGTGGGACGAAGTCATTCTTACAACAACCCTTTTAATTAATAGAATGCCAACTCAAGTTCATCATCATTGTCATCATCATCAAAGCCTTGTCCCAACTATGTTGGGATCAGATACATGAATTTTGTTTCAACATTCTAGTCAATCCTGGGCTAAATCGACAAATATGACACATTTCTTCAGATCTATCCTTACTACTTCCATCCATATTGTCTTCGGACTACCCCATTCCGTTTCACCATTCTAGTCGAACCTGGGCCAAATCCACAGGTAGGACACATTTCTTCGGATCTATCCTTAGTACTTCCATCCATGTCCTCTTCGACCTACCCATTTTCCTTGATGGGCCATCAACCTTCAAAGAAAAACTTTTCCTCACCAGCACTTTTATTGGCCAGTGTTGGACAGCACCAACCCCTGTTCTAAATATAAAATAAACGATTAAAGTCTTAAAATCAGAAAAACCATGTTTTCCATTTCTTTAAAGTTGTCTGGGTGTATACGCTATGCTTTGCTCATATAACAGGATCTAACAAATCCAAGTAAGGACCACAATCTCTAAACTATGTTCTCTTGCGCTACTCCACTCCCAACAAGGGTACAAAAGCTTCTGTCACTCATGTTACAAGAGAAAAGTATTGTCTCAAAACATAAACACAAAATAATGATAATAATAATAATAATAATGAGAAAATACTACAAACAAAAATAATGCAAGTATTGCAAGGGGGTCAATGGGAGTTAAGTTGATATTGAATTGATATTGTGTAGTGTGATTTCATTAATCTAGTGTTGGCTGAAAGATTTTTACTTTAAAACTCAATTCAAACAAAGTCCAATCTCCAATCCAAACAATTTGTGACCCCCAACAAACCTATTTCACCATTGTTTGTCATTGTCATCGAATCATTTTGTACCAAAGTAGAACTGTGGCAACTTCTTGCAAAAGCTGACTGCTTATTTGACTCCAACCTTCCTCCTCCATAGTCCATACAGGCTTGTTGGGACCACATACATGACAAAATCACAACACATAGCTGGGTCATTTCCAACCCATTTCATTGGTTTCTTCAAAAACTTATTTCCCCAATCATGAACAAGCAATGTGATCACACAAATGAATCCACAATCAAACAACACAACAATTCAAACAATTCATTTCTCCTGTGAGCTCTAAACCCACTTTCCTACCATTGAATTAAAATCAAACCAGAATGAATAAAAACCCAAAAAGACCCAATGAAACCCAAACCTCACCTGTTCTTCCCCCATGAGCTCCTGAAGCCGCACTTTGAGAACAGACCCATGCCGCCCGCCGCTCTTCGAATTGACAAAGACGACCATGGGTGCCTCAGGCGCCTCCGGAGGCGGGTCCGGCGCGAGGAGTCCGACAGGTATCGATCCGTCCTTGCATCGGATGGCCTCCTGCATGGCCCGGCGGAGGTGGTCGGGCATGAGGAGCCGGCGCTTCAGATCCTCCTTGTCGATGCGGATGCCGGATAGCCCGCAGCTCCGGAACGAGTCGACCAGGGACGATCGGGCGGCGACTCGGAAGGAATCTCCCGCCGGCACTTCCATGCTCTTGTCTCTGCCTTCGGAGCTGGACATTTCCGATTGCAGAGACACAAAACAAGAAGAAGATGAAGACACAAAAGTAAATAAAATAAATAAAACCCTAATGAGGAAGATGAGATAAAGATAGAAAAAGAGAGAGAGAGAGAGAGAAGGATTCTTTGCTTTCCCTTCTCCTGTTTGATTCCTGTTGTTATCTTCTTTGGTATTTGATGGAGATGGCATAGGAAGAAAATGAAAAGGAGCTTCTTTTTATGGAAGGGAGAAAGAAGGGAGCTTTTATTTATTTTATTTTATTTATTATTAATAAAATCAATTAATTTATAATTTTTATTTTAATTAGAGAAAAAGGTACATAAAAATTTGAATATTTTTAAAAAATATAAAAATTTTCTACAATCTTTTTTAATAAGTTCTCTTCCAAAAAAGATTTAAAATGACCAAAATACCCTTTTCTTTAACTATTTTCCCTATTAAAATCAACTGTTTTGATTTGCTGAAGTGGGCCCCATTGGGTCAATTTCGACGGGACTCAATCATATTTCTTAAATGATTTATTAAATAAAAATTTTAAAAAAATTATAGGGTTGTTTTTGTCATTTCGTAAACTTTTTGAGAGCTGCGAATGTCACAGCGAAAGCTTCTCGTTTTCCCTCTCTTTGAACTGCGGTGGCTAGGTTGAGAAGGAGGGAAGGAGGGATTTTAATAGATATATTTTTAAGTTATTTTATGCAGGAGTATTTTGATCATGAAAAAAAGGTGATACGGAAAGAGAAGCTTTGATGGTGGAATTAGCAGTTATTTTGACTGGAGAAGAAACATGAAAAATTATGGTGCTCTTTCAAAGTGTTAAAGCTTTTATCTGCTTCTTAAAGGATGAGGTAAAAGTTTTCTCCCCTTTTGGAAATTTCCTTTTAAACTTTCTTGGTAGGTTGATTTTCAAAATGGGTTTCCTTTAAAAAAAAAAAAAAAAAAAGTAATGTCTGGTTATATACTTTTACTCTTGGAATTTGGATTCTGAGATCAGGGTTGCGGTCAGTGAAAAAATGCCCCTTGGACTCACCTTAGTTACAAATGGCACCTCATTCCACCTTATCTTTGCAAGACCTCGGAAAATGCCAAGGAAACTACCCATGATTTGAAATCGTCCCCACTCAGGGACATGGGTGTGAGGAGTTTAGATATGCATGTGAATGTCACTTGTTAAAACGGGTAAAAAGTCTAACCTGCCCGTTATAAGCACAAAAATATAGGAATTTAAAAAAAATTTGAGCACAGTGGATTGGATTTGGATAATATATTTTAAAACCCGGCCAAAATGGGACTAGCACTGGGACTGGGCAAAAACAACTCAGCCCGTTTAAGCCCGACCCAGCCCGCTGCAAAGTCATTTAATAATAATTATTTATATATTACTAAAACTGCCCCTCACTAACAATAAAAAAAACGGCTAATTAGGTTTAACAAATCATGCATTACTTTAACTTGACTCATATAGGATACTCATTCTCATTCATTTCTATTGATTTTCTGATTTTCTAGTTTCACCGACAAAAAAAAAAAAAAGGGTTTTAACCGCTCCTACATTACTTGACCTATATAGCATATAGGATATTTATTCATTTCTATTGATTTTCTACTGTCACTAGCAAAAAAAAATAGTTTTTAATACCGCCATGTTGCTTGTTGCATTGCATTGCCGGTCCTAAATCCAGAAAAAGGAGGGTTTAAAGTACGATTCACACCAGGTTTCTAGTGACAGTAAGAATAATTAAAGAATGTTTTGCTTATATTCAAGATCAGGCTAAGCCCAGGCCCGTATGAGACTGGATTTGACATAGGCTTGTTCCATTTAAGGCCGGGATTAGACAACACCCGGAGGTCCCGTCCTATTTTCAGAACGGGATTAGACAACCCATGCCCGGGCCCGGCCTGGCCTGTCCCATTGACAGGCCTAAGTTTGGATCCTCTGAGTATTCCCCGATGGTGGTCTTGAGTGGACCAATCAAGATTTGCCACACCATCGCAGATAGCCTGCTATGTATCCAGATAGAAATTCGGATCACATATCGCATTTATTATACCTTCTTCACCGTGAGTTGACCAATAACAGTCCATTATGTCATCCAAAAATTTAGGTAATTTTAAGAGTTTTCCAACTTTTAGAAAATCACCTAAATCTTTTGATGACGTGGCGGACTGTTATTGGTCAACTCACGGTGAAGATATAACAACTGCGATAGGTGATCCGGACTTATCCGGCAAGAGGCTGCCCACGGTGACGTGGCGGACCGTGACTGGTCCACTCATGGCCACCATGGGGGAAATCCTCAGATGATCTCGATTCTGGATATTAGTGGAGTTCGGATCCTGTGAGGATTTATTCCACGAGTGGACAAATCACGGTCTACCATGTCACCTCGGGCAACTTGTCATACATCCAGACAAGGGCTACCCATGGTGACATAGTGGTTCACTCACGATCACCGTGGGGGAAATACTTAGATAATCCCAATTCGTGTGAGTGGGATTGCATGAGTTTGAGTCTCCAAAGTAGGAAATAAAAAGAACAAGAAGATTTAAAATCTATTTATGAAAGTAAAAATTAAGTGGGTGTATGAGTGGGATTGCATGAGTTTGAGTCTCCAAAGTAGGAGATAAAAAGATTTGAAAGCTATTGATGAAAAAAACAAATTAAGTTTATAATATTGCTCCATTTATTCCATTAATATCATTAAGAGCGCTAATTTATTTAATGTAATTGAATTGCTATAATTTATATTTTAAAAAGTGATTACAAACGAATAAAGTAGAGGGAATGTAAAGGAAATGATCATCGAAGAAATTCTCTTTAATCTAAAATGATCATCAAATACCATTATGGGCTCGTTACTCTAATGTAATATAAGTTTTGAAATTTTAAGATCTATATTTTTAAAAGTGGTTAGAAATGAAGTAGAGGCGAACAAAAAACTCAAAAGAAGAAACCATTGAATGGAAAATGAATCGGGAGAGGTATAAAATGGAAATCCAACCATACTATAATAACGAAACTCAAGGTCTCAGTTACATTTCTATTTTATATTCTTCGCCTCTTTAATAACCTTATTTTTTTCGAATCTTGTTTGAATATTAACATAATTCACAATGCGAACAATTAGCCCAAGTTGAAGGAGCACTTTTTGCAAGAAAGAAAATATATATTTTTTGAGTTTCTTCCCTCTTTTCCCCTACAAATATATCTATTTTGAATTCTCTTACCCCTCTAATTAGATGGCGTCACCTGTTTACATTTCCAAGTTACAACTATTCCCTTTGTCCTAAATGGAGAAAAATCATGTGAAAGAAGAAGACTTGGAAGAGTTGGAAGTCACAGGCGTAGACTTTGAATGATAACATTCACTCAGCCTGTCTCCATGGACTTTTCATGCGTGGGTGCTACCTCAGCAAAGAATTCTTGTTCCTTTTGTAAATTGTTCCTTGAGAGCATTCAGATTTATACTCTCGCGTGTGCTTTTGATCAAAGTAATCTCACACCCATGGACTAAAGAGTGTGTTTAGCCGGCAGATTTTACCCGAATTAAGGATGTAAATAGGTCAGGTTCGTAATTGGTCCATGGTAGACTTGCATCTAGACCCAAACTTGGTCTAGCGTCCGAGACACCAAATATTAGACATCGGTTGTTTGGATTAAATATATAATGTGATTAAAAAATGAAGATTAAAGGTGAATTTTCGAAAAAAACGACCATCAAATAGCACATTCTTTTGATTTTATATATTTAAAGAAAATGTTATTAGATGTTCATTTGTGGAAAATGAAAATTCATTTTTGATCTCATTTTTAAGCACCATATATGTATTTTATGGCATGTTTGGTAATAGGCGAGGAATCCATGTATCTCATGATTCTTCACTACCACTAGAATAAAAATTCCTCACGGAGGATTTGTATAATTGAGGATTTCACAATGATATTGGGCTGTATTGATGAATAAAGCTGAGAAAAATAAGATTCGGTGTGCAAATTCACTTAAGTGAGGATTCTCAAATCATATGGAAGTGGTCAGATCTGAAAATTATATCAAATGAAGTTTTACATTGGTTCAAATCTTCAGAAATTTACAATTACTAAACATAGATATACTACAACTTTAAGAAAACTAAAAATCTTTTTCCTAAAAAATTAGTTACCAAAAGTGACCTTTATGTTCAAGGGAGAGGCTGCCTGCCTCAGCAGGCGATTTTGACATTTTGAGTAGATGATGGGGTGTAGGGTTTCATGTGCTAATGAGGAGTATGCTAACCGCTATGGGGAAATCTCATTCTCCCTATTCACGCGAGCAGGCACCGTTTTGAGAAGATGTCTCTGTCCCCGACCCGACCCCGACCCATTTGTGAAGGTGGGTGTACGGATGACAATTCAATTATTATTCTTCTTCTTTTTAACAATAGAGCCCATTCACATGAATTCCACTAAGGACTGGCCTACATTTCTCTCTCTCTCTCTCTCTCTCTCTCTCTCTCTCTCTCTCTCTCTCTCTTTCTTTTTTTTTTTTTCACATGGGTATCTATATCCTCAATTTTATGATACAATGGGACTAATCATCCGAGTGGCGCTTGTAGTGACGTTGCTTTTTTATCATTCGATGTCTGTTCTTTCTATCATTGTGAAGTAGAATTCACCAAGTGTTAGATTGTTCATCCACCAATAGGGAACTTGAGTTGGATTTAGAGAGGATGAGAGCCCCGTCGTGCCCGGACCCTGCAGCACCACGAGGCGCTGTCGGCGAGTCGGGCTGTTTGGGAATGCAACCCCAATCAGGCGGTAAATTCCGTCCAACACAAACACAAAGAAAATTATGAGATAGGTTTTAAACACATGAAGTGAGGAGCAAATCCATGCCTTATGTCACTGCACCAACTCCCACAAACTCCTTAGTTGAAGGAGTGGAGTTCCATAGTGGGGCCCACTTGTTGATCATTCATCCACCCAAAATGATGCTTTCATTGCATCTGTGAATTCTTAACCGCCGCAAGATTAACCACATGATAACTAACGTGAATAAATGAATATGATTATCGTGAATAACAATAAGCATAAGATTATTTCAATCACATTATTTATAACATGGTCAATCTTATGGGCATGGTTCTTTACTAGAATTCCAAACAGGACTTTAGGACATTGGGGTTTTTAGGACATAATGTGACATCTTGTCCCTTTGTATTATTTGCAAATGCCTTGTTTTTTTGCTGAGTATTTTAAAATTTCAGTTATTTGAAAGGTTTCAAATGACTTCTGGGGATTTAGAAATTCCAACTTTTCTGCATTTTTGTGGAATTTTTGGATGCTCAAGTCCAAAGAAACATCTAAAAAATTCAAATTGTCTGAGAATTTAGAAATTCCCCATACAATAATTCATTCAAATTCTAGCAAAGAAACGGGCCCTATGTTGCTCCTATTATGTTTTTATTATTTTCCTCATGGAATATGATCGTGGCTCAACTTATTAAAAGCATGGTATTAGTTGTGATATGATATGTATTAATAGATTTGATGACAAATAGGCGGGCATCATGCAGCTGAAAGGCGATTTAGCAGTGTTGGATATTATTGAGGCTAGGGCTTAGAGATCATTGATGCACATGACCATAAATCCCTAAATGGAACCCACATTTTATTTGAAATTTGACCATGACTAATGGGTGCGTATGAAATACTTTTCTACGAATTGCAAAAAATTATATTGATTTTTCGCTTTTTCCCAAGGAAATTTGTCTACACCAAACAAGGGATGATAAACATGGAAAAGTCAAACGATTTTCCTTTCCTCTTTCGTAGGTATACAGGCATGCCCAAAGTAGAATTTTATCCTAACCCAAGTTATTCATTTAAAGGTGCACCATTGATCTTGATTGAACAGAATCAACTAAGGGGAGGAGTGGTTGAGCAAAGGATCACTAAGAGACTGTTCAGCACAAGTAAGAATTTTGATGCCTACCAAACAAAAAATTGGGAATTATCCCACTTGGACATTTTCCAAATCCATGCATTCTATACCATACAAAGAATTCCATTCCACTATTCCATCTGGAAGCTGGAAGTTATCTCACTATACTTGATCAATCCAAGCCTTAAACAAAGCCTAATCATAAACATGTCTTATCTAAAAAAGAAAACTAGTAAAAGTTGCATGGTTGGATACTGTATGCTAGCATTTATTAAATGCTAGATATATGGGTAAGCATGGTAGAAGCTGACTTCTTCAATTCTACACATCTAGAAGAATTCCAAAGCCCATCAAACAGTCTATACATGTTTCCAATGTTGAAGGTGTTTCATGTGATGACCATGGTCCAAGTCTGAGCTCATTGTTCCATAGTATCTTATTATATTTATTGCAATGGTCCAAGTCTGAGCTCATTGTGCCATAGTTTCTTATTATATATATTTTCCTTAACTGGACCTTTGGATGTGGAGAAAACAAGTTCAAAACACTTGGCGAATAGTTTTCTCTACCTTCAAACATAATGCAAATAAGGGATAAAGGCCCCTTTTAAATCCTTACCTTTAGGTTAAGTTTGGCAAACAATTTCTCGGAGATTTCTTATTTGTAGGGATATTCATGCCCTGCTTGCCCTCATAAGATTTGAAAATCATCTTGTGGATTTGTGCACTAATAACGATTTTTCTCAGCTATACCCATTGACACACTCCAATAACAATGTCGAATCCTCAGCTACATGAATCCTCAATGAATAATTTTTATTGGAGGGGCAATGAGGAATGCTCGGAGCTACAGATTCCTCATGAATTCCTCACCTATTACCAAATGTGTTCTTAATTCTTCTTGGCTTACAAATTCTATGAGTTTATTATCAATTTTATCGATTACAGATGGGCTACTGGTTAGTAAATACATACATAAACATTGGATTTGAGGCCTTAAATAGATGGTTATAATCATAAAATTACACTAATATTTGTATAACCTAAAAAAAAAAAAAAAAAGAGGAAGACCTTTCAAGAAAGTTTGGGGCTCACATTTGTTAATTACAGCTGATTGTAGCATAATTTTTTTCTTTGAAGAACAGAAACATAATGGGGCCCACTTCATATGTATGGAAAATACTTGAGGGAACTCTGAATATCCTCATTTTGGGTAATGGATGAATAATTTATGTTTTGGTGAAAAGCAATTATCACCAAATAGTAAGGCATTATCTTAATCATGATCTTGGAAGAAATCTATTAAGTTCACAAGAAAAAAAAGGAGGGGTGGAGAATTTCAAGTCATTTGGAGATTCTTGTTGTCATCATCATCTTGTGAACAAAAAAAATTAATTGTTTTGTTTAAGAGAGGGCGGCAAACAACAAAAAAAAGTTAAGGGCATGGGTAAGCTTTGATTGTTGCACCTTTGAAGTGGGCCAATAGCAGCTAATTAAGGAGAAAAGAAAATGAGAAGTCACCATCATCTTCATCATCAAATCATGAACTGTCATCTATTTATTTATTGGGGTAGCAAAAGGTGACCTATTGCTGATCCACTTTTGGGATGCTATTTGGATTTCAAATCAGTCAAACAGCCAAAATCCAACATGCACAAGTGAGAATTGACACTCCATTTAAAATAAAAAAAATTATATTTAGTTAGGTGAATTTCATACACCCTAATGGATGAAAAGCTCCTAACCTACAATGCATCTAATTTAATAGTTCAAGGTGACAATTTACACCCACCTCGGAGTTAGTGGAATGGCATAAGGCACGGGCTTACTGCCTTGCTCTCCACGTCTTTTATTCAAAACCCGTTTTAGGTTTACCCGACATGTGCTTGTGTGGGTTTAGCAAGTGCCACGTAGGGGATTAACCATGTTGAGTCAAAGACCTCATGAATATCCACGTAAAAAAAGAGAGAAAAAAAAAGTGGCAATTTATAATTTGAACCTCACTCGGTTGACTCAATTTTAGTTTGGAGTTGGTTTAGGGTAGGCATTTCTAGCTCTAAGGAATGAGCTAGGTTCGTGTTGGCTCTAGGCCTACTTTACCCAATTGATTGCATACTTACCCAACATTACAAACTGAACCTGACCACTGGTCAGGTTCCAGTTTACACCTTTAACCCCCAGGTTATATTAGAGATGATAGTTACAACAACAGCTAGCAAATTTTTAACTAGCATGCCAACTTGAGCCAAACCCAATCTAGTAAATTGGGGTTTGGGATGAAATTTCTAACTTGATTAACAAATAGGTTGGATTTACATTTAATATATTCTTGCTATTCTACTTGCCAACCTATCAATCTGACTAATAGCACAATACAATCCACCACTCAAACTCAAATTTAACCTATTAATTAAGGACTGGTTGAGATCTTCAATATTATTAGTATAAGAGAGCTGCTAAATGCACAGCACCCTTTCCTTTCCATACTCACCATTTTTTTTAAAAAATTATTACTAATATGCTCTTGTAGAAAATTTCCAAACTACCCCTCTCCCTCTCCCTCTCCCTCTCCCCCCCTTTCGCCCCTACCCGCTCTCGCTCTCGCTCTCACTCTCTTGCTCTCTCCCTTTCTCTTTCCCTCTCTCGCTCTCCCTGCCTCCGCCCTCTCTCTCTCTCTCTCTCTCCAGTGGTGTTGGGGGGGGGGGGGGGGGGGGGGGTGTGCAAAGAAAATTTTGAAATCTTCACACTTTAGCGGTGGGTGACCGGGTGTAGAGAGGAAGAGAGTATGGGAAGAAAAAAATGGTGTGTGCATTTAGCTGCTCTCTTTGTAAAAAATGAGTATGTGCTGTACATATTTAACCATGGTGCTCAAACCAGCCAAAGTGACCAATCCAACTTGTTCCACCCTAGCTCCAACCAGATTAATAAATGTCCCAACTTGGGGTTAGCTATGGATTGAGCAGCTATACTTACATGTCACCCACAGCTGTCGACCCACATGGGTCAGCTAAAAATCCTCCCCACTATTTGATGTAATATGCAACTCTGGACAATTAGACTATTTGTACATGGATAATTTTGAAATTATTGTTGTAATCAGCTGATTAGACATCTTGCACAGGATAAGGAACCAGTGGCTATAATTTAAAACTCCATCTTTCTCTCCACAGCCATTTGCCCAGGTAAAAGCCTGACTTACTCGGTAACTTCACATGTTTGGGGAATAATCGGTTCCAAAGAGGCTGGACACCTTCATGAGGAGAAAAAAAAATGAACATCTTAAAACGTATCGACTATATTAATTTTTAAGTCCATTAAATTTGTTCTCAAGGTTACTGAATTAGAAATCCTTGCTGATGTTATCCAATTATAGTCTTTTTTATTTTCCTTTGTATTTTGATTAAAAAACTAGATATATTTTTCAATGGGCTGTCTAGTAGGATTATTTTATAGTATCAATGGGCAGTTTGGTAGGCTTATCTTAAAATCAGTAAATCACTTTTTTAATTATTATTATTATATTTATAATGCTTTATCTTGCACGAATGTCCCAAAAGATATTTTTTTTTTATCTTAACCTATTTTTTATTCAACAACCTACTTGTTTGTGGGCTAAAACAGTGAACCACAATCCATCCACAGTGGGCCCAAGTGATCAACGGCCAGATACTTAGATCCCCTGGTCCCAAATCCTGAATGACTGATCTCATAGTTATTCAAACAGATGAAGGGTGATCTGGGAAGATGAAGGGTTTGAATCCGACAAGCACCCTTCCTCCCTCAAGACTATGATACCTCACTGGTGGTTTACTTTTCTCTAGCCCCATCTAAGCTAGGATACCCAAAGAAAAGTTATCATTTCTTAACCTCACACCACAATGGTAAGATATGGTAAAGTCAATAAAAAAAGAAACTACTTTACCACTCTCTCATATTATTATTATTTTTTATCTCACCTCTATTTTACCAACTAAATTTCTTAAGTCTCTTTGGAAACTTCAATAGTAGAGTGGAGTGAAGTAAAGTCTCCGATTTTCAAACAAATGATCATATCAAAAGTATATATTTTCAAAATTCTCTCATTAAAAAAAATGGTCAAAAGAACCTCATTTCTCCATTAAAAGAGATAAAAAAAACTCACTTTTTAAACAAAAAAAAAAAAAAAAAAAAAGTCAAAAGGATTGTCGACCAATCCACTAAAAGTAAAATATCATAATAACCTACTTATATTTTATCCTATCGTTATTTGAGGCTTTACTATACTCGATTCCACACGTAAAGTTCCCAAACAATTTAAGTGTGGGTAAAGAAGGAGAGGGTGGGATTTCATCCCTTTCAATGGTTATATATAAATTATACAAAATATGTATGATAGGGCAGTAAGGAGTATGAAAAATGTGGGGGGTACACATTTGATATTTTAGTCTTTACTTAAATTACACTCAGGCTTCAATTTGAGCTCCTATTCATACACCTTAACTACGAACCCCTTAATTCCTTGTGTGTTTCATTTGTAAATAATGTATTGCTCATTAGGACATGTCTATAAATAGGCCCTAGATTTCATGGCTTTTGAAACCAGCCCTGCACCTTTTCCCTTGATATCAAAGGTGTAGGTTTTACACTCTAGAATCATCAATTTGTTGTGTGTAATAGTGGAGGAGAGAATTCAACTTCTTTTTTTCTAATCTAATAGAAAGTACAAGATATAGAGGTGCACCTGTCAAGATGGTGTTCCTATAACTGATAGAATCAGAAATAAATACATAGACATAAACTTTAGAACAACCAAAAGTTAGGAGTGCTCTTGTTTTTCCTCTTTTAGTACCTAACCAAGGGGCTGAGACTCATGCGAGTCCTCTAGTCATGGAGAAAAGAAGTTTGCTCCTACAGGAAGAGAAACCTTATCAACGTTAAAAAAAAAAAAGCATGCTCCTATAGGAAAATGAATCAGAATTGAGCTATGTCAAATTAAATGAGAAATGGGGTACCCAATGGAGTCACCCCATGTTCTCTGGAATACTCCTGTTGGTTCCAATATTAGATTGATCCATTTAATACAGCATGATTTTAAATATTTTTTGATTTCAAAGTGGAACTATTAGTGATGTAAATGGGTCAGGTCTATGTTGAACTCAGGCCCAACTCTAATTAATAGGCCTAATGTACATTTATAGGAATGAATGATGATTTTAGGTAGGAAGGAAACAGGTCCGTTGATGGTGGACCCACATCTAGGAAATGGGCACCCATCTTCTCTCAACTGTACCTCCTTAACTCCTCCTTTAATGGCCTGTCAGTCATCATCTTTAAATGCCAGCAAATACCCAGAGGCAAGTTGGTCACTCATCAGCATATAGAATCAATCATGTGTGTTTACAAAATTTTATTTTGCAAGGAAGAAAAAACAGTGAACAAAAGAGAATAGCACATGACACTGGAATAACATATTAAGCTTTTATTGAATTCTTTCTAGCTCTTCTAGGAGCCTAGGACCATGGTTGGAAAGTTTTATGAGTAGACTCTTGACTCTCCCGAGTTATCTCCCGAGTCATTTTATTTTGACAAATGACTGAATAAAAAATAGAGAAAACTCGATTGAGTCATCTCAGTTTGATAAATTGTTTCCATTCCAAACCATTTAATAGATAGATCTATTTTTAAATAATTAAAATTTATTTATGAATAATTATGCATGAGGCTTGGAGTCAGTAATTTAAAAACGATGATTGGAATGTAATTTGAAAACTTATATTTGATCTTTTACGTTTAATATTTGGACTAATAAATTATGTAGTATGCAATATTTCTTCTTTTATTTTCTTTATTGTTCTACTTTTCTTGCATATATAAATTTATTTATTTAAATTGATCATCATGAATGCTTGTAAATAAATATATTTTTATATTTTATAAGTACTAGATTGATTTTTAAGCATTTTTAAAATCATCTTTTGAAAACACGACTCCTCCGAGTCTCCGCGTGGACTCTATCCGAATTAGTTATTTTGCATTAGACGAGTCGAGTCAACCTCGATAGGCCATATTTTTATCTGGCTTACAATGAGTTTTGCTAGAACTGTCTCTCTGTGACTTGAGCCCACTTGAGTTGCACCATTGTAAATGAAAGCACAAGATTTTATTACATTTATATGTTTTAAGTTGCCCACTGATACTAGGAGGGAGGAGATTTGAAGGGCCCTTTCAAGGATAGAGAGAGGTCAAGTTTCAACCCCATCTGAACATTCTACTATTGGCCATTTAAGCAGTTGAGGACTTAATAATTATTAACAACTAAGTTCCATTGGGGTTGAAACTTAAATAAACCCCCAAACCATATAGACCACTTCACATCCTCTATCCTCATATGTACCCCCTAATTATGAACCTTAAAATTATGTGGCGTGAAGAACATATGCATTTGAGGAGTGACACTGATTACACCCAAATAACAGGTATGCCTAAAGCCCACACCTAGTAGATTATGAGCAACTCCACCATAGGGATAGCCTACCCATTTACAGCCCTAAATACAAACATAGCTGTCTGGAAATCTGTTTCCACACGGGTGTAATCAAACCTTTCAATACAGGAATTAGATTACCATGTATTTAGGCTGCTCCTGACTTTATTTATCAATAAAAGGTAATGGCAAAACAGTATTCGTGTAGCCGACCCCAACATAATTAGAATAAAGCTTTGATGATGATGATCAAGATGACAATAATAACGACGACTGTTAAGGCATGTTGAAGGACGAAAGCCCTTTCTTGCTAGTGACTCAGTTTATCCAAACACAATTGTAGGCTCACGCATACCTCAAAGTTGCAATCTAACTTATAAAAATCCAAACAAGCACTGTAGTGTAGCTACAATGGCAGAAACATATCACCTTGATGCAGAAAGTCCCCTTAACTGAGGCCCACATTCCAATCCATTGTTAGCTCAATGGCGAGGCACCTCTCCAAAGAAAAGATCCTGTTGTAGCGCTGATGATTATGGACTTGCTAAGAGTGTGGGAGTGGGTGTACGAGTGTGCCAGAGAAAGAAAAAAAAGAAAGACACCCACTTGACAGTGTGGTCACCCTCATCACACACATGTTAACAAATTCAAGTCTACTAGAAAAACACATTTAACCTACCATATATGATGAGATCAAGAACCTACCATAAAACATGGGTAGCCCGACTTCAAAT
This sequence comes from Camphora micrantha, assembly GCA_003546025.1. Lineage (NCBI taxonomy): Eukaryota > Viridiplantae > Streptophyta > Magnoliopsida > Laurales > Lauraceae > Camphora > Camphora micrantha. Next base: position 42,134,484 of record QPKB01000008.1, on the reverse strand, counting down.
TAGTCATAATCAAGAATACTGCAATCAATCAAGTGATCCTAAATCATAGAACAGAACTTACAGCTAATTGAATATGGATTGGAAATCATGGCCCTGTGATGCGACGTGAGCAAATTTGTGCCACCATCATGAGGTTCTACTACTGTATAGAAGTTTTCCACAGTGAACATTTCACATCCTTCTTGAACATACAGTTAAGACGAGGCAGGAAGAGACGCAAATCTCAGTTTGTTTCACTATCAAGTTTGTCCCTCCACATCATGTAATTGCAATGACTCGTACCCCTTTTGATGCCATTGGAAAGAATTGCCTTCTCTACAATGACAACAGCGTTATTGTCAATTCTGTATGAAACATCGATCCATTCCAAGATCAAGTGATATGTTACATTCCCAAGGTCTTCCACAATCCCTTCAGAAACATCATCAGACTCAGCATCACAGCCATCTTCCCCATTTGACAATGGATTATCTTTAACGTGGGGTTCTTTCTTCAAGAAAGTGTCATGTGGGCGGTTGCGCTGAGAAACTGACCTTATATCCCATGAAAGTACCTGCTTGATCAAACTCTGAAATTCATCAGGCGAAGAATACAGTGACTGCTGCTCCTGAAAAAAAATCATGGATGTCTGGTAAGAGTCTCACAACATTCCACATATTTTTAAGATGGACGAGGTTACTCAATTCATCATCTACAACTCAAAACTTTGTGGCAACTCATACACAGTGAAAGTGGTGCACATGTACATCACACCAGATCACCAAGATTGTGGACCCACTTTGGATAGAGAGACATATGCTTTATACCCACTCGCTAGTTTGTAAAATTTAAGATTGCAAGTAATTTGGTTGGGGGAATGTGTTCTGTAGATAATAAACTCAAATCAAATTAAGGCAACCCATCATATATTATAAATGGGTACAAAAGACTACCATGGAGATTTCAGAGCACCATTGGTGAGCTTCAGGTATTAGACAGATTGATAGAGTAATTTCAGTCATGATGTGGTAGGTGAAAGAGTTAGCTAATTCTATGGGTAATGGAAGGTGACTGGTTTGTAACTATGTAATTCAGAAGTTCTTAAAACAGAGTCATTCCAGATATATAGCTCAAAAGTAAACCCAGAAAGGCATTTTTTTTTTATGTAAATACTCAGCACATCAATCCTTTTTTTTTTTTTTTGCTAATGGAGGGTTCTCAACCCTTTGGGCTGGACTATTCCCTCTGGGCTCAGAGAGCAGCCGGGTAAAATTCCTATGTGGCCCTTAGGTGGTATCACAAGTGGACTCAACCTTCGATTCCTGAAGAGGGGGAAACCGGGGGTCGATACCAAGACCTCTAGCTCCAGAAGAGGAAGGAACCGTGGTCCTGACCAATCAGCACATCAATCTTGAAGTGATAGGATTACAACTTACAATACTTATCCAGCAACTGGCAAGAGTGGAATAGAAGTCTGGGGAGAAGTTAACAGATGCTACAGCTAGGGAACATTCTGCCTGCATAGAAAATGTGGTATTAACTCCAGCATAATAGGGGCTAAAGATTTGTTACTTAACAAGCTTCCAATTGAGTCATAGGTACAAAACAATTGTCCCAAGTTTTCTAAGCTCAAGCTCGATTGTCCAACCCTAGTTCTAATCATGACAGACTACTGCTTTTCTTCATCACCAGGCATTCTGCAGTGGGCGGGACGAGTTCATTTACATAAGTTTCTTAAATCATGCTAAAATTGGACCAAAAAAGAAAAATTGTCTGCACACCATGCTGAAACTGCTTAAATGCATTCTAACTTCACCAGGTTTTCTCCAGTGGTACATGGAGAAAATCTTTGGAAGTTTCTTCATTAATGTTCTAAACCACAGAAACAAAGTTCATTCTACCTCACAAGTCATGTAAAATATGAATGCCTCTACACTGAGAAAAAATTTACATACAATTTTAGTCTCCTGACAATGAGAAAATACTTAGGATTAGATTATCCCATGTGCTCTCCCGACAATGAAAACATATTCTAGGATTAAATTATCCCACATGCTAATATTAGTCTCATCACAACGAGAAAATTTTTTAGGACTAGGTTCACCTACATACTAATATTAGGACTCTCACTCCCTTGCAGTCGGAGATAGAACTGGGTTATACTTGTCCCTGGTTCGAATCCACACCTGACCCATTATGTGACAGACTTGTCATCAAATTGGGACTTTCCAAGGCTCAGGCACTTCTCTTTTACTTTTATAAATTTGAGGCTGTTTTTAAGCACTGGAAAAACTAATTCAAGATACACATGCTGCTAGGTGTTCTTGCCAAATGGGGCTTCCTTTTCACTTGACACAGAATATTTGGAATTTTAGTTTAATGGTTCTTCGGGTGTGGTTCTCTTAGAAGGCCTCCCCTAATGGGGCAATGCCTTTACCATTGCTCAAGCCATATGGTAGGCACAATGCTTTTTCTAACTTTAGTTGAGGTTTCTTTTACAGCACAGATGTACAGAAAAGTTTATCAAAGCATAGCGCTCTATCATTAGAAGAATATTCTACGAGCTCTTAAATAAAATTTACTTGTTACAAATAAAAAAAAAAAAAAAAAAAAGGAAACTACAAGTAGTCCTGTGCAGAGAATCATCATGAAATAAAATTGCAATGCAAATAAATCTAGTCAGAACAATTAGAGGGGTTGACGATTCTTGCCAGTGTATATGTATCAAATATGTAGACATTAAATAGGAGTAGGATTTTAACTCATGCAGACATTTCTACTGCAGCAGAGTTGTAGAATACATACTGTCACCCACTGTGGTACCGTCGCTCCTTGAATGCTGTCGGAGTATGGTAGATACGGTTTTATATCGAGTACTGGCTGTTTGATAAAGGTCAAGCCGTGAGCACAAGTTCAGAACTAAAACTGCCAATCCACAAGTAAATGCAACTTAGTTCTTTGCTAATTAAGAAAACAAGAACGGCAAACCGATGGAATAAACATTTAACTTTGAAGGGAAAATCCATACCGTGCCATTGACCAGATCTACACCAGAAAGTAGAATGACTTGCCCATGAACTGCCTCAACCTATAGAGAACAGAGAAAAATCGTCAAAGCATAGGTCAGAGCTGCACTTTGTGGTCTCTCTTTCTCCCATTCGATTAAGGAACATTCACTGCAGGAGAACAAATCTGGTCCTGCTGCTGCAGTTAGGTCAGGTAAATGTCTAATTGGAGACACTCAAATGGTTAGCCCCCCACCAAAAAAAAAACGACCACCACCAAAAAACCCCAAAATAAATAAATAACCCAGCAAAGAAAAAAAGAAAAACCCACAATGGAGAGTTAAAAGGGAGAACTTCTGCCACAAACAGCCCAAAACTTCTAATTAATGGATAATTAGAATTTAGAAGTGTCAAACTGTTCCGGTTCAAGTACATTACAAGAAAGGATAAAATATTTTGTAGGGAGACATTTCGTCTAATCTCTCCATGGTGAGCCAAACCTGAAAAACCATTTTGGTTCCCCTAAACACTGCCACAAAAAGGGAACATGTTTCCAAGCATTTTGAGAGAGAAGAGATGGTTAGCTGATCCCAGATACTTTAGACATGTGCTGGTGTTATCCAGAGTGATCTCGCTTGCAGTACACTTGAGTTGCCTAAGGGATAGCAAGGACAGAAACCACATACCACACATGGACTTGATGTGGTATCCACTGCCAGCAGTGCTTGTTCAAGATGAATTCCCAAGAACTGCAAGGGGCAACATAGTCCAGGAAGAATTGATGCAGCCCGACAAAAGACTAGGGCCCGCAGGCCCCCCTGATGGACCCACTTGATGGGATCCACATGTTCTCTAAATTGGCAGAGATCCCTATCCAAATTAGTAATATTAATTAGTTGCTAATGGGAACTGCTTTCTAAATTTTATTTAGGGTAGGATTAGGTAACTTCCTATTGTTAGAGTTTTGATTAGTTTAGAAATTGTCTTCTATATATAAAGAAGAACCTCTTGTTATTTGTTATGCTTATTCAATCAATAAAAACTATCGTGAGTTATTCTGCTCTGCTTCTCTCTCTCTTCTCTCTCTCTCTCTCTCTGTTTTTTTTTTTGTTTGCTGGGATGGGGTTTCGATGGGTCGGTGATGGTGGCTGGTGGTTTCTGTCGAAGGAAATTTTTATTTTTTTTATTTTTTTGTAGGGTGGACGGTGGTAGGGTTTTGGCAGATGGTAGGAAGTTGTGAGATGGGATGTGGGTTTTGGCAGATGATAGGTTACTGTGAGATGGGAATCGACGAAGTTGAGGAGCGAAGGCAGGGGGCTATTTGGTTTTAGGGTCTGAGATGGGAGAAGGGAGGTGGGGGATGGTTTTGTGTTGGGTGAAGGAGAAGGGCTGTTTGGTGATTTCGGATGAGGGGAACAGTGAATAGTCTGGTGGGGTTTGAGTTCAATGGTGCAGGGGGTTTCGGTTGAGAGGTTGTGGGTTTTTGGAATAGAGGGTTTTTTTTTTGGTTTTTGATTGGGATGGGTTGAGGGAAGATACGTTACGACAGTGATGATACCAATTTGGCGCAGCCTGACAATCTCGATCGAAAAGTGTAGACCAATCTCAATGACGAGATTGATCGAATCCAAAGGATTCCAGCCCTAGGGCACAACACAAGCCATAACACTCCAGCAAAATAACTCACGATAGTTTTTATTGATTGAATAAGCATAACAAATAACAAGAGGTTCTTCTTTATATATAGAAGACAATTTCTAAACTGATCAAAACTCTAACAATAGGAAGTTACCTAATCCTACCCTAAATAGAATTTAGAAAGCAGTTCCCATTAGCAAGTAATTAATATTACTAATTTAGATAGGATAGGGATCTCTGCCAATTTAGAAATCATGTGGATCCCATCAAGTGGGTCCATCAGGGGGGCCTATGGGCCCTAGTCTTCTGTCGGGTCGCATCAAGAATCTGAGATTATATGATAAGTGGTTTGGGATGATGTGTCAGAGCCTACTTGAGCCTGACTGATTCGTATATAAGAAGGTCGAAACAATGCTCATGTTGTTGAATGTAGAACAATAATTTGCCTCTCACGGACCAATTAAAGGAGATTAGAGAGCAGAGAAGTGCTGTTTCTTCGAGGAGATTATGGAATCGAGAACTGAAGACTGATTTCTTTTTTCTTGTCCCACGAAGGGCATTACTCTTTGACCGATAGCTTGCCAAGTACTGTGTTTATAGAATTGCATGTCAAAAAGAGTATCGGTGCGAGTGGCAAACTCCTCAAAGCATGACTCAAAAGAGTATCCCTAGAGGCTTGTAGCCAAAATGGGTCTTTGAAGCATTAATATTGAAACCCTAGGTCTATACTTGCCATTGTACGAGGCTAGGGTGGATTCATACCCTAAGGCCTTTCTTTAATTGAATCAAAGTTCATTTTTAATTCGATAATTTAGGAATTAAAACCCCAAACAAATCTTTTGTTCTCTCTTAGGATTAATGTAGAAATTGAATTTGGAATACAACGAAACTTAGCCTTTTTTGTCCTAGTGGATACGACACCTAGCTGACATCACTATTCTCACGAGTAGATATAGTAGCTAGGTTTAATTTATTTTTGCAAACCTCGCTTTTGAGCGAGCATAGATCCAGAAGCTAATGCTTTGAAGACAAAGCTTCTTTCCTTTCCCAAGGACAGGTCATAGAAAGATCCATCGTATATGGAAAGAAAGAAATAACAGAATATTTAGGGGCTCTTCATCTTCGGTTGAATCTTTAGTTCCTTTAGTTGTCCTTGGATTGGAAAAGTGGTGGTTGATCAAGAAAGAATTTTCAGATGTGAAGCTTGATGACATTTTCCGAAATTGAGATGCTTGCATGACTTGTGGTTCATACAATGAGAAAAAGTTAGTCTTTTGGTTGCCACCTCCTCGAGGAGCTTTGAATTTCAACACTGATGATGCAGCAAGGTAATCCGGCTCCAATGGGCTTTGGAGGAGTTCTTTGGAATCACAAAGGGGAGGTCTTATTCATGTTCCCAAGCATGTGAGGTAAATGATTCCAACAAAGCCTAAGTGTTAGATATTTAAGAAGCTTTACACACATTAGAGGTGTTAATTAAGGAAAGTGATTCCTCTGATGCCATTTCATGGGTAAATTCAATTGAGGAAAGCCCATGGAAGTTTCACTTCTACTTTAATGAGATAAAATCCTTAATATTTTCGATTAAGGCGGTCTTCCGTTATGTAAGTTGGTCCATTAATGGTATGGCGGATGCTTTAGCTAAGCATGGAGTTAATAGGGTTTGCGCATTGGAGGCATCTCTTATCTAAGTGATTTTTATGCCTAATTACCTATGGTCGATTGTTTCGTGGATTTTGGTTATATAAGCTGTATGGACAGCTTTTCTTCTTAATACAATTTTACACCGCATGCCTGTTCCCACGGTGTATATTGCCAGTCCCTGCTTCTCATATTTGTTTTTACTTTTAAATTGCTCACTTAGTATAACACTATATTTTTAATTAATCAGTTAAGGTGGCATTCACATTAAAGATAATGATACGTACACTGATTTAGAAGATTTAAATTTGACAATGGTTTTTTTTTTTTAATTGGTAACAAAGGGATTTCATTGAACAGAAAAGGAATACAAGAAAAAAAACCCATATAGTGGCACTGGTAAATACATTCATTGCACTAAATTTGACACTAGTAAAGGACTGTATTAATGGCAAAAAGGTTTTCAGGAGCTAAAAAGTGTGGACTCATGCATTGAACTCAGTTTGTCATCTATAAACCCACATGAGCCCTGACCCATCAAAATAAATACCAATTATCAACTCACTCCGATAGGGGCTGGTTAGGGTAGCTCACCCATAACCCATTTAACCCAATTCATTACCATCCCTCACTAAATTTCCAAATGTGTGGCAAATACAGATGAAAAATTATGTTCAGTTCATTGAATCTACCAGATGTCTAACACTATTGCCATCCAGTAATGTGAACATGTGCAGATATCATTACCTTTGCAACAGTAAGACCAATAGGGCAAGGTCGATGTGGAGATCGTGTAGCAAGGACTCCCATCTTACCCCCTTTCAGTCTCGGTACTCTCACCTATCCATGTCACCTTAAGAAGCGATTAGAATGAATGGAACTAATCAATTCCGAATATCCACTTGCAACAAAAGTGAACATGCAAATAAGAATACTAAACATACTAGACCACCAACCTTTGCCTTAAACTTTGATCTAGATGGCTCCTTCCAAAATTTTTCCAAGTTTGTGTTCAGATGGAAAACATACAGGATCCAGCAATGAGAGTATTCTGCAAGACCTTCAAGTGCTTGTGGAGGAACCCGGCCTGAATCAAGTAACAAGCATGCTCTTGCAAGAGGTACAATTAGAGGTTGCCTTGGAGTTCCATTTCTGCAAAAAGATGAAAAATGAATATCTTTAGAGCTATGGAAGAGCGTGCACCAATGTTTTAAAATGCTGAGGTATGAGGCAAGCTATGGTGCACGGATTCTTCAAAATGGGCAACATATCATGTCATATATTATCCGATACTTGACTTTTTATGTGTAAAATCCATGTCCATGGCGTGTCCATGCCAGATCCATGCCGTATCTCGGCATCATAGGAGGCAAAGCATTCTTATTGACCAAAGCAGGAGATAATTCTCAACGCATGGAGCAAAACAGTCAGCCTTGTGAGTGTTCTTCTTTTAATAAACAATTAATTATATAGGATATCAATATGTCAATAAATTGTTCAGAAAAAAAAAAAAGCATATGTTGAGATAAGTGTGACTTATAAAGCCTTTTGATGAGTTAACTACAACTGAACTAAGTTGATCCTAGTTACATTTGTTTTAAATTAAAAAAGCCTTTTGTGAGTGTTCTTCTTTTAATAAACAATTAATTATATAGGATATAAATATGTCAATAAATTGTTCAGAAAAAAAAAAAGCAAATGTTGAGTTAAGTGTGACTTATAAAGCCTTTTGATGAGTTAACTACAACTGAACTAAGTTGATCCTAGTTACATTTGTTTTAAATAAAATGAAATAAAAAAACTCTTTAAGCTCTTAAAAGTTATATGCTCCTCCCCTTCACTTAAAATATGCTTGTTTGTGAAGCATGCACCCACCGATAAAAGGCGAGCCAGAAATGCATTTTTCATCTACGGCATACACTTCGAACATCTCATATAATGTGGCATGAAACCCAACTTGCATGCCTTACTCATGCACCCAGGGGTGTTTTTAGGATGCCTCACTCTGAGGCTTTAATCCATGTGCTTCTAAAAGCACTGGTGTGCATATATGCATAAGTACATGTGTTGATAGGTGTAAATATATCGAGCACATCAATGTGACATTGTGAAATGTGTGTAATTGTAAGCTAATAAAGGCACAGTATCATTTTGACCAAAACCATAGTGGAGATTCAGACCATGTAACCCAAGTCATAACAACATGCCAGTGCAATCCGGTCTGGATGGATACCTTGTACATATTGGCCAATTTTTGGAACCATGATCCAGATCCTCTAAGGGTAAGCTCAAAGATTTCTGAATTATTCCACTAGACGCCCAGCCTCTAAAATTCAAACAGCTCAAAATCATTGTCCCACTATGTAACTCCTTTTAACTTTATGCTGGGAAAAAAAAAAACCTTGTGTAGAAAAATCTCGCTCTTTATCATTTGATTTTAGAATGAATGGGAATAGATCCAATTAATTCACGTGCATATTTATTTTGTCTACTAACTATTAGACCTTTGATATGGTGGAACGGAACCCATTACCATTGGTTTAAGTGCTGGAGAATATAGTTTTGACAAGTGAAGAAAACACAGTGCAATTACTAAAATAACAGTACCCAAGACAGAGAATTAAATGAGCCAAGCTGAACTGAGATTAGCAAAGGTTGAGTTGGCTTGAGCTTAGCTCAAGTTAGGCTTTATATTAACATATATATAAAATAATATCAATGAACTATATATATATACACCCACACATCTATAAAGTAATATCTATGGATGGTATTATATTATGTTATATTGTATTATATTACTTCAAAAGGCGCTACTTAAAGATGAAAGGTGAACCTGGCGAGCAGCCCAACAGCAAAGTGTACCATTAAATTATATGTAGTGTTGATATAACATATATATGATATCTTTTATAATATATAGTATAGATACTGTATATTACATGTTCTTACTGAGCCTAGTAAGCAAAGCTTACTCTTCTTTTTTTTTTTATATATATATATCTCAGGGTATTCCCACCTTTGGCGGGACTAATCCCTGGGCCCCACGCGAGCTGAGCTCAAGCGGTTGAGCCTACTTGAGCCAAGCAAGCACTCACAATCTTAATCATAGCCTGAAGGTGTATTTTACCAGTACATCCACAATTCATTATATAAAAAAACAAAATATCAACTAAAAAAACTTAAAGTTGATTAACCTTAAAAGTAAAAGGCAACTAATAGTAACAACAGTTAAATAATCACATTATGCATCTCAAAATTACCTGGTTGAAAAGCAAGATTGGATCGTAGCAATGGGCGTCATGGGATAGGAAGCCGGATTCAGTTTGTTGGAGTCACATTGCTCCAATGATTTTCTCAAAGCCTGGAAGAATCGAAATCCAAACAATTAATAATCACCACCATGTGATCCAGCATGTATGGTGGTTCATGATATACTCCTTAAAGGTTTAATGTTAAAGACGCTGTCCAGTGTCAACCCCAAAGAAAATAAGTAATCAATGATGAAGCCAACAATCTAAATCCAAATGGGAAATTTACAAAGTGGGAGATATTCGAGCCAGAATGAAAAGTCTAGATGTCAGCAATATGGGATGGTCATCTGTACAATAGCTCAGTAGCCATTTCATGTTGCAATTGTATGAAATAAATAGAACCATCACTGGAAGGAAAAACCCAAACAAAAACATCTGGTCAACTTCAGTTTTTTTTCAAGTTGGGTGTAAACCCATTGTCCACTTGGATCATTCTCACAACAATAGTGTAAAATAACTAATTTGAAGAAGTCCCACATTGTAAGATCCTAGTCGTCCAATCATAAAACCTTTGTTTCTTTTCACTTGTTATTCCATTTTCTTCCTTAACCGTGAATTTCCCAGCCAAAGAGAGGATTCTCCCATCTGGGTCATGGTGTTAGATCGAAACTAAGCCCCCCCAAACCATTGAAATATAATATGAGAGAGAGAGAGAAGAAGAAGAAGAAGAAGAAGAGACCTGTTGAGCCCTGATTCGACCTTGTCTTTCAGCAGCACATTTCTTAGAGGAAGAATCGAGAGAAGTTTCCAGCTCTTGAATCCTTGATTCCAAACCTCTCGATTTCTTCCTGATCGCGTAAACTGCATTACAGCAGAAAAAGAAAATCACATGTGAGATTTAGGAGGGTTTTTTCCCCACTTTTCCTTTCTAGGATTAGAGATTGCATTCAATCGTATTGTATGTATATGAAAGAGTGAGGGAGAGAGAGACTTATACGAGAGAGAGCTGCAGTTGCAGAGATTGCAGCAGTGAATGTGAAACCTAGAAGGATAGTCTCCCGCAACCATCTGCTATTTTCAGATCCTGCCATGACCATGAGAAAGAGAAACAGAAGTCTCTGCTCCAAAACCCTCTCAGGCTGACCTAAACAGATGTCTTTTAAATGGGCCCATTTCATTTGATAAACATTTCACCGTGGAATGTGAAAGAAAGTACAAAACATTTGATTCATCTTCAAAAATAGTATAGGTGCCAGCTTTCCTAATCTCTACGCTATCTTATCCTAAGCTGAAACACTGTTGGTTTTTTAAAATAAATTTAATTATTATTGTCTTTTGGCACGATGATCATCACTAAAATCAAGACAAATTCAATCAAAATTAAATTTTTTAATTACATCATGCAAAAAAAAAAAAAAAAAAAGATTTAATCAATTTTGATTTGTGAGACCAGCACTATTTCAGCTTAGGATAAGGTAAGCTTCAGCTTAAGAGAGTCATGCTCTAATATAAGAAAATGTTGAATATTTTAAAAATATATGAAAGTTTTTCACAATTCTTTCATTCAACTCTTCTATATATATAATTATAAAACTACCCTTCCCTTATTAGAGATTTTTGCCTTTTCTTAACCACCTCTTTTTTCCCAAAATTGATGATTTTGATTTTGATGGTGGTTGTAATAATTTAATGACGCCAATTTCTTTAGCCATTTGAAATTCCTTTTTTAACTATCCATACACGAAGGTAGTTGAAGTGGGTCCACTAGGTCATTTGAGTTTAGACTTGATGATTTCTTTTAAATGATTTATTAAAGAAAAAAAAAATTGAGAATCAACATAAGATTATTTTTGTCATTTAAAAAAAGTTATGAAAAGGACATGATTGAAATAATTATGGAAAACTTTTATGCCATTTCGAAATATTCAAATTGCACTTTCTTAAATGAGCCAAAAGTTTTATAGTCGAACTCTGTACGGATCACTTGTGGCCACTTTTGATTAATTTAGGCATTTTCACACTCTCAGCTGGTACCAGGCCCAATTTCACTATCATCAAACCTTTAACCAATGCTGATTTGAAAATCATAAAAATCTATAGTTGAAAGACCACCAAGCATCAAGGCTATTAACAACCAATGGCTAGGATTATTTTAGGAGGCTGGTTTTTTTGTTGGCACTTATCCATAAGATGGCCTTTTCCATCTACCCCACTCTACTAAGGAGAAAGGCATTTTAAGTGGGCCCCACGAGCTGGACCGCATAGTGCCCCTCCTGGAAGAACATTGCCCACTCAAAAAAAAAAAAAAAAAAAAAACTGTCTGTAGGAGAGAATAAATTATCCATCCATAATTGAGCTTCTTGTACTATGATGGAGCTCATTTCACAAGTGAATTTTTAGATATTCAATTCGTGCGTATTATGTTGCAAACAAACGGGCTAGGTCTCATAGGAATTGAATACATAGAAATTCATGAAAATAAACTTTTACTCAGAACCAATTTTCAAGCTGAGTCCAATTGGCCTGAGAGTTTGTCTAGGCTTCCAAGTCCTTGCCCATTTACAGTCGCTACTTGCAGGAAACATGATTTGGCCTAAAAACACCAATATGAGTTCAATATTCTGCCGTCGTCAATCTTCAAACGTTTTTCACAGTTAAAAAAGTTGGACCGAGTCGATAAAAATCAGCTCACTCACTCAAGTAGGCAGAAGATTTGTTGAATCGGAGAAACTCGATTTCTAGATTCAGGTCAACTCAGTCAATCCTTGGTTGACTTAACCAGAACTATTAAATAATTACTGATTGACTCAGTGTAAACTCAGTACAATAAAATCTTGATAGAAAGTTTTTTTCCATTTTTTTTTGTCGGGTCAGATCCGCAGCCGCCCAAGCCCAGCCATGTTTTGGATTTTGGAACTTGGGCTTTGTATTGGTTTGCCAATAGTGCAAGGAGAACACATCCATTAAGTGCCCCATCCTGGTTACATTAGAACAAGAGTTTACGCCTGTGGTTTGAAAACCCATTAATTACATGGACTGGTTTGTGGATTTCATAGCCTAATAGCCCAGTTAAATGGCCCAAGCAGGGACGGAGGGAGATTGGGTCGAGCCCGTCCTCAATGTCTTTTTTTTTTTTGTTTTATTTAAAATGGAGAAATTTTAGGAATTCAAATGGGCATTTTAATCTTATACCTTTTCGCCCCTAAAAATATAAAAGGACCAACCATTTAGCATATCACCTATCTTCGCAAGATGTTTTCCCTGTCATCCTCCTTACATTGGAGGAGTGGGCATTTCAAATCCAAACCCTTCTCTTTTGATTTCAATTAATTCTCTTCGGTGGAGCTCACTTAGGAAAAATGAAAATAAGATCCAAGTGAAAATCCTCTATCTTCAAAGTGTACTATGAAAAAGTATCTAATCCTTACAAAAGGAAATTGTACTATTTTCTACAAAAAAAAAGTAACTAAATATGATTTGGGCCCAATGTCAAAATAATTTATATGAAAACCCTGAGTTATTTATATTATTTTATTTGATTGTTAATAAGTTATTAATTTGAAGGTGGGTCATTTGAGTAAAACCCGAGGAGGGTAATACATCACATGGGAATAATGTTTTTTCAATAATTTGGATGTTTATAAGTGGGCACTGTCAAAGAACACCTCTATGATTCAATAGATTACTTTTTTTTTTTTTTTTTTTGCCGTGTAGATAACTTTGATGAGCCTTGAATGAGAAATTTCACTCCTATACGATGTAGGCCTGTCAAAAATTCTCTATAAAATATTTCTATATTTTATCTAAATACTCTGAAAATTGTTCTAACTATGGACCATTTAAGTGAAAATCTTATAAAGGGGGAAGGACTTTTTTTTTTTTAATAGTTTTAATTTTTTATAAGTCCATTGATATTCTTGATCAATCATCCATCCTTGCCCCCCATAGAAGAAAATCCTGACTCTGTCACTAGGCAAAAGCCAGAACGATACTATCTTTTGCAAATTGGTGAGGAATCTGCAAGGAATCCACCACACAGACAGATTTGAGGATTCCTTGCCCTAAATTTTATACATGAGATTCATCCATCACCACCAGAGAAGCACACAATTGGCACAGGTGAACAGTATTTGTCCCCACCTTTTCCACCCATATAAATCTCAAGATCATAAGACACTTGGAACACTGAGGAAAAGTGGTACCTACGCGAATGACCTCACTAAAAGTTGAGTGTTCACTGGCTAAATGATACTCAAAGTTGAGTGCAAATGGCTATATGATTAAAGAAACAAAACAGCTCCATAGAACTCAAGAAACAAAAAAAAGGAATCCACCACACAGATGGATTTGAGGATTCCTCGCTCGGATTTGATTGCCAAACATGCCCTAAATTTTATATGCATGATTCATGCATGAGATTCATCCATCACCACCAGAGAAGAACGCAATTGGAACAGGTGAACAGTATGTGGCCCTTTTCACTCAGTTTGCTAAGAAGATCCAAATAGGGGCCATAGTTCTGCTACCATTAAGCCATTGGAATTGGAGAACAAGGCAGCATGATGCATGTTCAGGTGGAGAGAAAAATAGAGAGTATGATACACTCTTAAGACAATAATGGTTTTCCAATGAAAGCACAAATCCATCTGCTGTTTTTTAAATGCAAGCAAAGGTTTGCAAAACATCCAAATTTGGTTGGCAAGGAGAGAAGTTGAATTAGTTCAGTGTGATAATAGTCATTATCTTATTACCAACCGCAAAATAAGATTGTCTGAAAAATTTTCAGGCCATGACAGTATCCTGACAACATCAAGCACAACTAAACAGATAGAGCTTTGAGTTCCCCAAGGCAGCCATGACCCTTCTTATATGTCTTCCTGAAGTCACTCCTCAGGTGAGTCCGATCGAAGTGCTAGCAAACAAAACAACAGGATAAAAAAAGAAGAGTAATCAACACAGGGACTAATTTAAAATTTTAAACAGGGATGAAGAGAAACTGTTATATTGATAAAAGAAAAGGTAAATAGTAAAACAATAAGGTGGTGAGAATGCTATAGCTTTGATAAATTCTCACCTTCCAAAGTGAAAAGATAAAGGAGACATGATCAATGTCTAGATAACCATCAAACGGTATAAGAAAATAACAAAGAACACACAGCCAAATTTAGGTCATTTTGCATATTCAATTGAAAATAGCCACCACCATAACATGGAAAAAGAAAGCAAATATTTTAGAGTCACTGATTAATATGACTGGCTCATCGTGAGGTCAACTTCCAGAGGCTATTGTTCATGATAACCAAAGTACATGTTTGAAAACTGAAATAGTCTAACCGCAATCATCAGTGATATAGTTGATGGAGCACAAAAAATACGGGAGACGTAGAGTAAAAGGACTAGCATATCATCTCTATTAGCATGTATTTGTAGAAACTGTAAGCTGTCTGGTACTGGGATAACATTACACAACAATCTAATATATTGATTGTTCCTTGTGTTCAGTCAATATGTGAAAGTGTGCAGATAAAAGTTTCCACCAGCAGATAAAAGGTAAATTACTCTCAACCTGTTTTATTTTATCCAGTGCAAGCTGTTATTGGAACTTACACTTGATCATACAGCATCAAGTTCCAAACATGCCTGGAAAAGTAATTGCAGCAAGTTTCACTAAACCACCAATCAAGCAGTTAAACCTCCTTGCTCACATGCCTGCCATTCATGAGTGTCTATCACAATATCATCTCTCAAGGGTACCCTCTTCCACAATTGTCATCGTCATCATCATCCCATCAATCTGGTGTCAATTAAAGTGGTACTACTGAACAAAAAAATGCTGACCAAAATTCCTAACCACATACATGATACATGAAAGTGAATTCACACCATGCACGTGCATGCGAGCATTAACAATGAGGGAAGAGATGTAAATAAAAGATAATGACATACAGTTAACACTCCAAAAGGGGACATCAAGAATTTGGGGTATTCTCTCTACCAAAATTCATTAAGCACTGCTGCACTAGCAATGTTCCCCTCTAACTTGTTAATTATTTGTAAAAGAGCAAACAATATCATCATCATTATAACCTACTCGCGTCTACCTATTGCAATCTTTGTGAGTTTTTTGCTTTCTCAGTCAACAAACACTATTTTTTTTTTTTGAAAAGAGTCAACAAACACTATTTGAAGCAATGTTCTTTACAGCTCCACTCTTTAACATGCCTTCCTTCACTATTTCACCCTGGATCTTTATTGGTCGACACCCTCCTAGTTCTTTGAACTAGTAACCTTCTATTCATCGTATAAGGGATGTGTCCAGCTTTTTACAAGCATGCTCAAACCATCTTATATGGCATTCTTTGATTGTTCCCCTCTCCCTTCTATAGAAGCTGCAATTCCTTTTCTCTCGGATGCATATTCCTAATTCTATTACTATTACTATTCAAAAAAGTAAAAAAAAAAATCCTAATTCTAACCTTTCCTGTTACTTCACACTTGTCTTAGCATACACACCTCTGCTACATGTACCTCTAGTTCTTGCCCTTTTGTCTACTGCTCCATACAACAAAGCATGTCCAATTCTTTACTTGAAAATTTCCATGTGTATGCTACCCAAAATAAAAATAAAAAACCTGCAAGATGCTTTTCTACAGAAAAGTTCTTCCATTACTTGGTGTGAATGCTTTTCTGCTAGGAAAAGCATCAAAAGCAGTGCAATTTTCCATAATTTTGCGGAAAAGTGTTTCGTCTTGGGTTTTTTCCCCCTTTTGGGGGAGGTTCACTAAAATTTCCTTTTTTGTGAAAAAGCGAAAGTCCGTGGGCTTCCGTTTTGAGGGAGAATCAACACAAATGTGCCCTTAATGTGTCTCCCCTTTGCCACCAAATGTTGATCTCCATATCTAACTCAAACCCTCTATTCTATTCTAATTTCTAAGGGCACATTTGAGTTGCTACCGCCTGGACTTCCGCTTTTCCACGGGAAATTTTTTTACCTAACCGAAACATTCAAACACTTTTCCGCGGAATCACGGAAAATTGCACTGCTTTTGATGCTTTTCCTTGCAGAAAACCATTCACACCAAATAATGGAAAACTTTCTTCAGAAAAAGATCCCGCTTTACAACATTTCTATAGAAAAGCGGTTACACAAATGAGCCCTTGGATATCAAAATCTTTCACATTCTGGTACTAAGTTTCTTTCACTTATGAAAATATGCACTCCATATATTATGTTCTCAATCTGCTAATTAAAACTGATTCAACCCAAAAAACCATCCTCCAAAGTTCTAGAGGTTCTAGCATCTCATTTGCTCGTTTTCTTGTCTAAGAACAATTTTTTAATCTCATCTGCTTGTACTGCCTTGTTCTAGCTAATTAGTACCACATCCTCATACACCTAGAGATGTTAATTTGGATATCTGTTGTTACAGTGTCCATAAAAGGACACCATCCCTTAGAAAAGATGTCAATTCTTTCAACATGTTTTACGTGACTTGTAAAAAAATGTAAGAACTCTTTATTTGAAAGTTGGGATTAAATGGCAACAACTAGTAAGTGATAGTTGAAGCATACAGGTTATCTGATACGATTGTCATTTTTCACCAATTTCCTAGAATTTTAATTCTTGCTATGCATTTGCTGTCACACAGTGCATTTTGGAATACTTAATGTATGTCTTTCTAGTTCACATTGTTCCAGGCCGGTTTGGTAATTTTACTATTAAAATCAAGATGGAATAAAATATAAGTGGATTGTGATGGTATTTTGTTTTTAGTTGTTTGGTATGGAATCTTTTTGACTTTTTGTATAGAAAAGTGAGGATTTTTTGTCTTTTAGTGGATAAAGGTGGTTGCTCTTTTTTTTTTTAATTTTTTATTTAATATAGAGAAGCAATATATATAAAAACACACACACAACACATATATATTACACTTGGAAGTCAGTTCCTCATCCAATAGAAAGAGATGCAATTCCACTTCTCCCATCCTCCTCTGGGGCACGTTTGTGTACATCGGCGGAAAACCAGTTCCACGAAAATCTTTCCTCTTCCACAGGAAAAAAATTCCAAACCCCCCCCTTCAAAACAAAAAAGAAAAGGAAAGGCTTTTCCGAGGAATTGCAGAAAATTTAGCTCATATTTGTGCTTTTCCTCGTGGAAAAGCAACCGCACTAAACATGGAAAATTTCCGCTACGGAATAGATGCCAGGTTTTCCGAGCCTTTTCCACAGGAACATGGCCACAAAATGTGCCCGGGCACTTTTTGTGTACACGATTTTCTATGAAAAAAGTGGGGAAAGCGGAAAATGTTTTCCGCGCTAGAGTAAATTTCATGTTTGGTGCGGCCGCTTTTCCAAGAGGAAAAGCAAAAAAATGAACTAAATTTTTTGCAATTCCACAGAAAGCCAGTTCCTACGGTGGGGGTTGAACTTGGCATTTTCTATGAAACATGAAAAACTTTCCACGGAAGCAGGATTCCATAGAACTACACAAACGTGCTTAGGGCAAGTTTATATGACCACTTTTCCGCGGAAAAAGTATGGAAAGTGAAAATGGTTTTCCGTAGTGCTGAAAGTTCCACATTTGGTGAAGTCGCTTTTCCAAGAGAAAAAGGCAAAAATTAACTAACTTTTCCCTGCGTGAAAATTTATCTCTTTTTTGCACTTTTCCTCGCAGAAAAGCGGCTGCACCAAACGTGGATTTTACTATAGCATGGAAAAGCTTATTCACTTCCACGCTTTTTCTGCAGAAAAGTGGGTAAAAAAAGTGCACTTAGGCTCGTTTGTGTAAATTTGCAAAGGAGGAAACCCATGTTTCCTATTACGTGCAAATGAAATTGGAGGGGGGCATCGAACCCCTATTTTTGTGCTAGACTAGAAAATCAACTCAAAATCTCCCAATTTATTTTCCACCAAACAAGGTAAGTATCATCCAAATTGGAAAATGGGTTCCGCTTCCTTGGAAACTATGAGACAAATGTAACATAAAGGTTATTGCACGTTTGTGTACATGCCATGGAAAACCGATTCTGCATAAACTTTCCTCTTCCACCGGAAGAAAATAATTCAAACAAATAGGAATTTATTTTGCAAGGAATCATAGAAAATAAGTTTTGCAATCCTCAAATTTTCAGCAAAAAAACCGGCTACACAAAGCTACCCTTTGGGCTCATTTGTGTACATGTGGAAAACCAGTACCACAGAAAACTTCCTCTTTTTTCGCCTCCCCCTGGGATTTATTTTCTAAGGAATCATAGAAAAACTTAGCCCATTTTTGCAGTTTTCCATAAGGAAAAGTGCCCGCACCAACATAAATTTTACTGTGGCACGGAATTTAATTTCCACAATCCTCACTTTTTCCGTGGAAAACCAGCTACACAAACGTGCCCTTAGTGTCACAGCATGATGCATCATGTGGATCAATTCTTCTTCTTAAAAAAAAAAAAAGGCATTTCATTCAAGCATACTTCAAGGGAAGGATATAGATACAATACTAATGCATCCAATGTCAAGCCATGATCATCAACTTGAGACTAATATTTCAATCAAAAGCACCAATTCTGACAAGCAGAAAGTCATATTCTTAGTAAAAAAACAATGGAAAATTCAAATTTTGATAACATTAAAGACCAGCAAGTAACCTGGTAAATACTTTGAATAGCTTCCTAAAGGAGCAGATATGGAAACTAACAAAAATGACAGCATCACACAAAACACCATCCCACTAAGGGCACGTTTGGCAACAGTCTTCAGGGTGGAATCCTCACCAACTTTCCCTGATTGCGTGGAAAATCCACGTTTGGAAACACCTGGGAACGAGGAAAGAAGACATTCACTCTAGATTGAAGTTGCGGATTTCATGCATCAGACCACCCCCCATCGGATCTTGTAAATCATAGATTTTAAAGGGGAGGTATATATATCGTTTTTCTTCGCAGAACTTCAGCCCCCGTCTCCTCTCTCGTTTCGTAGATGAAACCATCTTCTCTTCTTCGCTGCTGGTGAGATGATTTGCTATCGGACTTGCTGCGACAGGAGACGACCATCATTCCCCTTTATGCTGCGACTGGAGAAGGCTGCTGCAACTAGACGCTCTCACACTTCTCTCTCTCGGCAACGACAAGGCAAGTGGTCCTTCAACAAAGCATCCCTCCTGCACACTCCACTCCAACCATTTTCCCACCGTCGGACTCCGCCGGATTCCATCGTCCCTCTCCCTCCAGTCAATTTGTTCAAAATCATAATTCAGGCTAGGGTTTTTTCCATTTTTCCCTCCATTTTGCCTCTTTTTCTTTGTGGAATGGAAGACTTTTAGTTTATGCAAAATAGATTTAGGCTTCAGCAGGGACTTGATTTCCTTTATTTTGTTCTTTATTGCTATTGTTTCATTTTCAGTCAGGATTGCTAGTATAATTGATTTTGGATCACTTGAAAAATATGCACCCTATTGGCATTCAAATGTAGAAACCTAGACCCAAGGTTCTTGTTTTATTTATCAGTAGGCTAGGATTGTCACATTGTAACTTCTTTGGCAATAAGATCGTGACTTGTATATGCATTACAGCGTCAAACACCAGAAGCAAAAAGATATAGCCAGTGAGGAAAGGATAATCAATGGAGGTTGTCCAACGACTCCTAGGGAAGGGGCCATTTTGATATAAAACAATGGCTATCCTTCATCAACAAAGATGTTGTACGAGAGATTTATTGCTGCACTCTTTTTTGAATGCCCAAATATCTTTACACACTTTAATCTATCAACAGAGGAGGAACTGGAGCCTTTCAAAGTCTATCATAGCTAGTGGCCTTGTATTACATTGTAGCCCTTGTGATCAATCTTTTCGTTTACACATTTGATGGTAAGTGGTAACATGGCTAAAGCTGTACAAGGTCACAGGAAGTTGGAACATAACTAGTTTACTTGTGTTTTATCCGGAAGAGTAAAAGTAAAGTTTTGCACATAACTTTTTCACTTGTTGTGATGAATCAAATATGGTTTAAAAAAATGTCTGGGACTACTTTCCCACAGTTTTCACTTTTACCTCTTGAAACATGGACATTTCTTTAGTATTGGGAAATATATTACTCCCTTTGGTCCATATCAAATAAAAGTTGCAGAGTTTGAATTGATTTTGGCTAAAATATAATTCAGAAATAAATTAAAAAAGCTTAGGGACTAACAACTAATTTCTAATGCTATAAGGTGAACTGCATGTAATAACTAAGCCAACAAAAAAGGACCTTACAATGAATTCCTCTTTTAGAAAGATTGCCTCTGTTTGGCTGGGGCCCACTAAGGCACCTAATAATCATATGAGTAAAGGGATGAGAGAAGTATGATGTACACTTGGAGCTAAGGAAGGACAGGGTTGTCGATATCCCTTTATTCAGGTCAACCTAACTTTGATATCATGGCTTCAAAGTGTAATAGTCATACAATTTCTTTTTAGTTTATTGTCACTCAATCCAGCATAAATAATGATTTGATCAGTGTCAAGTTACACCAAAAATCTTATGTTTGGTGCATTTGCTGTAAAGAGTTCAGATCTGGCTTGGTAGCTTCACTTATGTTTCAGATCAGTGTAAAGAATTTGCTGCATTTGCACATTCAGCAGGTGTCTAATTCAAATTGTGGATCTTAAGATTGATAGGATGTGGCGAGCAGAGTCATCGCCTTGGAGTCTGGATGTAGTTTGGATTAAGGATTTCTGCTATCCATACATTTCCTGTTTCCCTTCATTACTTTGCATCTGTTATTGAATGACTTTTCCTTTTTTGGAAGCTTTATCGTGAGAACTTTGTATTATTTTGTTCTACTCATTGTATCAAGTTTGTTGCTATTAATGATGTGCTAGATTTAAACTGTCTCCCACTTTTACTTCAGTATGTTCACATCGATCTTTCACTCTTATTTATATCAGTTGTGCAGCCTTCTATGGAGAGAGAAAACATACAGTTTTGTTTTGCTTGCAGTACCTCTTTTTTCTTTTCTGATAAGATTGTTAATGGGCTGGATGAGGATAAGCCCTGATTTGTCTTGGCTGTTAGTCAGATCCTAAGAACTTCACTGAGTCTGTTTCAATCCCAAATATTTGTTCAAAATATATACCTGGATCTGAGTTGGAGATGGTTGGTTCATCAAACCTGTGAGTGAACTTAAGCAAAACACCCAAACCAACCCCCCAATCCCCCTGTCAAACCTGTGAGTGAACTTAAGCAAACACCACCCCCCATCCCCCCGTCAAACCTGTGAGTGAACTTAAGCAAAGCCAAACACCCCCCCCCCCCCCCCCCCCCCCCCCCGCGGGGAAAGTAAAGTCATGATTTTGGAAAATGTCTTTGACCCTGTTACGGGCATTGCTGAAATAAATACATAACAGCTGATATGAAGTTATGTTTTCTTTTTCGTTTTGTGTGTGTTTATCTTAGATAGTTGAAGGTATTTTAGCTGTTATTAAAGCTTCATTGGATGAGTAGACAACTAAAATATTCTTTTACATGGATTATAGGAATAGATGTGCTGCTTTTGGGTTCTTTGAAATGCACCTAAGGTAGTTTATTGGTACACCATTTTGCCAAAATTTCTGAAAAATAGAAAGATGTTTTTTTTTTCTTTGTTTTTGTAGAGATGCTCATGTTAGAAGGATTGGTGCAAGGATTCTCCTATTTCAGTGTCTTTGCTAAAACAGAATTAACATTCGCTCCCTTTTACTTTTTTTAGGATTATTGGGAAAAGTCATTACTTATTAAATGTACTCTTTTCTAATTTGGATCAAAATTTTCATAAATCCATGAAAAATAAAGGATAGCGTGTATTATTACAAGATGTTTTGATAGGCTGAGATGGATAGGATGATTGGAATGAAGATTAGCAGAATAGCATGTGTGCTTAGGTAATGTTTTGATAGGCCGGGCACGATTAATGCTACTGAAGTCATAGTTGTACAGTTTTTAAACCACATAATTGACGCAACCACATTTAAAATGGTTATGGGTGTTTTCCAATTTGAAATTGCATTAAATTACTATGCTTTTTTAATATAATATGTGCACCGGTTATAATATTTCGAATATTTCTCTAAAGCTGAGTTATTCTAGTATTATATTACATGGCAGGAAGAACTCATCATAATGTTTCCTTCAAAATCCAAGTTCAAGTCATCTGCTAGACTAGCAAAGGAACAGCAGAAGGCTTCCACAAGGCCATCAGCGACACCTAGTAGTTCAGGGAATGGTGCTCAGGCAGGTACATTTAATCCAATTTCAGGCAAATTCCACTCAGAATGGATGGTGCCAATAAGAATGGCTCTCATCCTTAGTGAAGGCCGAGTTGAGGAGTCTGTTACATGGGTTTCTGAAGGAAGTGAAGAAGGGGAAGAGCAGAAAGATACAAACCTCCACAGTGATGGTAATCTGAAAATCGATATCACAGAAGAGCTTGCTTTAATCACAGAAATGACAAGGACCAAATGCTCAAAGCATGAGGTTGAAAGGACTGGTGACATGTGAAGGTGATCTTGAGCCCACAGATGAGATGTTGATAGTGAAAAAGCAAAAACATGCGATTGCACCATCTAGCAACTGTAGGAAGTTGGCAGTATCTGATGCACAGAACCCTATGAGGACACTAGCCAAGTATGTGCTTCAATGACAATTCAACCAAAGAAGGAAGAAAGAGATTTTAACTACACAAAGGTTGTGGTCCCTACAGTGGCACTACCTGGAAATAGAAACTTGTAGTCTTTGAGATTTTCTTGTTGTGTTATTATTGTGCTTTATGGATGGAGTTGATTTATTAAAGATCGTGGAAGAAAGGCCTGTTTATATGAAGTGATTGTATATTGTTTGATATGACATATACCTAAACAGGTTAGAAGAACAAAGCTTTGCCGATAAAGGGGACACTCTGTCAAAAAATTTATAAGTTATTCCATGTGTACAAAATTGATTTTTTTTAGCATGCAATATTTTTTGGGTTAAGTTGAATGAATTTGAAATGGAAATGATTAGTTTTTTTTTTTTAGGATTCCTCCCCCGTTACCAGACTTGGATTTAAAGGAATCATCGTTGATTCCTCTGTGCTCGCCAAACATGGAATGTGATGAATCCCTTCCCTCATAAATCCTCAAGTAAGAAAGTTTGATTCCGCGGAACCAAAGTTTCCTCTAAAGAGAGGATTCCTCTCCTGTTACCAAACGTGCCCTAAGAAAAAGTGAGCATCCAAAAAGGATGTTTCTAGTTTAATATATCTTTAATATGGAAACAATATATAAATCATAGACACAATATGATCTTATGAAGGCATTTGAATCAACAAAATCGACGTGCCATCAAATCTAGAAGTTTTTTCAGAATTCTATGCATGGGTGGGCAAGGCAGTTTCCTACTTGATAGGAAATCCAACACTCATTACCACCCAATTAGCCACATCACACAAGTTTGTACAAGATTACAAACCGAAGATCAACAAAACTAAATGAGGTGGATGCCACATTATTTCCCAACTCAGTATGTGTTAGTGAAGCCAAGAAAGCCTTGGGTCAGTGCCATGCTAGCTAGCCGATGATTGCTGAAGAAGGCATATCAGTGTCTCTTTTTCTAGAAACTCTGCTAACAGAAGAAACTATGGAGATCATTTGATGTGCATCAGTCTGTTTGGGTGGGCTCTTTGGGGGTTTTTGTATAGGATTGTTTGGGCGATGTTTTAGGTCTTGGACAACAAATGTATACTTTGGGTTTAAATGGTTTTATTAGGGTTTTGATTTGGAAGGAGAAAATTTTGGGGGTTTTGTTACTAGCTCTCCCTTGTTGTCATAAACCGATCAGATTGCGTTTCAAATCTTAAAAAAAAAAAAAAAAAAAAAAAAAAAATCAAAACAAGGGAAACATCTGCATCTACACGATCCAACTCATTCCCCTTGCAACGTCTACAGATCTGTAAGATCTCTAAATTGGAAACCCTAGCCCTAGAAAAGTAGAGAGACAAAGAGAGATATACAAAAATACATACATGGCCTTTCAGGCTTTCCATCAGCCCATTTGGAGACTGCGAAATGGACTTTTTCACGGGAGATGGCTTCGGATTTGTGGGGTTCTTTGAGGCAGCTGCGGACGAGGGAGGCGCAGATGTTGGAGTAGGTTATGTATGTCATCCCTGCCGATCTCCAAAACGGTACAGCTGCGGTCGATGCCATTTTCTTCTTCTTCTTCTTGCTCTCTCTCTCTCTCTCTTCTTCTTCTTCTTCTTCCTCCTCTACTGGTTCTGTTTTCACCCTTTTGAGATGAGAATATATAGGGAGGCAAAATTTCAATCACCCCCCTTATGCTAAAGCTCCCCAGGAGACAATTTGTAAATAAGTCCTTCTTGTTTTTTGTATGTGATGGGGTGTGAATTTCTTGAAGGTTGTGGTTTTTTTTTGTTTTTTTTTTGTTTTTGGGGATGTGGGGGGGTTTGGTTTGGGATGTTTTATGTTGCTTTTAAATGTAAACTATGCACGTCAAATACAATTTTGTGTGGAGTTGTTATTGGAGTTGTGTTTCTTTTTTCTTTTTTTTTTTTGTATATAAAATGGTTGTAGTGTTATTTATGTAAGAGTGTAATTTGTGTATGATTTTATATAAATGAGGCACATTTATATGGAGGCATATGACCAACATCTAAAGTGGCTGACATTAAATTTGTGGTATTGACAAGAAGCTTGATTTTCTAACTTACCCTTTCTATCTATTAAGACCTTGTAAAAAAAAAAAAAACCTAAGCTCTTGGAGCGGAAGCAAGAACCATTATTATTTGTATTTGACGTCCACCCTCTATTTTCAATCAACTAGATTAACATAGAAATTGAAAGTTTATAAAAAATGACACTACCTCTTTACACTTAAAGATGACATATATATATATATATATGGGCAAGGCTCTCTTAAGCTTAAACTTAGGATAAGATAACGTAAACTAACGATTATGGGGCCCATCCTTGGTCCATCCAAATGGACCAAACACACGACCCCTTAAAATTGCACATGCTCACTAACTTTTGGTTAGATCCAAATTTACTAGACCGTTGGATCAACTGTGTACCGATCCGAATTGATCGTTGACCATTAAACTTTTGGTGCCCAGATGGAGATGATAAAAATCACATATATATATGAGGTGCTCTTATGAGAAATGCTCTCGCCTTACTATGAGAGATGCTCTCGCCTTACTAAGAGAGATAAGGTGGGGGCCCTCACATCCATATCAAATGTCAACAACTTAAATGTGAGAGCCCCTACCTCTTAAAACAACAATCTTTTCATGAGAGAGCGACGCGTGGCTCGTATAGTATCATAGATGATTGTATTTTGTCATGTAGCCAGTCATGGAATTAAATCTATTAAACCACTTTTTTTTTTTTTTTTTTTTCCATTCTCATGGCCCTTGTATTTATAATCTGAAGAATTTACTTATCTTACTGAACTAATAAACCTTAAGACTTTAGGTTTATTATATCAAATATTCATAAATTTTGAGAAATTTACAAAATAAGTCCCAAAAATCTAAGCCTACGGATTTATAGGTCTCCAATTCATAATCTAAATCGTTGAATATTCTCACATTGATTATAACAATCTATTCAATTATTTTCTTATCTTAATTCTTTATGAATTTTGAAAACCTTACCAAAATATTAAAAAAAATCTAAATACATCTAAAATTGTCAGGATGCACCCATTTACTTATGTGAAAAATAGTGATTTTGACAAATACCATCACATGTTTCATACGTGTAAAAATTGTACACATAACATTTAGGTATGTAAAGTAGAACCTATTTCCAAACAAATGGGGGTAAAAGGCAAACAACTGAAACTAGGAGGTCCTATTTGTAAATTCAGAGAAGGTTACATCAAAACAGAAAGCGCGATTCTTCTCCATCCACTGTGTCGACGAACAAAACCCTAACCCTAAAACCTCGTACAGCAACACAAGATGCGAAGATGCATATCTCCGTTCTTTCCCTCGATCTCCCGACTCTTCTGCAAATCGTATTATCGCCATTCATCTCCTCCACTTGGTGAAAGGTCACGGCCTCCAGGTATTATGTCCTGCTGACGAGAAATTCGAAGGCACCATTGAATTTCACGCAGAAGACGAAGGCATTATGTTCTGAATTATACCTTCTTTTTTCATGCTGACTTAACGATTTTGGTAGTTTGATAGTAGTTTTTGAATTGGGAACTGCATTAGGTTGGATGCTACTTGCTGTTCGTTCTTAAAACTGATTCTGACGCTATCAAATTGTGCATTTCATGGTGTGGGTGTTCTTCATCTTTGGTTTTAACTTTCGAAAGTGAAAAATTATAACAGCTTTGATGATTTAACGATGAGATTTTAATGCCCAGAGGTGCCATTTTGTGGGTCTGGGATGGAAAGGAAAACTTGGCTATGAACAGTCCACAAGTTCGAAACTTGCAGATCGTTATTTGAACTCCACCTTGCCAATCATGGATTAGGGTAGGATTGTGTAATGGTACTTATGTCTATCTCTTGTCTTCCTCCTCGTCTCTATCTTATTTGGCGGTGTTCCTCCGAAATTTGGGTGGCGGAGAAAATAGGGTTGGAAATGAAGCGGGTTTTGTGATGGTGTGAAGGGGATGATGGGGTTGGGCTTTAGGAAATGTTGGGTTGATAAAGGTGTCCAATGGGTCTGGGAATGGAGGTAAGTGGTTTAGATGGGCGTGGACTAAATAATAATACAGGGTATCTGGTTCTCTGGATGTTTTCTGAAATGGTGGATGAACTCTTATAAAAGTTGTATCTGGATCAGATTCAAGAGAGAGCTGGTTTTGGGTGCAGAGAAATGAATTTTGGACAGTATGTAGGATGATGTGTGGGTGCACTGGTTTGATAATTGCGAGGGGGTTCAAGCAGATTGCAGGGTCATGGAGATGATTGGTGTTTGATGTTGGGATAAAATAGAAGAGTTGGTTGGAGGAGATGATGATGTCAAATGAACCCAAGCAGGCAAAACCGTCTCCGAATAGTTACTGAAAAAGGATTTTAGGTTTCCTCTTAAGGATTTATGTAGTTTCCTTCATCAACTAACATTCCACTGATTAAGGAGATAAGGATAAGAGGCAGTTGAGGATAGGGGAGGAGATGAGGATGAAGATAGAAGAAGAGACGAGGATGAAGATAGAAGATGAAGATAATGATCTTACAAATTGGAAGCTCTAGACTAGATTATCGATATTTGAAAATTCGGTATGATCCGACAATCATGACCATCTATTTAAGGGCCTCAAAGTTTAACGATTTATATAGGTATATTTATAAAGCCGTTAGACTTTGGGGCCTTTAAATAGATGGTTATGGTCATTAGATCATACTGATATTTGACGGACCCACCTTAAATCAATTTAAAGAGCTTTCAATTTCACTCTAACCCCATGGTTAGCATGCATCAGGGTGGGCCCCACAGTAAATGTTCAAAAGTTTCAAACTCACTATTGTTTCATATAGCTTGAATTTGCCTCTTGATTAGAATTGGAACATGTTATAGGAGTGTTTCTTAGAACTAGTTTGTGATGGTTTATAGCTTTCAAAGCTATTAAGATTTGTTGTGGTGCTATTACTATTTTAGACGGTTAAGAGGTGATAGAATTGATCATGGTACTGGACATTTTGAGCAACATGATTTGTGAACTTTGGCTGGTGATTGGTTACGAAGTTGAGCTAGCGATTGCTCATATTAATATACATAAAGTTTGATTGGTAGTTAACTTTTCCAGCATGTTTTATAAAGCTTTTCGGGGCCTAGTGGAGTGTTGGGGCGATGGTGATGCCCCTTTCAGTTTAAGGGGGTCAAAAAGTGCAGTGGAAGCTTTCCTTCGCAGCTGTTGTATGGATAGTTTGGGTGAAAGGAATGGCTTCATCTGTTTGAAGTCAGAGTTGCTTCCTGGGATCTTCAAGGGCGGACTATGGCAGTTGCTAATTCTTTTAGAGATTGTAGCTCTTGCACGGTTAGGAACACAGAAAGTCACTTGATTTCCCTCTCTTTCATGCTATTGTATGATGGTTGTTTCTTGTTCAGCCCATTCCTTTTTTTGTTCAATTTTATCCCTTTCTTGTGACTGATAATGTTGGAGAAATAACTCCGTCCTCCCTCAGACAACAACAATGGAGGAACCTACTTTTGGAGTTCTTGCACGTGGAAGTTCTAGATAATTAGTTACACATCATATTTTATTTTGAATTATCTCTCAGCTATTTTTATCTTGCTTGGTATTTCCTTCTTTATCAGTTCCAACATCGGAAAGTAGATCTCAAATTAAAATCCAAGTAAGCCAAACTTTATGACAATGTTCATTTGATATCCTCTGCTGGGAGTGCGTGGGCAAGGGGATTTCTAGATGGGTGGATAAATTCTCTAGCGCAGCTTCAATGGTGCTGGACCATACAGTTTGTAATGGGCTTTAGTACCAAAGAAGGTGCCTGGTTTAATCTTATTCTTTAAACCAGGAAATTGAACTCCTTTTAATAGTGTTTACTCTCCAAAAACTGGCGATGGGTGACATCTTATGTTATTATTTCTGAAAAAAAGAAAGCATGCTTATCTTGAACTGTGGATATGGTTGAGCTACTTCAGCTTGGTCTGAGTTTCATTTAGTAAATGAACTATATTTTTGTATGTTCTGTCTTTTTCTATTATTATTATTATTATTATTATTATTTTTGTCATCAATGTTATTTCTTTTGTTGGGAAGATAACAAAAGGAAGCTAATTATAGAGTTTAGCGAACTCCTGCAGTCCTGCTATACAGATACTGCAATTTGGGCCCATGGAGCACCATCGACCTTTGCTAGCTTCTTGGCAACCAACTGTGAAAATGAAACACTACCATAAGTTTTTTCTTTTCACTACTTTCCTGATTCCTCCTTGTGATTGCTTGAGTTGCTTTTGATTTGGGTTAAGGGATTGGAATTGAGTTTTCTGCTCAAATGGGGTTCACTCTTTTGATTGTGTTGAATGTTAATTGATATGAGAGCAATCCGATCCATTCGATTTACTTGTTTGCTTCTAGTCTCTTAAACCATGCCTTCCCAATGCGCATGAGGTTATAGGCAATTGCTTGAGAACGATGTATAAATGAACTTGACCCCATAGTGACATCCTTGAATTTGTAGCTAGTCCATGTACCATATGTGAACTTTTAAGAAAGAAAATCTTAAAACGGCATTTGCCCCTTTCAGTTCGACTGAAAAATAAAAGAGGGAAGGAAAGGAGAGAATGGGAGGAGAAGAAAAAGAAGAAGAAGATGAGGGAAGAAGGAGAGGAGGAGGAGAAGGAGCGACCGGTAGGCAAGCAGACAGCTCCAGTCCTGGGTACGTCCATCCCTCCTCTCCTCTCTGTGTGCGCGTGCGCAACTCAGACGCCTTTTTTTTTTTTCCTTCTGATTTTCAGCCATTTGGGAAAGTGAAAAAAAGAGGGGGAGGAGGGGGATAAAGAGGGGGAAGAAGAGAATTTTTAATTCTGTTGAAACTGATAATTTGGCTGATAGTTTGAAAATATTGAGCGAGAATGCGAGATTACTGATTTTTTGGGAGAATTTTGGTGTGACTGATATTTTGGAAAACTTTTGGTGACACGAGGCCAAGACTGATAAGTTGAAAAATATTGTTTGTGTTGGCCGATTTTTTAAAACCATGCGATAGGTCTGATGGATAGATTGGAGACGTTGGCTGGTCCCAGACTTCATTGATCTGTGAGTGTGTCTCCCAAGGATTGAAGAATGAATACTATTCCAGTGGTGGATTGTAGATTTAGGGTAAACTTTCTACTGCTTAACTGCTTTCCTCCTTGTGATTTATTTTTTTTGCTGTTGATTAGGGTTATGGATTGGAAATGAATTTTCAGATCAATTGGAGCTCACTCATTTGACTGCTTCAACGATATAGATGGAGTGTACTTTTTTATTTTTTGCTCGAGAAAAGAGTCAATCTCACTCTCCCTTGCGAATTACAGGTGGGCATTGATGTCCCTAACCAGTGACCTACAACCAAGGACAGATGGGATGCACTTTATTTATATGTATCATATCAATAGAGACTAGGATAGTATCTTTGTTCATTGTTATCCCTTATTAAAGGCTGATAAGAGTCATCTTGCTGTAAATATCTTTTGACCAATTATATAGGTTGTGTGTTATCTAACAATGAGAGATTCAACAGTTCTCCAAACATCTGCTCTCTTATTCTTGCTTTCTTTCTCATTCACATTTTATTTTCTACATCCCTGTGGTGTGGAACATTGTCCAAGATCAGCAAAGCTCTTATACCTCTCAAAGGCTTCTTCTATCAGTTCGCAGTTTTGCAGAATCTAAAGTATGTGAGATCGCTTGTTTCTGGAGTGGCCCACTTCAACTCTTTTAAAGCGTATTTCCATAAGATTTTTGGTGATCGTTTCTGAGGATCTTTGGCGGTTACAGGTAAGCTGTCAGCCCTGAGATTCAGGGAAATGTGCTTGTGTTGCTCATCCCATCAATCATTTTGTTTCTTATCCTTTATTGTCTCTTAAGTAATAGGTCTTTTTCTTACTTCATTTGATTCTGTTCCAATTCCATAATGGGTTGGTCTTCCTCTCTCTCGCCCTTCCTGTTACAAGCTATAAAAGATGAAATGACGACTTTGGAGAAAGATAAGATGTGGGAAATGATTGATTTGACGATAGGAAAGCATTCAGTTGGCTTTAGACGGGCTTTCACACTTAATTGCAACCCCGATGGGAGCATCTCTTGTTAGAAGGAGCATCTAGTGGCAAAGCATTTCAGTCCAAGGATGAAAATAGCGGTAGCGGCGGGGGTAGCGGCCCGTCGCCAAAACGATACGAAGCGGGCGATATGTAGCGTAGCGGGGATACGTAGCGGCGTAACAGTGCGATTTGAAAAAATCGCCAAAAAAACCTGAAAAAATTCCAGAAAATCCAGAAAATTGTAAAATGAAAGAAAATGTGGTTCTTTTGCAAAAGTAAGTAAGAAAAGGGGGCGTAGCGGTGCCCTCAATACATGAGGTCCTGTATCGCCGTATAAATAGAAAATAATAGTAATGATATGTTTTTTCACATGTATTCTTGTTTCTTAGTCATGCTAACTTAAAAAAGTAATTGAAAGCTCATAAAAAAAAAAAAAAACACTAGAACATGAAATAAAGGCATAAGAATTAAGACGATTTAAGAGTTAGAGTTAGGTTATTACTCAATACTCATTAGTGAACATTGAACAATCAAATATCAATACTTCAACATTTAATGTTCAAATTCCATCAAGTAAATGAACTATGAAGTGATCAACATTCAACACCAATTTAGAAATGACAAAGAATAGAGAGTTAGTGAAGGAAATAAGAATACCTTAATCACCACCAAAAGGAATGTCTACCAAGATTCAAGGGGCTATGGTTGTCCTCATCCCCATCATTGTTATCATTTCTATTGGCACCATATTGAATTTGATATTGATGGGGATTGGGATCCACAAATCCAAAGAAGGAAGCCGCACCCGCATCATCAAAATTGGTGGCTGTGGAGGTGGAGGTGGATATCTACCATATTGCGTTTCACCATAGTCACCATATGAGTAGGACCCCGAAGTTGAAGACTGTTCTTCTCCTTGTTGTACTTGACCATATGGAAAATAGTCAAAATATTGTGAGGGTCCTTGTCCACTATAACTAGGGTTCCACGAATCAGTCCATGATGCCGCTTGTTGTCCTCCAACATCTCTACCCATATTTCCTTGCTCATTACTACCTCCAGTTCCAGGTGGTGAATCTCTTTGACGCCGTTGATAACCACGGCTTGGATCAAATCTTCCAGATGGAGGTAACTCCTGTACTTCCTCTACAGGAACGACATTGTCTTCATCATGTTGATAGTATTCATTGGTACCACCGGTCCCATTGTCTCCTCCTACATCTCCTCCACCATGGCTACTCGAAGAGACGGTGGTGGAACTAGCTTTCTCAGAAGCAGGTTCTTTCCCACTCCTCCTAGTCCTACTGGTACCTTCTCCTTGAGATGGCTGATCTTCTGCAGGTGCCCGTGCCTCACCCACATCCTCATCTATCAACTCTTGAACCGTTTCCTGAAACCTTGGATCTGAATCTAGCACTGGATCCTCTATCTCGGCTAGCCATGGGAGTAAGGGATTGTCCTCTTGGAATATGTGATCCAAATTAATAGGACAATAAGTAGGATCATCCCTTGCCCTTCTCTCCCTAATTCTGTTTCTCAACTTCAGATTGTAATGGCAATATACAAGCTTGTTGAGTTTCTGCATGGTAAGCCGATTTTTGGCCTTCGTGTGGATCAAAGAGAAAGTGCTCCAATTTCTTTCACAGTTGGAAGATGTTGTAGTCTGACTAAGGATGCGAACAGCCGCGCTCCTTAGATGTGGAGCACTCTCTCCAAAATTCATCCACCAATCAGCTGAAATGCAAAAAATAAATAAAGAAAATTAAATATTCGTAACCCTCAAGTCCTCCTAATCAATTAAGATAAATAAATCAAGATTCAATACTATTGGGTGGGGTCTTTTGTTTATAGTCATACCAGGTGGCATCATTCCAATCGATCGTATCACAAGAGGGTCAGCAAAGGTTCCTCTCCTTTGTGTATACATAGATATCTACAGTGTGAAAATTAGATATAAGTCAGTAAACCCATACAGCTTGTATGACAATTGGCACTTGGCAGCATAATTAAATTCTCATAAGTAACCACCCACTCACCTCTTGTATTGCATCAATTTGATCATCTTCATTTAACAATCTCTTCAATACCTCCCGTAATCCTACCCGCAATTCCGTATCTATTGCTTCGGTGTGTAGTTCGACATTGCGGTAATAGAATTCGGGATTCAAAAAATAACCTACATTATAAATGTGTAAAATGTACCGTGAGCAAACAAGATAATAAATATATTAGTTAGGAAAACAAAAGAGTATCAAATTCAAAGATATATATATATATATTAATTACCTGCATCATGCAATGGATGGTGCAACTGATCGTTCCAGCAGGCATCAATAATCTTTATATATTTATCGTGATATCTAACATTTTCCATAATGGAACGTTTTGCCCGATCCATTGCTTCATAGATAAAGCCCATTGTCGGCTTGTCATCACCATCTACAAGCTGCAACACTTTAACTAAAAGCTCAAAAACCTTTAATATCTTCTTCACTTTCTTCCAAAATTTATTGTCCCTCATCAGGTTTGGGACTTCAAACCCCGGACCACTAGTTGCATTGCCCCATTTCGAACGAAGCCATTCTTCTGATGCAAACATCTGAATGAGCTCCGTTCTAAATCTTACAAGGCTTTCCATAGCCAGAAAATGGGTTGCAAACCTTGTTAATCCTGGACGCAGCAAGGCATGATTATTTGTGTATCTTTTCATCAAACTTAACACCCTGGAATGATCATATATAAATCTTGTAATTCCTCTACATGCCTTGATCAATGAAGCCACTTTTGTCTTCCTTCCAATCTCTTCCAAGATGAGATCTATGCAGTGTGCTGCACATGGGGTCCAGAATAAATGGGTCCTCTTCTCCATTAATTGCAAACCTGCTGCCTTGAAATTTGCGCCATTATCTGTGACAATCTGTACAATATGCTCCTCTCCCACACTCTCTACAACTTTATCCATAAGAGAGTATATATATGCGGCTGTCCGTCTATGTTCACTTGCATCAATGGACTTCACAAAGACGGTCCCAGCGACTGAATACACCAAAAAGTTTATTAATTGTGTTTGGGTCCCGCTGGTCCACTCGTCACACATGATGGTAACACCATTCTGTTGCCACATCGGCCGAAATGTTTTCACCCAAGCCTTTATTTCTGTATATTCTTCTTCAAGATATTTAGTGCCCACATCATATACGGAGGGCGCCTGTATACCCCGCCCAGCCTCGGCGGCAACATCAAGAATAGTCTGGAAATATGGGGAATTTACTGCTGTAGGTGGTATGTTCTTGTGAATTAGCCATTTTGCTGTAGCTTTGGCCAATTTATCTCTTGCAGCCTTCATTACCCCTTTCATAACACTAGATATTTTTGGTTGTTTGGCTCCCTCTTTCCTATGTGCTAGAGGATCAATAGGAGGAGGAACTGCTTTTCCCGTAGAGAGAATTTCTACATCAACATCCCGTTCCTGGGTGCTAAATGCCCTACGCATGGACCCCGCAATGCCCTTACCCCTGCTCGGCACAGTAGCAGATGAGCCCCCTGCATCATAATATCTGCTTCTAGCAAATGCACGACGTTCATGTTCTTCTTGTTGAGTCATCAAAGACTCTCGGCGTGCAGCCTCTATTTGTGCATCTTCCTCCTCATCAAAGTATTCATCTCCAAATACATCATGACGGGCAGCATCAACATCTTGCCGCTTCTTTTCTTTTATCTCTACTTTTCTAGCTTTGTTTTGGCCAACCAAAGCTTTCATTTGTTCCCTGACTTCGATTGGTACTTCGGTACAACTAGCAACATTGCCAGAAATGTGGCCCAAGTGGTGTTTGAATCTTGTAATGCCCCCATTGGTCACTTTCCCACAAAAGTTGCATTTGATTTTTAGCTTATTATTCTCAACTGCCTCACCGAAGCTCCATGCGGGATCAATACCACGAGGCATTTTAACTTATCAATTGGCAAAGACAGATAGATTGAATAACTGGCTCTGGCTATAAATATGAACAAGTAGTATATTAAAAATTAAAAAACAAAGAAACATGTTAGAGGAAACATATATATAACGCTTAGGAATCATTCTCTTGACATTTAATTGGTATTTCATTACTTAAAGTATCAATTTTTTCAATGAAGAAATAAATCCGAAAATAAAAAATAGAGAAAAGTCAACAAAAATTCAAAATGTTATGGTTTCATGGGTTGTCCATGAGTATTGAAATTTAAAAAAAAAATAAAAAAATCCGAAAATAAAAAATAGAGAAAAATCAACAAAATTTTAAAATGTGATGGATTGATCTATGGGAAATATAGATCTATCATTTACAAGCAATTTCCAAGTGGTTTCATGGGTTGTTCATGAGTATTGAATTTTTTTTTTTTTCAAAAAATAAATAAATTCGAAAATAAAAAATAGAGAAAAATCAAATAAAAATAAAAATATGTGTGCATGATGAAGGGGAAACATGGATCTCATCATATTACAAGACAATGAAGCTTTTTATAGTACTTAGATAATCTCAAAAGTTAAAAGATTAGAAAAAAATCCAAAAGAAAAACATTCCTTAAAGAGATGGAATGGAAGCTTGGGCTTGGATCTTGTAGTTCTTTCCTTGGAATTTGATGTTGTATCTTCACTATCTTGTATGTTAATATTACTCACTTACTTAATTACTTCACTTACTTGTAATGTCTTGTTACTCTTGTAGTTGAAAATGGGTTGAAATTTGAAAATTTGGTGTTTGGAGGCTACCACAGCAGTTATCTTGTCTCTTAAAAATATTAGGGCCGGCTGGAATGAAGAGGGGGGGTGTCTTTATAAAGGGTAGGTAGCGTAGCGGCCGCTACATATGCGTAGCGGCCGCTACATTCCCGTGGCGGTGCGATACACTTGTATCGCGCCGATGTTTTCAATGCGAGTCCGCCACGCCCGATATATTTTCCGCTATGCTACGTAGCGGCCGATATTTTCATCCTTGCATTTCACACAAACATATGAAGCGGATTACATGGAGAAATTTGCTCTGGCTGCTAAGCTTAACTCCATCTGAACATTAATATCTAATTGCACCAAACTGTCGATATCTTTTTCACTGTCGGATGTGAAGAATGCTTTGATTGCATTCTTCTATGGTGATCTACAAGAAGAGTCATTTAAGTCAGTATCTTCTGTATTTATTGGATCGGGGAGGAGAAAAAGGTTTGCCATTTGAGAAAGGCAGGATGTGGGAATGAAGCAGTTTTTGATTGACTAGTTAGAAAAATTCAGCATCGCTCTTCACCATTGGATTTCTCAGATGTAATTTAGATCATTTCGTGTTTGGTAGCCAACGGCATAACAAGCACTTCTATCTTGATTATGTAGATGGATATAGTTCTGACTAGAAATGGCTGTACGTTAATGAAATAGTGCTTAAGAGAAATGACAATGCATTAATGCAATGATTAATGAAGTAAACTTTTATCAGCGCAAGTGATTTTACATCAAGGATCTGGGGCCCTTAAAATACTTTTTGGGCGAAAGAAGTTGCTCTCTCTCTCTCTCTCTCTCTCAGAAAGTATGTTCTTGAATTGCTCCAAGATGTAGTATGCCTGGATATAGGACTGCTGATACTCCACGGAAACTAACTGATAACTTTGAGAGTATATGGTGGAGATCTACTAGAGGACCGCAGCTTTATCAGAAAGATTTTTGGGAAGTTAATTTATCTGATAATCACCAGATCATATATAGGTCTTCCGTTTAACATTGTTAGTCACTTTATGGCTGCTCCTCGAAAATTTCATCTTGATGCATTGGGGCAGGTTTTGACATACTTGAAAGGATCCCTTGGTTCTGCTATGCTTTACTATTGTCATGTGCACTTACAAATTCATGGCTAATTAGATGCTAATTGAATAAGATCTCCTAATTATCATTGCCCCATACAGTGAACTTAATGAGAAACAATAAACTTTATATATATATATTTTTTCCGCTTAGAATATCTAGTTAATATATGGAATACATATATTAAGTTGACAAGAGATAAGCATGGAATTTATCAACTAATGATCCTGTCAAGGATTTTAATATAACCTAATCTCGGTCATTCAGACTTACCTGATATCATATTTTAGTATATCCTAATACTCTGACAACACCCCTCAAGCTCATGATAGCTGAATATTGAGTTTGCTAAGAACTAATCTAACGAATCCTAAGGCAAAGAGATCCTTTTTACTGTTTCTTTTCACCATGATGATTGAGGGTTGTTTGCTAAAGCTAGCAAATTAGACATGTTCCCTGGCTTTGAAGCAGGCTGAAGCGGCCCTGTAATTTCACACCTTCAATTTGTGGGTTAGTGTGTCTACCGGGAAGGTGAAGATATTGTTAAAGCAAATTCTTAGATTCTTTGATTTAATTTTAAACCTCAAGGTTAATATGTGGAAAAGCTCCTTTGTTGGTATCACTATGGAAGAATCATGATGTAGCGTGCTGGCAAGTAGGATGAATTACTGATGAGGACATCAGATCTCCTTCGTTCAAGGTCTACCAATGCAAGAAGAGCAAATCACAAGGCAGGCCTCTCTGTGGTTAGATGGTTACTTCTTGTTGTTAGATTGCAGATTCGATGAAGATCCACGGTTGGATCGCAAATCCACTGTAGATCCACTGTTTGATTGCAAATCAAATGAAGACTAATTGTTAGATTACAAATCTAATGAAGACCCACCGTTGGATCTTAATCCTGATGTAGATCCACAGTTGGATCTTGATCCTGATGTAGACCCACTGTTGGATCCAATTAAATCTAACATATGACCCCATGATCGAGATGAAGACCTCATGCGGCAGACATCAAGAAGGCCCTACATTGGGATGTGTCACATGGGAGGGGCCCGTGACAAAAGAAGCATAAAAGAAGATCAATATCAAGAGGGGCCGACAAAGTGCGCTGTACATGGGCTGTACAACCCATTCTCCAAGAATTCATGTCCACTTATTTTTTTTCTTTTATATGTTTGGTTTATTTTGTTTATGAGTTTAAGAGTTTTTAGCTGTGGGTCCATTGGTCTTAAGTAGTTGTTTTAATCTCAGCTATTCACATGTTTCCTACTGTTGAGATCAAGCTCAGGGTTAGGGTTTATCTATTCAAACATTGTAAAAGACATTTTTAGACTAATGATAATGATGATGAATGATTGAATGCTTTGAGTGCTAATACTCTCTCCATCCTGGAGAGGATTTGGCGCAAAACCACTGGTGGAATCCGGCGAAATGAGGTATCTTCTTCCCCTCCTCTTTCCTTCCATTAAGGTTTTGTTGGTTTGTTTTCCCAATCAGCCTTTCCACAATGGAGCAGCTCTAAATCCCTTGGTTGTACAAGACCTTTGCACTAAATCCAAGTTCCAATCCAAACTCCCAAAGCCGAGCCTCATATTTCCCAAAACCCAACTATTGACATTCTATTTCATCAAAACCCAGTGGCCGACAGACCCCTCTCATAGATCTGGCCTGACGGATTTTTCGTTGACTTTGTTTGCATCTGCCGAACTCCATACATAGCATCCCAAGTGGCCACAAGCCATACCCCGTTGGATCCCCAAAACAGCCCCCAAATCCCTACTCTGCCATCCATCGATACATCAAACCAGCCACCTGTTGCAACCAGTAACCAAATCCTATTAATCTGACCCCTCTCAGGCCCCCATTCACAAGTCAAATTGCTCGCATCCAATAAACCAAGTGTCAGAATTTCCTACACCTCATAATCCACCTACCGTCACTATCTCTGTATCTCAAATCCCGCCATTCCACACAGCAGAACTCAGATCCAATTTAACCAGAACCCAGATCCAGCCACCTGTGCCTTAGACAAACCAGATCCAAGCCATATCAGGCCCAACTGAACCCAGCCAGGCCCATTCCAGTCCCAGCTGAATCTGACTTTCAGGTTATTTACACCCATCTGAGCCCTCTTTCAACTTTAGTTTGCTGCTAATCAGGCCTGAAATTGCATATGCTGATTTAGTGATTTAACTGCAGGGTTCCACAAATTAGAATAATCTGAATTTTCTTCTTCCAACATATTACACATCATCTTTGCTCAAAACTTTTGAGCTTGGCCTTTCATCAAATCCTACTTGAAATTACTCGATCCCTAAGCTGGTGGAAGGGATTCTCTTCCATTGAGACCCCGATCCTAATTAGAGGGATTCATATTGCGGGATTGTGATAAGGCCTAGATTCATGTTTAGAGTCTAGACACTTTGGTTGGAATTTGATAAAAAGGGGTAGAATCTGAATTTAATTTTATATTTCAGATTGTGATTGTTAATAACTCCTGATCTCATTAAAACACATAGGTTAGCCTTGCATTGTCCTGCATCGATTGCAAGGTTGGATCGTTGGTCATTATTTAACTTGGGATGTCTCTAGGAATTAATCCAATATTGAAAGCCATTTGAGATCTAGTGATCCTGAAGTTTGAAAAGAAGTTGTCTTCTTGGAAACCACAATCTCTCTCTTGGGTGTTTAATTACATTGATTAAAGTGACATCGGCCAATCTATGGTCTACTGTGTGTCTTTGTTCAAGATGTCAGTGGGGGTTGCTAACTATTGAGAACTCTTAAATGTAAGTTTTTGGGGGACGGTGCGGAGTTTAAAAGGAATCTGCATTTACTGAAATGTGATGAGGTGGTTAAATTGAGAGGGAGTGGTGTTGGATTGGGAGAATGTTGTATAAGAATGGGGTATATTTCCAAAAGTGGCGGTGGAGGTTTGGGGAAAAGCAGGATTTCACTCTGGAGGATTGTTGTTGAGGGCAAAAGATGTTTGGGGTGGATCCCACGAGAGTTCTGCATTCCAGAAAGTTTAGAATTTGCAGGCTTATATTCACAAAGCAGATGAGTAAGGTGGGAGGGCCTTTTACCAAAGGAGTTGGGTTCAATGTTGGTATGTGCACTAGAATGAGCTTTTGGAGATATGAGTGGGTTGGGGTGATGCACTTGTGTTAGAAATTCCCTACACCTTTTGGGGTGGTTTGGAGTAGGAGCTCTATGATGTTTGATTGTTGCAAGTGGCTGATAAGTCGGGTGGTTGAGAGTTTGTCTTTTAGGAGAAGCTAGACAGAAGGCGAAGAAGGTGATTATGTATCTTTATTGAACTATCATCCAATGCTTTTCTCTGTTGGCCATGTTGGATGAGAGAGTTTGGAGCCATTTCCTTGTGGGAAATTTTCTCCAAAATCCTTTTTGGAAGGCTTTGGTTCCTCCATTTGCTGTCGGGCCATTGTGTTCTTTGGTTTTGGGCAATGGTGCTCCTCCCAAGAGAGGAGACTTTTTGCTGGTTAGTTATAAGATGGGAGAATTTTCAGTGGTAGACAATCAATGGACGTGGAGTATATCTAACTTGTCCATAATTAATCAATGCATCTTTATGTGATGAGGAGCCAGAGTCCGCGGATCATGTTTAGATACATTATTGGTTTGCTAGAAGATTGAAGCTGCTGCTTCATCTCTCATGGGGTCTTTTTCTTTTCTCTGTGATTTTTGCAGGAGCTGATATTAGCTTGGGTTAGGTCTTTTCCCTAGCAATGGTTCTATCATTTGGAACCTCATCCTGTGTCCATTATATGGGTCCATATAAAAGGAAAGAAATTCCGGTATCTTCCTAGGAAAGTGTTCAGAGAAAGAATAAGTTATTGATTTGGTTGATTTTGATAGGGCAAAATGACTATATAGTCTAAGAAATTTGAGGGGTACAATCTCCTTGATTTGGCACTTAATTTGTTGGTAATAGGGTCTTGCAGTGCCTTGTGAAGTGGCCGGCTTTGGTGTTTAATCTTCCAAAGAAAGTCTTTGGAAAAAGAGCAATTTCCTGCTTAGTTGGTGATGGGATCATGTGGCCTCCCGTTGAAGAAGGTGGCTTCAATGTGGTCTCCTTCTCTTCCTGTCAATGGGGTGTTGTATCCAATGATTATAGAACCAAGCTGCTGTTTCGTTTCTCTATTCCATTTGGTGTTAGAGATTCTTATGAGGCCATTGGACGATCATTATTTTTTCCCTTGGTCTCGTTTTCCAGAATCCACTCCTTTCAGTCTCTAATGCTATTGGGTGGGTGCCCTCCACGAAAGATCTTCCTCGGAGACTTACGCTTTATGTTTGTTGAGATTGCAGGGCTTTGAAAGTATAGTCTTGGTTGGGTTTATTCATGTGTTAAGGGAAACTAATGACTCAAATTTGCTGGTGAAGGGTGCGTGGGAAGGGAGCTTATGTATGGTGGTCCACCAGAGTAGGGTCTATGTGCCTTTCCTCTCTTTCTTGTTTTGCAAGGGCTCATGCCCTTGTATCATGGGCTGTGCTTTTGTCTCTCTTTCACTGGGGCTGGTGGTTCTTGTTTATGGGCATTGTAGCCCTCATGTACTACCCTTTTCTGTTTCTTTACTAAATTTGTGGTTACTCTTCCCCCTCCACTCCCTCCACAAAAGAGAATAGTAACAGAAACAGAAATATAAAAAAAGAAAAGAAAAGAATGGAATGACGTAGGCTGTGCAAAAGAATTTGGAGACATCCTTGGTGTGTAGCGAGTAGTGACTTGAGGATGCATTTGTCTTGAGGTGTTTCGGCAGAATTAGAATGGGAGTGACCGTTCTGTACAATGGAGACATGTTCGGTGCCGTGCAAATCCCACCGGAAAATGCTTAAAATTTCTTCATTTTATTTCTTTAGTGTGGAAAGTGGACTCTGAACCATCCTCCACCACCAATCCGGTGTTACACAAATGAGTCCTAAATGTTTCTTAATTTTCTGGAGAGATTTGATCAGTTTGTTGCTTCAAGCGTGAATGGCCAATATTGAAGATAGGCAGGGTTGTCCATTAGCGAGGCTTGCATGGGCACAACCAACTGGATGCCAAGTTTGGACTGATCTTCAAGGCCCATTAATAGGGCTCAGGCCTGAAATTTGGGCTCAATTAATGATTGGGCTAGACTTTACTGTTGCTTACTAGGCCTAACCCTGGCTGGCCTGTTTAGTCACAAATAATTTAGATGCAATTATATGGTATATTAAGTATAGTTATGCGTGGTTGTATGTACCGTGTCCTTTTGATATATGAATATATCTCAGACCAATACAATCCATATTTTAGACCAAGCAAAAACATCTCTCTCTAATTTGGTGTAGGTCTATCTATTAATGGGCATCGGGGTCACAGCTTTATGCCCTTCTCTCTTTGCACTAATTATGAACGAGTTAACTGCTCATGTTCAAGAGGAGTTACCTTGGTGTATGTTGTTTGTAGATAGTAAAGTGCTGGTGGATGAATCATGAGATGATTTGAATGATAGACTTGGGAGATGGCAGGGGGCTTTAGAACCAAGGGATTTAAATTAAATCGAATGATGACAAAATATACTATTTGCAACTTTAGTGGGGATGTGCAAGGACCTGAAATTGGCGTTCAAGAGATACTACAAAGAGATTCATTCCGATACCTTAGCTCAATAATTAGTAAGGATGGAAAAATTAAGGTAGACACCGAATATAGGATAAGAGCGGGATTGTTGAAGCAGGGACATGCTTCTAGAGTACTTTGTGATTGGCGCATACCCAATAAGATTGAAGGAAAATTTTTACAGGACATCGATTAGACCACCTATGACTTATGGAGCAGCCAATCAAGAAGCAACACGCACAAAATGAGTGTATTGACCGATACATTGGGCTAGTGGGTGGTTCTATGTATTCGTGGGTTTACCAATGATCAACCGAAGGGGGTCGGTGGGTTCCCATGTTATCAAAAAAAAAAAAAAAAAAAAAAAAAAAAAGAGTGTATTGGGTATGGAAATGTTGAGATGGATGTATGGTAAAATTAGGAAAGATAGAATCAGAAATGAGTGCTTTCAAAAGCATTTAGGAGTAGTATAACTTGGTGATAAATTTAGAGTCTCTTGTGTGAGATGGTTTGGACATCTGTCCAACACAGATCAACAAGGGGAAAAGACTTTCCATGTAGGTTGATGGCCCACCAAGGAAAAGGGGTAGGCTTAAGCGGACATGGATGGAAGTGGTAAGGATAAATCTGAAGAAGTGTAACTCATCGGAGGGTTTGGGTCAAAATAGATTGACACGAAAAAACAAAATTCATATTGCTAACCAAACATAGTTGGGACAAGGCTTTGTTGATGATGATGGGCCCAGGACCTAGATTAAATCAGTAAATTTGGGGCTGATTTCAAGTCAATAAGTTTGGGCTCATCTTGGATCTTGTTGGTTTCATTATTTGTAGAATCCCAGGATAACCATAATGCTGTGCATGTACATTGCAGGTGGCAAAGATTGGGTTATAACTGATTTAGTCAGTGAAGATAATCAAGTGAAATGAGACGGAACAATGGATTTGGAGTGAAGATAATCAAGTGAAATGAGACAGAGCAATGGATTTGGAGACCCGAACTTCTGACTAGGAATCTAGGAGAGCATTAGCTAGATTTGATGATTCAAGGTGCACTCTT
Organism: Camphora micrantha; assembly: GCA_003546025.1. Taxonomy (NCBI): domain Eukaryota; kingdom Viridiplantae; phylum Streptophyta; class Magnoliopsida; order Laurales; family Lauraceae; genus Camphora; species Camphora micrantha. The sequence goes on along the minus strand of QPKB01000008.1, from coordinate 42,090,735 downwards.
TCCATCTTCAAAGATTTTTCGAGGTTCCACTAGAAAGAAAGTAATTGAATTGGCAGATCTGGATCTTGTGGGTTTCATTATTTTTAGAATTCTAGAAGCTTCCATGCCAAGTTACACATCACATTCGTCTAATGCATATAAATGCTCATTTTCTCTATCTTTTGGCTTCTCTTTCTATGATGTTATATTTTAGAATTTAAGTAAAAGATATATTATATTAGCCTGGATTTGAACTTATATGCTTTTGTTGTGGATGTTCAATTGCTAGAAACCAGCGAGGCAGTGAGATCATACCAATACATCTACATATTGATTTAAAATTGCATGCTTATGTGTTATCTTTTTTTTTTTTTGAATTCTACTGGGTCTGGTTATATGCATTTATTAAATACGGTGTAAAGCACTCATTATGTCTGTAACTGTGCTGCTGTTTTCACTTTCTATTTGCTGTACAGATCATCAGATTGTTAGTGGGCAAAATTTCATGTGGACGCGACTGCATCCTCATAGCTTGAGATGGTGGAGGGCCAGTGACACGAAGGCCCTGACGTGATTTCCCAGATGGGACATTTAAGTCAAAATAGCTAACATCCAATTCTTCTTTTTCATTATTGAAGAAAAAACTTTACTAAACTGAGCAGCACATGTGTACAATCATTTGAGCTTGGTGGATATGAGCAAGCCCTATCCTAGTGAAGCAATTTGTGAGGTATTACTTAGCTCAATGATCTTTGCCTTCATGGATACGACCAATCAGTACAAGCTGGGTCTCAAAATTCCTTTACAAGCGTATCAAATAAGGCGTCGGTGACCCAACTGATATTGACTAAAGAGATGAAGTTATCATAAGCTTTTTGCAGAGATGATGACCCAATTCACCTTCATGCCTTTTTTCCGCTCAGAGGTTGAGAGATACTGACATTTGCCCATCAGAGATGCTCATGGTTAGGTTGGGATGGGGACCCATGTGTTGGGTTCCTGATTGAAGACCCTACCCAACTTGAAATTCTCTCTCTCAGCTATGAAACATCAGATCAGAGCCCTGAATAAAATCCTTGTTTAAACCTAATCATCTTATGTTGAAGAGCTGGAAATGTAGAATTACTGGAGCAGTAAACATCACACATGATCCCTTTTTTTTATTCTTATTTACTTGTCATTTATTAAGACTTTGGATATCTGGATCCAAATTGAGGAGAGGCCCCCAGTGCAAGGAACTTGATTATGGGCAAAATCAGTATCTGTGTCTGGATAACCTCAGTTACATTTAAGCTGCAGTTTTGTTCTCTGCTACAATCTTTTACTGATAAAGCAGATTTACAGGTAACCTTAAAACCTGGAAAGAAGATCCCAGCTAAAGGGAAATCCAGTCATTATGCATGATTACCATCATATAAGTTCATTTTTGAGATGACCCTTGATGTGTGTAGTGTGTTAAATCTTTAAAAGGTTGAATTTAATGCCTTGTCTTTCTGGCAGTCTCATCGGGGGTCCATCCATCAATCAATTAATGTGATTTACATTCTAATGTTCACTCATGAAAAGAGCAAATAATTTCTAGACTTTAATAATCACCATGTTGACTGTTGAGAAATTCTCAGTTTTCCTTTTGTGGTTAGGATTCTATGATTCCAAGTTGCAATCACAAGATTATAGATTCGAGTCAGGCTGCCTAAATAGAAAAAAAAGCTTACATATCACAAGGTGCAGAGAAGAAAGCACTACTCATAAAGCCAACCCAGAAGATGGTGTACTAGCTTTCAATGCTGAGGATCAAGAAGAATCAAGGATACTGTAGAGAATGACCCAAAATCAAAATTCTGCACTTAAATTGTGAGATTGAATGATAGACAAGCACTGCCAACCCACCATACACCTCTTGAAGATGGTTTAAAGCTTGCAGTTGGGGATTAATTAGTTAGAACATTTGGGGCCCATATTTTATCAACCTGATCATTCATTTTTGATCTATCATGGATGGTCTATGGAACAAAATCTACACTCTATTGCAAGATGGCAATCATTTGAGCGTTTATGGATTAGTAAGGATCCTTTGTCTTATCTACTTCTTAACACAAATCTACAAACTTATTTTCAAGTGGTCATTGTTTTTTTATTGTGTAAACCCAAGGTCCAGCTTGGTGAATGATTTGGGTCATTCAGGTGGGCCTTAGTTTGGCCCGAGTAGATTGTAGCTTTATGAGACCCAACCATTTCATCGTTCAAGAACTCGACTCACTATTAGTGATTCAGAAGCAGGGGTGATCGTGGGCCAGTCGGAGCTTGCCCATGTCAAGCCCATTTATTTTCAGGCTGAGATCCAGCCATGGGCTGAAAGCCAGGCCCGGCCTAGCTCATTTACAAATGTAGCATTTTGTGCTTGATATGCTGGACTGTGCCGGGCGTTCAAAATATTTAAGTCCATGGCCCAACTCTTTCAACTGTCAGCCTAGAAATCAGGCCTGGGCCCAGCTCAAAGGCCTAAAAACAACAGCCCAGATTCAGCCCAAATTCAGCTCACAGGCCCATTAGCACCCACTATTGGAAGGTGGGAAGGGATATATGCAGTAAAGTGACTTGAGTGTGTGTAGCAAAATTTTGTGATAGACTCACTTTTTTTTATAGTAGAATCGACTTGGTCAATGAGGGTGAGTCAAGCTGAGTTTTTGAACCATACAGTTGGGACTTTTGCAGTATGTGACAAAGACAAGAAAAGAAAAGAGGAGAGAGAAGGAATGAAAAGAGAGAGAAAGATGAGTCGTGAGAGTAAAGGTTAAGAAAAAGGTGTGGGCTCCACACGTTAAAAAGGCAAAGATGACAATGTCCTTTTGGGTATTGGAATTGAGGATGTTTTGATTCTTCCGGATGCCTACAAATGGAAGACTTTTGTGGGAATAAGAACAAATAGATAGGTAGAGATGGCTTTGTGAAAGTGGGATAAAAAAGCTTTGGATCTTGCATGTTGCCACATGTTGCCACACTAGGTTGAACAATGCTATGTATAATAAATTAAAAAGAAATATATAGGGGAAGATGATGATTTTCATTTTAAAATTGTTGTAAGTTGGAGTAGTTGGGTCACCAAAAGGTTGATGGAACCTTTGATTTTTTTTATACATTTGGGGTTGTGGTCTTGTTTAAGAAGGTCCAAGCCTATTTGTGTAAAGCAAGCTTTTTTTTTTCTTTTCTTTCTTTTTTAATCATTGATCATGTTCCAGAGCTGGCAGATCCTAGCCATTCAAAATCTAGGGCCTATGTTTTTCATTCTCTGAAATATAAACTGCTGCCTCAAGATACATCCTAGAGCTTACACTTTCTATTTGAATGTTCATTTATATAAAGAAATTATTCTAATGCCAAACATTATTCTCTTGATGTTATCCTCATGAGAAAGCAAAAAAAAGTTGTTGAAGTTATCCAGATATCATGTAATCATACTCAGATAACAGTAATTAATACAATGCTTAATCCCAAAGACAGATGACTAAAAAAGTATTTAAGAGCAAAAGAAGCTTGGGGTCATGTTTGATTTGCATAATGACATACCTTTTCTTCAAAATTGTGTTACCATAAACTAATCAATAAAGAAGACATGAAAAGGACCAAAAGTTCAGTGTCTTCCATCACTTGTTATATTATATTAAGGAGAAACAACAAGGCGTGGTTTGCCAAAAAGCCTGCAAATCTTCATAAAGACCAGCATTAGGGCATGTTGGGTCTTGTCCTCTCCTTGTTATTTTATACCCCCATCACATTCAAACCTTATTAGTATTTAATATTCCCATTTGCCTCTTTGATCTGCTTGGAAGAGAAGGCCTGCCAAAGATTACAAAATAAATTAAGATTGAATTATACTGCTTGGGATCCTAAACATCTTCCTGCTTTTGATGTCTTGGGAGAAAAAGAAAGCTGCTTTATTCATTTAAAACACAAGACCTCTTTATGACTTAATCCGTGCACCGAACTCCTATTTTTTTAACATCAGTTTTCTGTATCGAATAACCCTAAGGGTACCTCAATTGACCTAGAACTACGGTTTGCACCCGGAGGTTTTAGGTTCGAAACTGCATTACCACACTAAGGCTATAGGGGAGTTTATCCGGCTTCCCTCTGAGTCCGGAGAAATTAGTCCAGCCCAAAGAGTTGAGAACCCTCCGATAGAGAAAAAAGAAAGTGCCACTGAATACATTATGTGTGAAGTAAATATTTACGTTTCATTTCTACACAAGGTCAATCTAATGGTGTCATTTTTAGCCGGGAGTAAAATTTAGGTTAATTATTGTACAGAGGTTTGCGCGTGACATGCGCTATTTTAATTAAAGGTTAAAACAAGTAGATAGGTGCTGTCAACACACTGCTTAAGATTATTCTCATTAAACAATAGCCAATAAATTCCCTACTCATATAATACTGATTGTAAATATTCTTGATTGAGACTCTAAATGTGATCAGTGGGGGCAGTCCCCCACTTTGGGCGTTGAGACATTCTTTAGGAATTTAGTATGCAAACTCATGTCACAGAAGGAACTGGGGTGTTTGGATGTATCAAAAATTACAAACTTTGTGAGATCATCCATGCCATTCCACAATGTCCTTGGGGACTTAACAAATAAATACCAACTGTTGATTTAATTTGGGAACATGGGTTGATAAGCCACAACAGACAAGGGTTGTGAAATAATGTATGCTACAAGCTGAATCCACAAAATTCTTTGGACTAGTTCCATCAGAAAAAACCCTAATATGAACAGTATTGTTTTTAGTATTATGTTACTTTGTACTTATCCGGAATAATGTATGCTACAGAGGGCATATACAATAAGCCTAATCAGAGTCCAATGGGCTTGAGACCAGACCTAGATCAGGCCCATTAACATTAGGTGTGGCAAACAGGCAGGGTTGGGTTGATCAGGGGTGTCTATGGGTTGAACCATAACTTGTTTCTGGCCCGCTTTAAAATGGGTCATATAACCCCATCTACATGATGCGGGTCAACCCAAGTAAACCCGCATAACACACATCCAAAGTGGGTTGACCTGTTTAACCTAACCTAACCTGTGTATGCTTGGGCCAAGGCCTATCCATTTCAAACAATAAGTCTGTACTTGAGTTTGGTTGCAGGCCAAGAACAAGCTCAACACAAGCTTGGTTCATTCAATATAAAACACACTACTATGAGTACCAAAATATTAAACCACCAAATCGACCTTAAGCAGATCAATTTAAATAGATTATGTGGGTAATTTGGGTTGAGCCAAATTTTTCCTTCCCTAATTGACATGGATCTAAAAAACAGCTTGCCACTCATACACCTGCTGAGTGCTGAGGCCTTCAAAAATGTACCTGAATCCAGATTGGAGCCAGGCCACATCAGGCTCATTGGCCAAGTTTAAAATGCAACTATTCCCTTCCTTGGGTTTGGATGAACAAACTGAGCTGATGGGTGAGTAGCAGTACTCACTCGGATCAATCTAATTTTAGTTAGGACTTAGGACTGCAAATGTGCTAGTTGATGAGAATAAAACATGTATTAGTCTTGGCATTGACATCTGTTTCTTGGTAGAAGTCTTGGCATTGACATTGGAGGTAGGAGTGGGAAGCTTTTTTTTCTCTCTAAACGCGTTTTCATCTTCATTCTTTTTGAAACTGAATCACAACAGACAACTAGACGAGTCAGTCTACTTGCCTTTTTCCATTCAATCTCCTACTTTTCTGTATAAGAAGTCTCATTGACTTGATAGAATTCACACTATTCTTCATTCACACTACTGTAGCTAAGTTTGCCTCTTAAGTTTCTGACCAAAAGGAATAGCCAAGTGGTTGGAATGTGTGGGAGATCCTTTCTCATCCAACTGTTCAGTGTTTGATTTCTTGATTATCTCCCGTACATGTGCATGTGCCAAAAACTGAAAAAAAATTTGCCTTTTAAATTTTTTGCCTACCTTGAATTAGAACTGGACCCAATTAGGTGCTGGTTTGACTATTACATGCTGTTGGATTTAATCATAAAAAGGTCTGCATGTATAAATCCATTTAGCAGATTGTTGGATTAGGGTTTTTGTTGATGCCTAATCATAGATGAGGGGAATTATTGAACTGCAGGTTAGTGAATTTAGTTTGTTCTTTCAAAGCCAGCCAAACTCTCCAAGTTCTTGACCTATGGTCCAATCCTACTCAAGCCCAGTTGAATTAGGGTTGGGTCCAGCAACAAATTTAATCCTACTCAACAATATGACAAACACCCCCCTGGGACCCAAATTCAACATACATGGTAAAAAACATAACAGGGGGAAAAGGAAAACATCTACCTCAGGAAATCCATTAAAAACAAAAAGGTTATAACAGATTGATAGAGATAGTGAGAGAAAACATTTAATATTCAACACAAAAAATCTCTAGCAATGCAGGTTGCTTAGAGATAAGGAGATAAGGGGCAAGATGCCATGTCAACATAAGATGAGGACAGTCAGCTTTTTTGGTTGGAAAACTGGTGGGTGTTTTGAATACATCCAAAAGAAAGCCTTTAGATGAATGAGAACAAAGAGGAACCTTTTCAAATTAAAAACAAGGGAGTAGAAAAATGTGGAATAGTGGGGACAAATGCAAACCCACTGGAACACATGCACCAAAGAGATTAGCTAGAGGAGTGGTTGGGTTTCTTCTTCAATTGAAAGTAGTTGGGGTTGATGAAATTTCACAATCTTTCTGTTTCTAGACACAAGAGGTGGGTCTGTTTGAAATGGAAGAGAGGAGAAAAGTAAGGAACTCCAATTTAATTACTAATACTCCTATTAAGTATTTGAATTTGATTTTTTAAGCTATTTAAATTAAAAACACTATTGTTACTATAAAGATATTTTAATTAAAATCTTCTCAATTTCTTATTATTTTTAGTCAATCTCTATTTTTTTTTTATTCTCAGTCCTTTGGGTTGTACTATTCCCTCCATGCCCAGAGAGAAGCTAAAGAGGGGAAACAAACCGTGGTCCTAACCACTCAGCCAACCCCTTAGGGTTTAGTCAGTCATCCAAAATTTTAAAAATGTCTCGTCAGTAACTACCATCCATGTTGATTGACAAAAGTAAAAAACCCTACACAAAAGGTGGATGTTCTCATTAATGCATTGACAAGGCTGCGTATTTGAGTCAAACTCTGAAAATAGAAAGGAATCTACCACATTTAATACTTTAATTTTGTTGCAACTAATTCTATGTGCTTGAGTCATCTCTTTAGGTTTACAGTGCCAGTATATGGATTAGAAATATGTAGGGTTTAGATATGAATGATCTCAACTATTAGACACTGGACATTAGATGTGTGGTTGAGAGATTAGATTGATGAGATCCAACGGTTGTCTATACCCAAAAGCCCTCCAATCAAATGGAATCATAGTCAAAGTGGTGTTGCATTTGTTTTGATGACTACCCATAGACAGAGAAAACTTTGTTCTCTATTAGGGACTCTCATGCTTCTTGATTGAATTTCATATTTCATGCTTCTACATAAATAGTACTACTACAAAAACTTAAAATCATTCATTTCAAGCATTTGATATTTGCTTTGTTTTTCGCGCGTCCAATATCCTATATTACTTGCAGAGCCATTGATAGCTTAGTGACGGGGCATCTCACTTTCCTAGGACGACAAGTCATCATTCCTTGATATCCTAGGTTAGATTTACACTAATATATATATATATATATATATATATATCACGGATCAATTGTAGAAAAAAAAAAAAAAAAGAAAAAAAATATTATTAAGTTTATTATATTTGGTCATTGAAAATAGGTGGCCCACCAGACATTCCACTCCTTTTCAATGGAGACAGTTGGATCCACTTGCACATGGGTCCCCATTCCCCAATTAAACTTTGTGCTCCTGTTGTTTGTACTAGTAGAGATGAATGTTGACCAAAACAAATTGGTGGTCCTCTTGTGGTGTTTTGATTTTTTCTAAATTTTAATTATTCTGATTATTTATTTAGTTATTTTGTGGAGGATGTGGACAAAGAAATTAATGTGAGCACTTGTAAGGTAGTTGTGAATGCAGAGAAGCCTCTTATCCTCTTGCTTTGATGACTCTTGTGCATATACTTGTCTTTTGTTCACTGCTGGTGCATGTCTCTTGCTAAAAGACCTCCCTTTCAAATGCCTGTCCCATTAATTGCTGGGTCATGCAGACCGACTTTAGCTCTATGACAAAAACATTAGGCACCTGTTTGCATGAATTGAGTACCATTTTTCTATAACATTGTCCCACTTTCTTTAATAATATTGTAAAGAATCCAGATTTAATTTATATCTATAATTAGAGCCGACAAAAGCCAACATGACCCGCCAATCTAGTCTGACCTGAACTACACATGACCCGCACACAACCCGACCTGCATAGTATACGGGTCGATTACATGTCAAGCTTTCCTAACCCACATTTAAAAGGGTCGGATTAGGGTCAACATGTTTAACCCGCATAATCTATTTGTCTTTTTCTTACATCTAAAATTTATATTCAATATTTAATTCTATGCAGTGCATCTTTTTATTTTGATATAATATCTTTTTTTTTTTTTTTTTTTATGAAAATCTTATTTTATTTCTATTAGTTTTGCTCTTCTGTTTCTCTAGTCACTATTAAAAAAAAAAAAAATGTATGCTATACTCATTGTATAAATAATTGAGGATTTTATTGGAAAAATTTCAATAGATTCATTGTAAACCAAAAAGGAACAAACAGATATGAAATGACCATAGTAGTCTCAGGGCCCTTTTTTATTCTTCTTTTTATTGTTTCACCGAATGGCGATGTTCTTACTTATTTTTTCTTCTTCTTCATAGTGAAGCAACGATATCACCGCCCAAGTCAGCCAGTTAGATTAAAAAAAAAAAAAAAAAAAATTTCTCAAGTGATATCCCTGCTTACTTACATCCGTGCTTATTTATTATTCTTCTTCTTCTTCCTCTTCCTTCCACCTCGATCAAGTAATCCCTTTTAATAATATAGATATGTTTGAAATAAAATCGTCCCTATTAGACCCTTTTAAAATTAGTTTATTTGATATTTGTGTGATTTGATTATAAATGTAAATTTGTTTTTCTGTAAAAATTATATAGACAAAGTTATCATACCGGAAAAATAGTAAACTGTCGTAAGGTAAAAGTATTAAGGACAAACTTACCGTACTATATATGAAAATAGTAGAAGTAAAAATTAAATGACACTTTTCAATAAAAAGAAAGCGTCTATATTGATTTAGACACTCCATTGTATATGAGAATGTTACATTTTGTTAATTTTTGAAAGAAGAACTAAAGGTCTTAGATTATAGGACATCAATTTGCACTTTCCCAAGTCTAAGTTGCTCGGATATCTTCTTGAATCAGGTTTAAATCAAATGTATAAATTAGAGAAGCTTGACTTCCTTGGTGTGTATGAGAGGCAAAAACTTCACGTGTTAGGGAAAATAGTCAGTTTTAAAAGAAGCTGGACACTCTCATCAGCAACAAAAAATTACAAAAAAGTTCGGAGAGAATTATTGTCCTTCTTGAAGCTCTAAAACTTGTCTTAGCCGATAAAGGTATAATCAGAGAGCCCCTAAAATGTGATGGGAATTGGAAAAGTCTTTCATTATGAATGAGACGATAAAAAAGAAAACCATCATTATTTGATAATCATTAGCTATCAACTGAAGAGCTCTTACTATTAGATTGTAAACTTTAGTTAATCCAACCATTAATATCACTTTTTATTAAATGTCAAATTTGAAACAATGTTGATACAAGATATAAAGATGGAAAATAAAAATTAAATGGATGAACCAATTAACCCTCTTTTTACATATATATATATATATATATAGGCAAATCATTTTATGAGAACTCATCTCAAGGAAGATTTCCATGAGAACTTCCAGCGGGCCTACCTTATGATAGGTTTGAATCGTTCACGCATACGGGATCCTCTGCATTCCTCTTTTTTATAGATCGCAAATCATCCTATGAGAACTTATTTTAAGGAAGATTTCCATGAGAACTTCTAGCGGGCCTAGCTTATGATCCATTCGAATTGTTCATACAAACAGGTCCATCCGATAGTCACAAGACCCCGAGGCTTGGACACCGAATGGCTTAACCATTGGATATGAGGTCATTTAAAAATATATAAATAAAGCCATTAAACTTGTGGGCCATGAATCAAGGCGTTAGAGGCATGAAATTGACACAGAATTTAGAATTTGATATCTAGGCCCAACACATTAGGATCTTTCCATGCCCCCTTAGTCCTACAATTGGTGGGGCCTAGGTTTGCCTCATCCAGCAACCTTGCACATAGGAATACCAACCATATAATATATATTTTATTTGGGGCCCCCTTTGTTAGTGCCAATGCTCACCTTATGGTGTTTGCCGGTGCTTGTGGGGCTCACATTGGACCCCACCAGGGTATGAGACCAGGAGGGATTGAAAGATTCCCCACAAGGCCTTGTCCGGCCTCACTTGATCTACGATAAACAAATTTTCACCACTTAAAACGAGTGTACGCTCGATCTAATGATTCAAATCATTCGGATGGGTGCCCAACCTTGAGATCCTGATTATCGGCGGGTTCCTATTTTATGGTCCACTTAAACGAATCAAAACGTGGGTCCCACCACGTGTTCCAGACATCATGCCCTATTTTATATTTTAAACTTTTAAAAACATTAAAAACATTAAATAAAGATAATTGACTCTACTTGACCTGAGTGGGATGTTTCTTCCTTGACAAGAAGAGAAGGAAGGAAGGAAAACCTGCCGCAAAACATGCACCATACACGTGGCATAAAATGGGGACCCATCAAATCTGTCCAAATCAAAATTGACCACTAAGGGATGGCGTTGGTCTATGGCCCATTAATTGATGATTTGAAAGAGAAGTAAACGGTCAATGGTCCTTATCGAATGGTCCAGCAAACACACACACACACATCATTAAGTGGGACCTACAATTGAATTGTATTTGTTTTAAGGACACCCAGCATGTTTTGGCATTATCGATGAAAACGTGATACATGGCCCCGTCTCTGTCCAGCTCTTTATGTGAAATGAATGAGTATAAGGTGTGGGGGCCATGGGTGTCTGGATCCTCTGAGGCTAATACTCATCATAAATGCATGAGGCTCTTTAATGGAGCCCACTTATTAAAATTATGAATTCTTTGGGATAAAAAGTCCATCCTCTTGTGTGGGCGTAGACAAATGTCTTTTTATTTTTTATTTTTTTTTTAACTCAACTAAGGGGGTTGAGACCCAAGAGTCGGCACACATACGGAAAGACAGCCCGCACAAGCGGATAGAAGTCTCACACAAGTGGAAAAGAAGCCCATACAAGCAGAAAGAAAGCCCAGAAAAGTGGAAAAATGTGGCGTACCTAGGGCCTCGACAAATGTTAGTTTTAATAAAAGTTGAGTCTATATCCCTCGTGGCATCTATTACATGCTCGCATTGTAATATAGGCTTGGAACTCTACTATAGGGCCCACATGATAATAATATGGACAATTGAAGATGAATCTTGTCCTCTCTGGTGATGTATCCTCAAATCTAACTTCATTTAAGGAAAAAAGGGGTTCTCATAATCCCATTATCAGTCTTGTGTTCAATACAACGGTGGAACGAGCTTCTTTTGCAATGAAATTTGAGGATATGTCATGGGAGGGAAAGCATGTAAGAGATGACCCAGAGGGTCCCGATTTATAAAAGCTTGATCCACTGTCATGTCATTTTGACAAATATATGAAAAATAACTATTCATTCATGTGTTCCATATGACATCCCACTATGTGCATGCACAAGAGGAGAGTTTTTACTTTGTGTAGGGATGTAAACGGTCCCTGATCATGTGATTATTTGAAGGTTCCGACCCTTTAAAAATTGGATTTGGATACTTATTTAGGCCCCAATAAGTAAACGGGTCCAGGTTTGGGTCCTTTTTTTTTTACCCGTGATCTAAACGGGTCCGGGTCCAAATCTCGTTCCACCTTGGTTTCGACCCATGGACCCGGAACTCAAAATATTATCTCAATTTTTTTAGAATCTCTCCTAAAAATTAGATTTTTCTCATATGATTTTCTACATGGAACCAAACTCGTCCCATATATGGTTTTGATTCCATTTTATCATGAATAGTTCTGTTTTCAGAATTAAGAAACCAGTTTCAAAACAGTTCCAGATCTTCATCCGGATTCACCATGGACTCGGGCAAGAGCCCACCGTTTACATCCCTAACTTTGCGGCTTAGAGTTATATTAAGTAGGTCACGCTAAGGTGCCTCACCAAATACCCTTTTTTTACCAAAAATATATTAAGAGTAATATTGTGCTGTCTTTAATGAAATACCCTTAAAAAAAAAAAAAGAGTCTCACCAAACTCTCAGAATTTTATATTCATAGAGGATATTGATTCTCACATTTAAGAGGTCCATGTGTACATAGGATTGGATTCCAACCATTGTCAACCTAAGAGCCGTGTGGACCCCACCATAAGAGGTGGTTCGGGCGGTGGCTTTGGCCATTTGCTCGATTGGGATGGCTGGGCCAGGTGGGGTATCTTCACTTTCTCCTGTCAAAAAAACAAAAAACTTCCTGTTCCCACACTGTATCCTTTCATCTTTAATCATGAAATATGCATAGCTTAATATGGCCGGCACTGAGATTTTTGGGGCGTAAAGCAAAGATTTTAAAGGGACCCCCTTATATATTATATACGAAAATTAGCTTAAAAAAATGGGTCATAAATTAATTATTACCAAAATTCAAAATATATATAGAAAAATTAATAGTCATTACATCACTTCAAATTCATTTAAACACTACTCTTCTAACATTTTTTTGCTGCAAATGTACTAATTAAAGCTGCGTAATCAATCTTATCAACCATGACCTTCTCAATTGACAACATAACTAATCCATTCAATCTTTCCTGTGACATGGTTGACCGAAGGTAAGACTTGATCAACTTTAACTTTGAAAAACTTCTTTCCCCATAGGCAACTGTAACTGGTATAGTTAGCAATATTATGTATGCAATTCATGTATTGGGAAAACAACCATCCATCACCTTCAAATAATTGAGCACATCAATTGGCTTTGTTGTTTCTTTTGACAAAACTTCTTTCTGCACTTTCAATTCTGAAAATAAGTCTCTCCCATCAATATCTAAAAGCGCATCCCTGCTCAAAAAAGTTTCAAAATTCGCACAATAGGACATCAAAGCTTTATCATTGGTAGCATTTAAATCCTTCAAATCAAACAAAAATCCAAAAGTTTTCTCATATACTTGAAACTATTCGAACCGGCTTTGAAGTGATGAAAGAGCTTGATCTATAATATATAATAAATACTTCACTCTAAAAGTTTCTTCAGCTGACTGTGTCGCCTTTTCACTATTGTTCTCGTCAAATTGCTTCTTTCTATATATGATTCATTTTTTTTGAAATGCCGGCTCAACATTCATTTTAGCTGCAACCTCTTTAGCTTCAATCATGACCTCTACAAATCTAGTTTCTCTGTACTTTTCAATAAATGCAATAAGCCCTTTCAACTGATCAACATCAATATCTATGTGCATGTCTTCGTTTTGAAAAACCTTACTAACAGAATTAACAACAAATAATAGATTGTGCCAAATAATCATGTCAACTAAAAACTCAAAACTGCAAATTCCATGTCCTGCTAAAGACTCCGCATCATTCTTTGTTTTCAGATCTTCAGTAGTGTGGGCCAATTAAAGTAAAACATCTTTTATTTGTGGGGCTTGGTATCTTATAACTTTAACACTTTCCACACGACTTTTCCAACGTGTTTCTGACAATGGCTTGACCATGAGACCTTCTACATTATCTTTAAACACTTTCCACTTCTTTGGCGAAGATGAAAACAACAAGTATATTCGTTGAACCACTCCAAAGAAAGATGTAGCCTTAGGACAAGAGTTAGCCATATCACAAAGTGCAAGGTTAAGGCTATGACAACCACAAGGTGCATAGAATGCTCTAGGATTTATGTTGAGTACCCTATTTTGTACACCCTTGTATTTTCTTTTCATATTAGATCCATTGTCGTATCCTTGTCCTCTTATATTATCAAAATCAAGTTCAAGAGTACTCGACGCTTCTTGAAATACATTGAAAAGCCCTAACCCCGTTGTTTCTTCCACTTTTATAAATTCTAAAAAGAATTCTTCCACCTTTATTGGACTTGTTGAAACATCCACACAACGAGTCATAAGAGACATTTGCTCTTCATGGCTTACATCCGGAGTACAATCAAGTATAATCGAGAAATATTTTGCTTCTTTGATTCTTGCAATGATTGCATTCTTAATTTCACACGCTAACAATTGTATCAATTTATTTTGAATTTTGTGGCTAAGATACTGGTAATGAAATTCACCACTTTCAATTCGCCGAAGGTGCTCTTGCATTGTAGGATTAAATTCGGCAATTATTTCAATTATGCTTAAAAAAATTCCATTCCTCTCTTGATAAATCTTCTCATTGTCCCCACGAAAAGTTAAATTATTTTTTGCAAGGTTTTCACCACAGCCATTATCCTTCGCAACACCCTTTTCCAATGTTCTTTCTCTCTATTGATTTGTTCTTGCACGCTTTTATCAATGGTTTCATTCTTATGCAATCTCATATCTAATTCAATCCATTTACTAATGCACATGAGATGTTCATTACTACTTTCATAACTTTTTAAACTATTACCAATATTTCTCTAATTTCCAAGTCCATCATTAGCTAATAAAGTCTTGTTCCCCTCTTCCTTAAACAACTTACAACAAAAATAAAATACTTTATTTAAAACATCCGAATATATAAGCCACTTTCTATCATGTTTTTCTCCATTGGATGAATGCCGGATGTAGTGTGTGGAAGAGAAGTGTCTATTAAGATCATCTTTAGGATAATTGACATCATCAACTCTTCTTTTAGGACCCCTTGCTACTAAAAAGTCTCGTAAATTCTGATCTATTTTATCCCAATTACTCGGATCATCAACATTTGAAGGCTGAAATTCTATATTTTGGTCTTCATGTTGACTACCATCGTTTTCATTGTCATTTTCATTAACCCACTGATTAATTTCCTCATCAAGTGTCTCTTCATGCTCTTCATTTACTGAATCTATAAATTCTTCATCCTCAAAATTTTTAAATTAGAACTGAATCATCTGTTTGTTTCTTAGCAACAACAAACTTATCAAGAGCTCCTGATTGAGATTGAATAAGTGCATCAAGTTTTCATTTTTTTTTTCCAGACCCTGAGAGGCACTTTCTAGGATGCATGATTTTAGGAAACAATCTAATGCAGAACTCAAGAACCAATGATCAATCCAAATTCAAAAGCTTCAAATTCAGGTAAAATTATCGAGGTTGCAAAACAATAAAGTACTAGGCCGGCATCAATAACTCATTCAACACCATAAGAGCATCTGTAAATCATTATATCAAATAAACAACAATCAACAAATTTGCCAAACATAACCCATCTACAAATTATTTGTATTTTCATAATGTGATGATTCAATTGATTTTTTTTTCTTCATAATAAGCGAAAGATCATTTGATTCAATTGATATTGTCGTTAAACTTAGTGGTATCTTTTCTTATCCTTTTATTTTTATATTGAGTATATGTATACAATAAATTTTTATATAACAAAAGAAAAATGTTAATCAATAGTCTTGTCCCCTTAAAAGTAAAAAAGATTAAAAGAACAAATAAAAAAAATAATGGCTCATTTTTATAATATTCTTTGAAACTTGGAAAGGAGAGAATATTCAATCACCTGATTCTCTTCCCGGCTCGTTGGCACAAAGCGGTGAAACATATAAACGGAAAGTCGAAAACGGTTTTGCAGTCCAAAAATCCAATTTTAATTGAGAATAAGGAGACCCAGTTTTGATTGTGAATAAGGAGAGAGAGAGAGAACCCAATTTTAATTGGGAATAAGGAGACCCAGTTTTGATTGTAAATAAGGAGAGAGAGAGAGAGAGAGAGAGAGAGAGAGAGAGAGAGAGAGAGACGGGGTGTATTTGATCTCCGAAGTCGAAAGTGAATCGGCATCCAAAACTACACTATAATAGCTGACCTAATATTTTCCAATTTCCAAAGTTTCATACTCTTTTTTTCATTTTTTTACTTTTAAATATAACACAAAATCATTAATTTAGGGCCCTTTTGTAATCAGCTGTTTAGAAATTGGGCCCTTCCTCATGTCTTGAGCAGCCTTTTTTTATTTTTTATAGACCTATATATTATATGAGCTAAAGAAATTTGGGCCCCCCAAAAAGGACAAAAATTAGAGGCCTAAAGCGGCGGCTTCCTGAGCTTTAGTCCTGGGCCGGCTCTGCACATGAAGTCCCTACATCTCACATGGAACGAGTAAGTCAGGCTTTTGCCTGAACAAGTTGCAATAAACAAGAAAGAAGCGAAAAGCGCAAGTTTGAAACCGCAACCTTCGGTTCGTAAGCTGTGGTCCTATTTAAGTGCACAACCTTCAGTCTTATTAGTAGTTCATTGGACTTCACATAACTAATTTTTAGATTATATATAGTCTAAGACTTTTCCAAAAAAAGGTTATAGTCTAACCACAGCCTATCTTGCTATTGGGTCTAGTATTCTTTCTTGAATTCTAGCCAATGGGCCATCAGGCCTCTACCCCTATTGGTGAGACATGGGGCCCTATTGTGCTGAAGTTGGAGGGGAAGCTAGGTCATATTATAAGGCTCAGTCTATTCAACCATCGAGCCAATAAATCACAAGGCCAAGCAAATCCATTGGCATCAATGGTCAGCCCATATGCAGCTTAAAATGGGTCTCGCTTTGACCTACCATGGGTCGGTCTGCCCTTGTGTGATTCTAATTGATTATTAAAATTAATATCAGATAATATCAAAGTTGAAGGACACGTTAGTGTAGTATCCGCTGAAATAACCTCAATTTTTTTCAACAAACACTCTATTTTTTTCGTATCCCTTTTAAGTACTAAATGGCAGAAGAGGTAATCCACTAAAAAGTATTCTACTTTCCCAAAAGTATTCTACTTTCCCAATCCTCTTATGTGGAAAATGTGTTACACGAATGTACTTTCCATGTGCATCCTACTATCAATCTTTTAGTGTCACATAGTTCATGCAAACAAGAAAGAAAAAAAGGACAATCTGACTTTTTGTAACTAAGAGGATTCTCTTTCTTACAAAGGAAATGGGAACGCGCAAGATTCCTTTTTTAAAGGTATATTTGCATGATGTGATGATTCTATGATGTAAAGGAAAATCGTGTGGATTTTTTGTCCCATGCACTTTCCTGTTGTTTTGGTGTGACACATTTTCACATAAAGGAAAAAATTGAACTGATTTTTATCGATTGAGAGAATTTTGATTTTATACGAGAGGATTAAGAATACAACATTCCTCTCCCCCTTAAAAAAAATCAAAAATCCACAAATGATTTCAGAACTTTATATATTGCAGAATTCTCTATTTGCACAAACAAATCTTACGTAAAAATAAAAGTCCACCGGATAAAGAATCTTATCGTTACACATATGCACAAGTGCCAACTTGGGAGCTATAAGTCTAATAAAGTATAATGCCAGATTCCATGGAGAAAATGAAAAAGAACCTTGTCCTAAATTGTTTTCTAGTGGGTGTATTTTTCAAAAATCTCATTAGAATTTTCAAAGAGATTCCACGTGCACCTTTTTCTTTTCTAGTTTTGCTGATAACTGATTATGTGACATCTTCCTTATACGTATATTATCAGATAATTTTTTCTTGTTACATTGAAAGTCAAACTCATGCAATCGAAACCCAACAAACATATGGAACAGACAAATCAGACAGACAAATGGAGGGGATTTCTGACTCGTGACTCCTAGCTTTGATACCGTATTAATAACTAGAAACACCAAAAGCTTGAGCTGTTAGTGAACGTCATAATAATTTATATCAACAAGTACATTCTTAAAAGTGTAATAACGAATGAAGCTGTATATGATAGGACTTAGCCTTGATCAATTAAGCACCCCTAAGCGGGCTAGTCTGTAAAAAAATGCATTTGATAAAAGCGAAGATGAAAGAGACTAATTTAATTACTTATTTGTAATTTGATCAACTCCACCAGTTTACAACCGGTCCTAAGCGCAAATAAAGGAGGGCTATATTAGGTTGACAACTGGTGTAAAACTTTTTGTCACCTCTATAGTATGGATTTTAAGACACTATTCTCTAATCATATTAGGGCATTCCTCGTTATAAGTGACACATCGCTGGAGCGCTTGATTGCATTTGCTGTGATAGCAGGTAAGGGTTTCA
The DNA here is from genome assembly GCA_003546025.1 of Camphora micrantha. NCBI lineage: Eukaryota > Viridiplantae > Streptophyta > Magnoliopsida > Laurales > Lauraceae > Camphora > Camphora micrantha. The sequence continues at coordinate 42,072,373 of QPKB01000008.1, read as the reverse complement.
TAATCATGCGTTTGGAAGAACTTGGCATGGCAGAAGACTTTGAAATTTAAGAGCTTTAAAATAAACTTGGCCTAGGATATATAAACTAAAATACTGAAATAGAATTCTTGTAACTAGCTCCAACATACTTAGGACAAGATTTTGATGATGATGATTTGTATTCTGATCGAAAAAGCCCCTGAGCATCTACCATTTATGTGAAACTCAACCCATACACACTAATCCCCAATAAATTGACAATCATCCAAATTGAAACTCACCCATCCATCAGGGGAAAGTCAATCTTCAAAATCATGACAATGAACAATCAAAAGTCAGAATGATGTGACGAGGCTAAATTTTTGTCCGACCCTAATCTATAATAAGGTTTTGTTATTTCTAGTATTGTTCTTGATGAGTATTTGTCATGTTAGGAATTCAAAGACTGATGTGGTGGTGGTCCCTTTGACATATTTGGATACAATGTTTCTTTGCTTGGATCGATCTGAACTCTAAGTACTTGACAAACAAAATTAACATTTGGGATTCGTAGAGTTACAAACTCATTAGCATTTTCAGACTCTCTAGTGGAGACGAGGATTTGAGAATTCCATGCATGGAACGATGTTTACAGGATTCGCAAATTCTCCAGATATAAATTCTTTGAATAATGTCAGGGAAATAGGCCCTAATTAAGTTCGATTGCTTGTGATTTCGATGTGTCTAATAAGTATACCCCACATGAAGGTACAAATGCAACTTACATAAGCATGGTGTGAATAGTTTCAATAGAAATAAGGTAAGGATAATGTTTACATTATTATTGTCTTAAGCTTAAAGTTTTCTTTTTCTCACAAATGTCCAAATGTCAAATAGGAGGGAATGCATATGAAGGCTAGTTGTTTCTTTCGTCAAAGGGAAATTCTATATGCACTTTCCCATTCTGCTGAGCACACACTGTTTATAGAGGAATGTGGATGTGCTCAACATATTAAGGGGTGCATATAGAATTTTCCTTCGTCAAAAGGCAAGAAATGTGTCAGTTCTATAATTCAGAACTAACTTGTGTAGTAGATAATTTGTTAGTAAACTTCAAATGCCTGCAGAGTCCCCCTCACATATGGGGCTACATGCAATTATATGCATGAATAATACCATGTCCAAACCAACCTATTGGGTGATGAGTTTGTATAAGTGGGTTCCATGATTGAGTTATCCACGCCATCAATCTGATGAATGTCAATTTGATTAGATTGTATGTCTGAACCTTCCTACAGCGTGTTTGTTTGCATTAAAATACATAGGATATGAATACATAAGGTGGTTGAAAATAAAGATCAAATGTGAATTTCAAAAAATGAACATCAAATAATATTTTCTTTTGATTATATTTTCCTAAAAGAAGCTGTTATTTGACGTTTATTTTTTTGAAATTCACCTTTAATCTTCATTTTTAACCACGCCACGTATTCTATTCTTATGTATTCTAAAGCAAACAATGAAGCTGGAGGAAGGAGTTTTTGATGTTCCAGATTCAATATTTCCACATGTTAGATAATCAGATCCTTTCTATCCCAAATAATCTTAATGTATAATTCTATCCATAACGTGGTCCCACTTGCACAAAATGAAGACCCACCTGATAAATGGTAATGATATGCATCTTCTTGTGTGGATGATCACATGATTCGTTGTGTCTGCTGAGCACTTGAAGCTTGCAAAATGCAAAGGGTTTCTCTTTCTTCTGTTCCTGAAATATGACAAATGCATTCATGATTCATGTGAGGTTTCATTTTGTGTTGTCCTAGTAACATCTCTCTCTCTCTCTCTCATATTTAACAGAAGAGGCTGATCAGGAAAACAGGAGGATAACATCTCATAGACTTAGCTTTTAATTATGTGCAGGGAAATTTGCAAAACATCAAACAATGGGACACCTAAATGATGAGATCACTGTCTGGTTTCCAAATAGTATTCAGGTTTGAATCTTGATACAGTTGGGTTCACACCCTGATTGCCCAATTACCAGAGTATACAATATAAATATAGGGCAAATTTGTTTTCATGGAATTGAGTACATATGAATTCAAGGTCAAATGGGGTCCAATAAGGATTATAAAGAGGTGAAGAGTGGAGAACATGAGGTAAAGGTGCATATGGGACCTTGACTATCCTATGATTTAAATTACTAGGGAGATTGCCGGGTATTTATTTTCCATCTCTCTTGATTCATTTTCTAGTAAAGAAAAGATTATTTAATGATCATTTTAGGATATTCACCTTTGGCTTTGCATTTATAACCACTTTTATGTGTATTAGTCTAAGAATTTCTCCGAATTCAACTGCATGAAACAAACAGGGCGTGTGCATTTTTCCTTAGAAGCACCCACCTAGCTCTTTGGAAGCCTTCATCCATGTATGAACATCAAGAGTGGCAGACTGGGAGAGGAATGAATTGTTTGGAACATGGATTAGAGGTGAGCAAATAGTCAGTCCAATCAAATGATCTGTCCTTAACTTTAGGCCCTCAAAGTTTCATTCAAATTCACTCTGATAAAATCTCTGGATGAAGATCAAATTTCACCAGTGCCAATTCAAGTAGCTGGGTATAAGTTTGTGTTCGTCAAGAGATTAGACTGATCATAGGTGGGCCTCCAATAAGGATGGATGTCCAGGATAATTTGCCACATATATACATATTATATTACACATATAGGAGTGAGATATTTTATAATCAATCAATGGACCCCATTGATAATCATGTTTGCGTTGATATACACAATGGAATAGACCCATTTGCAACCTTAAATTCAGCCTTGATCAGTTGATTATGATAAAAAAAAAAAGAAGTTAAATGATTGAAAAGTTGAAGTTAAAAAGTACTTGTTTAGGTGCTTTGGTTAGGAATATGACAATATGAGGTACAGCTTTGAAATAGAACCTATTCTCCATTGAGAACATTATGAACATCATTTTAGCCAGTGTGGCGACCATTATACAAGTATGATGAGGATTACAGCTCAAACCATTACATTGGTCCTTTTTCTTTATTTTTTTTTAAATTCTAAAGATAAATTACATTAGACATTTCCATCTTAATGGAAATTTTAATTAGGGTGTTGCAGATCATTTTAGAGACAATTGTAGATCAATATGCTTTTCCAATTTACCTTCTTAAATAAATAGATGATATGTCCTGGTATCAATCCCCGGTTCCCCCTTCTTCAGGAACCGAAGATTGAGTCCACTAATGCTATCACCTGGGGGCCACAAGGGTTTTACCCGGCTTTTCTCTGGGCCTCGAGGGATTAGTCCAGTCTAAAGAGTTGGGAACCCTCCCCGTTAACGGAAAAAAAAATGATAAGAAATATTTTTAAAATCAGTCTACATGTGATTTAGTTACATGATTTTTTGAGAAAAAAAAACAGAGAGAAGAAGTTCATAGAAAAAAAAAAAGTTTCTAAAGTAAACCTCTATCCAATCATGAAAGGAAGAAAATTATGCCCTCTGTTTACGTCAAGAACCAATATGGAACATGTGACATGTTAGGTGGAATTTGTACGTCCCACCCCCTCTAGATAGAATGTTGAAGGGGAAAATTATGAAAAAACATATTAATTGGATTTTCATCTCACAATTATGAATTGCAAGGCTAACATGATGCATAATCTCCTGTATTCTATGGAGATTGATCTTCTGTATTTTACCGCGCATTGGCTACAATGGGGTCACCGAAATTAGCCCTTTCTAAAAGGCGTTCAGAGAGTGAAACCCTATAAAATTGTAACCCTAATTTCTCAAAGACAATGAAAATTGATCTTATTATGTAATGGATATAGACATATTGTTGAACCACGTAAATCTTACTGTTACCTTTCTAACGTTGTTTATTTATTCGTTGCATTGAAATTGGTTAGTTTTGCAACATAACAAAACAGTTAGGCAAATTTTGTTGAAATGTGGTATTGGATCAGGTGGTGCTCAAGCTGAGAGTGTCATTTCATCACCCATTTAAGTTCCCACTAATGCTTTTTGTTTCATGCTAGAAAATGTTACTATAGATGGTATGAACACAATACAGATACGAGTGCCGTTTGGTTTACTAAAACAAAGAAAGAATGGAAGAAGGGAACATGGGCATGTTAGGATATTATGTAGTGATAGATGGAAGGCAACAAGCTCGTGGTTTCTTTTTACCTAATGGGAAGCATACAGAAAACTTTAGCTAGGAGAAATATGTGGACCCTCTTACTAGACGTGTTACTCCATCTTTTGGAAGAAGTCATGGCTTCTAGGACACCAACTCATTTGTTGAGTATGGACAAAGCCTTGTTCCACACCATCTCCATTTCACACAATGAAAAGGCCCAACCATAGCTTTTTATCTGGGTCCCAGTGTGTGGGTCAACATTTCCATGTGAAACATGGTATTGGCTAGTGGAAAGAAGAATGGAAATGAAAAGGTGACAGAGAGGAGAAAAAAATATCAAGCAAAGCATTTATATTAGTTCCCATTTCTCAACCATCAAGTTGGGCCTACTTCACTGTACAAATTGTTTATGGATTATGCATGTTTGATCATGTCAGTAGTAGCTGCAGTCAAACTTGTGCCTTGGAGGAGACCCCACAGGTTTTAAGGCTGTGAGAGGTAGGTTGGGTGTTCGAGTCACACGACACGCGTTTTACGAGTTCGCAGCAGGAGTCTTCCTGAGCGGTCATAATCGTGGTTGAGTCCTCACCGGTCATGATCGTGGTTGAGCCCTTACCAAAAAACTATTGTTGTGCCGTTTCCTATCACCAATTGGTTTTGGGATGAATGGTAGCTCAATGGAGTGTAAATCCTACAACCTTGCTCTTAACATTTTTTTGATTTGAGAAGTGGTGGAGTAACTGGAAAGTAACTTGGCTTTAGTATAAATACAAGTGGGATTTGAATATTAGCTATCTATGAAAACTAAACTCATTGATCATTGCTAGTAGTCCAATCAATTGACTATGTTTAATGAAGCTGAGATTTTTTAGATGGTTATTACTTAAAGCCTTGCTTCATTTGATAGGATTTGGCAGTGAATCTTATCTTGTTGCAAAAGCTGCAGAAGACCCACACATACGATAAAAATAGCTAAGTTCTGCAAAATCTGAGAAATGGGGAGGAGAGACGCAGACTGTGATTTGAAATTCAAATAGTAAACTCTCATGAAAATTCCACTAAACAAATAAGCTTGTGAGATAGAAATCTACACTGCCAATAGTACACAAATAAGCTTGTGAGATAGAAATCTACCTTGCCAATAGTACACAAATAAGCTTGTGAGATAGAAATCTACATTGCAAACAGTACATGGAAAAAAAAAAAAAATCTAGAAAAGGATTTTGTTACATGTTTCATTTTCAGAGGATACTCCAAATGGCAGAAATGCTTTTGATTCAGGAAAGTGCTTTGTTATTCTGTTTCTGCAGTTCCCTCCCAAAGCAGCCAGACAAAACTATGCATTGGTAAAAGGCTGCATTACAATGTGTTAGAGAATTTTCATTTAGAAAAATCCACATCATCAGCAGGACTTGGCACAATCATCAGTTCCATTAAATAAACCTACCCTTCAATTTTGGGTTTACAAGAGCTCAATTACTCTAATACCCAACCCTAACTAAATGGTCAGATCAGTGTCAAGTACTCAAATTGGAATAAATGACCTTTCAATTGAGGTTGTTGTGTGGACTTTGACAAGAAGCAATGGCAAAAGAGCAGATTAAAAAGATATAAAGAGGATCTTATTAACCACATCACCACATATTACAATAATAATAAATATAAAAAAGGTAAAAATAATAAAATCATCTTCTTCTTCTTCTTCTTCTACCAAAAGAAAGAAAAGGGACATGACCGTTACAGATTTCCTTCTTCTCCCCCTCTCTGCACCAAATCAGACGCCTCCCTATTTACATCTCTAACCGCCTAAAAGATACAGATAACGACCATTATACCCTCCCTCACAACCCTTCTACAACCACACCATGCCTCCCTTCAGAAACTGCTGAGTGGCCATCCTTCATGGGAAGCAGCCTAACGACCGTACTCCCATCTTCCGGTACAATGCCTTCTCCTTTCAACTGCTGGAAACCAGGGACCAAAACTCGGTCCACCCACTCCTCGAACCTCGTCTGGCCAAACCAGGCCCCTCCCACAATCTTCTCCAGCGCCTCATTGTCCACCTCAATTGACCACCTGTCACCAATCACACCAGCAAACTTTGCTGCAACTGTGGTTGCCACCTTGGTCCGTAGAGGGGTGAAGTCGACGGGCTTGAACACAACCATGTCATCGGCCCAGTCAAATAGCTCGTTGGGGGTTATGGATGGTGGTAACAACAACTTGTTTGTTGGGCCATGTCCAAGGCTGTGGCTGAGATCATGCCCGTGCTCCACAGTGAGGTCGCTTGAATTCTCGGTGCCATCGTCTTCGACCACATCCGCAGCTAAATTCAGATCGAACGATAGACCAGGACCCGCATCTGTTCTTGGCTTTGTTACCCTGTCACTGTTGTCACAGGACCATTCAGCCCGTCGCTTGCTCATCTTTCCATCCAGGGATATGTGTAACTGCCACTTTTGCCCTGCAGCCGCCGCCAGCTTGTGTTCTTGGAGAACCTCTGTATCCGGTATGCTCTTGATGAGATTATCCGGCAACCAGTTGGTTGTGAGGACAAAGATCACACTCCCCAGAGCAATCTCACGCCCATGAGAATCAGGCAGGCGTCCCCTTTCCATTGCTCGCTTGATGCTTCCATGGACAAGCATGTCAGCCCTATCAATATCCTCAAGCACAATGACAGAGAAAGGGTTGCGGCGCACTGCCTCTGCTATCCGATCGAGCACCGTCTTTCCACGGAAAGTCACTTCAGATTCCTCATCATAGTCATCAGTTCTCGACCCAAGTCTAATGGTGATGGGGCTTGCACTGCAAACCAGCTCAGACAATGCCATCGCCATCTTCCTTTTACCGACCTTATCAGGGCCAACAAACAGCAGCCAGGCATCGCCCTTTGCCCCATTGCCACGCCGCTTCCCATTGCCAGATTTGGTCTGTACGATGGTTGATGCCACAGCTGATGCAGCATCTGTCTGCCACCCGACCTTCTCGGTGAGGCCCTTGAAGAGCCTCTTGAAGGAGTCTGCATCTAAGACAGTGGCGTGTTTCTCATTAGGCCGGTTGGAGATTTTATCAGGCCATATGAAAGGAACGCAGCTGGTAGGATCTCTGATATGCTCTTGACAAGTTTTCTCCATGCAATTTTCTTGGACCTTTGGGCACCCAAGAACCAGTTCAGTCGCGACGGGGCTTCCAGGTGCAGTGGTGGTACTTTCAGATGGGTTAGGCAAAGTATTGGGGTTCATCTGCAACGTGGGGAGATTTCGCAAATGTGGTAACTTAGGTTGTAAGGATTGACGTCCGAGCAGGTTTGGATTACACATGCTTGTGATTGAGAGGGCAGGTGGCCTGTCCAGTCCAGCAGCTAAATGGAAGCTTGGATGGAGTTGGCGACAAGTTTCATTCCATTTCTTCATCAATTCTTCAGTTTTCTGCTTATAAACTAGTTCCTGATCCCTGGTCTGCAAATTCCGCAATAAATCCAATTACCAAAAGCAAAGCAATCAAGTCCTAAAGCCATATGTACATCAACAAGGAGAATTTGAATGTGAGCCCTACAAAAGTGAGTACCTGATGCTGATCAGTTGGTTTGGTACTTCCATTATTGAGCTTTGCAGTCTGCATCCACTGCGGCAAGGCCTGGTGGACTTCTGGTTTGGAATCAGAAGATGATTTCTCATACTCCTTGGCTACAAGCTTGGCCAGCTCTTGTTCATAATTCTCCATACAAACGGGACAGCAGGTAGTGGACCCTCGAGTCTGTTCTGTGTTCTCAGGCTGGCGTCTTGGTGCAAGAGCAGCTCCCCCTATCGAGATACCCTTTAATGGTGGGGTGAGAGAACCAATTGAACTGCTGAGAATCCCATTGCCTCCAAGCCTTGAATAAATTTAGAAAAAACATAAGCTTTAAAAAATAAGGAAAACTGTTATAAGAGGTTTCTGTATTTAACATGAAAGACGATGTATGAAATATAGCTAGTTTAGGGACTTATTTGGACGCTCATTGGTTGGTGTCAATCATGGCTGATTTTAACGATCTCATCTATGAATGGACCAGCAGAAGTAATTGGAAAGTCAAGGATATTATTTTTTGATAACTCAAGGATATTATTATACTTCTATTTACAATACTTCTTTCATTCAGCGAGGCACTGAACAGAGGATGGTTCAACCCTCAGAAGAAAGCTGTTGTTTTCCTTGTAAAAAACTCAGTACACAATACACTACTGTTCAATGTGAAGCTCAACTGTTCTTTTAATACTGTTGATGGGGATGATATAAAATAAGCAAGATTAATCTCAACCAATGACAATTGAAGAAATAAGACAATAATGGAATTTCAAGACCTGCGATTGCATAATTGAAGACAAACAACCTACCTTGGAAACAGCCCCGGTATTGGTAATCTTGCTGTAATAGGCACCGCCTGCAGATCCCATTCATTCTCCATTGTTGGATGGTAGACCTGGCACCGCAGATATGTCTCGCAAGTTGCAGTTCCGATCAGCCACAGCTGACTATCACCAGTGCCCTCTCTGAACCTTGCCAATAGCTTCCCCATCTCTGTAACTACAGCACGACGTGTCTCTGATACAACCTGATGCTGAATTGAGCCTGAACCCGAGACCCCAATTATTCCCGTCTGCTGCTGCTCGACCAGCCACTTCAAGTCTCCTAAATCAAGAATCACACCACTACTGCTGCAGGCAATTGCGCTGCTATTGATCCGGGTTTCAATCAAATCCCCCAATTCCTTCATCTTATCAGGGATCTGAGACCGGTTGGAACCAAATTCCTTCTCCAAAGATACAACCTGAACACTACGAAGTAACCCTTCATTAACCTCCCTCTTCTCAATCCTCTGCAAAAGCTCTCTCATAACCACCTCAGGTTCTGTATCTCCAACCAAAACTGGATTCCTCTTCCTGGATCTCAACAGGATATCGATCACCCGCTTCACCTCTTCCCTCCTCTGCTGCCCCGATGGCTCGCAACTTCCCTGCTGCTGCAGCCGAGGGTTCAGATACACATTCCGGTTGATTGGTGGGGATGGGCGGAACGCCAACCCAGCTCCAATTCCACCTGAATTCATGGAATTCGACGAATTCAATGACTGTTCAATTGTGGCCTTGACGGCAGGACTAGAGAAGCTGGCCTCCCGCATCACCCGGCTCACGCTTGGATCATCAAGGATAGATACGATGAGCTGCTCAAGCTCGACCTTCACAGCCAGCAGCGGCTGCTGCTGCTGCTCAGGGCAGCCACGGCGCTGGTGTGCCTGGGCGCGCTTGAGGGCAGCCATGAGTGCATTGGAGATGGGGGGTTCCATGCCCGGCGATAGGTTTTGGGCCGAGGGGAGGCGCTCGAGGGCGACGCTGAAGCAGAGCTCAAGCGCCCTGCATTGGAGGGGGTGTGATGAATTGGGGTGGGATCGGATGCACGCCTGCCGGAGGTAACCGGAGGGGGAGGCAAGGAGTGTGGCAGCGACATGGAGAGGGGTGGTCTGGCCATGGTTCCGCCGCCCCGCCTCTGCGATTGAGTGGTTGAGAACGCTTGCTGCTTCTGGTGTTAAGGTTTGTTGGATTGTACTCAATCCTGCTCTCATCTCTCCTAATTGAAATAAACCCAGTTCCAATTCTCAAAACCCTAAAAACCTTAGAGGGGTACTTGAAATCCTTCAAATCCAACAGAAGCTTCAAAGGCATAGAAGAAAAGCGCCCAATTTCACCTTCTTTTGTCTCCAAAGCAGAGTAATTACTTCTCTATCTGTTCTCAAATTGAGGGCTCTCATTCGAGTGAATGATGGACACAACCGACAAAAGGGCACTATGATGGAAAATTCAATCCCCTTGGGACTATGAATCCGACCAGAAATGAAGAGAAATTAAGAAACCCAGATCTGATCTACCTTCAAATCAGCAAGAAAAGGAAAGATCATGTCTTCTCCCTTCACACTTGCCCCATTCTTCTCCACCTGACCTGTGAAGATAAACACCGCCTTTTTCTCATTTCAGTCCCAATCTCGATAGAAAACAAAAGTGCAGTAAATGGTAGAAGTTACAGCAAGTAAAAAGAAAAAAAAAGCCAAATATTCCTGCTTCTCACACTAAGATGAAACAAAACTGCAGATGGGTGTTCTCCAAAAGCATCTCAATATCAGAAATACAACAAATTTTGAAAGAAAACAGAAGAACAAGTGGAAATTGGAGTTGGGTTTTGCTTGAAATCATCATATAAGAGAGAAAATCAATGAAAGAGAGAAGAAAATAAAATCTTTCTCTTCTTATTCTAAGATCAAATTATGAAAACTGCAAAGGGGGTCATCAGAACCATATAGATTTCTAAAGAAAACAAAGAACAAAGGGGAATTGGATTTGGGTTATCTCAAAAGCAGTCAAAAAGACAAAAAAGCAAGAGAAAGAGACTCTCTTTTCACCTGTTTGGTGCTGGGATCTCTGATATGAGATTCTTCTATTTCCCACGAGCAAAGAGAAGAACAGACGAAAATGGAATATGGGTCTTGCAGGAAAGCCTCTGAATAACGGAAATAGAGAGAAGAACCGATAGAAAACCGACTTGGGTCTTCCTCGAATTGACGATTTAGAAAGAGAGAAAATGGTGTCTTCACCTCTCTGGGATCTCTCAGCTCGAGAAAAAGATTGTCTTTGCGAGGATTTCAGGACATTATGCTTTCTCTGCACTGCTCCATCTGCTCTACCCTTTTTTCCCTGTCGTCTTCTCCTTCTATCGAGAAGAAGATTGCTTTTTTAGAAACCCCCCTTTTTATCTCTCCGTTTTCCCTTTCTCTCTCTATCTCTACACAATTGCTGACTGACGATTGACTATGCCTTTTCTCTCTCTCTCTCTCCTTCCTTTGCCTTTCTTCAAACCAAATATCTGCTTTTCACACGCAACCGCTGCCTGGAAAAAGGAAGCGCACGGATTTCACCTTTTTCTCTATTCGCATCTCTCTCTCTCTTCCTTTTTCTTTCACTGCTTTTTTTTCATTTTCAAGAGAGGGAAAGGTCGGTTTTTTTTTTACAATCTACTTTTTTTCTCCCTGCTTTTGAAGTCATTAAAGTCGGCAAAACGAAATCATCATATTCCTTTCAATCGAACGCACGCTCTCTTCCCTTTTACGCGTTTTTCGAGACCTTCTTCTCTCCTCTCTCTCTCTCTCTCTCTCTCTCTCTCTGCTGCTACAGGAAGAGATTAAGAGCTTTGCTTTTCTTTACTTGTTTTCTAATCGTTGTTTGTTTGGACGAGATTAGTGCTTTTATCAGGGAGTTTTTTTTCTAATGCTGTTGGTGCAAAAAGCAGTTACGAAGAGGTGGGATGCGCCGCGGGAGCATCGTTTTGATTTTTGAAAGGTGCGGGGAGATTTGGGCTGGGTCAAGCCTAAGGCCCTCTCAGTGGGGATGTAAATGGGTCCCGATTCTTCATTTTTTCGGGAGTTCCAATCCTTTAAAAATCGAGTTTAAGTCTTTATTAAGGCCCCGATGAATAAATGGGTCCGGGCCTGGGTCTTTTTTCGGACCTGTATTCTAAACAGGTCTGGATCCGATTCCAACTTAGTTCGAACAAATGGACTCGAGACCCTACATGTTATCTCAATTTTCGAGAATCTCTCCTAAAAATTAGATTATTTTTCTATATCATTCTCTATCTAGACTTGAACTCGGATGCAGACCCATCCCATATATGGTTCTGAATCCAATTCCAGTTGCATCTTCTACTTAACGGTTCCGGGCCTGATTCAACCAACTCATTAACGGTCTTGGTTCAAGTCCACCATGGTCTCGAATTGGAACAACCTGTTTACATCCCTACCCGTTAGCTTTGCGTGGCTTGGGCTAGATGGGTAATGGGGCTTCATGTGGGCCCATTAGATGTATTATAGTGCTAATACTTGGGTTGGGTCATGACAAAGAGGTAGTGTGTGATAAGGGGTAACTTGATCATAAGTGGGCTATCTATAGTCATCGCACCATCATTGTGCTTAGTGTTCATATAAGGCAATCTATAGAGTTTTGTTTGTGAATCTCTCACACCATGTGAGATGACTTGGAGAGCCATATGTTCCAACCACCAACCCTGTGATTCACATTCAACTCCTAAAATTATCATCCACCCCAAATTTTTTAACATCAACTTGAATGTACTGACAGTTGGATTGGAAAAAAGAAAAAAGAAAAAAGAGATGCATGTTAAAGTGGTTAAATTTGAGGGTCATAAGATAAAGGGTTAGCATAATGAAAGAATTTAAGATTTTGTATGGATGGCGAATGTGGATTAAATGAAACTGTATTTTTCTATTTCTACAAAACAGAGGGTCTAGACTCTTCATCTCTATCTTTTAATCCCACACATCACCTTTTATTAATAGGGCCCCATGTGGGTGGGGCCCTATAGGGCAATCTACATGGAATCCCCATGCAAGACATCATCCGCATTTTAGCAAGGTCTCGATATATACCCCTTACAAACACTACTCCTGTGTGAATTGCCAGAAGCCCCCTATCAATGGATTGAAAGTTATTAGAATGATGCCTTCTAAAACTATTAATTGGAGGGCAATAGTTCAAGAGGTTAGGAAAAATCTAACACGGTTCATTTAAAAAAATTGTAACGTAAAAAATGTAGAATAATCGGATTGTCTTTTGTCCCGGAACAACCCTAATCCACAAGGAGGTATTTACTTTTCTTTAGAAAAAATAAAAAAAAATTAACTTTACATTCTACCCTAACCATCAATCTAATATCAATTAACCTAGAACTTAGAAATCCTAAACAAAATAATTAATGAAATGATAAGTAATTAATTTAAGCATTAAAAAAATATCATCCAAAGCTTACTCCTGTCATAATTCGTGTGCTGTACCCTTGAGCTAGTTCACATATTGCTTTATACTTTGCTCGTAGAAAAATATGACCCTGGCATAATATCAATTAGCTCGATCCTGACAATTTTGATTTCACCTGACAAGTGCTCACCCACATGCAGCTTTGGCCGAGCTTGCACTGGCCGAATGGATGGCCTGACCCACTTTACCTATAGGCTATATGGGCCATTTTTTTTTTATTTTTTTTAAAGTATTTAATATTGGTAAGCACCCACATCCATAGGTCACAACCCACAAACTCACCCAAGTCTCTAAACACTACAACCAAAGATTTGATTCATGATTGTTTCTATAAAAAAAAATAGGTGCGCTACCACTAAGGATTGATTCATAATTATTTTTGTGAAAGATAGGTGCCTCACTAACTGAGCTAACAGCTGACGTGCGTGCAATAAATTACAAAGGAATTAAATACAAATGAATTCAATGTCAAATGTGCTCCACAAGGGCTTTAAGGAGGTAAGGGGTGAAAGATATGAGGGGGGAGGGAAGGTAATAAGGTGGAGCTGTAGATGAGACCTTGACTTTCTTAAGTACTGAATTACGAGGGCAATAGTTGGGTATTCATCTCTCGTCTTCCCTTTATTCGATTTTCATTAAAGAGGAGGTTATTTCATGTGCATTTTTGGATATTCACCTTTAGTCTACATTTTCAACCATGTACGACATGAATTATTTAAAAAAGAAGGATCAATGCTCAAGTGTTGCACTGTCAAGTTGAGATACTTGAGGGAGTGGTTACAAGTACTTACCTTTAAAAAAATTCTTTTGTATTCTAATGCAAGCAAAGAGGCCTTAATCACTCCAAGGAAAAAAAACAGGGAAGTTGAAGAATGTACCACTTGATCTGTTTCAAATGACCATTTAAACTTATGATCAGCTATTTTGGCAATGGATTGACTATGCAAGTGTCACAACTATTGTTCTCAGGAAATTATCATCTTGAATGATGTCACAGTAATTTCAGATGTGTTGTTTTGGATATTAATAAAAAAATTGTAGAAAATATAATAAATTTTCTATAATGAAAAAAATAGAAAAAATAGAAGTTACAATTAAAATTATTTTATATAACCTCAAAAGTTTTTTTCCCTTTTATATCTATAATTCACATTTCTTGTAGTTTTCTCATGACAATTTCAATTTTGTTGATATTTAGAAGTATTGTGATATCATAAAGAAATTAAAAGTTTCTGATATAATCATGATATTTTTAAAAGTATTACTAGCAGCACAGGGAGGCCATATTTTGATAGTATTACATTATTTTCACTAGAAAATATCAAATTGAAATAAATTAGTCGTCTTCATCATCATCAAAGCTTTGTCCCAACTATGTTGGGCGGAAATTAATATTATCATCATTATATTTAATGGGAAATACTCAAGTGGGAATTAGTTCTCACCTATTAGATGAGAAATTTTTTACGGGGCCCAGGTAACAACCCATCCAAACCTAGCAATCAATAGGGGACCCCCGATAGTCACTAATCCTAAGGATTGACACACATCTGAACGGACTGAACCGTTGGATTGTGGGTTGAATAATTTTTTGAATATGAAGCTATTAAACTTGTGGGCCATAGGTGAAGAGGTTAGAGGCCTAGATTTGGAGTTAAACTTAATACTTGCGGTTGTCTCACATAAATCTTTTCATCCCCCTTAGTCCCATCCCCAAATGGAACCCACAATTGGGCCCCACAAAAAAAATTTCATATAATATGTGAGAATTAATTCTCACCTGAATATTACCGATATTTAATATACCGAAAGAAATGTTAATATTGTTATATCTTGGCATACTTCGGTAACATTGACATAAAACCTTTATTCTTTGGAACTTCTGGTTTTAATGATTTTAATCAATTTAAATTTGTTGATAAATCTTTTTATTTTTCTAAACCGAAGTTTGTTCATGGTATCCTTGATGAAAGGGAAAATTTAAAAACTCCTCTATTTTAACAAAAAGAAAAAAGCCAAGAATAACATTTATATATATGTTGTCAAAACCAATTTTTGTATTGATTGAGCTGTTGCAAGCCAGAGTTCTTTGTATCTAGAGCCTGTGTGTATGCATGGAATTGAATTCCTATATATACATAGTAAAATAGGTTGCAATCAAAGGATGATCAAAGAGGGAAGGGGTGAATGATATATAGTGGTGAAGTAATAGGACGCAACTTTCCTAAGATTTCATTTGATAGGGTGGTAGCTGGATACACATTTTCTAGTAAAAGGAAAATTATTATTATTTCTTGGTACCCTAGCCTAGTGGGCTGGGTTTCAAGAGAGCCCACACTAGTGGGAAGAGGAAGTCCACACCATGGAAAGGAGAACTCACAAAAGTGGGAAGAAACTCTAGAAAGTCAGGTGACAATTGTGGTTGCCAACCAACTACACAAATCATTTATAGATCTTCACTTTTGTTTTTCTAATTTTTGACACTTGATAAAAATATATTTCGTAGAATTTCTAGGAATCCAAATCCATGCTAACAAATGCAGACTTAGTGAAAAATCCTTGTCTTCATTTTTGCTTCCCTATAACATTGCAGGAATAATGTGGTTTTGTTAGTGGCACTTAGGACCAATAGCAAACTCACACCGTAATCTATCTCACGTAAGATTAGAGAGAAGTACCATACATTTCCATCTTGAGAGGGGGGTGTTGGGAAAAAAAGAGTTTGGAACTTAAAGGCAATGTTTGTCATAAATTTTGCTTAACTCATATTTGGTTAGTCACAATAAGTGAAAAATAATGTCCCAGCCGCCGTGCCCCCAAATTATAGTTCAGCTGGTAAGAGATGTAAATGTGTGAGCTAGAGTGCGTGAGTTTGGATTCTTAATGTACCAAAAAAACCCGAGGGGTAGCGTAGTTGGCTAGGACCATGGCTCAAGAATTGGAGGTTGCGGTTTCAAACTCGTACTCTCTCCCAGGGGCCACTTGCCTAGGCAAAAGCTTGACTTATCGGGTACATGGGGTGACATGGGCTAAACATTTTCGGAAAAATAGTCGGTTTTTGAAGAGGCTAGACACCCTTATTAGAAATAAAAAAAAGTACTGAAAAAAGGAAAAAAAAAGTCCTCGCCATTAAAAAAATATTACTTTTACTTTAAAATATTACTTTTACTTTAGTAACAACCAAAAAATCTTACCACATAAAATTCAAGCAACCCGGTCACTTTGCCGCTCTAAAACTCCTTGTCTCCTTTACTTAAAATTTCCTTTTCTCTTGATTTAATATTCATTATTCTTTACTTTCCTGGCAAATAAAACAGACACACCTGCATATTCCTCACAATTCTTGTGCGTGGAAAGTGTGGAGCTCCATAGTGGTGCCCACCTATTGAAAACTCGAGCCACTCAAATTGATCTCCTTTTCATTTTAGTGGATATCTTCAGTCTTACTCTAATAGGAGTTGGTCTTTTGAGGAGATTGATCATGTAGTTAAGAATGTCAATAACACAAGTCTCATGCAATATTATTCATCTGCATTACTCACATTCTTAGTTATATGTTGAGTCTTACAATGGGACAAACTCCGATCGGAGTAAGATTTGGGGATATACAATAAATAAGAAAAACAATCATTTTGAGTGGCTCGAATTTTCAATAGGTGTGCCCCAATATGGGGTTTTGGACCTTCTACTGATGGGATGCAAGAGGGAGACAGGACCTGGACTAAAAAGAAAGTATGGAAAAGGACTAGGAAGAAATCTGTAACAACATAAAAGATCACTATTGCTAATGTTCATGGGAGATTCGAAATGTGAACATGAGATGAGATTGCTGTACTGAAAGTGACTGGACCTTTTGTAGCAGTAGTGTGAACCATCCAGTTCATATATTTGAAAGAAGAAAGTGTTCAAAAGAATCATGACAGAAATTAGTTGGCCCATCAAAGGCAGCTAACATCAACCCCTCTCCCCCTCCTTTAGAAAAGTTGTTGCTTTGGAGAGTGTATGAAGTTTCCTTGATGACCTTTTCTCTCTTTTGTCTCTACCAAACCCACATCTTAAGCATGATACTGTAATAATACCTTTCCACTCGAAGAGCCACAACTTCATCACTCCATCTCACACCACTTTTTATGGATCCTTAGATCCCTTGTCATCATTCTTCTCCCACCTTGTTTTTTCAAATTCTTACCCCTCTCTCTCTCTTTCAAGTTGTTAAGCCCCACCCAAATTTGTTTGGGATCAATCTGGATGAGATGCTTCTTTTTGTACGTTATGCATTCCAAAGTGTTTTTAAGCATAGTGAGAGTGTGTAGAATGAAAATCGTGTGGATGGGGGTGGGTGCAGTAGATCAAATGATCTTAGCACTTAATTTTACTCCTCGTAACGTATAGCTATACAACGTGTCAACTCATTGTAAGTAAGATTCAATGGACATTAATGTCTAGATTAGTGTCAATTAAAGGTGGAACAATGTGTAAAGAGATTAATTTGATCATAGGCAGGCCCTTCACATTAAAATAAGAAGAAGAAAAAAAAAAGACACCAATATAAGGGTTGGAGCATTTCCATGGATGAAAGCTACTCCAATACACTGTGAAGTGGAACAGATTTACTGGGGGCAAGGGGCTTTCTCCACCCTCAAGGCAGTTCAATAACAATGTATGTCTTAAGATATTGTTGCACAAACTTGATTGTGTTGAATTTCAACTTTGTGTTTTGGCTTCCTATATTTCCCTGGAAATATATATACTGATGTAATATATGATAACATGGTACATAATCAATAAAAAGAAGTGAGTGAAATAAAAGTAAATTAACCCACTCTCTCTATTTCACTAGCTAGAAAGAAGTAGAAACAGGATTAAATAACAGGGAAAAGAAACATGCTTTACAGAGAAAGAAAACATCCAAACTTCTTTACTTTTTGTATGTTATTGAGATAAACATTGTCAAAAAATTCATTTGGCATTTCAAAGCTTGATCTTTATTTTTTTATGTAGTGAAAAATCATTTGGAGAATGGCCCAAGTGAGCCTTTGAATTGACCCATCAAGTCCAGCCAGGTATAAAATGAATCATTGGTACAATAACTCGGATTTTCTTTACAGTTTCTCTCCCTTCATTGTCCCCTTGTTATTGCTAGGTTCACTGCAGAAAAGGATTCCCACCTAAAGAAATCACATGCCTTTCCTTCCCATCCAATAATTGTAATCTTCTTTGAACCATGATTCTTTGGACCCTTGATATTTTGGACAAGCACTTGCAGTTGCATATGAATGACCCAACTGGAAGAGTCTTGCCTGGGCCTCAATAAATCTCATGACATCGCTGAACAAGCAAGAAAGCTCCAAAAGGCCAAGGACTCCTCCAGCTCAGAGCAGCTCCCCCAAGTGCTCAATTGATGGAAAATCATGAGACATGAGGGTCCATAGGCCTTTTCACTAGTGTAAGCCACCACCCATGTGGGTGCTCATCCCACATATGATATTCATGTCATCAGGGTCAAAACTTTAAGCAACATAAACAATAAAATTGCTTGGAACATTGAGACCCCAAAAAGGTTTTGGTAGCTTCTTGCACCCAAAGGGATTGCATCTTTGAGGCCCCCTTTTTAGTTTAGAATAAAAGAAAGTGGATTTGCTTTCCAAGCAGTTAAATTAGGCATGAGAGACACCAATGAAACAAGGAAAGACCATTCATTCTCTTTAGAAAGGAGTTGCATTATTAAAAAGAACCTATTGCAAAAAGTAGCAAAGGAGGTGATGGTCATTCTCAGCTAAGGGGTACCCCCTACGAGAGATTCCCCTCAAAAGTTTGTTTGTGAAAGAGCAAGGCATCTTTCCTCTCTCTTTTTAGACATGGGGTTTCCTTAAAACTTGCCAACAAAAGAAATCCAAGTTACATGAGCCTCAAAAGTCTTTCTTTTTCCACTGTAATGTGGAAAAGTCTTTTCTTTAGCACATATCTTTACATCATTGAGCATTTTTATTGGCAAACTTAAAAAACAAGCATTCAACTTTTTGAGGTAGGCTTTCCTGGAAGACTTTTTAGAAAGTTACTACTTTTCACGACTAAGCTCTTCCACCCTACACTTGGCATGCTTTGATGGAAATCTTGACTGTTGTGATGGGGGAATTTGTCACTTATGTGCTCGATCTGATGTAATTGCCACAACAGACTCATGTCAAAATCTATCAAATAAATATGAAGTATGAACTCCAAGTTAGCGGTCTAAGCTTACAAGCACTAAAGCTTGCTTTTAGAATCTTGGGCTTGATCATGGATGGATTTTTTGTAAAAACAAAAAATCATACCAATTGATGCGCGCAACAATATATCTGATCATGTGGTTGAATTTGGACCGTTGATTATTTTGTTCTTAATCGTTTTCTTGATTGTTACCTCCTTTTAGGATCTGTTTGATAGCATGATTTTGAAGAGTTTTTATTTGGAGAGTCTCAAAACCCCTTCAAATTCTTGTGAGAAGCTCTTCCATTGGAATTTTCTCAAATATGACTCTTTAAAAAACATTTGGAACATTTCATAGGCTATTTTGACTATTTTACTGTAATATCTAGATTTTGAAATTTTCTACGTCGAAAATAGAATTTAGAAAATTTAAGAAGACAAGATCTAACAAGCATTTGAAAGCTCCGGACGCCATGAATTTCAGTTAGAGATTCTACTTATCAAATAAAAATCTTATGTAGGACCTAATTGTTTCACTCAAAAGTCTTACCAAACAATAGAAGATTTCTTTGCAAAAAGGACACATATTTCCAATCTTGATGCCCAAGATTAGGATGTTTAAAATCATTTGGTCAACATGATTTTACAACAATAATATATTATTAACAATAGGCCACACTTAGCTTTGTCGATATGGATGGATCCTTGCGGATGTATAATTTCGGTGTTCATGCTAGATGGTGATGTTAGAGGTAAACCACTAATATCGATTTTCTACATTAATCTAGGCCACACACTGTATCTATAGAAGATTAGGGGCTTCGTCGGCTGACCCAAAGTCACTCACAGTAGGACTCCTAGCCCCAAGATGAATACAGTCACATAGGTTAATCAATAACAACTCTAATTATATTATTGAGTAAGATTGTGATTAAGAGTCTAATGGCATGCACAGGCCACAAGCCTATCAAGCTTTTGCACTACATGTGGGTGCAGTCCCTACCAACTTTTTCTTTGTGAGAGACTAACATAGGAGTGTAGCCCATACTTTTAGAAAGAAACAAGTAAATGCTTCTAAGAATAAACAACATAATTTCTACGTGAAGGTATATCTTACATAAACATTTTGTACTTTTCACATTGGCCAATCAAGCCATAAAGTTAGGGTTTCTGAAAAGTTAAGTAAGCTTTTATAACCTCATCTCTATGAGGACCTACAATCAAATTACATTTTGAAGTATTCCTAGGATAGATTTTTCCACAGCATCTTAAAGTATTAAAGATGTTATAAAGGTTATTGGGGACTGGGGTCATTCAATTTTCAACACTACTACTCTATTCTTTCCATAGTGGAAAGAAGGTCATCAACTGATAATCCATCTCTAATATGACATGGAGATGGGGTTAAGATTAGATGTGGTTGTTTGATATGATTCTTATATTCTACCATTTTCAATGTAGATGTATGACATGTGTGGAAAATTTGTCAAGGGCTTTTTGCAAAGAAACATTTATATTTTTTCAAATTACAAAAAAAAACACCTAACCTTCTCTCTCTGTCCACAAATGATAACCTCTATCAATCTTTATCTTTCATATATATTTTGATAGTCAACTGACTTGAACCCACAATCTTGTTGTGCAACAAGAGCAACTTCCAACAACAAACAATCACCTCTATTAATCTGAAAATATCTGTCAATCACCTTGTCTGACAGTTTAGAGGCAAGTTTTCTACCATTTGACAAAATCTGGCATGTTTTATCATTAAATAATGAAAACTCCTCAACATGTAACCTTGTTCAAGCTATAGTTTCACTTTTAAAGAAAACTAGTTAAGACTTGAGTCAATTTGACCAAAGTAAACTCTTTGAGTTAATTTGAACTAAGGATAGATCTAAGAGGCTTTCATCCAGCGTTGTAAAAGAAAATTACAAAACCGTGTTTTACGGTTCGGTTACTGTTACAGTTATTGAAATCGAAACACCGTACTTCATGGTTCAGTTACGGTTTTTGTTTCGACTCACGGTTATTAACCGAACCAAACCATTAACCACGGTTTGATTAACTATGTTCCCAAAATACATGGTTAACTGAACCGTTTCGTTAATAAGAAAAAAAAAAAATCTAAGAGCCTAAATAAAAATTACTTCTTTTTTATTTTTTTTATAGTAACATATTATGCCATTCTCCAACTACAATTTTTTTTTCACAGTAAGTTTGATTGGTAAATGGCAAAATTCTCATAATTTTTTTTGAAGTGATAATTAACCGTAATCGAACCATTAACCGCGGTTAACTGTGGTTTGGTTATTAACAATTTTTTACGGTTCGGTTATAGTTACGGTTTTTAAAATTTTTTTAAAAACCGTAAAACACGGTTCGGTTAACGATTTTTCCAAAATGAACGGTTAACCGAACCATTACGCCCCTATTTTCATCCTTCTATAATGAAATGCATTGTTTCTCTCCGTAGGATAAGAAAGTAGGCCTTTCTCTGCACTTCAAAGCGGTTGATTGAGGCTTTCAGATTGATAGAGATGATGGTTATTTTAAAAGATAAAAGAGACAAGTGGTTATTTGTAATTGCTTTAAAAAATAGTGGTTTCTTTGTACAATTCCCTTTCTTTATTTTAAAGTGTGAAACAATTGAAACATGCGCTCAGGGGGCATAGTAGTTATGAGACCATTCAATCTACCTTGATTGCAAGGACCTAACACAAAGTAAACAATGTCCTGTTGGGTTCATGTTTTCAACTTTGTAGTTGTAATAGTGCCTTAGATTCATATAATAAGGACAATGCATTCAATTCAACTGCATTTGTTGCTCCCAACTAACTTGACTAGGGCCTGGATCCATTGCTTCTATAAACATAAAAAAAAAAAAAAAAAAATGCATCACCCCACATCTCCAGATGCAAACTTACCTGATATAGATTAGCTGTAAAATATGGATACAGTTACAGGTACATATAAATACAAATATAAAGATGGGAGTTCCAAATTAATGACAACCCGGAATAGTAGAAAATTAGAACACAAATACATGTGTTCATGTGGACCTTGGTGACATGTGTTAGATGTGTCTTTAATGCATCAGTCCAACTTGAACTGCAAAGTTGGGTTGCAATCAATTTTTGTGGGTGATCCTTACATTAAGATCAAGTAATCCAATAGAGATTTCAATGTAACCATTAGAGAAGAAGGGTGTAAATGAATCTAATATAAGGAAAACCTTAGAGCACATTTGAATTGATTTGCTGAAAAAGATGGAGGTTCACATCCCTTTTAGATAGAAATAAAGTCACTGGTCTACATCAGCTTTGATCCAATCCCTACTATGAAAGATAAAATGCTTTGTATACTACTTTCCACCATTGATGTGAATATCAACCATAAAAATATTAAGAGAAAGAGATGTCCGAATATTGTGAGTTTGGATACATTGGTTCTAAGTATGGTACCTGATAGCAATTGGCCATAGGTTAAAACTTATGTTAGTCTAAATGGATATCACACTGATTGATATATATATATATATATATTTTCACCCGACCCTCAAGTGAGGGTAGTAGACCTCGAGTGACATGACAAAATCCTCTGGTGAGGAAAGGTAGCATCCCAAAGGTTCGAACCTTGACAGCCAGGTGAGGCCTGTTACCTCTTACCACACAGTGAGGTAAGAGGCCGTTCTCGGATATCATACTGATATTAAACGAAATATGTGGCCCGTATGATGACTTTTGGCTGGTACGAAACTTTTTGGTAGAGATCTTAACCTAAGGTTTGATTGTGCTCAAGTAATAATTAATTCTCATACCTTAGCTTGTAATATATGATTTTGAGAAAGTCTGATGATTTCAAAGGTACAGGCTAAGGTGATTTTTCCTTTTGTTTTTGTTATACCTAATCCACCCTCTAATCTACCCTAACTATCTTATATTTTATTAGGAATTCAACTAGTTAGCAATTTAGGTGGGCCCACATGTGTTGGCATGTGGGTGGGCCCAGTCCCATTGGTGGGTAGCTACTCAGTAGCTTTGCTCTCATTCCTTTCCCATTTTGGATAATTTCCTAATTAATCCTCTCTCTGGTATTTGTGCACTTGCATGAAATTAGTTAGTTCTCTATTGAAACTTCCTGTGGATTAGAGCATCCATTGCAACTCTAACTATACCTTTATAAGAAGTTAATTCTAGGAGATGTCATTTGTCCAGTATTTAGCTCTTCGATCAAGATGTCCATTTTATCTATGGGATCGTTTTTTTTTTTTTTTTTTTTAGCTATTGGAGGGTTTCCAAACCCTTTGGGCTGGACTAATCCCTCCGGGTCCAAAGGGAAGCCCGGTTGGACTAATCTCTCTGGGATTGTGTAGAGTGAATAGACAACAATCTTTTGTCCCCCACAAAAGTTATTCAATAGAAATTGTTCAAGTTCAATCTATATATTGTTTAACCTGATCCCAGGTTGTGGGATTTTGATTTTGGATTAGTTGGACTGTTTCTTCTTGATTGTAAATTGGGGTATGCCCCAATGGGAATTGAAATTCCTGTTTTTGTACTTTATGCTTTTGCAATTTGAAAGAATCACTCATCTTTCAAAAAAAAAAAAAATTTGTCCCCACAAAAGTTGCTTGATCTTACTCAATACACAATTCGGTCTTCATTATTGTGTAGCGGATACTTTTCAAATGATCCAAAGCTTCTTTAGTGCTAAAGACTTCGGAAAATTCTTTATGCAACCACCATTTTTGCTAAGGACACCCACATTCCTTCTTCATGTGTAATTTTTTTTCTTCTAAAGGTGGGTGTACTAAACAAAAATAGGGATGCATATAGAGTTTCCCAAAAACTTAAGCGCAATTGACTGAATTATCTTTGTTTTAATAAGGGCTTAAACCTTGCTACCCGTACCTCCCCTATGAGGACTTTTATATATCATTGGTGTAAAGGGTAGCCATATTATTTTGTTTTTAGTGCCCCACCTAAGGGGGCTGGAACCCTATCGAACCCACACCAATAGGAGAAGCCCTTGGGGTGAGAGAAAGAGACTTTTGGTGAAGTAAGGAAGCTCTCAGATGAGGAAAGGAGAAGTGAGAGAGCCTTGGATGAAGGAAGGTGGGATGTCTAGAGGTTGATCCCTAGGTAGCCAAGTGAGAACGGACACGTCTTACCACTGGAGTAGGATGTCATTCTCGGCTATAGTAATTGTTAATCTTTGGATTTTCTAATCTGAAGTTGTCTCCCCATTGCACATTTATTTATAGAAAATGAAGTAGTTTTCTTTAGTAGGATTATTTATATAATTTATTGTTTTGTGTTAATATTTCAGACGGCTTTTATTCTTTTAGGTGAAGATATTCAAACCAATTTTGGACCCTAAAAAATCATTCATGCTGTCCTTACACAATGGGTGGAAACATATTTCAGCTTGAAAAAATGTTTCAATGAAACATCACCAGAAACTGAAATTTGCTAAAACATGTGCCTAGTTTTCACATTTCAAAAACATATAAACAAAAGAAACAACCACATAAATATATTCCTTTGAAATTTGTCACTTGTAAAACATGTCTTACAGTTTTAGTTAGTTTTTCAGAAGTTGAAGGGGTTTTCAATTATTTTCTCTAATAAAATGGGGCATGATTTTCAGGAACAACTATGTCATTTCTGAGAAGGGCTCAAACTAGATTCTGAGGCCCACTTGGTCTAACCTATGATAATCTAAACTCCTTTCAAATAGCTGATGCATAAATTTGAAGGGCTACTTTTGCATAATTTTGATTGGGCTTACTTTAGATATTCATAAATTGGGTGCATGTAGCTTGATTTGCACATAAATGACATCGTAGTTTGGTGATGCATGCATTTGGACAATGCAAGTAATTGCTTCTAAGTTATATAAATTGAGTTCTAGGGATGATCAAAACATGGCCTTTGATTTGAGGAAGCAAAATGCTTTACTCTGTGGACCAAAAACTTGTCCAATTCAGTAATTGAACCATCTAACTTGTCCAATTCAGTAATCTCATTGTCGGCCTATAATGATCTTCTTAAGCTCATGCCGCAGACAGGATAAGACATTGAACCAACTTCTTTATGTTGGGAAATCTAAAATCTTCCCATCAATATGTGAATTAAATTAGAAATCAGCCCACAAGTAGACCAAGAAATTCAACCATGATACAGATCAACCTTAATGAAAAAAAATAAAAATTCAAGGGGTTGGCTAAGTGGTCAGGACAATGGTTCCTCTCTCTTCCGGAGCTAGAGGTCCTGGTATTGATTCCGATTCCCTTCAGAAACAGAAACCGAACGTTAACTCCACTAGTGCTACCACTTAGGAGTCACATGGGTTTTATTCGGCTTCTCTCTGGGTCCGGAGGAATTAGTTCAGGCCAAAAGATTGGGATTTGGAAATCCTTCGTTAGCAAAAAAAGTGGGGGGGGGGGGGGGGGGGGGGGCGGTGTGAAAATTCAAGAAAAATCCACTATGAAAATGAGAGGGTGTATAGGGCCTTCCTTCTTTGCGAGCTTATGCTCAAAACTGATTAATTCATCAAACCATAGATTAATTTCAAGCTTGGTTGAAGGAATTAAATGCCAAGGTGACACTGATCTTCAATGGAGACCACAATGTGAAGAATGCAAAAAAAAAAAAAAAGTTTAAGGAGTAGTGGAACCAACCGTCAAAGGGACTAGAAGACTAGAACCCTGCGACAACCGGACCTTGAGTGCTGCCCACGTCTAACACTTTACTCATAATCTATATTTTATCTCCATTCTAGAGTATTGATGTGAGGTTTGCAACACACCAAAAAAAAAGGGGCCTGATTGATAAAAACCACCCTGCAGGGGTAATTCAACTGTTGTCAAACCTTGTCTATTAATTAAATCTCAACTTAAAGGAGAAGATTCCAATGTCAAACTCTAGTGCTACAATAAAACATTCATTGAATTTGCCAACACACTCATGATTCTGGGGCGGAATTAGGATTTTTTTTTAGGGAGGCCTAAGACAAATAAACATTTATTGAATTTGCCAACACCTCAAAATCTCGGCAAGTCTGCAACCTACAACTCTTTTTAAGATCGCCAAAAAGAAAACTATTTTCTTTTTTTCCTCTCTTGAATTATACTTAAGATTTGGGGCAAGTGTAGATAGGTTAGAATTAAAATTGAAAAAAAAAAAAAAAAAACTCTTCTCAAATCTCTATCAAGCATCCCTTGTTTATTCTCTTTTCTTTTATTCTTTCTTTTTTATTTTAAGTATTCCCTGAAATGGAAAATATTTTTATTTCCTTTTTCTAAGAGTCAAAATCATTTTTAAAAAATTCCTAAATGATGGAGAGGCCATCCATTAAGCTTGATTTGAGAGAAGTTTCAAATGTATGGGGGGCCATGGCCCCTGCCATGCTCCCTAGCTAGGTCCACCCCTGTGAGTGGTCGTATTTCCACCTTGGTATCATACACATGCCCAAAAATCGATTCTAAGATCTTTAGAGGTTGATTATATAACTCTCAGTTAGTAGGCCAATTTAGTAAAGAAAAGTTATTTAAACTCCAAGTGAGGAATTCCAATTGAGAGAATTGGGGCGGTGGGGGTGGGGGGTTTGGGTACATCAAGAATTTTGAAATTTCTTGTGGTATAAGTACTCCAAATTCTTGCCATCAAACATTCCAAAAGGCTTTAGCATAATAAGGGTGAAAGATAAAGGGACCAAAGATAAGACAAGTAAAAATGAAAGGAGAGAAAAAGGAGAGGAATAAAATAGGAAATGATATTTTCAACACATTACATGTGAAGAAAAAGGTGGTACATGAATAAAAAGGATAGGAGACAAGTCTATCTTTATACGAAAGATACGCCACATGAGAATAAATTAAGTCTTAGAAAGTGTAGAGCTTGTGTCGGATTTTGTCAAAAGTGAATAATATAAAGTATGTTGTATTGGGTGGACTGTCATATTCTCATGTGGTCTGAGAGAATCCCAATCTTTCTCAACATCTATACCAATCACTAAGCATGTGATGCTGTGATCTTAAGCCAAAAAAAAAAAAATAACATTACATTATTCTACAATCCAATAACTGATGATGCTTAGATTAATTGCTACAGTTGGGCTATTCTTAAAACATTGCTACAGTTAGAACAATTAATATACTTTCCTTTCTTTTCTACTTTATATATATGTAGAGAGAGAGAGAGAGAGAGAGAGAGAGAGAGAGAGAGAGAGAGAGAGAGAGAGAGAACAATTAATATACTTTCCTTTCTTTTCTACTTTATATATATGTAGAGAGAGAGAGAGAGAGTATTTTAGTTCTAGATCAGGAATTGAAGGAAGGTCACTGTAATTGGTTGAAGCTTAGGGTCAAGTCGTCATTAAATCTGTCTAATCCTACTAGAAAATCGTCATGTGAGGACCACTGCATGTAGTTGGTGGTGGGCTCAGCAGTTGAGCATAGGTTGTGGACCCACATGTGACAACATTTTGACCAAGGTAGGTTGACATTTAAGGTTAAGGGTTTAAGGCTTAACAATTGCTTAGACTGAAAACTTGGTACAGTTGAAGGTGGATTATTCTGGATAACTACAACATACAGATCATAAACTATTTAAGGAAGAGTCAGGTCTACAGAAAACAAATTGCCTTGTTGGTAAGCCCCACATATTTGATAAGGCAGCCCATATAGGGCCTATGAAACTAGGATGAGAGTCAAATTTGGAGTTGTGATAATTCAAGTAATGAACATGAAGGGCTTACATTGATTGGATTGAAGATAGTGCACCACCTTTTGTAGGATTCCCATGGTGGAAAAAAAAAAAAAAAAAAAGAAGAAGATGTAATTAGGGCCTGTTTCTTTCAACAAATTCATGCATGAAAAACTTATAAATCTTTCAAAAGCCATTCTCTGAGCATAATTCCTAATTCCTCTCTCTTGATTGGATCATTATATGCTTAAGGGGGTTGAAATTTGGAACTCTAAAAAGGATGAAAGTAGCTTTTTAGGTAATAGAAAGTCAGAATTCTTATAAAAAAGAAAAAAACATCATAAATTCCTGTGGGGAATCCTACTAAAGAAACGGGCCTTAACAAAATTATTTTAAAGCCTACTAATTCAAGTATATCTCTACTATTCATCATTCTTAAATCAAATCTAAATAGAATTATAAATATCTTATCTTTGATTACCATGCTAATGGCCAATTGAAAAATGAGCCTAAATCAGAATACACTATTAATCTTTTTACCAAGTGCATATCAACCATCCTCAAACCCATCCGGGGTCATAAGATTGTGCTACATTTCATGCAAAAAGCATCAATTTGGTGATCCCCATAACTACTCCACTTGCATTATAATCCCTCTTATTATCAACCGTGAATACATATTTAATGTCTTTAACCCTCTCATTGTTGACCTAAGCATTCTCCTCTCTCTCTCTCTCTCTCTCTCTCTCTCTTGCTCTTGAGGTGCATCAAAAGAAGTTGTAGAAAGCTACATTTTAACCCTAATACTAGTTGTAAAGACTCTAGTATTACATTTTAACACTAATACTAGTTGTAAACCTTTGGCACTTCTTTCTAAGTTTAAGGCATATTTGTGTACCGTCCGAAAAAAGAATATTTTGCTAACTTTGTCTTTTTTTAGAATGGAAATCTCTTTTCTAGACTTTCCACTTAGTTGCAAAAAATAAGTTGCTTTCCACTTTCCCTTGACAAAATTGTGCTCAACCAAACTCTAAAAAGTAGGCGAATGTGGAAAAATGAGCTTTTTTCCACAGCTGTCGTGTGGAAATAGAGTTATACAGACAAGTCAAATAAACTTGGATGCTATTATATGGGGCTTGCTTCTCAAGGTCTAAAATGCACAAAGGTCTTTGTCAGGTTTTACTATCATAAAAGTTGTTCCACTAACAGGTAAATCATGGCTACATTCTTTTACAAGTATCATCTTTATTTATTTTGTTGAAAAAGTGTCACACACTCATATCCCTGATCACCATCAATACTACATCGAGGGATTAATCGTTGGTTGTTTTCACGAAAAGGAGGTACCAATTGAGCTATTAATGGATTGGCTACAAAGAGGGGTTGTTTATTTTGTGCCTTTGGTTTTTTATTTTTTATTTTTCTTCAGTAATCCTCGCTGACAATCCTCAAAAAATTCTCATGAGCTCAGGCCTAAGCAGAATGGAGTCTTCCATTTAGGACAAACAAAAATAAAGAGTTTGCACAATCTTATCTCTAAAATATGCAATTTTTGTATGGCTCACCTGAATAGGGGAGGCACTGTAATGAATAGAGTTGGATGCTAATTAGGATAAGTAGAGTACTAAGCCCATCAAATGATTTTAGTCCTCAAATCTTATGCTTTCAAAATGCAAATTCAGTTGTGATAAAATTCAATAGTAACCATGGAGCAATATCAAATTAGGACCAGTGAGGTTCCTGTACAAAGTGTGTATAATCAAATATAATTGGACTCCTATATATATGAAAACAAAAGAGCACAAAAAAAAAAAAAAAAGAGAGAGAGAGAACCAAGATGTGGGGGATATGTAGAATTTGTAGAAGAGTAGGGGTGCAACACAGACTGGTTTTTGAGCCCAAGTATAACCTGAGTTGTATAAAACCCAAACCCCAATTCAACCCAAACCCATATTGTAGATTTGGTTTTCTTTTCAAAGAGTATAATGCTTTTGTAACTGTGCATAAAGTATATACATTATAGCTATATATGTTATGTATTACAAAACATAAGCCCTGATTCCATGCACTCCTTGCCATGGGGACAACCTACAGGCCCACTTCGAGATATGGCTTGGGGGATTTGAAGATCTGGGTGGAGCCCTCCTACGTCTAAAAAATCAGCTCCATTTTATAATCCTAACCCTATCATACTCAACGCACAAGTTTAGTTCATTCGAATGGGCGTACAGTCGAATCAACGATCTAATCCATTTACTTCGGTTTAAATTCGGGAGGCATGTGACCTATAGGAGAGGCCCGAGAGGGTTTTGTTTGTGTGGTCTCGTTGGATGGACCATCCGGCAGGCCCCACCATGGCTGCATACAATGCGCACAACATGCATGGGATAATTTTCTTAAAAAATATATATATACATAAGTTATAAATGAGTTGGGAATCTTGTATTGAATTTAAGTACCCAAACCCAAAACAAATTCCATGTGAGTTTCACAATTCATGCCCGAGCCTAACCTGAACCAAAAAAGGCCCAACCCAAATCAACTTTTAGTCTGACCACGCCATGATGGGACATTGGATTTGTCCCAATCTAAGTTTTGCCTTTGCCCATTTCATAATTTTCTTGTAAGATGAAAGTAAAGCAAAAC
Source organism: Camphora micrantha (assembly GCA_003546025.1). NCBI lineage: Eukaryota > Viridiplantae > Streptophyta > Magnoliopsida > Laurales > Lauraceae > Camphora > Camphora micrantha. Next base: position 42,041,834 of record QPKB01000008.1, on the reverse strand, counting down.
ATCAAATAAAGAAAGAATAAAATATAAGGGGGTTATGATTGTCTTTTATTTTTAATGGATTGAGAATCTTTATGACTATTTATGTAAAATGTGAAATTTTATTTGTCTTTTAGTGGTTTAAAAGAATCATTTTTTATTTTTATTAAATAAAATAAAATAAAATTTTAAATTTATATACTTTTAATATGACCCATTCGTTTTCTCATATCTTGAAAATGGAAGTTTGACTTTACCTTTATTTTACAAGTAAATTGGCAAAGGTGAAGAACAGTAAAAAAACAACAAAGAATACTTGGTATCCAGGTTGATCACTAAACAGTAGAAAAAAGTGCTGCTACTGTATTCATTACATATACAGACTTCACTATTTTCTAAAGTTTGAATTTGACCCTAGTTTCCCATTTAATGGTTTTTGTATTTTTCTTCCTCCTTTTCATTGTACTCATTCATTCTGTGACCACATTAAATGCTTAAAGGCTCCTTTTCCTTGTCTAACATTAAATTACTGCCACCATTGTCACCAAAAGACCAGCATTAGAAGAACTACTGATTTTGTGGCAGGCCCACATTATTTCATCTCATTTCATTTCTTAGACCCCTAGTGGTTGGATTAACATGGGCTATGGTGTGAGTCTGCTACTCAGTACAAGTAAATGTATTGCACTACAAACCTGCTAGCCAACAAGTGGCCCACCTATCCAAAATTGCCACCTAAATAAAGGCGGGCCTACCCATCCCCCAACTGTTTGGACCTCATGTGCCCATATCCCTTGGGAGAATGTGCTATACACTTCAAGGCCCATTTGTTTGTTTGTTGGATATCTGAGAATGTTTTTTTTTTTTTTTCTTTTTTTTTTTTTTATAATAGGACATGTTTGGTAAAAGAGAGGAATCCTCTATCTAAATCCTAAAGTTCACGTTTGGCAATCAGATCTTTGGGAAAAGAATTTCGGTTTTTTTGAAGTTGTGGTAAATCCATATTTGACAATTGTAAACCCTCGAAGGATTTGGATGAATGTAAATCTTTATTTGTTAGGATTTTCAGATCCGACCACCCCCCATGAGATTTGAGAATCCTCACTTAAGTGAATTTGTACACTGAACCTTATTTTTCTCAGTTATATGCATCGATACACACTAATATCAATATAAAATCATCAACTATACAAATCCGCAATGAGGAATCATTGTTCCAGTGGCAGTGAAGAATCATCAGATCTATGGATTCTTCACTTATTACCAAACATTAAAGAGCCATGCTATCCTCTTTTAAGGATTTTTGAGGAGAGGAGTCATTGCATACTAACTTTGGATTACATTTAGGAGAAGTCAATCGTTGTCACTTAGGTGCTTCTTTACCCCCGTGGATTTACAAAATTCTTTAGAGGGAGGTGGAGGCCGATGAATTAATAGAAAAGATGATTTTTGATGGATATGGAAAATCCTCTCACTTTTTCTCTCTTTAGCCAAACCTGAGTTTTCCTCATAATTAAGGAAAACCAAAGAGGATTCATCTTTGATGACATTATCCAAATATGTTACAAACCCTATTAAATATTGTCTCAAAAAAGTCTCAACTAGATTAACTTATGTTTAAAGATTATTGACTATTTTGAAAGCTAGAATTTAGAGAATTCTTTGAGTCAAAAGCACAAATTTATAAGGCTGAATCTGAAAATTAATAAATTAAAATCACAACCTTAGCAGCAATCCTTAGTTGTAAGTTGTGTTAGTCTCACAAAGCCTGCTGCTCTGTTTGTTGGTTTTCTTTCTTTCTGTTTTTCTTTCTTGTAGCCTAGCTTGTGGGCTCTGTTGTTTTTTTTTGGGTTGCCCTGCCAGTTGGTTTTTTTGATGCAGCCAAGCTGGTGGGTTGCATTAGGTTAGCTCTCTCTTGGTTGTGTCTGTCAATCTGGGAGAGCAAGTGAGACTAAGGTCTGTCTATCTCTTCTTTACTTATTGTACACATCCTTTTGAAAATATATACACTTATGTTTTCGAAAAAAAAAAAAAAAAAAACTGCATCTTATATGATATCAGAAATTTCCAACAACTAGAATTCTTGTAAAACAAATGCCTCATCGGGTTGCCATCCTGGCCGAATGTTGTGCTTATTTTGAAATGACTTTATGGGCTTATTCGTTATTCAGCAGTAGTTAAATACATATAATTCATACCATAAGTGGTTAAAAATGATGATCGGATGGAAATTTAAAAATGAGAATCAAGTAGCAATTCCTTTTAAGAAAATAGATTAAAAAAAGATGGAAAATGAACTACTAAGGCGATGGCTGGTAGTTCATTTCCCATCTTCTCGTGATTCAATTTTCTAAGAAAAAAGGTTATTTGATACTCTTTTTTTTTTTTAAAATGCACATTTGATATTTATTTTTAACTAATAATGATATATATTCTATTTATTCAATTTCTATGTATTTTAATGCAAACTGATAGGGCCTATATGTCCATGAACGGGTCCAGTCCCAACTTCTCAAACGCTATGTCAGAAACTATTAGGATGTGGATCTGGGCCTGGCCCTGGTCCTTGTATATATACATCCAGGGCTCATCAATTCCTGCCCTTGGTAGCTCTGCTGCAATTCGAACTATATACATCCAGAATTACATGAAGCAGATTAGTACCTTCCTTTATTCCCTGGTTGGTATGTGCCACTATCATAAATTGTCATGATATGCTCATGAAACTTCAAAATCAATACCAACTACTTGGCTGCTGTCCACATCCTTTAGACAAGAGTGCTGACTGCTGATGCGTGGCCTCTTCAGAATAACTTTTCAATATAAAATGAGAAAAACACCAGAAGCATTTTCTTCAAAGTTTACACTATAATATAGGGGGATACGTTGGCTTAGGACACGGTTTGCATCTAAAGGTTGAGGATTCAAAACTGCACTATCACACTGGAACCACAGGAGATTTATTTAGCCCCCTAGGTCCGTAAGAATTATTCTGTCCCAAAGGGCCAAGTCACCCTCAGTTGTTAAAAAAAAAAACACATAGAAGACCTAGAATGTGTAATTGAATGATCATTTATATAAAGCCTTCATCTGAACTTCATGCTATGTATATTTCTTTGTTTTCTACTTTGCAGTGGGAAGAATTTTATCCCATCCACCTGAAAGATTCCTTTTCGAACAGTGCCTTGTCTATAGTGTAATTGTATTTTTCAGTTACCAATGCAAAACCATGGTGTTTTGATTTCTTAATATGTGTCAATCTTCCTGTAATAAAATGCCTTCTAATTGTACATGTTAAGCAACCATCCAACCAATGCATATCCCATCATCATCAAGACCAATGTGCCACCTCTCTCTCTCTCTCTCTCTCTCCATACTAACTGTGCAAGGTGAATATAATCCTTGTGAAAGACTACCAAGTTGAGTGCACCTCAGAAAAACTATACATGATGATCACAGCCTGAATAATTGATCCTAAACTTTTATTTGGTGATGATGTTTGATATTGAAAATCAAATTAGAGTAATACCTATTAGTAAATGAGCAGGATCTAGCTGATGTTCTACCACAAAATGTTGGACCTTATATATAAGGTTTAAAGCATATATGAATGGTCTAAAAGCAAACTGGTGTTCTCAGCTAATTAGGACGCTAAGAAGAAAGAGATGTAGATAGGCTTTCTTTACTTGGATTTTTGTCTTTGTAAAGGACTATTTGTTGGGAGGAGTTTTTGACAAAATTTCCATGTGTCCACATTCTATGTCTGGTGGTGATTTGAAAGTATTTGGAGCTTCCTGTTTCGTTAGTGATATATCACAAATTCACCCTACCAAATAGATTATTACTTTTGGTTTATAAGATTCTTCAAATTCCAACTTCCAAAATCTATATAAATAATTAATGTGGGAGAGCCAACATCTCGAGAATTCAGACTACCAAAAAAGAAATTCTCAAATGTCATGCAAACAAAACCATAGCAAGATTAAATTAGTAAAGGAATCTTATCTCAAATCTTCTCTAACTTCAAACTTTTTGGAGGGATTTCATGAAGGCTGCAGTTATAGATGGGCCCAAATTAGCCTTTTTGGGAATGAGTCTCACTCCAATACCCCAACAAGACCCAGCTTGTAGTGACCCATGATCTGTGTACCCTATTGTGTGAACAAGCTGTATAGAAAAGAATGTTTTATACACCTTTCTTCCATGTATAACTTCCACAGCAATCATTCCTCAATTGTGGAAGTACCACTGATTGATATAAACCCAGCACAAGGCCAGCATCAAACCAAAAAGTGTAGGACCCTTTTCATAGCTACCATGCATGTGCTCCCATTCATTGCCTTTCCTGCTCAACTTTGAATGGACATTGTTTCCAGGGTTGCCCTTCATTTCTCTAGGAATTGCCCTAAACCCCAATACGAGCTTTGGAAATGCATGTGGGGTCTTCCATTGCTCTCTACAGATGTGGGGCCCATTCTTCATCCATCTTTACCATTGGAGTGATGGGCCATCTTGTGGATTGAGATTGACATCTTAAAAAGGAGAAAAAGAAATGAAGGACGGCTGTGAGATCCCAATCTGAAAGGGTTCCAAAGTTGATACAGGTCAAATCTCACATTACTACATAATTTTTAAAGTGGGAAGGATAGCCCATACAATTGGGAAGAGTGGCATAATTTCCTTGCAATTTGGAGAGGTTGTTTCAATCAAGATTTGTTAACAGTATAAAATCTCATCTTTTTTTTTTTTTTTATTCAATGAAGTAATTGAGAGAATGCATTAGCGCATGAGATTTTATATAATTGACAAATCTTGACTGGATGAAATAATATCTCCCTTTTCAACAAATAAGGGGATCCAGACTCATCCCTAAGTAGCCAAGTAACATGTAGTGTTGCCAACCAATTGAGCTACCCCTTTATTGTCATAACTATATAAGTGTTAATAGACCCCATGGTTGAACTAGGATAAGTTCAACAAAAATAATAATAATAATAAATGGTAAGTACTAGTTTGAAAATTAACCGAGAGGGATGAGCATAAGTGCTAATTTCAAAATCAAGCTCCAAGGATATGTATAAGTGCTAGTTTTTGTCTTATGGACAGTCTTGACATTGAAAATCCCACGCCGCCCTTTGTGCAGACTTTCATGGGTGAAAACTAGGCTTGTATCTGTACATTCTATTCACTAGTATATCCAAAATTTTATAAAATCTCATGTGCTCATGGAAATTTTATTCTATAGTCTCTTCAAAGCGCCCACCCATATATAGATACCTTCTAAACCTCAAGGGGTAACTCAATTGGCTTAGAACCACGATTTGTACTCGGAAGTTGTAGTTCGAAACTGTACTACCACACTAGGGCTACAAGGGAGTTTACCCAGTTTCCCTCTAGGCCTGAAGGAATTAGTCCATCCCAAAGGGTTGTAAACCCTCCGATAGCAAAAATAAATAAATAATAATAATAGATACCCTTTGGGTAAAATCCAAGTTTTATGCCAATGCACCATCATCCAAGTGGGCCCTTTATGCTTATTCTTTTTCAGTATATTTTTTTTCTGGTAACTCTTTTCCAATAGACACCCATCTGAAATTCCTTTTAACAAGAGGAATCCATCCTGAGCTCTTTTTTGATAGAAGCATAATTTTGTTTTATTAAGGAGACTTTGAATCTCATTACCAACTCACACACACAACAAAACTGTACATTCTCATGGGCATGTGCACTTGATTTGATATTAATGCCTTACACAGAAAAGTAGAAGGAAAGAGGTAAAAAAGGGTCTCAGGTGGTATTTTGGCAAATAGAGGGGATATTCTCCTCCTTTACTGTGCAGGCCCAAAAAGGCACAGAGCTAGTCTTGTCTGAAGGTAGAAAGGAGAGGTGGGTGTGTTTGGTTTCCATCCCTAACACCTTTATTCCTTTCTGCTTTGTTTATTACCACTCCATGCAGCTTTTGAGAATCAAAACAAAACCCAACTACTCCTTTTTACAGAAATTCACTCAATCCCTCTCCTTTTCCTTCTTTTGATACTGCAACTGCATCCCTTTCTTGCTTTGTTCTTATTCAGCTAAAAGGGGTCCTTTTGGACACATTCCAAAAGCATTACTTTATCCTCCAAAACCATCAATTATAAAGTTCTAATTAATTCATTAGTCTTTCAAGTACCCCCCCCACCCCACATTTGACATGCCACTTACCAAACTCCTCAGGTGCACGTGAAAAGACTGGTGGGGTAAGTTGAATTAAGAAAAGAAAAGAAAAGAAAAGAAAAGCTTATAATTAATTATTTTCTTTCTTGATCTTTCATTAGATTTAGACTTATGGTGATAGATTAACTATTTCCACGCGATTAGGCGCCCTTTTCTTCATCATCTTCTTCTTCTTTTCTGTTTCTCTTTTCTTAATCCAAGTCCTAATTCTCATTGATTCTGAAACTGAGTCCATGTTCGAACTAGGCTTATTAGAGTTCGAATCCAAAATGGGCCATCAAGCTGAGCCAAAGCCCAGCATACTTGTCGGGCCTTTAGGCGGGCACATACATACCCAATTCCAGATCAGATCGGGTTGGGCCGGATGTCACTGAACTTGATCCAGTAACATTGGTATGGCCCAACATAGAGGACAAACTGCCCTTAATGAAAAATCTGCCAATTTACATTTATTCAATATGTGTTGAGCTGATTCTTTCTTCAACCCACTTAGTTGGGACAAATCTGGCTTAATCTTCATAGTATTATTATGGGAATATTGTGGAAAATAAATTTAGTTTTCAAATAACTAAATAGCTAGTTTGAGATTGAAAATAAAATGAATAAGTTGGCATCAATATTAATTTTGTATAATTCTTATCATTGGGTGCAGAAAATAATTCCATTTTCTCGCGCAATGTTTTAAAATTTTTCCGGCTTTTTTTTTGAAACTCACGATATCATCGAAAATTAAAGGTTTCTAAATAACAATTGTAGATTTATCACAGTTTTTACGAAATATCCTTGATTTTTGTGACAGTGATTGAGTCTGATGATGATGATGAAGGTGAGAAAAAAACAAGAGTTTTTTCTTTTCTTGGAAAGTAAGTATGAACCATGGAAGTCCAAATTAGAACTTATGAAGAATTATAGAGAAATCATAGATTTTCACTATTGGGCCCACGACCCAGTTGTGCAAGCTATTGATACAGTTGGGGTATGGTCCAATACCATGCAATAAATGAAGAAGACGACGACCTGACAACTTGTAAGATTCTATAATAGCCTTCTTTTTCTCTTTTGAATGTTGACTTGTAATTTCCTTTTTAGCTGCCTGTCATGAGCTAGGATTCTCTAGTGGGTAGACTTTGTGCTCATGGGTTATCAAATCATGCCTGGAATGTGGATGCTACAGGTGCAAAGTGAGAAGAGAATCCAAGCAAAGCAATCCAAGGAACATTGTATGTTGCTTGGAAAGGAAAACCAGAGGAAAAAAATAATGTGAAACTAAAGGCTATAAGTCAGAAAATCACATCAGGACTCAAAGTGTTATTCTAGAGAAAAAGGCCTTTGGTCCACTTGTATTTGCATTTGATGATAGCCATCTTTGGATGTTTGAAATATGCAGAGGGTGGGAAAAGACTTTTGACAGTTGACTCCAGTGTTGCAAATATCATTACCATTATAATTTTGGAAAAATGCTCTTAAATAACTACATGAAATATATAAGTCAAGGTATATTATTGTAATAAGAAGACTAGATTCATCCCATATCATTTGAATGGTATTTTGTCTCAAATCTAGCCTTTCTACTTGGTCATTCGAATCTAATATTGTTTGTTCTTACATTTTTTGGTCATTCAAATCCATAGTTCATACTTGGTCTGCGTTTCATCATTTATGTCATGTTGTGGATGGTTGCATGCATTGCTCTACTAAACACCATTAAGAGATTAGTATGGAAAGCATAGAGAGGACAAGAGAACATAAAGGAGATGGAAAAAAAACCCACATTAAAAATATATATATATATATATATATATACGTATTTTAAAGTTCTATAACCCTAAACAGATTAAAAAGATATCTGGAGAAAATGACACTTTTACATTGAGGGGATATTAATAGGGATCTTATGCTTTTTCGGTGGACTAAAAAGATGATATGAAGAAGTGGGGAAGCTCGCCAAAGGAAGAAGATAAATGGTGGGGAGAAAAGTGATTGACAAAGTCATATTCAATGGATTTTGAAAACCCGGCATTTCATGATATCATGAAATAATGTGATCTTCTAAAATATTCTAGAATATGAGTAAAGATGTTGAAAGAATAAAAACAAGGAGGGAGGTCCTCTCATGTTGTTCTCAAGAGTTTTGATTCTTATTCGTTTTATACAAATTTTAGGGGACTTTTTCATAAAAACCCCTAAACCATGTGGAGGATAAATTGATACTTACAAAGTACAACAAAGATTGCCTAATCTCATCAAAACTCCTTAAAAAGACCTAACCACATTATAAATATAATCCATCAATCTAATGCGATCTAATTTTAGCCACACCGTAATCGCAAATCTCATCTACTTCTAACACATCTTTATCACATGAATAAATTTAGGCGCTACATCTCACTGTTTTAGACTCAATAAATTGATATTTATAGAGTTTAATGAAAATCACCCAATCTCATCAAAACTCTCAAGAAAAGAACCACATTATGAGTCCAACGCATCAATTCAAACTAATCTAATTCTAATAACAACATGCGAAATCTAAACTAATTCTAATCATCTCATAATCATCTAACCCTAATCAATACTAACCCATCATTTTCATAATAAACTCCTTAAGATTAAATATTCTCTTTTACTTGCTAGCTTAGATTCTTGACAACTCTAAAACTGCCAATGGGCCAGTTGTAACTGGTGATAACATTGATCAATTTATCAAAATATAATTGGTAGTATGCCAGCTGATATTGCAGTTATCTTGCATGATCATCTCTCTCTCTCTCTCTCTCTCTCTCTCTCTCTCTCACATTCACATTGTAAAGGATTCTCTTGAGCAGCTTTCCAGAAGCTGTTAGTAGGCAGAGGAACATCGATCAGACCCATCAAAGAACCCACCTGTTATTGCTATTGATGTTTCAAGTTCTCAGCCAAAAGCTCTCTTCCTCTTTCTTTGATGCAGTACAAAAACACAGTCTGTGAGAGAAAGGATGTCTGTACAGTACCAACCATCTCAACCCATCTCTAGCCTGCATGTAGTGGGTGAGGGTCTGCTTTGCATTATAGCTATCATGCGCATCTCTGCCAAAACTGCAAAAAAGTAGAACCACCCAAACCCAACCTCACTCCTGTGAATTAACAGCAGGTAGGAAAGAATCAAAGAATGAGGAGAGAGGGCACATGTCTCTATGCAGCATTGCTACTCTAGTTATAGAGGCTGCCAAAAGCAGGAAAATGGTATCTCTGTCTCTTCTCTCTATCTTCATTGTCCTCTGCCTTTTCTTTTAAAATTGAAATCCTTTCACCTCCTTTTACTGCACTGGACTGTCTCCACTCTCCACCACTGCCATCTCTGCTACATTAAATGTATAAAGGTCACATTCTTCAGAAGCTCACATGAAATGGTCCCGGGGTCAGCACTCAGCAGTTGGGCCCACTTCTGAGCTTGCCCATGGCAAACCCACTCTTCTTCATATAGGCCGTCCATTTTAAGGCTTCCATTTAAATGGGGGCATAATAGGTGCAGCTGAAGGCCCAGTTCAATGGGTTTTTAGATTTTGACCCGAGCCATGTCTTGGGTGAATTTGTGTAAATAAGATTGTCGTGCACATGCGTGCCAAAGTGCAAGTACCTAAGGATTTGATTTACATGGTTCGGCAGACTAACGTCTACAGCCAAAAGAGAATCACTCTCTTTTACTATCCCACTCTTTGGTCTAGGGTTATAAGTCACACGGTATCTATATACAACTCTATCTTTCTTAGCCCCTAAGCAAGCCCACTATAATTACCAAAATACCCCTGACCCAAAGCCTGATCCCTGGCTAATCCAATGGATCGATCCGGTAAATCAGGAATGCAAGACATAAACCCACCAAGATGATGGGTCAAAGTGAAGTTTGGGGTGAATTCGGGTAAATAAGATGATGGGTCAAAGTGATGTTTGGGCCTTGAAAACAAAATTACCACCATCCAAACCTTGTGATTATAATCTTCTCAATTGGGTTTTATCATAACTAAGCAGAATCACAAGGAGAACAGGGTAGCTGTCAAACCTTGTGATTAGAATGTTGATAGCAAATGCTTCATCAAACCACAGCAGAAAATGATGCAAAGGAGATGCAGCCCATGAGTCCAAGACAATAGACCCATGACTCAACTCCTGGTTGGCTTGCAATGGGTCTAGGTCAACTATTAAGCCTATAAAGGGTGTATGTTCTTTAATTTATTGGATGGTTAAGATCATTTTTTAATTAGGGATCATTTTCAGCAAAAGAGTATTTAAGTTGGCTTTTGGATAAGAGTATTATTGGAATAATAGAGAGTCCTACCAGAAAACTATGTCCGGCCAACGGACCTAAAAAAAGAGCCCAAATCCAGCCCATTGCTGGCCATACTCAGTTCTGGGCCTCTACCACACCCCCACCAATCCCAACTAAACTCAATAGGGTGAACAAGCAGGTCCTGGACCATCTGTGAAACTTACCTCACTTGAAACAATTTGCAACCCAGCCCAAAAGCCCAACCTGCCTAAGGAGGCTGGATTTGAATAACCTGATGGAATGTGCTTCTAGACAAGCAGCTCACCTTTCTGATCCCAAATCATTTGTTTTAGCACCCGGCCCAACTCATTACCCGATTATAAAATCATAACACATATTTGGAGCAAGACTTTGGGCTGCAGACAGGACCAGGCCTGATTTGGAATTAAACCAAGAGCCGAGTTGAGCTTTATCAGGCCCAGCCCATAACCAAAAAAGCAGTGAGGCCTACATATAGGGGGTAGGGAAAAGTGAAGCCAGGTTGAGCATTCTGGGCAACATGTGTAGGCTCAACCCATTTATCAATCAGGTTGAAAGTTTCAGCCTGGGCCCTTAATTAACAGTTCGGGTTTGGGTTCGATGGCCAGTCAAAGTGCAAGAAGTTGGGCCGGGTCGGGTAGGCTAGTCGAAATAGGAATACTGAACTCAACCTCACCAACCAATTTATCAGCTGGGTCAAAAATTGGCACCACAACCAACTTCCTTCTTGAGAATTTTTAAAAAAAATGTCAACCTGAAAACCCCAAGTTACCGTCTCACCGGGTCAGGTTTGGGTTGGATTGGTGGGTCAGGTTAGGATTTATAACCCCATCCATGGACCTATGATTTGCTTAATCTGTGAAGAAGATAGATCTGGATGGCTTATTCAGTGGAAACCTATCAAATGGTTAAAACTTTATGGTCACTTTTATGTTCTAAATTTCCAATGTGATCATATGCCACTTTTCCTGGACAGTAGGGAACCCTAGATCAACTAATTAACCAGTGTAATTCAAGATAGTGGGCCCTGGCTCTTAGACCCATTTTGTCCAGTCTTGAACACCCTTATTCAGCAAAGATGAAAATTTTCTACATATAACTCCATCAACATCAAGTCTACCTAAAATAAAAGGGAAAGAAAATAGAGAAAATCAATAATAATAATAATAATAATAATCTCGCAATTAGGGCAACTTATTTGCATCGAATTGCATTTCTAAAAATCCCAAGATAAATATTACTATCAAAGTGGCCACAATTGAAGAAATAAAGATAAAGATCCACAAAGAGCCATCTAGGGGAGTTCGTTAGGAATTTCAGATATCAATGTTAAATGTTGTCTATGTAGCATTTGAAATTTCTTGTTTGATTACTAGAATTCCAAAATCCCAACAAATATTAAAGATGCATGTGGGAGGATTTGAAAACCCTTCTAGAGGACAGCATTTCATAATTCTCAATTACAGGAATTCTCTAAATTCCAATAAACAAACAAGCCCTCAACCAAATTCTAGCAAAGTTAAGGTCCATCTTTGTCAGACTCATTTTATCATATATTCCTATGAATTCAACTCATGCAAACAGTCAGGCCCATAATGAACTCCCGTTCACCTTGGAGCTCATGTACTAACTAAGAAGAACAGTAAGTTGTGGGAGTAGAAAATTTACAGATTCCTTAGACTTGGGACCCTATAATTCCTCTCCTCTGTGATCTGTTCAGCAGATCAGGTACAATCAAATAGCCAATCACACTGTTGAGGAAGAAGCAAGACTAAATTTCTCTAGTAAGGGAGTTATGATTTATATTACTGCTGTCCTCTATAAATAACAATTTTCCTGACACATGACTAAATATTTCAAGCACAAGGAACATTTGCTGTTGAAAATGCAATTAGCTTCATCATTGAAAACTCATCATTGTTTTAGTGGCCTCAGTAACTGCTGATAATCTGCCAAAATCGAAAATAAGTTCCTAGGAATGCACTCAAGATTCCCAGAACTATAGTGATGCTCAGGAACACCTGAACATGACCAAAAAAAAAAAAATTCAATGGCAGAAAAGTAATAGATGGCATATACAATTTAAACTCCTATGGAACAAAAGGAAAATCTCCAATGGCAGACAGCTTTTCAATCAAGATGGTTTTCTAAAATGAGATTTGCAACATAAACAAACACATATTTGAAATGTTGCCTTCAAACATGAGCAAGCAGACATCAGCAAGATTCAGGTTACCTGCAAAGGTGTTGCTTTTTTCCTTGCAATCTTTAAGAAGCATAGAGCTGACATTATAACAGCCTACCAAGAATTAGAGCATATTCAAACGATATTATAAAGAACATAAAGAAGGGAGTGCAATAGAATAATTTTAATTAAGAAGAAAAGGCATGGGAAACAAATTTTTCATGCAACTATATATACACATGCATGAATGTTCCTTACGAACACATGGATTTCTAGATGGGGAAAGAAAACCCGCCGACAATATTGAATCTGTCCTTTGATTAATGTGTGTTTCTGTCTCTAAGAGTAGGATCTGCAGCTCAAATTAAAGCCATGAAAGTAGTAGCTGGCAAATTGAAATTGGAACTAGCTTAATTCATAGAGTTAGGAGCCTTTGCACAATTCACTTCTGATCTCAATAAAGCCATTCGAACTAACAAGAGGTCAACAATCACATGACTTGCTCAAACAATCCGAATCAGCCCCGCTGCGAAAGAACAGATAGTTACTATTCATACCGGAGCGAATGAGGTGATCCTCAAGAGGTCCTTATAGTCGTATAAGTACAATTAAGACACGTTATTATTTAACATTTTGATTTATTTTCTGTTTTATGATTTATTAGATTAGATGTAGGAGTATTGATTAACTTATTTGAAGATTTGGCTCATGAGAGGGTGGAATAGATAAACAAAATTCGTATAGCCGACCCCAATATAATTGGGATAAGGCTTCTATGAGATGTAGGGGTATTGATTAATTTTAATTAGGGTTTCTTTAGGTTAAGGGACATTTTTAGGAATGGTTTATATATTGAACCAGGTAATTGGAATGAGATTCCAAGAGATCCTCTTTTGGAAAGCTAACCATAGAGCGCGAGCCTTGTAGAGATTTTAACAAAAACCTGAATCATGATTAAGTTTTAATTGGAATTAAGATTTTTTGGAGATTCTCACTTTGGAACCTTCCTTGTTGTGGATTGTGGAATGTCCTAAGCCTTGGGGCATGAGCCTTTCTAGCCTTTGATGGCAATGGTACCTCCATTATCACCCCTTTCCTACGTCTTGCACCAAATTTTGCCAACCCCTTCAGTGTGATAGAAGGATACAAATTTCAAAAGGGGAGAAGGATATATCCAGATGAAGATCCAGATCCAGATCCATGCCCAAAATCCAGCCCAACTTTGATGGATGGTAGGCCCAGCCCAGATAGCAAGCCAAATGGGTCACAAGGAAAAATGAGATCATCTTCAAGAAGACATTATTGCCATACTAATCCTGTGAGGAATCAAGCTATTTATGTCTTAGATTTATTTTTTGTTTAAGATTTGATTAACTTTCAATTAGGATTTTATTTCATTTCATTTCATTTTATTTAAGAAGGGTTTATGGTACTGAATGAAACAGTTTGATGGGATAAGATTTTTGGAGATTACATATTATGGAAGCTTGCTTCTTGAAGGTCCTACACCTTGGGACATGCTCCTTGTGGATGATTTGTAAGAACCAAACATCTTTCTTTTGATGCATAGGCCTTGCAGAGGTTTTGCTATAAAAAAAAAAAAAAAAAGCTTGATGTTGCTACATTACCTAGATATCTTAGAATTGAAAAGTTTTGACTTGAACAATATTAGAAAGCCTGCACCATTCTGTTATCATAAAAAATGCCAGTGAGGGAAACTGATCAAAAGAATAGTCGATTTTCAACAGCAATACAGAATTTGGAGCCATAAGGATATTTGGTGAAAGGACTGATCACCTGAAAAACAAGGCCACAATGAGCATAAACCCATGAAGTTGTAGAGAGAGAGAAGTTTTAACAGAGGCAATTACAAGCAAAAAAACTTAGTAGTCAGATGCATACTGTTGTCCACATTGCTACTTTTGAAGCAATGGAATGCTTTGGCAAATTCAAAGGTATTTGAGACAGTGTAGCTTGAGCAAACATTAGATATCCCATGGTAGCAATACCCCCATAAACTGCAGTACATAGAGCAATACAAGCTAGTTTAAGCTTTATAACAAAAGAAAATACCTGGGCCTGGTCCAGAAAACCCAGCCTCTTGTTTCAAAATTATAATGTATCTATACCAAACAATCAATTGGCTTCTTAGAGTTTGTATGATGATCGGCCATGGATTGGTAAGTGTTGGAAAGACTGAATTTCCAAAATAGCAAAATCCATGTACTCCAATAGCAAATGGAATATGAATCAGGTTCACTGCCGAACCGGAGGGATGAAACCCTACCCCATCCACTGTACCAACAAAAAGAATGGAAAGAAATACTAAAATGGTTGCGAGCACACCACCAGCTGCAAGCAAAAAAAAAAAAAAAAAAAATTCACAAATTAGGATATATTTTTTTCTTTTCTTTTTGAGTGCAGGCACATGAAATGTGTTGAGTTTGCTGCACCTGAAAAGTAAGATATAATTCGAAGATCTCTCGACCAAACAGTCGGTAGAACAATTAGAGCAGTCAATAAACCAAAAAAAAAAAAAAAATGCATGGAGTCAACATGAACCCTGATCCAATTCAAAGAAGTTCCAGGAAATAGCCTTGAAAGGTTATAACCCTCCAAGATAATGAACTAGATGCAATATGACTGCATCCATGAAATAAGGATATAAAACAAAATTGCAAGGACTATGTATACAGCAATTGATCCACAGAAAACAAAATTTAGATGAATTAATCTTTTAAATCAGCATCCACCCTCCACTTACATGTAACTCCGTGTACAAGACGATCTGTAAGAAGAAGAAAAAGGTCGTAGAACCATTAGAAGACCCAAGTTAAACAGCCAGTACTGAATGAACATTATTTTGCTTTGATTTTCAATGACAATGGTTTCAATTACTAGTAAGAAGAGGAGAACTATCATTACTAAGAAATCCCGGCGCATTTTACTTCATTGAGCAAGTCACTAGAATAAGAAAGAAACTTGAAAAATCTCCTGAGAATGAGATCACAGAACACCTTTAGTACAAGAAAACATCACGATGGTGCAGAAAAAGCTTTAAAAAATGGACAATGTCATTTGTGGAGTGCCAACAGGAAACTTGTGTAGGCATTATTGCAACAAGAACAACTGCTACCTCTTTTGGAAAACCGAGACTATGATTTGAAATTCATTGTTTCTGAATAACAACATCCCAGAAGATAAAAGTCAGGAAAGCAATCGCCATACAGGTTAACTCAGTTAAAATCAATATAGAAGATATTTGCTGAACATAATTCAGACAACAAGTTGTAATAGGTTTGCTTCCTAGACAAGTTGCACTATGGAATTTAGCATTAGGAAATAGGAACATGCTTTTAAATGAAGTTTTGGCAACTGATCATTAGTCTACATCCGCACTGCATTCACACAACAATCATGCTATGAAAAAATTTCAGTATTCAAGAAGAGGAACTCACAGATATGAAAGACGTCCGAATCTCCTATATGCAGCTTGCCCAATATCTGGGTAGGTTAAAAGGCCTTCATTGCTCTCAAACCAGTATCTCATAAGAACGCCTGTATAACGTCTAACTGAACCAAAAAGAACTAATATTGCCAAACTGGCCCAACCGGCTTCTTTGATTGTAGATGGCATAGAAAGAGCGACAATGAGCTCAGGAAGTTACATCTTAACTCGTCAATGGGTAAGACTTGATAATAAAAAGTGGATGGATCCATCCAAATTGAATAAGGAATACAAGTGGTACTCTTCCAGCAACAAAAAATGTAGTGGCAATGCTTAGTAGTAAACTGTTTGTCCACCACTGGACATTCATGTACATGGTCCATGGATGAGTGATGGGTAAGTCCCACCAGCATGATAGTTAAACAGCTCTTTTGCATAATGCAGAATCATATAAATATAAGGTGCTGCAAAGAATGCAGCAGGAGATCGTCGAACAAGACTTCTGTGATTCATAACAAACAAACTAGTAAAAAAGCAGAGTTTTCTGTTAATCAACATCAATTTTATTTACCATTGAATACAGTCTGAGTAGAACTGCATCCAAGGCCAATTTATCCTTCTCCACTGTATTGGAAATGCAAGGAACTCGCTGCATCATCCTCAAGTCCTAGTGATTTTGTTGAAGATCTATCTGATTCTTGTCTCCCGCATATGCATGCCTTTCTCAAACAGCAGAGGCTGGTCCAGATTCTCACCACTGTGAGTCAGGTCAAGACTAGAATATCTGGTGCTGGGTGTACACCAAAAAAATTGCCCAGAGCTCTTGCATGAGATCAAAGCTGGAATCTACAGTCCTTATAAGATAAATGCAGTTGTAGAAAAGAAATCCAAAATGTACAATTAACACTGATTTCATGCTCCAACAAGAATACCTTCTTGTGTTTGCCAAGGATGGATATAAGTAGCGAAGTCAACTAAAGAAAACAAAGAAATCAAAAGAATCACATTGGCGACGATGGAAATCTCAAGTTAGGTGGTGCTAGGATGTGTATCCAATAAAGAAACTTTTTGTATTAAACATGCCGAGATGTCCACAAGCATAACTCAGGGGCAATGGTGGATGATTTGACAATTGCAATAGGTGTGTCTGATGGGGCACTAATGCAGATGATCCTGATCCTCATTTTCTCCACTGCAAATGATTGTTGATAAAATTCAATCTCAACTGTTTGAATGTCACCAATTAATCAACAGAATCATCTGGGCAATGAAATTTTTGGAAAATGGAAACAGTTCAGATAATCTGATATTGGCCTCACACCTGTCCTGCCTAAGCATCCATGGCACAATTAAAGCAAAGGAAACAGACACAGAGACAGAGAGAGAGAAAATCTAATGTCATTTTAATCCAATTGTTCACTGAAGGTGGACCCATAGCTACCTTGTTCGCAAGTAAGGCATTTGTACTGTAAACATTTCTCATAAAATTCTCTAAGCATTGTGCTCCAATGTATTAACACAAGTCCATATCTAACTTCCGATTGGAGTTCGACCCACCTTAAGATTGATCACATAGTAACACATGAAATTTTTTATTGGTCTGTATTTTTGGTCATATGGTTTCCATACAATTAATCTGAAAGTGGCCGAAGTCTGATTAAAGTGAAATGTGGGATAGATTTAATATTAGGAAGATGTGTTTTTTGAGCAGTTCAAGTTTTAGATATGGACCCTAATGATGGAATTATAGAAAAAATTCATATGAATTAGTTCATTGAACTCAACCAACTCGAACTCCTAACCAATTTGAAAAGAAAATCAAATGAACCCACCTCATCAGATTTTTCGATCAAATGCCAACTCAATTGTGAATTGGTCTACCTGCAACTTGGTAACCATGCAGTGGGCCCTTCTTTCAGTAATCCAGACCAATGACCCTGTGGATGACCCACCTTGGATAAAGAAATGCAGCAACCCAATTGAACAATCTTATTCATCTGTTAATTGGCTTCCAAAAAATGGACTGTTAAAAATAAAAACAAATCAAACTGCCAAATCCAACCATGGAATGCCACCACATGGGTCCTCCAACAGGCAAACAATCACAACCACTCAAATATGAGCCCACCTTTACCCAAAAAAAATAAAAAAAACTGGGTCCCACCCAAAACTGCAAAAATCCAATTGTGGAATGGTACCTTATACACTAACCTCTAGGCTCTATCCCAAAAACATTCTCTAATACATATACCCACAAATCCCCTTCCACTCTTTTCATGTAGCATATTAGAAAAAAAAAATATTTTTTTTTTACAATCTTTTATTGGTAACATGTTTCCATCCTATTCATTTCTATACCCCATCTCTTTTTCTACCATTTTATCACATGTTCATTAATCCATAAGGAAAACATTTTAAAGCATAGAAACAGACACACACAGATTGATAGAGAGAGAGAGAGAGAGAGAGAGAGAGAAGGACCTTTTTTAAGAAAGCACTACATTGAGCCCTGTTGGGATATTATGATACAAGTTTGGAACTATTTTTAAATTCTCCTTCATCAGATTAGATAAGCCTCCTGTTGAGAGGAAAGCACACTGCTTGGATCAAAAACCATGGCCTTCCCATTCACAGGCACAACCCCAACTCCCTTCACATCTCCTCATAATCTTTCCCCTCACAAAACCCCCATAACTCTCTTCCCAATTCCCCTATCAAGAACCCCCTCACAGACCCTCCACTCCTCCACAGCCCTCTTGGCTGTGAAGAGCCCAAAAGGCTTTGGTCCTTCCCAAAACAAAAGCAGCAAGAAGAAGATGAAGAAGAAAATGGCAGACTCAGAAGACATAGATGATGAGGAAGAAGAATTCAGAGACGGGCAGTACGAGGACACAATTCCAGAAATTGTGACTAATCGAATGATGAATAGAATGGGGTTCTCTGTAGGAATTCCTCTTGGAATCGGCCTTGTGTTCTTCCCTTTCTTCTATTATCTGAAAGTGGTGTTGAAGATTGATGTCCCCAGTTGGGTTCCAGTGATTGTGTCCTTCTTCTTCTTTGGGTCTGCTCTGTTGGGTGTGAGCTATGGGATTGTGTCGTCCAGCTGGGATCCTTTGAGGGAAGGCTCTCTCTTGGGGTGGAACGAGGCTCAGAAGAACTGGCCTGTTTTCTGGCAATCACTTTGGGGTGGTAGAAACAGGAAGTAGTATTCTTTCCATCTACTTTTCTCACTTCTCAGTGTGTGTATTTACATTTCATCAATGATAAGAACATTCAGATTTTCTTCATTGCCTTGTCTCTCAAAAAGCATGTTTGTGATCACCAGTTTTCCAACAGATATGTTTACACAGCAATTTCATTTTGCATGGAGGAAAATATTTTCTACTGTGAAATGTGAATAAGTTGAATATTTTTCTTCATTCTATGGATAATAATTTCCTTTCCACAAAAGTTTTAGAAGATGTTTTCACCTTAAAAAATTTAAGTTGTGGAAATTGTTAACTTGGAATGATGGAAAATCATTTTGATTTTCAGCTCTCAAATCCATGATTTGTGGCCTTTGAATTGCATAAGCCGCATTCCACAATATACCTCATGGTGTCCTATGCTTTTAAAGGGCTTAAGTCCAACAAACCTTATACCATGTATTAGTTTAAATTAGTCTATTCTTAACAATTTGCCAATTCATATCAAGTTCACCACATTTCACATATGATCTATGTTACTCTATATTTTGTTGAATGGAGCCAAATGGAATTTATTTTATGACCCCATCATTTTGGGCCCAGGTCCTTGCAACCAGCCCCTAGTCAAATCTTGATCTACTCTACAACCTCTCATTGAGATCAAGTCCAATGATTCATCAAATTTTCATATTTTTATTTTTGTATTTCATTAGGAGATTTTCACCCATGGGACTCCCACACAAGCGATGGTGCGAAATTCCAATGTTCATGAATTTCATGTGAAATTCTTGCAGTGCAAAAGTTGGACGAGTGAAAATTGCCAAAATGAATCATCGAAGGCTTTGAAATGGATGGTTTAAATAAAATGTGATGTTTTTATCTTTTAACCATCCATTTCTCTAAATAAGATGGTAACCAATGCCCATTGAAAAAAAGATTATTTTCACAATAACGTTGAGTATCTAAAATCGCTTTCAAAATTGCGAAATGGGCTTTGATTAAAAAGGAGTTCTTTGAGTTTTCTTTTGATGATATTCTTTCTAATTTGGGAGCTTGCATGGGATGTTGCCCGCGTAAGGAGAGGAGATCTATTCCTTGGAGTCTCCCTCCTCATGGAGTTTTAAAGTTTAATGTGGATGGTGCTTCAAGGGGTAAGCTAGGCCCAACGGAGATTGGAGGAGTGCTTCACAATAGTGGTTGTGCTTGGAGATTTCAGCTCGCATTAATGTCTCCTTCCGTCATGAGATTAGATCAGCCAACTCAATGGTGGGTGTGCTAGCAAATCAAGGGGTGGATAGGTTAATTCCTTGGGAGATGTCATCATGTAATTGGAGTTGTGGCTAGTGCTTCTCTCTTGCACCTTTCAACTCCTCTTTTTAAAATTTCGATGTGTTATTTTCTTCTTCTTTTAATGAAATATTTATTATTGTTTTTAAAAAAATAATAATGGTCCCGGGATTTTCATTTGAAGGAGGGCGGACGATGGCTATAATGTTACTTTCTTCATTATTTTGTCTTTCGATATGGGCGAGGGCTGATTGTAAACGATGATGTGCTAGAGGGGATCCAGACAATTGTGAAAGGAGCAACTGCCAAGTAATTAAAAAGTGTCTTGGGCTAATTGTTAGCCGATTAGGGATACGTGATGAAAGTGAAAAAAGAAAAAAAAAAAAAAAAAAGTGAAATATGTGAACAATGGGTCATGTAGAATGGTGGATGGGTTAGATGTATGGGTCCCTTACATATAGAGACACAGAATGCATTGGGTAAGTGGGTCTCTTATGCTTGATCCCATTCAAATAAAGGTTAAATGTGCACGTATTTATTTAGTGGGTCTCAGACATTTTTAGTTGAGATGAACAATAATTCTTACACTGACATGGACAAGATAGAGTTGACCTATTTTTCACTAACTAGTACTACTTTTAAAGTATGATATAAGATGTACTATCATTAAAAATTAATGGTTTTTAATGCCTAATTTATCTATGACTGATATTATGATATGAAGTATGATTAAATATAATAGTATATTCATTAAATATATATACTTTGTATAATGTGATAGCCTACAAATGGGCTAAGACTTGGCCAACAGGTTCCATGTAGACCATCTTAATTTTTAGTGGGGGCAATGATCAAGTGAAGAAGTTAAATGATAAAATCAAATCTGATAAGGTCTTCAATAAAGGGTTTATCAAATCCCACTGGTATGACGGCACCGACATGCTAACGCTTGAGTCCGCCCCTAATTGTTAGGGCCCTCCTGGCACACTGGTTATGAAAAACCACCCAAATATAGCTAGGTGAGATAGCCATTATTCAAATATAAAAGATAGACTGATAACCATCTCCCAGTCTCTTAAAAAAAACAAAAAACAAAACTATCTCCATGTCATCCAACTTGAAGCTCACTGGTATGGATAACATAATGGGACCCTATACTTCATCTCTTTCCCAATCTGCTCAGAAGAAATCAGGGGAAAAAAGGGTCCTGTGCAATAAAAAAAGGCCAATCATGCTGTTGAGGAAAGCACAAGAATAAATTTCACCAATAAAAACGAAAATGACTATAAATAACAAAAAACTGTTGATACACAAATGGGAAATTTCAAGCATAATGAAATTTTACTGGTGAAAATACAATGAACTAGCCATTCAGAACTCATCATTGTTTTCACTGGCTTGAGTAATTGCTGGCAATCTCTGAAATGGAAGAATATGTTCCAAGAAATGCGCTCACGACTCCCAGTACCACTATTGTGATGCTAACAAATACCTGAATTATGAGAAGAAAAGAATCCGCGGTATAGTCGAGGCCCAAAAAAAAAAAAAAAAAGGAAAAAAAATCAATGGAAGAAAAGTAATAGCTTGCATAAACAATTTTTTTTTTTCCGAATACTAATGCATATAATGCAATTTAAACTGTCTCATGGAATAAAATGAAAATCTCCAATGGAAGACAGTTTTTCACTCAGAAAGATTATCTTAAATGAAATTTGCAACAGAAAAAACTATCAACATTTGACATAATTGCCTTAAAAAGTGACGGTGCAGACGTGTGTGATGATTCAGGTTACCTGCAAATGTGTTGCTTTCTTCTTTGCTATCTTTAAGAAGCATAGAGGTGGCACTATCACAGCCTACCAAGAATCAATACAAATGCAAATGACAATGTTGAAAACATAAAAGAATGGTGAAAAAAAAAGAAGTACTTTAATTCCAAAGGGAAAGCATGTAATATAAGAAGTTTGTGAGTGCAAATTATACACATGCATGAATGTTCCTTGAAATATAGTGGTTTGAGTGTATATTTGGTTAAAGAAAACCCACTGATAATACTAGGACAACATGAAAATATACATCGTTGTTTGAGTAAAAACAGCAAACTGTTGGCCTTCCTTTATGATCACAAATACTACAGAGTTAGACAGTAAGACTACAGTTCCCAACACTTCTGCCCTTTAAAAAGACAGAGATAGTGTTAGATCTGCTGAGAATAACCAAACGGAAACATGAATTTACTATAATTTTGATGTAATAAGAAAAATCATTTTACAACACAACGAGGGCATGAAGTCATTCTGTCTAGTGTGATTTTAAGAAATTATAAAGCCAAAGCTAAGTAGTAGGACATTAAAGGATACTAATTGGAGGGTGCATTTTGTATTACCCCAGATCAGTCAGTTTGAATATTTTCAAAGAATGACTATATGTTTATTTTGTGCATATTAGGAAGACACCCAAATGCACAGAAATGATCAAATGAAGTTCAACACTGCTTTTCAGACTCTCAATTCACGCCCTACAGTAATGAACCATCACGTCATATCCAGGTTGTTTCAGAACTTTGGAAAGTCCATTGATTGAAAATCACATTAGTGCTTCCCAATGCATGATTCAACTACTTTGTATTAACTTAAAAACATGCCATGTTCAAGTGCCCACACATGTGCTAAAGCAGAAACTGAGATTTACCAAGCATATGCTGATGAGAGAACCAATTAATGCCATCACGAGGCCTGCAACAGCAACCCATAGAATACGTGAGTTCAGTTTACATATATGTATATACTTCAGAAAGCACATCACCAGATATTCATTAACTTCAAAAACGATTCCAGAAACATTTATGGTACCCAAAACCAAACATCCGTTTGGAATTACAATGTCAATGAATGATCCAATACCAGACGTGCATGAAAACAAAGGTTCAACAAAATCAGTTTTTGAAGGAGGCGCAGTCTGTGCACCAATCCATGGAATGACTCAAGCTCAGCCTTAATGCATAGGATATAGGCAAAAGTTTCACCTGCAGGAACATCCGCATGTGGACAATCCGATCAGACGATTGAAGAGGTGTGGGGTCTGTCAAAAGACAGGGACCCCTGAATTAAAGGTGCCAACTGTAACAGCTGTCACATCCTCATCCAGGAATGTCAAGAGGTGCTTAATGTAGTGGAAGTTCAATTAAGATAGGTTATCAAATTTCATGCCTTACATTTATTTAATTTATTAAGATTTGTTTGTTGTAGGGTCTTGACGAAGTTTCAATTATGGTTTCTTTAGGTTAAGGAATGTATTTAAGAAGGGTTTGTTGTATATTGAACAAACCAGGTTATTGGAAAGATTTTTGGAGATTCTCTCTTTGGGAAGCTTCCTTCTTGCAAACGATCCTAAACCTTGGGACATGAGCCTTATAGAGATTATAACAAAAACATAAATCTTTCTTTTAGAGGAAAAGCCTTGATGAGGATTTACAAGAACCTTGATCTTGCTGTGTCATTTGGCGAGAACCGTGATCTTGTTCTAGAGGTTGGCAATAAGATGAGTTATCTTACACTTAAATAAAGGTTATAAATTCTAATGCCCCTAGATACATTAGAAAGAAATCAAAGAATGGTTTCCATATTTTACAGATATTCAATCAAACTCCCTACAATATTCTAAATCAATGCAGTTAGCAAAATAAACCCCTTTCTAACTAGGACTATAAACAGCCTACAAGATGGACTTGGACATCCAACAACATAGATATAAAGCTAGCTAGCTTTAGGAATAAGACTTCTAATTGAACAAGGATTTGTAATGTTAATAAGACATGCAATAAGATTATTATTTTTTAAATAAATACCCAATTAGAATACATACCAAAAAACGGTAGTAGGAAGGCACTGCATACAGTTGAAATGACAAGTGCGGTCCTCAACAGGATGGAGAACAAGCGTTCATTTGAAGCTCCCACTGGCAGCAGCTCCTCCAAACTCCTGGCCAATGGATTCATCAGCAAAGCATATCTGTTCAATGTTAAGGGAGAACAAACAACCTGCACAACAGTATAAATAATAGCAGGCCTGCATGATTGTGTAATAAAAGTGGAAGTAAAGGAAACTTTTCGAGAGAATCCTCAATTCAATATAGGAGTTTAGTGTCAAAAGGATATTTGGTGAATGGATTGACCACCTGAAAAACAAGACCACAATGAACAAAAACACAATGGAATTCTGGAGGTAGAATTTTTAACAGGGAATCAGAAGCCAAAAAAAAAAGCCCCCTTATAGTCAGATGCTAATTACCGTTGTCCATGTTGCTACTTTTGAAGCAATGGAATGCTTTGGTAAGTTCAAAGTTATTTGAGACAGAGTAGCTTGCCCAAACATTAGAAATCCAATGATAGCCATACTCCCATATATTGCAGTACATAGAGCAAAGCTGTACAAAAAGAGGGGGAGAAGGCCATTTTGAGCTTTATCACAAAAGAAAAACCAAGACCTCGTCCAAATAACTCAGCTGCTTAGTTCTAATTCATAATGTTTCCATACCAAACAATCAATGCCTTGTTAAACTGTGTACGGTCAGCCATGGACTGATAAATGTTTGGAAAGACCGAATGTCCGGAAAAACAAAACCCATATACCCCAAGAGAAAATGGGATACGAATCCAGTTAACCACCGAGCCGGTGGGATGAAATCCTACCCCATCAACAGTACCAACAAAAACCACAGAAAGCAATACCAAAATCGTTGCGAGCACACCACCAGCTGCAAGCAAAACGAAATTACACAAATAAGGATACAGAAATACTTGAGAATTTCCATTCTTATAGTGCACAGGCACATGAAATATGAAGATTCTGCCACACCTGAAAGGAAGGATATAATTCGAAGATCTTTCAGCCAAACAGTTGGTAGAATAATCAGAGCAGCTAATAAAGCAAAGAAATGCATGGAGTCGACATGAATCCCGGTCCAATTCAAAGAAGTTCCAGGAAATAGTGTTGTAAGATTATCTCCCTCCAAAATAATGATTTCCACACAAGCCATCTGCATCCATTAAGTAATGAAATTAAACAAAACTGCAACAGACTTTGCAAGAAGCAGTTGATCCAAGGAAACACAGTTAATATGAATTAATTCTTTAAATAAGCATCCACCCTCCACTTACATATAACTCCATGAACAAGACGATCTGTAAGAAAAAAAGGCAGACAATCAGAAGACTGAAGTTGAACAACAGGAACTGAATGAACATTCTTTTGCTTCGATTTTCTACAATATTGATTTCAATTAATAGCAAGAACAAGACCACTATCAATATTAACTAGTGAGAGATGCCCATGCTGAACACGGGCAAGCATCGAACAACAATCTCATTCAAATTACAAAATATTGGAGACGTATTTTGATATGATCCAATTGATAAGTAAAATCAATGATATTCTACATTGAAAGAGTTTTATGTAAAGAAATGGATATAAAAATTGTTGTACTTGTACACACTGTACTATAGCCTATCTTCGATTTGAGGTTATGTTTACTATAATTCCACAATTCTACATTTCTTTCCTAACCACTTCATTGGAATGTTATATTCTTATTCAGTCTCCCTGTCTTGAGGATTAAAATGGACCTAGAAATCTGCATATCAGATAGATGCGGGAAAATCAGGTAGGGTATGTAACCTAGACCCATTTCTTTTCTATGACTGCATATCTAAATACGCAGCATTTACCAACAACTATCATCATGAGAGCAGCTATATGCTGACAATATGGGTTTCCAAAGCAGCACTGAGAACTGCCAATTTATGTGATTAAAAGGTGGGGAAGGAAGACGTGAGATAAAAGGGAAGCAAGACCATCATGAATGAACGTGGGAAAGGAAGAAGTGAAAGACGGGATTAGGGGGTTGGCAACAAAGTCAAAATTAATTGCATAAATCAGACTGATTTCTAAATTGAAATCAGTTGGCTTCATATTATATAATGTGGAAGAGTTGGAACATTGCACTTCATAAAAGTGAGTTGCTAGCAAAAGGCAAACTAGAAAAATCTCAAGAAAACAAGAAGGAAAAGAACACCCAAAATATAAGTAAACATCATGATGATGCAGCCAAAGCTTAAAATGGGCAATGAAAGTTGTGAAGTGCTGACAGGAAACTTGTGCAGGCAATGCAGTAAAATCAATTTCTCCGTCAAAGCCTATTACTTGAAATTCACAGGAAAGCAATCCCTGTACATGTTAACTCTACATTGATTAAGAAAAAATTTCACGGAAACAGCATAGTTAGAATCAATACAGAAGAGAGATGTTGAACGGAGGATCTTGGTGACTCAGTCACATTCAACCAACACCTTCTGATAGGTTTGATCCCTAGAAAAGTTGCACTAAGGAATTAAGCATAACATGTTTTTGAGATGAACTTTAGGAAACTACTTATATATATATATATATATATATATTGATAACCTAAGGTGTCTCCCGCCCAGCCCCCGAGGGACACTTGATTCCGGACACAGCCAAGAACTAATCCCTAGGGGCACATAAACAAGAAACCATCTGTCATGCAGGAAAAAATCCAGTACTTCAAGAAGAGGAACTCACAGATACGAAAAGGCGTCCATATCTCCCATATGCAGCTTCTGCAATATCTGGGAAGGTTAAAATGCGTTCATTGCTCTCGAGACAATATCTCAATAGAACACCTGTATAACAGCACACTGCAGAAAACATAAATAATATTGCCATACTAGCCCAACCAGCCTCTTTGATAGTAAACGGTGTAGAAAGAAGCCCAACACCAGCCAATGCATTGAATCCTGTTCACAAGACACAAGGAGTTCAGGAAGTTACATCATTAACTTCTCAACAAGGAAAGATGAATAATAAATACATGGATGGATTCATTCAAATTGCGCAGGGAACACAATCGGAACTCTTCTAGCAATAATAGGCAAAATGTGGTATTTTTACTTTACACCCCATTAAATGTGATAGAGAAGGGACCCAACCTTTGGTGAGTCACTGGTGATTCAGATCATCAAATGCCCCAAGAAACCTCGCATTTGGATGATTTGGATTGAAATAGTCCCATTGCTGGACATTTTCATGTCAAATGTAGCCATTTTGGCATCATTCTTTTTAAAGGTATTGTAGATGCTAGGAGCAAATCTACAAAATGTTCAGGACCTCAGCTCAACCATCTGTGCAGATGGACCACATTTCAAATGATCCAGATGGTTCCTTCAGTGGAATGGGACCCACCATGGGCAAGCGATGAACCAAATTTTCCTCCATTTAACTATTCTACACATCCAAACGTGAAGAACTTTAGCTGTTGGATATAGATAGTGGCTTTGCTTTCTAGGCAACGGTTCATTTGCAAGCCAATAATCAGATTACTACAATCGCCAAGTGTTGGGGATCCACAATATAGATTGGCCAGGGTTGTTACATGATGAGACCAACCTGTAGAGAGTACTTGGCCCAAACAATACTAGGTTTGCTATGGATGTCCATAGCATTAATTTCCTTCATTTTTTTAACATCCAATTTTAAGGTGAGTCAATCAGCTCTTTCTCGAAGAAATTTTTTTTTCTCTTTGGTTTTCTTTGTTTTAAGAGAAAAAAAAATGACAAGTAAAACAGTTAGTAGTAAACAATTGGTCCTACCACTGGACTGACAATCTTGTTAACCATTGAATAGTAAAGAAACAGATATCATTCTTAATCAACATAAATTGTGTTTACCATTGAATATAGTCTGAGTGAAACTGCATCCATAGCTAACATGTTCTCCACTGTACTGAAAATGCAATGAAGTTGCTGCATCAGCCTGAAGTGCTAATGATTTTGTTGAACCTCTATCTGATTCTTGTCTCTCACATTTGCCACTCTCCAACAGCAGAGGCGATTTTGGGTCCAGATTGTCACCACTGTGAGTCAGGTCATGACTTGAATATCGGATGTAAGGTGGATGCCAAAGGATGCCAGAGCTTGGGGATGCAGTGATTGTATAAGAATCGGTCGTTTCTCTGCCAGGAACAAAAAAAAATTTGCATAAGGTTTTGGCATGAGATCAAACCTAAAATCTACAACCTTTATAAGATAAATTTGATACATGGAATATGATCCAGAATGTACAGTTATCACTGACTTCACACTCCAAACAAGAATACCTTCTTGTGTTTTCCAAGGATGGATGTAAGTAGAAAATTAAGCCAAAACCAAAACAAGAAATCAAAACTAATCACATTCGTGTCAATGAAAATCTCAAGCTAGGTGGTGCTTGTAAGTACATCCAATAGGACCTTTTGTGTGAAACATGCTGAGGTGTCCACCAGCATAACTATCGGGCGATGAACGGATATAAATGCAGATAGGCCTATAGCCACTGACAATTGATGATCCTTAATCCTGATCCATTGTAAATGGATTTTGACAACATCAATTTACAATTCACTTATCTATCTGAGTTGCACCAATTAATCATCAGGATCATATGGAAAATTCAGTTTTTTGGAAAATATAGCATATAAATAGTGCCCACCAGGAGCCAATTCAGATAATCTGATACTGACTGCATACTCATCCTACCAAATCCATGGCACTGTTAAATGCAAATGAAAAATACAGGGGAAGCTACAGTCACTTCAAACCAATTGCTGCCTGAAGGCAAGCCTATAGTTACTCAATTCGCAAATAAGGCCTCATAACTATAAACAGTTCTCATAAAATTCTCCAAATCAATTCCTATAAATCCAAGCCCACCTCCACACTCAAAAAGCATAGCTCCCCAATGTATTAACACTAGTCCATATCTAGCTTCAATCAAAGTTGGAGCTAACTTAAGATTGATCACAATAAATCATAGAATTTTACTCTTTTTGTTTTTTTTTTTTTTTTTAATCATGAACAATTTGATCGTGGGCCCAACTCTATCAGACTGAAAATTGGCATAGATTCGATATGAGAAAGTTATTTTGAGCAGTTTGCGTTTTAGATGTTGACCACAGTGATGCATGTATAAGCATGAACTCTGATGAAATAATTCATTCAAATTGTCAAACTCTAAGTTCCAAATTAAATGGAAAAGCAAAACAAATGAACTATCCATAGAAGTTTCAGATCAGTAATGAATTACAAAATGTGACCTCGATTGTGAATTGGTCAAACTGCATGCTAGGTAGCCATACAGTGGCCCTTCTTTCACTGATCAAGATCAATCACCCATTGAAGACTTCGTATGGATGATGGATGCAACAAAGAGAACCCTCGTTCAATGATCCACTCATCTGTTCATTGGCTTGCAACATGGACTGAAAGCTAAACATCAAAAGAAATGTTTAAACGAAGGACTCCATCCCCAATAAGCCCAGCCGTCACATCATTTACTTCATGAAGATCGTCCTCAGGATTCTTGGTCCTCTGAGTCTTTACATTAGACAATTCTGAGTAAAAGGACTGGAACTCCAAAGTCGAGCTCACCTACCGAAAATTCGAGCCACTTAAAATGAACGTCTTCACCGTTATGGGATGCCCCAAAAGTTTACTCTAATAGGAGTTCGCCCATATGATGAATAACATGATTAATAAATATGATCAATAATGCATAAGCTTGTGTTAATCATGCTACTCATCGTATGGTCAACAATATCGTTTTGGGGTTGTCACAAAATTTTGCTCCAAAAGGAGTTTGCCCCACCGTAAAATTGGCCATATGATGAATAACATGATTAATAATGCATAAAATTGTGTTAAGCTATTCATTATACGGAAAATATTGTGGTAGGGCCAACTCCAATTAAAGTTAATTTTGGAGATATCACATCAAAGGTGTCCACTTTGAACAGTTCATATTTCAGTCAGTGGGCCCTAAGGTGGGGCTCAACTCCTTCAACTCAGGAATTCTCTAAGTCAAAGACCCAGGGGATCTAGATGCTCATCCTTTCTAGACTAGAGAAGACAAACAATCCCTAATTAAAAAAAAAAAATCCCAATTCCTCAAAGGTGGGCCCAACCTATACAACAAAACACTTTGTCCCACAGCAAACAACAAAAACCCAATAGCGGAATCGTGTTTAATACAATAACCTGTTGGAAATCGCATATCCCGCACGTCATGGGTCCCACATCAAATCAAGCAGATGGCAGTTGCCAATAGAGATAGAGTCCCACTATAATCAAAAGACTTGGTCTGTTGTACATAACATAGGGATCCGCAGTAATCAGATAGATTAGTGGTTTAGATCTTATCCCCACTTAGTAGAATCCCATTAGGATTAAGAGACGTGGGTTTCTTGGCAGAGAAGTCTCTAGCAATTGTGACTCCTCATATCACAATATAAGGGAGATAGGAGCCCTTAGTGAGACACACATCAATTCTCATACAGATCCGGTCACAGGAGATCTACAGAGTCTTCTAACTGTCAGGAACACTATAGATCTCCGGCCAGATGTCGGAGTCTTCCGCATGCATCCCCGTCCTTCGTAACCTCTAACCCATAAATCCCTTTCCACCCCTTTTCATGTACCATGCCATCCCACCCAAAAAAAATAAATCTTCAAGTTATGCTATGGGGTGTTGTCAAAATCCATCCTATACACTGAATACTCTTATCTCTGTTTTTATTTTATTTTATTATACTATGAAGTAAAGTACCATACAAAAACATGTCTGGAGAAGGAAACATATAAACCCAAACCCTACAATAGTATATATAAACAGAACCCAACACTACTCAAGAGCAAACATATATCTTTTTTTCATCACATACGCATCTATGCATGTTAAAGAATCAACAGAACAGTTAAAACAGAGATATAGAAGTAGACATAGACAGAGATATAGGTGTTACACTTGCAAAAAGTACATTTGCAGCTCCAACATCAATTCTCAATACAACCAAGACAGATAAGAGTGAGAGACAGAGAGAAAGAGAAATCTATACTTGTAACTCCGCGGCCAGTGAGTAGAAGCAAATGAGAGTGAAGAAATAGAATTCCTTCCTCTCTCTTCTTCTCCATCTCCATCTCCATCACCACCTTCTTCAAGTTCTTCTTCCTCTTCACTATCGCTGTCCATCGCCATGAAAAACTCTGTATCTTCCTTGTCCGCCATTAAAGAAGACCTTTTGCTGCTTCTCTCACTAACAGGAAACGAGAGAAAGTTGTAGGAGAACAACAGAAACACTAGATGGAAAACGAAACGAACAGAGAAACGAGCTTAAGCAGACGTATCGGTTTCGTCTTTTCGTAGCAGTCCCAAGTGGGCAACACTGGAAAGAACGAGAGAGACGTGGAAACTAGAAACGACCACTCTTTTTTATACCCTCCGTTTTTTGTTTGTTTTTTTTGTATGGACACTGGTTATAATAATGAGATTCTTGTAATATCACGCCTGTAAGATTTGTTTTTATATCATCCGTACTGCAGAGTTCGGATTTTGTCGGAAGCCGTGTCAGAGTTCGGGATTTTTAGACTTTCTGTTTGTACATTGATATAAATGAATGGGTTGAAAGTTTCCACTATAAAATGAGAAAATTTTGGATGAAAGCTAAAAGGAAAAATGATATCATTTAAAAAAATAAAAAATTAAAAAAAGAAAAAAAAATAATACGTGTCAATTTTCATATAAATACATTAATACGCGACTGGGACACAGTCTGTGAGAGACATGTCTGAAGTGTGAGAGTGGCTTAGATGATTACCTTAAAAGGAAAAATAAAAATAATGAAGTAAAAAAAAAAACTGTAGAAGAAATATTGTGGGTAGGGGCAAATGAAAAATAAAAAATATATATACTAACTCTCAGAATTTGCAGGGGGTTTTTGAAAATTTTTAGGTACGCTAAGAAGCAGTAAAAGAGGGAAAAAAAAAAAACGTAAAAAGTGAATTAAAAGGATCAATAATTTTAACAAAGAATAGAATAAATCAAATATTTTAATAGGAACCATGTGGAACCCACCATCCTTAGATGGATATCATCTTAGCCTTTTCCTCACTGACCCATTTCAAATCATAACCTCATCATCTCAATAAAGGGATGGAGAAAAATTAGGAACTTAATAGATACTGATGAGGGTTTAAATTGAATGATATGTTCAATGGAAAGAGAGTTTTTTTAAGATACCCATTTGCTGTTGATTTAGTAAGCAATCAATAGCACCCTTAATGATTGAAATAAGCATTGATAACGTTCCTTATATATGAATGCAATTTTGAGCACATGTACTCTATTTCTTTAATATAAGAAAAAACAGATCAAAGGAGAAAAGGAAAAACAACGAAAAAAAAATTTAATAGAGCAAAGATAATAATTGATTGTCAAAAAAATCAAATTGAGCTGTTTGATGATAATGTCAACTTACATAATCGTAATTTGGGCTTAACTACAATACAATGTCCTTAGTAAAATCAAAGGCGGGGGTGTACAATTTTAAATCCAAATATTCGAACAAAATATGAAAGAAGAATGATACAATCAAAGAAGACTAGGGATATAAATGGATCCCCGATTCTTCCGATTACACGAAGGTTCCGACTCGTTAAAAATTGGATCTGGGTCCTTATTTAGGCCCTGATAAGTAAATGGGTCCGAATCCGGTTCCACCTTGGTTCGGACTCGTGGACCCGAGATCTGACATATTACCTCAATTTTTGAAAATCTCTCCTAAAAACCATGTTTTTTTTAATATTATTCTCTACATAGACCCGGACCTGGATTCATACTCGTCCCATATATGTTTTTGGTTCCGGTTCCAGAGCCAAGAAACTGGTTCCGAAATGGTTCCGTGTCCGGATCCGATTCCACCTTCTCTTTCATGGTTCTGGTTCTGAGTCCACCATGGTTCCGAACCGGAATCAACCCGCTTACAACCCTATAAGGAAGACAATCAGAAATACCCATCGCCATTCGCATCAAAGCACTGATGAATACTATCAAATGGAATTCAGCAAAGAAATCACAAAAATAGAAATTCTAGATTTTGAGAATAATTCAGTTCACAAAGACAGAGGGAGGATGAGATCTCTTTTATTTTTCCACTGTAGAGAGAGAGAGAGAGAGAGAGAGAGAGAGAGAGAGAGAGAGAGACGTATCGGTTTTGTCTTTTAAGATGATTTTAAAGTGAAAGTGAGATGCTAAAAATTGGAACCACTGATAACCGGTACAGATTTTAAAGTGTGTGTGTTAGAAGAAAGTAGAAACGCAATGATCTTTGGTTAGGAAAGGAGGGAAAGGGATTCTCACCCAAGTTTTTCATCATGTCCATTTTTGTTTGTTATGTATTTGAGAGTAACATGGAAAACAGACTTTTATCCAACAAAGTCATTGCTTTATGCCCTAAAAAATATGGTCCAAAAAAAGCATCATAATCGCAGCGGATATGTTTTGAAATTCCAAAAAAAAGAAAACTTGTCAACTGTCATCCCCATTTTTTCCCCAAAATATAAGGCCCATAATAACTAAGATTTTCATGGGGCCTTAAATGGCCTATTGTACTTTCAAATCTGTCCCTTCTATTTCTATTTCTATTGTTAGGAATCCAATTGATTTTAGAAATCGCAATCATTAATTCAGTCATGAACTTGCTTCAAGAGCCTTTCTTATTATTTTTGTGTATCCTATGTCAATAGAGGTCCATTCAGATTTGATCCATGATGTGGTTATAATAAATCCATAGCTTGGGAATTCAGCCCTAATAATAGATCTTAAAATCTAAGATAAACAATTGGCCCCTCACTTGGGGCAGACCTATGAAGTCCATCTCGGATTTTCGTTTTGGAGGGTAGGGTTTAGAGCTAAATAGATAGTTGGATTTTGTGATTTTTTTTCGTGGGGGCCGGGGTGGGGGGGCAAATAGGTGGTTCGA
Source organism: Camphora micrantha (assembly GCA_003546025.1). Taxonomy (NCBI): domain Eukaryota; kingdom Viridiplantae; phylum Streptophyta; class Magnoliopsida; order Laurales; family Lauraceae; genus Camphora; species Camphora micrantha. The sequence goes on along the minus strand of QPKB01000008.1, from coordinate 42,007,389 downwards.
TTTTGCGATCCAATATTTCTATGTGAGTTTTGGGGATGGGCCCAAAACTTTCATGTGGACTTAAGATACGTTAGCTTAACTTTGAATATAAAAACTTAATTGGTAATTTTACATAAAAAAAAGTAAAAATTTTAAATTAAAAAATTTATAATATTATTAAAATATAAAATATGCCTCATTTAGAATTATCGCTTTAGGACTCCAATTATCTCAAGCGGGCTGCATTGTGCTCAGGAGCAAAGTGCGGCTGAGCATCTTGGATGATCCTGGTCTTTTAATATCAAATCAACCACTGGCCTAAGTTCTATTTCAACATTCACGCAACACATTTCATTGAGGGAAAATTTTTACATGCATCCATATTTCTGTTGAATATACCCACATCTTTTACTGAACAATAATTTTGTTCATTGAAGGATGTAGGTATCTTCAGCCTGGGTGCTAATAGAATTTGCCTTCATTGAGAAGAATGCTTGTAAATATGACAAGTAATAATAAACAAGTTGCAGAGTACGGTGGTGAAATGATGATATGATCAAGATGCCTTGGATGTGAAATGTCTCTTCTCTAGACGCACAGGTGCTTCACATCAAAACAAAAAGAAATTTCGTCTGTTTGTGGAATTTGTCAGCTGCAATCATTTATGGGATTTATTTCTGATTGAATTGTTAAAGTAGAGATTTGCTTTTCTAGAATACTTAGTAATTAGCAGATATCAATAACATAAAAAATTTATAAAATGTAGCATGTAAACTAGCTCAAAATGTTAGCCAATTAAAAATTTAATGAAAAATTTAAATGTAGCAAAGTCCGTGACATTTAGGAGTAGCATCAATGAATAATAATTAATAAATGAGCTTAAGAAGACGTATCGATATTGTCTTTTTATAGCATTCTCTAGTGGAAGGCGCCGGAAAGAACGAGAGTGACAAGGAAATTATAAACGACCGCTCCTTTTTATATCTTTTTTTTTATATGAACAAGTGGCCCACGTTGATCAATCCAAACCGTCCATATGTACCCCTTTTTGGTGGGCCATGGTTTTAATCTGGCACCCATTGAACATTATCCACCGTTGAATCTTGTGACTATGAAGATCATCAAACTTAGAGGTCCCTAAATCAATAATTAAAATAAGAAACCTTGGATTAATAATTTTTTTAAGGTTAGTACTCACCATCAATGCTGGGGATTGGTTCTGGTGGCTCACCAATTGATATGCTCGGCCATTGAGATGGAATGCGTGGCAAGTGATGCATCCCATCCAACGGTCAGGTGTGTCTCGAGCGTACGATAATATGCACTCGAGAGCACACCTTAAAGGGGGCCCTAGAGATTATTAGGACTTTTAAGGTACGCTTGATAAGGATGTGGAAAACATGTTTGTTAGGTATAAATGATTGTTCCGAAATTTATTCTTATAGGTTGATAAATCTGGAAAACATCTGTTAACCCCCCATGATTGTTCCGAAATTTATTCTTATGGAAAGGTCTCAAAATAAGAATTGGAATTTTTTTTTTTTTTTTTTTTTTTTTGTTTTTTTAAGAAACAACTTGCTCGCACAGTTGTTTCTTACTTATCTCTTGCCTTTTACAGAATGTCATTTGAAGATTCTAAATACTTTTACTTATCCTAAATGTAGGCCTAACATTCACAATCCCAAAGAAGGTAGCTTCAGTTTATAATTCTTAGATATGGATCACATGATCACAATTACAAAAGATGAGCCTATATTATAATTCCATAATGGTGGGATAGACTTGGTCATATGGTGTGTACAGCATATTTTTAGTAGGATAATTTAATATAATGTTGCCAAAAAAGTTCTACAAAGCATAGACTCAACACATCCTAATCTGAGCACAAAATTGGGAACAATACGAGATCCGATTGAACATCACGAAAGAATTGTAATTAACACATGTCAGCTGGCAATCATTAATGGGGCTTTCATTTTAGAAAACATAATTGTAATTGATAATTTGATATTGCAATGAAGAGACTGAAATCTCATGCTAAAAATGCAATGTGTCATTGGCCACAAGTTTAACTCCTCAAACTAAAAGTAGGGTAAATTTCTATAAATGGAAAATCAATCACATTGATTGCCAGTTGTTATTATAGGCAGTTCATGTTAGAAAATCTTGCAATTGACACCATAAATCCCTTGTCACATTTTAGGTCACATTTCATAATCAAAACTTTAGGGAAAATATTTTTTGTTTTCTTAAAGTTGGAGTAAATCCATATTTGACAATTGTAAAATCCTGAAGATTTGAACAAATGAAAATCTTCATTTGATAGGATTTTTAGATCCGACAACTTCCCATAAGATTTAAAAATCCTCACTTAAATGAATTTGCACACAAAATCTTATTTTTCTCATCTGTATTCACCAATACACATCAATATCAATGTGAAATCCTCAACTATACAAATTTTCGGTGAGGAATTTTTGTTCCAGTGGTAATAAAGAATCATAAAATTTATGGATTCCTCGCCTCTTACCAAACATGCCGAAATTAGCGACTATAGAAATGAGGATTTTAAGAAAATGAAATGGGTGTGCAAAGAAATTAAATATTCATTTACAACCTTGCATATATTTATATGAAACACCCCCTTCCTCCTGTTGAGCTCGTGAGCTCAAATCTTAAAATGTTTTGTGAAGCCCGCCTGGAATCCTTTTAGGGATGCGATCAAGGGGGATTGAGACATCTCCCATCCCCTTACCTGTGTATAGTGACAAATGCTCGGATGATGATTCTAACCATTTTATCAATGGCCCACAAGTTTTCACCATCCAGGCCTATATTTCCTTTTAGGGATGGGATCAAGGTGGATTAAGATCTCTCCCGAGCCCACTTAACAAAACGGGTGAGCTTGGCCCCAAATCCGGGCCTATATTTCTAAAGTCAGTCCGGACCTGGATATCCCCAAGCCCATCCTGGTGCGGCTATGATCATCTCTAACCAGGTGCGGCTATGATCATCTCTAACCATGATTGGCACACCCATAATAGCCAAGTGGGCCACAAGAAGAGAAAAACCCTCCTAGGGTTTACATACTCAAAATTTGTCCACTATCCAAGGGAGCGAGGGAGGGAGGGAGAGAGGAAACATGGGAGCATTTGGGTGGACGCGAGTGTTAGAGATAGTGAAGAAACACGATTCCGGTGGGTTGGTATGGAAGAGGATTAAACTGACACCCACCAGAAAAGCCAACGCCAAGAAGAGACTCCTCAGAGTTTGGCAGGTTCTTCATTCCTTCCTTTCTCTTACTCTTTCATAATCTATACACACACTCATCATCATCATCTACTCAAAATCAAATAACCCATATCCCCAAAACTAGGCTTATGACTCAACTGCCTCATTTCATACACCCATAGCTATATAGCCATTGTATTGTTTGCTGATGCAATTTGTTGCTTCTTGTGTGTGTTATTTGAAAAGCCCTGTAAAGAAAAAAAAAAAAAAAAAAAAAAAAAAACTGGGTTTGGTTTGATTTCTACAATGCACTTTTCTTTCCACTCTGTTTAATTATCTTAGAAAGAAAAAAGGAGCAAGATTTACCCTGTTCTTTAGCCATTCAATCTGAGTGTCACAACTCAGGGCCTTTTACATAATTGGGGTCATAACCAAGTAATTCTTGTTGGAACTAGATGATATTGGGCTTGTTGGATGAGTAAGTTGATGGGTTATCCAGTAATACTGATTTTTTTATTTTTATTTTTTGTGCAATGTATTGACTTCCTTTGGCATACCAAAATTAACCCTGCAAAAAATTATGAGGAAACTGTGGTTGTATTGGTTTAGAACTTGGAATGCATGGTTAAAATTTTGAATGAATAGTGGGTAAGACATATAATGGTACCAAGTTTTGATGTTCTGATGTTGCCATCTTTCTAGCCCAAAAAATGTGGTTAAGTGTTGTATTTGATTGGAACCAGGACCCTCTCTCTCTCTCTCTGTTTTTTTTTTTTAATTAATCTTGGATGGTCTATCATAAAAAAGGGCCCCAAAAGCCCCAGCTTCTATATGAAAATGGACGTTAATTGATACCAAAAGCCCCAACTTTTCAATGGATATTCACTCTGATACCAATTGTTTTGTTTGGTGTGTAAATTTTTTGCAAAGAAGTTTCAGAAAAAAAAATCCCATAATTTTGAGGATTCTGAAGTGTGAGGGGGTGGGGGTCAGACTAGTGGCTTTATCCACAAAAGGTCTCTCCCTCTTTTCGTCACATCTGCACCCAACAAACCTTGTGTATTCCACAGGTGCAAAATCCAGACCCAAAGAAGTCCACATAAAAGAATTTTGTATACTCTGGATTCTGCAGTTGTTTCCAAATAAATCTTAGTCACTCTTAAAAGAGGAACTTTGTATCCGGACAAACAGATTGCAACTACTAAAAATAAGAAAGAAAGAGAGAAAAAGGAAGGATAGAAAGAAAGTAGGAGCAGATTTGGGGGAATTAATAAACTTGTACGACTAGGGGCTTTAGGCCTCCTTGCATACACCTTAAGCCCATCTGGGACAGTAGTGTCCTGTGTTTGGGCCCAATGAGCTTGATGGACTGGATCCATTCATGGTCCATGGACGTTTCTAAGGTTTAGTGATGTGCTCAACCTGCCATTTTCAATACTCAAGATTAATTTTGAAGGTTAGCTAACTTGATCCCACGATTTTTGTGGTTGTGATAATGAGCACCTTCCAATTGTGCTGTGGGATTGTATCTTCGATACTCCAGATTTTTCCAGGTAACTTTTCAGTATTGTTGAGGCTATTTCAGAGTTTCCTGGATGGCTGCATATTTTGAACCTTAGTCCTGAGCAAGCTAAGGATATGCATTTTCCGTGTTGTCCTGATGGGACTGGTTGAATTGCTGAGAGTGCCCACTGCCCAGGCCATTTTTGTGGTTGATAGGTAGTAGAGCATCATGTTTGGTGGGAGTTGTACGAGTATGTCTGATGCCAGCATGGTATTGGAACTTGTGATATTTGAAGTAGGGTGCTTGAGAACACAATTGTTGGATTTTATATTTAAATGGATTTAGTCTGACTTCCTTTTTACTTGACTTGCTATGGATGTTTATGCATTTTAAGCCAACTTAACCTTAACTGTTATGAGTTCCTACTTCTAGTAAATGAATCCATATCCAATATCCATGAAATTAAACATAGTTGTAGAGTTACTGTCTTTTAATTTATGTGGTATCCCTTTCACTTCAGTAACCTGAAGGTACTCTGAATCCAAATGGCCCAAACAATCCACCTAATGATGATAACTCAGATGACATAGATTGAATTGGATGATGAGATGAACTGATTGCTGACTCATACCCTCAAGAAAACCTTTTAAACAATAACAGTTTTTCCCTAGTCACAATTCTTAATGTAATACAGGATTCTACACAAACTCTCTCCAACTTGCTCAGGTGAACATTCTCACCAGTGCATTTACAGTGCATGGGAGCTTATCCTTCAATCACTTAAAAAGGACTAAATGTAATGTTTATGCTCTACTTTCCATGGTTTATTCAATCCACATGCTGTAAATGCATTGAGAAATGATAGCCATGTACTCACTATAGATGTAGCTAATGCTCTGGAGTATGATCATGTAATTATGTCTAAAGTAATGAGGGGACTGAAACTCTGAAAGTCCTCTTGCATTTGTAGCTATAAGACAATTGTGATAGGGCGCCTCAAGTGGCTTGACTGCTTGGATGATTATTACCAGAAATGACTGTGCTACAGGAACCTTTGATGCTTGTTGAAGAAGTAATTGAACCCGCTTACGTTTCAGTTGAAGGTCCATATCGGAATTATAAGCAAGCACACAACCTTGTACTATTAAGATCAAACTTAAATTCGTTTTTAGTTTATAACTGACTTTTAGTTTTAGATGCTTTGGTTTATGCATATGCTGATGCCTTGGGCTGTATGCAAATAGCACCATGAGTAATTTTGATGACCTTGTTGCAGTGGTACTCATATCTATTTAAATTGAAGGTTTCATGTGCAAATTGTTACAATGGCGCTAGTAAGAAAAAGTTTGACTATGCAGGTTGATGGCCCACTAAGGGTAAGGAGTAGGCAAAAGAAGACATGGATGTTGTAAAAATAGATCTGAAGACGTGTAACGTATCTATGGATTTGACTCGGGATATATCAGAATCGAGAAACAAAATTCATGTGGGCGACCCAACATAGTTGGGACAAGGCTTTGATGATAATGATTTGGAAACGTAGAGGATCTGGATAAAAATGTGGAAGCCAATTCGTTATTGTTTTCTTCTTTCATTACTATTCAATTAATTGTTGAAGATTCATAAAAGTGCACGAGCCGTGATGACAACTTCCTAAGGGCCTTTCAACTTTGACCTGGTTGTGCACCATAAATTTCACCATGACACATGGCACAAGCAATTGGGCCGTCCTCTAAAACTTTGCTTTTTAAACTCGTGAAGTTCTTAACGTTAAAGTGCTTCCTAAATATTTTTTGCAAATATTTATTTATTGGAATGGCTAATATTTTGCAATATTGAGATGGAAATACTGTTTCTATTGCAGAATGAGGCTGTCTTGAGGGTCTGTGCTGAACCACCTCCTCCCAATGCATCAACAACACATCCTGAAGTAGTGAAGAAAAACATCATCGACAAGGCGAAAGAAAATGAGTAGAAGTTCTGTAGTTGAAATGTGATGATATTGTCAGTCTTCTGCTATGCAATCTATAATTGAATTTGCTGTATCAAAATAGCATGTTGATTGTCTCTTTGAAACTGAGATGCTCATTAGCAACAGTATCATTGTTTTGATTATTTGGCATCGATACCATGAGGCCACTGTGTTTTTTTTTTTTCCTCTGGTTTTCTGCTTTCAGGGTTTTTCCCTTTCAGCATGATCTTGTCTTTGCTTTCGTATCTTGTGTCAATTTTAATGAACTTTAGTCAGATGCTCTTAACCAGGCTTTTGTTGGTGATCTCAATCGGTTTCACTGGTATTTTCCAGGACTCATTAGCAGTCCCATCTTTGTTCTCCAAGTAGGTTTCTTAAGATTTTGTTGCAACTTGTGAGTCTCTTTCAGTTGAGTTTCTGTTTCTGGAATGCAATTTTCTTCTGCCTTGTGTTTCCAAAAGCTCCTATTATAATGGTGCTTAACGTTGGGATTTTGTGAGAAGTACGTGCTTTTCTTCGCATGTATTTCATTCTTTTGAGGTGCCTACTGGTGCTTCTGCTACATCATAATTCTGCAAGTTTGTGGGTCATTAGCACGTATCTATAACATTTTTTTTTATTATAAATTTTACATCCGAGTAACAAGTTGGTTGGGCTCCCTCATTACAAATTCTCTCCCTCCCTTCCTCCCTCTCTTAATCGTCACAAATATCTTAGAAGCAGTTCCATTAATTTCATATGAACTCACTGCTTTGAAAACTCTTACAGATGTACTCTTCAGTGCATTTCTATGATGTTTGGGTTGTCTTTAGTAGCTAATCAATCTGCTGGTATGGTAAAAGAGCTGACTATGTAAGGCTTGGGTTTGTCCATTGTAATTGTAGTTTTCCTACTGTAGGGTAGGCCATCAGATTATGTCAATGAATGGATTATCAATGGTCCCTTCTAATTGATCTGTTCATTCATCTGAGTAAATCTTGGGATAATTTGAGAAGTGCCTCACAGCCCAGTGGCAGGGAGGCTTCTCATCCTTGTAATTGTTGGTATGTAGCAGTCTCTTCTTCCCACCTTAGTACAAAGCTGGTTCATCCATCATCAAATGAGGTTCTGCTCCGATCATGGTGATATTCTCTATTGGACTATCATGATTTGATTTCTTTTTCAAATGCTTTTGATAAAAAAAATGACCAATATCCAATTCATTGACCAATTTGGATGTGAATAAAGTAGCCACCGGTTGTGTTAAAGTTTTCAAACTTACCTAATCAATTGACTTATGATTGTGGGGTCCATCTTATAAAAGTCTAACTACCTTGGAACACACGTCCAATTAATGGATGTTAAACTTATCGCTGTAATTAAACTACCATTGAATTGATCATATGTTGAACATATAATTAATTATAAGTGTGATTACTCACTTTACATTCAACCAAAAATCCATTTGATGGTTATTATCCACATACTCACAAGGGACCACTTGTTGGAATCTTAACCTTTCATTTAATGCAAAGTTGGTTGATCCATCACCACATGAAGTTTTGCTTCTTTTGAATGGGACATTCACAACTTTATTTCTTTTTAAATGCTTCCTACAAAAACAGCCAATAATTCATATTTTTTTTAATGACCCTTTTCAACCTGGTGGTGTTTAACAAATTGGAACATGGATCCACAGAGTGGCAAATTTTTGAAAAAGTGCAACCATGTGCATGCATATGACTTAAGTTCACTTCCACCTTCTGGACAAAATTGACATTTTATGTTTTCCACTCCTACTAACAATAAATAGACTTTAGAAACAACTAAATTGACTTACAAAAGCACAAACCTTGAAGGCCCTAAATCCTTGGTCATAATGATATTAATTAAAATAACATCACTCATCACTTTGTGCATCTCTTATCTTTCCCACCCATGTGCACCTCACCTATTTGTGGCTCCACCTATCAATTGAAAGGGAGAGGTTCCAAAGATTTATATGTTCTTTACCTCTAAATAAAATTTCAACCCAAACAAATTACCATAATCTCGTGATCTACGGCCCACTTGTTTTATAACTTTATATATAAATGAAAAAAGAAATATTGACCCTCAATCCAACGATCCCGTAAATTCTTAGGTGATTCTCAACTAGGTGTTGTGCACCATAAGATCTATGCACGAGGCGGGCACTAAATCATTTACAATTCAAGTAATATTTGGTCCAATCCTAATAAACATCATAGTCATATATCACTTTAAGCCATCAAAGTCGGAGGATTAGGATTAATTAGGGTTGTAAGCGGGTCGATTCTGGTCCGGGTCCATGGTAGACCCGGAACCGGAACAGTTAAGGAGAATGTGTAATCGGATTTGGACTTGGAACTGGTTCTTGGCTCCGGAACTGGAATCAGAGTCATATATGGGACGAGTCTGAATTCGGATCTGGGTCCAGATTTAGGTAAATAATGATATTAAAAAAAACATAGATTTTTGGTGAGATTTTTAAAAATTGAAGTAATATATCGGGTCTCGGGTCAACGAATCCGAACCAATGTGGAGCCAGACCTGAAACCGTTTACATATCAGGACTTAAATAAAGACCTAGATTCTGTTTTTAACACGTAGAAACTTTCGGATAATCGAAAAATTAGATATCATTTACATCCCTAAGATTAATTGAAATCAAAGTTCAATAATCCAAAGTTGGGCCACTCACAAATTCCAAATTCCAACTTCCAATACTCTTGTAGTGATTGTGGGTGGAATTTGACAGATTTAGACAGCTCATGGTTTTGTCGTGGTGTAAAATCAACACCATCAGCTCACATGCATGAAACGCAGCCATCCATCGTCTCTTCCTGTCTCCCGCGTTTTCGTCGAAACCGAACGCAATAAATAAAAACTATCAAACAGAACCGAATTTTCAATGGTTCGTTATCATTTACTTCTCATCCAAATCCCACCTCGCCAGCTGTTCGATCAAACCCTAACTTTTTTTATCCTCACGAGCTTCTTCTGCTCATCTTGCATGCGGTTTTCAAAAACCCACCATCGATCGTTGAAACCCTAGATCCTTTATTCCATCTCTATTCCTTTGCTGCCAGATCTTCTATTCTCGATCGATTTTAACGGTTCGGATCATGTAATTGTGTCCTTTCTTCCAGGTGATTTGATTGATTGATTGTTTTTTTTTTTTTTTTTTTATTCGTTGTGATGTGATTAGATGTGTTTTGTGGCGGATTTGGGGTTTATTGATGTGATTGTGGTTGGAATTGAGATGCAGGTATTGGAGTTTTGAGATACGGGGGAGTGGTTTTGGAGTTTGGTGATGTAGAGGAGGATCGCGAGGTGGAGAAGATAGATTGGGATTGTACATTTGTAGGTGACTCTGTTTCGTGAGATTTGGATTGCGATGGAAACTGCTATTGGTGTTGAAGTGAATTCGTTTCTGAGGTTTGTTGGTTTCCGTTCTTGTATTGATTCTTTTGTTGGAAGGAGTTGGTAGGAATTATTTGTGTAGGTCATATTTGAATGAATTATTGAGAATTGAAGTTTCTATGTATCTGGGTTTGTTTTATTATCTGTACAGTTAGCTTGGTTACATTTGAACTGACAGGGATGGATAAGTTTTAACCAGATTTTGTAGAAGTTGTGATGGGTTCATAGTTTGAAGACTTGAAACCTGGTATGATTGAGTCTAATTGACTCAAATTCATCAGATGAGAACCACCACCAAGGAAAAATCATAACCACAATTACCTAATTCACTCTCACGGGTGCCCCGAATCATAAATAGTTTGATTCAGATAATTTGCTGTGGTTCGAGAATCTCAAAATCCGTAGCTTGGTGTTGTTCGGACACCTTAGTTGAGGAAGATGAAGTTATTGTTCCATGAATCTGCCAAATCTTAGTTCAGTGTAGTCCTACTCGCTGTACATCGGTGTCAGGCAGTCTTAGAGTGCTTCAAATCTTCTTATTCGGTGGAGAATCCCTACATATCCTCTATTTATCTCCATTCACTTTCCGAATTGAAGAGAAGGGCAAACTATGGCAAAGATATGGAAAACCTCTTTACTCTGAGAAGAATGATGATACTGTCATTCGTTTGGCAAGGAGTCATCTGTATTCTCTGAGGGAGAGACTTGATAATTCTTCAAGCCCTGTGCAGCAAATTCATCAATGGCCCCGCTGGATTTGAAATCCAGTGGATTCCACATCATCAATTATATCTAAAACTTATGCTCATCTTGAGATTGGTTGTCTAAAAATATGCGATTTGACCTTGCTTTTAATAATATATTTTCACTTGATATATTTAATGGTGGATATAACCTTGATTGAAGTGGAATTTAAATCACAAGACAATATGGGTCAAATGTATTGAGTGATTTTTTATATAAATTTTTTGTTAATGTTTTCTGCACATGCTCAATCTTAGGTGGGGCCAATTGCTATTGGAGTAAAATCTTGATAATATATCATCATATAAGAGGGCATTGATTTTGAGCGGATCAAGTTTTCATTAGGTGGGCCCAGCTGTTGATTTTCGCTTCACACTCAAGGATTAGGACTAGGCTCATAGCTTTGGTTCAATGGTAAAAGTCTCAGGTGCCAAAGGTTAGGTCTGTCTCCAGTCAAGACCCTGCTTCGGTAGGACCTGCACTTGGTAATGAATTTTACTCAAGGATCGGGACGCATGGTGGGATATCTGTGTACACTAGCTAGATGAGACAAATAGGATGCGATTGGCTAGATATATATTACTCTTGAATCCGGATCCTCTTTGGGCAACTCTTAGAGAATATTTGAGATTATCTCTCCATTAATTCATTATGTAGGGCCTATATCTTAATTCCAAGTCACTCAAGTTTACCATCACCATATGTGCTAGTTATGTGTCAAATTTACTCTTGTCGGAGTTGAGCCTATCATTGGATTGATCGTGTGCAAAACACTGAATAAAATATAAAATGAAGGGATTTTAATCAAGTGTCTTATGAGTAGCAATTTGATGGTGTCTATAACTCCTATTGAAGTGAAATCTGTTAGATACTACATGGAGGATTTCTACAATGAATGGTTAGGGTTTCATATATGGGCCCCGCTAATTAATTTATAGAATTAAATTTATGAATCATTTCTAACCATATTGAATTATATACCTGAATTAGTGCATCGATTTTGTTGAACTCGAACTAGAATTAAGCTAATCAAACAGTGAGTCAAATGAGCCCACCCTGTCAAAATTTGGAATTGGGTTAGGTGCTTAACTAGGAACTTGAATGCAAATTGGTTGAACTGGGAATCTGACCTATTGTTGGGAAATCTTACATATAGTCCATGAGGAACACCACATCTATTTATTTCAACCAACAAGGGAAAGAGTAGAAGATAAAGTAAAACTCATCAAATACTTCAGAGTTGAAGCTGAAGGCCTTCATTTACAAGATTCTTATAAAAAATCTAGATGCGATGAATTAAATCTTGGTTTTGTTTAATTCGATCACCACAAAACTTGATTCTGTCTGGCCAAGCGCATCCAAGTGACTCTGCTCAATTCACTTGGCTTATCAAGATCCATCATCCATGTCAAAATTGGATAGCTTGATATATGAGGAGTGGCTGGAGTGCTGTCCTGGGGCTGTTGGTACCTGATTATTGTCCTTTAGCTTTAGAGTCCAAGGGTGATAGTTGGGGCTTCCAGCCTTTCAAGTTTGAGCTTGCTTGGCTTCATGTTAATGGTTTCATTTCAATTTTCAAGTAACTCATTAGACAATTGTGACATGGATTTAGTGTGGGAGATTGGCAGGGTTTGTATTATGGAGAAATTGAAACAGTTTAAAGCACTTTAAAAAGAAGGAAAAGAAATAGGAAAAAAAATTCAAACAGTTGCAGTGAATGAGCAGGGATTGGGTGGTTCATCATTATGTTTCAGTAGAAGTCTCTGATAATTAGTCTGTTAGCTGAGATTCAGGATGTTGACATAGAAGAGGAGAGGGGGTTAAAACACAGGACTTGAAACCTCATGGAGGACTCATCCAGTAGATGTACAAGCATAAGCTGCTGGGTGAAGAGGTTCAATGGTGCCAAAATTCCTGGTTTAAATGGTTGAAAGGGCCAATAGAATCGTCTCCTTTCACAGATGGGGATTCAACATTGTTAGAGAACGGTGATATTTCGGGACAATTGTTATATTCTTCCATTAGTTGTATGACAACGGGGATAGAGTTGGCCTTAAGTTGGATAATCTGGAGTTTGATTGTATTGAAGGTGAGTGAGCAAACTGGCTTGAGAGGAGGTTTGGAGAGAATGAAGTTGGAAATGTTGTTTTTGGGATATTGGGTGGTATGTTTTGGGTGCAGAAGGCTTTCTAATGACTGTCCAAATATTTTGGGAAACATGAAGTAGGAGATCATGGATTTTATGCATGAATTTTGTGATCGTAGTCACTTATCTAGTAGCATGGGTACCTCTTTTAGTACCCTTATTCCTAAGATAGATGGCATGACTCAAATGAAGGATCTCAAACCTATTAGCCTAATTTTGACTTAGTGAAAGTTTTAGCTGCTAGATTTAATGAAGTCTTCCCCTGTATTTTTTCCTTCTCACAGAGAAGCCTTTGTTCATTGGAGACAGATTGTTGATAAGGTTATGGTGGCTAATAAATGTGTGGATTCCAAGTAGAAGACTAGGAAGTTGGGGTGATCTGTAAACTCGATCTTGAAAAGGCTTATGATAGTAGGGTTTATTGGGATTTTCTACATGACCTTCTTTACTGGATGGGCGTTAGCATTACATAGAGGAACTGTATCAAGGAATGAATGGGTTCGGTAAAATTCTTGGTACTAATTAATGGGTCTTGGAATGTCTTTTACGGCTTTATGCTCATAAAGAGGTTTGAGATAAGGTGGTCCATTATCCCCGTCCTTTATACTATTGTTGGGAGGCATTAAGCATTGAGAATGCTGGGACTGTAGATCTATTCAAGGCTTGTACTGCAGAAGACAACATGGTCTAATCTCTTACCTTTAGTGCCAATGAAACCCTGGTTTTATGTGATGCCAGCACCTCCTAGATTCAAAACATTACACCTATCTTGGGGTAATTAAGGAAGTTTCAAGCTTATAGATGAATTTTCTAAGAGTGTTTTCATTGTTGTTAGAATTGGAGATTCGTCATCTTGAAAATACATTAGGCTATAAGATGGGGTGTCTGCCAGTGACTTACCCTGGCATGCCACTTTGTGTGGGCAGTGCTTCCAAATCTCTATGGGATCTGGTGGTGGAGAGAATTGAGTGTAAACTGTTATTTTGGAAGGGAAAGGCATCCATCATTTGGGGGTTGAATTACCCTAAGCAGCTTTATCCAACTTGCTAGTCTACTTGTCACTCTTCCTCCATCTGCTTTCTTTACTAGAGAAAACTGAGAGGTTTTAGAAAAAAAAAAGAAGTAACATCTTGTCTTGTGGGTGGTTTTATGCAAATCTTGCAATGGAGGTGGATTAGATATCCTAGCTTTAAATCATATGAATGAACCCCTTCTTGGCGAGTAGTTGTGATGTAAAGGTCGTGAGTCTAAAGGCCTTTGAAAACATGTTATTGTCTCCAAATATAAACTGAAAAGGCATGGGTGGGGTATCAAGGAGGGATCCTGATGGGACTTAGACATTTGGCTGTGCATGTTAAATAGTAAAAATGCCTTCTGTTGGTCCATTCGCTTCAGGTTCGGGAATGGACATCAAATTCTATTTTGGAAGGATATGAGGTTGAGAGACCAAGACAATGCAATTACATTTTGCTATTGATAGTTTTTTTCCTAGTGTGCTTTTAAGAGTTGCTGAATGGGCTTCTTCGAGAAGGAAAATTTGAATTTGGATGACATTTTCACAATTGGGAGGCTTCCATTTCTTTGTAATGGACCCTCTAAGGGTAGGAGTCTCGCTTAGCAAGTTCCTCCGTTAGAGGGATTTGTGAAGTTCAATGTTGAGGGAGCAGCTAAGGGTAAGCCAGGGACAGGTGGTAATTCGGGTTCCTTAGAAATTTGCGAAGGAGAGGTGTTGATGATGCTTTGTAAGAACATTGGGATTAAAGATTCTAACAAAGTGGGAGTATTGGCAATCTTAGTGGCATCGTGGTTGATTTTTCATTTTCAATTTGATGAAGTGGTTATAGTGTGACTCGTATAATACCATCGTATAGGTTTCATCTCTTGGTGTGTGCCCTTGGAAGTTTCATTCTCTCCTAAAGGAAATGAAGATGCTGTCCTCTTTCATTCAGGTGGAGTTTAAGCATGTGCTCCAGGAGGCTAATGGTATGGCAGATTCTATGGTGAAGCTAGTGGGTGTATCATTCGGTTCCTTTTGTTTCTTCTTTGTTGTAATTTTTCTTTCGTGTATAAATATTATAACATTTTGGGTCAATCTGTTTTGGCTGGTTTTTTGCTTTTGTATTCTCTTTGCTTTAATTTAATTTGATCACCAATAAAAAAAAAATCAGTTTCGCCTTCAATCAAGATGCTGTGAAGTATGATAGCTGACTTTATAGATGTTACTGTTTTCGGCGTGACATGGGCTCCTTGTTTTGCTGTAACCTGATTAGGAGATTGATCAACTCTCTTTCAACAGTTGCAAGCGGTCTTTGTTTCATGGGTTTGTTCCTTAGTTATGACTGGCCAAGATGATGTGGAATGAAGTACTGTCTTGGTTCCAGGTCGCTTTGGTGTTTTCTGCAGATATCAGATCCCATTTTGGGGCTTGAAATAGGTTCCAATTCCAATGAGGGAACCTCCTTCGACAATTATCATTTGTTGCCAGAATCTGGTCCTTGTGGAAGGAGATGAACAGTAGATGTTTCAATAATAAGCAGCTAGGTGCCATAACTCTGGTTCATCTTCATCAGGAGGCATGTGATTTTGTGGGTGATAACATTAAATTTTTTAAGGGAGTCACAACAGACATGCTTGACTGGAATTGTATGGAGGCACTAGAGGATACTAAGGTTCAGGAGCAACCTTCGTCCTTGGAAGCTACCTACATAATGTTGCTGGAAGCTAAACTTTAATACCAGCACTTTGTTTAACCCCATATCTAGTGGTATTGGCAGCTGGATGTTACTTGACTGAGTTGCCTGCTAGATAGAATTTTTTACTTATGCAAGAGTGCATGTGACTCAAAAAAGTCAATTGCGACGTTGAGTCTCATCGGGTTGGTGGTGATCAAGTGCGATACCAAAACTGAGATATAATTTGTAGATTACGTTTCTAATTTTCCCATGTGATCAATTCCCGTTTGGGAATTGGATAAATGCCTCTAAGGGTAGTCTTGACATTTTCGAGCAAGGGAGTGGGTTTTGAAATTTCTGCTGGCATTTAGTTTAACTTTTGTTGGGCCTCTCATGGAAGAGCAATGGAATTACATGAAACTATAATACCTTAAAATGAATTTCCCCATAAATATTAATGATTTTCTTGTATAATGCATCGTTGGATTCTCTTCATATTCGTGGTTTTTTATTTTTTATTTTAATTTTTTTTGCCTTTTTTAGTTTGTTTGCCATGGGAGGTTGTGGTTTTTATTTATTCGATATTGTGTTTATAATGAATTATTTTTTTCTTTAAAGATCTTTCTAACTCCAATTTAATATTTATTTATTGTAGTTTGTTTGCTGCCTTTTCCTATGGAATTGCTTCGATGGCTATGGTTTTTATCAACAAAGCAGTTCTGATGCAGTATGCATACTCAATGACTCTTCTCTCATTACAGGTGCTGGTTAGCACATATGTGGTTTTTGAGCTGTTTTTTGTTAAATTTATTATTGATCTCATATACTTCTTTGCTTTCTTTTTAGCAATTGGCAACAACTTTGCTCATATACTTTGGTCGAGTAATGGGTTATACAAAGATAAAAGATTTGAACCTGATAACTGCGAAGAAACTTCTCCCGGTTTCAATCTTCTACAATGCAAATGTTGCATTTGCTTTAGCAAGCTTGAAAGGAGTCAATATTCCAATGTACATTGCGTTGAAGAGATTGACCCCACTTGCCGTCTTGGTGGCTGGCTATTTTTCAGGGAAGGGCAGGCCACCAGTTCAGGTATGTGGCTAATATTTCAAAACTACTCCAGTACTGGTAGTCCATGTGTCTTTGTATACTTGTTTATTCCCATTCAGAATGGAAGGCTAACATACTGAGATGATGTTAGGATGTGGCATATTCTGGTAAGCTTGCATATTGATTGCTTATTGCATGTTTGGGTGTTCACTTAGCATGGTTTGGGACGTTTTGTTTTAGAGCTGACCTGACCCTATCTACTTTTAAGATTTGATGGAAAATTTGGGTGCAGATAGAGTACAGGCTATATGTCTCTCTGTCTCTGTGTGTACTTATATTTATTATGTGTGATGTTTTACCATCTGCAGTTATGCCAGTAGGAGAGAGAAATTTTGATCTAAACTTCACAACGTCCAAGTTGGCCTTAAATGTTTCCAGTTCTTGGGAAGTATTGATAAAACCTGACGGGGTCCTTAAAATTGTTGTAATACAATATGGTTTGTGTAGTTTTTCTTCTACATTGGCGTCATTTTCTACTGTGTAATGCTATGGTAATGGGCTGAAATCATGCTTACCCACCAAATTGAACGATAAAAACTTAAGAAAGATTTCTAGTAAGTGAGATGCAAAAAATGTATAGCAGCTGCCCATAGTTCTATCAGCCCTAAATATCTATATGCAAAACAGGCTATAAAAGGGTAATAACATAGTAAAAGGGAACATCTGCGTGTAGGAGAGAAATTCCCATATGTATATCATATATAATTCTTTTATCTGTAACTGAAAATATATTAAGAAGCTAAAGGACAGAGAAAAACCATACATCCAACACAAAGTGCATTACCATTTATATGGATTCCCACATGAAATGCTTAGAGTGAGATAATTGAGCCGGCTTGAGCTCTGATTGATCTGCACAGAAGCCCGAACTCAATTGGGCTGAGCGAGATGGATCACTACCTGGCTTGGTCAGTTGACATCCCTACCAGTTTTTATCCTCTGGTCACACCTCTACGTAACCATTGAACATTGTCCACATTGTCATTTCCCTTCCAAAATTAGTAATGGTTGGAATGGCCAAAGGCTTGTCTTAAATTTGTTAGGAACTAACTACTTATATGACACTTTGGTGCATCATTCCCATTTTCGATACAGCTGAAAATTCATTTATCTTGGTGGCAGCTACATATCAATTTTGTACTTGGTCAAGCCCATAAATCTTTGGTACTCCTTTCTGGGATTACTCAGGTGTTTGGAGGAAGCCCTTGATAAAGTTCTAAGAGGCTCACTGAGAGAAGCAGGAACCTTCAATGGAACTTTCATGATTCCTAATGATTCAATATTACATCAGTGAAATAGAAACATATGAATCATGCTTCTTGGATTAAGTTATGCAAATGCAACATTAATTTGTGCACTCCACTAATTTCAGATTTTGTAAGCCGCAAGTTTGTAAATGAAATTCTGCACTTGAAATGTTGGGAACATCTTTAGTTGGTAAATTCCATGTAAATCTGACAACTATAAAAAAGATAAAAGTTATGATGCTAAATTTGAATAATATAACAAGCCCAAGATTGATGGGAGTAGGGCTCAGGCTACTCAAATGACTAAGATGATGAAGAAGAATTAATATGAGTACAGGAAGGCTGATCTCCAAACAGTTACTTGTATCAAACATAAAATGTTCTCATTCAAAACAAGAAAAAAGTGAAAAAGTATTATCTGATATTTGATTTGCATTCTTGATTCTATTGGCGTTTGACCCATGTTTGCTTGTTCTTATTTCTTTGCTAGTGAGCCTGTATTGGCTTGTTTTTATATATTCTGCAGTAAGGCAACTCATTAGAAGTTATTATGACAAATTGCATAATGTCCGTTGAAACTTTTTTTGGGGGGGAATAATGTTTTTATGGATATTATGCATTTTATTTGTAGCACAAAAAAGCAGACATTTTTTGTGTCTGTCTCTCACAGCAAGTTAGTTCTTTCTGTATGCTTACCAATAAAAAAAAGTTCATTCTTTTTTCTTTCTATTGGCTTAAATAGGAGAGCTTCTAAGGCCTTGCTTGCTTCTGGTTGTCTTTAGGTATCACTTTCTGTGATATTTACGGCTGTCGGGGTCATCATTGCAGCCTTAGGAGATTTTTCTTTTGATCTCTTTGGATATAGTATGGCTCTTACTTCTGTATTTTTCCAGGTAAGGCTTTCACTCATATGGTTTACCTTGCTTCCAAGCTTTTCATGTGCATCTTAATTATGTTACAAGTCAATTATTTTTTGCTCTGGCCATATTGAAACCAACAGTTAATTATGTGTGCAGACCATGTATCTAGTACTTGTAGAGAGGTCAGGTGCAGAGGATGGGCTTTCATCGGTAGAGTTGATGTTTTACAACGGAATTTTGTCACTTCCTTTTCTTCTTTTCCTTATCATAGCCACGGGAGAGTTTCCACATTCTTTGTCATTATTATTTGAAAAGGTCAGTATGCAATGGCTTCACTGACTGTGGTTCACACACACATGCCTACATACACACGCCTTTTTTTTCCTCCTCCTTCACATACCAGATAGATGCCTGCATATATAAGCACACAATTTTTTTTCCCCATGCACACACACATGCCACATGCCTGCATATATAAGCACGCACACACCCCTACACCATTTTTTTTTTCCGAGTGCTTTAAGATTGTGTGTTAGAACGTCGTGACAGACATTTTTAGTCTTCCAAGTGAGCACATTTGTGCTAGGACTGCTGTATTTTCGTCTACTTATTGTGAAGGTTTTTATTGAATTAGTTTAATTTGGTCATAATGGATTAATAGTTTTTAACCTGAGAATTTATTTAACAGTCAGGCTAATTCTTTGACGTTTTTGATGATTCTTTTTTTTCCTTTTTATTGTCAGGCTATTTCCTTGCCATTTTTGGCGATTCTTGTTATTTCATTGGTGATGGGCATTGTTCTTAACTACACCATGTTCTTGTGCACTATAGTTAATTCGGCTCTTACAACAACCATTGTTGGAGTTTTGAAAGGGGTGGTGTCCACGGTAAGTACAAGTCTTCTAAGTCTTCTTCTCTCTGACATTGGCCAACACCCAGTCAAATTTTGATGTGCATAGGCTTTTGCCTGTGGAGTTCCTGGTTTCCAGAATCTACATACTGACTTTTTAAAAAACCATTGCAGTATCTGTGTGGTAACCCCATTCACACCTGTGTCATCAATATGACCAATACTATGGGCCTATGGAGGCCGACATGGACTACAAATTTGTATTCATGGACTGCTAATTTGGATTCAGTTTGAAACAAAATTACACTGATACAACTGATATGCTGATCTGTATCACCAGTATGACGACTATGTGCCTTTTTTTTTCTTGGCCGATCGGGTCCAAATATTCATATTGGAATCCATGCTGTCTATGGATCTATCAAGCTATGATATTTCACAAAGCCATTAATTATTGTGATTCTTTTCTCTGTTTTATTTAGTCATTCGTAGTTTCTTAAAATTTATATTTTGTCATTCCAGACCTTTGGTTTTATCTTGCTGGGTGGTGTACAAGTGCATGCTCTCAATGTGACTGGATTGATCATCAATACTGCTGGTGGCATATGGTACTCTTATGCTAAGTATCAGCAAAAGAAGAGGAAGCCGCAGAAGATCGTTTCTGATGCAGAGGCCCATCGTAAATAAAGACTAGTATTATTTGGGAAATTTCTTCCTCTACTTTTTTTTTTAATTTTCTGTTCTATCAATTGATAGGGTTTGTTTGGGCACACATGAGGAATGTGGATTTCAGACATTTCTCATCAGCGCTTTCCTTGGAGGGTGGAAATCCCGTCCCCCTGGGAATGAGAATTCCCGAGTTGTAAAAAATGCTAAAAGCACCATGTCACTATCATTTCCTACTTCTCCAGTTCCATGTGAGCTTGAAATGGTATACAGCAGAAAATATTCTGCTTTTCTGTTTCCATGCATGCACAAATGAGCCCTTACGAGTAGAACTGGATGTGCCAATGAAGCATGATACTTTTAATTGTTCATATCCAATTCCCCATGACAATTAGACATGGAAGTTTCTTGACCTTGATTTGATTTGAACTCTACCATCTTTAATAATGATTGTTTGTCCATTTGATGAAGGGATGTAAATGTCGATTCGTTGTCTGAAATCAAGGTATTGTATCCAGAAGTTTTTGGATCTGATCTGGATCCTTGTGTGTGACCTGAGGATTTGGGTTCAGAATCATCTACAGCTGTGTTGTATTTAGAAGGAAGTGCTTTAATAGTCTATAAAGCTTGGATTATGTTGTCATTTAAGATCTCTAGAGAGGTTAGAGCTTGATTCATATTTCCAATTCAAGAGTCCCATTGTATGTTTAACAGTTATATTCTGCGAGACATTATCTCAACATAGAAAATGAGCTCCAATTCTTGTCTTGGATCAGGGTCCAAAACTAGATCATCTGATTTTTAGTTGACGCTGGTTCTGGATCCAACACATAGGCTACTAAATCCAGAGGTAAGGAGGACAATGAGTCAGGTCAGGTTCAGACTTTGGGTTGCATGTATAGGCTCAAGTAGTGCATGGTTCATTTCATAATTGGTTGAAATTTTGGGTAACATGAATAGGCTTGTAACTAGTATGTGGTTCATTTATTAGTTGCTTGAAGTTTCAACCAGAGACCTAGCTGAATATTAGGCTCGATGATCCAGATCAGGTTGGGTTGGTAGGTCATAGTGCATCTAGTGGGGTTGGGTTAGGGTGAATAGAAAGAATGACAACTCGAACTGAACTCAAATGTAAAGAAGGGTGATCCTGATCCTTGCATTACTAAGTTGGGTTTGCGTGGGTTGGTGGGTTGGATAGAGGAATTGCCGATCCGAGTGGCGACACCAAGGTTCCATCACGGGCCCTCCTATTTACATTCTCAATCCAATATCTGTCCTTTTTCCTCTTAATGGTATTTCATCAATGAAAAAGGAATTCATCATCAGACCATTATCCCATAAATTTAGGTTTTGACTAAAACTTAATTTGTCCTTACTAAAGTTGTATGAATGCCTTACTCATCTCTGCGGAGTTAGGTGCGTTGTTTTTGGGTTTTTCACCTTTTGAATAGAATCATACTTACTATTCAAACAAAAAAAATAAAAAAAAATTGTATGAATGCACAAAGATGTCACCTAAAATCATAGCGAATTTCAAACCAGCTGAGCTACACTCGAGGGACAAATTTTTCTTGATTTGATATTAGTTTTCAGTTACTGATAAAAAGAAATGGGCTTAATACCTGTTAAAGGGTGGGCATATGACATGATTGGATTGGATAAAGCAGTGGTGGGCTTGTCAAGCAGGTGGAAAAGATCGTTCGAGAAAGTAGTTGTGTCAAGACCTTGACGCTTTTTAGTATAAAAATAAAAATAAAAATAAAAATCAGTGTTGTAATGTCGTTAATATTCTTAATAAAAATCACTGATGGATTGATGGTTCAGAACTTTATGGTTGGGTTCCACTGATGGATTGATAAAGAGTGATGGCTGATGAGACCCAACTACACTGCCTGAAAATTACTGGCTACACGGTGTGAGAATGGCAGACGTGGATACTGTAATGAGGGGCCCATCTCAGGCCCAATATTTATGTATGTCATTGGGTTTCAACTATGAATATAACCTTGATATTTATCCTGAAGCATGTCCAGGTAAGGATCTTGTGATCAGAATCTGGACCTTGGGGGTGGTAGATTCTGTTGGACTCGCCAATCCGACCCAATATCAATTGAGTAAATCAGGGTTTAGGTTGATCCTTTTACATTCTGGATTGGCTTGCTTTCAGTTTATATTCCCAACCTGATTGGTAAATGGGTTGGACTCGGTTTAGTTTATACTTTGTACTTTACCAGTGAACCCGACCCAAAGCCAATCCAACCTGACTTACTGCACCTCAACACGTTGGCTTAAACCTTGATCTTAACCTGGTCCAGTATCACAATTTTAACTTTCTAGTTTGGTTCAGGTTGAAATTTTTTTTGAACATGATTGAAAATGGATTGGGTTTGATTTGGGCCTTTGTTACTGTGATGATATAGATCCTAAACTACCTATCTATCTCCCTACCTGAACTCAGTAATGAATCTGAGTACATTTAATTTGACACAGATCCTTGGACCCAACCCATTTACAGCCCTATCCGTGTTTATGATAACACACTGGGGGATAGGTCTGCTGCAAAGAGAGGAGCTTAAATGAGGTGACATGAGTGATGAAGTTGTATCTCATTGATGCTAATCATATACAGAGGGTCAGAACTATAGTGTACATTTTGGCCATTGCAGTGGGGTTTCTTTCATCCAGCAATGATCCAGGTATGCAATGCTGTTTTCAGACAGTAATCAAAACAGAGACCGATTGGGTTCCCTGCATACTAAAAGTGCTACAGTTTGTATCACTCTTATCAAGCATACATCTTAGCAGTTCATTCGGCGGGTCCCACCATGGATTGGTTCTGACCCAAGAAACTTAAAGCAAAATTGATTTTTATGAGGTGGGAGTCATGTGATGCAATCCTCCTGCAGTGGTTGGCAGTGTGTTGGGTTAGGTCATGAGGTCCATCTCTGTGCTGACCCGTTTATTGACCTAGAGGTGAAAGGGCTAATCTGATGTCTGAGCTCTTCATTAACAAGTAGGGTTCAGGTTGATTGGAGATCCCCTAGACCTCAAGTGAGGCGATGGAGCCCTGAGGGAGGGTGGCATAACCAGGGTTCAAACCTTGGACAGCCAGGTGAAAACTGCCGCCTCTTACCCGTTTTCAATCAACCTGAGCCTAACTTGAAATATAAAAAAGATCATGCCCTGAATTACCAAAGCTGGTATGGTGGGCTGGTCCTCCAATTGCCACCTGCCACCCCTTTTAGTATGAAAGAATACTTACAGATCACTAAAAACTTTGCTTAGGTAATGATCAAGTGTTGCCATTAGTATAGTATTAGCATCAGCTTCACTCATTCTCTCAGGAGAATTCTAGCTATTTGAAAACTTTCAAAGGCATGTCGGCGGTTGTCCCCGAACGATTTTGAAATTTCCTTTGCGAGTTTTCAAAATTCCAGCTCTATGGATTGATATGAATCCTATGTATTTAAATCGTATGTATTCTAATGCAAACAAACAGAAACTTTTCGTAATCTAGATCAGACAACTTACGTTTAAGCAACGGCTCGATGCAGAATAATATATACATCTGAGGAAGTGTACAATAATGGTCTAGATTAAAAGACAAATTATTCTATGGCTTTGATCTTCTAGTTTACATTATTTAGTAGGTCCATTGGATCATGGTATGATTGAGGTGCACAAAGGGGCTAAATTATTCTATGAAGTTGCATGAGGTGGAATTGTAAGCTATCCTAATTTATCAGCCTAGTGGTCATCCATGACAATGAATACTCCATGTGTTGCCTGCTCTGTCCTAATTTTGTTGCCTGCCTGTTTGGGGCCTTGCTCACACACTAGCAATGTGGGTGAGAAGAGATACCTCATACCTGTGACTACTAGCGCTATCCTCCGAAAAATGTTTATTGGAATAAAATTTAACAACATTTTTTTAGTGTCTCATATTTTCAACTTCCATTAATGAGATTAGGGATGCAAACGAGATAATTCCGGATCGGTACCTTATTAGACATGAACCCAAACCCATTTATAAATAGTGGTTCCGGTTTCGGGTCTGTTTCCAACTCGTACTTTTTTTATTGGATCAAAACCCGATTCTGATAAGATGACCCGGAAATGGTTCTGGAATTGGGTTCAACTAGAGGACTAGGATCTAGTTTTAAAATTGGTTTTGATTCTATGTATTTATTTATTTATTTATTTTGCTTAAAATAAGGATATTATTCAACTTCTAATAGTGCACCAAGTCTACTACCTCGAGAATTAAGCATAAAAGTAGTAAAAAAAGGGTGAGTTTGAACTACAGTTTGCAACATTAAAGACTCGTATGTGGGTCCATAGGTCAAAACCTGTATAGACTCAGAATCGGACCCATTTTATTAATTGGGACCTAAATTGGGTTCCGGACTTAGACCCATTTATAAATTGAAACCTATAAAAGTTCCAAACTCGATTTTTTATGGGTCAAAACCTCGTATAATTGGGTCAAATCCTACAACAGTACTACACCAGACAATCCGGCGGAGTTTAAGAGGATGTGCTATATGATTTTCATTGTTCCACACTTCTCTTTCATCTTTCTAACTTCTATGCCAAGTTGCAAGTGGGCTTGACTGTGGGGCCCAGTAACATGCTTTGGGTCAACAGCATTCGTTTAGACAAGGACGTTGGGCTTTCAGACTCATCTTGAGTTGTGTGTGTGTCCCTCATGGTCCACTAGCCAGGCATTGCATGGATGCTCCTGAGCCCACCCACATGCAACTTCCACATTTGGACTCTTTTGCTTATATAATAATTTGCTTGGATCATTGGCTATTTGGGTTTACTTAGATCATATAGATCACAATATACAATTTGTGGTTTAAGGTTTTGTTTCTCTTTTAATGAATTCAGCCAAAGAGCAGAATGAAATAATTTATAATCGTAAATTTATAGAATGGCATGAAGTGTTGCAATCATCATAATCAGGTGTGGAACCAGGAAATTTCCCTTTGGAAGGTGGGGGCACATGTAAAAATCTCATAAATTTTCATATGGCATGAAGAGGGTTTTTGAAGATTTTGGGGGGAGGGGCAGCCCTAGTTACGTCCATGATCATCATCAAAGTCTTGTCCTAATTACGTCCGATTAGCTACGTGTATTCTTTTCACCATCAGAAGCCAAATCCTCCGATAGAACTAGGCGGGGGGGCGGCCCTAGTTACGTCCATGATCATCATCAAAGTCTTGTCCTAATTATATCTGATTAGCTACGTGTATTCTTTTCACCATCTGAAGCCAAATCCTTCGATAGAACTATGGGTGTTCACGGTCCTGGTTGGGTATATCTAGGCATGGCCCACCTTTAGAAACGCAGGCCTTTTATTTGACTCAAGCCCAAGATGGGTCATAAATGTCAGGCACGAGCCCGCCCATTTAAGTCCACCGGACCTTGCCATTGGCTTTTATATGTTGTTTGAGCTTTCTAGCAATTGTTTAGACAAAGTAACCACCAAATTACAAGAAGCACTTCTCATTCAGGCCGAGTTTGGCTTTGAGCTTACAGGCCCTATTTTTGTTTTTTTTTTTTTACATGTAATGAGCTTTTGTTAAACGCAAAGGAATCAAACAATAGAAAACCAATTCAACAAGAAATGGTATAAAAGCCTTATACTAAGCATAACAAAAAATACATAAAAACCCTACTGAAGGAGCAGCCCGATCAACTCCTTGTTTAGCTAGAGCAGCAATCTATTGGCCCTATCACCGTTAAAAAATTAGAAGGCCCTTACAATAAATATGGTAGCAACAAAAACTTGTAAAACCAATAAACTGCAATTGTCTCCAAGGGCCCTCTACACATAAAAATGTCAATAATCCCATTACTTAACTACACTCAGGTATGGAATTCTTTCTAAGGCCCAATCCAAAATGGGCCTGGGCCCATCATCCAGTCTAGGGATTGTTTAAACATCTATGTGCCCCAAATATGATATATCTCAATTGTAAATATACAATAATGCACCAAGGTTTTGAGTAGAGTCAGATCCTAATCCAATAAGGTCCATAGGAGTTGGGCCTAAGGCTCATCTTGGGTGAAGAAACAGAAACACTAATCAGGTTCTCTAGTTTCCCATCTGAGATGGGTATCATTAACAAAATCTTATCAGTTGAGCCATACACATCAATGATATTTAACTGGTTGAATAGCATATTTTAGCAACTGTTGATGTGATTTTTTTCCTGTAAAAGGACCAATTTTTTTTCTTTTTCCTCTCTTTAATTCTGCTGTACCAACATGTCCTTAATCCATCAATTGATAGGGATGGCTAAATGGTGTAGGTCGGCACTGAGTTCCTTCATGGCTTTCTTATCCATCATCCATGGTTTCCAAACCATCCTACAAACTCATGTTACTCTGCCCTTTAGGTGATAAGCTTGAATTCTCTGTCCAACACAACATGTTTGCTAATTAAGATGGGTATCTTGAATTTAGTCATTGCTATCAAAACCTCAGGGCCTTGGTAGAGGAGGCAGCATAAATACTTTTTAATATTTCTCCTTAGGTGGAGCTCACTTTTTAATACTCTCCCTCAGGTAGAACCTGACAGGCGCACTTTTTGCAACACACATTTTTTTTTTCTTTTTTTGTAATGAGTCGTTTCTCCTGAGATTCGAACTCACGACCAATTAGCTCTGATACCATCTTGAATTTCTTTAACTAGCCATTGCTATCAAAACCGTTAGTAGAGGAGGCAGTAAAAATAATTTTCAATATTCACCCTTGAGTGGAGCCCACTCCTCAATAGGGTAATCTTGATTAACTTGAAACATAAATAAATTAAATAATCACAGTCACTAGTCACTTGTGTTACTTTCATATAAACTGAAATAAGGTTTCATGATCCTAGCACTCAAAAGAAAGAACATAGAACATAGAAGAATTTACTGAAGGCCTGTACAATAAATATGTGGGAAAATCATCCTAGGGATCATAATAACCACAAATTCAATGCCCTGTAATCATATATCTTTATCATGCAATGTGAAAGTCCAAGATCCAGCCATCCAAATCCAATCATCTACATCAAATGACAAACCTTACATATCAAGGCCCACCACACATATTAAATGTACATTGCCACATCTTTGGACAAAGTTGTCACTTAACACCATAGACAGAGAATGGTCAGATTTGCAAGACTCCTAAATCTTTTTATGTATTCATCCATATATTTTATAATGTTTCTCACCAAAAGACCTTAATTTATATCCTAAAATCTCCATCAGGTGGTTCCAAAGCTTCCAAGGAATTGAAGTGGAAGAATATATAATATTCATGTGAGTCCATATGAGGTTGTAGAAAATCTAGCTGGCAGTTCATGTCATCAATCTTTATTGGACCGACAGTGACAGGACCTGATATTATTATATAATTGTCATTTACCATTTATCATTTATCATATTATCCACCAGTCCAACAATAATAGATTAATGATGCTTTAATTCATCCTTTAAAGTACCACTGCCTCCCCCATCCATTTAGGAATGTTTAAATCACTCCCTTCATCATTCTTCACTTAAATCACCTAAAAGGGTATTTTGATCATTTATTGTGATTATAGGGGTTGGGGGAAGTGGGACCCGACTTCAATTGGATCCAAGTTTGGGGAATTTGGATCCCCTCATTTGTTGAAATAGGGAAATGCTGTTTCGTCCAATCCCGGAGCGCTACCTATATAAGATGTGACGTCACTAGTTGCACCCTCTTAATTGTAATCTATTTACACAAGTGGTGCTATGAGATTGGATGAAATGGTATTCTC
Organism: Camphora micrantha; assembly: GCA_003546025.1. Lineage (NCBI taxonomy): Eukaryota > Viridiplantae > Streptophyta > Magnoliopsida > Laurales > Lauraceae > Camphora > Camphora micrantha. The sequence goes on along the minus strand of QPKB01000008.1, from coordinate 41,979,181 downwards.
CTTTCCCTATTTTAACGAAACAGGATATCCGGACTCAAGTTTGGGTCTATGGGGATGGAGGATTATTTACGGTAATTAATTGCGCCATGAATTTGGGCCTGATTAAATCTCTATATCCAAATACATGGAAAATGGTTTATGTGTTGGACATGATTTGAATCCTATGTAACTTGACCAGTTGTCCTGCACTAGGCCTATTTTTCAATGGAATTGAATTCTTAGGAATATAAGGGGTCGTTTGTTTTTTTCATTTACATATGTAATGGAATCACATGGATAATGGATACACATAAATCATGTTTGTTTGGTGTGATTTTGATTCACATGTGTAAAATAGCTATGTAAATGGTGTGAAACTTGACCCTTTTTATGCCTTACATTTTCACACCTCAAGAGGTATGAAAGAGACTCACATGGCAAATGAGCAAATGAGCGGACTTTTACAGTGCCTCAATGAGCAAATGAGCAGTCCGCCTTTTTTTTTATTTTTTTATTTTTTTAGGCCTCACTTATGTCATACGGATCATTCATTCTCTTAAGAAGATCAAACACGGCCATGTGTCCAATTTTCAACCGTTGATGATGCATAGAGGTTGAGATATCATCAACATAATTACAGCCGTTGGATTAATTTATTGTTACTAATATATCCAGTCCGCCTTTTATGATTTTTTTAATTTTCTGGGCCCCACCTGTAAAATCAGGACCGTTTATATTCTTCATAAGCTCAAACACGGTCATGTGTCCAATTTTCAGCCGTTGATGTGGCTTGGATGTTGAGATATCATCAAATAATATACAACCTATTGTTACTAACTTACCCAGTCCGCCTTTTATGATTTATTTAATGTTCTGGGCCCCACCTATAAAATCAGGACCGTTCACATTCTTTAGAAGCTCAAGCACGACCATATGTCTAATTTTCAACCGTTAATGTGGCTTGGATGTTGAGATATCATCAAACAATATACAAACCCATTCATAGATTCACATGTGAAATGTTATGCTAGTAACAAACAGTGAAATCTGATCCACATGTGAGTCATTTGCCTATGCAAATGACTCACATGTGGGTCATTTACACATGTAAATCACTTTCACAAGAAACAAACGACCCCTAAGGTAAAATGGGTTGGGAAAATAATTATTGAACAGGTGAGGGATGAAGGATATAATGTGAGAATATATTTAAGACCCAGACTTTCAAAGGACTTAATTTACGATGATGATGGGTGAGTATTCATTTTCTTTTCTCCCCTTAATCTATTTAAGAGGAGATTATTTTAGGAAATTTATGATTTACACTCTTTTTTCTTTGATTCTAACTACTTTTAGAAACACATTTCTTAGACTTCTTAGAAATAGAATTCTTTGCGGATAAATATTGAAGACAGTATTTTTCAAATGCAAGGATGATTTCTACCAAAAAGAAAAAAAATGAATTTTCCATCAGGCATGTCTAAAAATGTTAAAGAAAAGCATATTGTTGGATTTCTATCAAAAGCCTCCCTTCCTAAAAAGCGTACAAAGAGTTCTTGTCCGCGAACAACAATATCACAAGTTTTGTCGCTGTGGCCTCATGTGTGGTTCTGCTTTCTGTTGCATATTGGCCTTTTTCTAATACAATGCTTCTTTACAGAAAAAGAAAAGGAAGAAAAAAAAAAAAAAAAAAAACCTAAAAAAGAAATCTATCACAAGTTAAATAATAGCAGGGCGGAACAAGGAATTTTTTTTACGGGGGAACAAAGTAAAAAAAAAAATCTATTAAAAATTTACAAAATTTAATAACTAAATACATAATAAATAGCACTCAAAAGTGAAATTATATTACTATTATTTAGAAAAATCAGAATCTAGAAAGTTCATGTCATAACCCTTGTCAACTAGCACTCAAAAGTGAAATTATTGATTATCATTTTGGAACAAACAAATATATATGCCCACTATTATATATTTATGAGCAAGACCCATATTTAAAATCTAGACTATTCAAAAGGGTGGTCCCGCTAGTTTTATCTCGTCAAAAGAGTTTACTTCAATTGGATTTATTCTAATATAGATAATCACAATTAAAACATAACTTTTTTAGATTTTTTTTTATCTTTCTTTTCTTTTCTTCCATCATTCTAATCTTTCTTCCTAAGAATGCTATGATTTTGTTCTTGTTTTATAATAATTTTTTTCCTCCTTCATTTCCTTTCTTTTCTTCTATCATTCTTATATTTCTTCCTTAAAATCTGCTATGATTTTGTTACTTTTTTTTAGAATAAAAAGCTATATTGATTAATTAATATTATAAGGATGGGCCATCCATCAGAAAATCACAGGGCTAGAAGGACCTTAAATAGGATTACTAGAACTTTGGGGCCAGCCCCCCCATTCCGACCCAGATGGTGAGGCATGTGGACCCATCAAATGCAGTTACGTGAGGATGTTATTATAGACTGAATATTAAGCCAAAAGCCTCATGACTGATGTAACACGTCAAATCAAATCTTATAACTATTTAGGACAATAATAAATCACCATGCCTCTACAACAGACGTGCTTGGTGGCTCTCACTCTAGCAGCGTATATCATTTTTTTCCTATTAGGATGGCTCAGACCCTGTTTCAGACAGCCCTTTCCATGAATCGAACTCGAGCACCAGGACTAATGGAACGCGTCCAATCAAGTCTTATAATTATTTAGGACTACAGCATAAGTTCTACGGTTAGACTTTGTCAGTTGACCAATATGTTTGGGTTCATTGTCAGATTTATCATAATTTTCTTCTTTTAATTAGAGGTTTCCAACTTTTTGAGCTGGACCAATCCCACCGAATCCATAAAAGATTTGTCATAAGTTATGACCTATATTTTAGATATGATCAATCTTACAATGTATCTAACTCCAACTAAATAAAATTTGGATCAAAGTCAATAGGTACATGCATCCAAAACAGATATCTTTTTACAGTGAGAAATGGTGTACTATATCATCTGATAATGCAATACTGGGGAGAAATGGTAAGAAGGGCTTTGACCCTTGGCCATGTGAGACCGCATGTGGAAGAGATCAAGGCGTGTCGGGATCTGCATTATCTGTAACTGTCCTCACTTGCCATTTCGTCTTCTTCCTTTTCATATACTTTCCCATTTTTTGTACATCTCCTTTTCTTTTGCTCCTGTTTTGGCATCCCTGTTGATGTTCCTGTCACTTCTACTTCTACTCCAGTGTCAAACCCAATCTGGGTTTTAATCCAAACCTCAAAAGCAAAACTGGGTTTTCCTCCAAAGTAATGGAATGTCTTGTTCTTGTGGGGGTAAGGGCTCTTAAGTAGTTTAGGGTAATGTGGGGTTTTACCTCTTTTCAATCAATCCCGTGGTAACATCTTCTTTTGTAAAGTTAAAAAAAAGTGCTACTTGTTTGTTTTGATGTATATTGAATAATGCCCACATGGTTATGAGCTTTACAACTGCAGATACCTTTCCCTATAATGCTATTTTTTTTCCGTGTAGTAGCTTGCTGAATTGTGGAGTGGATGAAATCTAGTTTCTTTGGTTTTGTTTGCTGCATTTGGTCTGGAATGCAGATTTGGAAGTAGCCTTTTTGGCTTATTGAGCGGAAGTTTTGGTTTTTCATGCTGGGAGCTGAAATGGGTGGCTCTGAGTTCTTGATTTTTGGATCTTGGGTATGATTATTTTCAGGCAACTGGGAGAGAGTTAGATTTAGTTTGTTGGGATTTTAAGTTATTGTGTGTTTTTTTTCTTCTGTGAATCTGTTCTGTGGGGGGCGGGATGACGCCAAGCTTGGATTTTTCCAATTGGTGGGCGAAGGAGACGAGGAAGGGAACTCCAGTTGTTGTGACAATGGAGAACCCCAATTACTCAGTTGTTGAAATTGATGGCCCGGATGCTGCATTCCAGCCAGTTGATAAGGATCGAGGGAAGAATGCGAAGCAATTCACATGGGTTTTGCTTCTCAGGGCCCATCGAGCCGTTGGTTGCCTCTCATGGGTTGCAGGCATCTTGTGGGCATTGCTTGGGGCTGTGAAGAAACGGTTGATTTTTCAACAGGGAGTGTCTGTGGATTCGGAGAAGTCAAGTAAAGGGAGGTTACTATTCAGGTTCATTAGGGGTTTTCTGGTGGTTTCTATGGCAATTCTTGTGTTTGAGTTGGTAGCCCACTTGAATGGATGGCATTTCCAGAAACCTGATTTGCATATCCCTCGCACGTCGGAGATTGAAGGGTGGATGCATACAGTTTATTTGGTGTGGTTGGCATTCCGGGTTGATTACATTGCCCCTCCAATCCAAGCTCTGTCAAACTTCTGTGTAGCCCTTTTCCTTATTCAGTCGGTCGATCGGCTTATCTTATGCATCGGGTGCTTTTGGATCAAGTATAAGAAGATCAAACCTAGGATTGTAGGGGATCCCTTCAAATCAGGTGATGTGGAGGAGTCTGGCTATGTTTATCCCATGGTTCTTGTTCAGATTCCAATGTGCAATGAAAGAGAGGTAAGATTCTCTACTAGCTTGCTATTAATTTTACCTTCTTCCATTTATTTTTCTTTTCACATTCCTCTTGCTTTCCTTACAGATATTTTCCTTAAAATTCATGTGCAGTGTAGTTTGTCTTGCATATCTTGGTGGAAGACAAAATTTCATGATATTACAACTTACAGCTCTCAATATAATATTTTAATATTTCCATAATAATAATAAAAAAACTGATGAGTATTGCAATATTTTAGATACTTTTCAACATTATTTAGCCTGCTCATATGGACTGTTTCCCTTATTAGCGACCCCATGCAATTTTAATAGTAAAACTACTGATCTAAAACATGAGTTTGAGGTATGTATACTACACAAGACTCAACTATCATAGCAGTTCAAATTAACAATTTTAAAAATTTAATGCAAAAGAAACTTTTCCTGACAATTGATGGCAAAGTGGGTTTCATTCCAGGTATATGAGCAGTCCATTTCTGCTGTGTGCCAGATTGATTGGCCTAAAGATCGCTTGTTGATTCAAGTTCTTGATGATTCTGATGATGAGAACATCCAATGGTTAATTAAAGCAGAAGTCTCCAAGTGGAGCCAAAAGGGTGTCAACATCATCTATCGGCATCGCCTGGTTAGATCAGGTTACAAAGCTGGGAATCTCAAGTCTGCCATGAGCTGTGACTATGTCAAGGCCTACGAGTTTGTGGCAATCTTTGATGCAGATTTTCAACCAAACCCAGATTTCCTTAAGCAAACAGTACCACATTTTATGGTACAGTCATTTTAGTCCACTTCAGTGAATGCCACGAGTAGTGATTATTCATTTTTTATTTCTTTTTCTAATTTATTGGTTTCTCTTCTGCTGAATGATGTGCAGGACAATCCTGAATTGGGTCTGGTTCAGGCTCGGTGGGCATTTGTAAACAAGGATGAGAACTTATTAACTCGCCTCCAAAACATTAATCTTTGTTTCCACTTTGAAGTAGAGCAACAGGTTAATGGGGTTTTCTTGAACTTCTTTGGTTTCAATGGGACAGCTGGTGTTTGGAGGATAAAAGCTCTGGAGGAATCTGGAGGTTGGCTTGAGAGAACAACAGTAGAGGATATGGATATTGCTGTTCGTGCCCATCTCAACGGGTGGAAATTCGTTTTCCTCAATGATGTAAAGGTACCCTTGTTTCTTTGAGCATATATGATTCCCATATATTGTTGGACACAGATACTGAATTGTTAAGAGTCAATCTTTCCTGAACCCTATATGATGGATAGGGGGTGTGAACATCCCATTTGATAGCATTCAGAAGATGCTGAACCTACTATAGTTATTGTTTATAGCTTGGTGTTGGTACAATAATTGCTACAAGTAATGCCTTGACAATATAATAAATGATATTGCGATATGGCATCGGCATCTTTAGCATATACAAGTATCCACGTATAATAGGTTTTGATCTAAAGCTGTTATTTTCATTTTGGTCTAAATTTAGTTAAATAGAGTTTGGTGGTATTTTTTGGACGGCTGGTCTGCAGGTCCTCTGTGAAGTTCCAGAATCGTATGAAGCTTACCGAAAGCAACAACATCGATGGCATTCTGGTCCAATGCACCTTTTCCGCTTGTGTCTTCCCACTATTATAAAGTCCAAGGTTTGTTATATCTGTAGAATTGTGTCCTCTTATTTTTCTGTAAGATGCATTTTGATGTATGTAAAATCACAACCAATTCTAACATTTTGGTGGGGATGGATGGTTAATTGTTAGGCTGTACAGGGTAGCATGGGTAGTGAAGATCATACTGGGTTGGGTACTTTTTTTGCTTATCAGCACTATACTGAGTGGGTTTCCCTTAAATGTGGATACCAAATCCTGCACCACACCCCAACACTTGGTGAACTGGTTAACCATCCATCCATTCTGCTGCAACTGCTTTTCTATTTATTATGATTGTTAATGTCATACCTTTTTTTTTTCAGCTTCATCGTTTTCATTATGATCTTTTGAGCCCCTGATGTTTTTGTTTTGCAGATATCTATATGGAAGAAGGCAAATCTAGTGCTGCTATTTTTCCTTCTGAGGAAGCTGATTCTGCCTTTCTATTCCTTCACACTATTTTGCATAATTCTCCCTCTGACAATGTTTGTGCCTGAGGCTGAGCTACCTGTGTGGGTAATCTGCTATGTGCCGGTTTTCATGTCATTGCTCAACATTCTTCCTGCCCCACGATCCTTCCCTTTCATCGTGCCCTACCTCTTATTTGAGAACACCATGTCGGTTACCAAGTTCAATGCCATGGTATCAGGGTTATTCCAGTTAGGGAGTTCATATGAGTGGGTCGTTACTAAGAAGGCAGGCAGGTCTTCAGAATCTGACTTGATAGCTGCAGCAGAAAGGGAATCAAAGACGTTGAGCCATTCACCGCTTTATAGAGGAGCTTCCGAGAGTGAGCTCTCTGAGTTGAATAGATTGAAGGAACAACCTGAAGCTCCCCCTTGCATAAAGAAGACTAACAAAATATATAGGAAAGAGCTTGCTCTAGCCTTTCTCCTCCTCACTGCATCAGTAAGGAGTTTGTTATCTGCTCAAGGGGTCCACTTCTACTTCCTTCTCTTTCAAGGAGTATCTTTCCTACTCGTGGGCCTTGATCTGATTGGTGAGCAAATGAGTTGATGCAAGGGGAAAAAAAACCACCCATCTTGCCCCTATGATCCTATCAGCATTTTCAGTTGGGTACATAATAAAACTCGGATTGACTGCACTTGGTTCCCTCAAGGAATATCATACCGTCAAAAGTTGAAAATCTCATCTTAAACGAAAGCTGGGTAGGGGCAATGGTCCTCCCATCTGAATAAGATCATTGCATTCATCAGTCTCTCCTCTCATATCTGTGTCCTGTCAAATAGATGTTCTCTTAATTTTTTGTTGTTGTTGTTAGTTAGGATGAGGCCTTTATTCTTGGCTAGTTGTGGCTCGGTATTCAGATTCAACCCCTATCTTTATTTATGTTTGAAGAAGTAGCAAAGGAGATGGAAAGAATGGAAATCCTAGAAGTGCTTTCAGAAGTTAAAGGGGAATTGGGTTCCTGTATTCGAATCAATTTATACTGAGAGATGTACAACAACTATATGTATATTAGAATAAATTCAGTTCATTATAAAGTGATGGATGCGCGATGCTTTTCTTCTTTCTTTGTGGGGTTCTATGACTTGTGTTTCATGCTTATGCTTCTTTTATTATCTTTTGTTCTTTTTGTTCCTTTGGCTGATGGTTTAGTTGGTTGGGTAAAAGAAACTGTCGGCAGGCAGATAAGAGAAAGAATGTGAGATAGGAAAGCTGAGGTTTTCAATGTTTATTATATCCATCTCCCTTCAATTATTCAATTATGGGTGAATGATTAGATTTGGAAAAAGATCCTCCTAAGCATTGAGGGTCCCTCCAAGCATCTTCTTGTTTTTTAAGCTCATCTCACATTTGGCCTTTCTAGTGTTCACCTACTGTAAAGTGACAAAAAAGTTCATGCCCAAACAGGGGTGTTTTAGTCACTAAATCTGCTGGCACATATATGCATGCCTTAAAGCAGTCAAAGGAAATGCCCACAAAATGATATGGTGTGAATTTTAGCTCATCAGGACTGATATTTGTGTTGAGGCCCTACACTCTCACTGAATGTTGGTCTAGAGTGGTAGCTGTGTCATTTCCCAATCCTGTGTTTCTCATTCAATGTAGCTCTGTCAATGCTCAGTCCTGTGTTTCCATTCAATGAAGTGTTTCTGGTTTTTCTTGGCTTTTGAATGTACTTATGCCAAAGGAGAAACAAATGCCCTGCTAAGTTGGTACAGTTCATGCATATGGCAAGGGTATGGTTGACCTACTCATACATATACAAAGTTCTTACAATCTTTCTTGAATATTGATCGAGTCAGCAATAGCTTACCAAAATCTGGCCGAGTTAACCGAGTCTTGACTGAGTTAACCTGAGTCTTTCCAATACCAGTTAAAGGCGAGTTTCTCGATTGACTACTGAGTTTTATAGAGTAAACAGAGTTTCACCAACTTTTAGAGTTGTGTGGACTGTGGGACTGTTGAAGCGGTCACAATGGTCTAATGGCTTGACATGCTTTGAGCTGCACCTTGGCCTAACTGCCTAGCAGGGTTTGCTTGGCCTGAATTTTCAGCCCGAATATAGATGGACCGGGCTTCGGCTGTCCCTAGCCTGGCCTTGAACCCACTCATTAACAGTTTATATACTATACAAATAACGCCCATTAGATATTGCTAGACATCTGCTGTTTACAACAGACGGGCTGTCACAGTGATAGAGCCCAATTGGTTGAACTGCATTAGCTGTCCAAACCACCATACTAGCCGATCATAAAGGTCCAGGCGTTAGCAGTTCTGTCACGGGCCAGATTTGAGCCTGATACTATTTGTCATAGGTCTCCTTCCCCTGCAAGGCCTCCTTGAACAGTTCTGATTATCCTTCCACATGCCTAGATCAAAGGAACAGAATTGGAATACACACTGCCGATGGATCGTACTGACGCATTTTAGCTTACAGAACTTTTTAATAACACCATAATCCATCCTCATTAGGTGCATAAAAGCATCGAAACCCTTTCAAACAGCCATTTACCGTATCATATTGGCCCAAAAAGTGTATATCTGAAAATTTCACTGTATTGTGGCAGGAAGTATTATAGCTAGTACATTGACTCTTGAGAAATATAAGGATTTTGACACCTACCAAAAAGAAAAAGAAAAAGAAAAAGAAATGATACATGTTGGACTCTAATCTTAAACTAAGTAGAACTACCAAATGATCAGTTAGGATTCTGGCTTCTACTGGGGTACTCTGATGCTACCACTTCTGAGGGTTATCATTGATTTCTAAGATGGGTTTCACCTGTAATGGCATAAAATCAGCCATGCAGAACCAGTCGGCATCGGTGATAATATACATTAATAGTAACTGAACAGCTACTCATCCTCATCGGGCTCAGCGGAGAAGTCGGGCTCTTCTGGCTTCTGCAACTTCGGCATGTCGACACTCTTGATCTTCAGAGCCCCTTTCTTTGTGTTTGCGGCAAACCTTGATGCCAGTATCATCACCCCAAGATTCTGTTTAGCCTGAGAAGAATTTGCTGAGGGCGAGCCCACGTCCTCATCTTCTCGTGCTGTTCCAACCACTACATGCTCATCCAAAGCAAAAGAGAGTGACTCCTGCAGCCTTTGATCTTTTGCCATCTTCCTTCTCTTGTATCGATGCCAAGCTGCCTGTATGAAGCAGGCGGCCCATGTTCTCCAGTGATGGGAGTAGAACCGGAATGTGTGCTGCAGCTTCTTACTGTGAAGACGTCTGAATTGGTTTGCAACAAACTTGAGATCTTCTGCCCGCAATGCAAATGCTTCCACCTCAACTAAGCCTCTGACCGTCCTCGTGGAAGAAGGCAAGTTCATTGTGGATTTTGGAAGCAACGCCCATGCAAGTAGTTCCTCCCCACAGAAATCACCAGGTCTGAGTCGTATGGAATTAAAGAAACCAGTTCTGCCTCCATTGGTGGTTGAACTCTCCAATCTCCCTCGAATGATGAAGAGCATCTCCGTCACAGGATCCCCCTCACGAACAATGTAGGTACCTTCAGTGCTCAAGGATGATACTAGGCGTTCGCATATGGCATCAAGAAGCTGATCATCCATCTGTGAGAAAAAGGGCACCTGAAACCCAGATGATACAAGGATAATCATTTACTAACAGACAAGGTCATGAAAACAACAAGATAAGTGGGTTAGTAACTTGATGAGCAAAACAACAATTTCCCGAAATAGACTGTCCTGGGATTTGCAGAATGAAAATTAATATTTGATGAGGATGTTTTTACTATTAATTTATCCATCTCATAAAGAATAGTCATTAATAATTTATAGACCTTATCTTCAGCATGAAATTTCCATTTTTGTGATCAAGGGAGGCCTTTGCAGTTTCATCTACCACTGACCAAATGAATAGATTTAAGCACAAAATACTCGTGCATGTCAAAATATGATTGTCGTGCATAGGCCCTAGATACTAATGCAATTGTATGGAAGAACCAACTTAGCCAAGTTCTTTGGCATCATTTGAACAAAATCTATACCAGACGAGATACAAATAATAATATTTTACTGATCCAACTCATTTACACGACACATCCCTCACAGCATAGGCATTCAACCAAATTTCAGTCAAATAAGAATGATTTACACCATTAGATTGTTCATGTTTGAAACATACAGCTATGTGTTAATATATGATCAATTGAACAGTGTAAATCACTCCAGCTGGACTGAAAAAATTGAGACTGTACTTGTATAGGGTGTGGCGCTTGACGTAAATAGGACCCCGTCTGTCGAATGGGAAGTCACAAGTGCTCGGGATGGTACTGACATTAGGACCTGATCTTCTGTTACCATCATGATTGTGATGATGATGATGATGGTAATGATACTAATAATATGTCAAAGCGTGTGAATAAATTGATTATCAAGAGCGCGTACAAATGAAATGATGAATTGAATGTGAAGAACATAGAACCTTGATGGGAGCCCTTGTATGGGCGGTTGCACACATGCGTGAATGGTTCAGTGGAGTTGGTATTTGCAAGATGCATACAATCATGGAAAAACATTAGGATGAATGTATCTTTTAACTTATTAACACTAGGAGATAAAAATTTTCTAGATGGAAGTAATTCTCTGCAGATCCAACAGGATAGAGTGATGATAGATGGACCGACGTTGGGACCGGTCTGTGGACCGATCCCAAAAGTTCGGTCCATCTAGACTTTCACAACAGGATAACTACGAAAACCAGAATTTTCCATAACAAGCTATGAAAAAGTTTTTAAAAAATGGAGTTAAGACTATTGCATCATCAACCAGACTAACTAATTACTGGTCTTGGTCTTCCACAAAAAAACTGAGTATTTTTGTTCTTAGAATTTAGATTACTGGATAAAAGATTGAGGAATTACGCACACGTCTGACAAGGTCCAAGCACAAGTGTCGTTGAATATCTCGGCGAAGATCAGTAGGCAAGGCCTGCAGGATCAATTCTTCATCAACTCCTCGTGTTGCAAGCCACTTGTATTGAACAAACCGCCGCACGCGTTCCCGCAAATCTTGTGGAAGTTGCCGATGTCTCATCCACTCCTCAGTGTCTCTCCGCTTAAGTCTCCACTCTTCAAGTCTCACAGTAAGAGATTGTAAGTATGTCTGCAGCAAGCAAAAGAAGTCAACAAATTATAGAAAGATCCCAATGTAAAAGACAAACACTGCTGCCATAACCACTATGGCTCTCTATCCCTCTCTCTCTCTGTACCAAATCCTAAGATCGCAAGTACCAACCATGTATTACCATTGTTTAAAATATCAGCTAATATATACATATATAGAGGAGTGCACTTGTGCAAGACACATTGTGAGAGAACTGCTGGGGCCCTACAGGTTGTGGGAGAGTGGGGATCGAAATATTCAGCTGGGACTACTATATGATTTCAAGCCAATGAAATGATCCTAGCCCCTTGATTTGTGGCCCACAGGTTTAATTAGATAAAAAAAATCATACTAGATCCAACGGTCCAGCCCATTTGGATCGGTGCAAACTCAATGGCATGCAAACACATTTTTTTTTTTTTGTTGATCTTGTGCAAATGTCTTGCACGGGACCTACCCTGGGCCCACTTGGGGCCCCTGCATGATCAACCCAAACCGTCATCCAAACCCCTCACCAATCTGAATGGACTGAACCATTGGATAGAAATCAAACAGAATCATGCATTGTAACATCATTAAACTTGAGGGCCACAGCTCAAGTGGCTAGAATGATGGGATTGACTCGAAATTTCATATATGAGCTCGTCCATTTTGATATTTCCATCCCCCACCTCATCCTTGATTGGTGGGGCTCAGGTGGGCTCCACAGGCAGTCTCACAGAGTCTCTTGTGTGAGATATCTGCTTTGATTTTTCCATCCCCCACCTCATCATTGATTGGAAGGGCTCAGGTGGGCTCCACAGGCAGTCTCACAGAGTCTCGTGTGAGAGATCTGCATAGGAGCACAGCCCATTATACATATTAAAGCTGTAGCACCAAATTGTCAAGAGCTCTCCATTCCAAAATAGAGCCTCCTCATGACCATACATTATCATGGGGTCCTAACGGGTACAAGCAAGTCTAGGGTTTGAAACCTGCCAGCCTCATTTTTATACATCATAAAATGCAAATTGTTTGTCCTGTTTTTCTATTTTTCTTTTGTGCTTTTATTGGCCTCCAATTTGTGATCCGAACCGTATAACATTTTCTTGTAACTAAAAAACCCCAAAGCATGAAGTTGCATCTATTTCATCCACATGGATTATGAGAAATGTGTAATTTTATTATTTTTCTGCACTCATGTGGACCTCCAATTCATGTCCAAACTGTTCAATATTTTCATAGAAATTATAAACCCCAAGGCATGAGGTTTCATATCTTAGATCTTCACAATTTTGAGATACATGTGAAAAAAACAAATAATCTCACTTTCTACTTTTTTGCAATCTTGGGGGCTTCAAGTAGATGATATAAACCATTCAAGTGCATTCTTCTAGAACTGATAAAACCTAACGTGTTAAGTTTCATATCTTAGATCCTCAAAATTTTGTAAAATATTCAAAAAAGCATAAATAGCTTAATCCTAACTATTTTCCCACTCTCGTAGGTTTTGGAAATGGTTAAGGCTCTAAAATGTGTATGCATAATTTCAACATGGATTTCTTTTATTTTGCATATGAATATCTACAGTTTCATCATTATTCATTGCGCTAATCTCCATCCTTCAAGCATCCAAGGTTGGTTTTGCATTATCTATACTGTGATGAGAAAAATGAGAACTGGCAACCTTGGATTTATTTATTTGTGACTTTCTTTGTTGTGATTTTATTTTTTATAAAAAAAAATAAAAAATGATATCGTTGAATATTTGGATGGATTGAAATTTTTGAAGTGGCCGACATCAACCTTGTCTATGAAAAATAGCTTACTGTTGTCCAAGCCATTCCATTTTGGACCACTTGTTAAATTTGATAAAGAAGATATTTCATCTTTCTTTAATTTAAAATTACTTTCATTTGTTTTACATCTAATTAGATCTGTGTTTTTTTAATAAAAATTATACAACTAAGGATTTATAAATTTTTTTTTTAGAATATAAGGATTTACGGTTATTTGAAAATTGACATTAATCTTATTTGATTTTTTTAGTAACGTCTTAATTAAGAGATAAGATAGAAACTAATTCAAACTAACACATTTTTTTTTTTTTCACTTTTCCTACCTAAAAATTACATGAAAAAAATCAAAATACTTGAAAATTTTATAAATTCGGTATCAACTGTAGTTTTTGTAAGTGTATTGCACTTTTCAACTTTTGAATAAACTTTGACCATATATAATTTTAAGGATGATAGAAAATATATTTGAAACTCAAATTACCAATTTTTACTAGTCTCATTTGCCAATATTCTTTCTGTAATTTCCTCTATTTAATCTGCATTGATATGAAAGAACGAATATAAGGCTTTTTATATTTGGAAATTCGAATCGATCAACTTTTCATTTTTTATAATGTACTAATTAAGAGATAAGATAGAAACTAATTTACCTCCATAGATTTTTTTTCCTGTCTTTTCTACCTAAGAATTAAATGAAAAATTAGAGTACATAAAAATTTATAAATTCAACTTTTATTTGTAGATAAGGTAATTTTACATCACTCTTTTTGTTTTTGAATAATCTTTCATACATAGAAATTTAAGAATGATAATAATATATTTGTTTACTTTATATTTATTTTATTATCAATAATATCTCAAAGAGTGCCCCTTCTTTTTTTTGGCCCAAGATTAGCACAAGCATTCCCTGCTTGTGTGTGTGTGTAACTATACAGGGAAAGACACCTAAGGACGTCTCTCATGAGAGACATTTTGCAGATTCCCCTTTTCTAGCAGGGACAGCCTTGTGATCAATCCAACCCCCTCTCACCCACTAGCCACCATGAATTGGCACCAGCCCAAATTTGACACACATTGTTACTTACCTTTGGATTGAAATCTTAAAAAAATGATTCTTTCTATGATCGTCATTCTATGGAAAGAGGTATACATAAACACAAATAAATACATATATTATATATACATGGCCCAGAAATGGTAGGAGCTTCAATACGAGAGAGAGAGAGAGAGAGAGAGAGAGAGGATTTCTAACAGTACTTAGAATGCTTTATAAAGTAGCAGTAGCACATATCGAAGATTAATTTGGATGTACTAATTCACTAAAATGGACAGGATTCCTATATAGCAATTTGTCAAATAAAACAGACAAGAAGATTGTTAAATCGTTGTTGGATGGTAACTCTTTTTATTTGAGTTGTTTTGACACGTGTTTTATGTTTTAATAAGAATAGGAAAGGTTTCTACTAGAAATAGGCAATTTAATTCAGGTTAAATAACATTTTCTTTTGTAGAACAAATATAGAATGTTTCGTCTTCTTCCCAGGTAGAATACTGTGAATTGCAAGAGAGGGTTCTTTCTCCTTCCCTCTTTTAGACTAATGGTTTTAGGGTATTCTCTTCTATTTGCCCAATAGCCGATATTTTATTTGTTACCCGAGATAGGTATTTTTATTTAGTTATTCTCTTCTCTTTACCAATAGACGATATTTTATTTGTTACTGGAAATAGGTATTTTGATTCAACTAAATAACCCTTTTTTTGTTGAACAAATATAGTAGTTTCTTCTCTTATTCCCAAGTAGGATAGAGAGTTTTCCTCTTCCTCTATCTTGCACAAAGGTAATTAGGGTATTCTCTTCTCTTTACCCAATAGACTAGTTTTTTTAGGATTATTTGCAAGTTTTCTCTTCTTTTACTTTGTGGTGGAATGATCATTCAATCTTCCGCATCTCGCTAATCTGTGTTCCTGAGGTTGATGGATATTTCCGACAGAGATGAACATTGTGCGGATTTTCGACTAAGATGAGAAAAACGAGGAAGCTGATGGCATGCCAATCTGTGACTTTACACTTTACACAGAACTCTCAAGGCTGCACCCCTGAACAATAACCAACAAAGATTTTTTTTATATACCTTTTTGAAAAAAAAAAGAAAAGAGTAATGTTAATCTGATAATTGTTTCAAAGTTGAAATTGGAAAAATTTTACTTTGCTACGTAAGTGGTGAGCATGTACTCCCTCTTTTATGAGGTATGGGGTCCAGGAGAACTTAAAAATGGAAGTCACTAGGTCCAATATTTGCTATTGCTGTATTCTGATTATATTATCACAAAAAGAAATTTGAAATGTGAGGACTGAAGGGGAAAAAAGAAGAAGCTAGGCCTAACATACCTGCATGTTCCCAATCAAATGTGCAAACAAAACGAGACCGAAAATGGCAATGAGTATGGCAAATGACGTTTCCCCAATAAATGTGCTTGTTGACAGATTTTGCCCATATGAACTGAAAAAGAAACAAGCAAAATAGGCATTTTACAATCTGAAATGAACATACAGCAAAAGAAGCTGTCTCCCATCTTTTTTCATTCTTTTTTCTAAATGGTATATTTTTCATTATTGTACCAACATATGACATGATGAAGGCATAGTCATTCAGTCGGAACATAAATAAAGGTACGAATTTATGATCAAAAGTGAGAAAAAAAAATGTGATATCGAACACAAAATCATGGAAACATTGTTGGCACCTTTGAGCCTTGAAGCTACTGTGCATCTCCATGGTTAAAAAGATTTAAATAAAAGTCCTAGAGACCTTAGTGATAAGTAGAATAAGATACCCCTAGTTTCAGAAAAAAATCTAGAAATAATGGACAATGATACCATTTTTCAACTTACAAGTCAACCATATCCATACCCACATGCAGCCACACATACAATCCAAACCTAGTGATTTGCTACACCATCACACAGCTACATATTCTACATCCAAGCCATGTAAGGAGGGCAAGGCCCCACTGCCACCGGTACAAATGGGACTGGCTTAAATATCAGGTGGCTCCATTCATCAAGCAGGTCAGACATGTAAAAGCCAGATGAACAATTTAAGGGCAGAAAAACTCGACAATCCAAATTAAACTTGTTGATACAACCAGACATTGGGACCCACATTAAACAATCAGGAGGACCCACTGTACAGCTGATCTTTGGCCCAGGTATTCTAGCCATCAGGACCAATGTTCAATGACTAGGATGTAGCAATACATGTGTGCAAGACTCTCATAAGTTGGCCGCACCAGAAGCCCAGAGATGGGTCCAGCACAACTCAAACCAAAAGGTACTATCTGATAATTAAGACAAATGGTTTTTCTTTTCCTTTCTAAAAGTTGACCAGAATTGGTATAGTGATGAGGCCCCCACATAAGGCCAAGCCAACTTCATTCAATGGGATCAAGTAAATGGCACAAAATAAATACAACCTCTAGAAAGAATTTATGAAATTCATTGTGTACACTACCTTAAGTTTTGCAAACCCCACCATAGGCAATATAAGTATTTCTCAATGAACTTCAAGGAAACAACATCTTTCGTCAGCGCATTTTCAAATATTCCAAAGTTGAAATCGATTGTATTATTAGGATCACAGTTCTGGAACACACTTGTGTTCTTCGCCCAATTCTGTCGAAATATTAGGTTCCGACTTTCACAATCAAAATATTTGACACTGCATTTTGTTCCATTTATAGAGTCACTTTCCTTTTTGCATTCACTTTTCCAACACATGGTCTGCCGCTCAATCGATAGAAGATACCATGAGGCTCCCAGGACCTGCACAGAAAGAGCTGGAATCACAACTCTCTCCCCATAGAGAGCTAAGATGAACACCACATTTGGTGGTATGCTATTTCCCTTGGCAGATTAAGAAAAGAACATGATTGTAGTACAAAAATGGAGAGAAGTCTCATGTGTATAAATATATATATATATATATATATGAATGATAATCTCATTTATGTAATTTCTAATACAAGTATTGACTTTCAAGAAAACAGAATTGAGAAACATAAGTACTTCCAAACATAGTTTAGAAAATTGGAATCGTATCTCAAATCATTCATACCCATGAATCAAATCGAATCGTGAATCGTATCACGAATCGTAAATTTTTTTTATTTTACTAATAAAAATGAAAAATAATTAAAGATTAAGAGGAAAAATAAAAACTTAGTTATTCAAAACCATCCATTTTCCCATTTACAAATAAGTCTATCATACAATCATATCAAGAATATCATAATATATATTAATATGTAATAAATGATGTGTAAATGGTTAAATAAGTTTAAGGTATCAATATATATTTATTTTTTATATTTAAATCAAAATATAAAAGTGAAAAAAAAAAACCCAAAGTATCAATCTTATACAGTAGGACATCTCTTGAATTTAAGATAGTGTTTATGAAGAAAAATATTTAAAAAAAAAAGATTAACAAAAAAGAAGATAGAGACAAGCAACATGCGCCATACATACAGTCGAACACTTTAATTAAATGTATGTTTTTTATTCATCTCTAAAACCTCCCCAAACTCAAAGCCACAAAAATTCTTAAGAGGTTTCATTAACTACTAAATAACATTCTAAAAGTAAAAATGCTAAAAGAAAGAAAGAACTAAAAAAAAAAAAAGAGAAAAAAAGGTAAACGATTGTTAATATTCTCGCTCAGTCGAATTGCTTGAATCGTAAGATTTGATAAAATGAGTGTCGAATCATAATATGCACACATGAATTGTAAGATTCATCTATGAATGGGATTCATTGCATAGAGACGAATCGTTTTTCTTAAGATTAGGGATACGAATTCGTAGGAGTCAGATAACTATGCTTTAGAGGATAAATAGGTTCCCACTATTATTGGTCTTTTCAATCTTTTTTTGCCACAAATACATAGCGGCAATATAGACAGGTACCAACAGCGGCAGAGGGTGTTTCCCATGTGAGAAGTTGAACTTGACAATTGGCGCCACTTTATTGAATATCCGAATAGTTAAAAATGAAGGCCCTTGCCTTCACTAGGTTGACTCCAAATTCTACGTCAATAGGAGTTGGTCCCACAATAAGATTAAGCATATGGCATCTTAATCATACACTCAATCTTATGGTAGATCTAACTCTTATTGAACTAAAATTGGGGAAAATCCCGCTTAAGGGGAGGAAGTTTATTTTGAGTGGTTTGGATATTCAATCCCACTTTGGAGTTTCACACCCTTCACGATAAGTGTCAGTGAGGCATTCAAAGAAT
This sequence comes from Camphora micrantha, assembly GCA_003546025.1. Taxonomy (NCBI): domain Eukaryota; kingdom Viridiplantae; phylum Streptophyta; class Magnoliopsida; order Laurales; family Lauraceae; genus Camphora; species Camphora micrantha. The sequence continues at coordinate 41,960,371 of QPKB01000008.1, read as the reverse complement.
CTGGGCCTATATCATATCATTTACCTCTACACATTTCATCTTTTCATGACTTGGTGAATGGATTTAAATGTTGCCCTCTCAACCAACTATGCCTTCCACGACCCATCACATGATCACAAGTAATCAATTGATGAATTTTCATTAATTAATTACTATTTTCATACTTTAACTGCCCTCACAAAGCTTTGAAAATCATGTTTTGGAAAATTTTAGGCTATTTCTAAATTTCTGCACCAAAGATGAGGCTGAATTAAAATTCCTTTCTGCCAAGATTTTTAAATTGCTTGAAATAGGGATATGTGAGGTCCCTGATTTTTCTTGAATGATTATTATTTAAATAATTCTGTTTATTAGTTAATTAACCTAGCTTTGTATGATAGATTAATACTAGGTTAGCTTTTGGTGGGAATTTGACCCTAGAATGACCTATTTGAAATTTGAGGAAAGGCTACGGGGCTATATGTAAATATTAGATTTTCTTTTTCTTTGCTCTGTTGGTTCGGGGACGTTATTTTGAGCATTTTTTGTTCTTGGACCCCAATGATACGGTGTCATTTGATAAAAAAATGATGCATGTTCGTTCTTAGGGACTTATTTGCAATTTTGAAATACTTATACAGAATCTAGAGAATCCCGTAAATTTCTGTATTTTTTTTCTTCTTTCTCTTCCATTCCAGCAACGTTAAGCTCTCTCTTCCTCTCGTTCTCCTTCTCCAGCTCTCTTTCCCTCTCTTGTTCTTTTCCTTCCAATCATTCTTCTTCTTCTTCTTCTTCTTCTTCTTCTTCTCTTTCTTTTGTGTTTTCTTCTGGGTGTTGAGTAGTTGGCGAAGCTAGTGGAGCTTGGGTTTCGTTTAATTTGACGGGGAGATAGTGAAGGTTTAGTTTAAGGCAAGTACCTGAAATTTTAAACATGTTATGTGAATTTAATTCAAAGATTTTCATAGAAATTAATTTATATAAGTTATTTTGAAAGTTTAAGAGTACCAGCGAGTCAGCGACTTTCTTCACATTATCAATTTGAGTTTCTATGTTCAAATGATGATTTAAACTTGTTTTCTAAGTTCTAAGGTAGCATTTGGTTCGCTGGAATGGTTGTAGGCAGGAATGGAATGGAGATCGGAATGAGTCTGGAATGGAATGAGGCAGGAATAGTCATTTCCATTCCAGTGTTTGGTACGCTGAAGAATCAACCCAGTAATAGAATTCTGATTCCTATTCTTGCGTTTGGTACGCTGGAATGATGCCTAGAATGGAATCAAATTTACATAAGATTGACCAAAATACCCTTGTTAGATTCTCCTGTCACATTACATTCTCAAAATAATATATTATTATATTACATTATAATATTTGGAGGTGGGCCCCACAATGTAGTGAAAAAGTTTGTATGAGATATATAGATCATAATATTTTAATATTATTATTATAATATAATAATAATATATGATTATGTTTTATTATAATATTTTGGGGTGGGCCCCACAAAGGTGTAGTGAATTTTTTTTAATTTCTCAAAATAATATATTATTATATTATATTATAATATTTGGGGGTGGGCCCCACAATGGTGTAGTGAAAATGTTTGTATAAGATAGATAGATCATAATATTTTAATATTATATTATTATTATTATTATAATATAATAATAATATATGATTATATTTTATTATAATATTTTGGGGTGGGCCCCACAAAGGTGTAGTGAAAAAAATTTTAATTTCTCAAAATAATGTTATTATATTATATTATAATATTTGGCGGTGGGCCCCACAATGGTGTTGTGAAAAAGTTTGTATGAGATAGATAGATCATAATATTTTAATATTATATTATTATTATTATTATTATAATATAATAATAATATATGATTATATTTTATTATAATATTTTGGGGTGGGCCCCACAAAGGTGTAGTGAAATTTTTTCAATTTCTCAAAATAATATATTATTATATTATATTATAATATTTGGGGGTGGGCCCCACAATGGTGTAGTGAAAAAGTTTGTATGAGATAGATAGATCATAATATTTTAATATTATATTATTATTATTATAATATAATAATAATATATGATTATATTTTATTATAATATTTTGGGTGGGCCCCACAGTGGTGTGGTGAAAAACCATGCAACATTGCCTCTTTTATAATGGAAAGATAGATAGATATCAAGCAAGGGTATTTTGGTCTCATGAAAAAGTGGGGAAGGAATGGAATGGCCATTCCTTCCCCTCCACAATGGAATAACGATTCCCTCATATAAAGGAATGGGATTCCGGAGGTAATGGTCATTCCACTACTTTTTGGCGAACCAAACGCTGTAATGGTCATTCCGTTGGAATGACCATTCCATTCCGACCTTCATTATAGCGAACCAAACGCTACCTAAGAGTGGTATGTGACTTGTACAAAAGAATAGAACGAAAGGAAATGAGTTGCAGATTTGAAACAGAGAGAGACTCGAAATCAACTTTCAGTTCTGTAGCTTCACAGTCAACCGTGAAAAGTATCACGGTCGACCGTGGAACTCTTCACAGCTAACCTTGAGGTCACCATGAAGCTGACAGTAAAGCATTTTGTTCTGTTACAGGAATTCCAGGAACCTGTAACCAGAAAGACAGGTCCTGTGTTCTTGGTTGACCGTGGCTCTTCCACAGCTAACCGTGGAGTCTTTTTTTTCTTTCTTGTTTAGTTTCCAGACCTATTTTTCTAGCCTGGAAAGGTACCCTACCAATGACCTTGAATTTCTGGGAAATCACTGTAGGGGATGTCTAATACAGACATTGATTCTCGGATTACCTTAAGTTGGTGTTATTATTATTAAACAACATTGTGTAACTCTAAGGGTTCTATTATTGAATTTATTTTAGTAATGCTAATATCGTTAACCCTAAAGATACACGTTGCTTAATCATATTCTTGAATATACCTCAGACTGTCCAGAGATTTTTGGTTATTTTAAATGATCATGTTTCAACTACTGTATTTCTTGAATTCATTTAACATTATATAACTTGTTTTTCAGAAGATAAACCTGTTTCATGAAAATGTATTCAGTTATATATATATATATATTTTCTTGAATTGGCACCACTTTGCTTTGGTCCTACTATAACTGGACGAGGTGGAAGTTGGACTATATCTGTTTTCCTTTAGACTGACTGCAGCTTAGTCCATGTTATTAGTTGGACTTGGAGTATTTATACTCCTGGTACCTCTCTTTTCTGTCATTGACAAGTGACCATGCTTTGATATTGGATGGTACCATCTGAAATATTCTGTTTATCGTGATCGTGCTCTCTTACAGTTATGACTATTGAGAGAATATAGCTAATGTGGATATGCCCTCCCGTTAATAAAGTTCATGTAACATGCATTATCTTGTTTTCTTACTTATATCATCCTATTTATTATTTATTAACGGATTATTAGATTTAACATGTAAACCGGTTTATTATATCAGTTTACTTGCTCAATTTTTGATGTAACGTTTGGCCTTACAGGAGATCAACTCCACCTTTACCCATAACCGGAGGTTGAAGCGGAGCGGTCGAGGATACTGCACTGGGAGTAGGTGAGTGGACTCCTGATGATGTTTGTTTATCATCTGGAAAAGAGAGCTCTTCGCAAGGAGAGTGATCCGTGATGGATGTATGAGGGAAAGTTTTGATGGCGGTGTGATGAATTTATTTTGGGACTATGTATATAAAATACTTCTTTGTAAACTTAAAGACATTTGAGTTATAAATATTCTGAAGCTACATATGCTCCGTTATCTTATGACATATGTAAAGTTTTGTTATTGTTAATTATGCTTCCGTAGGGAATATTTGTGAAAATATACAGGTTAACCTCACCCATGATATCCTGTGGCTATAGTGTGGGGATAAATTTCTATTAAAGTCGAAAAGGACTTGGGTTCTTACACTAGTTGTCATAAAATTGGAACCATTAATAAGGATATCCAATTTTGGGACGTGACGGGACACTTCCAAAAATGCACACCACGTCATCAAGTTCTCTTTGAATCAATCAAATATGAAAAATGATAGTAATCAAGAGAGAAATATTACTTACATGGCTAGCTAACATGTAAAGTAGTAGATTATATGCAGCACCTGCCCAAGTAGTCTTCGTAAGAACTCCATTAGCTTTGATAATTTGTGAACTTAATGGAAAAACCAGATACAATCTGGGAACATATTGGAGCAGAACGATTAGAGCAAGAGCATTATTGGTATGATCGGCCTGAGAATTTCTAATCGCCGGTATAATAAACCAGACGACAACCTGCACAAAAAGATCGAATGCAATTGTTCAACTCTCAAAGAACTACCAAACAAGGTCATCCTAATGCGTGCACAAACTTGTATCATATTTGAAATAAGTAATTTCCAATTACAAGTATGCAGCTATGTAACTTGGACAAGGAGGTTGCTCACATAAGTTATACATGGACCATCTTGTGGGGCTATGTAATGCAGCTATGTACCACGATCAATCCAACCCCTCACACTACTACCTTGATGCAGACAAGGGAAGCCAAATACCCATTGTGGTGAACCCAATAAAACCCGATCGTGTAATCAAACAAAAAAATTTAATCAACAAGGAGAAAAGTAGAGATTCACTTACTGTTGATAGCAAAAATCCATTGTCAATATCTTCAATCCAATCGGAGATAATCAATCAAGGAGAAGAAAGAAGAAGAAAGTACTCAAAGCAATTTTTATTAAAAACATATGACATATATACCTACATGCTCCTGTGAGAGCATTTCTCACCTTACTATAAGAGATAGGGTGGGGACCCACACTTTTAAGTTGTTGGCATTGGATATGGATGTGAGAGGCCCCACCTTATCTCTCATAGTAAGGTGAGAACATCTCTCATCGGAGCATCTCCTATATATATATATATATATGATAATACACTTTTTAGAGTCATAATACATTCTTTAAAGGCCACAATGCTCAAAAGAACGTGCTCAATAAATCCTAGGTACATGTACATGGCCAAACCAAATAATAACAAGAAGCTTAAGCATTAACAGGTTTTAATTCTAAATTGCAATAGATTGCTTTTGATGTACCCCAACTTGCATGTAAGTCTGAATACTTTGGCAGAACAATCATTATCGATCCAGCTATGCATTTAAGGGAGCACCAAAGTGGGAAACGACATTAGATGGAACAGACTTTTCAAAATACACGCTGAATATCTGAGCCCAGATCCCATAGGAACCAATAGATGGCTCCATTGAAGAGCATTTGTAAGATCTTATTTATATATTTATTTATTTGTAAAAGATGATTTGTAAGATTAATTAATAAAAAACAAAGCAGTGAATGCTAAAACAAAAGGAAAGCATAGGCAGCGCATCCCCAAATAATACCTGAGGAAGAGGCAGTGTCGCAGCAAGGTCAATAAAGAAATCTGACCGTAGATATCTCATTGCAATCTTCTTATGATCCATGACAAGTTCACCCCTCCCAAATACCCGTGAGCTTGGGGCCACATATGCTGTCCGGAACTTTATCACCATATGCAATAAATAGAACATGTCTGCAATGGTTCGTAAAAATGTGACAATGATTCTCAGATTCAAGTCCGTCTTCATACACAAAGATTTATCCCCCAAGACCCTAACCGAGGGCAGATAGAAATACAACGGGTCGATGAAGAGAGCAACCAAGCACGAGATAAGGAAGATTCGGTTCCATTTCAAAACAAGCTCGCTTCCTGGATCAAGTATCCTTTTCCTCCATGGCTCATGGTCTTCAGGGAACACCTTAGACTTTTCAATCATTGGTGCCCCAAATAATCGACTAGCTCCATCAGGTCTTAGTAATGGAGATGGGACATGGTAAGAAGGCAATGGTTTTGCCAGCTGTGGTGTTTCAGTGTTTTTCCATGGGTCTTCTTGATGGTGTTTCCCATCCGAATAAAACCTAGCAATTCAACCCAAGAAACAACTCATAAATCCGTTATTCAAAGTCTAAGATGGTCATATAAGTTACCATGCAACAATAACAAAAAGCAGAAGAAACACAGCAATGGCAATCACCTCACAAATTTCTCCTTCTTGAACTCCATATTGTGAGCAAAATTCAGCATCAGAATAATAGATGGACTCTTATAACCTAAAAGAATTGAGCCCAAAACAATCCATAAACACAAAAATCAATTCCCCAGCTCCTATAAAACTTACCACTAAACAAATAACAAAAACACAGCAAATTCAACAAAATGCGATTACCTCAAGTTTCTCCTCCTCGAGGTCCATATTGCAAGCAAAAATTGATACACAGATGATTAAAGAGACCCCAAGAACCTAACAATCCAAACAAAACAACCTCATCATCAATAACTCAAATTCTTCCCTAACCACCAAAGCAACCACGAAAAAAAAAATCGACAAAATTGCCTACTACCATTACCATTTGAACTCCACACTGTCATTAAAAACCCAATAAATGTAGTAACTGATGAATTCAACTAATAAGAAGAAGAAGAAGAAGAAAAAAAAAATACCCCAACAACCTAATACTTCAAATTCAACAAAAAATCCAATAAATCTAGTAACTTCACGATTCAACTAATAAGAAACGATGGAAATCCAAAAAACCCAGTAGTTCAAATTTCACAAAAACACAAAAGATTCAACAAACGAGGAGTTGGGATACTCCAAACACATCTTTCCGGAGTTACCAATCCGCCATTACCTCAATCTAACAAAAACTTCCCAAACCCGCATCGATCCGATTCCATTAGAACCAAAACCCCAACATCTTAAAAGCTACAGAAATCAACAAAAAAAAAAAAAAAAAAAAAAACACAAGCCACAGACGTATCTACCTCATCTCACGCAGCAATCGAGAAAAAAAATGAATCAGCACCGTTGAAACTCCAATCCGAAGCGAAACCAGCAACCCCTTCTGACAAATCGGAACGAGCGTCGATTTTCAGCAAGTAACAGCTATGATCTTCTTCTTGAAGCCCGTCCCCTGCGCACTTGTCTAGCACGGAAAGAAACCATCATATCACATATATTAGCGCGTGGCAGGAGAGTGGTGCATACACAGCTTCTCAGTGTATATGCGCCGGAATTTAATGGGAGAGGGCGTGAAGAGCACGACGACGGAGATTACAATGGAGAGAGAGAGAGAGAGAGAGAGAAATGGAGAGATTTAGTCATGTCACTGCGTACAGACGAGTGAAAGGGAGTCCTTTTGTTATATGGAAAACGGAGTGGGTGGTCAGGATTTTGACCAAACGAAGACGGTGCCAAGCGGCAGCGCGTGTTTGGTAATTAATTAATTTAAGGTAAAGTAAAATAAAGTAAAGTAAGTTTGGCTAAAAGAATTTTAAAGGTCCATATCAAAAGTATATAATTTCAAAATTCTATATCAAAAGTTTAAAATGGGGCCGCTTCTTTGCACGTGGAATTTATGATTTTTTTTTTTATAATTGAACATCCAGAGATTTCATCAAAAAGCAAAAAGGAATTGAAATTTTAGAAATACTGAAAGTCATTTAAGGGCTTTTAAGTGGTTGAGATTTTGGTAGGTGGCTGAAATTTTACTACGATTCTAAAAAAGAAATATAGCATTTGTAAATGTTAGAAATAAACCATCACATCATAAAAAAAAAAAAAACTAACATACCAAATTCCCATTACATATTCCACTAAAAGAATAGTATGTTATTTTTACTAGAGGTAGTGAGGTACCTCTCATGGTCCAATTGGAAAGAAATCTATGTTTATTGTTGAAAATGTTCACCTGCAAACTGTGTGCATGTGCACATTCAACTCTGATCCTCAAAATGTGGGGCCTACATTTGAATCTCAAGCATCTCATGTCACACCCTATCCAGATTGAATGTGCACAAGCCTACAGTCCCCAGGTGAATATATTCCATTGTTGCAATGACTATTTTATTTCCAACCTCCAACCAAGGTCTTAAAAGATAAAAGAGTGTTGGACCATTGATCCCATCCAGCACTATACCTAACTATTAATAACAAAGAAGTCAATATGAGGCAGTCACCATCGCCATAGATATGATCCTTGCAAAACATTGCATGAATCATGCAAATCCCCTATCCTATAGTAACAATGAGATCTCCTTATGTCACAGTCACATCCTTGCTTGTCCCTCATGCATTCATGGGGCAAGCACCTACCAATTCCTTCAATTAAGGACCCCACCCATGTGTAGAAAATACACTGTCAACTGCTCAAATTCAACATGGATGTGGGCCCCACTAATAGTTGTGGGCCACCCTAAGATGCCTTTACTTAGGTGGCACACCATGGGTCACATTTTTTTTTTTCGTTTTGGTAAAGGGGTCACATCTTAGTAGTAATATTATAAGCAAACCTCTTGTTTTCTGGAAAAAGGAATCATCTTCCATATTCATCTCCTTAAATTACGTATGCAATCTTTGATTTATTTTTTCCGAGCTTCCATTTTCTCTTGAGCTTGTAATGTTGGAATTCAAAAGAAGAATTGAAAGGGACAGTGCCCTTTCAGAGTAGAAATAGGATTTTGTTACCAATTGGAGAGTCCTGAATGGAAAGGCTCTTCTATGTGTGCAGGTTGCAGACCTTTGAGTCTAAAGGCCATTCATTCTAGAAGTGACTGTTTCTTATTCTATCTTTGAATCTAGCATTGGTGGTCTTAGAAGTTAAATCATGTCATTGAATGTAATTAATTTATGAGGTGCATATTACCTTGGTGGTCTACAAGTTATCTGGATCCTTGGATCACAATGAACTGTTTCAACTCATCTCAATGATCCCAGATCACTAGGGTAAGATGAAGTATTACTCTCACTTTTGGATGGTTCATTAGGTGGGGCCTTTTTTATGAAGTTAAATATGCAGCTGCTTTTAGATTTAAGAATTCAAGTGGCTAATAAATACTGTTTCAAACTTGATTATTTGTGGTCTAGGTAATTGATCTTGAAAATTGGTCCACAGTGCAACCATTGTAGAATTTAGTCCAGAACTAAAATCATGAAGATCATCAATTTAGTACTGTGACTCAATAGAATATCACTCCACAAACTAGGTCGTTGTTCCTAAATTATGGATAAAGCTTTGATAACGACGACGGCGACGATGATGATGCGTGTATAGATCAACAATCTTGGCTTACACAATATTACTACGTGGGGCCAACCTGCGGATAATGAATGATTTTTCTTGTTAAAAAGATTGATGAATGAGTTGGTTATATAATATGTTGACTACTGTCGATTTATGAAGTGGTTATCTTTGATTTGTGTGTGAACTAGGGTTTGTTCCTAATTGTTTTATAAGCATGTGTCTTTCATTTTTTTTTAGATTTAATTTTGATGACTCATACGTTCTAGAATAATGCTTAGGGCAGAGCATTCTCACCCATCCTGAAATATTTAATACATACTAGCCTAATGAAGTTATTGAAGTATACTTTTTTCATCTTACATAGGCTAGAAAAATTGGGATGATGGTGAGTCATGTGTACTTACTCTTTCCATTTGTACAAGTTCTCCTTCCGATCTACAAGCATCCTCTTCCCACTTGTGTGGTTTCTCTCCAGGTACAAAAAAAAATAAAAATGATAATGTGTCTTAGCTGTCCATTTCTTGTTCCATAACTTCATGCCATTTGGTTGACTAGGACCTAATTATCCATTAAGATTAAGATGCTACAAAACAAACCAAAGTTGGAAAAACCAACCATTGTTTGTAACTAATTAAAATATTAAGAGGCATTAGGTGGAGATACAGGTGAGAGAAGGAAAAAAAATGCTCATCAAGAGAAGAAAATTGGACGAATTGAAGATATATATATATATATATATAAAGGAATGAAAGGAGAAAGATGTTTCTTTCATTTGATATTAACTATGGTAGAAACTTGAGAATATAGGGGTAGGTCAGTGATTTGGTATCCCATGCTCACCTAAATGCCCATGGTTTAATTTTTGGGCCCTTTCTTCTACGTGTGTTGGGTTCACTCTCCCACATATTGGGTCTCTCATGGGTCTAAACCCTTCGGCTGCTACAACAAAAAAAAAAAAAAGAAGAAGGGATTTTACTACAAAAAAAAAAAAAAAAAAAAAATCACTCTTAAATCCTGTTTGAATGATTCAGTGAAGAAGAACACAAAAATGACAAATTAGGGTGTCGTAGTATTTTATTTTTACAAAATTACCCACTTGGTGATATCATCAGCCTCATCAATCCAATTTAAATATTTTCCACCCATTGAAACCCCATTTCTGGTTTTCCATCAAGAAAAGTATATTTGGAAGGATACCAACATCAAGTTCTTCATGTTTTCCTTACATGTTTAAGAACAAACCCTAGTTATTTGGTAGGATAACAACATCAAACCCGAGATTAATAAAAAAAAAAATAAATCGTTTAAGAGGTTCTTTCAATGTCTTTTTCTTTTTTCCTTCTCATCTTTTCAAATCTTTCAATGTCCACAAGGGAAGCGGAATAGAGGAATGCAACTGCTGAATGCAAAGGACTCCTCCTGGTACTTGTCTTGGGCTTGGTCTTTTTCTTGTGGGGGTTTTACTCCATTTTTTATGGTGTGGGCCACACTGTGGACAATAGAGAAGTCTTCCCATCAAAACATGATTATTCATTACAACAAAGATACTAAAATGTCAAAGAAAGCAGGTTCTTTTCTTCTAATTTAATATCTGATGTAACAATGATGTCTCTCTCATTATTGGCACCCCAACACCTTAACAGAGGTCACTTATTCAAAAAGATTGCTTTGGTCACAAGTGTCACCAGAGAGAGGAATTAGTCATATTTTGATACTAATTCTTATATCTTGTCATCATCAAGGATCATGTGACCAAAACAACAATCGTCCATGTATATCATGTGGGTCCCAATTTCCCATCAATGCTGCAGTATGAGTGGTGGGTGTCACCATGCTGTGGACTTGGACTTGGCAAACCATAGTTTCAGATGAATAGTACTGCTTATGAGCACCATGGGCAGGTGAATTATTTTTCCATTATACTCAACTCAGATGCACTGAAAATTGCAGATGCTTGTTGAAATCTAGGCATGTTTGATCTTGGGCATTTGGAAATGCTCCTGTTGGGCCTTTTGAGAGTGTGACCCATATGACCATAAGGCCAGAGGGTGGGGCCACTTGGACAGTCAACTCTATAAAGATATATATCTTTGGATTAAGGAAAGTTGTAATCTAGTAGGACTCTTATTAGCTGTATACATACATAGACTTTGATAAACCGATAAAAGGGAATAGTAAGTGATTTTTTAATTTTTTTTAGGACTCATTGGTTACAGCTCTCTCTTCACCAATATCTTGATTGATTGCTCCATTTATATCAGGTAGAAAAGAAGTTAAAAAGTGCAGTACATCCTCAATCAAAAGAAGTCACACTACCTATGGATTTGCACAAGTGTAGATAGATACGCGTTATACATTAATACCATTAATACTTGTGTTATTTAGATCTATCCTTGCTATTGTAGATTATGTTGATCACATGTTGGATTCCTAAATTCCCAAAATTCGAAGAAAAAGTTTTCTATTAAAAATTTAGACTACCAAATAGCTGAAATTCAGGTTAGAAATTATAGTAAAGAAATAATCTCGGATGTAGCAGAAATTTGTTAGTGGTAACCTGTATGTGCAAGAAAATGAGGTTAGCCAAATATTTCGCTAGAGGACTTTACCTCTCTCAATTTAAAAGCCTTGAAATTCAGTGGTTTTTAACTGCATATATTTCTAAACCCAAATGGGGTAGCTTAGTTGGCCTAGGACCACGATTTGCACCCGGAGGTTGTAGGTTTGAAACTACACCACCACACTGGGGCTATAAGGGAGTTTACCCGGCTTCCCTCTGCGCTCAGAGGGATTCGTCCAGCTCAAAGAGTTGGGAACCCTCCGTTAGCCAAAAAAAACAAAAAAACCCACATATATTTCTATGACTGAATCCAGTGGATGTTCTTTTTTTTTTTTTTTTTTTTTTTTTTTTAAGATAAAAACTGAGATCAGTGCTAAATTGAGAACATTGCAAATTTACAAGGGTAAGTGAGCCTGAATAGGTTGGATTTCTCAAAGGTGGGCTCTACTCTACAAAATATAAAGTGAGAAAAAGGGACTTCAAATAAAGGTGGATTGATATGAGGAAAAGCCCACATTTGAAGTATGCAATACAATCATCAGACAGGAGATAAGAAGGGTACGTGTGATATGGATTGATTGGCCAATATCACTCCATTCTATCATCCTCTCCATTGATGATAGGGCTTTAACTCTTAACAGTTTTACAACTGCATTTTTCTTTTATAACCATTCAACGAGGTGAATAATGGCTGACTTGGTGTTATAACTGAGATTAATACAATTGATAGAATTTTTACTGATCATAAATGGCACGGCTAGGGTGGATGAAGCTTGTCCAATTCAGCCCATTTAGTTATTGGGCCTAACTATGAGGCCTAGGCCCAGCCTACGGCCTAAAGTAAGCAGAAGCCCCTACCCATTTTAAAATTCTATCCACACCCCCTTGTGTTAAATTTGTTGACCTGGGCTGGGCCTGTAAGCACATATATATATATAGGCTCGACCCAAATCAGGTCCAAGTTGGGATTATATGCCATGCTTCAAAAACGAGTTGGATATGGGTTGGATCTCAACCCATAAACTTTGAAAAACCACTTCTGTGCCATCTTCATCTCCATATAAATATAAGAAAGTAACCCATCTCAATAAAAAAACCTAAAGAAGTTGTAAAATCTCCACATCCAAGAAAATAAATTGCACCACTGAGAAACTATTTTCTATTTGTGTGAGAAAGTGCCACAGGAGCATCTCCTATAAAGAACTTATGTGTCTGTATATCAGTGCATATCTCTAGCAAGATATTCCTAGAATTCCTCAATTCTTTCTTTTCTGCACTTGAGGTTAAAGGTGGCACACTTTTGACACATTCAAGAAAATTTGACACTTTCATTCTTGAATTTAATAAAGCTTAGGCTCTAATCAGATTTACTTAAAGAGATGGAAACAAAAGCACTTCCCACATGTTAGATGGCCCCTGCCATACCTGTTTTTTAGTAAAAAAGATTAGTCAGAGCCTCAGAGGTCAATAGATAGAATAAAGTGATGGACCCAACTCTTATCTAGTGACTAAAAATTGTTATAATGTTAAAGAACCCTTAAACTTTAAAAAGAGTTAGCTACATAACTTTTAACCACTAGCTTAATGAAAGGGGACACATCAAACCAAGAGTCTGCTTTGATAAGTTGCTGGTAGCCAGGGGCGGACCAGAAATCCTTCTTTTGGGGGGGCCACTATGTAGAAGAATTTTTTTTGGATAGGCCACATATAAAAATGAATGTAGTTTTCAAAATTAGTAGGGATGTCTATGAGCTCTTGGCTTGAACTCCATAAACACCCGCTTGCTAATAAGGACAAGCTCAAGTTGGCTTAATTGACAACATGAGGTTGCTCATTTGGTTGATAACCTCGGATGTCACCTGGATACCTAGGAGTAGATTCCCGCATGTGTTGAGACAAGGCAATCTTGGGTCCCAACTCCCTTGGATGGGATACAAAAAAATTAAAAATATTAGCCCAATTATCCTACAAGTCATTATTAAAGAAGATGAGTTAGTCCTAATTGGTTTAACCACCTCAAAATTATGAAAAAAAAAATTGTAACAGCCAAGAAGAACAACCAAATTAAAACCTAATCTCCCAAATCAGGATACATTTTTGCTATGAACTGTTGTACCAGTCCTACATTTCGAACGCTGGTCTATATGTTTGATTCCAATGACATTAGCTTTATGTACCCATTCCATGTGCCGGCAAACACAAAGATGCTCTTAAAGAGAAAAGGTCAAAGGAAACTGAGTCTTAACTAAGGCTGTCAAAGGCCTTGGTGGAGGTCATGTCTTACCCTCACTCATGCGGGTTGGCCCCAAGCTCCTTCCAATGGCCCAACCAAACTATTGGAAGGCCTAATTCTATACATCAAATTGCAACTAGGTTGAAAGATGACCTTAGACTCAAACAGATTTTTATAATTCAAATTATTTATATGATGCAACACTAAGAGCCTGTTTGTACATAAATCACATAAGAATTCATACTCAAATCAGCTCTATAAAAGAATTATTAAAGAGGTGTCAGGTAAAAAATATGAGGTGAGGAATGAAGGGTGTAAAATGGAGATATAGATGGAGCTTTTTGAGGCACCGAATCACTAGGGTGATGGATGCATATTCATTAATTTCACATTTTCTCTTGATTTAACTACCATAAAAGGGAATTTACTTGATGGTCATTTTTTCATATTTACCTTTGGTTCTTCATGTTTAACCAACCACTTATAGAAATACAATCCTATATATGCAATTACTTGAAACAAATAGGCCCTAAGCATGCGTTTGTATAATAAGAAGATTCCACATATTTTTGTTTTCATAAGAGAAAGGAACCCTTTATTCATACATCTCCCATGAGAAATCAAATTTCTTGCTAAGGAAAAACAACAAAATTAAAACCATAAGGCCCAAGCGTATTAGGTCTTGCAAGAGCCCGATTTGGGCCTGATGCTATTGTTGAAGATCTAGGTCTTGTTCCCCTGCGGCAATATTTTTTTCTCGAACACTTCCAATCATCCTTCCACATGCTCAAATCAAGTGGTGGAACCAGGACGTTCCTTCGAGTGGTGCGGACCCAAATTAGTAGTTGGTTTGTAGCGCAATCTTAGATTTTATGCAGATTTTGGGTGAACCCATGAATTTCATGTGGATTTCAAAAGTAAACCCAATACTTTAAAATTTAAAAGCAGGCCCACATTCGGCACTAAAACCATATATATATATATATATATATAAACCCACCAAAAAATAGTGATAAAAATAACTCACTCGACTCTAGATATCTTTCCCTTCCTATTTACCTTTAGATGAAATTACTTTCCATATGTCACAATTAATTTAAAAAGAGACAAAAAGACTTCATTCTCTTATCTCTCTATTCCTTTTTAGACTTTAGATAAAAGAAAAGGACAAAATTACTTTCCATCTGTCAAAAAAGACCCCATTCTCTCTTCTCTCTCTTTTTCACTTGAAAGAGAGTTTGACTAAGAGAGAACAAAAAAGTCCAGAATAAATAAATCTCTTCCCTGAGTTCTTCCTCCACTGAATTGCAGAGTTGCAGAAATAGGTAGAACCGATCAACATCCCTTGTCGCTTGATCCAAGCAATCAAATGTACAACCAGCAAGCCAAGGGTTTTCTGGTTTGAAAAGGAGGGGCAAAGGCTTCAAGTTAGGGGGTCCACCCCTCATGCATAGGAACACAGTTGGAATACACAGTCCAACGGTGGATCACACTGATGCATTTTAGCCTATGGAACTTTTAATAACACAATAATCCATCCTAATTAGGCACACAAAAGCATCAAAACCTTTCAAACATCCATTTACTGTATCATATTTGGCCAAAAAAAAATGTATATCTGAACATGTTGTGTATTGTGGCAGGCAGTACTATAGCTACTACATTGACTCTTGAGAAATATTATAAGGATTTTGATACCTATAGGCCCATGTTCATTATTAGAGAAACTTTTAGGAAGGTTGGATATGGAAATCATAGAATTAAATCTTAGGTTAGATTTGAATGGATAATATTAGGTTGGAATTATTAGTTGATTAGGTTTCCATATATTGTTTGATTATGTAATTTCCTTCTATAAGTATGAATGGATTTCCTATTTTGTGGTTGCAATGTCTTAGCTAGCCATTGGTTATTCTTAATGGAATAACTTTGGAGATTTGACCCACACTAAAATTGTTTTAGTGCTGAGGAAGTCCAGCAATGAGTTAGAGACTCGCCCTTTAAACCGTTCGGGTCCTACAGTGCAGTGCTAGTGGGTGGTGTTGTATCCGGCGGGGTGCTCGAGATTTGCAAAAGATGTAGTCTTTAAATTTTGTAGATTCGTAATGTTTTAAGCCCATAGTTTAAACAAAGCTGACAACTAAAAAACAAGATACATGTTGAACTCTAACTTCAACTAAGCAACACTACCAAATGATCAGTTAGGATTTGGGGCCTTCGCCGTCTAGTGAGGTCCTCTGATGCTATCACTTCTGATGGTCATCATTGATTTCTAAGAAGGGTTTCACCTGTAATCATGGCATAAAATCAGCCATGGCAGAACCAGCAGGTATGGGTGATAATATACATTAACAGTAACTCCACAGCTACTCATCCTCATCATGCTCGGCAGAGAAGTCGGGCTCTTCCGGCCTCAGAGCTCTCTTTCTGTTGGCTGCAAACGTTGATAACATTATCTTCACCCCAAGATTCTGTTTAGCCAGAGTAGAATTTTCTAAGGGAGTCTCCATGTCCTCATCCACTTGCTCTGTTCCAATCACTACATGCTCATCCAAATCAAAAGAGAATGACTCCTGCAGCCTTTTATCCTTTGCCTTGATCTTCCTTCTCTTGTATCGACGCCAACCTGCCTGTATGAAGCAAGCCGCCCACGTTCTCCATTGATGGGAGTAGAACCTGAATGTGTGCTGCAGCTTCTTACTGTGAAGACGTCTGAATTGGTTTGCGACAAACTTGAGATCTTCTGCCTGAAGTGCAAATGCTTCCACCTCAACTATGGCTCTTAACGTCCTCGTGGAAGAAGGCAAGTTGAGTGTGGACTTTGGAAGCAATGCCCATGTAAGTAGTTCCTCCCCACAGAAGTCACCAGGTCCGAGTGTTGTTGAATTAAAGAAACCAGTTCTTCCACCATCTGTGGTTGAACTCTCCAATTTCCCTCGAATGATAAAGAGCATCTCCGTCAAAGGATCACCCTCACGAACAATGTAGGTACCTTCAGTGCTCAAGGACGATACTAAGCGTTCACATATGGCATCAAGAAGCCGATCATCCATCTGTGCGAAAAAGGGCACCTGCAACTCAGATGATACAAGGAAAACAATTTAGTAAGAAAGGGTCATGACATGAGCACAACAATATATATAAGTGGGCTAGTAAAATAGATAAACAAAAGAAGAATTTCCAGAGAGAGAGAGAGAGTCCTGGGATTTGCAGAATGAAAATTAATATTTGATGATGAAGTTTTTATTATTAATTTATCCATCTCAAAAAACAGTTGTCATCAATAGTTTATATATAGACCTTATCTTCACTATGAAATTTCCATTTTTGTAATCAAGGGAGGCCTTTGCAGTTTGATCTACCATTAAGCAAATGAATAGATTTAAGAACAAATTTTTACATACTCATGAATGTCTAAATATGATTGTCATGAGTAGGCATGCACTAGATAGTGATTATGCAATGATATGGAAGAATAAATTTAGTCAAGTCCTTTGGCATTGTTGAATTTGAACAAAATCTACATTGGATGAGATGCAAATAATAATTTTGCCTGATCCAACTCAATCACATGGCAAGCACCTCCCAGTATAGGCATTCGATGAAAATCTATACTGAAATTTTCCGCAGTTAAAAGTCACTCTTTTTTAATGGACCAACAACCAAAATTAGTACTTACTATACTTGGCTTTCCACAAGAAAGTCTTGAGTATGGCTTTCCTTAGAATATATATAGATTACTAGATTAAAGATAGAGGAACTACTCACACGTTTGATAAGGTTCAAGCATAAGTGGCGTTGAATATCTCGACGAAGATCAGGAGGTAAAGCCCGCAGGATTGATTCTTCATCAACTCCCCGTGTTGCAAGCCACTTGTAATGAATAAACCGCCGCACGCGTTCCTGCAAATCTTCTGGAAGTTGCCGATGTTTCATCCACTCTTCACTGTCTCTCCGCTTAAGTCTCCACTCTTCAAATCTCACTGAGAAAGAGTGCAAGTATTTCTGCAACAAGTAGGAGAAGTTAACAACCATGGGGCCTACTGTGGCCTTACTTGGAGGCCCCATATGGCCAAATCTCCCATTGGTTTTTGCACTAATCCAAATGAACTGGACTATTGAATCAAAATTAAACAAATTCATGCAAGTATTTAGCGCCACCGCTCAAGGGGTTTGGATGGGATGATGGGTTTGAGTTGAAATCTCATATATGAGCTGGTCCATTTAGATCTTTCCACCCCACTCTTCATCCTTGATTGGTGGGACCTAGGTGGGCTTCATTGGCTGTCTTGCACAATCTCTTGTGTGAGACATCAGCGTAGGTCTGTATGGCCCATTATAATATATTAAAGTCAAGGATTTTGGATTTAATTTTGACTAATTATTATAATTTTGATAGAAAGTTATCCCCCTTTTTTTTATTTTTCTAATATTTCACATTCTCTCCCAACTTCTTATCTAATGTAACTACTTATTATCTCTTTATCTCATCAAACCACTCACATTTTCTCTCCACTTTTCAAGGTCCCGCTTCTCTTTTTCTTATTTGTAAAAACTCCCCTTTTACCCCCACCTCCTCCATTCTCTTTCTACCCCAATTCTTCTATATATCTCCATTATATACCACTTACCTCTCGTATTATGTAAAATGTAATTTTGCCCTTTTTTCTTTTGTTTTCTTTCTAATAAAAATTAGGAATAAGTTATAAGATAATGACTTTGTAAGTTGATTTTATTTATGAATCTCAGTTGTTTTTGTGTCCCTTTCTATGTCAACTTGATTTTCTTTACAGTTGTTTGATTTTCTCATGTATAAATACTTAATTTGCAATGTTTGGACCAAGCTGTGCTCAACGCGAGTCATTGTACGAGTCATATATATTAAAGCCGCAACTTCAAGTCGTCAAGAACATTCCATTCCAAAAAAGAGTCTCCTCATGATGCTATGTTATCTAGGGTTCAAAACCCACTTGCCTCATTTTCATACACCTTAAAAACACACATTGTTTCTCACATTTTTCTTTTGCACTTTTGTTGGCCTCCAATTTGTGACCAGAACCATTTAACAATTTCATGTAACTAAATAGCTCTAAGCTTCATATATTTTATCTTTATGGATTATGAGAAATATGTGAAAGAAGCAAAACAACCTAGTCCTAATTTTATTATTTTTCTGCAGTCATGTGGATCTCCAATTCTTGTCCCAAACTATTCAGTATTCTCAAAGAAATTATAAGCCCCGAGGCATGAGTTTTCATATCTTAGACCCCCACAGATTTTGAGATAAATGTGAAAAGCACAAAATGGCTTAGTAACACTCTCTTATTTTTTGTAATCTTGTAGGTCTAAGTTCATGAAATGAATCTTTCAACATTTTTATAGAAATGACAAAAACCTAACATGTAAAGTTACATATCTTAGATCCTTACAATTTTTGTAAAATATACAAAAAACCATAAATAGCTTAATCCCAACTTCTTTTTTTCCACTCTTGTAGGTTTTAGAAAGAGGTTTTTGTATATACCCTCCTAAGGTTTCTTGGATTTGTAAATAGGCCCCTATGATTTTAGTATTTGTAAACGGGCCATTGCTTTTTTTATTTTAATACCTTTCATGTCTCCAAAGTCAGTATTCTTAATGAGAATGGGTAACCACTATCATGTTCGTATTGAATTTTTATAAAAATAAAAAAAATAACTTTACCCTTACATCCATAAAAATAATAACTTTACCCTCACAACCATAAATAACTTTACCATTACATCTCTTTTTTTTATTTTAATACCTTTCATGTCTCTCATGCATATGAAGTCCAATCATGTATTTTGAAACTTTCCTTGATCCGCCGGTCAGCTATCCATAGATTTGATCAATTATAACCAATTATAAGTGCATGCGTCATGTCATTACAATTGGTTTGGTTTAAATGAAATGAACATTGTATTGATAAAAATGGATTTATGTAGACTTAATTTCTCCCACTAAATGTAACTATTACTATTACAAGATTTAGAGAAAATTAAGTCCAAGCTTTTAAAATTATGTATATAACGATAAGTAGATGGGCAAAAGTGTCATTTCACTATATAAAAATTATGTTGGTTGGAAGACTATTTAAATATATGAAAGCGGCTGATTCCAATTCAGAAATCAGCTAAATTGATTTTTACCTCATTTAAATCCTCCAAACTGTGCCTATTATCTGTCCCCTCATCTCCCCTCAACCGTTTCTATGAGAACCATAACTCCTCTTTCTCTTCTTGATACGATCGACGACGAGAACACAACCAACACATTCTTAGCACCTAGGGGCTAGGACATATAGTTATTTCATATTCTATTTTTGACAATATTGATAGAAAAGTCCTAATATGCACAAGGAAAAAAATGTAGACTAGGATATGCTCTAATAGTTTTCGTAATTTCATCTTCATAAAACCCGAAAGATAAGTTTATCATTAAGATTATCTTGATTTAATATTAGATTTCATAATGATATTTGTAAAAATGACCTTTAGGCGTAGCGTAGGGTGGCTAATGTCCAACACTCAATAGCTCCCATTTTTCTTTATTTTTCTTATTTTCTTCTTACTGGGTAAAATGATCATAGCATTAGAATTAAAAGATAACAAACGAAAAAGCTCATCCCTCCTTCCCCATACAAAAAGAGATCATACAAGGATGAAGTTGAAAAACCTGTACTTGGATGCCATTTGGGTGGTTCAAGTAAACTAATACCTGAGGCCATCCTGAACTTGGCTTAGGTCAAAGTTTAGAAATCCAATATATCTACCCTGAACCCAACAATTTCACCACCAAACCCTCATCTAATTGGCGATTATCATATTTTAAATTTCCATCTCAAAAATATTTATACAAAAATATCATATTTTAAGTTTTGTATGAAATTTAAATTTTTTTATATCAATTGTTTATTTAAAATTATAATTTTGTGAGTTTTAAGAAAGCCTATTATTCCGTATTTCATGATTGAAATACAAGACATAACGAAAGCCTATTATTCCATGTTTCGTGATTGAGACACAAGACATAACATCCATCCTATCTGTGATTATAATTTTAAGCCTTTAAGGTTTTTTCTTGTTGATAGATATTTCTATTTTTGATTTTATATAATATAAATATATAATATTAAAATCACTTATTTAGTTATTTATTTATATCATAAAATAAAATTATATATTTTTATGAATTTTATTGCTCGTGCTAAGCACGAGGATTATTCGAGATTGCTGCAATAAGTCGTTTGGAGCCCCAGAACCCCAGAACCGTGTTTCCAAGGGCCACTAGTGACATCCCAACTAGATTCGCTCTCTATCGGAAATGATGAGATTAATGTAGTAGCCAATTAGTGAAGTTAATTCGGATTTGGTTCATTAAGCATAAATTACTCATTATTACACAATTGCCTAGTTCAACATTACTATGATCTTCCTTTTAATCATCTATAGTTAAGTCAGGATTGATATAATATTTGATAACTATTATTTCCTATACTTGCTAAATTGTCGTATTTATGTTACTATTTTATGGTGTCACAGACGCAGGTGTAGCTCCCAATCTGGAGGAGACTCAGGAGGGAGAGGAGGAGACCCATGAGGTTCCTCTAGGACTAGAAAAATGGGCAGTGGATGGCCCCATATAGTTCTTTCCATTGGAGAGCGACACCTATGACACTTTGGGATTATTTTGTAGACTGGGCAGTAGTTGAAGTTGTAGTTTATGGAAACACTCTTTTGTAGATGTAGTTGCCACTTTTGGACCATACTTTCATATAGTTATGTAGGGTGTGTTTTATAATCCCTACCTTTTTGCAGTTACTTACAAATATCTTTTGTGTAAATATGGAAATGTTTAATGGACTGATCATGAAATTATATCAACTTTGAGTATATTCGATATGCTTCAGCTATTAATTGTGCTTGACAGGTGTTCGTGAGCTAGCCTTACATGTGCAAAGATGAATGTTTATCCTTCGTGATTTTATACTTGACTCGAGACATGTATGATTTCACGGAAGTACGCGTGTCACACTTTGGGGGTTACCCTTGGCCAGATAATCTCGGATTCGGGATGTGACATCATGAGAGACATTTTGAGGATTGCCCCTTGAACACTTCAGATATCCTTATGATCAATCCAACCCCACTCGCCCACCACCCCTCATGAATTGACACCAGCCTAAATTTGACACAGATCCAACATTTACTCACTATTGGATCTAAACCTTGAAAAAATAATTCTTTCTATGAATGGACGTAGTGCGGAAAGAGGTATATACATAAATAAATAAATAAAAAAAACACACACACACATATAATTTAAATGTAGCCTAGAAATGGTAGGATCTTCAAATAAAAAAATGTCACTTTAAAATCACATGAGCTATCAATGACATATTTGATCATACTTGATGCTATTATATGTGTCAATCAAAATCACAATTTTGATTGGTTGCGTAGTTGCTAAAGTAGCCCGGTCATCATTAGTTGCGGATTTTAGATATGTTTTTAGGCTTAGTTGTAAGTCTTCTCTTCTTTTACTTTGTGGTGGAATGATCATTCGATCTTCCTCATCTCTCCATTATGTCTGCCTGATGGAGGTTGCCAATAGAGAAAAACATTATGTGGATCTTTGATTAAGATGTTAAAGATAAAGAAAGCTAAAACCAAAATGTCACTTTAAGCAAAACTGCCGAGGCTGAAACCTGAACAATAATCAACTAAGTGTGTGTGTGTGTTTTCTTTTACAGAAAGATTAATGTTGATCAGATAATTGTTTGCAAGTTGCAATTGGAGAACTTTTAACATTGCTATTTAAGTGGTACACGTACTGCCTCTTTTATGAGGTATTAGGTCCAATAGAACATTCGAAAGGAAGTTATAAGGTTCAATATTTGCTATTGCAGTATTTCTAATTATATTATCACTGAAAAGGAAACTTGAAATCTGACTGGAGGAGGAGAAAAAAAGGAAGCTATGTTTGACATACCTGCATCGTCCCAATCAAATGTGCAAAGAAAATGAGACCTATAATGGTAAAGAGTAATGTAAATGATGTTTCCCCAATGTATGTGCTTGGTGTCAGATTTTGCCCATATGAACTGAAAAAGAAACAAGCAAATAGGTGTTTGCAAGCTATTGGAATAAAATCTAGAAACAATAGACAATGAGACCATTTTTCAACTCACAAGTCAACCATATCCATACCCACATGTAGCCACACATACAATTTAAACCTAGTGTTTTGCTACACCATCTGCAAGACACATACAATTTAAACCTAGTGTTTTGCTGCACCATCTGCAAGCTATACAAAAGGTGGGAAGGCCCCACTGCACAGATGGGTCTACCTCAACAATGACGGGGCTCCATTCATCAAGTGAGCTCCCAGACATGTAAAAGTCAGATGAACATATTAAGGGCTGAGAAATTCAACAATCCCAATTAGACTTGTTGATAAAACCAGACATTGGGATCCACATTAAACACTCAGGTGGACCCACTGTACAGATGACAGATCACCCAGCTGATCTTTGGCCCAGCTGCTATTCTAGCCATCGAGGCCAATGTTCAATGACTGGGATGTGGCAATACATACACTGTCATAAGTTGGCTGCACCAGAAGCCCAGAGATGGCCGGACTCAACACAAGCACCCAAACCAAAGAGTACTATCTGATAATTAAAACAAATGGTTTTTCTTTTACTTCCTATAATTTGACCACCATTGGCATTAGCACAAAATAAGTACAATCTCTAAAATGAATGTATGAAATTCATGGTGCGTGTAGTACGTACCAAAATTGCTGTAAACCCCACCAAAGGGAATAAAAGTATTTGTCATTGAAGTTGGTGGAGGAAACTTGTTTCGTCAGTGCAACTTGATATATTCCAAAGTTGAAACTGATAGCATTATTACTAGGATCACAGTTTTGGAATACACTTGTATTCTGCGCCCAAATCT
Organism: Camphora micrantha; assembly: GCA_003546025.1. NCBI lineage: Eukaryota > Viridiplantae > Streptophyta > Magnoliopsida > Laurales > Lauraceae > Camphora > Camphora micrantha. Next base: position 41,936,473 of record QPKB01000008.1, on the reverse strand, counting down.
GTCGAAATACTTGGTTCTGACTTTCACAATCTAAATATTCCATATTGCATTTTGTTACATTTATAGAGCCAGTTTCCTTTCTGCATTCACTTCTCCAACATGATGACTGGCGCTCAATTAATAGAAGATACCATGTGGCCCCCACCACCTGCACAGAAAGGGCACCTAAGATGAACACCTCATTTGGTTTTTTTTATTATTATTAATTTTAATGGCATTTGATTGGTATGTATGGGTGTTCATGGCCCGAGCTGGGCCGGGCTACGGCATATATCAGAGACCAGCCTGACTCTAGAAACACTGGCCTAGGCCTGACATGAGCCGTAAAAGTCCGGCCTGAGCCCACCCATTTAATCAATCGGGCCGGGCGAACCTGGCTTTTTTTAAGTTTTGTTGCCATTTGAGTAAATTTTGTGAACTAATTAAATTAAATTACATGCATATCTTATACAGGCCTGATTGGGCTTTGCTTTGAGCTTTCTATCATTTAATCTAAGCCCGGCCTATGAACACCCCTAATGGTATGCTTGCCGATTAGGAAATGAACATGATTACAATACAAAAACGGATAGAAGAGAAGTCTCATGTATTTATTTATTCACTTGTATATATTTTGAATGGCAATCTCATTTATGTAATTTCTAATAAAAGTAATCAAAATCCATGAAAGCAATTCAAGAAACCAGTATTCTTTTCAGAGATAGTGATTCTTCAATTTGCTGATCTTTTAGTTTTGGGTTTTGATTGCTCCTGCCCAGGCTGTGGGCATTTTTGTTTTGTTTGCCTTGATATGGGCATTCTTTGGTTACCCCCATTTATGCATGGGCTCTCTTTCCTTTCCCTTACTCCATATTGTAATGGGTTTTCCCCCTTTTTATATAGAATCATTCTTATCATTAAAAAGTAAATAAATCAAGAAACTAGATCGAATTGAGAAATATAAGTACTTTTCAATAGAAATAGGTTCCCACACTAATACTGATGTTTTCAATGTTCTGGTGCAAATACATATAGATGGTATAGAGTGGTATCAATAGAGGCAGTCATTTTACTTTGAGCTGCCCCAAAGACGGTGGACTGAATTGACATTTCTTTCTGCCAAAATTTCTAGACTGCTTGAAATAGGAATAATTCCAGAAATGCACACAATCTCGCCAAGTTCACTTAGAATCTATATTCAAATATGAAAAATGATAGTAATTGAGAGAGAGAAATGTTACTTACATGGCTGGCTAAAATGTAAAGTAGTAGATTATATGCAACACCTGCCCAATCAGTCATCCTAACAAATCCAGTAGGTTTGATAATTTGCGAACTTAATGGATAAATTAGCCAAAACCTGGGAAAATATTGGAGCAGAATGACCAGAGCAAGAGAAGGCTGGGAATTCTTAACTGCCGGTATAATACACCAGACGACAATCTGCAGGAAAAGTTTGAAAGTTATTGTTCAACCCTCGAAGAACTACCTGATAAGGTCATTCTAATGTGTGCACAAACTTGTTTCATATTTGAAATAGGTGATTGCACAAATATGCAGGCAGCAATGTAACTTGGATATGGACGTTGCTCACATATAAGTTACACGTGGACCACCTTGTGGGGGGCTATGTAATGCAGCTACGTAACATCTATGATCAATTCAACCACCTCACACTACTACCTTGATGCAGCCAAGGAAAGCCAAATCCCCATTGTGGCAAACCCAATAGATGTTGATCTTTTAATCAAACATCAAATCCACTTAACAAGGAGAAAAGCAGAGATTCGCCTACCAGTGATGGCAAAAATCTACAGTTGATATCTTCAGTCAAATGGGAGATACTCAATCAAGGGAGAAGAAAAAAGAAGGAAGTTCTCAATGCAACTTTTACTAAAAACATAAGAAAGAAAACCAATACGAAGGTAGAAAGTCCCCTTACAAAGCATTTAAAATAAAGTTTAGGTCCTAAAACCTAATCTAATCTCAATCATTCATCATAAGCTTGTAATTTAAAAGTCTAGATTACATTCAGTTACAATAGGACAAAAAAAAAAAAAATAAAAAATAAATACGAAGGGCCAAAGATAAAGAGCTCTCTGAAACTGCCTCTTACCTAAGTGGTAAGAGGTGTTTGTTCTCACCTGACTACCTAAGGTTCGAACAGTGGACATGCCACATTCCCTCACTCGAGGGCTCCTTCCCTCATTTGAGCGCCCTTACCTCACCTGAGGTCTCCTACCCTCACCAAAGGGCTCTTTCACCCATTGGTCCATCCGACTACGCCCCTTTGTTTGCACCCATCTGAAGGGACTACACTTGTGGGCTGTGGATGAAAGGGTTAGAATGATAAAAATGGGCTAATTTTTTATACATAGGAGAGCCCCACCCAGACCTCCAAATCTCACCCAGCCCCATCTCAAAGTGGGAAAAACAGCATGGTGCACAGGAGTGATCCATGCATGTGGCGCACATAGATCAAGACCATGTTTGTGCATTACCCCATGCACACCATGCGCACTATGCACACCTATATTGAGGCTCACTGGACTCGACCACACACACACCACACCCCGCACACCTTGATAGTCAGTACCCATGCCCTACATTTGCGCCTAGGCAAATGAATTGGACCATTGGAATGACTATGCACACACTTAGACTATGAAATTTTGTAAGCGATGGATGAAAGGGTTAGGATGATCAAGTGTGGTTGGTTCTTTGTACATAAGAAGGCCCAAACAAATCTTTAAATCACCACCAGCCCCACCCCCATGTAGGCTAGCAGGTGGACCCTACAACACCGCACGCATGGGACCAAGGCCCTATATATATAATTATATGCATGACTCGTGCGTAGCATGCACCAATAGTGGGGCCCACCTGATGGTCCATTTGAGTAGATTACACAAACACCCCCTAGAGTTCACACACCTTTTGGGTTTGCACCCATATGAGTGGACTATACCGTTAGATCGACTATGCACCCATGAGAATGGACTAGACTTATGGATCATCGATGATAGGGTTAGGATGATCGGATGGGATTTTATTTAGATATAATTGAAAATTTTATTTAAATTTAATTACGTTGGTTATCATTATGAGAATAAGTAAATGATTTTAATTTTGCAGCATGGTTTGACCATAATTGTGTAGCACATCGAGATCCAAATGTCTGGATGATCTTGAATTCCGGGATGTTACATCTTAGTTCTCATGATCAATTGCAACATATTGCTTTTGATGTACCCCAACTTGCATGCAAGTGTGATTACCTTGGCTTAACAATTGTGTGTGTTTTTTTTTTTAACCCAATTTAGGGGGCTGAGAGCCCTCTGGTGAGGGAGTAAATCTTAGATGAGGTGAGAGACCGCTCAAGTGAGGAAAGTAGATCGCCTCGGGTGAGGTAGGGGACAACCCTTAGGTGAGGGAAGGTGGCTGCCCAGTTTCAAATCCTTGGCAGCCAAGTAAAAGTCTAATTTTATTTTAATTTTTTTTATATAAATTGAAAGAGACTTTATGGACTTTTAGGGCGTGTTTGGATGTGTGGTGAAGTGAGGTGAGGTGAGGTAAAGCCTCCATTATTCAGACAACAAAAGACAAAGGGTCATATCAAAAGTACATAATTTTAAAATTCCCTACATCTATTTCAAAAAAAGTCAAAAAAGGAATATCTTTTCTCCACTTAAAGATAAAAAAGCTCCACCTTTCTATATAAAAAGTCAAAAAGATTTCATACAAAGTAACTAAAAATAAAACACCATCATAACACATTATATTTTATTTTCTCTTGAATTAATGATTCACCTCACTATACTTCAATTCACCGGATATCCAAACAGACCCTTCGGGATTCTTAACATGTAATAAAATTAAAACTATTAAAATAAATATACAAATATTAAGCTAATTTACAAATGAATAATAAATCTTTAATTATTTTAACTTTTTTATTTTATTTATATATAAAATTAAAGATTTTACATATATGGGCCGTGCCATGCAATGTCTCAGGCCAGGCTCCCTAGCCTAGCACTGCAATGATATTTAGCGTGCCGTGCCTAAGCCTAGAGACCCCCTGGCCAGCACGGCCCCAGTGGGAAAGCCCGGCCGGGCCGTGCCGTGCCAGCTCATTGACCAAGTCAATGGAACGTATATGATATTTTCTGTGCTTAGCCGTGGCGGCCAGATTTTCACCCATAGCACAGCTCTCTGGTGACGTAATGTGGCCGCTCAAATACCAATGGAATGAGAGAGGCTGTCCTCTGGCAGGGAAATTATTATTGATCCTTCTTTGCAATAAAAGGGATCATATAATAAAAAAATTGGAAAACACATTAGATGGTACAGATTTTCTGCCTTTCCATCCCCATAACCACAATGACTATTGCTAACATCATTTTTCTTTTATGTTGGGCAGAATAGTCGTCAATTCAGTATCCCACCAAAATGTGCCATGTTCGTCATAACTCTTGTTGAAAACTTGAATTGATAACTTCCTGTCTCACAAAAATATTAAAAATAACTGCAATATGGGCATTGTCAAAATACACACTGAATATCTGAGCCCATATCACATAGGAACCAAGAGATGGGACCTTTTAAGAGCATTTGAAAGATCTTAATTATTTATATATCTACTTAAATGTAAGAGATGCAGTACAAATTAAACCAGGCAGAGAATGCTAAAACAAAAGGAGGTAGTTTTTTTTGAAAGCCTAGGCATTACAGCCCCAAATAAATACCTGAGGAAGAGGCAGCATGGCAGCAAGGTCAATAAAGAAATCTGACTGTAGATATCTTATTGCAATCTTCTTAGGATCCATGACAAGTTCACCTCTTCCAAATATCTTTGAGCTTGGGGCCACATATGCTGTCCGGAACTTTATCACCATATGTAATAGATAGAACATGTCTGCAATGGTTCTGAAAATTGTGACAACAATTCTCAGTCTCAAGTCTGTCTTCATGCACAAAGAACTATCCCCCAAGATCCCAACCGAAGGCAGAAAGAAATACAAAGGGTCGATGAAAAGAGCAACCAAGCAAGAGATTAAGAGGACCCGGTTCCATTGCAAAACGTGCTCACTTTCTGGATCTAGTATCCTTTTCCTCCATGGCTCATAGTTTTCAGGGAACATACAATTTCCAATCTTTGGTGCCCCAAATAATCGACTAGCTCTTTCAGGCCTTAGTAATGGAGATGGGACGTGGAAAGAAGGCAATGGTTTTTCTAGCTGTGGTGTTTCAGTGTCTTCCAATGGGTCTTCTTGATGGTGTACTTTCCCATCCGAATACAACCTAGTAATTCAACCCAAGAAACCACCCACAAATCCATAGTTCAAAGTCTTAGATGGCCATATAAGTTACCATGCAACAATAACAAAAAGCACAAGAAACACAAAAATGGCAATTACCTCACAGTATTCTCCTTCTTGAAGCCCATATTATTGCAAGCAAGATTCAATATCAGATTAATAGACGGACTCTTATGACCTAAACATATCAAGCCCAAAACAATCCATTAACACATAATTCAACTCCTCAGCTCCGATAAAATTTACCACTAAACAAATAACAAAAACACAGTAAATTTAAAAAAAAAATGCCCATACCTTACAAGTTTCTCCTCCTCCACAATCCATATTGTAAGCAAAATTCGATTCACAGATGAATAAAGAGAGACTTCAAGAACCTTACAATCCGAACAAAACAACCTCATCATCAACAATTCAAATTCTTCATTAACCACCAAAGCAAGGACAACAAAATCCTCATAAAGAAGGTCAAAATTGGCTAATACTACTACTACATCAGAGCCTCCCCACTTTCAACTCCACAGCAAGCAAAATCCAGAAAGTTTAGTAAGTTATCAATTCAAAAATCCCCATCAGCCCTGCGCACTTGACGCACAGGGGAAGAAACCATCAAATCATATATCAGAATGGCAGTAGAAAGGTGCTGTGAAGAGCAACGACGAAGGAGACTTTAAAATGAAAGTCAGCGAGAGAAAGAGATTTTTATTATTGCGATGGCGTACGTGTGTATAAGTGAGTCATGTCGTTGGGAAGAGATCCAAGAAGGAATTGTTATGTAGAAATTAGCAAGAAGAAATTGTTGTGTGGAAACTAAGTAGGGTAAGGGAGACATTGCTGACCGGGCTCATGTGATTCACCAAGGTTTTGACAGAAAAATTGATATGGGCCTGCCTTTGATCCGTGCAGGTACTTTAATAATGTCATCTAGTGTGGCGTCCAATTTTACTCTCTCATGGAACCATCACTAATTATAGGATTGAATCTTGAAAGTGCTTTGATTAAGATGCCATTAAAATTTAAGGCGGTTAAACGAGGTTAATATCTTCCAGTAGAGCTGATTTTTGGACACTCATTTTCGGAGACGTTTTCATCACCGACCCTCCTCTCATTGATACACATGCAATTGAGTGGACCCCATAAGCTGCATCTGAGCAATACAGAAGAGAACATGCTCGTTAAGTTTTTAAATATGCTCGATAGTTAATACAATCCATTTTGGGGGTTGAAAGAGTGCCCCACCATGACCATCTCTTTTAAAAAACAAAAAGTCTACTTGGACAAACTTTTTGGCCAGAATTTTGGACAAACTTTTTGGCCAGAATTCCCTATGGTATGACTTGAATATCATATGATATTCAAGTCATACCATAGGGTTTGTCCAAAATTCTGGCTAAAAAGTTTGTCCAAGTAACACTACTCTTTAAAAAAATTTCATCTTCTTTGGTTTGTCCTGTCTGCGTTTGCAACTATTTAGGATGACTCCAAAGACTAAGCACATGCGTCCAATACAGCTAAGCCCGATGTACTTAGAAGTATGTAACTAATATATAAAATTGAATGTTTTGTTTATGATTTTCTTAGAGAGGTAACAGCTTACGGTTTGCTGTAGAAGGAATAATTCTGAGCATCAGGTGAGCTTACTTCACATCAATTCAACTCCTTTTAAGGCTCAATAATCGCCCCCAGTTGATACTAACTCTAATTTGACTTTGACTTAAATATTCACACCATCAGATTGAGTTGCATATAAAATATAACTTAATAAACTATTGTACTGGAAGGCCCCTAATCAATGGTCGTTATGGTTAATTTGATTGTGATGATTTTATTTCTTTTGTCCAAAATCATATGCATCCAAGTAGCACTAGTTTTTATCTCTTATGCAAGCTATGAAAGGAATGTACCACCTGGTAGTAAGATATCAATTTTTATTATATCATATATATACTAATATTAATGTAATATATTAATACATTTTCATATTTCTCCAATAATATATAATGATATATGTCATATATTTGCTGTATATTGTTCTACACTAGGTATATTATCTGCTTAAGCATTCAGACCAAGAATGTGAATCCTAACCCAAATATCAGTTGAGAACAGTTCGTTACCGAAGTGGTAATGAGCGGCAGTTCTCACCTGACTATTCAGGGTTCAAAATGTCACCTATAACACCACAGTTTCGAATACCGAGTTTACAACCAAAGTACCTGAATTTGGCGTCCTACTTCCCAAAGAAAAACGGAAACTTCTAAGATTATAGTTCCGCAGTGAGATCCAATTTAAAACTTTTACCAACATATATAACAATAGTTGATTGTGGAAGCATATAGAAAATAATGGAAGCAACATCCATATAAAGCGGAAGCAAATACGGTATCAGTCTCCATAAAGCAAATAATAGCACAGCATGAGTCAGGTAAGTTTCAAAGTGTAAAATATAAGTGTGTACATAACTGAATATGAATCCCCCTTGCTCACAACAAATGACATTCAAACCCATAAATAAGATCACACAACCCCAACTGCAGGCACTTCATCTTTCGGCTCCACCTCCGGGTCGGCTGATCGCCACCCGTACTCATCGGCTATAGGCGCCTCGATGAGTGCGTCACCCCCGGAGATGAGGTCAATACCAATACCTTAAGCACCAAATACTGGGTTAGATTTAAAGGATCTGGCACGCACAATATACAAGCTAGTAACATATGATGTATGCATCAAAATTGAATAAAGACGATAATAAGATCAATGAGTAATAAAGGTGCAATGCTAGGCAATTGTGCAAAATACAACAATAAAGATTAATAGGAAAGTAAAGCAATCTAAATAACTATATATCAATATGGCACATTAACACAAGCTGGTCACCGCGCAATATTATGCCACGGTCCTTCCATACTGATAACCAGTTGCGGTAGGGAATAATAGTGCAATGCAAGGGATAATAAGCCATGCCGAGTCATACATCTCTATATTAATAAGCATATATGGATTGTCGGAGTTTGCTGGCCACAAATGCATATATATCACCAGAGTCTACCGGTCGTCTAATCATATATCTCTATAATAATAAGCATATATGTATTACCAGAGTTTGCCTGCCGTTTGATTATATATATTACCGAAGTCTGTCGGCCGTCAAATTACAACTCATCATGATGGCCCCATCTATAATAATTAGCCCCACCAAGGATGATCAGTCCAAGGGTAAGCTAACAACAACTAAGTGAATGTCTTACGCTGACTCAAGAAAACCAAGTAAAGCGTTGTATCTGGCTGAGGTATCCTTGCGCGAGCAGGGTCATCTCATATCCGTATAAGGTTCAGTATCCATGTCCAATTCATATACACAATCCATAGTCCATATCCATAATCAAATCCACGGCCATGATCCACCTTCCATTGTTTTTGTCCATATCCATTGCATTCCATATCCAACATTATCCATTACATTACCCATCCATAAGTGGGTTCTTAAGTCATTGTCACAATACTCTATTCTATGGTAATATCATCCATCCATTCCTTAGGCCATAGGATGGCCCGTCTAGCCACAGATAAGGGTCAAGTGATCTTCATTCACAATCCAGGTCACCACTAGGACATCTTAAGCTCAGGTCTTCCAATCTCCATTTATTAACAGGTTTAAGCAATAGATAATGACAAGAATGAACAACACCAAGTAATATCCATCACTCATGATCACCATGCCAATCAATGAAAGAAATAGCAATAGTCAATCCTAGGCAATGCCTCATTTTCAGGTCCAACTCCATGTTAGCCAATTCAACTCCTAAATGAAGTTTCGGATGCCAAGAGATATGAATTTGGTGCTCTGAATTTACAAGCATCTTCGACGAGGTTTAAGAATTGAATCGAAATCCAATTAACATTCTAGTCCCTACTTTGGTGGCCTCATGGGTCAAGGTTAAGCTCAACCCTTGACTCATGCTTGGCTCATCACTGGAGGTACATATGGAAGGTCAATGGGCCTCACATACCATCAATTTTGAAATGGATTCAAATTTCGAATTTCACTATCTGCAGTGTGGCCGGTCGACATCGCACAGGGGCACGTTGACCTGCTACACACACACACACAGAGAGAGAGAGAGAGAGAGAGAGAGAGAGAGAGAGAGAGAGAGAGAGATTGGGACTTGGCTTGCTTCTGGAAAATAACTGTTGTGTACCCGGCCGACCTGTTAACTGATTTCTTTGGAACAAACAGAAAACAGGCTAGATCTCAATTTCTAGGTTATGCAGTTTACCCGGTCGACTTGGCACAGGGTCCGGTCGACCGGATGCATTGATTTCTGTATTAGTCAGTCAGTTACTGAGACTCAGTTATCTGCTCTCTGCAGTGTGCCAGGTTGACCTGGGCAAGAGTAGGTCAACCACGTACATGTAGAAACTACATTTTTCAGGTTTTTGAAACTTTTCCAATTCATCCAATTTTCCATCAAAACTCATCAATCTCCAGTCCAATCCATCACAAACATCAAACTCCATCTATACATCACAAATCCATCAACAATTGAGCAATTGATCTTCCAAATGGGAGATCCCATCCATCAATGACCAAAACTCCATAAAATAAGGATTAGAGGGAAAGATCTAGCAATCACTACATATATATGAATTGAATTATATAATTCAAGGAAGAAATCATGTATTCTATGCTAGATAGGTATATTGTATTTGTCTTTTAGCCCAAATCAAGCTCTCTTGGCTTGATGTTCAAGATCCAAGCTCTAATGGCTTCCAACTCTCAAAACAGTATCTAAAACCTTAAATCTACAGAGATCTAGGCTGCCTACACCCAATTCCCATAGAGAAATGCATTTAGGAGATGTAATTCTAGAGAGAGGAAATTCAAGGAAATTGGGCTATGGGAAGGAACTTACCTTTTTGTGTAGAGAAAGGAGAGGAGAGAGGTCCCCTAGCTTGAGAGTAGTAGTAGCTTGGAGAGAATTCTGCTTCCTTGTAGTGGGAAACCCTAGATCTAGGTTTCAAGTAGGGAGAGAGAGAGAGAAATTGATGGAATTGTTGGAGCGAAAATGAGGAAATGAGATGGAAGAAAAGAGAAATGGGAGGGAAAGAGAGAGATGAGAGCTTGGATGTCAGAGGGATGGGTTAGTTTATATAGGATTTGGTTGAGAGTGAAATGTCCAAGTTGCCTTTCTTAGTTTTAGTTTATGATAAGTACATGGGCATTAAGGGTATTTTAGGTCTAGTTTGCACATCCTCCAATGGAAACTACTCCTATTCTTCCTAATTACTTTTAAGGGCCTCTAACTAACTAACAAACTCCGTAAAAGTCTATCTAAAGCCCTATGGAAAAATACTAAACTACCATTACTAACCCCTATTAACTAGTACAATTAGATATTACATAATATAATTAGCATAATCAAGTATAAGTGAGGGTCCATAAGGGGTGGGGCCTCACACCACCTCTTTCCATGTGTGAGGGCTTCCTTCCCACTTGTATGGACTTTCTTCCCACATGTGTGGGCTCCTTTCCCACGCATATGGGTTGTCTTCCTATGTGTGTGGCCTCTCTTTTGTGTCCCAAGTCTCCTTGGCCTAGTTAAAAAAAAAAAAAAACCAAATATGGATAGTTATTTTAGCAGTTATTTTTTTGAATAATCGTCATATGGTTGAATAGCTCCAAAAAGAAAGTTTGGTACCCACAAAAGAGCAATGAAGAAGCGGGAGGAGATGTCCAATGTTCTCCTGAAGATGAGGTGAGTTTTGTTTATCTTATTACTTCACTCTTATCATTTGATGATCTATGTATAGATTGTTTGAACTGACATGGACTTGGATGGTCTTGAATACCTTTTTAAATAAAACTCTAAACGAAGGCCCATTGCTTATGTATTTTGGTAGTTCTGTTATGTTATTCCTCGCTGATTGTGCTTCCTTCCTGCAGGTATGCAGGCATGTCCTAAAAGAAGAAGCAATAAATATTGCCAGGTCTGGAGTTTTTTGGGTTTTATTTCAGCACATTTGTAAGGAAAGATGTTCTTAGGTTTTTGTTTGTTAGCTTTGGTGCGTAGACATTTACGGATTTACATTTCTACAATGGGAATTTGATTTCCATTTTTTGGGTTCCTTATATGCATCCTGTTTTTAAATATTCCGTGCTTGTGGGAATTTAGTCTTCTATATGTTGGAAATCACGAAACTATTATGGGTAGTCAAGAATGCATTTGGTTGAACTCTCTTTGATTGTTACAAATTATTCCCTTGGAATGAAAATTTACGAATGAATAAAAATCATTTCTTCTGTTAGAATGAAGAGGCCTGCTTAGCTGTTGGGCGACGTTACCTTTGTGCAAATCTCATTCTCCCCGTGATATGTTTTGTCAAGAAAATGATACGAGGGACATGACATGATCAGTTATGGGCCAGTGTTTGTTTTTTTAGTGTACGCTCCAGTTCATGTGGGACCCACTTTGGTGTGATCACAGGGCTATCAGTTGATAATAGAATTCTCATCCCAACTCATTCTCAGAATAAAAAATAATCTAGGAATCAGGGAATTACATGTCATATACAGAAAAAATGTTATGGCATTATCAAACTTTTTGGGTATGCTAGAGTACTATGTACTGCTTCATCTTCTCACACAGACATGATGATTGTCATCGTTGTCGGCGCCTTTGAATTAAAGGGTGGTCACATTATGTAAATTTACTTTATTTTTTAACTTATTTTTATTTTCTTATATAGTTTTATTTTTATTTTATTTTGCTAAGTTGGAATACTGGTTAATTAGATGTGATGCTTTAAACTTGAAGACCTAAGAATTGATTCTTAGGCATGTGTGTGATTATAGCTAACGGCCAAGATCAATCACCTTTAAATATGTTGGCGATACATAGAATAACTTTTAAGAACCATAGATACTATATTGGTTTTTTTTTTTTTAGATTGATTTCTTTCTTAATAATACTTTAAAAAAACAGCTTTAATTTTATTATACTTTTACTCCGGGGTCTTTGTCGCTAGTGTAAATAAACAGTAATTGCACCAGTTAATCATCCTTATCATGCTCGGCAGAGAAGTCGGGCTCTTCCGGCCTCTGAGCCTTTCTCTTTCTTTGGGCTGCAAACGTTGATAACATTATCTTCACCCCAAGATTCTGCTTGGCCAGAGAAGGATTTTCTAACGGGGACTCCATGTCCTCATCCTCCCGCTTTGTTCCAATCACTACATGCTCAGCCAAATCAAAAGAGAGTGACTCCTGCAGCCTTTTATCCTCTGACTTGATCTTCCTTCTCTTGTATCGACGCCAACCTGCCTGTATGAAGCAAGCCGCCCACGTTCTCCATTGATGGGAGTAGACCCTGAATGTGTGCTGCAGTTTCTTACTGTGAAGACGTCTGAATTGGTTTGCAACAAACTTGAGATCTTGTGCATGCAGTGCAAATGCTTCCACCTCAACTATGGCTCTTAACGTCCTTGTGGAAGAAGGCAAGTTGAGTGTGGACTTTGGAAGCAATGCCCATGTAAGTAGTTCCTCCCCACAGAAGTCACCAGGCCTTAGCGTTGTTGAATTAAAGAAACCAGTTCTTCCACCATCTGTTGTTGAACTCTCCAATCGCCCTCGAATGATAAAGAGCATCTGCGTCAAAGGGTCACCCTCACGAACAATGTAGGTACCTTCAATGCTCAAGGACGATACTAAGCGTTCACATATGGCATCAAGAAGCTGATCATCCATCTGTGCGAAAAAGGGCACCTGCAGCAATATATATATAAGTGGGTTAGTAAAATAAATAAGCAAAAAGAACTATTTCCAGAGAGAGAGAGAGAGAGAGAGAGAGACCTGGGATTTGCAGAATGAGAATGATTAATTTATCCATCTCAAAAAATAATTTTCATTAATAATTTATGTGTGGGGAGATTCCTAATCGTTCCAAGATTATGCTTAGCTTGCATGTTTTGGCCCTCAGTCCGGCTGAGTGCATCCCGGCTATGGTGCCAGGGCATTAGCCGAGGTCAGGGTGATGGCCTCAGTCCGGCTAAGGGCGCCTCGTCTATGAGCCCCGGCCCCGGCGTGCGTTCCGGCTGCGACTATAAAGACCACCAGCCGAAGCGCGTACCGGAAACACCTCTTGCCTCCAGGCGCATGCTGATAAGACAGACGTCATCCTAGCCGTCCAAACCTCTGACAGAGCAACATCCAGCGGCTACAGCCCCATCAGGGGGAGGCCCAAGAAGGGATCCGGTGAGATCTTCGCTGCCAGTAAGTCCAGACGGGATCAGACCCAATGTGACTGGCATTTAATGCGATATGAGCTGATCAGACTGGCATTAAATGCTATGTGGGCTGTGATGGACCTTCATTTATTGCTCCATGGGCTGATGATCTCAGCAGTCAGATCATCATGCCCAAGATACAATGTCCAAGAGCCCCTATATATAAAAGAGGAGGAAACAAAAACAGGGAGGCAGAAGAATATACAGACATTCTTCCTCCCTTCTTCCCTCTCCCTATTCTTTCTTTAACTCAGGATCCACTCTAACTGAGGTATCGGAGAGCCCGGGGCTGCCCGCAGCCAGGTTCCTTTGACCTTTCTTCTCTTCCCTTTCAGGCCTCACGAGCCAACGCCAGCCAGCTCTCAACAGTCATCTTGGTTAAGTCCTCTAAGGCACCCTCTAATTTTGTGAATTATAGTTTTTGCACTTACAATTTATAGACCTGATCTTTTGCATGAGATTTCCATTTTGTGATCGAATAGATTTAAGAACCAAGCATACTGATCATGCATGTCTAAAAATTCTTGTTATGAGTAGACACTAGATAGTGATGCATTGATATGGAAGAATTCATTTAGTAAAGTCCTTTCTCATTGTTTAAACAAAATCTACACTGGATGAGATGCAAATAATAATTTTGCCTGATCCGACTCATTGACATGACAAGCCCCTTCCTGCATAGACATTCGACCAAATTTCAGTCAAGAAAAAATGATTTACGTCATTAGATCGATCATGTTTGAAATATACAACTATGTTCTAATACATGTTTAGTCCCACAATGTAAATCACTCCAGCTAGACTGAAATTTGTCTGTACTTATATAGGATGCAATGCTTGATGTAAATAAGCCCCCACCTGTTGAAACTGTGGTTAGGAATCATCCGTTATGATGATGATGATGGTGGTGGTGACAATGCTTATACGTCAAAGCATTTAAACTGATTGATCATCAAGAGTGCGCAAGAACGAAACCATGAACTGAATGAGAAATATGTTGAACGTTGATGCAATCCCTGTATGTGCGGTTACAAATGCATGGATGGTTTAGTGGAGCTTCATATTTGCAGGAAGCATACAATCATGTGGAAACATTAGCCAGGATGAATGCATCTTTCAACTTTTTTTTTTTGCTAAGTTGCAAAAATGAATTGAAAAGAAAGAAAAGGAGATACAGCCAAAAGGAAAAACCAACAGAAAAAACCAACCCACTACAGGGGACAGCCCACAATGTATCTTTCAACTTATTAACACTAGGAGATGAAAACTATCCAGATGGAAGTAATTATCTGCAGATCCAAAAGGATAACTAGTAACTACGAAAACTAGAATTTCCATAACAAGCTAGAAAAAAAAAAAAAAAAAAAAAAAAAAAAAAAAAACACGCACACACAGAGTTTAGACTATTGCATCAACAACCAGAATGAATACTTACTATACTTGGCTTTTCACAAAAAGTCTTGAGTATTTTTGTTCCTTAGAATTTAGATAACTAGATAAAAGATGGAGGAACTACTCACACGTTTGACAAGGTTCAAGCATAAGTGTCGTTGAATCTCTCGACGAAGATCAGGAGGTAAAAACCGCAGGATTGATTCTTCATCAACTCCCTGTGTTGCAAGCCACTTGTACTGAACAAACCGCCGCACGCGTTCCCGCAAATCTTGTGGAAGCTGCCGATGTTTCATCCACTCTTCACTGTCTTTCCGCTTAAGTCTCCACTCTTCAACTCTCACTGTGAGAGATTGCAAGTATTTCTGCACCAAGCAAGAGAAGTTAACAAACTCCATGGGATGATCCATATACAATGACATATGGTTAGGGAGAGAGTGGTTGCTTTTGTGTAGATGTCTTGCATAAGGCCTACTGTGGCCTTACTTGGAGGCCCCATATGGTCAACCAAACCACTCGTGGGTCCCATTGGTTTTTGCACTAGTGCAAAATGGACTGGACCATTGAATCAAAATCAAACAAATGTCAGTTGTTTTTGTGTCCTTTCCAATGTCAACTTGAATTTATTTACAATTATTTAATCTTTCCATATGTAAATATTTAAATTACAATGCTTGGACCCTACCTGTGCTCACCACAGGTCATTGTGCTAGTCATATATATTAAAGCCACAGCCCCAAATCGCCAAGAGCTCTCCATTCCAAAGTAAAGCATCCTCATGATGCTATGTTATCCACGGTTTGATACACACCGGCCTCATTTTTTTACATCTTGTCTTCATTTTTCTTTTGCACTCTTGTTAGCCTTCCATTTGGGACTCGAACCATTTAACATTTTCATGTAACTAAAAACCCCCAAGCTTCATATATTTGATCCATCTGGATTATCAGAAATATGTCAAAAATGAAAAACAACCTAATCCTAAACTTATTATTTTTCTGTAGTTGTGCCAATTCATGATCCAAACCATTTAGTATTTTTCAAAGAAACTAGAAGCCCCAAGGCATGAGGTTTTGTATCTTTAGATCCTCATGGATTAAATGAGTATATTGTTCAGCCCTGGGTGGCCGAACGAAGAGGGACGGCAATCGGGGAGGAGAGGGAGAGAGACAAGGAGGGAGAGCGGGTGCGGGCGGAGGTGGGCGGTGAGCGGAGGTGGTCGGAGAGCAAGGAGAGGAAGAGGGACAGGGAGAAGGAGAGGGAGAGAGACAAGGAGAAGGAAAGGGAGAGGGCGGCGGGTGGAGATGGACAGCGAGCAAGGAGGGGAACATGGGTGGTTTGGGGATTTTTTTGAGGGGCCCCCATGGATGGATGTGCAAGTAGCAATGAGGGATGTGTGAATAACAGCTCCCTTATGCCAATTCATGATCCAAACCATTTAGTATTTTCAAAGAAACTATAACCCCGAGGCATGAGGTTTTGTATCTTTAGATCCTCATGGATTAAAGTTATATATCTTAGATCATTATAGATCTTGTAAAATATGCAAAAAAAAAAAAAAAAAAGAGAGAGAGATCCATAAATAGATTAATCCCAACTTCTTTTTCCGACTTTTGTAAGTTTTATAGAATGACGTTTTTGTATATACCACCCTAAGATTCCTAGGATTTGTAAATAAGCCCATGCGGTTTTAGTATTTATAAATAGGCCCTCGCTTTTTATTTTAATAACTTCCATGTCTCCAAAATCAGTGTTCTTAATGAGAATGGGCAAACACCATGACGTTTGCTTAGTTTAATTTCTTTTTATAAAAATATCCATTAAATAAAAATGAGTATGTTACTATTTTTGAAAAATACTATTATTTTATCCCTTGTTCTAATGGCCTCTCTGTCGATAGCTCTCTTGTGCATATGAAGCTCAATCATGTATTTTGAAACTTTCCTTGATCCAACGGTAGGTTGCCCATTGATTGGATCAAGTATAACCAATTATAAGCACATGCGTTGAATGTCACTATGATCGATTTGTATTTAATGAAATAGACCTTGTTTTGAGAAAAATGGATTTATGCAGAGTTATTCTCTCCCACTAAATGTAATTGTTATTGTTACAGGCTTCAGAGAGAAACAAGTCCAAGATTTTAAAATTATGCATATAAAGATAAAAAGATGGGCAAAAGTGTTATTTTACTCCAAGAAGTTATGGTGGTTGGAAGGCTATTGATTTTGATGACACAAATGATATTAAAATAAAAAATAGGGCCTATTTACAATTACTTAAACTATGAAGGCCTATTTACAAATCCTAAAAACCTTAGCGCTATATACAAAAAATCTCTCTTAGAATTGGTTAAGGCTCTAAAAGGTGTATACATAGTTTTAACATGGATCCTTATATTTTCCTTATGAATATCCATGGTTTCATTTTATTCGTTATAATGATCACCATCAGTCAAGTATCCAATTAGTTGGGATTATTTATTTCTGAATCTTTTGTCCTGCTTTTCTTTTAAAAAAATAGAGAAAAATGAAATCATGAATATTTGGATGGATTGGGATTTATAAAGTAGCCAAGTTAAACCTTTTCTATTGACACATAGCTTACTATTGTCCAAGCATAAATATGAATTAGAATATGGTCCCCACCTTTATAGAAATTACATTGTGACCGCCTTTATAGGATTTATAATGTGGACCTACCTTTTGTAATTGCAACTTTGGACTCACCTTAGGAAGTTACTATTTTAGAAAAAAGTTCTTCTACACTTGTTGGGCCCACTTTGCATGTCCCAAAGGTGAGTCCCCATGTTTGTAGCCTTAAAAGGTGGCCCCACATTATAATTCTTTTAAAGGCAGGCCCCATGTTCTAATTCTTAAAGGTGGTCCCATGTTAAAGTTTTAGGGGTGGGTCCCATGTACAACACTTCCTACATGGGTTTTTGTCATAATTCCTAAGGTGGGCCCATGTTGTAATTCCTAAAGTAGGTCGCATGTTCTAATTTATATCAGAGTGGGCCTCATGTCGTATTTTCTAAATGTAGACTTCATGTTGAAATTAATAAAGGTGTGTCCCATGTATAACAATTCATAAAGGTGGGATGTTTTATAATTCCTGGCCTTATATTCACAATCACAAAAGGTGGTGTCACATTTTGATTATCAGCCTCTATAAAGGTGGGGCCATGTTCAAAACTCACGTTGAAAGAGTTTAGGATTGAATTTTTAAAGGATAATATTGGAAATAATATGAATTTATTATGGTTAAAAGAAAGTCTTAAAACGGTAGACAAATCATTCAAGACTCTTGAATACTGTACTATTCCTACTAGATTGTGCCGGACGTTACACGAGAGCCCCTCCCTCAGAATAATTAAATTTAGTACTTAGTAATGTGATAATTAAAAGCTAACTACAAGAAAAGATAAATATTATTGAGAAGAAAATAAATCCAAAATAAATGAATATAAGGCTTTAATTATATATTTAGAAATTAGAATTAATCAACTTTCTTTTTTAATAATGTATTAATTAAAAGACAGTTCTTCTCTCTTTTCCACCTAAAATTGCATGAAAAATTAGAGTACGAGAACATTTGTAAATTTGACTTTTATTTGTAGTTTATGTAATTTTACATCACTCTTTCTCTTTCAAATCTAGAAATTTAAGAATGATGATAATATATATTTTGTTCACTTTAGATTTATTTTCTTATGAATAACATTTTAGAGAATGCCCCTTTCTTCTTCTTCCTTCCCTTTTTTTTTTGAGCCCAAGCTTAGTATTGGTAGGCTCCGCATGTGTCTGCATTTGTGCCCACGTCCATGTGCATATGTGTTGGGTGCATGCACACTCACATGTGCATGTGCATGTAATGAAAGAATCTTAAGGTCATATCTCATGAGAGACATTTTGAGGATTGCCCCTACTGCACTTTAGATATCCATGTATCAATCTAAACCCCTCACACCCACTATCCCCGTGAATTGACACCAGCCTAAACTTGACATAGATCAAACAGTTACTCAATATTGGCTTAAAGTCCTAAAAAAAAAAAAAAGATTCCTTATATGAATTGATATATTGGGAAAAAAGGTATATACATAAATAAAATACATACTTATATGTATATATATATATGTATGTATGTATATATATAGGGAAATATTTAAGTGCATCTATCCTTCACCACATGGTGAGGGACACCCATTTTTGAGAAGTTTCAAGTACAAAAAGGCTTTTGTACTTGATGGAAAGATCCTCTTTTAAACTTAAAACTTTCCTAAAAGGGGTGTCCCTCACCACACATGGTGAGGGATAGATGTACTTGAATATCCCTCACACACACACACACACACACACACACACACACACACACACACACACACACATATATATATATATATAAATACATGATATACGTGTAGCCTAGAAAAGGGAGGGCCCAAAAGCAAAGACAAACGACAGAAGTGACAAGAGGGCCTTTTCTATCTTTGACAATCTATTGGGTCCTTTTTTGTGCATCGGCCATCTAACGGATTTTTTTTTCGTAAATTCCTCTAGATTGTAACTCTTTTATTTGAGTTGTTTAATGGATGTTTTATGTTTCAATAAGAATAGGAAAGATCTCTACTAGAAATTGACATTTTAGTTTAGGTTAAATAACATTTTCTTTTGTAGAACAAATATAGTATTTTTTGCCTTATTACAAAGAAAAATCCCGTGAACTGCAAAAGAGAGGTTTTCTTCTCGTTCCCTCATTTAGACATAGGCCTTTAGGGAATCATCTTCTATTTGACCAATAGACAATATTTTTATTTGTTACTACAATAGGTATTTTGATTCAACTAAATAGCCCTTTTTTTAAACAAATATAGTAGTTCTTTGTCTTAATCCTAACTAGAATAGAGATAGTTTTCCTCCTCTCTTATATGAAGGGTTTTAGGGTATTCTATGTTAATTTTATCATATGTTACTAAAGTTGATTAGACTTAGAATCAAATGCCCAAACAAAGTTGATTGGACCTATGATCCTATGAAGAACTAGTCTATATATGTATAATATGATCTATTTGTTTGAGATATGTCATTAGGTTGTCAACATTGAAAATGACCCAAATCAAAGATACAAATATGTGATTATTATCAATTGGGCCATAAACCATTGATTAAATTATATAACTCAAAATTTTATTGGTGAGCTATCAATGGCATATTAGATCACATTTGATGCTATTATATGTGACAATTAAAATCACAATTTTGGTAGACAGCATAGCCATGATTAAGTATGGATTTTAGATATATCTTTAGGATTATTTGTAAGTCATCTCTTCTTTTGCTTTGTGGTGGAATGATCATTCAATCTTCCGCATCTCTACAATATGTATTCCTGAGGTGATGGAAGTTACTGACAAAGATGAACATTGTGCGGATCTTTGAGTAAAGATGGAAACGATAAAGGAAGCTAATACCAAATTGTGACTATACACAAAACTATCGAGGCTGAACCCTGAACAATAATCAATGAAGTGTGTGTGCATGTGTTTTTTTTTTTTAAAAAGAGTAATGTTAATCACATAATTAATCACATGATTGTTTGAAAGTTACAGTTGGAAAATTGTTAACATTGATTTTTTTTTTTTTTTGTTGCTAAATGGTAAAATGTATTAAAAGAAGAGAAAGGAAAAAACATAGGCAAAAAGCTCCCAGCCTAGAGGCTACAAAACCAAGGGGACAAAAGCTTTACACAGGAGAAAACAGAGAACAGGCCATGCCTAGAAACAAAGAATAGGCAAACCCAGGAAATCAGTCCACAAAAGAGACAGAAACTATACATAAACTCACTTAGTCATGCCACTCCCAGAAAAACCAGGATGGGATGGGGATAGACAGTTACCTTAACAGCAGATAGAGATATGATCATACCTTTGATCCGATCCTCGAAAATTACCTTCGCTCGCTCTAAATTAGGCTTCTGATTGTTGTGCTTGGCATCATTTTGGAGAAGCCATATGATGGAGATGGCATGGAAGAAGATGGCAGCTGCCCATTTTCTTCCGGAGACATCTCCAACATCTGAGAGGACTGCCCAAATAATAGCAGCATGGGTAGGAGCAGGAGGGGGATGTCTACAGGGACCGGGAAGCCAAGACCAGAAGTCGTTTGCCAGACTTCAGAGAAGAAGAGGTGGATGTCTGTTTCTTCATAGAGATGACAAATATAACATCTTGAAGCTATGATGCAACCTCTGTATTTGGCCACTGAATCTGTAAGAGTTTTCCTATGAAGAAGGTGCCAATCGAAGGAGGCTAACCAGGGGTCCACATATTTGTTCAAGATAAGATCTGTCAAAGGCAAACCAATTGCACGGGTTCGCAGGAGATGCCAAGCAACCTTGAGGAATAGATTTCTGGAAGTAGAGTCTATCCAAGAAAGAGAGTCCGGACTGGAATCATCAGCAATCGGGATGTCCCTCGTCGATTGAAGGAGATAGTCCTTGAGGTGAGGAGGTTGCTGGGGAGGGATAGTCCATGAATTCTCATGGATAATATCAATTACCTTGTCCATGGAGGAGAAGTGGATAGTTGGGAATTTGGAGGAGATAGAGTCCTGGTCAATCCAATGATCGAACCATAAGCTAATAGACAACCCATTTCCCACCTTCCATTTACTACCTAGTTGCAAGAAAGAAGACAGTGAGCGAAGTCGTCTGCAAATACAGGATCCTCCAATAGGGTTCCCACTAAACGAGATGGCTGAGTCCTTGAAATATCTAGCACGAAACCAGACAGCCCAGAGGGAGTTCGCAGTAGACACTATCTAGCCCAATTTTAGCAAGCAAGCCTCATTGAACTCCTTTAGCCTCCACAGACTAAGCCCTATCTCATGTTTTGGTAAACAAATAGTCTCTCAATTGACAAGATTGCTTCATGTTCTATCCAGGGAGGCTGACCACAAGAAATTTCTCATAAGTCTTTTTATAGAAAGACAAGTTTTGGTAGGGATGGGAAGAACCAGAGAGATGCAGAGAGGGATTGAAGAGAGTACGTGTTTGATCAAAATTAGCCTTCTTGCAAAGGAGAGGCATCTTAACTTTCAGCCACTCAATTTGGCCTAATGGAGTCCAGCATCTTATTGAAATACCTATGTCTAGGGCTACCAAAGAAAAGAGGAACTCCAAGGTAAGAGGAGGGGAGGACTGCCCTCAGGATGGCGAGAAGGCCAGCAATCAGATTTGCTGTCCTGGGACTAACCTTTCCCGCAAATAACTGACTCTTGTGAAGATTGAAAAACTGCCCGGAACAATCTTGGTAAAGGTTAAGAAGGCCTTGAAGGCATCTCAGGCTGCTCTTAGTTTCCTTCAAGAAGATTAGAATGTCATCGGCATAAATAAGTGGCAAGGAGACGATTTAATAGGGAAATCGGAACAATCCCTCCTTCAAGTCTAAGAATGTCCACATTAAGACTCGGTATCTCTTCCGCTAAGATAAACAGGTAAGGGGAGATAGGGTCACCTTGCCTCAGGCCACAAGAGGAGTTGAAGAAACCAGAGGGACTTCTGTTAATCAAGATGGAGCCTCTACCTGTGCAAACTAGTTCTCTAACCAACTTGATCCAATCGGTAGAGAAATTGAAAAATTGAAGAGCTCTGAAGGGGAAGTTCCACTATAACTTGTCAAATGCCTTAGAGATATCCAACTTCAAACAAATAGATCCTCCATTGACTTTTGAATTCAACTTTTGGAAAAGGTCGTGAGCTATAGTAACATAATGATGGATAAATCACTCTCTTACAAAAGCTGCTTGGTGCTTTAAAATCAGAATAGGAAGAATATTCATAAGTCTGTTAGACAAGATATTGGAGATGATTTTGTAAGAAAAGTTCAAGAGACTTATTATTGGGCGAAAATCAGCAAAAGACTGTGGGGAGTGCTTTTTGGGGATGAGAGTGAGGAAATGGGCATTGATAGCTCTTAAAAGCCTACCTGTGGAGAAGAAATGTGTGACCGTAGAGGTCACATCTTGGCCAACAATGTTCCAACAACTAGTATAGAACAGCCTAGAGAAACCATCTAGCCCTAGAGAGTTGTTTCTCTTCAGCTGGAAGACCACCTCTCTAATTTCAGTAGGAGATGGAACTGCTATCAATCTGGAGTTTTGCTCAGCTGAAACCGAAGGCCATTTCATTTGGAAAAGGATTTCTGATGGAGTGATGGGAAGAAACTGTATCAAGTTGGAGAAGAAGAGCACCGCTTGGTCTCTGATTTAGCCTTCCTCAGGAAAGGTTTTGTCATCGACATATATCTTGTCAATATGATTGAAAATGCCCCTAGACTTAGCATATTGATGGAGGAATTTTGTGTTCCCATCCCCTTCTTGAAGCCAGCTGGTTTTAGACATCTTCTTCCAAAGATCTGATTCAACCTTAAGCCAATTGTGGAGGGAAGACTTGGCTGTATTCAGCTCTAAAAGGGAGGCCTCTAAAGGAGCGGCATCAAAGGCCTGTTGATAGTCTAGAACTACCTTGTCAGCTTCCAAAATTCTTACTTTCAGCTACCCAAAAGTTTCTTTATTCCATACCTTGAGGTTGCTTTTGAGAAGTTTCAATTTGTGAGCCAAGACAAACTGCGGGTTCCCACTGATGGTAATGGCTCAGCTGGTCTCCACCACCTTAAGGAAAGAATCATGAGATAACCACATAGCTTCAAATTTAAATGGGATATTTTTGGAGGGAAGGCGAGGTCTTTGGGAGAGGAGGGGGCTATGGTCTAAGCAAAGTCCAGGGAGATGGGTGATTATTGGGTCAATAAATTTGTCCAGCCAGTTGGTATTGGAGAAGGTGTGGTCCAGCCTGGCAGCTACATAAGCCTGGCCATTTCTGTTGTTTGCCCAAGTGTAAGAGTTTCCTTTGTAACCCAAGTCTTTTAAGCCAGTTGCCAAGACCATATCATTAAACTCTTTGACTGAGATGGAAGAAGGACGGGTGCTTAGTTTTTCTATAACAAGTAAGATTGCATTAAAGTCACCTATAACACACCAAGGTAGGGTTGTAGATGAGACATTTATGAGGTAATTCCAAAGAGATCTTCTGCTTCTGTAATCAGTCGAGCCATAGACTCTAGTGATAAGATTAGAAGAGGAGGAGGGATGAGAGTAGTGAATGGTGATGTGTTGGCTAGATTGGTCTAGAAGGGAGAAGATGGAATTAGAGGAAGCTTTGAAAAAACATCAGCAGCTACAAAGATAAGATCATCATCCCTTGGGGCAGCCGGCTCCTCATGAATAGTAATAGGGTCAGGCGTCCTCAGGATACCCTGTTTAGCAGCAAACGAGCATTTGGCTGTAAGGTGGCCAGCTGAGAGACATTCCAAACAGGGAATGTTCTCGTACTGCACATCAACTTCCACCTTTGCATCACCCTTTAGATCAACGGAGATAGACTTTGGATTAGGATTGGTCACATCCATGTTCACCAGAACTCTAGCATAGGAAAGTATACGCTGTGCTGCTGTAGTTTTATTTAACATTGCTATTTAAGTGGTACATGTACGGCCTCTTTTATGAGATATTGAGTCTGGATCTCCTGTTTCTATAAAACGAGCAGATACTTTTTCACCCGATCTAAACTCACCTTGTTTCTGCGAAACAGGAATCCGAACTCTGAGATATTAGGTCTAATAGAACTTTAAAAAGGAAGTTATAAGGTCCAATATTTGCCATTGCAGTATTTCTAATTATATTATCACAAAAAAGGAAATTTGAATGTGACTGTAGGGATAAGAAAAGGAAGCTATGCTTAACATACCTGCAAGTTCCCAATCAAATGTGTTAACAGAATGAGACCTGTAATGACAATGATTATGGTGAATGACGTTTCCCCAATGTATGTGGTTGTTACCAGATTTTGCCCAAATGAACTGAAAAAGAAATGAGCAAACATGTGTTTTATAAACTGAAACAAATGCACAGAAAAAGAAGTTGTTTCCCATCTTTTTTTCATTATTTTTTCCTAAATTATATCTTTGTCATTATTTTATCAATATATGACAAGATGAAGGCAATATATGAACGTAAATAAATATGTGAATTGATGATTAGAAGTGAGGAAAATATGTGATATAAAACACAAAATCTTTGAAACATTGTTGGCTCCTTTGAGCCTTGCAAGCTACATGTGCATCTCCTTGATTAAAGAAGAATATTAAAAAATATCCTAGAGCCCTTAATGCAAAGTAGAATAAAATCTAGAAACAATGGACACTGAGACCATTTCTCAACTCACAAGTCAACCATATCCATACCCACATGCAGCCACTGCCACACATACAATTCAAACCTAGTGTTTTGCCACACCACCTGTAAGCCATGCAAAAGGCAGGTAAGGCCCCACTGCACATATGGGACTCGTTCAACAATGATGTGGCTTCATTTATCAAGTGAAATCCCAGACATGTAAAAGCCAGATGAACAATTAAGGGAAGCAAAATTCGACAATCCCAATTAGACTTGTTGATACAACTAGACATTTGGATTTACATTAAACACTCAGATGGACCCACTGTACAGATGACAGAACCAGCTGATTTTTGGGTTAGGTATTCTAGCCATCGGGGCCATTGTTCAATGATTAGGATGTGGCAATACATGTGAGCAACATTGTCATAAGTACTCAAACCAAAGATTACTATATATGTTATAATTAAAACAAATTGTTTTGCTTTTCCTTTCTATAATTTGACTAGCATTGGCACAATGCTGAGATTGAGTAAATAACACAAAATTAATACAAACTCTAAAAAGAATGTATGAAACTCATGGTGTGTGCAAGTACCTTAATTGCTGCAAACCCCACCAAAGGCAATAAACGTGTTTCTCAACGAACTTGATGGAGTCAGCTTGATTGCTCAGAGAAGCTTGAAATAGTCCGTAGTTGAAAGTAATATTACTATTATTAGGATCACAGTTTTGGAATACACTTGTGTTCTGCGCCCAAATCTGTCGAACTATTTGGTTCTGACTTTGACAATCAAGATAACTGATACTGCATGCTGTTACATTTATAGAGCCAGTTTCCATACTGCATTCACTTCTCCAACACACGCCCCGGCGCTCAATTGATTCAAGATACCATATGGCCCCCAGCAACTGCATAGAAAGGGCTCTCAAGATGAACACCCCATTTGGTTGTATGATATTCTTTTTATCTTTTTAATGGCATTTGATGGCATCTTAGGAAATTTACATTATTACAGTACAAAAATGAATAGAAGAGAAATCTCATGTATTTATTTATTTGCTTGTATATATTTTGAATGGTAATTGTAAGGATTTGAGTGTTGGAAAATTCATTGGGATGGACAAAACTCTAGCCCTTTGAGTTGTAATTTTCATTTTTTAGATGGACCGTTCGTTGTGTGCATGAAGTGAAGTCAAAGGAAGAGAAAAGACGCAAATTCACAGAGTTTGGCGAAATGCTCTATCTGATCAATTGGATATATGCCCGATCACTCAGACTTGGGAGACCTTTCAGTTATTTGGGCTCTATCCATGACTATACCTCATCCGATCAATCAGATGGCGGCGACTTTAAACCTGGGTTGTTTCCATTTTATTCAAAATTTCACAATTCTTCTCCTACTGTAACCCTAACTCTTCTACACAAACCAAGAGTTATTTAAGGACATTTTCTCTCAAACCAAAGGGTCTCTCTCTCATTCTAAACCCTACAACTTTTTGAGCGAACCGTCATCTTTGTTAGAGTTATTTTTGTTGCAATTTGATTGAATGTATTCTTTTTAGTCATAGCTTGATCTCTCATGCACTCATACTTTTTACTATTGGAATCTTCATGCATTTTTAGTTTGTGGCATCATTTAGTTAAGTCTTGACCTTTATGCATGTTTTGAGCTTTTTAATTTAGCATCAAATGTTTTATCAAATGTATTTTGAAAATTCATGCATCAACATGTTTTGAATCGCATTTTAAAACTCATTTGTCAACCATGTTAGCCTCTATTCAAGACTAGTTCTCCATGGCCAAATTTCCCTTTTAAAAAATCATTTTCACACCTTTTTCTTAGGGAAAGTTTGGTTAACCGACCCTCAGTTCTGTCAGCTCTCGGTTCCAATTCTAGAATGTAAGAAAAGTTCAAGTCTGGCACTTCGTTTATATGTCGGTCCATTGTTAGTTAAACGATATGAGGAAGTTCGGTAAATCAAATTCAAATTTTATGACCGTTGGAATATGACGTTGAGTTCGGTTAACCGACCCTCAGTTCAACCAGCTCTCGGTTCCAATTCTAGAATATAAGAAAAGTTCGAGTCTGGTACTTCGGTTATATGCCGGTCAGCTGTCGGTTAAACGATATGAGGAAGTTTGGTAAATCAAATTCATATTTTATGACTGTTGGAATATGACCATTGAGTTCGGTTAACTGAACCGAAAAGTCGGTTAACCGACCACATAGAGCCGTTGGAGGCCTTTTGTCTTTATAAATGAGCCTTTCCTTGGGATTTGAGCCTACACTATTGAGTCTTTTGAGGGCCAAGGAAGGTGGGAAAGCTAGGCTACGGCTAGAGGAAGGCTAGGAGGGCAAATCTATGGATCTCAACCTTAGATTCTTCAAATGAGTTTGCTCCCTTTGTCTCAAAATTAATTCATGCTTCTCTTTAAACCTTTGTTTTCATTAATAGCATGATTTAGTGTTCCCTTAACATGTTCAAATGTTGGTTATTTAATATGCTTTGAATTTAAATATGATTAATGATTTGACTTCAACGTTTGAATAGATTTACAGATGTTATCAAATTCATGTTTTGAACAAACATGTAAGAACTAGGTTAATTTTTCTAAAATTAGTTTGTTCATCATTTCAAAACATATGTGCATCATTTAATCAATCTATCTCTTATTTATGGATTTTACATTTGTATCAATTATGAGCATTCAATCTCAAAAAGTGATATGGAGATTCAAACATATGCATCATTTATAGATCTTTGCATTCATTATGCATATGTCTTAAATTGTATTTTTACTTTTATATGAGCCTATGTTAAGAGGCATTAATAAGTACTTAATTGCATCTCTTAGTGCATTCATAGGCATAGATTTGAAAGAAAAGCTATATTGTTGTAAAGGTTATTGCTAAGCCTTAGAATAAAGCATAAGTGATTGCGAATGTTAATGCTAAGCCTTAAAAAGAGTATGTGTTTGTAAGGTTAGAAGTGAGTCTAAACCTCAAGATAAGATAGTGGAAAATCCGGTTGGGAAATCGGGAGTGGATGTAGGCATGTTTGCCGAACCACTACAGATCTCTTGTCTTATGGTGGATGCTTACATATGGTATGATTAATGTTTCTGCTATATGTTTTGTTTAGATCCTATGATTCAGTGGCATACCCAGGATTCTCGTTTAAGGGGTGTGGACTCAAACATACAAGTAGGTTTAGGGGACAAACCTAGAACTCTCATGTGGGTTTTGGGGGCAGAAGCAAGATTTTTATGTGAATTTTCAAAGAACAACTATATTTTCATTATGGTACTAAAAGCAGACCGAGGTCCAACGGGTGCAACTGCCCCCTCATGGTGGTTCCTAAGTCCGCCCCTACTATGATTGTTTACTCCTTAGAGACATCTATTGTATTCAAATCAATTAGTCTTCAAGACATAATTGGCTAAGGGTTTTAAAAGTTGGTCTAGGTTTTGAGTTCACTCTATTCACCCCTCCTCTAGGGTTCAGATCCCAGAATTTCAATCTTCTCCAAAGTATCCATTGTTTCAAAGCTGAAGAGTTAAAGCTTGGAGATCTGTTCATCTACTGTCTTATAGTAGATTCACCTTAAAGAGGCATTCAAGGTGGTTGGTTCATATTGAGCGTTAAATATTGCAGATTTTACCCCTCATTAGTTCGAGTTTTGTCAACATTTGAATAGAAACGGGGTCCCACACGTATATTGTCGCCAAGTTCTCTTTGAATCAATCAAATATGAAAAATGATAATAATTGAGAGAGAAGTATTACTTACATTGCTAGCTAAAATGTAAAGTAGTAGATTATATGCAGCACCTGCCCAAGCAGTCATCGTAACAACTCCATTAGCTTTGACAGTTTGTGAACTTACTGGAGAAATTAGACAAAATCTAACAACATATTGGAGCAGAATGATCACAGCAATGATAGGACGAGAATTTCTAATTGCCGGTATAATGAACCAGACGACAATCTGCACAAAAAGTTTGAAAGCCAGGGTTAACCCTCAAAGAACTACCTGATAAGGTCATTCTAATGAATGTGTGAACAAACTTGTATGATATTTGAAATAGGTAATTAATTGCACAAATATGCAGCTATGTAACTTGGACATGAAGGTTGCTCATTGCACACGGACCACCTTGTGAGGCTATGTAATGCAGCTATGTAACATCTATGATCAAACCAACACCTCACACTACTAAAAACCCCCATTGTGATTGATGAACCCAAACAGACCTTAATTCTTTTAATCAAATAGAAAATCCACTCAAGAAGGAAAAAAGAAAAGATTCGCCTACCATTGATATCTTTAATCTAGTGGTAGAAACTATATCAAGGGAAAAGGAAAAAGAAGAAAGTGCTCAACACAACTTTTACTTGAAACATAAGAATGATAACCAATAAAAGGGTAGAAAGTCCCCTTACAAAGCATTTAAATACTATTTAGGCCCTAAAACCTAATCTAATCTCAACCATTCATCATAAGTTTGTAGTTTAAAGTCTAGATTACATTCAATTAAAATAGGACACAAATGAAATAAATACAAAGAAGAACTGAAGATAAAGAGCTTTGTGTACACGTACCCTTTTTTGAGGACAACCCCTTACCTCAGTGGTAAGGTGTCAGTTCTCACCTGGCTGTACAAGGTTCGAACCCCAGACATGCCACTTTCTCTCATCCGATGGCTCATTCCCTCATCTGAGGGGCCCTCACCTCACCCAAAGTCTCCTACCCTAACCAAAGGGTTCCACCCCCCCCCCCCCCCCCCCCCACACACACACACACACACGCAAAAAATAAAATTCACACACCCTTGTGTATGCACCCATGCAAATGGACTGCACTTGTGATCCATGGATGAATGGATTAGTATGATCAAATGAGGCTGATTTTAATATACATAGTAGGGCCGACCCAGACCTTCAAATCCAACCCCAGCCCCATCCCAAAGTAATTATAAGAGCGCGGTGCACATGGAATGCTCCATGCGTGTGTTCAGTATCCCACCAAAATGTGCCATGTTCGTCATAGCTCGGGCTGAAAATTGAATTGATAACATCCTGTCTCACCAAAATATTAAAAATAACTGCAATATGGGCCTTGTCAAAATACACACTGAATATCTGAGACCATATCACGTAGGAACCAAGAGATGTGACCTTTTATATGTACAAATGAGGCTGATTTTAAGAGCATTTGTAAGATGTTATTTATATGTAAGAGATGAAACAGGGCAGAGAATGCTAAAACAAAAGGAGGCAGTTGTTGAAAGCCTAGGCAATGCAGCCCAAAATAATACCTGAGGAATAGGCAGCATGGCAGCAAGGTCAATAATGAAATTTGACCGTAGATATCTTATTGCAATCTTCTTAGGATCCATGACAAGTTCACCTCTCCCAAATATCCTTGAGCTTGGGGCCACATATGCTGTCCGGAACTTTATCACCATATGCAATAGATAGAACATGTCTACAATGGTTCTGAAAATTGTGACAACAATTCTCAGATTCAAGTCTGTCCCCATGCACAAAGAACCATCCCCCAAGATCCAAACCGAGGGCAGAAAGAAATGCAAAGGGTCGATGAAAAGACCAACCAAGCAAGAGATAAAGAAGACCCGGTTCCATTGCAAAATGAGCTCACTTTCTGGATCAAGTATCCATTTCCTCCATGGCTCATGGTTTTCAGGGAACAGACAATTTCCAATCTTTGGTGCCCCAAATAATCGACCAGCTCTTTCAGGCCATGGTAATGGAGATGGGACATGGAAAGAAGGCATTGCTTTTTCCCATGGGTCTTTTTGATGGTGTACTTTACCGTTCGAATACAACCTAGTAATTCAAACCAAGAAACCACCCATAAATCCATAATTCAAACTCTTAATGGCAATTACCTTGCAACAATAACAAAAAAGCACTAGAAACACAACAATGGCAATTACCTCACAGTTTTCTCCTTCTTGAAGCCCATATTGTGAGCAAAATTTAATATCAGATAAATAGACGGACTCTTATCACCTAAACATATCAAGCCCAAAACAATCCATAAACACATAATTCAACTCCTCAACTCATAAAATTTACCTGATCAAAACAAATAACAGAAACACAGCAAACTCAACAAAATGCCATTACCTCACAAGTTTCTCCTCCTAGCCTCCACAATCCATATTGCAAGCAAAATTCGTTTCACAGATGAATGAAGAGACTTCAAGAACCTAACAATCCGAACAAAACCACCCCATCATCAAAAATTCAAGTTCTTCATTTACCACCAAAGCATGGACGACAAAAATCCACATAAAGAAGGTCAAAACTGGCTAGTACTACTACTACCTCCACAGTCACTGAAATCCAATAAACTTAGTAGCTTATCAATTCAAAAACCCATCAGCCCTGCGCACTTGACGCACAAGGAAAGAAACCATCAAATCATATATCAGAGTAGCAGGAGAAAGGTGGATACACCGTTTTTCATTGTATATACGCTGGAATTTAATGGAGAACGTGAGGTTGTGAAGATCAACGACGTAGGGAACTTAAAAAAGAAGAGTCAGAGAGAGAGAGAGAGAGAGATATTTATTATTGCGATGGCGTTTGTATAAACGAGTCATGACGTTGGGAAGAGATAAGAAGAAATTGTTGTGTGGAAACTCAGTAGGGTAAGGGAGACATTGCTGTCCGGGCCCATGTTAGTCAGCCAGGGGTTTAACCAATGTAAGACCAAGTGCCAAGTGGCACCCCGCCACCATAGCTGGATTAGCATGACTACAAGGGAAAATCTTCTCCTACAACTGGACTGCATATCTAATCTAGCTCTATGGGGTTCACTTGAACCCACCTTTGAATTCAGCAGCAGACCCAAGATATTTGTTTGAGGGGGGCAGGCCCAATCAGCTGGTAGTTGAGTTTCAGGGGACCATCCCAAACTTTTCATGTGAGATCTGTCGGACTTATAAGTTGTGCTAATTTTGGAAGCGGATGAAAAAAATTTATATGGCCTTTGAAAGTTGACCCAAGTTAGAGAGGTCGATCGCCCCAAAAAGCTTCATGTACTTCTGCTCATCTTTGATCAATGCAGCTACTTTGATAATCATGTCATCTCCTCAACTAGCATGAGGTCCAATTTTACCCTCACAGATCCTTCACTAATCATTGGATTGAATTTTAAAAGTATTTCAATTAAGATGCCATTAAAAATGAAGGCCATTAATCAAGGGCTAAGATCTTCCGATAGGGCTGATTTTTCGACACTTATTTTGGGAGACCTTTTCATCTACCCTCCTCCCATTGATAGGCATGCACCAGCCCATTGATATGCATGCAGCAGAGTTGCCCATGAGGTGAAATGAGGGTATGAAAGAGGACTGCCTTCTTTTTATATCTTTCTCCTCTTATTTTGTTTGCTACGTGTGCGTTTGGAACTATTTAGGATGACTCCAAAGACTAAGCCCATGTGTCCAATACCACCTAATTACGATGGGCTCTTAAGTATGTAACTAATATATATAATTGTTTGTTTTGTTTATGATTTTCTTAGAGAGGTAACTGCTTAAGGTTTGCTTGAGAAGGAATAATTTTTAGCATCAGGTGAGCTCACTTATCTTCAATTCAACTCCTTAGGCTCAATATTCTCCCCCAGTCGATACTAACTCTAATTTGACTTTGACTTAAATATTATTCAGACCATTGGGTTGAGTTTCATATACAATTTAACTTAATAAACTATTGTACTGGAACTGGAAGGCCCCCTAAACAATGGTAGTTATGACTTGATTGTGTGAATTTTATTTCTTTTGTCCAAAGTCATATGCATCCGAGTAGGCACATGCCAGGGGCTTAATTTTTACCTCTTATGCAAGCTATATATGAAAGGTATAATATATAATGATATATGTCATGTATCATATATTCGCTGTACATTGTTCTACACTAGGCATACTATCTACGTAAATATTCAGACTCAGAATGTGAATCCTAACCCAAATATTAGTTGGGTTCTGTGGGTCCAAGAAAATTGTCAATACGTAGGTTTTTATGGTGAAGGTGGTGAAGTCCTTCTAGCGACTGAGTACTTAGGATAAGGCAAGCTCAATATTTAAATAATGAATCAGACCTGAAAATCCAACCTAAATCAATAGGAACAACTAATGTTGAGATTTAGTTCAATTAGAACTACATATCCTTCATTTAACAGGGTGGTTCGTGAATGGTGTTTTAAATGAAACATTGAGATGTCTTAACTTTTCTAGTAATAACAGGCAAATGAGTAAAATTAAAGAAAAAAAAAATACATGACAAGCTAAATCAATGACTTTAAAGGGGCCTCCTCTCCTCTGGACAAGCGAGTCCGCCCATGTGTGTGGGGACCATGTGGAACCCCATCTGGGGATGGGACCGGGGGAGATCTTTCTGCCTGTGTGCAGTGACTAATGTTAGGATGATCATCCTAACCTCTTGATTAACAATTGATAAATTTTCATCATCTAAAATGATTGCATAGTTGATCAAATGAGCCAATCCATTCAGACTAGTGCCAAACCTAGGGCCCGTGACTAGAGGGAGGGGGCGGGGCGTCCCTATTGTGTGGTCCACTTGAATGGACCAATAGTGGGTGCCACATATGTGAACAGACGGAGTTGCCCCCGTTCGCGTGAGCTGAGGAGAGGAGAGGCCAACTTTAAATTAGCATCTCATCTTTAAAACTTTAAAATGATTTTTTTTAAATTATCTTGAAATTGAGCAATTTGTTTTTACTACTTTACATTTTCTTTTTTGCATGATTTCTTTACTCTCTAAATATAGTTTTAGGATTTTCTCTTAATTAGACTAGCATCCATTCTAGTGGGTTCTGCCAAATTTTCGTGGGAATATCTCCGCTCATATATGCAGGTGAGCTAAGGTATTGTCGTTCAGCAACAAAAAATAAATAAATAAATAAATAAATAAGGGCTCTTGGGACTACTACGGTCATTTCATATCTTTAAAATCCTTTTTCCTCTACAGTGAATCTAATGGGATTTTTCAGAAAAATCCTCTATATAAGAAAATGAACGAAAATGATATTTCTTTTACATGATAATAACTATGGTAGGAATTTGAGAATACAAAAATAGCCTAGTGATTGGGTATTCTGTTCTCACCAAACTGTCCAAGGTTTGATCCTTTAGCCCTTTTCCCTACTTGTGTATGCAGTCTTCTCCCTAGGATGTGTTAGGGTGCACTACCACATCTGTTGGGCTCTCATGAGTCTAGCTCCCTTGCCAGGTGAAAAAACAGAAAATATATATATATATATATATATGGTGGAAAATTAAATGGGTAAAGTATGGGACGTAGCCATGGTGTATCCGAGATAAAAATCCGTTTATTTCATAAAATGGATCTTCGCATAGGCCTTGAATTAAAGAGATTAAAGAACTGGATTAAGATTTAAGGTTCAAATCAACAGTATTCAACATAGATCCATCTACAATTGTCAACTAGTAAATCTCAAAAAAATTGTTTTTCTCCCTAATTTCTCATCTTCAATCAAACATCTTCTCATGCTCTCGGCCAATCAAAGTGAGATCTTCCTGATTCAATGTCAAATGTGGGCCACATTGTGAACGATAGAAGGTTTCCCATCAAAAGATGAGGTGAAAGATTCACAAAAAATGGAACCTATTTATTTATTACAATAAAGGAAGATGATAAAATGTCAAAGGAATCAGGTTCCCTTTTTTCTAATTTAATATCTAATCTAACAATGATGTGTCTCTCATGATTATTGGAGTCCCATCTCCTAACGGATGTCGCCTATTCAAAAGTTCTAGCATGAAGGACATGTACGATGCACAAATTAAGTCTTAATTATGTAATCTAAATATATAATATATGAAAATTAATATTTCCTTCGTATAAATTCATTTATATTGAACACATAAAATAAAGTTGCCTCTTTCTCACTTTTGTTGTCTTCTTATAAACGTATTATGATCTCGTGCCTTATATAGATTTTACACTACATTTGCCTCATCTAGGTCTTATCCATCTTTGAGTTAGAATAAAGATGGGACAGGGAGGTGGGTGGTTAGGAGAGAAATGGTTTAAAGATAAATAAAGGGTGCTTCCTTTTTTTTCAAGAGATGCAACCATTGATTCAGAAAGAGATAAAAGTTGGCATGTCCTATGGGCATGTCTTTTGAAATAATAAATGGGACCCAATTGCTGATGGGGCTCAAGGGAACAGAGAGTTAAGCTTTTTTCTTCTTTTTTTTTTTGATAACTACTTTCTAACCATTATTCAGTTTTAAAGAGAAAGAATTGCTTCGATCTCTACTCTCAATGTCAACAAAGAGAAAGTCATACTTTGGAACTAATTAATATAGCATGTCAACATCAAGTATCATGCGGCCAAAACAAAGGAAGGTCCACTTGCAGTTTTTTAGATCAAGTATCAATCGTCCATGTATATGTGGGTCTTATGTCATTGAGATCTATTCTTTCTATTGTAGATACTTATGTATGCTTATATTTTAGATTAACATGCTGGAATTCCTAGATTTTCAAGATTAAAACAAGGAATTTATTATCAAGTTTTCTGGATTTTCAAAGAACCGAATGGACTACAAATTCATGAGAGTAAGAAGAGTGAATAATTTGAATTTCTCAAAGGTGGACTGTACTGAACAAATATAAAGTGAAAAAGGGGACTGCAAATAATGGTGGATTGATCTGATCAAAGCTTAAAGAATGCAAGACAATCATTAGGGCAGGAGATGACAGTGATATACAAATGACAGAATTTAACTCTCACCAGTTCTACAAATGCCTTTTCTTTTATCATTATTCGATGCTGTGGATAATGGTTGGATCGGAGTTAAAATTGGTATGAATACAAATGACAGAATTTTATTTTAAGAAGCTACATATGCCTCTGTGCTAAGAGGTGTGCATCTCACCCATGGTGCCAGGGATCAAACCCTAGCACTGCTAAAGTACTGCCTCAAGTGTACTTTGGCATAGGACTAGGACAAGGTGGAGGTATGCTCAAGCAGCATAGAGGACAATATAAAAAAGAGGTTTCCAATCTTTTGGGCTGAACTATTTTCTCCGGACCCAGAGAATAGCCGAGTAAAACCCCTGTAGCCCCTACGTAGTGGCACAAATGGACTCAACCTTTGATTTCTGAAGAGGGGAGAACCAGTGGTTGATACCAATACCTCTAGCCCATGAGCACCATTATTCTTGTAAACAACTATAGGACATCTTGGTACGAGTGGGCAAAATTTGGTGGTTCAAAAGGTATCCGACCCACATTTGACAAAAACCAGACCCACGGTCAGTCACAGGTCACAAAAACTCTCATTCTCATTCTCATTAAAATGGGGGCGAAGAATGACCTGCACAACCCACTGAAATGGATAGAGATAGATTGGGTAAACCTGCATATCTAAACCCATTTTCGTGTATCAATATTTTGGTACTTCTTGGCCTGCAATCAAACTCTATTATAGACTTAGGGCTTGGCCCAACCTAATATGGATCGGTTAGGATTATATATGTGATCCATTTCAAACAACCCGTTTGCCATTTTAAAGAGATAATAATTAATGCTCTGGCACCATTACACCATCTAATTAGAGAAAAAGAATACGAAACACTTCATATAAATCCCCCCAAATTTATTGATTCCTCACCTCCCCCCTGATTGATGTGGACACAGCTGGGCCCAACAAGGGAATCCATATGAAAAGCCGCAAGGAGTAGGCCCCATATATAAACATACATCAACAGGTGGGTACAAATCATTTAGCCACCTGAAGTCTATCAACTTATGGTATGATCACTGGATTGACCAAGTTTCTATCTCCTCTAGATTTCCTTCTATTCTGTTCTCTCCAAGAGATTGGGTTATTGATATAATCCAAGTGAATTCTTGGAACATCCCTTCCAACCTGCCGGTCAACCTGAAGGACTTCCTGCTCCTAGTTTTTGGTGGAATATTGATTTCTGACAGCTCTCCCTCGGACACCCTTTCCTGGAGGGACTCCTCTTCTTGTAACCTCTCCCTAATGGAAGCCTGGTATCTCCTGAGAACCTGAGCTGTTGAACTCCCATGGACAGGCCTCATCTAGAATAAACTTGTGAATCCTAGGTTGGCTTGTTTCTCATGGCGTCTGCTTCTTTGGAAAATGCCAACTGATACAGTGGCTAAAACCAGGGGTTGCTATATGGCTTCTAAATGTTACACCTACCACCTTTGTGAAGAACCTGACCTTCACCTTTTCTTCTATTGTGAATTGGCGAATGCTTTTTGGTCATGGCTTCTTGGTCCATGTGGTCTCCTCCTCCTTGCTCCCACCTAAGCTACAGCTATTTGGGAAGCCATTTCAGCTAGTGAAGATATCTCTGGAAGAAAATGGGCGGCCGCAATCTTCTTCAATGCCATCTTTACCCTTCGGTTTCTTCGCAATGACTCCAAGCTTAATAATCCGAAGGCTGACTTAAGGCGTGCAAAGGTAATCCTGGAGGATCCCATCAATGGTAGGATCAATCTACAGCAAATATCTCTATTCATCATCATCCTATATTGGTTTTCTTGGGTTTGGTTTAATTTCATGCTTACGCTCGGTATAGCTTTTTGTTATCCCTTGTTGTATTTTCTTCCTTTCTTCTTTTGTTTGTTGCAGCCTCTGTGGCCTTGGGGTGCCCTTTTTCCCTCTTCTCCTTTTCTTAATACAATTTACCATTTAGCAAAATATATAAATATATATATATATATATATGTGATGGAAATCACTAAGCTATTATTGGTAGTCTAGAATGCATTTGGTTGAACTCTCTTTGATTGTTGCAAATTATTCCCTTGGAATGAAAATTTACGAATGAATAAAAATCATTTCTGTTAGAATGAATAAGTGATGCAGTGCCAAAGAGTAAATGTAACATGTATTCCCGCACAGGAAAATCCTGCACAAACACCTTTTGGTATTCTGGTCATAACTCAGCTTTGGAAGCTCCAAATCGTGCACCGTTCGATGTGTTGGAAAGTAGACTCGAAGACCTTTCCAATGGTATATGGCTTGGAAATTGAAACCTTACAATTTAATCCAGATTTTGAGCTGAACAGTGCCCATCTTCGTAGTTATACTCTGTTTTGAAAATTGTGTCTTTGGGGAGGTGTAGTTTGGTGATAATTAATTGTTTTTGAGAGTCTATAATCAGAAGGAAAGTATGAGAACGTGGAAGTTAGGTTGTGATTACTTATTTTTGTCAATGAAAAGAAATAGAGCTATGCTCTGATCTATGTTTATCTTCCTTCCCACTTTGTGTTCTTGAATTTGAGGATTCCTTTTCAATCTCTTATTTGTCCGCATCATTTGGTATCAGAGCTTGTTTAACACTCTTGGTGTATTTCTTTCTTCTTTTATGGCGGCAAGAAGAGGTAGAGGACGCGGCAATTTCAGAGATGATAGAGATGAAGAAATTCAGGCACTTCAACGGCAAGTTGAAGAACTCACCATGCGCTTTGAGCGTCGAGAAGCTCGTAATGGACGAAGCTCTTCAAGTCATGGTTATGGTAGTGATGAATCTGAGGATGTAAATCCTTTTGGCAACCATCAAATCCGTGGAGGAGCTATGATGGGAAGGTTTCTTCAAACTTCGGAGGTTCTTAAGATTGATTTACTGGAGTTCCATGGTCGACTCCAACCCGAAGAGTTTCTTGAATGGCTTAGTGCTATTGAGAAATTCTTTGAATACAAAAACATTCCAGAAAACCAGCAAGTGAAGCTTGTGGCTACTAGGTTGCGTGGCTATGCTTCGATATGGTGGGACAAAGTTCAAGAGATGCGGGTTTGCAAAGGTAAACCGAAGATCTCTTCGTGGGAGAAAATGAAGTGTAGACTTCGAGAGAATTTTCTTCCATCAGATTTTGCTCAAAGCATCTTCTCCCAATTTAACAACATTCATCAAGACAGAAAGAGTGTTGTTGACTACACCAAAGAGTTTTACAAGTTGATGGCCCATAACAAAACTCAAGAGACCGAGGAACAACTTGTAGCAAGGTATATTGGTGGACTGAAGTTTGAAATTCGTGATGAAGTTGAGATGCAACGAGTATGGAGGTTGAATGATGCTTATCAACTTGCTTTGAAGGTGGAGGCAAAGTTGAATCGTGGCCATGGAAAGAAATATGCTGATGTTCGTAGCTTTTATCCTTCCTCTAATGGTGAATCTTCACGTGGAGGTCATGTTGGTTCAAAGACTGGGGGAACCAATAAGAGTGCAGCCAAGTTGAGCACTAGCAACCATGGAGGAGGTCAAGCAACTCACACAAATCGTTCCCCTGCTTGTTTCAAGTGTGGGCAGGTTGGTCATTATCTTAAAGATTGTCCTAAAGGGCGGGTGGATGTTCATGTAAACCTTGCTGATGAAGAGGTTGTTGGTGAACATGAAGACCCTTTTGGAGAACCTAAATATGATGATATTGACGAGGTAGAGCATGAGGAAATTGGGCCTGAAGAAGGGGATTGCTTGGTGATCCAAAGAGCCCTTACTACTCCAAAAGTTGAAGAAGATGAAGAGTGGCTTCGTTCTAATATCTTCAAAACCTGGTGCAAATCTCATGGCAAAGTGTGTTCCCTTGTTATTGATGGAGGGAGCTGTGAAAATATTGTTTCTCA
Source organism: Camphora micrantha (assembly GCA_003546025.1). Classification (NCBI taxonomy): domain Eukaryota; kingdom Viridiplantae; phylum Streptophyta; class Magnoliopsida; order Laurales; family Lauraceae; genus Camphora; species Camphora micrantha. The sequence goes on along the minus strand of QPKB01000008.1, from coordinate 41,896,575 downwards.
AGAGATGGTGGACAAACTCAAGCTTAACACCGAATCTCATCCGAAGCCATATCGAATTTCTTGGTTCAAGAAAGGCAATGAGGTAAAAGTTACTAAACGATGTCTAGTTTCTTTTTCTTTGGGAAAGAATGATCATGATAATGTTTGGTGTGATGTGGTTCCAATGGATGTTTGTCATATACTCTTGGGGAGACCTTGGCAATATGATAGACATGTTACACATGATGGCCGAAAAAACACTTATACCTTTAGAATGGGTAAAGTGGACATTGTTCTTTTGCCTTGTAAGGAGGAGAGGGTCCAAAAAACTAATACCAGAGAAGAGGACAACAACTTTCTTGCTTTGTCAAGATTTGTGCAAGAAAGCAAAGAGAGTGGTGTTGTGTACATGTTGGTGGCCAAAGAGAAGGAGCAGTCCTTTGATGTTCCGTATGAAGTAGAAGCCATCTTGGAAGAGTTTAAAGATGTCATTCCTAATGAATTACCAAGTGGTCTTCCACCTCTTAGAGATATCCAGCACCAAATTGACTTGATCCCCGGATCTAGTTTGCCAAACAAGGCTTATTATCGAATGAGTCCAAAGGAGCATGAAGAACTGAATAGACAAGTCATGAAGCTGCTGGAAAAAGGTTACATTAGAGAAAGTTTGAGTCCTTGTGCAGTACTGGCTCTTTTAACTCCAAAGAAAGATGGAACGTGGAGAATGTGTATTGATAGTAGAGCAATCAATCGGATTACTGTTAAGTACAGGTTTCCAATTCCAAGAATTGATGACATGTTTGATGAGCTTGCCGGTGCCCAAGTATTTTCTAAGATTGACCTTAGAAGTGGGTATCATCAAATTCGTATCAAGCCCGGTGATGAATGGAAGACAGCTTTTAAGACAAGAGAAGGTTTGTATGAATGGATGGATATGCCATTTGGGCTTTCTAATGCTCCAAGCACATTCATGAGGGTGATGAATCAAACTCTTCGTCCATTCATTGGTAAATTTATTGTTGTTTACTTTGATGACATTCTTGTTTATAGTCGTAACTATAGTGAGCACATTGATCATTTGAGGGCTGTACTAATCACTTTGAGAGGTGAGAAACTTTATGTAAACCTCAAAAAGTGTTCCTTTATGACAGAAAGCCTTGCTTTTCTAGGCTTTATACTAACCTCTGCAGGAATCAAGGTGGATGAGGAGAAGATAAAAGTTGTCCAAGAATGGCCTGCACCAAAGAGCTTGCATCAAGTAAGAAGTTTTCATGGTTTGGCTTCATTTTATCGTCGGTTCATCAGAAATTTCAGCTCCATTGCAGCCCCTTTGACTGATTGCATGAAAAAAGGAGAGTTTAGGTGGACTCCCGAAGCGGAGAAGAGCTTTGAACTCATTAAGGAAAAGCTGTCGATGTCTCCCGTACTTGCACTCCCAGATTTTGAGAAGGTTTTTGAAGTTGATTGTGATGCTTCACATGTTGGAATTGGAGGAGTTCTCAGTCAAGAAGGTCATCCAATTGCTTTCTTCAGTGAAAAGCTCAATGAAACAAGGAAGAATTATTCTACTTATGATGTGGAATTTTATGCCATTATTCAAGCACTTCGGCATTGGCGGCCTTACTTGATTTAAAGAGAGTTTATTTTAAATTCAGATCATGAAGCACTCAAGCATATCAATACTCAAGCTAGTCTGAACCGAAGACACGGTAATTGGGTAGCTTTCTTACAAGAATACACATTTGTTTTGAAGCACAAGAAGGGAAAGTGTAATCAAGTGGCTGATGCACTTAGTCGGCGTGTTACACTTTTAAACGCTATGAAGGTGCAGCTGGAAGGCTTTGATTCTATCAAGGATATGTATGCAAATGATGAAGATTTTGGTGATATTTGGGAGGTATGCAAAATGGGGCATCATAAAGACTATATCCTCCAAAATGATTTTCTCTTTCGTGGGACACGTTTGTGCATTCCGAGGTGTTCTCTTAGAGAATATATCATCAAGGAGTTTCATTCCGGAGGTTTGGGTGGTCATTTTGGTAGAGATAAGACTGTTTTGTTGGTCAAGGAGAAGTATTATTGGCCTACCATCTACCGAGATGTTGCTCATTATGTGAAGAGATGCAGAACTTGTCAAACTTGCAAGGGTCAAGCTCAAAATACCGGTGCATACACTCCATTACCAATTCCTAAGGCTCCATGGGAAGATGTTAGTATGGATTTTGTGGTTGGTTTGCCAAAAACACAAAGAGATATGGATGCAATCTTTGTTGTTGTTGATAGATTTTCAAAAATGACTCATTTTATTCCTTGCAAAAAGACCATGGATGCTTCTTATATTGCTGATTTATATTTCAAGGAAGTAGTTAAGCATCATGGAATTCCTAAGTCAATCATTTCGGATAGAGATACAAAATTTCTTAGTCATTTTTGGAGGAGTTTGTGGAAGAGGATTGGCACTAGCTTGCTTTATAGTAGTGCTTATCATCCTCAAACGGATGGGCAAACTGAAGTTGTTAATCGGACTTTGGGAAATTTGCTTAGAAGTTTTGCATCCAAGAGGCCTAAACAGTGGGACTTAATGTTATCTAGAGCCGAATTTGCATACAATTCAGTTGTGAATCGTTCTACAGGGAAGAGTCCATTTGAAGTAGTTTATGGACGTGTTCCAGCTCATTATCTTGATCTTGCTCCCATACCTGAATCACCCATGACAAGCAAAAAGGCTGAAGATTTTGCTGCTACAATGGCAAGGATCCATGAGGAAGTTAGAAATAAGTTAGAAGTCAGTAATAAGGTCTATAGGGAAACGACAAATGTTCATCGTCGGATAAAGATTTTCAAGGAGGGTGAACTTGTGTGGGTATATCTGAAGAAAGAGCGACTCCCAGCTGGCTCTTATAACAAGTTGAAGGAAAAGAAGATTGGCCCATGCCGGATTCTTGAGAAGATAAATGACAATGCTTACAAGATCGAGCTTCCTCCTGATGTCCGCACACATCCCACTTTCAATGTTCGTGACTTGTCAGCATATCATGGAGAAGAAGAAGACAACTCGTGGTCGAGTTCTCTCTCACCTGGAGAGGATGATGCAATGCCAAAGAGTAAATGTAACATGTATTCCCGCACAGGAAAATCCTGCACAAACACCTTTTGGTATTCTGGTCATAACTCAGCTTTGGAAGCTCCAAATCGTGCACCGTTCGATGTGTTGGAAAGTAGACTCGAAGACCTTTCCAATGGTATATGGCTTGGAAATTGAAACCTTACAATTTAATCCAGATTTTGAGCTGAACAGTGCCCATCTTCGTAGTTATACTCTGTTTTGAAAATTGTGTCTTTGGGGAGGTGTAGTTTGGTGATAATTAATTGTTTTTGAGAGTCTATAATCAGAAGGAAAGTATGAGAACGTGGAAGTTAGGTTGTGATTACTTATTTTTGTCAATGAAAAGAAATAAAGCTATGCTCTGATCTATGTTTATCTTCCTTCCCACTTTGTGTTCTTGAATTTGAGGATTCTTTTTCAATCTCTTATTTGTCCGCATCAATAAGCCTGCATAGCTGTTGGGCGACGTTACCTTTGTGCAAATCTCATTCTCCCTGTGATATGTTTTGTCAAGAAAATGAAGAATTTATACGAGGGACTTGACTTGATCAGTTATGGGTCAGTATTTGTTTTTTTTTTTAGTGTACGCTCCAGTTTGTGAGGGACCCACTTTGGTGTAATCACAGGGCTATCAGTTCAAAATAGAATTCTTATTGCAACTCATTCTCAGAATAAAAAATAATCTAGGAATCAGGGAATTACATGCCATGTACAGAAAAAATGTTATGGTATTATCAAACTTTTTGGGTATGTTAGAGTACTCTGTACCGCTTCATTTTCTCACACAACCAAGATGGTTGTCATCGTTGTCGGCACCTTTGAATTAAAGGGTCCTCTAAATTTACTTTATTTTTTAACTTATTTCTAATTTCTTATATAGTATTTTTTTTATTTTGCTAAGTTGGAATACCGGTTAATTAGATGTGATGCTTTAAACTTGTAGACCGAAGAGTTGATCCTTAAGCATGTGTGTGATTCTAGCTGATGGACCAAGATCAATCACCTTTAAATATGTCGGTGATGCATAGAATAATTTTAAGAACCATAGATACTATATTGGTTTTTTTTAGATTTATTTCTTTCATAGTAATACTTAAAATTAAAAAAAAAAAAAAACAAAAAAAAAAAAAAAGGAGCTTTAATTTTATTATACTTTTACTCCGGGGCCTTTGTTGCCAGTACACATAAACAGTAATTGCACCAACTAATCATCCTTATCATGATAGTCAGAGAAGTCGGGCTCTTCCGGCCTCTGAGCCCTTCTCTTTCTATTGGCTGCAAACGTAGATAACATTATCTTCACCCCAAGATTCTGCTTGGCCGGAGAAGGATTTTCTAACGGAGACTCCATGTCCTCATCCTCCCGCTTTGTTCCAATCACTACATGCTCAGCCAAATCAAAAGAGAGTGACTCCTGCAGCCTTTTATCCTTTGACTTGTTCTTCCTTCTCTTGTATCGACGCCAACCTGCCTGTATGGAGCAAGCCGCCCACGTTCTCCATTGATGGGAGTAGAACCTGAATGTGTGCTGCAGTTTCTTATTGTGAAGACGTCTGAATTGGTTTGCAACAAACTTGAGATCTTGTGCATGCAGTGCAAATGCTTCCACCTCATCTACGGCTCTTACCGTCCTTGTCGAAGAAGGCAAGTTGAGTGTGGACTTTGGAAGCAACGCCCATGTAAGTAGTTCCTCCCCACAGAAGTCACCAGGCCAGAGCGTTGTTGAATTAAAGAAACCAGTTCTTCCACCATCTGTGGTTGAACTCTCCAATCGCCCTCGAATGATAAAGAGCATCTGCGTCAAAGGATCACCCTCACGAACAATGTAGGTACCTTCAATGCTCAAGGACGATACTAGGCGTCCACATATGGCATCAAGAAGCTGATCATCCATTTGTGAGAAAAAGGGCACCTGCAACTCAGATGAGCACAAGCGGGTTAGTAAAATAAATAAGCAAAAGAACAATTTCCAGAGAGAGAGAGAGAGAGACACCTGGGATTTGCAGAATGAGAATTTTAATATTTGATGATGAAGTTTTTATTATTAATTTATTTATCTCAAAGAATAATTTTCATTAATAATTTATAGACCTAGCTAATCTTTAGCATGAGATTTCCATTTCGTGATCGAATAGATTTAAGAACATGCAAACTGATCATGCATGTCTAAATATGATTGTTATGAGTAGACACTATATATAGTGATGCAATGATATGGAAGAATTAATTTAGTAAAGTTCTTTGGCATTGTTTAAACAAAATCTACATTGGATGAGATGCAAATATAATTTTGCCTGATCCAACTCATTCATATGACAAGCCCCTCCCGGCATAGGCATTCGACCAAATTTCACTCAAGTAAATATGACTTACACCATTAGATTGATCATGTTTGAAATATACTACTATATTCTAATACATGATTAGTCCAACAATGTAAATCACTCCAGCTGGACTGAGATTTGTGTCTCTGTACTTATATAGGATGCAGTGCTTGATGTAAATAAGCTCCCACCTGTTGAAACTGTGTTCAGGAGTGGTTAGGATGGCACCCACATTAGGACCCAATCATCCGTTATGATGATGATGGTGGTGGTGGTGACAATGCTTATATGCCAAAGCATTTAAACTGATTGATCATCAAGAGTGCGTAAGAATGAAACCATGAACTGAATGAGAAATATGTTGAACGTTGATGCAATCCCTGTATGTGTGGTTACAAATTCAGGGATGGTTTAGTGGAGCTTCATATTTGCAGGAAGTATACAATCACGTAGAAACATTAGCCAGGATGAATGTATCTTTCAACTTATTAACACTAGGAGATGAAAACTATCCAGATGGAAGTAATTATCTGCAGATCCTAAAGGATAACTAGTAACTACGAAAACTAGAATTTCCATAACAAGCTAGAAAAAAAAAAAAAAAAAAAAAACACGCGCACACAGAGTTTAGACTATTGCATCAGCAACCAGAATTAGTACTTACTATACTTGGCTTTTCACAAAAAGTTTTTGAGTATTTTTGTTCCTTAGAATTTAGATAACAAAAGATGGAGGAACTACTCACACGTTTGACAAGGTCCAAGCATAAGTGTCGTCGAATTTCTCGACGAAGATCAGGAGGTAAAGCCCGCAGGATTGATTCTTCATCAACTCCCTGTGTTGCAAGCCACTTGTACTGAATAAACCGTCGCACGCGTTCCCGCAAATCCTGTGGAAGCTGGCGATGTTTCATCCACTCTTCACTGTCTTTCCGCTTAAGTCTCCACTCTTCAACTCTCACTGTGAGAGATTCCAAGTATTTCTGCACTGAGCAAGAGAAGTTAACAAACTCCATGGGATGATCCATCATGACATATGGTTAGGGGGAGAGTGGTTGCTCTTGTGTAGATAGATGTCTTGCATAGGGCCTACTGTGGTCTTACTTGGAGGCCCCATACGGTCAACCAAACCACTTGCGGGTCCCATTGGTTTTTGCACTACTGCAAATGGATTGGACTATTGAATCAAAATCGAACAAATCTTAGTTTTTTCTGTGTCCTTTTCTATGTCAACTTGAATTTCTTTACAATTATTTAATCTTTTCATATGTCAATATTTAAATTACAATGTTTGGACCTACCTTTGCTCACCACAGGTCATTGTTCTAGTCATATATATTAAAGCCACACCCCCAAATCGCCAAGAGCTCTCCATTCCAAAATAAAGCATCCTCATGATGCTATGTTATCTAGGGTTTGATACACACCGGCCTCATTTTTTTACATCTTAAAAGCGCACGTTGTTTGTCAAATTTTTTCTTTTGCACTCTTGTTAGCCTTCAATTTGTGACTAGAGCCATTTAACATTTTCTTGTAACTAAAAAGCCCCAAGCTTCATATATTTTATCCTTTTGGATTATAAGAAATATGTGAAAAATGCAAAACAACCTAATCCTAAACTTATCATTTTTCTGCATCTGTGCCAATTCATGATCCAAAGCATTTAGTATTTTCAAAGAAACTATAAGCCCCAAGGCATGAGGTTCTTTATCTTTAGATCCTCATGGATTAAATGAGTATATTGTTTGGCCCTGGGTGGCCGAGCGGAGAGGGACGGCAATCGGGGAGAATGAGAGGGAGAGAGAAAGAGGGAGAGGGAGTGAGACGAGGAGGGAGAAGGAGAGGGAGAGAGAAAGAGGGAGAGGGAGTGAGACGGGGAGGGAGAAGGAGAGGGAGAGAGGAGGGAGAAAGAGAGGGAGAGGGCGCAGGCAGAGATGGGCACCAGGTGGAGGTGAGCGGCGAGCAAGGAGAGGGAGAGAGAGGGATAGGGTTAGTTGTGGGATTTCTTGAAGGGGCCTGTTGGATGGATGTGCAAGGAGCAATGAGGTATGTGTGAATAGCAGCTCCCTTGTGCCAATTCATGATTCAAACCATTTAGTACTTTCAAAGAAACTACAAGGCCCAGGGATGAGGCTTTGTATCTTTAGATCCTCATGGATTAAAGTTATATATCTTAGATCCTTACAGATCTTGTAAAATATGAAAAAGAAAAGCGAGCCATAAATAGATTAATCCCAACTTTTTTTTCCCACTCTTGTAAGTTTTATAGAATGAGAATTTTGTATATACCACCCTAAGATTCCTAGGATTTGTAAATAAGCCCATGTGATTTTAGTATTTATAAATAGGCCCTCGCTTTTTTATTTTAATAACTTTCATGTCTCTAAAATCAGTGTTCTGAATGAGAATGGGCAAGCACCATGAAATTTTATTGAGTTTTTTTTATAAAAATATCCATTAAATAAAAACGACTATATTACTATATCCGAAAAATACTATTATTTTATCCAAAATCAGTGTTCTTAATGAGAATGGGCAAACACTATGACATTTTATTTTAGCCTCTCTCTCAAAAGCTCTCTTGTGCATATGAAGCTCAATCACGTATTTTGAAACTTTCCTTGATCCAACAGTGGGTTGCCCATTGATTGGATCAAGTATAACCAATTATAAGCACATGCGTTGAATGTCTTTATGATCGATTTATATTTAATGAGATAGACTTTGTTTTGAAAAAAATGGATTTATGCAGAGTTATTCTCTCCCACTAAATGTAATTGTTATTGTTAAAGGCTTTAGAGAAAAACAAGTCCAAGGTTTTAAAATTATGCATATAAAGATAAAAAGATGGATAAAAGTGTTATTTTACTCCAAAAACGTATGGTGGTTGGAAGGCAATTGATTTTGAGGACACAAATGATATTAAAATGGAAAAATAGGGCCTATTTACAATTACTTAAGCTACGGGGGTCTATTTACAAATCCTAAAACCTTAGGGCTATATACAAAAAACTCTCTTAGAATTGGTTAAGGCTCTAAAAAGTGTATACATAGTTTTAACATGGATCCTTTTATTTTGCTTATGAATATCCATGGTATCATTTTATTATTCGTTATAATGATCGCCATCAGTCAAGTATCCAATTAGTTGGAATTATTTATTTCTGACTCTTTTGTCCTGCTTTTCTTTTTAAAAAATAGAGAAAAATGAAATCATTGAATATTTGGAGGGATTGGGATTTATAAAGTAGCCAAGTTAAACCTTTTCTATGAACACATAGCTTACTATTGTCCAAGCATAAATATGAATTAGAACATGGCCCCCACCTTTATAGAAATTACATTGTGACCCACCTTTATAGAAATTACATTGTGACCCACCTTTATAGGATTTATAATGTGGACCTACCTTTTGTAATTGTTACTTTGGACTCACCTTAGGAAGTTCCTATTTTAGAAATAAGCTCTTCTTCTACACTTGTTGGGGGCACTTTGCATGTCCTAAAAGGTGGTCCAACATTATAGTACCATGTTTGTAGCCTTAAAAGGTGGTCCCACATTGTAGTACCTATAAAAGTGGGCCCACATTATAATTCTTTTAAAGGCCGGCCCCATATTCTAATTCCTAAAGGTGGGCCCATGTTAAAGTTTTAAGGGTGGGTCCCATGTACAACACTTCTTACATGGGTCTTTGTTATAATTCCTAAGGTGGGCCCATGTTATAATTCCTAAAGTGAGTCCCATGTTCTAATTTATATCAAAGTGGATCCCATGTATTTTCTAAATGTAGACCTCATGTTGGAATTAATAAAGGTGTGTCCCATGTAAAACAATTCATAAAGGTGGGACGTGTTATAATTCCTAGCCTTATGTTTACAATCACAAAAGGTGGTGTCATATTTTGATTTTTAGCCTCTATAAAGGTGGGGCCATGCTCAAAACTTCCGTTGAAAGAATTATGATTGAAATTTTAAAGGATAGTATTGGAAATAAAATGAATTTATTATGGTTAAAAGAAAGTCTTAAAATGGTAGACAAATCATTCAAGAGTCTTGAATGGTGTACTATCCCTACTAGATTGAGCCGGACGTTACACGAGAGCCCCTCCCTCAGAATAATTAAATTTAGTACTTAGTAATGTCATAATTAAGAACTAACTAGCAGAAAAGATAAATATTATTGAGAAGAAAATAAATCCAAAATAAATGAATATAAGGCTTTAATTATATATTTAGAAATTAGGATTAATCAACTTTTCTTTTTTGATATTGTATTAATTAAGAGACATTTCTTCTCTCTTTTCCATCTAAAATTGCATGAAAAATTAGAGTGCGTGGAAATTTATAAAGGGAGATGTTCCTATGAGAGCATCTCTCACCTTACTATGAGAGATAAGGTAAGGGCCCTCACTTGGATATGGATGTAAGGGCCTCCACCTTATCTCTCATAGTAAGGTAAGAGATGCTCTCATAGGAGCATCTCCCATTCATAAATTTGACATTTATTTGTAGTTTATGTAATTTTACATCACTCTTTCTCTTTCATATCTAGAAATTTAAGATTGATGATAATATATTTTATTGACTTTAGATTTATTTTCTTATGAATAACATCTTAGAGAATGCCCCTTTCTTCTTCTGCCGAGCTTAGTATTGGTACGCTCCGCATGTGTCTGCATGTGTGCCCACATGCATGTGCATGTGTGTTGGGTGCATGCACACACACATGTGCATGTGCTTGTGCATGTGCATGCAGTGAAAGAATCTTAAGGACATCTCTCATGAGAGACATTTTGAGGATTCCCCCTTCTGCACTTCGGATATCCTCACATAAATCTAAAGCCCTCACGCCCACTATCCTCATGAATTGACACCAACCTAAACTTGACATAGATCCAATAGTTACTCAATATTGGCTTGAAATCCTAAAAAAAAAAATGATTCCTTATATGAATTGATATGTTGGGAAAAGAGGTATACACATAAATAAAAATTCATACATTCATATATATGGGAAATATTTATGTGCATCTATCCCTCACCACATTATGGTGAGGGACAACATAGTGGGGCCACTTTATGATTCATCCAAATCATCCACACACATGGAACCCCCTAAACTATAATGAATCAATTAAGTTTTCATTAATCCGATTGGATTAGACCTTTGGATTGAGGGTCAAAATATTCCTTTAATATAAACTCGGTAAATTTGTAAGTCACAGATGAAGGGGTTAGAGACTTGGGAGAGGGCCCAAAAGCAAAGACAAACGGCAAAAGTGATAGGAGGGCCTTTTCTATATCTGAGAATATGTTGGGTCCTTCTTTGTGCACTGGCCATCTAACGAATTTTTTCCTGTAAATTCTTTTAGATTGTAACTCTTTTTATTTGATGAGTTGTTTAATGCGTGTTTTATGTTTCAATAAGAATAGGAAAGCTCTGTACTAGAAATTGACAATTTAGTTCAGGTTAGATAACACATTTTTTTTTTTTTTTTGTAGAACAAATATAGTATTTTTTGCCTTATTTCCAAGAAAAATACCATGGACTGCAAAAGAGAGGTTTTCTTCTCCTTCCCTCATTTAGGCATAGTCCTTTAGGGAATATTCTTTTATTTAACCAATAGACAATATTTTTATTTGTTACTACAATTGGTATTTTGATTTAACTAAATAGCCCTTTTTTAAAAATAAATATAGTAGTTCTTTGTCTTAATCCCAACTAGAATAGAGACAGTTTTCCTCCTCTCTTATACAAAGGGCTTTAGGGTATTCTCTGTTAATTTTATCATATGTTAGTAAAGTTGATTAGACTTAGAATCAAATGCCCAAACAAAGTTATAATTGGACCTATGATCCTATGAAGAACTAGTCTATATATGTATGATATATCTATTTGTTTGAGATATGTCATTAGGTTGTCAACATTGAAAATGACCCAAATCAATGATACAAATATGTGATTATTATCAATTGGGCCATAAACCCTTGATTAAATTATATGACTCAAAATTTTATTGGTGAGCTATCAATGGCATATTAGATCACACTTGATGCTATTATATGCGACAATTAAAATCACAATTTTGGTCATCTGCAAAGCCGCCAAATTAGCCCAGTCATGATTAAGTACGGATTTTAGATATATCATTAGGATTATGTGTAAGTCATCTCTTCTTTTGCTTTGTGGTGGAATGATAATTCAATCTTCCACATCTCTCCCATATGTCTTCCTGAGGTTGATGGAAGTTACCAACAAAGACGAACATTGTGCGGATCTTTGATTAAAGATGAAAAAGATAAAGGAAGCTAATACCAAATTGTGACTTTACACGAAACTATCGAGGCTGAACCCTGAACAATAATCAACGAAGTGTGTGCATGTGCGTGTGTTTTGAAAAAAAAAAAAAAAAAGAGTAATGCTAATCACATAATTAATTAGATGATTGTTCGAAAGTTACAATTGGAAAGCTGTTAACATTGCTATTTAAGTGGTACATGTACTGCCTCTTTTATGAGATATTGAGTCTGGATCTCCTGTTTCTATGAAACAGGGAGATACTTTTTCACCCGATCTAAACTCACCTTGTTTCTGCGAAACAGGGATCCGAACTCTGAGATATTAGGTCCAATAGAACTTTAAAGAGGAAGTTCTAAGGTCCAATATTTGCTATTGCAATATTTCTAATTATATAATCACACAAAAGGAAATTTGAAATGTGATTGCAAGGATAAGAAAAGAAGATATGCTTAACATACCTGCATGTTCCCGATCAAATGTGCAAACAAAACTATAGCTATAGTGACCAAGAATAAGGTGAATGTCGTTTCCCCAATGTATGGGCTTGTTACCAGATTTTGCGCATATGAACTGAAAAGGAAACAAGCAAACATGTGTTTTATAAACTGAAACAAATGTACGGAGAAAGAAGTTGTTTCCCATCTTTTTTCGTTATTTTTTCCTAAACTATATCTTTGTCATTATTTTATCAATATAGGACAAGATGAAGGCAATTAATGAACATAAATAAATATTGGAATTGATGATTAGAAGTGAGGAAAATATGTGATATAAAACACAAAATCTTTGAAACATTGTTGGATCCTTTGAGCCTTGCAATCTACATGTGCATCTCCTTAATTAAAGAAGACTATTCAAAAATGTCCTAGAGCCTTTAATGCAAACTAGAATAAAATCTAGAAACAATGGACACTGAGACCATTTCTCAACTCACAAGTCAACCATATCCATACCCACATGCAGCCACTGCCACACATACAATTCAAACCTGGTGTTTTGCCACACCACCTGTAAGCCATGCAAAAGGCAGGCAAGGCCCCACTGCACAGATGGGACTGGCTCAACAATGATGTGGCTCCATTCATCAAGTGAAATCCCAGACATGTAGAAGCCAGATGAACAATTTAAGGGAAGAAAAATTCGACAATCCCAATTAGACTTGTTGATACAACTAGACATTGGGATTCACATTAAACACTCAGATGGACCCACTGTACAGATGATAGAATCAGCTGATTTTTGGGTTGGGTATTGTAGCCATCGGGGCCACTGTTCAATGACTAGGATGTGGCAATACATGTGAGCAACACTGTCATAAATACTCAAACCAAAGAGTACTATATATATGATAATTAAAACAAATGGTTTTGCTTTTCCTTTCTATAATTTGACTAGCATTGGTACTAACACAAAATTAATACAAACTCTAAAAAGAATGTATGAAACTCATGGTATGTGTAAGTACCTTAATTGCTGCAAACCCCACCAAAGGCAATAAAAGTATTTTTCAAGGAACTTGGTGGAGACAACTTGTTTGCCCACAGCAGCTTGAAATATTCCAAAGTTGAAAGTACTATTACTATTATTAGGATCACAGTTTTGGAATACACTTGTGTTCTGCGCCCAAATCTGTCGAACTATTTGGTTCTGACTTTCACAATCCAAATATCTAATACTGCATGCTGTTACATTTATCGAGCCAGTTTCTATACTGCATTCACTTTCCCAACACATGGCCTGGCGCTCAATTGATAGAAGATACCATAAGGACCCCACCAACTGCAGAGAAAGGGCACCTAAGATGAACACCTCATTTGGTGGTATGATATTCTTTTTTCCTTGTTAATGGCATTTGATGGTATGCTAGCAGATTAGGAAATGAACATGATTACAGTACAAAATGAATACAAGAAAAATCTCATGTATTAATTTATTTACTTGTATATATTTTGAATGGTAATTGTAAGGATTTGAGTGTTGAAAAACTAATTGGGATGGGCAAAATTTGGGTCCATTGAGTTGTAATTTACATTTTTTAGATGGACCATTCGTTATGTGCATGAAGTGAAGTCAAAGGAAGAGAAAAGAAGCAAATTCACAAAGTTTGGCAAAGTGCTCTATCCGAACAATCGGATATATTGGCTCTATCCATGACTATACCTCATCTGATCGATCGGATGGCGGCGACTTTAAACCCGAGTTGTTTCCAATTTATTCAAGATTTCATAATTTTTCTCCCACTGCAACCCTAATTCTTCGACACAAACCAAGAGTTATTTTTATTGCAGTTTGATTGGATGTATTCCTTTTAATCATAGCTTGATCTCTCATGTGCACTCATACTTTTTAATCTTGGAATCTTCATGCATTTTTAGTTTGTTGCATCATATAGTTAAGTCTTGACCTTTATGCATGTTTCGAGCTTTTCAATTTAGCATCAAATGTTTTATCAAATGTATTTTGAAAAGTCATGCATAAACATGTTTTGAATCGCATTTTGAAACTCATTTTTCAAACATGTTAGCCTCTATCCAAGACTAGTTCTCCATGGCCAAATTTCCCGTTTCAAAAATCATTCTCACACATTTTTCTTAGGAAAAGTTCAGTTAACCGACCATCAATTTGGTCAGCTCTCGGTTTCAATTCCAGAATGTAAGAAAAGTTCAAGTCTAGTACTTCGGTCACATATCGGTCAGCTGTCGATTAACCAACATGAGGAAGTTTGGTCAATCAAATTCAAATTTTATAACTATTGGTATATGGTCGTTGAGTTCGGTTAACAAAAACAAAAAGTCGGTTAACCGACTAGAGTGCCGTTAGAGACCTTTTTGCTTTATAAATGAGCCTTTCCTTGGGATTTGAGCCAACACTTTTGAGTCTTTTGAGGACCAAGGAAAGTGGGAGAGCTAGGCTAGGGTAGAGGAAGGTCAGGAGGGCAAATCTATGGATTTCATTAACCTTTGATTCTTCAAATTAATGGGTTTACTCCCTTTATATCAAAATTAATTCATGCTTCTCTTTAAACCTTTATTTTCATTTAATAGCATAATTTAGTGTTCATTTAACATGTTCAAATGTTGGTTACTAAATATGCTTTGATTTTAAACATGATTAGTGATTTGACTTCAACATTTGAATCGAATTACACACGTTATCAAATTTATGTTTTGAACAAACATGCTAGAACTAGGTTAAGTTTTATAAAATTAGTTTGTTCATCATTTCAAAATATGTGTGCATCATTTAATCACTCTCTCTCTCATTTATGGATTTTACATTTGTATCAATTATGACCATTCAATTTCAAAAAGAGATACATGGTTTCAAGCATATGCGTCATTTATAGGTTTTTGCATTCATTATGCATGTCTTAAATTATGTTTTTACTTTTACATGAGCCTATGTTAAGAGGCATTAATACGCACTTAATTGCATTTCTCTTAGTGCATTCCTTGGCATAGATTTGATAGAAAAGCTATCTTGTTATAAACGTTATTACTAAGCCTTTTAAAAGCATGAGTGATTGTGAAGGTCAATGCTAAGCCTTTGAAAAGCATTTGTGTTTGTAAGGTTAGAAGTGAGCTTAAACCTCAAGATAAGATAGTGGAAAATCCGGTAGAGAAATCGGGAGTGGATGTAGGCTTGTTTACCGAAACACTATAAATCTCTTGTCTTATGGTCGATGCTTACATATGATATGATTAATGTTTATGATATATGTTTTGTTTAAATCCTATGATTGTTTACTCGTTAAAGACATCTCTTGTATTCAAATCATTAGTCTTCAAGGCATAATTGGCTTAGGGTTTTAAAAATTGGTCTAGGTTTCGAGCTCACCCTATTCACCCCTTATATGGTTCGGATCCCGAAATTTCAATATTCTCCAAAGCATCCATTGCTTCAGAGCTGAAGAGTTAAAGCTTGGAGATCTGTTCATCTACTGTCTTGTAGTAGATTCACCTTGAAGAGGTGTTCAAGGTGGTTGGTTCATGATAAGTGTTAAATATTGCATATTTTACCCCTCATTAGTCTGACTTTTATCAACATTTCATGTGCATATCATTTGCTTTATATGGAGATTTTATCATTTGATCGAATTATGAGATTATCATCACCTATAACTTCATTTTAACTCATAAAATGTTGTCGTTTCTTTGCATCATTGCATTAGACGCGGAATTCTGAGCGAAATTGGCTACTCATTTACATTCATATGAGTTCGGATGAGGGAGATACAAAGCGGCAAAGTTTACATGCATAAATCCAATAATTCTCTTTATAACGCATTTTTATGTAATTTCTATTGTGTAGGTGGACCCCACATTACCCCAACTCTAACCTCTCCGCCAATCAAAAGCCTCCAAGTTTCAACCAATTAAATTGAAGTAATCCATGTGAAAGGAAATGAGCCAATCAAAAGCCTCCAAATTGAAGGACCACATGACACAAATGCTTCTACAAGGAAAGTTTTCTGCAACCAATCAAATTGAAGCAATCCATTTGAAAGGACATGAGCCAACCAAAAGCCTCTAAATTGAAGAACCACATAACACACATGCTTTTAGAAGGAAAGTTTTATTGCAACCAATCAACGGAAAGTAATACTTGTAAAAAGAAATAAGCTAATCAAATGTTCTCAATGTTTCTATAAATTGCAATGTATTTATAGAGAGAGATATCTTTTTGGAAATTTTATTTTACTTTCTCTATACTTTTAAATTATAATTAGAAGCTTATTTGTAACTAATCTAGAGAGTGTGCGTAATTGAAAATCATTAATGAAGAATTGGAGCTCTTTTTTTATGTTTAGTGGCTAAAGTTCTTGGATTAGGCTCTCATTTTGAAGCAAAGTAATATAATTAGTTCAATTCCATGCATGTTTTAGTTTATGTTTCCTAATTGTGCTATGATTGATTAGTAGATTTTAGATTTAATTGTGCTAATCTCTCTCATTTTTCATGCTTTATCTTTACACTTGATGCTTGAATAATCTCAATTAATGCTTTGTAGTTGGATTAAATTCTTTCACATAGCATGCTCTAGAGCCCTTATCTTTGATCTTTTGTAGCTTGATTTTGATGTTTGATTGTTAGGTAGCTAGATGATGATCTAGGATCTTGGCTTTTGATTTCTTTTACTTTGATCTTCATTACTATACCATCCAATCCAATTAAACAAGATATTACTAATTGGATTGTAGATTTGGAAGTTGAATTAGAACATACATTATTGGATATTAATTACATACTTAGCAGATTTTGGATTGCCTAATCTATTCTTTTTATTATTGTTAATTTGAATCCATTTTTGATTTGTTGTTTTCACTTCTAAACTATTAGATCTACATTTCACATCACTTGTTTTAAAACCCTACACATTTTATATCACATCTTGACCTTAAATCTTCTATTTCCACCACCATTCATCCACTCACTTTGTTAGATTCACTTAAATCTTGTTAATTCCATAGTTTAGATTGTTAATTAGAGTAGTTTAGCTACTATTTTAATTTTATTCTACATTTCATTTAGTTTAATTCCATTTTTCACATCATTTCCATGTAGTTTGCACATAAATTAAACCACTAGTTTGTTAATCTAGCTTGAACACTTGTTAATCCTATTTGTTAGGTCCAATTAATTATTTGCATTGCATTGTTTAGTAGTTTTAATTGTTCACTTCAATTTCTATATTAGTTATATCTTAGTTCAATTCTACTTTAATTAGATTCCTTACTTGTTCCATCCTCTCTCCGTGGGATCGATAATCCGGACTCTTTAGTCCTTTACTACTTGACGACACTGTATTCTTACGGTTAAATGTTTCACATTTAGTGTCGATCAGTTCAAGTATGGTGAAGGTGTACGGCGAGACGTCGGTAAGATCATCACAATCCTTAGGTTGAGTTCCAACTGGGGAAGGGTTTGTGAGTACTTCTTATAACTTTCAATTATACATAGTGCTTGGTTGTCTGTAGTCGACATGATAAAACCTGTGGCTTTTTCCGAGTAGGGTTTTCTACGTAAAAAATTATGTGTCTCCTTCTCTTGTGATTGATTACTTGATTCTAGTGTAGGTTAATAATTTGGCTTAATTGAAATCTAAAAGAGAAACTTATTTGACACCTTTACCCGTATTAGGGTTTAAACCCGACATTCAATTGGTGTCAAAGCGGGTTGCACTAAATTATTGTGTAATTGATTTATCAGTTATCTTTTACAGAATCCAATAGAGAAGAAACATTGACTACAAAGCCCCCGTCACTTGATGGAACTAATTATACTTACTAGAAGGTAAGAATGATTGCTTTCCTTAGGGCTATAGATGATGAGGTCTGGGATGTTGTTGAAGGTTATACCAAACCTACAATTGTTGCGAATGGGTAGACAATTCTAAAACCTAAAGCCCAGTGGACTCAAGCGGAAAAACGGGCCACTAATTGCAACAACAAGGCAATTAGTGTCATATTCAATGGTTTTACTGCCTCAGAGTTCCGCGAGATTTCTCCATACAGTACTGCTAAGGTTGCATGGGACACCCTACAGACTATTCATGAGGGGACAGATACTATCAAGCACACAAAGCTCCAAAATCTGACTACTGCTTTTGAAACCTTGAGAATGAAAGATACAAAAACTTTTGATGAATTTTATCCAAAACTGAGTAATAGTGTCAACTCTAGTTTTAATTTGGAAGGGCCAATTTCTGAAGTTAGAGTTGTTAAGAAAATTTTACGACCTCTACTCGAAAGGTTTCGTTCAAAAATGGTGGCTATTTCTAGACTCCCTTACAGTTGAGAAATTGGTTGGAAACTTGCAAACCTTTGAAGCCAATCATTGTTCAACAAAAAAGGCTAAGGACATTACCCTCATGTCTTCCAAATCTACGGAGGATGATTCTGAATTGGATTGTGAATCGGATGATGCAGAGTTTGAAGTATTTTTTCTTAAAAAGTTAAGAAAGTTGTGGGAAAACATGAAAAACACTTTGAAAGAGGACTTTCAAAATAACAAGGCACCCAATAAATCTAAATTTGCGCCTAAGTCCGATAAAAATCCAGTGAAAGGATCCCCCAAGCCTATCCAATGCTTTGAATGTCAAGGATCCTGTCACACCGTTGCTAAGTGTGCCAAACGTCTCTTGGGATGACGATTTTGAGGAAAGGAAAGGTAAGACTTTGAACGTCTCTTGGGATGACGATTTTGAGGAGAAAGATAGTGAACCTGATTCCCCTACTAATGAGTTTGAAAATTTTATAGCGTTTATGGCGATATCTAACGCTTCTTCTTTGCAGGGTTCATCTGACAAGGACTCCAAATTAGGTGAAGATTTAGATCTACACGATTTTTTTTACAATGAATAGGACTTGAAAGTTGAGTATTGGAGAGTGCTGCAAAATTCCATACGTATGTCAAAGATCAATGAAAAAAGGGCACTGAAGTTGAAAGCAATGGCATCTCAGAATTCTTCTTTGATGGCACAATTGGAAGACTCACATTCTAAGGTAAGTCAAGTGGAAGATTAGCGTTCAATTTTGTCTAACAATTTGATTAATGCAGGGAAGAATGCACTGCTGACTAACCAAGTTGAGAAAGCTGCAAACGACTTAGATGCTTTGTAAAAGGATTTGAGCACTCGCAAAGCTAAAAAGGATGGTCTTATTGGAGAATTAAAGATGGTTCGTACTGAGCCGGAATTTTCCAAAGCTACGATAAAGAGAATGAATATAGGATCCATGGATGAAATTCTTGGAAGCCAAAAGAATGATTTATCAAAAACTGGCATTGACTACGTACACAGAGCTTCAACATCTAAGGACAAATGTAAATCTTTTTTTGTTCAAGGACCTACTATCTTCTCCATGACCCCCACTTTTCATAATGCTCCACCCACAACATCTGTGAATGCGAAGTATAAGCATATGCCTCACAATAAACTTACCCCCACTTGTCACTTTTGTGGAATTAAAGGGCACATCCGACCACATTGTAATAAGTTGAGAAATCTTCTGAGAAATCAGCATAGGAAGAAGTGTTATTCTCCTCAATAGGTCAAAACAAGTCTATCTACGTTCATAAGTCTGACCTTCGCTATAATGTGGTCCATATTGCACTCACAAAATCTATCGAGCCTGGTAGGTTTAATTCCCCACGTAAGTCCCTAGGCGTTGGCCTACATCCCTAATCCTCAATTGGTGTTCTGATTTGCACATGCATGTTTTTATGATTATCTAGCATGTGATACACTTTTATTTGCTTATTTTCTAAACTGAATCTCTTGGTACACGGTTTGAGTTCTTTTAACATGTCTTCAAGTACATGATAACTCACTTGGACAGTCACTTCGGGTTAATGTGACACTATGATTGATAGGATTCACAATCTTAGTGGATTTACATTTTTTTGGATAATCGACCTTGATTTTTCTTGCTCTCTTCTTAATGATAATATATGAATATATATGGCCCAATGTGCGTAGAGGTTTATGTAGGGAGTATGTGCAGAAATGAATAATGACTAATTTGCTCCCTAGGTCTTAACTTTGCCTATATCATATTTTTTCTGGAATTTCTACATCAAAAAAGTGAGCAAGTGAAAAAGTTAACAGCTGGGCATGCTCTCTTGATTTTAACTTTTCTTATATCATTCGAACTTGAACATTCTTTACATGTGAAAAAGTTCATGAGAAGATTTTGTATTGGGTCAATGATGTTTAAAAAATAAGAAAAATATATAGGACATTAAGGGGGAGCTTCTCACATCATAATTTATCGGGTCGTTTGTTTTTAAAAGGTATGAATTTCACTCTGTAACTAATAAATTTTGATTTCATACAGATCATTGATTTCTTCATGTTCTTCCAATTGAGATCATCCCTCACACACACATTGTACACACATGTCAAATTCCTAAACATTGCTTTCTTAAAATTTGCAAATTATCGTGCTTGATCATCGAGGGTTTTCACTTTTTTTGCCTAATTAATTTTTTGGAATTTGTGCTTTTCGTTCTATTTTTTTGTTAAAATTATCTGAATGAGGGGGAGTATAAACTTCGTTCATTCTGAACAAAAAGGGGGAGTAGTATGAGTATAAGGGTTGATTGAATTTCAATTTCAATTTCACTATCATGATAGTTCACTTGATCTGTTGTCAAGTTTGCATGATAAGTCTTGCAGGATACAGGGATATACATATTGAAGGACATAAAGATAGAAGTTGTTTTTATGTGAATGATTTTAATGGAGTTCAGTTTTTCGGTAGATTGAATGTGTAAGGAAGTTTTGTCCTTGAATTTCCAAAGGTGGAGATTCTAAGAATTTGAGTGTGGCAAATTCATTGAGATGGACAAAACTAGGTCCATTGAGTTGTAATTTTCATTTTTTAGAAGGACAGTTCGTTGCGTGCATGAAGTGAAGCCAAAGGAGGAGAAAAGAAGCAAATTCACAAAGTTTGGCGATGTGCTCTAATCCGATCGATCAGACCTGGGAAACCTCTTAGTTATTTTGGTTAGGTCCGTGACTGTACCTCATCCGATCGATCAGTCAAGGGCGGCGACTTTAAACCCAAGTTGTTTCATGTTTATTCAAAACTTCACAATTTTTCTCCCAGTGCAGCCGTAACTCTTCTACACTAACCAAGAGTTATTTAAGGACATTCTCTCTCAAATCCAAGGATCTCTCTCTCTCTCTCCATTCTAAACACTAGAACCTTTTGAGAGAACCATCGATCATCTTTTCCAAAACATCCATTGTTGCAGAGCCGAAGAGTTAAAGCTTGGAGATCTGTTCATCAACTCTCTTGTAGTAGATTCACCTTGAAGAGAGGTTCAAGATGGTTGGTTCAAACACGGTGAAGGTGTGCGGCGAGGCGCCGGCAAGATCATCGCAGTCCTTAGGTTGAATTCCAACTGGGGAAGGGTCTGTGAGTACTTCTTGTAATTTTCAATTACAGAGTGCGCGTTGTCTGTGGTTTAGACGATAAGACCCGTGGTTTTTCCCAAGTAAGGTTTTCGACAAAAAAAACCCCATGTCTCCTTCCTACTCTTGTGATTGAAATCATTTAGTTTAGGTTAATAATTTGGCTTAAATGAAATCTAAAAGAGAAACTGATATAGGACCTTAACCAGTATTAGAGTTTAAACGCGACTTTCAATAATCTCGTTTATATAATTTCTAATAGAAGTTCTCAAAACCCATGAAAACAATTCAAGGAACCAGAACTCTTTTCAGAGATAGAGATTCTTCAATTGACTGATCTTTTAGTTTTTGGTTTTGATATTGTTCCTGCCCGAGCTGTGGGCTTTTTTATTTTGTCACCTTGATATGGGCCTTCTTTGGTTATCTCTCCATTTAATGGGTTCTCTTTCCTTTGCCTTACTCCATATTGTAATTTGGGCTTCCCCATTTTTTAATAGAATCATTCTTATTATTCATAAAAAATCAAGAAAACAGAATTGAGAAACATGAGTACTTTCCAATAGAAACAGGTTCCCACACTAACACTGATGTTTTCAAAGTTTTGGCGCAATACATATATATAGATGGTATAGAGTGGTATCAATAGAGGTATGGTTACTCTGAGCTGCCCAAAAGATGGTGGACTGAATTGACATTTTTTTCTGCCAAAATCTCTGAACTGTTTGAAACAGGAATAATTCCAAAAATGGACACTTACATTGTCACCAAGTTCTCTTTGAATCAATCAAATATGAAAAAATGATAATAATTGAGAGAGAGATATTGCTTACATTGCTAGCTAAAGTGTAAAGTAGTAGATTGTATGCAGCACCTGCCCAAGCAGTCATCGTAACAACTCCACTAGCTTTGACAATTTGTGAACTTAATGGAGAAATTAGACAAAATCTAGCAGAAAATTGGAGCATAATGGTCAGAGCAACAATAGGATGAGATTTTCCAAATGCCGGTATAATGAACCAGACGACAATCTGCACAAAAAGTTTGAAAGCCAGGGTTAACCCTCAAAGAACTACCCAATAAGGTCATTCTAATTAATGTGTGCACAAACTTGTATGATATTTGAAATAGGTAATTAATTGCACAAATATGCAGCTATGTAACTTGGACATGGAGGTTGCTCATTGCACATGGACCACCTTGTGAGGCTATGTAATGCAGCTACGTAACATCTATGATCAAACCAACACCTCACACTACTGCCTTGATCCAGCCATGGAAAGCCAAATCCCCATTGTGATAGATGAACCCAAGTAGACCTTGATTCTTTTAATCAAATAGAAAATCCTCTCAACAAGGAAAAACGAAAAGATTCGCCTACCATTGATAGCAAAAATCCACCATTGATATCTTTAATCCAGTGGGAGATACTCTATCAAGGGAGAAGGACAAAGAAGGAAGTGCTCAACACAACTTCTACTTAAAACATAAGAATAAGAACGATAACCAAGAAAAGGGTAGAAAGTCCCATTACAAAGCATTTAAATACTATTTAGGCCCTAAAACCTAATCTAATCTCAACCATTCAACATAAGTTTGTAGTTTAAAGTCTAGATTACATTCAATTAAAATAGGACACAAATGAAACAAATACAAAGAACAATTGAAGATACACAGCTTTGTGCCCACCGTTTTTTGAGAACCACCTATTACCTTAGTGGTAAGGTGTCAATTCTCACCTGGCTGCCCACGTTCGAACCCCGGACATGGCACTTTCTCTCACCCAAGGGCTCATTCCCTCATCTGAGGGCCCCTCACCTCACCCAAAGTCTCCAACCCTAACCTGAGGGCTCACCCACTTGATGGTCCATCCGACCCCACTCTCCCACTTGATGGTCCAT
Organism: Camphora micrantha; assembly: GCA_003546025.1. Classification (NCBI taxonomy): domain Eukaryota; kingdom Viridiplantae; phylum Streptophyta; class Magnoliopsida; order Laurales; family Lauraceae; genus Camphora; species Camphora micrantha. The sequence continues at coordinate 41,873,051 of QPKB01000008.1, read as the reverse complement.
CCCCCACCGCCCCCACTCCCAAATTTTACACACCCTTGTATTTGCACCCATGCGAATGGGCTGCACTTGTGATCCATGGATGAATGGATTTGTATGATCAAATGAGACTGATTTTAATATACATAGGAGGGCCCACCCAGACCTTCAAATCCACCCACAGCCCCATCCCAAAGTAGTTATAAGAGCGCGGCGCACATGGAATGCTCCATGCGTGTGTTCAGTATCCCACCAAAATGTGCCATGTTCGTCGTAGCTCTGGCTGAAAAATTGAATTGATAACTACCTGTCTCACCAAAATATTAAAAATAACTGCAATATGGGCCTTGTCAACATACACACTGAATATCTGAGCCCATTTCACATAGGAACCAAGAGATGTGGCCTTTTAAGAGCATTTGTAAGATGTTATTTATATGTAAGAGATGCAGTACAAAACAAGGCAGAGAATGCTAAAACAAAAGGAGGCAGTTATTGAAAGCCTAGGCAATGCAGCCCAAAATGATACCTGAGGAAGAGGCAGCATGGCAGCAAGGTCAATAAAGAAATCTGACCGTAGATATCTTTTTGCAATCATCTTAGGATCCATAACAAGTTCACCTCTCCCAAATATCCTTGAGCTTGGGGCCACATATGCTGTCCGGAACTTTATCACCATATGCAATAGATAGAACATGTCTACAATGGTTCTGAGAATTGTGACAACAATTCTCAGATTCAAGTCTGTCCCCATGCACAAAGAACCATCCCCCAAGATCCAAACCGAGGGCAGAAAGAAATGCAAAGGGTCGATGAAAAGAGCAACCAAGCAAGAGATAAAGAAGACCCGGTTCCATTGCAAAATGAGCCCACTATTTGGATCAAGTATCATTTTCCTCCATGGCTCATGGTCTTCAGGGAACAGACAGTTTCCAATCTTCGGTGCCCCAAATAATCGACCAGATCTTTCAGGCCTTAGTAATGAAGACTGGACATGGAAAGAAGGAAATGATTTTTCTAGCTGTGGTGTGTCAGTGTCTTCCCATGGGTCTTCTTGATGGTGTACTTTCCCATCCGAATACAACCTAGTAATTCAACCCAAGAAACCACCCTTAAATCCATAATTCAAACTCTTAGCTCTCCATATAGGTTACCATTCAACAATAACAAAAAATCACTAGAAACACAACAATGGCAATTACCTCACAGTTTTCTGCTTCTTGAAGCCCATATCGTGAGCAAAATTTAATATCAGATAAATAGACGGAATCTTATCACCTAAACATATCAAGCCCAAAAACAATCCATAAACACATAATTCAACTCCTCACCTCATAAAATTTACCTGATCAAAACAAATAACAGAAACACAGCAAACTCAACAAAATGCCATTACCTCACAAGTTTCTCCTCCTAGCCTCCACAATCCATATTGCAAGCAAAATTCGTTTCACAGATGAATGAAGAGACTTCAAGAACCTAACAATCCGAACAAAACCACCCCATCATCAATAATTCAAATTCTTCATTTACCACCAAAGCATGGACGACAAAAATCCACATAAAGAAGGTCAAAACTGGCTAGTACTACTACTACCTCAGAGCCTCCCCCGTTTCAACTCCGCAGTCAGTGAAATCCAATAAACTCATCAATTCAAAAAACCATCAGCCCTGCTCACTTGACGCACAAGGAAATAAACCATCAAATCATAGCCGGAGAAAGGTGGATACACCGTTTTTCATTGTATATACGCTGGAATTTAACGGAGAACGTGAGGTTGTGAAGATCAATGACGTAAGAGACTTTAAAACGAAGAGTCAGAGAGAGAGAGAGAGAGAGAGATTTCTTATTGCGATGGCGTGTATAAACGAGTCATGACGTTGGGAAGAGAGAAGAAGAAATTGTTGTGTGGAAACTCAGTAGGTTAAGGGAGACATTGCTGTCCGGGCCCATGTTAGTCAGCCAAGGGTTTGACCAATGAACGACCAAGTGCCAAGTGGCGCCCCACCACCTTAGCTGGATTAGCATCACTACGAGGAAAATGTTCTCCTGCTGCATGTCCAGTCCAGTTCTATGAGGCCCATTTAGACTCGCCTTTGAATTGAGAAGCAGACCCAAAATATTTGTTAGAGGGGCAGGCCCCATCAGCTGGAGGTTGAGTTTGGGGGACGAACCCAAACTTTTCAAGTGAGATCGGTCGAACTTACGAGTTGTGTTAATTTTGGAAGCGGATGAAAAAAATTTATATGGCCTTTGAAAGTTGACCCAAGTTAGAGAGGGCTGATTTTTCGACACTCATTTTGGGATACCTTTTCATCTACCCTCCTCCCACTCCCATTGATAGGCATACAGCACAGTGGCCCTATGAGGTGAAAGAAGGGTTTGAAAGAGGACTGCCTTCTTTTTATATCTTTCTCCTTCTTTTGTTTGTTACGTGTGCGTTTGGAACTATTTAGGATTATTCCAAAGACTAACCCCATGTGTCCAATATCACCTAATTCCAATGGCCTCTTAAGTATGTAACTATTATATAAAATTGTATGTTTTGTTTATGATTTTCTTAGAGAGGTAACAGCTTACGGTTTGCTGTAGAAGGAATAATTTTTAGCATCAGGTGAGCTCACTTATCTTCAATTCAACTCCTTAGGCTCAATATTCTCCCCCAGTTGATACTCACTCTAATTTGACTTTGACTTAAATATTCAGACCATTAGATTGAGTTTCATATACAATGTAACTTAATAAACTATTGTTCTGGAACTGGAAGGCCCCCTAAACAATGGTAGTTATGACTTGATTGTGTGAATTTTATTTCTTTTGTCCAAAGTCATATGCATCCAAGTAGGCACTTGCCAGGGGTTTAATTTTTACCTCTTATGCAAGCTATGAAAGGTATAATATGTAATGATATATTATCAGCTTAAGCATTCAGACTCAGAATGTGAATCCTAACCCAAATATCAGTTGGGTACTTTGTGTCCAAGAAAATTGTCAATGGTTTTTCTGGTGAAGTCCTTCTAGCGACTGAGTAATCAGAGGACCATTGACATTGTTAGTAAGGTAGATCCATGAGAGGTACTTGGGATAAGGCAAGCTCAATATTTAAATAATGAATCAGACCTGACAATCCAACCTAAATCAATAGAAACAACTAATGTTGAGACTTAGTTCAATTAGAACTACATTTCCTTCATTGAACAGGTTGGTTCGTGAATGGTGTTTTAATTTAAATGAAACATTGTCTTAACTTTTCTAGTAATAACCGGCAAATGAGTAAAATTAAAGAAAAAAATACATGACAAACTAAATCAATGACTTTAAAGGGGCCTCCTCTCCTCCGGGCAAGCGGAGGGGACTTTCCGTCTGCTCGTGTACGTGGGGACCATGTGGAACCCCACCTAGGGATGGGACCAGGGGAGATCTTTCTGCCCATGTACAGTGACTAATGCTAGGATGATCATGCTAACCCCTTGATCAACGATCGAGAAGTTTTCAACTTCTAAAATGATTGCATAGTTGATTGAATGAGCCAGTCCATTTAGACTGGTGCCAAACGTAGGGCCCGTGACTATAGGGAGGGGGGTCCCTATTGTGTGGTCCACTTGGATGGGCAAATAGTGGGCGCCACACATATGAGCAGACGGAGTTGCACCCATTCACGTAAGCTGAGGGGAGGAGAGGCCAACTTTAAATTAGCATTTCATCTTTGAAACTTTAAAATGATTTTTTTTTAAATTATCGTGAAACTGAGCAATTAGTTTTTACTACTTTAATTTTTTTTTATTTTTTTTTTTTTTGTATGATTTCTTTACTCTCTAAATATAGTTTTAGGATTTTCTCTCTATATATATAATAATATGCTGGAGTTGGATGAAGGAGGAAGAGGAAGAAGAAGAATAAATGAGCTGGGATATCCACGCTTTTATATGCGACTGAGCAGAGATATCACTGCTTAACTATGAAGAAAAAGAAAAAACAAGCAGAGATATCCCCGCTCATATATACAGGTGAGTGGGGATATTACCGCTCGGCGAAACAACAAAAAATAAAAATAAAAAATAAGGGCTCTTGGAACTACTACGGTCATTTCATATCTTTAAAGTCCTTTTTCCTCTATAGTGAATCTAATGGGATTTTTCCGATAAAATCCTCTATATAAGAAAATGAATGAAAAAGATATTTCTTTTATATGATATTAATTATGGTAGGAATTAAAGAATACAAAAATAGCTTAGTGATTGGGTATTCTGTTCTCACCAAACCATCCAAGGTTCGATCCTTAAGCCATTTCCCGTACTTGTGTATGCAGTCTTCTCCCTAGGATGTGTTCGGGTGCACTACCGCATCTGTTGGGCTCTCATGAGTCTAACTCCCTTGCCAGGTCAAAAAATAAATATATAATTAAAAAAAAATTTAACTATGGTAGAAACTTGAATGGGTAAAGTTTGGGACGTAGCCATGGTGTATCCGAGAAAAAAATCCGTTTTTTCATAAAATGGATCTTCGCATAGGGACTTGAATTAAAAAGATTAAAGAACTGGATTAAGATTCAAATAAAATTTAAGGTTCCAATCAACAGTATTCAACATAGATCCACCTACAATTGGAAACTAGTGAATCTAAAAAAAAAAAAAAAATTGTTTTTCTCCCTTTCTCATCTAAAATCAAACATCTCCTCATACTCTGGGCCAATCTAGGTGAAATCTTCCTCATTCAATGTCAAATGTGGGCCACATTGTGGACAATAGAACTAATCTAACCATGATGTCTCTCTCATGAGTATTGGAGTCCCAACTCCTAACAGATGTCACCTATTCAAAAGGAATTGCTTTGGTATCTACTCTCAATGTCAACAAAGAGGAAGTCATACTTTGGAACTAATTAATATAGCATGTCAACATCAAGTATCATGCGGCCAAAACAAAGGAAGGTCCACTTGCAGTTTTTTTTCTTTTTTCTATCGTCCATGTATTTGTGGGTCTTGTGTCATTGAGATCTATTCTTGCTATTGTAGATACTTATGTATGTTGATATTTTAGATTCACATGCTGGAATTCCTAGATTTTCAAAATTCAAACCAGGAACATATGATCAACATCTCTGGATTTTCAAAGAACCGAATGGACTACAAATTCATGAGAGTAAGAGTGAATAATTTGAATTTCTCAAAGGTGGACTGTACTAAATGAATATAAAGTGAAAAAATGGGACTGCAAATAATGGTGGATTGATCTGATGAAAACCCTTCCTTTTTAAAGAATGTGAGACAATCATTAGGGCAGGAGATGACAGTGATATGATATGAATTCAATGTTGGCCAAATATCACTATAATCAATCAGCCTCTACAATGATGTTAGGGTTATAACTCTCACCAGTTCTACAAATGCATCTTCTTTTTGTCATTATTCGATGTTGTGGATAATGGTTGGATCGGTGTTAAGATTGATATGAATACAAATGATAGAATTTTGAGAAGAGAGCTTCTATTGGCACGTTTTTGCTCTCCCCACCGCACTTAAAAACAAAAAAAAAAACAAAAACAAACCCCACCCCCTCAACACACGGCGTGGAGGCATCTCCGGCCGGCCGGCCTCCCTCTCCCTCTTTCTTCCTCCCTCCCCCTCCCAGTTGGCAGCAGGGAGGGAGATCGGGCAACAGTAGGGTCTACCGGCCGGGGTTGCAGATGGGTTTCTGTCTGCTATAGCCCGAGGCAGCAGCACTCCCTCCTTGCAACACTTCCTCACACTTCCTCCCTGCCGGCGACTTGAGGGGTAGGGAGGAAGAAAGAGGGAGGGAGGGAGGGAGGGAGGCCGGTTGGCAAGCCGGGGATCCAACCCATAGTTGTTAATATCGTTTCGGATATCATTTCGCTCTGGCCTGCAAAATGAAAAGTTTCAGCCGATTCAGGATTTCGATGAAACTTTTCGGAATTACATTTCGGAAAAAATATAACGTAATATATACATATATAAGTAAAAAAAATAGAAAAAATAATAAATATAGATTTAATCCATTATAGTAATTCTTTTGGAATTATATTTTGTGAAAATATAAGAAATACGAAATATATGTGTAAAAAAAGTTAAAAAAAATTAATTATGTAAAATTTCATTTCGGCCGAAATTCATTCAAACTGAAAAGTAATTTCGGCCATTTTGGCCTAAACGAAATGAAATTAATAACTATGATCCAACCCCTCCGGAGACTGCGGGGCGGGGGAGCAGGGTGGGGGGTTGGGAAGAGGGTGGAGGGAGAGCGAGGAGGGGAAAGGGGTAGTTTAGGTATTTAAAAAATATACGGTAGGGAAAACAAAAACTGCGGTGCCAATAAAAGCACTCTTTTGAGAAGCTTCAAATGCCTCTGTGCTTAGAGGTGTGCATCTCACCCCCCATGGTGCCAGGGATCAAACCATAGCACTGCCAAAGTACTGCCCCAAGTGTACCCTGGCTTAGGACAAGGCAGAGGTATGCTTAGGCAGCATAGAGGACAATAGAAAAAAGAGTAATTAGGCACAGAGCAAGCAATGCACAGAGGACAAAGGACCCCCGGGGTGCACCCTGGGTCAACAGATTAGGCTAGTGTCGGAATAGTATCATTTACAATTTTCTCCCATGTAAGCAAAAGAAAATAAAAATGATTAGAGTTTTGAATGATCATAAGTGGCCCAGGTGGGGTTTACAAATCTCATCAAATTCAGCCCATTTAATTTTTGGGCCTAACATTCAGGCCTAGACCCAGCCTAAGGCATAAAATAATGCAGAGGGCTTTACCCATTGTAGAAATCTTTCCACACCATAGTACTAAATTTGTTGAGCTGAGCAGGGACATTAAGAACATATATAGGCTCAGGTCAAAGCCTGTTTAACTATCAAGCCAGAAAACTTGGCCCAGATCTAGCTCAAAGGCCAACACACAACCACATCCTCAACCAGGACGCGCCAAGTCAAGCTCAATCTAGGTAGCCCATGAGCACCACAATGTGGCAAAATTTGCGGTTTCAAACATTATCCGACCCGCATTTGACACAAAAACCAGACCCATAATGAATAGGGTCAGGTCAGTCACAGGTCACAAAAGCTTTTTCTCATTAAAATGGATCGATCAACACGCACGAGCCTGCATATCTAAATCCATCTAAACTGTTTGGTGTTTTAATATTTTGGTACTGACTAATTTATTCTGTATTAGAATGAATGAGCCAAGCTGCTTGAGGGATTCTTGGCCTTGCAATCAAACTCTAACATAGACATGGGGCTTGGCCCAAGCTAATACAGATCAGGTATGGGCATTGGATGCAGGTTAGGATTATGTGATCCATTTCAAACGACCCGTTTGCCATTGTAGAGAGATAATAATACAATGCTCTTGCACCATTACACCATCTAATTAGAGAAAACGAACACGAGACACTCGGCAATAACACACCAATAACTCCCTCCAAATATATCGATTCCTCACCTCCCCCATGATTGAAGTGGCCACAGCTGGGCCCCACAAGGGAATCCGCATGGAGCAGGCCCCATATATAAACATACTGCATCAGGTGGGTACAAATTATTTAGCTACCTGAAGTCCAACTACAAGCAAACACAAATTTTACATGTACAGGCCAACTGCGACCTGAATCCAAATATGGACCATCTGACTGAAAATAGCTAGCTTTTGAAGTCCAATGACAAGGATTAGATCCAGTTGTTTGTGTATGGCTTTTAGATGGGTAATTCTCAAAAGCGCCCCACATTCTTATCATGGGGCCCACAACTCGAGTCAATTTAATCTTTGCACACAGACTACCCATACTAATAGTGAGAGTCTAAATTTGTCACTCATCCAACACAGAATATGGAGAGCAAGATCAACCATATCCATCGACTGGTATTGTCAAAAGATCTTATAGAATATCGACCTCAGAATATCAGATCATCCCAACCTGATCAATTACACGGAGTTGTAAAAGAGGCAACAGTCCATATGTTTAGCGGATGGACCCTACCCTACTGGTGCAGTCAACATCAAAAGCACAGCATAGCAACCAATATTTATTTCTTCTCTTTTCTTTTTCTTCTATTTTTTTGCAGAACAGTCTTAACCACCAATATTAGACACATATCAGAAACAAAATCACATTGGTGGAGGGGGTGCAAAACATGGCATCGAGCCCAGGAGAGAGTAGTTCCGACCTGTACAAGTCCAAAAAAAAAAAAAAAAAAAACTCACTCATAGCCGAAACCAATTTCTAAGGACCAATCCTTCCCCTTCAACCCACACCTCATCAATGACTTAGAATGGTTTCAAGGATTTGTTGCTCATGCACCGAAACTAAACACAGCTTCCATAAGGCAACAATCCACGTATCATGGTTTGAGGTATTAAGGAGTTTCTACGACCTTATTTTAAAAGAAATGCTCATTCACCAAAACTCAAACAGGGAGGAGAAAAAATACCAGTCAACCCACTCTTCCTAAACCCCATTTTATGCCTTATTCTTTAATATATTATTTTCTCATGGGAAGGTAAGGAAGTATAGTAAACCATCTCAAAATTCTCAGATGACCCAGACAGTAAATCCCCATTCGGAACACAGTTTTGAGTACCTGCCTGCCTTGTCGGAAGCAGCATCTTAGCTGTGAGTTTAAAAGAAAAGGCCACTAGAAGTTTGATGAGAGAACCTTCGCAGCAAGTAGAGTCAAGAGCGAAGCATTTATCGAAGTAGTGAACCAGACTCATTTATTCGAAGATCACGGGTGGGGCGAGCTCATTTATTTGAAGATCACAGGTGGGGCGAGTGAGGAGCGAACCCCCGAGGGTGTGGACGCACAAAAGCAGTATATGATGAGGCACCATAGTTTCTCTATCGGGCACCATAGTTTCTCTATCGGGTTGTTTAGGCAGAATCACACCTCAACACAAGAAAAAGTACAGATCTCAGTGAGATACTAGTATACTAGCCTTAAGTATATTGAGACCCTTGTATAAATAAAGCTTTAAAATAAGTAAAATGCAATCAAGTAGAAAAGAAACTTAACCAAATCTGAGCAGTTGATGCTGAGATCGTCGCTTAGTAAAACACTGTTTTAACTTTTCCAACAAATACCAAGAGTACTGTCTCCGAGCAACCAATCGCATCCATATTACTCCCAACGCCGGTAAAGTCTCCAACACATTCAACTCCTGCTTCGATGATAATCTCTTACGACATGGTTTCTGCATTAGCCACAGGCAGTAGAATGGTAAGATAGCAGTCCCATACTTTCATTATAGAGATTCTGTTTCATAAGCAAATGTACAGATATGATCCACATTTTGGAAATTTAAACTGTTAATCAGGCAGGCCACTTCCCAAAACAATATTCATAATTATTCACCTTTTTCGCTGATAACCTTGCTTAGTTCAAATCATGCAGCAACTGGCCCCAACATTGACAAAAGGCCATATTGGCGCATGATCTTTCGAAGACCAAGAACCCCACATTCTTGCATCATATAAACAATTTACAATTTTGAAGGCTGAATAATGATTGGATTAATCATTTAGATGTCCTGAAAACAAAAATACTAGATGGCAAGGGACAAAAAAAAAAAAAGCGACGAGCATCCTTCTTATTCATTAGCTTACCCATTGGCATATGGTGATACATCTCGCCCACGATATGGAGACCTGCTGCTATAGCTACCACGGACATGAGGAGGCGAGAAGCTGCGGCGCCTTGGGGAACGATCACGTGGGCTGTAACTCCTGTTGAATACAATAAAGTTGGTCAATGCAGTATCAAACAAAAACATAATATGTTAAACAGATTCGAGACCATGAAGGCACAAACGATGTTGTCCAGATATCATTTAGTTATGGGGATATCATAGAATTCAAATCTAGACTAGTCTTAGGGCAACATCGCTGTAATGACATCTCCACAGAAAAACTGACCCGGCGTCGGTGCAAAAGTCTGAAATCTTCTGCAGACATGTTGAAAAAACACCATCCAAAACCCCCAGTGTCTTAGGATCTTGAAGTCCGATAAGGATTGGATCTGCAATTGTTCCTACAGATCTGTAGGCTCCCACCTTCCCCTCTCAATCATTGCACCAAATACAAATTACATATTCCACAGCTTTAGGAAACCATACCCAAAATATCCATTGAAAAGGTACAGCAGAAGAATTCATGGATTAATCAGCAGTTTCCAAACAGGTCCACATGTCAGGTACCACATGTTTGGAAACTGCTGATTAATCCATGAACAACTACAATATATCAATAGAATGCATTGAGAATGCCAAACAGTGCCCGTGATTCCTCTTAAGCAAATAGTTGTGCCATCATCCAATGATCTAACAATTGATAGCATGTTAGAGACCTTAGTGGGAAAATTAAACTGAATGTAAGTGTATCGACTTTTCTTATTTTTAAAATAATATAAAAATAGTAAAATCAAGCCGACCCCACCTAGTGGGAAAAGGCTTGGTTTGGTTTGGTTATAAAAATAGTAAAATCAAAATAAAATGGAAAAAAACATATATTCATAACCCATCCATTTTGACCTACAAGGGTAAAATATTAATATAATGACAAATATCATGAATATATCATGAATAAGAATCTTAATGAAAAATTGACAATTATGCCCAAAAGATCTTGGCTATGATAAGTAAACTAGTGTATAACCATTTGAAATAACTTCTTGTAACCTTGAAACGGTCATTTCCGACACACTGTGTCAATCAGACTCGAGCAGTAGATGGGTTGAGTAGACCAAATGACTCGACAGGTTTCTCAGGTGGGTAGGTAAATTAAATTCTAAATAATGTTATTATAAGCGTATAGATTAAAATATATTTATATCTAAATATGTGTAACTAAACAATACAATTTTTATTTACAAAAATCTGCACAAATTCCACATGAACTATATTTTCTATTTTGAACTGTTATTCAAGCATATTTTAACTTCTGATGTGAGGTGTATTTTCAGTTCTTGTTTTTTGTAGTAACATGTAAGGACAATAATGTCCCTAAGTCAACCTGGCCAAACCAGCCCAACCAGGAAGAGTTTCTAAATAATTTTATTGTAAGCAGCATATAGATTAAATTCAAAAATATATATATATATCTAAAATGTAAAACCAAAGGACATAATTTCTTTACAAAAATATGCACAAATTATACATGAATCATAATTTCTGTTTTGAACTGTTATTCAAGCATATTTTAGCTTCTAATGTGAGGTGTATTTTCAGTTCTTGTCTTTTGTAGTAACATGTGAGGACAATAATGTCCCCAAGTCAACGTGGTCAAACTCAGCCCAACCAGGACGGGCATGCAGAAATTAAGTCAATTAGGCAGGTCCACCGTCCACCCACTCTAGCTCAAACTGAATTCAACCGGTAACCATTAGCCCAGTATGTGACTGGTTGTGAACTTGGTTAGCCAAACTCTGTTGGACAACCATGGAGCAAGGAATCAATGTACATTTATAACATATGGAGCAGCTATGATACTCAGAAACTTTTACAAGCCCAGTGTATCCATGTCTAACCAATGCTATCAGTGCATTTTTTTTCATAACGAAGGGTGTCCTAGCCCTTTGGGCCGGACTAATCCCTACGGGCCCAAGGAGGGCCAAGTAAATCTCTTGTGCCCCAGTGTGGTAGAACAGTTTCGAACCCTCAACCTCAAGAGCAAACCGTGGTCCTAGGCCAACACATTTATCAACACGAAGCTCTAGGAGAAAGAAGAAAATCCTAGTCTTCTTGTTCTGCACGAAACCCGAAGAGAGGTGAAAGGCGACCCTACGCAGATTCCAATCCACGTAGATATATCAGCCATCCTAACTCCAATCCATTTGCGCCCACGGAGTCCTTGCGAGCACATCTACGCGGTAGATGCAACAAAAAGGCAATCCAGTGGTTCAAAAAAGAGTGGTATTTTTCCTTCAAATAAAGTAAGTGGTATCTGAACCATCCTTAAATTCAATTTATTAGAATACATGCAATTAATTTAGGATGCTTGTTTACAGTAATCATGGTGTTTGTTTATTGTTCATTATCTTGTATGCTTTATTTTTATTAAATTGAATTTATCAAAATTTATCACGAAATAGAACCAAAAATTCTAAATTTGAACCCGAAGTTCACTAATCCATTGACAAGCAGTCCTAAAAGTCTAAATACTGATATGAACCTATATGTTTATATCCATAAATCAAACTTAAAGTTTTTTATTCAGATCCGAATAAACTATATCTTATGATAAGAGATGGTTCTGTCTATGCTTGAAACACTAATAGAACAAGAAGTTCTACTTCAAACCTAAAGATTTGACAAAACCAGAAGTTCTACTTCAAGTTCTAAATCAGGCCTGAAATCTTGACAGAACCAGTAGTTTTGATTATTAAAGTTGAGAATTTGGCCAACTTATTTGCCATTATTAATTCCTTTCTAATTTTATTTTGGATGTTAAGGTTTCATTTCTTTTATTTTATTAATTATCTGCATACCATTAGTTTTGTATTTCTTTATTACAATTCGTGCATGATGTCAAACCTGGTAAAACTTGATTTTAAAGCACTTAATATTAATAGGGACAAGAGAAAGATCCAGGATAAGTATGATACCCAAAAGATGGTAATATTACCGACTGCTGAGAGTGACTGGCTAAACATGAGATTCCAGGATAACAAAACGGTATATAAATATAAATCGACCCTTATTTCCCTGTAAAGATTGTGTGGCGAAAATGTTCAGATGTTAGAGAAAATATTATTCACTTTTCACGCCTCGAATGTGCTCTTACAGCTCCAAATATTCAGACCTTAGCCATTTCACCACACAGTCTTAAACGAGAAACAATGTTGAGGAGGGCAAAGTTATATCTATACTGTTTTATAATCCTAAAGTAGCTGGTAAGATGACTATCTTCCGGTTATCATACCTATCCTTCAAGGATTTCCAACAGTTAGATATTCATTTTTTAGGTCAACATAAGGGCTAACGCCTTGTCCTCCCCTTTTATGGCCACCCCAAGCTTCTTGGATTGCAAATGGACTTTTGCATCCAGTTGTCAGGATAAGTAATTGTCCCAATTAATATTAAGTGCTTTAAAATCAAGTTTTGCCAAGTTTAACATGATACACAAACTGTACAAAATGTTAACGTCCAAAAATAAAATCAGGAAGGAATTAATCATGACAAATAAGTGGCTAATGAAAGTTGGAACGTCAGGTTCTAAACTTTAAAAATCAGAACTACTGGTTCTGTCAAGACTTCAGGCTTAATTTAGAACTTCAGGTTCATCACATGAATTAAAATAGAATTGCAAGTTCTGTCGAAGTTTTTAGTTTGAAGTAGAACTTCCGGTTCTGTCAAATCTCCAGGTTTGAAGTTGAAAGTTTAGTGAAATCTTCAAGTTTGAAGTAGAACTTCTGGTTTTTCAGAACTTCTAGTTCTATCAAATCTTCATGCTTAACTTCATGGCCTTATCATGAAATATAGTTTATTCGGATCTGAATAAAAACTTTAAGTTTGATTTATAGATATAAATCTATAACGTTCATATAGTATTCAAACTTCTACAACAGCTAATCAATAGATCAGTGAACTTCGGATTCAAATTATAGAACTTCTGGTTCTATTTTGTGATCTATTTCAATTTAATAAAAAGAAAGCATACAAGATAATGAACAGTAAACAAACACCATAATTACTGTAAACAAGCATCCTAAACTAATTGCATGTATTCTAATAAATTGAACTTAAGGATGGTTCAAATACCACTTACTGTTTACTGTATTTGAAGAAAATATAACAACCTTTTTTGAATGGCTGGATTGATCTACTCGCAAGGACTCTCTAGGCGCAAACGAATCATCGATCGGAGTTTGGATGGCCGAGATATCGTAATATGAAGTTTCAACAGTGATCAATATAGGGAAAAGGTACAGCGCAGGGAATCTACGGAGGAAATCCGCGCAAAACATCCGCGCGGGAAAGGAATCTGCGGTGGGAATTCACCCAAAGAATCCATGCAGATAAGGAATACTGCGCGGGGTCGGCTTTCTCCTCTCTTCGGGTTTCGGGTAGAATAAGAAGACTAGGGTTTTCTTCCTTCTCCTAGGATTTTATATAGTTATTTTATTTTCTTCTAAATATAAAAAAAAATAGAAAGGAACTTAAACAATGATAGTTTAATTAATTCAAAAGTTTTTTTTCTTTTAATTAGGACAGCCGCATCCAAATCTGTCTTCTAAATTGTCGAAAAAAAAAAACTGAAATAAGCAAATATTCCACAAGATTCTTCTATTATTTTTTAATGCTAACTTTTACCAAGTATCCCTCAAGTTTGCAAACCCTTTTTTCTCTTTTTTCTTCTTTTTATTATTATTATTTATTTATTTTTGGCAAATAGAAACATTACCTTCGACCGTAGCTTGGACTCCCCCGATACCTAGGGCTGCGGCTACGACGTCTTCCACTACCCAATCCTCCAGAACCAATACGCAATCGACATTCCCGAGCAAAATGGCCTGGCTCACCACACTCATAACACTTTAAATCAGAACTTGAAGAGGAACGCCCACGGCTTCCACGAGAACTGCCACCGCCACCCCTAGTGTTATGAGAGAGCTCAACTCGCCATCCATTTTTACCTATTCCACCAATGGACAACACAAAATCAGGAATAAAGGGAGTTTTAAAGAAGAGACAAATGGTAAAATTTATACAGCAGCATTAGAAATTTAGAAGCAAGCTCCTTGTGTATGCAAGAAACACCCAGCTACAATACAATATGGCAAGGCAGGAATATCAACAGCTTTAGAATTCAACATCCAGGTTGCAAATATGTAGCTATAATTAATGTACGTCAGGTCATTTGAACTTTAATTAACCCCTGAATTCCATAAACCTACTTTTAATTATAAAAGAACAAATCAAGTCTAAAAAATATGCCAATATGATGCTTTTAGGTCAAAACCAACAAAGTGCTACCACAGTACCCGAGGGCACCTATTGAACAATAGTTCAAACAAAAAATTTAAGGGGTTGTTTGATTGCACCCATGTACATATGTAAATACGATTTCATGTGTAAAGGTTATGCACCCTCATGTTTGGTTGCACCATTTACGTATGCGATGCGTAAATGTGGTGTGAAAATGGGGCGTGGTTTTGCACCCAGAATTCTCACAGCTCAGACCCTAGTAAAACACATCATATGACACTATTACTGTGCGGAGCTACAGTAACTAAGGTGCAAAAATGGTCAAAACCGCCTTTTTCAGTTTTTTTTTATTTTGTGGGACCCAAAATCAAGATCAAAACCGTTCAATGCATTTACAAGATCAAGAACAGCTAGGACACCAAATTTCAGCCGTTAATTCATCCCATGTTTTGAGATACTTACAAAACAATCTAGACTCCAAAATCCAACCTTCTGGACTTTTGTGGGCTCCATTGTCATGATCTAAACCGTTAATCCTCTTTAAAATGTTCAACATGGCTTTGAGACCAAATCTCGTGGCTTAATTCATCACAAATCTCAAGAAAATTGAGAAAAACTATGAACCGTTGATTCATCAAGCTGAATAATGTAGTGCTTTCCAACGTCCTAAAACACAGTCCATTTTTTGTGATTTTTCTATTCATGTGGGCCCCTAAATCATGATCTGAAATATTGATCCTCTTTAAAATGGCCAAAATGGCCAAGGGACCAAATTTCAAGTTTAAATCCTTCACAGATTTTTAGATAATTGCAAAAACGTCCAGAAACTAAAATCTGTAATTGTGAATTCTGTGGGGCCAATTTTCACGATATGAACCATACAAACTGTTTAGAATGCCATTTTTAGGCTAGAGGGTCAACTCTCATGCCTTTATTCATCATATATTTTAAGAAATTTGTGAAAAATGGTGAAAACTTTGTGAAAATTGGTGGACCAGTGGATGCATTCACAATCACATTTGAAGAGGTGTGAAAATGACAAACTGAATGTCTTTTACAAGTGAGTCAGTTGCATATGAAAATGATTCATATGCGACTCATTTACACATGTAGACCATTTTCCTATCCCATTTGAAATTGCCCAACAACCCCAAAAAGGAAAATGAGACCCTATAATTAAAAGTAGGGGATATCTAGTGTTGGTTTCAAACATAAATGGAAATCTAGTGAAATGGTCATATTAGCACCAACATTTAATTCTTGTTTCTAATGTATAAGCAACAGAAGTAAGTTTAAATCCAACTCTATGCAAGGGGAGACCTAAGACGAAATGAGTCATCCATCCAAGAAGGAAACAAAATAATTGGGGCCTGATCACAAGGCCTGGTAGGAATCGGGTTTAATCCGGCCCGGATTGAAGAGAAGAGACCAGCAGCTAACATCAGCACCACATTAGCTTATTCAATTTCAACCATTGATCTTCAAGGAGTGATATCAAAGCCATCTGGCATCGGACTTCAGATCCATTTTCACCAACACGTTCATGGAGACTAGATCTAAACATCAGGTCAATTCATTCCTCCAAAAGAATTACATTTTTACATCCTTTGTGCATCAAGTCAATATGAGATTGCAAATCAATGACTTCGACAATCAACTTCAGAATTATATATAAACTTGAATTTGGGAAAATGGTATTATGAGAATGAAGTCTACTTTAAGCAATTCCTTTAATTTGAGACAAGGAGACTTGACCATTGATGAATATACCGATGAATTTTCAAAGTTGAAATGCTTATGTAAATTGAAGTGTAAGACACATGATTTTGATGGCTTTCTCAAGGGTTTATGACCAGCCATATTGGAGAATGTGAAAGACTCACAAGGGGAAGCAATTCGTGTTAAGTACATGCTTAAAAGATCTTGGATATGTAAGTCTCCAAAAGGAAAGTCTCAGAAAACAACAAGAGCCAATCTTCTAGAACCCGTGACAGAGAATATCAAACCTAATATCAATAAGACAGAAAAAGAAACAGAAAATTCCATGACAATGTCGGATAAAGTAGCTTGCACAATTCCTACAAAAGGTCATACTTTGGAAGACTTAGGTCTTGTTTGGTATCTCTAATCTTTTTCTGACAGACCCATCCAAAATAGAGCCATAAAAAAAATAAAAAATAAAAAAAAACACTGTTCATCCAATTCTTTTCCCCCCTCTACTTTTCAACTACAACAAGAAGGGGGTTGTGGTTTTAAGAGTCTTTGCCTCTACTTCTCTAAAGTGAGCAGAGGGTAGAAATGACTGCCAAATGCTGTTATTTTCCAAACCTCTGCCCGCTTTAGACATTTAGACAAATAGAGCCTGGAAATAAAGATCCCAAATAGGGGCTTAGAAGAAAAGAGCATTGAATAACCTTCCCTGGTCAATGGTGATCAAAAGATGCAAGCGTCAAAGGTAATTGAAGAGTTGGATAAGGTTAGCAAGGAGATTGATCATCTAATGGATTTCATCAAAAGCCCACTTCCAGAACAACCAATAAAATCATTAGAAGAACAAGCTATTGATTAGGAAATTACAAAAGATCAAATCATTGTGATTCCCCACATTGATTTCATCTTTGGGGTTAGACGATTGATATTCGAAGATTGTGAGAAAATGGTACAATTTCAAGACTTGGGAGCATCAATTTGTTCGAATGCACATCCAATCCAACTCTAGACATCAAAAAACACAATGCCTAAAGTCTATTTTAAATAAGAGATCGAATGAATCTTCAAAGCCATGTGAAGAGCTCGAAGATCAAGAACAATATCGGGAAGCTATACGGTTCACTTTAAATCCTAGAGGACGTCTACAACACTCGAGGCCGAGTTCTCTCCAAGACGGGGAGAAGTTGATGCTTAACAAATCCATTATCCGCAAGTCAACCAGCTCTTTGGGCCCAAGTCCAATGCACCCATTTATATTTGGTTTTGTTCATTTCATTAACCGTGTTGTAAGTAGTGATGCAGCAGCACCAATCGTCCACACACTCATTGGCCACATGTGGGGCCTGTTGAAGCCCAAGAGATATTCTTATTATTTTTAATTGTTTCCAATCTTAGTGAGGAGTTTAATTAGGATTAGTTTCCTAATTTTATCTTTTTTTTTCCTAGTTTGATTAGGATTGTTTCTTAGATCCTAAATTTCTTTTATTATATATATGGCATTGTAGAGATCATAATCTGAGATTTTGGAATTAATAGAATTTTCCCTTTCGTGGGTTTTATCGTTGGAGAGACTTCTTTGTGATTGTTTCAGCGGAAACCGTAATTGTGCTTATGGCACCTGCAACACTAACCCTAGGACTGCATCAATTGGTATCAGTGCAAGTGAGATATGGATGTCCAGTCACCTTTTCTATTGGTGAAGATTATACAGATACAGTTTGGTGTAATGTGCTACCCATGGATAGTGGTGATATCTTGTTGGGACGACCATGGATGTACAATACGAATGGAAGTAATGGCATGCGCGACAACACATTCACATTCATGCATGGTGAAAAGCAAATCACACACCATCCTATGAAGCCGGCACCACCAAAGATAGGGTCAAGTTCTCGTATCACCAAGGAGGCGCTTCAAGTGCACAATGTCTACAAAGCTACATTAAGAAGAGCTGAGTTCGAGCTCAAGCTAGGTTCCAACCTGAGGGAATGATGCAGCACCACCAATTGCCCACACACTCATAGGCCACATGTGGGGCCCATTGAAGCCCAAGAGATATTCTTATTTTTAATTGTTTCCAATCTTAGCGAGGAGTATAATTAGGATTAGTTTTCTAATTTTATCTTATTTTGTTTCCTATTTGTTCCCTAGTTTGATTAGGATTGTTTCTTAGATCTTAAGTCTCTTTTATCATATATATATATATATATATATATATATATATATATATATGGCATTGTAGAGATCATAATCTGAGATAATCTGAGATTTTGAAATTAATAGAATTCTCCCTTTCGTGGGTTTTATTGTTGAAGAGACATCTTCTTTGTGATTGTTTCGACAGAAATCCTAATTGTGCCTACGGCACCTACGGTCCTAACCCTAGGATTGCATCAAGTAGGGTCCATAAGTCCAATCTTAGCGAGGAGTTTAATTAGGATTAGTTTTCTAATTTTATCTTATTTTGTTTCCTATTTGTTCCCTAGTTTGATTAGGATTGTTTCTTAGATCTTAAATCTCTTTTATCATATATATATATGGCGTTGTAGAGATCATAATCTGAGATAATCTGAGATTTTGAAATTAATAGAATTCTCCCTTTCGTGGGTTTTATTGTTGAAGAGACATCTTCTTTGTGATTGTTTCGACGGAAATCCTAATTGTGCCTACAGCACCTACGGTCCTAACCCTAGGATAGCATCAAGTAGAGTCCATAAGTCTTAAGCAAATACTTTAATCTCGACCTTTAGTATGTTTCCTATAGTTGAGATTGAGTTTAGGATTAGGTTTTCTCTATTTAAAGCTTCTTTGGCTCCTTAGACTATGATTAATGAAAAAAAAATTCGAGTTTCGAGTGTGATTACCCTCCCTCCCTCCCTCTCCCTCCCTCCCTCGATTGCTTATTAGACTATGTTATGTTATGGCATGAGGCCATCAGGCACGAAGCCTATTCACTTCAGGCGTGAGATCTGACCTATCTCCCTATCTTTCCATCTTTCTCTACCCACCCCGCATCTCATCCTTGGTCCACATCAAGTGGTTTGTGATTAGTAATTATATCATCATTATTGTCATTGTGAAGCTATGAAAAATTATTATTTATGGATACACTGATTTAAATCATCCTTCCATAAGAACATGACACTGACGTTTGAGAAAACCAAACCTCTCAAAGATTGATTCTACAACTAAGTCATCACATTTACCCCATTTTTTATGATTATAAAGTATTTCTTATTTCTGTTGATTTTTTTTAATTTTTTGAGATTTTGAAAGATCGGCACAACTTAACCTTTCCATCACGAGTGGGCATGGGAAACAACTCACCTAGCTCTCAACCATCAAGAGGATTGTCATCCATCTTAACTAGCATTTATGGTGTTGTCGTTGTCAATTCATCATCATAATCTCTCTCTTAGGTATCTTAATGTGTGCCCAGATGTTAATCAGCAAGTGAAACATACAAATGATTTGTACAATCAAATTCAGAAGGGGGTGAAAAAGAAAATCATGCTATTCAAACCAAAAATTCCAAGAAATAAGAAGCATAGTGATGATTGTACTTGTTACTTATGTCACAAGCTAATAGAACTCACGCACGTATCATCATTCATCGGCATGAAAGCCTTCTCCTTTCTAACACTTATTGCATTTATAAAGGAAACAAAATATATATTTTGAAAGGTAGGAATCAAAAGATTTTGCTCCAATAAATTTATATAGGAATAAAGAGACGTTTCTAATATACCATCCAATTCATGAATTGCATCTAGAGCATCTCTACGATCATCAAAGTCAATAAAAGCATAGCCTGGTGGCCTCCGTGCAACCCATACACTGCATCAGAAATAATCAGCCAATTAACACATTGACGAGTAACCATTCAAAAAAATAATAATAACAGATAGACACAAAGAATTCGATGCAATATAAAATAAGTTACATTTGAGCATACAATCAAGAAAGAAAATGAGTAACTAACATATACACACATAATTAAGGGCAAGAGACATAGGAAACATAAAGTTTAACTTTAAGAATACCAAATTTCCATTGCCTACTACAGTTGCAAGTTGCAAAATCAATTAAAATGCATCAAGAAGAGTCTCATGTAAAAAAGAAGGCAAAATATGACCAGACCTTCTTGAAACTTATCTTTTGAAAGCATGTTCGAACTACAATCTACATACAATGGTTGTTTTTTTTTTTTTTTTTTTTTTTTTTTTTTGTGTGTGTGTGTGTGTGTGTGTGTGTGTGTGTGTGTGTGTGTGTGTTCATATATAATGGTCCAGAGAATAAACCAAGACGCAAAACTGTCATATACATTTACAATATGAAAAAACACATTTATGTCCCATTGGTTCGTTTGGTTACCACATTTCCATAGAATTGGAAAAGGTAGAAGTGTCCTAACTATATTGGGGTCAGCTAAATGAATTCTTCAATTCATGTTGAAGATGTGCAAAAAGTTTTAACCAATTGTCAATTTGACGCAACCCTCCTCTTTTATGTAGATGATGCATAGATACGGCATGGATAATGCTCGGACACACCATAGATACAGCAAAGACACGGACTTTACATGTAAAAAAATAAGTGAAGTATCAGATACGATACAATACTTAGCCCATTTTGAGAGTAAAATCAGGTTAAATGTACTTTGATTTAGACATTGTACTTTTGGAATGAAAATGTACCATATTTTCATGCAGGGATCAAATACATTTTTCCATGCCAATCCTCCTAGCCAAGACAAAGCCCAATATCATGGAGTGATAAAAGAGGCTTGCAGGAAAAACTCCACCAGATTTTAAATTTATACTGATTCATTCATTAAAAAATAACCTATATTTAACAAAATAGATCAGTGCAAACATAAATACAAGAAGTTATATGACCATTAAAAACACTAAATCCTACACCCTAATAGCTGCTTCAGCATGTCCAACGTGCACAACCACATCACATCTTAAAATCAAGAAAGTGATTTTTCAAAAACAAGAGAGAGAGAGAGAGAGAGAGAAGCAATGTTTTAAATTTTACCTTCTCAAAACCCCATACACACGGAATTCATCTTCAAGTTCTCGTTCAGTTGTTCTAGAATCTAAGTTTCCAACGTATACACGAGCCATTGCGGGTAAAAGTACCTATTCAACCAAATTCAGAACAAGCTTAAAATCTTGTAAGCCAATTGAAACTTGGATAGATAAAGAGAGCATTTAAGAACTTTTCTCAAACTATCAATTTGGTATCACCAATCACCAATAAAACACTAACAACATTCGTCAAATGTTTAGAGTGATCTTAAGCAATAGAAAAGATCAGAACTAAATACATAAAGAACCACAAGGATAAACTAACCAACCATCGAAAGTTCCTTTCTTTTTTTAACCATTGGAGGTAAAATCCTGTAAGAGGATTGGGTTTTCTCTCCCTTTTTTTTTTTTACCTGCGTCTTCTCGTGAAAAAAGCACGAGCTAGATCAAAAGACCTAAACATCATCTGTTTGGATGAAGGAGGATGAAAAGGTTTTCTCCACATCCAAACAAAACCCTAGGTCGATTTGAACGAAGCTACGTAAAGATTGCTTTCAACAATAAATATGAGATTTCACAGTGTCAACAGCCAAATCAAAAGCGATGATTTACAAACAAATAAGAGATTTCACTGTTTTAAAGCATCTTGTGCCGCAAGTATTGAAATTTCTAGGGTTTCATGAGCTCTAAATCTCGACATTAGATATCTAGATCTGAGAATCGAAGTGCAGATGAAAGAGAGAAAGAGAGAGAGATTTCATACCTAGAATGGAAGAGCGGAGATTTTGGGAAACCCTAGCATTGCTTCTCAATTTCTTCCCCTTTAGGCCTTTTATAATTTTCAGTTGCGTAGTAGTATTCAAACTATTCATGGGTGCTCGTGGGCCTGCTGAGCTAAATCTACTACTAATAGGGTTAAGGTTTATATGGTTAGGCCCGTCGTCAGTGGTATGAACCTAGCTTTTAGGCCCAATAGTCATATAATTTGGGCCTGGGCTTGCACTACATGAGAAGATATTTGAGGGGACCTACTATTTAGAGTTGTTGCACAAAGAATTTTAAAAGTTGCTTGGGGTCCAAGTCCGAGAGTTCAAGATAGAAACAGCTCAAGCCATAGAAACTATAAAAAAAGAAAAAAAAAATGACTCCTCCACAAGGGATGTCCATGCTTTCCTAGGTTCAAAGTAGGACGTCCACCACCACTACCACTACCACCTCTCTCTCATTTCTCCTTTCTTCCTCTCTCCTCCTTATTTTAGTTCTAGTTCTTCATCTTTAATTTTTTTTCTTTTATATATATTAAAGGTAGCTTTGGGCCTTGTCCAAGTAAGACTTGGATTTAAGATGAGTTGAAGCTTTGTACTGAAAATATGTTATTAATGAAAGAATTATTTTTCTTTCGTGCAATGGCTGGTTAGTGGTGATTGAAGTGTAGGATAAAGCTAGGTTCTCTCAATCTCTCTCTTTTACTAATTATATTTGCTTTGTTCATGTTCCTGATTTACTGATTTATTGAATAATAGACTTGTCTTCATACCAATCGATGCCTTCCATGCTTAGTTCTGAATATTAGAATATGTATTTGATCATTCATGATTATGTTTGATAGGCCATGCTTGGGACTATATTTTCTTTGATGGGTTATACTTATGTGTTGATGGTAATGCTTAGATAATTCTATTACTTTGATGAATGGAAGGAGGTCTTGGGTTTTTGCATATTTTTGTAGAAAAATGAATCTCATTTTAAAAGGAGAAATTGGTTTTCAATGCTATATCATCTAAATCTAAATGCTTTGATTTGGTCTTGACCTGAAGTAAAAAAAATATAAGAATCTGAACGAGTAAGTATTTTTGTGGAAAAAAGTGATTTTTGATTGCTTAGTTAATTCCAATGCCTTAATATGTTTTATCACTATTGGTTGTTTTTATTCTTAATTGGAATATTCTTCTTGATTTGCTCTACGTGGGTTCAACTCGTATTTGCTATTGTCTCAAAAGCAAGGCAGCCGTGCACTTACAATATTTTATGATTGATATTGATCTACATGTAATTGAATTTCTAGGAACTCTTAGTGAAATGGCTAGTAAAAACGATTACCAAAGATGTGAAGGGTTTATAAAGGGCATAAAGTGAAGGTAGATGGGGGCCTCTCTCTCCTTTGTAGGATTTGGTCTATTAGGGTAAAGGAATGTCATTTTATGGCCGCCATTTATTGATCTTCTTCTTTGGTTTCAACTACTTCTCTGCAACACACTTTTTTAAATTCCATCTAAGCCTTCAGCATCAGAAGTAACCAAGGGACCAAAGGGTAGAGACATCAACCCTTTGGATCTTGTCTTGGGAGGCAGGGAGCAATGAGTCCTTGCTTTCAATCGCTCCTTCCTCTCTCGACCAGCTTAGAGACTTGTCATCGCCTACCTAAGATTGAAAGTCCCACTTGTGGGCTATTTTTCATGATGGGCCAAACCTATGCATCACATGGCCTTTTTTAAGCCAGTATATTTTACAAACGGAACTCCCAACTGTTAATGTAAAATTGATTGAGGTCACGTTTGTGTAAAGACAACTTCTATGGAAAGGTGAAATTGCCACATCAGCAAATCTATGGTTTTTAAATACCTCAGAAAAGGTTTTTTGAGGAAGTTAAAAAATTCATATTTGGTGCAAAAAATTTTCCTCGATGAATTACTGCTAACATTGTTTGGTGCAGTTATGGATTTTTTTAGTGAAAACTACTAGGTGGGTGGAGTTGTATGTGTGTGGGGCGGATGAATGGGCGGGTGAGGTTGGGAGGGGAGGGAGCAGAAAGAGGGTGGCTGGGTGGAGTTGGGGTGGGAGTAAGGAAATGGAGAGTCAATTTTCTGTGGCTGGTTGGAGTTGGGGTGGGAGTAAGGAAATAGAGAGTCAATTTTCTGTGGAAATGGAATCCCCCCCCCCCCCCCCGGAAGTCCATCCCCATGCCTAGGAAGGAAAAAGGCTGACATGGCGAAAAAGTAAATTCGCGAAAAACTGCCGCACCAAACACATGAAAATAGAGTTTTTCTCAAAAAATCACATCCTTTTTTGTGGAAATTGGCTACACAAACATGCCCTAAAATAAAGCTTGGAACAATACTTAGATATTGGGATGTGTGATACGAGGTAAATATGTGCTCCAAACAGAGTAAATAAGGTGATTAGTTATAGTCTATATAAAACTGAGGACAAAGTTTGGATCATTTTTCTCCCCATGAGATGGAATTGCAAACTATCCTAATCTATCAAGGCCAAGGGCCAGGGGTCATCCTTGGGATCCTCCATATTCGCCTTTGATGTCCGCCCGAATATGCTCCATCTTTGTCCTCTGCTTATAACCTCCGCCCAAGTCGATTGTGCTGTTGGATGGATCACATGCAAAATATGTAAATTAACATAATAGAGCAAACCATGCATTCTTCACTACTTAATCCAGTGGTCTCCGCCAAAGTCGATTGTGTTGTTGGATGGATCACATGCAAAACATGTAAATCAACATAATAGAGCAAATCATGTGTTCTTCATTACTTAATCTAGTGGTGGGATCAATTCCAACTGAAATGAAATTTGGGCCAATGGCTATTGATGGGGCATTAGATTTTGATTGTTTTTGGATTAGAAAACAACGGGCTATATGCTACATTGCAGTTCCTTTTTAGGTATTGCATGGGAGAGCTAAGTGTAGGAATTGAGATCATTCTCAAGACGTAAATGCCCTATACTGCTGAAGAGAACCAGCATGGCAATTTCACAAGTTTGTGCAGTGCTGAAGATTCCTCAATAGCATGAAAAAGCTTCCAATTTAATATGCTAACCAATTTTTTAGAACGAAAAGAGGAAAAGGTTCAATTATTTTTACTCAATGCGGAAAACGATTTCCTCCGTGAGGGGCTAGAAATCAATTTTTTATGGCATTGCAGAAAAACAAACCAAAGCTTCACAGATTTCACTGAGCATAAGTGCGGCCTTAATGAAGCAAACAATTCTACAATGCAATTTGGGGACGAATACGAGTAAACATAGCTGGAAAAAAAAAAAAAAAAAAACCGAATGTAATAACTTCCAATTATAAGGTAATTGTTATCTAGACTAGACATAAAGATTAATGTTTCTTTCTTCCCTCCAATCATCAGTTCAGCAATATTTGGCATGATAAGACCTTACATAATACAACTCTTTGTTGCCTGCAAAGATTTAAAGAATGCTGGGGACTAATAAGAATAATGACAAAAAAGGATAATTTTTCAACTCCCATTGGAAAGATAATTCAGAAATCAATGTAGGCCTTTCCACTCTAAACCCTCCATGGTATCCACGCATCTCCTTGGTGAAATGAAATCTACTACCGCCAAAAGACACCAATAATAGCCTTCAAATACCCAAATACCTGTATAAAATAATCAACTTCATGTTACTAGATGGATTCTCTCTCTCTCTCTCTCTCTCTCTCTCTCTCTCTCTCTCTCTCTCTCATATTTTTTCTTACTCACCTGAGTCAGAATACCATTTCCAGTTTGACCTTCAATGACCAACCCTGCAGTGAGACCGATCATTGCCCACGCTCCATTGATTGCTTCAATTTGACGTTGTCTCTGGATTCATGTCATTTGGTCAGAGTTGACAATGTGACAAAGAAATTAGAAGTTACGGACACAAATAGAACCTCTCAGATAAACCTGGAAGCGCATGTCAGCACAAATGAAGAGATCTGAAAGCAACATCCATCCAAAACTAACTAAAGCCATAAGTGTATGTTTGGATTAATTGTAATCGGTTAGAATATTTTGGCAAAAAACAATTCTGCTGCTGTTTGGGGCGAATTGAGAAAACCCCTCTAGCCATTTCGGGTGGCATGGAAATCTCTTTTGGATCTGTTGGGGTGGCGTAGAAATTGAAAACCACATACATCAGATACAGTTCTTCTGACTTTCCATCTTGATTCAACATGGCAGCTGCCAATGATGATAATTTGGGGGCAGGAAAGGTTAGCAGAGTGGCATGGCAGAAACATGGTTTCTATTTTGGAATACATCAACATGCCTGAAAAGAGCCACTAAGTTTGCAACTAAATCCGTTTTGTATGAACATGACAGTAAAATTATGGCTAACAACTTCAAATAGCTCTACCACATAAAAGGCTTGGGCTTTTAGGACAGCATAAGGGAATCATGACTTGCCTAAAACCTCATGCTATTTTTGGCTTGAGTCCTTCTGATTAGAAGATAAAATCATAAAAGAATCCATGAGTTGGCTGTCCACTCATTTTTGAGATGCATGAACTCATGGGGTGGAAGTCTGTTTTTCTTTCGAGAGAGGCTAAATACACACTGGTATTTGCTTTCTCCACATTGATACTCTCTACACTCCCCACACTTACTCTATACACACTCTGTTTTGCCCAAAATACCCTAGCCTCTACTCTCTCAACTTCTCTCTACACTCCCTCTCTTCCTCTCCCTGCCCGCCGACCGCCGCCTGCGCTTGCTCTCCCTCTCCTTCTCCATGTTTCTCTCCCTCTCCCTCTTTCTCTCTCCCTATCCCTCTCCCTGCCCACCTCCGCCCTCTCTCGCTCTCGCTCTCCCAATCTCTCGCTCCCCTCCCCCCCCCCCCCCCCCCCCCCCAAAACCCCCAAATCTCCCTCTCCCTCTCCCTCTCGCTGCCGCCCGCTCTCTCTCTCTGTCTCTCTCTCCCCTTGTCGCTGCCGCCCTTCACAGTACTGCTGAAGGAGGTGGTGGTGGCTGGGGTGGGGGTGTGTTGAAAGAAGTTGGGGATGTAGAGAGTTTGACAGATGTCCTTTTAGGTAATTTCCTACATGGCTATTTTTGGTAAAAAAAAATTCTCAATGTGCAGAGATCAATTTTCAGTGTGCATTTAGCAGCACACTTTTCTTTCTCCAAAGTTTTGGCTGATTTTCCAAACTTCTCCCTCAGTTCCCAGAGATTCACTGAACTTCCCCAGTAAACAGTACCTATGAGAGACCTTAGTCTCCAACAGGACTTGACCCCTGTCGAGCAGGCCCTTGTTCTCTTTAATCGGATTACTGAATAGAGTAGAGTTTTCTATATATAAAAAAGCCCCTATATTTTCATGAAACCTCAAAAACACCTCTACACTTTGTGTTTTTGCTTTAAGATCCCTTGACTGGTGGTAAGTTTAAGGAAAAGCAACTGCCGTTCCCACTCTTCCCTTTTTTCTTTCCTAGTTTCCAAGTTCACCCCTTTCATTTATTGAAAAGATGAAATGCCAATTTTAACCCTAGGGCTTCTTATTTTCTTGTAAAATCAAACTCCATGGGGGCTATAATTGTTGTTTTTTAAGTTATCTTCCAGCTGGCCTCTATTGTGTTAGACGAACCATTGGTTTTTAATGCTGCTGCAAGATCCAAGTCATCGTCAAGGTGGACACTCCAAATTGACGCCTTAGGTCAAAACTCATCAAGTGGGAGGCTGTGTATGTAAACACCTATCCTATGATCCTATCTGATGTGATTTTCGTTGACTGTCGCCCACCCATTGTAATGACTGAGTGCATGGTTCAGATCAATCAAGACTGATCAGCCCCATGGCAAGGATACCTTAAGTTGACCAAACACCTTCACTCTCCCACACCATGTATTTTAGCACTAGCCCAAATTATTACAGATGGAATTGACATAAGCTGTCAAACTTAGTCAACCTTAAGTTGACACCTTGGAATGGAGGTTTGACATTGATGGCTGTCATAATCCAGCAGAAGCAAATTTCAACCAAAATCTCATTCTCTAATGAGACCTTCCACCCCAACACCTCTCATTTGTGATTAGTGACGGTCCCAAGTGGCCCAACAAAGATCGTCCATACTAGTCTCATTTCAAGCTTCTATGATTGCCTCATCGAGATGCATATGGATCCCATCTAATAAAGCCTAATCTTGTTCTACCACAGACCCTATTGTAGAGGGGTTCCCTAAGGTTAGTTTGTGGGTCCCACCACCCACGTGAACCAATTGCATACCTTCCTGAGCAAGTTGAAGAGGCTACCTATTATTTGGTGACAAACAAATGCAATGGTTAATCAGTTATGCTATAATCTGCTTTATCCGGTGAAGCAGACGAACTGATCTTCAATCTATACCTGTCTATTTGGTCCATTTTAAAATTCAAGTCACAGATCAACGGCAGATGGTCCATGCCAACGGCTGTTGACAGGTAATGCAACATTTTGATACTTACAAGAAGATAGATTTGTTTGTGCCTTCGAAGTTGTGCTTGAGATACGAGGCTCCAAAGTCCAACATTGAAGAGGAACAAGAAACCCAAGCTAGGGTTAAAATTTGTCATTTCATCTTCTGTAAAATGCTGTTGAATACTGTAACTAAAATACGTCTTCAAAATTCTTAGATATTTGGTTTTGGCCTTGAGTTGAAACAGAATTTCTAGGACATTCATCTGGCCTTGAATTGAAGGAGAATTTCTAGGAGCTCGACTATGAAATACAAAAAACTACACTTCTGTAAAAGATCAGGTCACAAACAAATTCCTGTGAGAAGACACCACAATTATTTTGTGGAAGAGAGATGTGCCTTGAAAGTAAGGAATATTGTGTTTCAAGAAGATTCAGCAAAGAAATTAGAATGCATGTGATTTTAAGTAGTTTTTTTTTTTTTAATATTCCAAAGCAACAAAGGAAATAAAATGTAATGCACAATTTCCCCTTATATTAGAAACTTCTAAAGAAAAGAGAAAATATTACCAACCTTAAGTTTCTCTTTGGCCCGGATTTCCTGCATTTGTTTTGCAGCTAAGCGCTTGGCCTCTAAAGGATCAACCATAACCACCTCAGCTTTTCTATTCCTTTTACCTGGAGATGCCTGTTCAATTCAAAAGCATAACATGGTAGTAATTAGAACTAGGTTGCATTTCTATTATCAATATGCTACATAATGGTTTTAGGGGAAAATATTTAGGGGCCAGTTTGGTTTATGGTTATGGTTGGGCAGAATATGCCATTCAAACAGCTTGGATGCGAGGTTTATGTCTTCCAATTTTAAAGAAATAAGATAGCCTATATGCAAATCTCGACTTAAATCCTGCACAGAATTGAAATGGTTTTTCTGCTGGAATCACTACCTCAAGACATTTGAATATGAGCTAACATATTTTGTGAAAAATTAAGAGATAATTTTTTTTTGCTAGCAGGCCTAGTGTCCAGGAAGAGGGGAAATAACCTGCCCAGCCAGGGATCAATCCCTGGGTGGTGCTATGTGAGCGAGTGTGCGTACCGCAGAGACACTCTGAGATAAAAATTTACCAGCTTTTCTTTCTGAATGAAATGCCTGGCCCAATCATGTATTCATTATAACAAATAAGCTCAAAGCCTAGGTTTAAAAATCTATATAGTATGCCACATCAGTTCATTGTTTGAGTTATTACTAAAGAAAAGGTCAAGCAGAAAGACGAGAGCTGATTGTAAAGTTGGGAGGAGCTCACTGTCAAAACCACAAGGTTGTGGGTTCAAGTTAATTTATCTAAACAAAACAAGAAAAAGAAAGAAAAGAGAGCCAAGCAGCATTTCTCTTAATCAATGAATGAGTCGACAATAGATGACAGGGTATAATCAACAGTAGGCAACTGGTAACAGAAATGGAAGATTTATTTGATTCTGCACTCCATATTCATGCCATAGTTAGCCAAACTAAGTGCAATATAGATTGTCGACTCACCCCACATCAATGCAAATATCTGCCAATATAAGATGTCGGGAATTCCTACCCTTTCTCCAACTCTTACATATTTGCTAAACTATTCTTGCACCTATGATGCAACAAGTGCAGGTCTTATGGCCATACAGTATGGGTCATTGCATTAAAAAAATTGCTTAGTAAATCCTATAGAACTGATGTACTGTTTAGCTGGTTTTCCTCTAAGTAACCATTTTCATTCTGCACAAGTCCTCTTGCAAGTGGCAAGGATTCTCTACCCACAATAAGTTTTGGGCATATGTGGTAGGGTCTGTCCGATGAATTGTTTAGATGTCCTATAGGCAGTCATTTATCGCACAGGTCTTATGGCTATACAGTATGGGTCATTGCATAAAAAAATTGCTGAGTAGATCATAGAACTGATGTAATGTTAAGTAACCATTTTCATTCTGCAGAAGTCCTCTTGCAAGTGGTTAGGATTCTCTAACTACAAATAAGTTTTGGGCATATGTGGTAGGGTCTGTCTGATGAATTGTTTAGATGTCCTATAGGCACAGTGTCCCCGATACCTTACAGAGAAAAGTTATAGATGTTTTACACTTTTCTCAGAAAACACAAGAAAAGTTCAAGTGTCAAGCTTCATGATCAGGTCGAGCATTGATGAAAATTCGAGACATATAGCCTCCATTGGCAACCCACAACCACTCAGCCAAATATACTGTTTCATACAAAACTTACAATGAGAACAAGTAAAATGTAATGAGTGGTAGCCATTCCGTGACCAATGGAAAACTGAACAGTTTCCCTCCATTATTTAGGGCCCTTATAACCCCATTATGTCTGAATCCAGTATTACATTTACAGCGATTATTATCATGTCACTTATTTATATAAAGCAAATGTCTATCTCTGTACTTTCTTTCAATTTTATTTTATATATGCTTATGTGAATATTGTGATTGGCGCATATAACATTACAGTTTCTTAAGAGATTATTCAGACAAGCCACTTCAAGAATTGTTCAAAACTATAATGCACAACCACAACTAGAGATGAGATTTTCACTGAAGGTCCAATCTTTTATAGCCCTCTAGATTCTTAATATTGGAAGGATGTCAGAAGGGTTGGGCTGTCACGACAGGATTGTTTCTCATCTCTATACTTGATAAACATATCAATTGGGCCAGCTTGATGACTTGAAAATCGACATCCTAAATTTCTTCTATTCTAAGACACAATCTTCATTTAGAGATATTTCTTATATTATAGGTACAGTTTTTGTTAAGTTCATAAAAGAATTAATTATGTTGCTTATGCCCACCAATGTTTGATGTTTCAGATTGTACTACACTAAACAATTTTATTTCCATCTGCTGCTGGCCATGGACTTCAAAATGATTAATAATTTCATCAGATCAACCAAGTTTTGTACACTTAAACTAACTTTACTGTTGTTTATGATTTATTGGAAGTTAACTAGCTTGCTTAGTCTATAAGAACTTTTACAATATTAAAAAAGTGACGAATAAATGGCAAACCAACAATCTTATAGAATCTTTAGCAACATAATATATTTTTATAGATTAATCACTAATTACATACCTACACAATCTTGATCATATTCAAACCAAAAATATCGGCATTATATGTAGAAGCCAGATGCATACATTAGCATTGGCCAACATGCGAAGTGTGTGGCTGCTGGTTGCTTGGACAACTGTGCTGGTATCTTGCTTTCTTTGCAATCTCCCTCTGGAGGAAAATAAATATAGAAACATTAGTTTGAAATATCATAACGTAGATGACTGAGAAAAGTGTAAACGTTGGTTCATCACAAGCTCCTCCAAAAATGGGATCTGAATGTTAATAAATATGGTGGTAGCAACTAGCAAGTCAAAAGAACTCATCCCTCAAGTCTTCCAACTATTATTTGTTTTGCATACTCACATAACCATCTGTTGCAAGACTTTTTTTCATTGAGAAATGTTAACTTCCATTAAGAAAGGCATGAGAGTATAAGAGAAGTATACTGATAGGGCCAAAATAAAGACAAAAGAGAAAAGTACAATATATATACCCCCACACACACCCTCCTAAATACAAAAGAGGTAAGTTTGGTATTGGAGCAAAATCGACCAAATATAAGCTGGCCCTAGCAGCTGAAGATTGTTTGGTATAATGTGGAAACAGCATTTAAGTTAAACAGCCATCTTTGCAAGATCACCCAATCTTAAGTAAAACGACCACGACTCATTCTACCCCGACTCATTCTACTTTAAATGTGATAAAAATGAAACACCCTATGGAAGTCCTACTAGCATAAAGCTGAAAATATTCAGAATTTGATACAATTCAAAGTTCAAGCAGTCACTGAAAGATTTAAAAAAAAAAAAAAAAACATACACACACAAAGTGGATAAAGTTCCATCAGATGCTACGAATATTTCCTGAGTTATCTTCATCAAGAAACCATCTTTCCAAGATGTCTGATAAGCATAAAAGATTCAGGAAGTGACTCTCCACAGTCAATGTCTAAGAAAGTTTAAAACCACCCCTCTTGTTAATTCCCAAAACCTGAACAGAGTGGGTTAGAATTACATATACTGGTTCTCAGGGATCCATTACGGCAAGAATTCCCTCAAATGCTTCTTAAAAAAGAAAAAAAGATTTTCCCTCATATGCTATCCACATTCGCAAGTTCTCATCATCAAGCCATCTTAGGTGATTGACTTTAAGACCCAGAAAAATGCTAAACTCAAACTACCCCACAAATTAAAAACCGTTCAAAAACCCATATAGAACTAGAAGACTGCATATTTCACCCAATTCCACCCACCCTTCCAAATTCCCAACTCAGACTCGTCAAGATGGAATCTTTTCAACGAATTCAATCACAAGTCTTGATTTTTCACAAGACCCAGAACAGGGAAGGTCCTAACTATGCAAGAAACTCAGAAACCGGTTGATTATGGGTCGATTGGC
Organism: Camphora micrantha; assembly: GCA_003546025.1. Lineage (NCBI taxonomy): Eukaryota > Viridiplantae > Streptophyta > Magnoliopsida > Laurales > Lauraceae > Camphora > Camphora micrantha. The sequence goes on along the minus strand of QPKB01000008.1, from coordinate 41,839,713 downwards.
AGAGGAAAAAAAGAGTTGGGGGAAGATTCAGGAGAGAGATTGTTGGAAGATTCTTACCGTGGGGTAAACGCAGAGGAAGGATAGCTGAAATTGAGCGGAGGAGAGGAAGGACAAAGGGCGCCATTGATAAGGAAGGACGACGAGCCCATCTTCCTTCACCAGTTCTCAATCTAATCCCAAACCATATCTTTCTCTATCTTTATATACAAGTGAATGTGAGACAAGATAACTGGTTACTGTCACAGAGTAGGGTTCCAAACGACTGTCCGGTACAATTATCCGAAAGTTCCGAAAGGCTAAAATTGAGGTATGAAACTCATTTTAGATTTCGATTTATAAATGTTTCTCGTCCAAAATTCAATTTAGGTTTCGTTTGATAAAAAAAACTGATTTCGGGTTTATAAAGGTTCTAACCCGTGGGCTCGGGACTCGACATATGAGTATTTTGATATTGCAAATTATACCTTCAAAATTAATTTTTTTTTTTGATATTTTTATGTATAATATTGGAAGTAGTAAACTTGATACAATGTTATAAGTTGAATGATATGCTTATTCTAAGAAAAATAAAGAATAAAGAAAAATTAAAATCGATTTTGAAACTTGATCCCAATCTTCTAATTGGATCTGGTTCCTGAATCGGATTCGGATTTTCTCATTGGAACCGGGTCTAGAACAAACAAAACAGGTTCCGAGTTAAAACTAGATCCGGAATTAGAACCGCTATTAAGAAATCGGTCTGAGTCCGGATCCACTACGGTTCTGATTCGGAACTTTCCCGTTTGCAAACCCTATTACTGAGGACTTGCATGATCTAAATGGGCCGGTTCACGGACACGGTTCCATATATGGGACGGGATGGAACCGTGTCCGAGTCTAAGTAAACGATGATTTGGAAAATTTTAGAAGAAATTTTAAGAAATTGAGGCATCAACCGGAACTAAGATGGAACAAGATCCGGACCCATTTACTTATCGCGGGACCTAAATAATGACTCAAGCCCGGATATTAACGAGTCGGGACCACCTTCAGGTAATTGGAGAATTGAGGACCCATTCGCATCCCTACATATAATCTTCGACTCCATTTGACAGGCTGGGGGTTAGGAAGAGGACCGGTCAGTTGGGATTGGGTCAGGTTTACCACCTCAGGCAATGTTTATGAGCTCAACTTGGACTTGACAACCTATTTATAATTATTTGGGTTAAAAATATCAACCCTAATTTAACTCAGGAAAGTATGAAGTTAAAAGGTTCAACCCGAGCCTGAATTACGAGGTTAGGTAGGACTCATGTGAGCACTTAGCTAAGCGGTTTTCCAGTGTAATCAGTGAGGTTGCTTCAAGTTGGGTTAAGGTTGGCGGGTTCAATGACAAGATAGAACCAATCTGAACACAACTTGTTTTTAAAATATGGGTTAGAAGTGTTAAGCCTAGCTGGCTTGTGAAGTAAAAAGGGTCAATCTGAAGTCTGAGTTACCAGGTTGGGTTGGTGGGTTGGGTCAAGAAGTGTCACTCCCAGACAACAGTGGATAGATTATCATCAAAGACAGAAAATTATATAATAAAAAAAAAGTCATCATGTTAACTATCTGGTAAGTGGCCTGCAAATAAATGGTTAGATGAAATAATCTAATCACAGTTTACATTGCCTGGCTTAAAATTTAAGTGAGCTCATCATTATGGAAGAAAAATGTGAAAAAGCAAAGAAGATCAGAAGAAAATCCTCAATGCCCAAGATTAAAGCAGAATGTTAATGAACTCAGCTAACTTAGTTAATGGACCTAATGTTTAAGGTTAGACTCATCCTAGGGACTTAATGTTATGCCTGTCAGCCAATGGTTAGAATATTTTGTCCCTTTGTTTTGAATTCTAATATGTTATGTCCTGTTTTCAACCACTTTATTTTGAAGAGTGTGATGTGTGCTGCTGCATCCTTTTGTATAATTGTATTGTGTAAGAGACAAATTTGTCAAATTCATATCTGCTGTTTTCCTTGCTTCAAAAGTAGAAATCCTAGCATGGTGAATCAGGTGTAAGAGGGAAATGAATTCTTCAATCCGTGGCCATTGTTTCAATATAAGTGGCATAGAGATTCCAAAATCCAACATAACAGACAAGCCCAACCATCCAATTATAGATCCTTTTAGGCCTTGTAACTGTTAGTTGAGAGGACTTGGGTGGGTTCCTTAACTGGCAAGATGTATTCACAATGTGTCACTGTGACCCATTACTAAATGTCGAACTATTGGGTCCAATCAAATAACTTACTTATTGGGTCAATCAGGGTATTAAGGTTGAGTTAGGATTTGATTATTCTTGCTAATTGTAACAAGAGGGGTTTATTTCCTAAGAGAGGTATTTAGGGATTAAGAAAGCCTATCAAAGGAGAAGTTTGGTGTTATCTATACCAGGGGAAAGAAAGTAGAAGGAATAGAGGTCTACTATTGGGCCTAGTCACATTTCTGAACCAAGTAAAACTTGCTGTGTTCTTTTGTGAGATTGTTTGTTTGCTGTTTGCATTGATTTGTAGGACGATCGAAACCATGGGTATACCACCTTTCCTAACCCTGAGGGCTGGGACCTTCCAAATAATGGGTGCAATGCAAATTAAATGTTAGAGATTGGGTTTAGGTTGTTAGCGAGTTTAGGGACAAATTATGAGTTTGAATTTTAAATTATTATCCTATCAGTTTATCTCTCTTGTATGAATTGAGAAGTCTATGTGAATAAGATTTTACGGTGGAATTAGGGAAATGTGTTGATTCTTTTATATAAAACATACAAACTCATCCAACTTATCTTTAAAATATTGTTGTTGCATATAAACTAATATTTACTCATAAGTTATGGTTTACTCATAAGATTGTCACATATCATTTACTGCATATAAATCACACTCTGAGATTGGGAAATCTCTTCACATCTGTCTAACCAATAGGAAATGAAGAGTTTCGTAGATATGTCTTCTAAGAAACCCACCGATTCTATTGGGAGTCTTATTTGTGGCGACAGATCAAGTCTTACAGTAAGTGGGATTGTGTTCTCTGCGCAAGCCTCTGCCCTGCTTGATCTGACGTGGGACCATGGCATGCAGGCCACGCGATTTCCCACAACAATAACAACAAAAACTACAGACTACTTCCTCTAGTAATCTCAACTCCCAACTCACTCAACTTCAGAGGTTGTAGGGTCATCAACTAGTGCCTTTCTACATTGGGCTCCTTCATATGCTATACAATCAAAGTAAAGGACTCTGTACACCAGCAATAGGAAGAGTTTCAACAAACAAACTAGGATTCTTCATATGCTATACAATCAAAGTAAAGGACTCTGTACACCAGCAATAGGAAGAGTTTCAACAAACAAACTAGGATTATCATAATGTTTGCCATTGCTAATCGGGCCACTGTCTTCTGTTGCATCTCACCCATCAAGAAACTAAAGGCCAAAGAAATGCTGATTGCAAGAAGAGAGAAGAGCAACATGAGAACAAACCCTTGAACCCTTCTTCCTTTGAAGAGCTTTCCAGCTTTCCCTAGTGCCTTCAGTCCATAACAATTATCTTCTACTACTGACATCACAAGCCCCAGCATCCAAACTGCACTTAAATGCACAAGAGAAAGAACACCCACAAGTACCACCAACAAAGTTAACACAACTAGGACTGCGACCTCGGTTAACAATCTGCACATGCCTTTCAAGGCCAAGATGAGGAGACCATAGGTGATGGAGATGAGGCACATATTGAACCCAAGTGTGTCGATATACATTGTTATGCCGTTCACTAAAAGACTCAGGTTTTGGTGTTACGGGTCATTAATATGGTATCGGAGTTAGAAGTCATGAGTTTAAATGCTCCCAACCATAGAAGAACCCGAGTGTCTTTAAGGGCCTGTTTGGATAAATGAGGAGTGGAGTGAAATGAAGTGAATTTCACATGTAGAGTGGAGTGAAGAGAAATATGTTGAAATTAAAGTATTGTACTTCACTTCACTCCATTTGGATGTTTATTTTGAAGATAATGTTTAAAGTAGAATCCACTTTTACTCAAGGAAATAGAAGTATTTAGAGTTGAAGTGAAATGAAGTACATGTGGCTCACAACATTACTTCATCTATTGGGCCAAACTCATCCAAACGGGATAGAGTTGAAATTTTAGACTGTTATGGCCCATTTAACTTCACTCTACTCTATTTTTGCCTATCCAAACAGGCCCTTAAGGATTTCTGCGGCGATCTCCTCTGCTTGTGGGCTGCTTGCGTCCTCCTTCGGTAGTAACAATGGAGACTATAAGTTTCCAACTTCTGCCGGGGATGGTGAGTGCTTCCCTGAGAATTCCAATTAGACTGTATGGGTGCCGGGGTGAGTCAACAGTCATCTTCTTTGATAACTTCATCCTGTCTTCTCTATGAGACGGCTAGTTTGCATTTTTATTATGGTTATTACTAACAATCTGGTATTTATGGTAGTGGGGGTTGTCTGTTTTCTTTTCCATTTGTTGGATGTTGACCACTGCTATTGGTACATCAATTGTTTGTTATTATATTAGTATGAGATAGCTTCCTACAGTAGCATGATTGTGATGCGTATGGAAATTCTTCTAAATTGCATCGGGAACGAAGCAAGATATTTTGGCTCTAAGAATTTCATGACCCAAAGTTACCATGGATTTTATACTGCAATTGGGTGTTTGGATGATATAAGGCGATTGAGACATTAGCAGAAAGATCCATGAGTTTGCTTCTTATGAATTCCTAGATGGGGGTCAAGTTTGGCCAGATTGTGCCCGGACTCATTTTAGACTTGTTTGCTTCACACCACTAAAATTCACTGTAAATCACCAGTGCATAGGCTAATCCCCTTGCTATCTCAACCTCTCTGTAGACTTTCTTACTATGATGTTAGGATACTTCAAAATAGGCAATGTATCGTGTCGTATCCAATGCTTCACTTTTTACGGGTAAAATCCATGTCCCTTCTGCATCCATACCATATTTGGGCATCATAGCTTTCTTGCACTCAAAGTAAAACACAGTGTAGACACTGAAGATTAAAATTGTTAAGATTATATAGTTGCTAATCGACCCAATGTGATTTGCTTCATATCACATGTTGTGAATATTAGCCAAAGAGATAGTCATTGAGAAGACAGATGGGAGCAACATTAGAACAAATCCTTGAAGTTTTTGCAGTTTCATAAGCACTGAATCTCTCTCGAGTGCCATCAATCCATGACAATCCTCTTCTACAACTGAAATCACAAGGCCTAACGTCCAGAGCTCAAACAAGTAGACATAGAATAGTGCACTGAGAGAATCATCCACTAATGTGCTTATTGTTCCAAATCACATTTATAAATGCATGCATTTTTTTTTTTTTTTTTTTTTTTTTTTTTTTTGTCATTTCAAATAACATACTTTGTTGTGACAAATCATACTAAGCAATGTATATTTATTTATAGGGGTACCGGTGTGGCATTTTGGCTTAAGTAGATTGGCTCTTTGGTCGTGTTCTTGTTTAAATCGAGTGTATATTTTGTTATATGTGTGGGGCAGTTTCCTACTCTAGAAGGATAGTGATGGGTGGAAGTTCTTTCCTTTTGCCTTGGGAAAGAAACAAGGAAAACGTCTTGATATATATCAACAGGAGTTTGATGATCCCAATGTGCGTAGATCATCATGATTAGTTTTTTCACTTAACTCCAATAATGCATGGTAGGCCCAAGTGCTACTCTTGATGAGAACAGACACAAAATTTGGTTTTGCAAAATTGAAGGCTGACTGCTTGTCGATGCCAACTCTTCCCATTTGGCCTTGGGACAGCACAGCAGAGGACTTAAAATGTTCTATAGATAAACAATGCAATTGTGTCAGGTATATGATTAGAACCATATGACCGAGTTAAAGTATTTATTTTTAAATTGTCCTGTTGATACTTGATTAAACTACATGGACAGGCCAAATTGGAGATTAGAATTGGATGTGCCCAAATGCATATATGGTTGATTTATGATGCTTTGGTCTGCATCCTTTGATTTCGTTCTTCATTTCTTGTAGGCTTTTCATTGTTGCCTAGCTCAGTTAATTGCCTGACACCAGACACCAATTTGCCCTTGTATCATCCTGATATGGGCCTGGCCCCTAATCATGTATCAATTGTTATTGCTTGTTTTCTTGGAATGGTTGCCTTCCCTTGGCTAGTAAAAAGCTCTTAATTATCTTCCAAAAATGGTCTGAGTATGAAACTGAAACCTGGAGTCGGTGGGACCTCCATTGTAATGACCTTATGGTCATGACTTGATGATCCTAGCCATTGAGTCTGAGCTTCTGATAAATTTTAACCATGATTTAATACTTTTCTTCTTGGTTCCATTTATTTGCCATCAATGAGATGGTCTGGCTGTCACATCTATGATACACTAGACCTGCCAAATCATATGTTAAGTATGTCAAGACCCGGGCCTGAGGACCCGGCTAACCCGAGCCGTGAACCCCATACTTACTTCCGTAAACCTCGAATTAACCGAAGTTAAAACGAGATCCATAAGGGATATCAAACACAAGTACCTGTCAAATATAAAACTTTTGCGAAAAGAATATATATTTGACAATAACAATTTATCATTTACATGTACACAAAAGAAAGTTCTTATACATGTATCGTTCCAATAAACATTTGTCAAATGCTGCATATACAAAATACTATGCAGATGACCATTAGTTACATTTCCAAAATGTTAATTACATTCTCAAAATGAATTTATAAACAGTCCTCAAAATGTTGTCAAAAGTTCCGACACACTCGGATACCAAATCAGATGGTATCCCGCCGGTTCCACTCTATCAGACCTCCTGGAGGAACCGGAGCGGCCTCCTCCGCTGGCGCCGGGGGCCCTGCAATGCCGGCAGGGGCAATCGGCCCTGTAATGCCATCAATAACACTTATGAACACAACGGTTCAACAATGTATAAACAATTCTTGCAATAGTATATCAATACATTTACATTGCAATTATGACAATTTCAATGCTAGAGGAACCTAGACAATTCTACAATAATCAATAATAGACAATGACAGTCAGTATCAGTCAGTATACCCGTACCAATTGGCAACTACCATAGCATTCATTGCATTACATTTCAATTCATTTCCATCTTCCCTCAAAGGAAGGATTATTCATTTACCATCTCCCCTCAAAGTGATGCTTCAATCAATACCCAAAGATATGATCGAAATTTTTAGTGGGACTTACCAGTGTCCGGGCCAGGGACACTAGCATCACCACGGAGCTCCGGAACACCCCAATATCCATCTGCTGCAGCAGGATTAGTCATTCATTAATCATTGAACTCACTTGGAGTTCTAATACAATCACTAAGTAGTATCAGACTCAATAATCAATAACATTCAGTAAGGAATCCACTTATGGATCCAACTCAATTCAATAATTCCTTTCATGACAAGGAAAGGAATGACAATAATATCAATCTCATTAGATTGATCACAATGATACAATGAGAGTAATGTTAACCACATATGGTTTTACTCAATCCTATTCCAATCATATCTCAATCCTAAACAACCATTCGGGTGTAACCGTTGGTTTCCAAATGCACGTGTTATTCTTGATGGACATCACATTTGTATTTTTAGTATGTGCATTTCAAGTCCCCTTAATTATCACCTATGGAGCTTAGGCAATTGTCAATTATAGTTCACTCAAGGAACCTTTTTAAAATATCATTAATTCTCAATAATTTAGTTTAACCACGATTAGTCTTCAAAACTAATCGGGAATGCATTTATCTTTAAGAGTCGTATTCCAAATTTTCGTAAAAATCCTAAACCCAAAATTCACCCCTAATCGGTCGGACCGTTAGGTCCGATCGATTAGCCAAAATTTTCACTAAATAATGTCACTGGGCCAGTATAAGGTTCGCTCGAGCGGACCCACTGTTCGCTCGAGCGGACCCAAGACAGAACAATGGTCGCTCGAGCGAACTCACTGTTCGCTCGAGCGAACTCCCACAGAACCATGTTCGCTCGAGCGAACTGCGCAGGTTTTCATTTCGTCCAGACAGAGTCTAGGTCGCTCGAGCGAACCCCCAGTTCGCTCGAGCGAACTGTCCAGAAATTCACTCCGAATTCTGTTCAGTTCTTTCTTCTTCTACATTCTTTTCTCCATTACACTTCCACAACCTGCATAAGAGATTGGAACCTCCTGTTCCCCTTCATACACCATCCAATCACATTCATCTATAATCACACTTCTAATCATTCCTTAATCACCTCATTAAACATTCATATTAAACCCAAAAATCAATGTAGAATGCATATAATCCATGGCAAATCTATAACCAATTACAATGATCAATATTAATTACAAGCAAGGTTTATACTTGCCTCTTTGGAAACTATTAATTCAAGTCCTCTTTTCCCTAGCTTGGCTTTAGACTAAAATCCCCAAACTTTAAACCCTAATCACAAAAACATACAAATGAACTCCCATGAGTCATTGGTGCTAGGAATCACTACTTAATCACTAATAGAGCTTGGAAATCACATAGGAATGCCATTACTTACTTGTAGCTCAAAGAACATGGGCTCTTGCAATCTCTCTCAAACTTCCCACTTCAACAATGGTGGATTTGCTTGGGGAAGAAGATGAAGATGAAGCCCTTTACTCCAAATTCTCTTCAATCACTCACAAGCTCACTCTTAATCAAGAGGAATGGAAAAAGGAAGGGAGAAGATGGAGAGCTCTAGGGTTTCTCCTTGGGTTGCAAGAGATGAAATGAGAAATGAGCTCCTCTTCACTCATTTGATTCTAATATAAGAGTTTTTCACAACAAAACCCCCTCTCATTTAATACATTTACATTTTGAGTCAAATGACTCCTCACTTGGCCCATTTGATGTCAAATGGAATCGCGTTTATTACGAAAGTTGACGTACTCTTCGAGATACACACGTTGGTATCAAGAATTTATGTATTTGACGAAATACGTGAAAACCCGTATTTACGAAAAAGTCCTTGGCTTACCTTGTTTGAGTCTAAACTCATTTTAATCCATTCAATTTCATTCAAATCCATTTCATTAGGCTTAATGTGTCATTTGAGACTGGTTTCTCTCTCTTTGGTCATTAACCTTAGTTAATCCAATTATTCATGCTTAATTAGCATTAATCACAATTAATTAGCCTTAATTGCGATTAGTTCGGGTCGGGGTGTAACAATAAGTCTAGTTAATGTCTTGATCATCAGCTTTGTTTGCTCATCTCAAAGAAAAATAAATATGCACCTTCCTTTAATCCTTTCTTTCTAATTATATCATTCTTGAATTGAACATAAACATTAGCTTAACATAGCAATAGACGAAAACTAGAATCTTCTGGAAAAAACAAAAATATTAAGGAACTATGTAAATCTTTGACAATGACATCACCACAAAAGATAAGAAGCCCTTACAATGACTAAAACAAAATGATCAAACATGAGATGGTATGGATGCTCTTTGCTCGTGGGATATTTCTTGTGAAATGCGTTATGCGCACCACTGCCAAGTTCTTCTCACTTCCAAGACTATTATCATCACTAATTACAGACCATATGGATTTTTACCATAAAACATAAGAAAAAACTCGAGACCATATAGGAGGGTACCAACAAATCCCTAACTATAGTTTCAAGTAGCAGTCCTACATTTGAGGTCAACAAAACCCCTTACAGTTCTCCACATTTTGTTGGTTTATTTCTACAAGTTTGAGCACACAGGTGGCATTCCATGCATCTCTAACTTTTCTCCATGGGTCTTCTTACACTCATAGTAGAATACAGTGTACACCACAAAGGCAAAGAAATTCACCAAACAAAGTAGACTAACCGCTAACAGATCAAATGCTGAGAAAGCTACAAATAAGTAACCCGTGCACGCATAAAAGACAAGGGCTATTACTGTTAGAAATAGCATGAGAACAAACCCTTGAACCTTTCTTCCCCTAATGAGCTCTCCAGCCTTTCAGAGTGCCACCAATCCATAGCAATCATCTTCTATTATTGAAATTATGAGGCCTAATGTCCATACCGCAGCAAGGTAGAGATATACTACCAGAGCCAAAAGGCTCATCAAAGCTGCCAATGCAATGAATGCACTACCTTCGGGTAACACCAACCAAATCAACACCATAATGAAAATGACATAGGCAGCGGTGAAGAAAGAGACATAGAACCAAGTGATTGCAGGCCTCTTCAGTGTCATTTTGATCCTTGAAAGCATCCCTTTGTAAGTGAAGTCTTTTCCAACATAAGCCATGGCTGACGAGTAGACTATTGTCGTCATTGCTACAAGTACAACCATCCATAGTGCAATAAAGAAGCATAGCTCTAGACCCACAAGAATCCGAAAATCTTTTCGGATTCCAGCGAGGGCGTGCTTGGTTTTCGATTGATCATTGCCATCCAACGACAAGAGGGCCTCTTTAGAAGCTACATCTGACATTAAAAAGAAGACAAGAAAATTGTTTCCTAATGACAGAATGGTGAAGGGAGGTAATACAAGGAGTGTGATTGAGAGCAGGAACTTCTTGTTCTTCCAAGTGAGTTTGAGAGCTTCCCTGAGAATCCCAAGGATTCCCAACATGATGGGAGATGCTCCGGCTATCGGCGAATCCATTGGTTGCATATCATTGTGAGTCTCAGCCAATGTCGAAGTACTATTTATGGGGTCATAAGCGGGGTCATAAGCGTTGTCTCTATTAGCATAGGTGTTTCAAATGTTTCTTCATTTGTTGGTAATCCTAAACATTTGTTGTTTATTAGAAACTTAGGATACTTTGTCCTAGTTTCCATCGATGCCTGATTTGTGGGTTAAGTACAAGGCAACATACTTGTTTTTAACATAGCTTTTGATACATACAATGAGATTTTATAATAATGTTAGGGTCTCATAAAAGGCCAATTAATATATCTACATCTATATCTATATATATTTTAGGGAGTTGAAAATGTATTGATGAAGAGGAAGGACGAACAAGGAGGTAAACCCCACCAATATGATGAACAAATAGAACTTGATAGGCCAATAAAATAAACCAGTACAATCAATGTGTTATCCCCTCTCAAAACCAAATATAAGTAACTTGTCTGGTTCTTCATTAACTTCTCAAACAAGTGGAAACATGGCTCTGTAGCTTTTTACAATATCTAATCTCATTTTGCAAATAGAATCTCTAGTGGCTTATGTTTATCTCTTTTTCCCCCCTTTAAAATGCCGTAGTAGAAATGTTAGTTATATCAATACAGAGCAAATTACAACAAAGAGAACTGTCTAGCAAGATGATATAGACTGCAATAAAACCATCAACCGAAAGTTCCACAGGAAAAGCATTGCAAGTCATACGTTGGTTTCTTGTCCCTCCCTACTTCGCTAATGCGTCCGCCGGCCACTTCATTCCATTCTCTTGAAACATGAACAAAAATAGCTTCTACTGGTTAAAGAAGCATTATTCTCTTTCACCATACACATATCTCCATGGTAGGGTGGATCATGATTTGTAAAAAACTTAAACTCCTGTTAATGTCATAATCTCCTCTCTATTAGAGCATCCTATCCAGATAGTCCCTGGAAAAGGCTATGACTAATTCTCCTTTGCCATTTTATGTTTTACATTTAACGGACTGTTTATATAATGACCAACACCGAATCACTATTCTTCTCAGCAGAGCGTGGTTAAAATTTCTTGGGGTGGGATTTATTATTGAGAATAACTGAATGATGTGCAGGATGAACACCGAAAACTTGCAGTCAATGTGTCCATCAAGCATCAATAATGGACCCAATGTGTGGACCAGATGCTCCTCAACTGATGGCTAATTGTGTTTCATTTATGTGGACCATGCAAGATATATAATTATTAGTCATCTTCAAGGTATATTTGCGTCTCTTTCTACTCGACTAATTACATATCCACTGCAGAGAGATCACCAAGACACCAAGTGAAGAAGACATGGAGCTGCACTGGTCTGGGCCAGTCACTGTCCAGTACTAGCCTACATTGCTTTCAGCTGAACATTGGCTGACCCTTTAGGCCTGTGGGATGGGCCATGCCTGAGATTTTTGGCTGATACTTAAATGCGCTTTGACTAGTTTGCCTGTCTAATATTCTGATCACATGGCTTGCCTAGTGCAACAAATTCTGCATAAATGGGCCAATATTTAGCAATGTACTGGGCCTAGGCCTAACATTTTAACCTGTGGGCTAGATCTGAGACTGATACTCATGCCAATGTCTAATTTGCTGTGCATCCTGAAAATTTGTCTGTCCCATGTGCAAACCTTCTGCAAACAGAGACCTTTGAGTCAATAATCCACATTTTCTGTTGTTTTGTCTCATATTTTATTACTTTAAAAAACAAAACTTTTCTACTACTATGCATTATTCTCTTAAAACTTGAAGACACACTTGTACAAGAGAAGACCCAAGTTATACAAGTATTTGATAATACGATCAGTCTTGGCAAGCATATCCCTCTACCTTAAACCAAAAAAGGGAGATGTGTAGAAGTATAGATAGAAAGATTACAACCATTCCATGTTTGTTACACACAATCTCTATCTTCCAACCTCATGACATGATGCAACCAATCTACAATCATATTAGATCACATTAGTATTAACTATCCAATGAACAACCAAAAGCAACCAGAGGCCTAAAAGGCCAAAAACCAAATACCCTAATCCCCAACAACTCGATTCAAGGAAGAGAATCATTCACATGGAGATCAGGAGAAACTAATTTATACCTTGTTCCCTCTTCCAAGCCTTCTTTCTCTCCATTGCCCCTACATTGATAATAAAACACCGTGTACACAACATACGCGAAAAGCTTCATTAAGCAAACAAGAAGAGCCTCCACAATTTCGATTGCAAACTGATATAATGGTTTTATCTCATCCGCAACTGTGTTCAGAGAGAATAAAGCCCAGATTGGCGCAGTTAACAGTACTAAAAACAGCATGAGAGCATACCCTTGAAGCTTTCTTCCTTTCATCAGCATATTTGCCTTCTCAAGTGCCTTTATCCCATAACAAGTCTCTTCTACAACTGAAATCCCAACACCCAAGAGCCAAACTACTTGTAAGTAGAGATAAAACAGCAATGCCAAGACACCCACCACTGAAATACAAGCAATCAACATGCTGCCATCGGTGATCAGTACTGAGGCTCCAAGCAACAATGCAACAAGGAATGCGTAAGCAATATTAATGAGGACAACGTAAAAACAAGTGATAACTGGCCTCCTCCAAGTTGCCACAGTTCTTGAGAACACATCCTTCAGATTCAAGCACTTTCTGGTGTAAATCGCGGCCGATGCATTGAAAGTCATCGCCATGGCGAAGAGCGAGAGAATGCAGAAGACAAGGAAGAAGATGGCTTCAAGAACCATGACAATTCGGATGTGTTCTTGGAACTCTGGTGTGGGGGCATTATCAAAGTCATGGTCCTGGATCTCAATCAGAAATGGTCCGGCTATAAGATTGTGAATCAATGCCAATATGAGAAACGGAGTAAGCACGAGGAGCGTGTTTGAGACTATAAGCTTTGCATTCCTTGTAGGGAGTTGAAGGGACTCCCTAAGAATTCCTTTGAGACCCAAAGGCTGGGGAGTGTTCATTGCCATTGAAAACACCACAGCCATTGAATGATCCTTTTACTTTTGCTCCTCTCTCTCTCTCTCTCTCTCTCTCTTTATGTTAATTTTGTATCTTATGTATGACTGTATGAGGAACACATGTCTCCATGAGGACTTGGGAGAAATGATTAAGTCACCTAGTGGGGCCCACTCCAGATACAAATGTAAATGCTAGCTGGAATGTGGAATGGGTTAGATATGCCTTAATTTTTAATTTTGTTTTGATGATAGTAGCTGTTGAATCAAGAGTATGTAAAATGACCAGTTAGACACCGATCAAAATACTAAGACCAGTTAGATTTTGGGGACAACTCAGGAGATGGTTATGATTATCCAAAGTGGGCCACACTAGGTAGTTTGGACATTTGTTGGACTATAATTGCAGTCTTAGATCCACCATCTCTCATTAATGGGATTAGTTTTTATACTTGGTCCGAATTGAAGAAGGGCCCATGCACCATTTGATAGTTAGGTACCTGACTAGCACACACTCTTTTATTATTTCTCCTTGTATTGGTTGGTACTCTCTAGTCTTCTTGTGAGAGAGAGTATCAAGAAGACAAATTGACAAGGGTTGGTGTGTGTCTATCCTAAAAAAACTACATACCGGGTAAAGTGAGGTGAAGCGTTAAATTAAGATATAATAAAATATAATTAAGAGGTCTAATTATAATATGATGAAAATTTATTTTAGTGACTTGATGAAAAAATTATCTTCTACTTTTTAAATAAAAAGTGTACATGTTTTGTTTTTTAGTGGCTTGAGAACGATCTTGATTTACATTTAAAAAAAAAAAAAATAGAGGGGGAATTTTGAGATTTTATATTTTTGACATGACTCTTTAATCTTTTTAAGTTTGATGAATGGAGGTTTCACTTCACCCCCACCTTATTAGTGAAGTTGCTCAAGGAAATACTCTGGGTTCAGTCCACTATAGCCTACATGATGAACCTCACCTGATTATAGTAACATAGAAAATTGTAAATTGTTTGTTGACCCAAATTGTTACATCCAGTGGTGATGAGGAGGAATCAATTTTGATTGCTCTCAAACGAATACAAAGGGTTTTTGGGAAATTTCGTGGCTTTCACCTGGCTGTACGAAGGTAGGGTTTTATATTGTTTTAGGAGTTAGACTTGGATGTGCGTCTCACACAATTCAAAACCCCGTGCGGCCGCCCACAGATTCCAATTCAAATACCCATACGAGTCTAAATATTTTAAATACCTATTTTTTTTCTCTTTTTTGTTGCTATTGGAGGATTCCAAACTCTTTAGGCTGGACAAATACCTCCGGTGTAGTAGTGCAGTGTGGTATTGGAGAGGGTTCTCAACTCTTTAGGCTGGACAAATAATTCCCCAATAGCCCTAGTGTGGTAGTGCACTTTCGAACTTACAACTTCCGGATGCAAACCGTGGTCTTAGGCCAATTGAGCTACCCTTGAAATTATTTAAAATACCTAATTGGATATTAAAATTAGAATAAAGTGCATGTACCTTGCTCTCACTTTTTAAGGTAGAGTAGAGAGTTCATGTACCTTGCTCTCACATTTCATGATAGAGTAAAGTTCATGTACCCTTTTTTTTTTTATTTAGAGATAAGCGTGTATTAACAAATCCCAAAGCAAAGTTAAGTGTGTATTAACTTATAGTTTTCAAGACTCATATATTTCTCCCATTATTTATAAATCTAAGTGCTAATGAGAATTGTTGATGAAATTTATGACATCTAAATTCCATAACTAATTTCATATGAAAAAAATGTATTTTGGTCAATCCAATCAATTACTTTTGCGCTCTTTATTCAAGTGAAATTTGGGTGAATACCAATTCATTAAAAAAAAGGCACGAGGCTTTCGGGTCATTTGGACAAAGGCAAAATGAGGTTAAATTTATTACGTGGGCTGGCCAGTGCATAGAATATTCAATGTGAGAATAATTGGGCTGTGCTGTAGATAAGTTTTGACCTTGACTTATCCTGCCCCATGCACCTAAATTATGTACTTTTGGACTAAAATACAAGACCCAATACATGGCCAGTCTTCCTCGAGGCCTTTTTTTAATTCTCTGAAAGGAATATCTATGAAGATGGGCTTCTAAGCCGTTCAAATTTAAGAACTGTTTCTTACTCGAATGGTAAGGAGTGTCGGTTCTTACCTAACTGTCCAGGGTTTGAACTTAGTGTATGTCACCTCTTTTCACTTGTGTAGGTTCCTTTCCTACGTATGTAGGTGCAGGGTTCCTTTCCACTTGAGTGAATTGCTTTTCCGTGTGTATACAGGCTCTCTCTTGGATCCCAGCCTCCTTGATTGGGGTACCAAAAACAAAAAAAAAAAAAAAAAATAAATGCAGTTCGAATTTAAGGAGGTAGGACCTGCTCTTCCTAAATACGAGTATCTTAACTTCTTGCGTAAGTTGAAACAATGAGGCATTTGTGTGAGCTATTTTCTAGGCTTTTTAGAATTATTATCAACAAGAAGTTTTCTTTCTCTAGGAAGTGACCAAATGTAAGTGATTGTTTTGAGGTGAGGAGAGGTTGTTAAGTATAGGACGTGTCATTTATGAGAACTTTACGTCTTTCAAAGAGGGATTCTTATCGAGAGTTAATGAATATTCTTACAATGTTTTTATCTGCAAGGATTCTAAGGACTCTAGGATTTGGAAGCATTCCATATCCGGAGCGTTTTCTGCAAAAGCTTTATTCTCCGCCCTGGAGGGTGATCTCTCTCTTAGGCTCCTTCGTCTCACATATGGTTGGGGTTGGCTCCTCCTCGGGTCGAAACTTCTTGTTGGTTAGCGGTTATGGCTAAGGTCTCCGAGGTGGATAATCTTAAGTGGAGAGGGTTGACCTCTAATAATTTCTTAGACATTTGCATAATTTCTAGCAAGAAAGAGGAGTCGGTAAACCACCTCTTCCTTCATTGTGACGTGGCAACCGGTATTTAAAATGATTTTATTGGGAGGTGTCGTCTTGCTTGGTGTTGTTCAAAGAATATTGCTGATGGAATGGAGTCATGGATGAGAGGATATTTTGTTGGTTATGGCCGTGTTTTGAGGAGGTTGGTCCCTTTTGCTATTTTAGGGTCCATTTGGAAGGAAAGGAACAATAAGGTCTTTTTGGGCTCCTCCTCCTCGGTGCCAAACTTGATCTCTAAAGTTGATATATGGATTTTGAAATGGGCTTTGATGAGAAAGGAGTTCTCCAATTTCAACATGGATGATATCCTTTCAAATCGTACGGCTTGCACGGGATGTGGTCCAATTAAGGTGAGGAGAGTCGTTCTTTGGTCTTGATGTTTGAGACCCCAATGAAGCATATGTGTTAGTGAAGATGTTCTTCGGAAGGTATCATGGTAGGTTGATGGCTTCTAATGCGATCGCTTGTTCTCCAGAAGGGGTATCATGGTAGGCTGGTGGTAGAAAGTGACTTTTGTAAGGTGATCGCTTGGGTATATAAGTGGATAAAGAAACCTTGGAAATCTCAAATTTTTCTTTAATGAAATTAAGGGATTATCTTATAGTATGTCAGTTTCTTTCCGTCATGAGGTTTAATTCAGTGTGAGTGGTACATTAGAAATCATGTATATCATCCTTGTGGTTCACTTGTGGGATGAGGAATTTATATTAATGAGTTGCCTTTATGATTGAACAATTTCTTTTTAGTTTGCAAGGTTAGATTTGAAGCCGTTAATGTTATAACTTCCGTCCGAGCACGCTTAACTTTAGATTTCTTACGATTTTCGAGACTGTAGGCTTTTAAAATGCTCCATATTCAATTGAGACGAACTTTAATTTATAAACCTAGAGTCAAGACCTGAATATATTCGATGAAGGAGTAGGACTAAAGAAGATTCTCCATTGAAGTCTGTGAAATTCACGTGCTGTGCTCCATCATTAAAGTATCATTTGGATCATCGTTAAGGGTGCCATTCTGACCAAATTCCCAAAACAAATTTAAGAAGATCATAATTTCAACACTATGAATCACTTGAATGTCGAACCCTAAAAAAAAATTAAATAAATAAAGATTCTCAGATGTTATGAACCATGAAAAAACAGATTCCTCAGGAGTGAAAGACGTGTACGACAGAGCGACTTGCATATGTTTTTAAATGGGGTGCATCTAAAGACAGATGGATTATTACTACATGCAGATATACGGATTTTAAACTATCCTTTTGAATTGATTGGCCGCAATTCCCATCAGCAATGACATCCATACTTAAAGCCACAGCGACGCTACGAAACCCGCAATTTCCATCAGCAATGACATCGGTCACAGATGTAATATACGGAAGCAAATGAGGTGGAAATTGGTGGACGTAATTATGTGAGCCATACTCTGAATAGAAATCAATAGAAAATTGGTCAACGT
The DNA here is from genome assembly GCA_003546025.1 of Camphora micrantha. NCBI lineage: Eukaryota > Viridiplantae > Streptophyta > Magnoliopsida > Laurales > Lauraceae > Camphora > Camphora micrantha. The sequence goes on along the minus strand of QPKB01000008.1, from coordinate 41,821,646 downwards.
AACTATGTGAGCCAAAATTCGGGTACAATTCAACAGGAAATTGGTCAACGTAACTACATGAGCCAAACTCTGGATATTTTCTGATGCTGTTGTAATCACTTCGCATTGGTCATCCTGTTTCACATTAACTAGCAAAATTAGTGCGTATTTAGTCAACAATTAGTTAGTATTATATTAAACAAAAATTTACCTCAGTCGAATCACTTAACAAGCGTAAAGCTTTGCCCCATAACTTAATACGTTCGTCCAAAATACCGAATAGTATCCGAAAGGATAAGAGAATTGAGAAAACCAGAAATGTAGATTAGAGAAGTTGAGAAGAGAATAAATAATATTTGGAAAAATCTCGTCCAAAGAAGTAGTATTTATAAAGTATGTGATCAAGATAAGCTACTACAAAAAAAGGTTAAGAACATTGCATGTGAACAAAGGTCAGAAATCCACTAATTATTTCTATGAATAATTACAAAGGTTAGGAATCTACTTATTTTTTCATTAAAAAATTGCAAATGTCAAGAATCTACTAACTATTTCAAACAAAATTTACAAAGTGTCAGGAATGTACTCATTTGTGTATGAAAAATTCAAAGGTCAGGAATCTCTTAATTATTTCTATGAAAAATTGTCTTGCAAATGTCAGTAATATAGTAATTATTATTAACTTAAAAATGGTCTTATATGTGTCAGGAATATACAAATTATTATTCACATGTCAGAGAACTGACGTTCTCCGATTCAAAGGTCAGGAATCTCCTAATTATTTCTATGAAAAATTATCTTGTAAATGTCAGGAATATAGTAATTATTATTAACTTGAAAATGGTCTTATATGTGTCAGGAATATACAGATTATTATTCACATGTCAGAGAACTGACGTTCTCGGATTCAAAGGTCAAGAATCTCTTAATTATTTCTATGAAAAATTGTCTTGCAAATGTTAGGAATATAGTAATTATTATTAACTTGAAAATGATCTTACATGTGTATGGAATATAAAAATTATTATTCACATGTCAGAGAACTGACGTTCTCCGAAATTTTCGTGAATCCTCTAATTTGATGGAAAACGTCGAAATAAATTTAACTCATCGCACATCGTGCGATGATGCACGTGGGTTTTTAGCCAAATTCTATCGTTTAGGGATCAAAATAAGCGTTTTATCATTATTTTTATTTTTTAGGTATTTATTTTAATTTCTTTTTAAGGGATATATTTCTTTTTTTTCATTATTAATTATAATTTATCTGAAATAATAATTGATTAAATTTTTTAGTCAATAGATAATTATAATTTAGGAAATATAAGTGTAATTCAAAGTAAAAATAATCAAATAAAATAAAGTAACAAAAAATTTTAAAATGTCAAGTCAAAAATTAATAATAAAAAATATTATTTCGAGTAGGTACGCATACCACCGGAACATTACCATAATTTAATCATTATATTTGCATCTCTCCACGTTTTGAGCTCTCCCACAACTGCCTTCCACCCTCTTCCCTCCAATCGTAAAACCGTTTAAATGTACTCAATTCTTTATCCATTCTCACTCTCTTCCCCCAATGGCAAAACCGTAAATATCCTTAATTCTATATCTATTCTCATCATTCCTTCCTGAGTTGTCACCGTCAAAATGTGAAGTTGTCCTTCCTTTGAAAAATGTGCATATTTGCATCTGCCTTTCCAATGCATCTTTTAAATTAGCCAATGAGAGGAACGCCGTGTGTACCTTTTTTTAGTCGTTTTTTATTAGGATTCTTTCTTTTCGCTTGTTTTCATGGTTTAGTTTGTGTCGTGACGTAGAAAACCAAGCTATCTGTTGTCGGGATAATGAACCGACACGTGCCCTTGTTACCCATGCAGTACGGATGACGCACGAGTCCGGATCCAGACTCATGGCGCAACGAAAGGATTGGAATACGGAGTCGTACTTCACCTCCTGCATGTGCGGGGTCCACGATTTCATGATCTGAGCCATTGATCATTGATCGGCTGAGGTTTGTGTTGGTTTATCTATGCCCGTTTATAAATAACGGTTTCGATTCCGGATCCGGTTTTGATAGAAATATCCGGATCTGTATCTACTAAGAGAACTGGATCTAGTTTGAAAATTGGATCTAACTTCTTTTCAATTTTTTCATTTTTTCTTAATATAAATATATCATTCAACTCAAAATAATACATCAAGTCTACTACCTCCAGAATTATATATAAATATGTCTAAATTTTTTTTATATGGATGTACAATTTGCAATGTCAAAAACTCATATATCGGGTTTTGGGTCCACGGGTCGGAACCTATATGGACCTAGAACCGAACTCATTTATCAATCAGAACCTAAATAAGGTTTCTGATCCGTTTATGAATCGGAATCTAAAATAGGTTTCAGGCCCGTTTTTCGAATCAGATTTTCAGTTAATCGAAAAATCGGATACCCGTTTACAATTCTAATCCTTAATCTACTCCTAAAAATTAAATTATCCATTAAAGTCCGCACCCCTTAAATGAAAATTGTGGTATGCCACTAATTGAGTCCTATCATGGGATTATTTAGGGCAAGGACAAATACTAAATAGAAAAGAATGACTCGTTAGGTCGGGGGAGTGTCATTTGGCCAGGTAGTAACCAGACAAGCTTTTCCTGGCAACTGAGGTGGGATGCAAGTATGCAACTGGTCCCATTTGTATTAGGGATGGGAATACTTTTTTGCTTTTCTTTCTTTTCTGGTAGAAGGATGGATGTACTTGTTTCGATCAACTCATTGTCGGTGATTCCATACCTTATAAAACACCCCTCCGGCGATGGTTTTAAATATTTTCCAATATGTCCCAGATTATGGGACAAATTAATTAAGGGCGAGTGGAACTATTTTTTATATCTGTGGCTCGTAAGTTTAACAACTTTTTATACTAAAAATAAACTGACCCTCAATTAAGTGCATTTTGAAGGAACCCAAAGATCAGTTTTGGGTGGATGATAAGATGAGGGTGATATTATATCATTCTTAGTCAAATTATTGTATATATTGTAGCTGTCTGGACCATCCTGATTTTAATCTTGAACTCTCAATTACATTTTTGACTTCGTACAAAGCCTGCAAATTTTCTGCTGACATTGGAGTCCACTGTCAGCCAAAGATAACGACGGGTCAGATTTGATATGAGTCAGGCCAGCATTGATAAAATTATATGCTTCTATAGACTTGAAATCACAACCTCACAGTCAAAGCTTAAAAAAAAAACTACTTTACCTACCACATCATATAAGATTTTCATATCAAAGTCCCTTAAAAAGAAATGTTAAAGAGTAATACACAGGGTGGAGGCCTTTGACACATACTAGTTTAAAGATCCAATTCCTGTCACTATAGGGAAACATGCTCCATAGCATTTGTATATCTTCTTATATGAATCTCTTTTAATACGTATTCAAAGTCATTTTTATTTAAGTATATGTATGTCTATACTATATAACAACTCCAATGATTGATAATATTTATAGAAAAATTGATCAAATCATATAACTTGATTTTATTTTGAAAGTGTTTTTTCTAGCTCAGTGAAGTTGGCTTCACGTATATTCTGTATATTTTATTTTATTTTTTAATTTTGACTAGATCATTATTTTAATATTTATTATTTTTTTTTCTCTTTTTTCTATATTTTAATTGTGTTTTACAAGAAATCAATATAATGGTGGGCCTAACTAGGATTGAAAATAATTCTCTTTAGAGGATCTTCCAAAAAGGGCGTTTCTAAACTTTTAAAACATCTAATAAAATCGTTCCACATTTTGGAAAGGGATGTTCTTTTGGCACACGAGAATTTACTCTCTCCACCGCAAAATATATTTTTTTTTCCTAAAGTATTTTTGTGGGCGTTTGAGCAATTGTTTGGACTAATTAAATTAAATTAAATCACACGCATTCCTTACACGGGTTGGGCTTTGGGCTTTCTATCACTTAATCCAAGCACGACCCAATTATTAAACAGGCTCTAATTACATATCCAAGCCCGGCCTAAAGCGGGATGGGCCTGGATTGGGCTCGGGCTAGACCAGCCCATAAGTACCCCTAAGGTTCTCCCATTAGCTTTCCTATTATAAATTTACCGGAGCACTATTCTTGTGATTAGTCACAAATTCAGTAGATAAAATGCTTCATTTTAAAAAAAAAAAAAAAAAGATAAGTCCCATCTATTTGTGGTCACTTTTAAGAAGCCTAAAATTTAAAATCAACTACCATCATCAACCCATGATACTATCTCACATATTTTGGTTTTCTCATGTCAAAAATCAATAAAAACTTTTGAAATGCAAGATAGATTATAACACATCTATAATGATATATTTCTTATTAAATAAAAACTTATATTTGAAATTCATGATTTGCCTTATGGTCAGAATCCTATTCCACCCCGAAGTCATCTATGCACAACTATTGAAATAAAAGATAAAGAAAATCACAAACAACCCATATATAAGATTTTTACAGATCTAAATGAAAAAAATAATAATAAGAAACCCTTATAAAAAAAAATCAGATCTTTTTGGATCTATGCACTTTGCTTGAGTGGGCTTTTCATGGTTGTGACCTTTTAAAAAATGGGCCCTACCCTTCCGTTGGGCTCTAAGACAAGAAGAAAAGTGCTCACTTTTGTGGGCCAGCAGGTCAGGCCCAATGACACATTGAAAATGAGATTTTGTAACATTTGAAGTTAATACTAACCCAATGAAAATGAAATTAACTGGATTGACATCTCTTCAAACGCAATTGGATGTTTGCATTTAGAAACTATTCTTCAAAACATCCTCCAGAGTATTACAATATATCCAAAACCTCAGTTGAAATAGGGTACTCTAGACCCAAATCATAACCCAACCTGAATTTCATAATGGTTTCAAAACCTAGGCTCTGGGCCCGACCCAAACCCAAACAAGTCTAAACAAATTTACACACTTGTTTGGATAGGGTCATGTGGGTTAGGTACAAGGGATATCCCCTTCAGATCAGTCCAAAGGAGATCTACATAGCAATAATCTAAGCCATTCAATCAGGAGTGGTCCACATTCAACATGCCATGGACAAAAAACAAGCAATTCCATATCAAAATAATAACCAATATAAAGATAATGAATCAAAGAATAGAAGTGTACTCAACATGACAAGGTGGTAGAAATCAAACTATAATTAGCCCCTACTTCCCCCAGCCCCTTCTTACAGTCACAGTAAAACAGTGTACACCACACAAACATAGAGGTCCCTTAAACATGTAGCACTTCTCAGAACAAGTCCCAACACCAATTTTGCTGCCTCTGTTCTTCCTACACCTCCAATCTCAAAACAAAAAATCCCAGAGGTGATCACCCCAACTAGTATCAGAACAAGAAAGAGACAAAACCCTTGTAGCTTTATTCCTTTCATGAGCTCTCCTGCCTTCCAAATCGCTCCCATTCCATATCAGTCCTCCTCTACCACTAAAGCAACAAGATCCATCTACCAAAACACAGACAAGTAAATGTACATGAACACAAACTACACAGTTTGAAAACCACCTAACCAAATCGGACAGGGTCGTCCCGAGTTGTAGCACACTCTGTTGGAACATCTGTGTGTGACAGTGTGAGTGACAGTGCATGTGTTCGAATCTCCAAATGTAACAAAAACAAAGTAAAAAAACAAAGAGGAGACAGGGTCCCCTGCAACCAGCAGAAGAACACCCATCAAAGAGGCCTGTGGGATGGATCATTGCTGAGATTTTTGCCTGATACTTAAATGCGCTTGGGCTAGATCTATGCCTGCCTAAATGGCTAACCTGGGGCAACAAATCCAGGAAAAATGGGCCAATAGTTAACTATACTCTGGTTATAATCTATGGGGCTATGGTTCCAGAAATTTGGCAAACCTGCTGCAAACAGACCCTTGAGTCAATAATCCACATTTTATGTTGGTTTGTTATTGATGCATATTTCATTAAAGAAGTTGTCCTTCCAGAAAATCAATCCTTCTGTTTCTGTGTATTATTCTCTAAAAAGTTGAAGACAAACTTGTACAAGAAAATTCCTAGGGCATAAAAGTAATTAATAATATGGTTGGCCATGGCAAGTATCCCCCTCTACCTCTAAAACAAAAAGGGAGATGTGCAGAAGTAGGGATAGAAATATTACAACCATGCCATATTTGTTACACAATCTCTATCTTCCAACCTCATGACATGATGCCAACACTCTGCAATCATATTAGTGTTTATATGTCTAATGAACAACCAGAAGCAAACAGAGGCCTAAAAGGACAAATACCCAAATACCCTAATCCCCCCACAACTTGATTCAAGAAAGTGAATCAATAACATGGAGATCAGATTCATCAGAAGAAACCAATTTATGCCTTGCTCCCTCTTCCAAGGCTTCTCTCCCTACATTGCTCCTACATTGATAATAAAGCACTGTGTACACAACAAAAGCAAAAAGCTTCATCAAGCAAACAACAGCAGCCTCCACAATTCCGAGCGCAACCTGATATTCTGGTTCTATCTCATCCTCAACAGTGTTTAGAGAGAATAAAGCCCAGACCGGAGCACTTAGGAGTAGTAAAAACAGCACGAGAGCAAACCCTTGAAGCTTTCTTCCTTTCATCAGCATCTCAGCCTTCACAATTGCCTCTATCCCATAACAAGTCTCTTCTACAATTGAAATCGTAAGACCCAAGAGCCAAATTAAAGCTAAGTAGAGATAAAACAGAAATGCTAAGATGCCCACCAACGAAATACAAGTGATCAACACGCCGCCATCGGCAATCAGTACAAAGGCTCCAAGCAACAGTGCAACAAGGAACGCGTAAGCCATAGTAATGAGAACGATGTACAAACAAGTGATCACTGGCCTCTTCCATGTTGTCACAGTTCTTGAAAACACATCCTTCAGACTCAAGTACTTTCCGGTGTAAGTCGCCGCCGATGCATTGACGGTCATCGCCATGGCAAAGAGAGAGAGTATGCAGAAGATGAGGAAGAAGATGGATTCAAGAACCATGAGGATTTGGAAGTGTTTTTGGAATTCTGGTGTGAGGCCATCATCGGGGTCATGGTCCTCGACCTCCATCAGAAGCGGTCCGGCGATGAGATTGTGACTCACAGCCAATACCAGAAATGGAATAAGCAGGAGGAGAGTGTTTGAGACCATGAGCTTAACATTTCTTGTAGGGAGGTGAAGGGACTCCCTGAGAATTCCTGTAAGACCCAGAGGTTGGGGAGTGCCCATGGCCATTGACAACACCCTAGTCATTGAAGCCATTGAACAATCCTTCTAACTTTGGCCTCTCTTTTTTATATATATCATTTTAATTTGGTATCCTATGTTTGAGGAACATATGTCTCCATTAGGAGAAAAGATCAAGTTAGACAACATCACCATTTCAAGCGTTCAACCCTCCTAGTGGGCCCCACTCCAGATACGTATACGGATGGTAGCGGAATGTGCAGTGTGTTAGGTATGCCTGAAATTTTAATTGAATCAAGAGCATGTAAAATGACAGGTTAGATTTTGGAGACTCATTGGGAGATGGTTATGATCATCACATAAAAGCGATCTTTAAGCATCCAGAGTGGGCCACGTACACTAGATATAAGGTTGGACATTAATTTCCTATGGGCCCAGGAGAGAAAACCGGTATAAAATTCCCCTGTGCCCTAGTGTGGTAGTGCAGTTTCGAACCCATAACCTGCAGGTGTAAACCGTGGTCCTAGGTCCTACTGGATGGAATCATTAGGCCCTTTTATTTTATTTTATGGAATTGAAGAAGGGCCCACCACATGATAGGGACATTGCAGGCGTAAGATAGTTAGGTACCTGATCTGGCTGAGGGCCCAAGTAGCACACTGTCTTGTATTCTTCTTCCTCTTGCTTTTTTTTTTTTTTTCTTCGCAAGTCTCTTGTATTCTTCTTGTTTTTGGTAAGAACTCTCTTGTACTCTTGTGGGAAAGATAGTATTCCAAGGTGACAGAAATGTTACAGTGGGGTGGTATCCTCCACTGATCACTTGTTGGGTCTTGTTTAAAAAGTGTCATGACTAATTGGATAAATACATGGTTGCCTGGAAGAGGATGAGGGGACACTAATGAAAAGGCTTGATATAGATAAGAGGAGCATGAAGTGTCAGGACAATCAAATCAATTTAGATTCTTATTGAGGGTAAACAGCATTTGAGATAAAATGTTTATTCAAACTCATTGAGATAAAATGTAAGTGTAAACAGTATTGAGACAACTTAAAGTTATTCATGCAAAACTTATTGAGATTAAATGTAAGGGTAAATGTGTTCTTGGGATGTTAGGTTTTCGTTTTTTTTTTTTTTTTTTACATGATGTGATGGTTTGTCCATGAAACCTAAAATATTCCAAATCACATTTGAAGGGTCAATTTAACTTTGGCTCCTCTCTGTCCCTCTCATACATGTAAATGTTTATTTGAGGAACATATGTTTCCGAGAGGAGAAATGATCAAGCTAGACAACATCAGCAGTTCAAGTGTTCAACCCACCTAGTGGGCCCACTCAAAATACATATATGCATGGTACATGCAATGTGAGCGAGTGGGCCACACTAGATAGGTTGGGCATTAGTTTGTGTAATTGATGTGAATTGAAGAAGGGCCGACCACTTGATGGGGACGTTCCAGGCTTAAGAAAATTAGGTATATGATCAGCCAGTGGGCCCCACTATAACACTCTTGTATTCTTCTTGTCTTTGGTAAGAAGTCTCTTGTATTCTTGTGGGAGAGAGTATCTCAAGGACACCGAAGGTTAAGTCTGCCTAATCAAACTGGACCTAGAAGGGTTACTATGGGCTGGCTCCACTGATCACTTGGTGGGACTTGTTTAAAAAGTGTCACTACTAATTGGATGAATGCAGAGTTACCTGGAAAAGGATGAGGGAACGGTAATGAAAAGGCTAGGGCATAGATTAGAGGAGCATATATGAAGTATTAGGCCGATCAAATGAGCTTAAATCTTAGATCATGCAAACTCATATAGATAAAAAATTTAATGGTGGATGATATTTGAGGGGCCAGGGGATGGAAAGAGCCTTTCATGATGGGCCCCACCATCATGTTTGGGTTCAATCTCATTCCTTTAACTCCTTAATCCAGCCTACAAGTTTAACAACTTATATTAAAGAAAAAAATTAACACTTGATCTAACGGTCTAATCTATTCAGATTGGTCGAAACCCATGGCCTCCGACATCATTTAGGAAGGTTCATGTGTGTGGATGGTTCAAATTGATGATAAGTGGGGCCCATTATGGTCAGAGTTAACTCTCACTTAAGCATTTCCCACATTTGAGATGGTTAAGATTATAATAGATGTCAAGTTGAGTTAACATTGGTTGGTGTGGGTAATGGGACTTGACAAGGTCGACAACTCTCTAGTTCCCTCCACAATAGAATTTTTTTTTTCTTTTTGTTAGAAAAATTTCAAAAAAAGTTTACAAGTTTTGGCTCATTTTAAAAAAGAACATGAATATTTAAATACTACAATAAAGTGTAAAATTTTTCCACAATTCTTTCAATTGATTAAATTCTCTCTATAAACGTTTTTTGAAAATGGCAAAAATATCCTTACCTTATGACAAGTTTTTCTCTTTTCTTAACCTCTTTATTCTCTAAAACTTACCAATTTGATCTTGATGATCATAACTATTTAACGAAGCTAGGTTTTTAGTCATTTGAAATCCCCTTTTTGAATCATTAGTGCATAAAGGTAGTTGAAGTAGGCCCCACTCGATCATTTGAGTTTGACTTGAGCATTTTTCTTAAATGCTTTATTAAAGAAAAAATTTGAAAAATGATATAAGGCTATCTTCATCAAACTCTATGCTACCTAGCATCCCAGGAAACCCTCGTATCTCACATTCGAATAACAATCTACAAATGTCAGCATCATTCGGTGTTCTCAAGTACTCGTTGCCAAAAACATCAATGCTCGCTTGAACAAACATTTTCAATGATTCTATAAAGGTACTTTCAGCGATCCTCACGTAATCGTCCACAGCATCCGACGCAACTCCATAAGTAAGCATCCTCACTGCAACTGTGACCTTTTGAAGAGCTGATGAACTAAGACTGCCTGTATAGTTTCTTTTTTATTAAAAGTATGAGTCATGAGCCTCAATTGCATTTACAATTTGAAGAAAAAGAGGTTTGCGCATTCGAAACCTCCTTCGAAATTGAGAGGGAGTGTATACAGGGTTTTTATTGAAGTAGTCATTGTAAAGCCTGTGATGTCCTGAGATTCGTCCTCTCTGGATGACTGCCTGACCTTGAATAGAACCACGATGCACTCTCATTCTCCTTCGTAAGTTTTTACTTTCTTCTTCCAGAGCAGCCCTACACAACATCTGTAACTCTTCGTCCGAATTGGAATTTATGACAGTATGCCATAGCTCGTCCGTCGTGTCGGAAGAAGAATCAATATAATTTTGAGACATCTCCAAAGTGATGAACCAAAGATTTTCTTATTTTGAGATGAAGAGAAGTAAGAACTTGGGGTGCAGGAGTTTTTTTCCAGAGTGGTCTATATATATGAAATATTCCAACGGCTAGTTTTTCTCCAACTACTATAAAACGGCTAGTTTTCTCCAACGGCTATAAAACGACTAGTTTTCTCCAACGGCTATAAAATGGCTAGTGATATGACAACTTTATATAATTAAAGTACAATATTATATTTAAACAAAAAATAATTCATTAATTAAAAAATAAAAACTACATATTAATTCTAAAAATAAAATACAATTCAGAAACCACCACCTGACCCTCCTCTCAGAATTTCAAGTCATTGTTTAGCATAATATTGTTATTGCTCCTTAGACATATTGGACGTATCCATACTCATGATCTTCATCTCCATTTGTATTTTCTTTAATTGCACATTCTTCTCATCTTGCTCGATTTTTTGCTTAAGAAGCTCTATTTTTTTTTTCCATCTCTTTCCTTTTTGTCATCCATCATTTTTTGGATGAGATTTGCAACAGGTGTGGGCTCGTTGATAGTGGTTTGCTTCATCTTTCTCTTCTCAGCCTTTTTGCTTGGTGGCCTCGTCATGGGATCATAAGCATTGTTAATTGTCTCATCCTCATTCAATATTTATGAGAGTGCTTGGATTAGAAGATAATGCGTAGCTAGAAGTTGAAGATTTTGCTCTTTTTACAGACGTCCTCTCTAGTACTTATTGCTGTAGTTGTATCAACTTCGGTTGGTGCCTCAACAAGATCCAAGCATAGTCCAAGGTGAATCTTGATCCGTAAAGATGTTCGAAAACTTTTCTTGCTTCTACAATCTTAAAATTAAATGTAAGCTCAAATTAAGAATAAAATAAAAACTTCATATATATATATATATAATTTTTCTTTATCTTATTCATTTGTGCCACTTTGATTTCTGGAAATAATTGTGGCAAGACATCCACAAAATTTGTTGACAGAAGCTTGAATCTTTTGCCATCGCTGTGACAACATTTTGTCGGTTCAATCACTGGGAAATTGCTTATTGTTGTGATAGTATTCTCCCACTCGTCCCTAAAAGGCTCCAAGTTTTTGCTCGTTTCCATGTACAGCATTCAGACTGGTGTTCAACCACGAACCGATGAGAAGACGATCTTTTTCTATACTGAATCCGGCACCTCGACCAACAACCTTTTTCTTTGGGGTATCATCAGTAGGGAATTTGAATGCCTCACCGAAATATTGGGAATATTGGGTAGAAAAATTAGGAAATTAAGAGAATTGAGAATCCATTGTGTGAATGAGGAAAAAAAAGGAATTCAAACACTCATAATTTATAAATATTCAAGCTCCAAGAGCTTCTCAAATTATCACAATTTAAATTACCCATTAAAATTAAAAAAAAGTCCAAAAAAAAATTACAACAACTATAAATCTGGCCACTAACCAGATGCAAACGGCCACTGACCATCTCAACACCTTCAAATGCAACTGCATTACTATGCAACAACATATGTATTATTATATTAAAAAAATTTAAAATTTATTTTTTGGCATGCCAAATCCCACGTTAAAAGCCGCGTGGATTTGAAAGCTCTTATGGAGCTAAAGTCAGCAGCCATCTATGGCCGTTGCTTACCGAGGTGGAGAAATAAAACAACTGTTGGTGGTGCTCTTGCTCTTATTAACCATATACAAAAGGAGCATCTTCGCAACGCCGTGTGTAAGACGCGCACGACAGACCGAGTACCGTTTTCCATTAAACAAGTCAATAAGACAACGGCATGTGTACCCCTTTTCCTCGTTTTAACTTGGAATCTTCGCCTTCACTCGCTTTCATGATTTGTGTTTGTGTCGTATCCTGTAAAATCCAGAAAATCTTCAAATCTTTCATCAGTCGTCGGCACGTGGAACAGCCACAGCGGGAAATATGGGTTTCACTTTCTCCTCTAGGTTTGAAAAGTCATCTAGATCTCTCTGTTTTCAAATGTCTGGGATCCACAAAACTCATGATCCAAACCATTGATCTGATCAAAAATGAGCCAGGGAGTTAGATGAGTCAAGGCAAGTGCTACTTTTGATGATTGGGTTAGACCACTTGACTCGAAGGCTTGGTCTAGATTGATTCAAAGGGTGATGTAATTGGGTCTGATCATGGGATGATAAATTGAAAAAAAATGACTTGCTAAAACTGGCAGGTCAAATTGGACGGGGGAGTGTCATTTGGTCAGGTGGTAACCAGACAGGCTTTTCCTGGCAACTGGGGTGGGAGGTAACTGGCCCGGTTTGTATTGGGGATGGGAGTGGGCTATGTATTTTGTTTATTAGCTGATGAAGGGTGGGAGACTAGTAGGAGTACTTGTTTCATGCACCTCAATGGTCAGTGATTCCAAACATTGATATGGGCATAAGGATTTAAATATTGGTGTACACATATAGGGGTGCGTACCATCTAGTGGGGCCCGAGGTGAGCCTCATGGATTATGGGAGGAAGGGAATGGAAAGATCCATGTATATAGGCCCACATTACGGATGTAAATGGTTTCCGATTCTCTTATTATCCGGGAGTTCGACACTTCAAAAATCGGGTTTAAATCTTTATTTGGGTCCGGAAAAGTAAGCAGGTCAGGGTCCGATTCCATCTTGGTTCCGATCCTATGGGCATCGGACCCGACATATTACCTCAATTTTTAAGAATCCATCTTGAAAACTAGGGCCCACATTAGATATGTAAATGGGTCTTCGATTTACATCTCCAATTACCCGGAAATTCTAGACACTCAAAAATTCGGGTTTGGATTTTTATTTAGGTGTTGAAAGGTAAACGGGTTCGGGTCCAATTCCACCTTAGTTTCAACCCTGTGGACTTGGGGCTCGACATATTACCTCAATTTTCAAAAATCCATCCTAAAAACTAGATATTTTTCATATTATTCTCTACCTAAACCGAGATCCTGACTCGAACTCGTCCAATATACGGAATCGGTTCCGGTTCCATCTTTTCATTAACGATTATGGTTTCGGATCCACCATGGACCCGGACGGGAACCTACCTGTTTACATTCCTATCCCACATATCAAATCTTAGTTCAAAAGGATGTCTCTAAACCCCTTCATCTATGGCGCACATGTTTTAACAATTTTATATAAAAAGCTGACTCTCAATCTAATGGTCTAATCTATTCGGATTAATGCGAAAACTCAGGGATTGGTGACTAATCGAAAGAGGCAGAGCTACATTCGATGGTTCTAAAGTTAGGAGATGATATATTGGATGATCTAGACACAAATTTGATTTTCTTTGTTAAATTACTGTATATATTAAAGCTGTCAGCTCAGTTTCGATTTTGAACTCTTAGCTTCAGTTTTGATTTTACGCGAAGCCTGCACAATTTTTGTTGACATTGGAGCCCACTATCAACTAGGAAAAATGATGGGCCTTATATCAGATTTGATATAAGTGAGACTAGCGTTGATAAAATTATCTGCTTGTAAAGATTTGAACTAACCTCTCAATTAAAACTTTTAAAAAGCCACTTTACCCAAATGGGCCCGACCGGGCCGGGCTATCCAATTCCTTCCACAAGATTGGGCGGATCTGTCGGGGATTGTCCAATCTCGACCCTAAATTGAACGGGCATACGTCAAATCCGGTCCTATACGGGCCCGGATAGAGCTAAGGCTTAGTACAATCTTGAATATAAGATAAACATTATCTAATTATTCATATATTGCCACTGAACACCGAGTGTGAATCGGACTTTAAACCCTCATTTTTTTTCGGTCTTGGGACCGACAATGCAATGCAACAAGCTACATGGTGGAGTTATTTTTATTTTTATTTTTTGCCGGTGACATAGTAGAAAATAAGAAAATCAACAAAAATTAACAGAAATGAGCCAAGTATCCTATGTGGATCAAGTAATGTCTAAAAGAACTCTGCAAAAATCAATAAAAATCATTTTTCTTTTAATATATTTGAAAGATCATTTAGTGTGTTCCCATCATTGTGTGAATCATCACCACTGGTTGGTTCATGACTGAACCAATCTTGGACATAATTTAATGCTTCTGTTGAATTTGATTTCAAAGAAGTCATATGTGGCTCTAGTACGTACCCACCCTCCAATGCTAAATGTCGACTCTTAAGCAGCTGTGGACGCAGAAATAGCTAAAATATTGTAAGCCATATGAGATAAAATAGGATATTTAGCAGAATTCAATTTCCACCATTGTAATATATATATATATATATATATATATATATATATATATATTGTGCCATCCTCTTTCACAAAAAATAACGATCTAATTCCCATTTTTTTTTTCTATAACTGCCTAATTGGTAATTTCTTTTCGATGCGTTAAAGAAAAATAGAGTGAGCATTTCCATGTTCATCATCGTCGGCCTTTCTTTTAGATTGTCTACTAGTTGTATCATTTTTATCTATAGTCTAATCACATTATTATGGCCAAATCTCACAAGATATTTTTGGTAAGTTTATTAAAATGAGTAATATGTACTTGCAGATGGGTTGAGCATGTTCTGCCCATTCCCAATCCTATTTTGGCCGGGCCTTAAAACCATTGTCCAAGCTCAACCCGTCGGGCTCAAAATTCTTTTTTAAAAGCCTTGTGTTTTGGAGCTTGGGATGGGCCGGGCTAGGCTAGGTCGAATACCCATTTTAATGGGCTCAATTGACAGGCCTACTAATATGTCACATAAAAGTTTAACATAAAAATCTCTTAAAAAGAGTACACAGAATAGTTAGAATTCATACCACGACTACTATATATAGGGAAATATGCTCCATATCATTTGTACATATTCTTATATGAAACCCTATTAATACATATTTATGTTCATTTTTTTTTAGTAGATCAAGACATATGACTTGATTTGATTTTATTATGAGTGTTTTTTTTTAATTCGATGGAGTTGTCTTTATATTTATCTTTCTATTTTTTTACTTTTTAATAATTGATCATATCTATATCTCAATATTTTCATTTTTGCTCTTTTTGTGTATTTCAATCGTGTTTTAAAGAAATCAATCTAAAGGCAGGGGTACATGAACTGAATTGAAAATTAAATTCTCTATAGGGTCTTCCGATTAGGGTTGCAAACGGGTATCCAATTCTCCGATTACCCGGAAGTTCCGACCTGAAAAAAAATCGGGTCTGTAACCTATTTTAGGTTCCGATTCATAAATAGGTCCAGATTTGAAACCCAATTTAGGTTTCGATTGATAAACCAGTTCGGTTCCATGTCCATATAGGTTCCGACCTGTGGACTTGGGGCCCTGCATATAAGTCTTTGATGTTGCAAATTGTACCTCAAAATCAACTTTTTTTTTTTTTTGACATTTTTATGTATAATATTGGAGGTAGTAGACTTGATACGCTGTTATAAGTTGAATGATATGCTTATTCTAAGAAAAATGAAGAATAAAGAGAAATTAGAATTGATTTTGGAACTAAATTTCAATCCTCTAAGTGGACCCGGTTCCAAAACCAGATTCGGGTTTTCCTATCGAAACCGGGTCTGAAACCAACAAAACAGGTTCCGAGTCAAAACCGGATCCGAAATCAGAACCGTTATTTAGGCATATGTAGTAACTTACATGAAGAAAATGATTTCCATGGTTCTAAGAGGGCGCTAGAGGCTAAGCAACGTTCTTATTTTATTTTTGGGTAAGTAGTCTCAGAGTCACGATCACACACAGCCAAGACCCTCACCATCAGCACTATAGCAAGGGATTGATCCCTGATTATTTATGTGAAAGGGACGTGCCTCATCAACTGAGTTGTACGTTGATTGACTTAGATGGTATGACCATTGTCACTTGTGACTGACATATATATCCAATGCCAACAACTTAAATGTGAGGACCCTCACCACAATCTCTTATAGAAGCATCTCCCATCCTATGAAAGATATCTCTCACCTTCTATGAGACAAGTTTAAATAAAAATCTCACATTTGATTGAATCCTTCATGTGGGCTGAGGTCTGGGCCAGCCCAAACTGCACCATGGACCCAAACTGAGTCTTGGGATAGTCCCAAGGATATCTACAAACCAATCCAAGCCAATCATCAAGAGGAAGCCACACTCAACATGCCATATGGACAAAAAAATCAATCATTTCTATCTTAAAAAATAATAATCAATCTCAAGAGGATGAATCAAAGAATAGAAGTGTCAACATGACAGTTAGTAGAAATCAAACTGTAACCAGCCCCTTCTTCCCTCTCAATCTCCACCTTCTCTCCAAGCCCATTCTTGCAGTCACAGTAAAAAACTGTATACACCACACAAACAAAGAGGTCCACTAGACCTGTAGCACTTATCAGAGCCAGTCCCAACCCCAATCTTGCTGCCTCTGTTTTTCCAACACCTCCCATCTCAAAACCCAAAAACCCAGAGATGACCATTTCAACTAGTGTTAGAACAAGAGAGAGACAAAACCCTTGTAGCGTTCTTCCTTTCATGAGTGCTCCTGCCTTCCAAATTGCCTCCATTCCATAGCAATCCTTCTCTACCACTGAAACAACAAGACCAATCCTCCAAAACACAGACAGGTATAGGTACATGAACACAAACAACACAGCTCCAACACCACCTAACCCAATCAACAGGACAGGGTCCCCTGCAAACAGCACAATAACACCTATCAAAGAGGCCCCCACAAATAAGTAGCCAAGATTGAATAGTGCCACATATGACCATGTGAGAGCAGGCCTCTTCCACATCCTTCTAATCAACACAAACAGCTCTTTGGGTGCTATTTCTTCCCAGCAGTAAGCCGCTGCTGCTGCATAAATCAACGCAATGGTTGAGAAGAATGATATGGTGCAAGAGGCTAATATGAAGATGGTTTCTTCGCTGACTATAATTCCAACATCTTTCTTTATCGCTTCGAGTAATTCTACGTACTCAGGGGGCTCTAGATCCGTGTTGCGAACGATGTAGGCCTTGGTGAAGGCGTCGATTAATGATGGCTTGAGAGTGAAATGGTTGGAGAGGAAGAGAAGAGAGGAAGGGATGAGGAGGAGAAGCGCAATGGAGAGCATGAGCTTCCCATTTCTCAATGGGATTTTGAGTGATTCTCTTAGAATTTCCATCAGAGACATGGCCATGGACGAAGAAGAGGTCCTGTATTTGGGTCTTTGCTCTTTCCTCTTTCCTCTTGTTTCTGGTCTATCATCTATATATATGGGATTTTGGGTGTATGAGAGTCTTGTGTTCATATGCCATTGACTAGAACCGGCCCTTGTTTGATTTTGAATATGAGTTTCTAGTTGACGTCTTCTAATCGTACACGCGCTTGCGAATGAGAGCATGCAAACACGTTCTTTGACTGGTCAAGGAAGACAAAAGGACCCACATGTTTGACCTTGACCCTTTCGATCCTTTACTCGAATTCCCCGAGGCAAAGGGCTCTTGAGGGCCTTATAATCCACAGTTACGAGTGCTCACGGCCCAGCCTGCTTCGGGCCGGCCTTGGATATGTAATTAGGGCCCTGTTTAGTAATTGGGCAGGGCTTAGATTAAGTAACAGAAAGCCAAAGCCTGGCCAGAATAAGAAATGCATGTAATTCAATTTAATTAATTCCAAACAGCTGCTCAAATGTCCACAAAATTGATAAAAAGCCCGGCTCGGCCCACCCGATTGATTAAATGGGCGGTCTTGGGCCTAAGTTTCACGGCCTGTGTCGGGCTTGCGCCGGACCTCGGCCAATGTTTCTAAAGTTGGGCCGGGCCTGGATATGTCTTAGCCCGGCCCATGAACACCCCTATCCACAGTGGGACCAAACTCACTGTTCATCTACTCAATTGGCACTGCATCAAAATTCGCCTTAATCACAAGAGGGACAGACCATCTGATTGATGAAGAGTTTGTTTAATTGAAATGGATTAATCTGATGGTGGGCCCAACTTTAATACGAACATGCTTTGGCCTAATGCCAATTGGAGGGGGTTGGGAAGGGGGGAGAGAAGGTTTTGGAGGTTTCTTCTTTATCCGAGTAAAATGAGGGCTTAAAATTGCTACACTTGTAACCCGGACAAGAAACCAGAAGGGGCTCATAGCTCGGACTTGAGCCAACCTATGGTAAGCACCAGAACATCACCATTGAAAGCCACGGCAAGAACCTTGAACAGGGCCACATCCAGCTATGCCAACTTCAATCCATTCTGTTGTCATTCAGTGAGTTTCAATGGCTCTGCATAGTGAGAACTGACTGATGTGGATCTGGTCGCAATCATGGCGAAGAGTACTGATACCCCACCACAAGAGATGATAAACAGAATCTGTTCCTTTAGACTTTGATTTTAGATGATACTTGCTTTGTACGAGATTAATCTTTGTTTGTACCAGTTCTAACATTTAACCATTTTGGGTGATGCTGATTGTTGACTCAAAACCTGTTTCATGGACCCTTGAATCCATCACCAGTTCATCACTGTAAGTGTCTGAAATCACGCTAATCCAACCATCTATCAAGTGGGACCACACTCTGGTTTATCCAATGGGGATTGTCCACATTAATTTGAACTGGACCAATCAATGTTATTTCACAACCGTGAGCCCGCATATGTGGGAAGAAAATTATAAATACAAATTCACTGAATGATGGATCATCAAACAGTGAATTTGTATTGTCGCCCATCAGACGATCATAAACAACTAATCAATGACTTTTCAAACATCCGTGTCTACTGTAAGCATGATGGCTCATCAAACAAACATTAGTAACCAATCAATGACTTTTCATTAATTAATTGTGGTGATTGATTTACATGTGATTAATATGTTATGAGTCCTTTTATTGAGGTGAGATACAAGTCGAAATCCTAAAACAGAGAGTAAATAAATGGTTATTTTGAGCATTTTGGATTAATTATCGTGAGCCCTATAATCTTATTATTTTAATTATCATCACATTTAAAAGCATTAAAAGTATTTTAAATTTAGGGTTTTTCTTTGGATATTATAAAAAATCTATAAATTCTTAATTCTAAATGATTAGTTAAAAACTAATAAATATAAAATATTAGCAGTCTCTCCCAAAAGAAAATGTTGGTTTTGGCACTCTCGGTTGGCTATCCCTTTTCCCCCAAAAAGAAACTCCTGGCTAGTTAGTTGAATGTGGTGAAACTAAGTATATCTAGTAAGTGCAAGAACGTGTGATCCTGAGGTGCCAACACCACTCAACCACGAGTGTGTTGGCGCACACATTTTTATCCATGGTTCAAATGAATGCACCTTAACTTAGGCATGGCATCATTTCTAAGGCCATAGATATTAATAAAATTACTAGATTTCGAATGTAATTTTCTTTCACCATAACTTCTCTTGGATTTGTTCGTTTAAGAACGAAGAATTCTTTACCCGTTGAGAGTATTGAAATCTCAATTCGGAAAGACTTAGGGGTGAAAATTTTCAAACAGTGCCCATGGATTTATTCCTGGGTCTTCAGGCTGACAGTAATACTCCTTGCCAGTGGCGCAAACCTAACAAACAATATACATAAATATGTCCTAAAGACCTGAACTGAAATAGGGGGATGAATCGATTATTAGAACCCAAATTTTGATTCCAGTCTAGATTCAGGCATACTATATATAGGCTTGAATAAAATTCTAGTCTAGTTCAGATTCAGGGGATTCATCCTTGAGGACCTAGATACCCTAAACAATGACAATATGATTGATATGTCTCTATATGTGTGCTCTTCAATTGAGTTAATAAGAGCACATAATAAACCCAAATAGTGCCAAAGAAGATAAGACCAAATATATGAAAGATCAGCAACATTATTGGGTCAATACTATTTCTCAATCCACCCCAATATATGAAAGATCAGCAACATTATTGGGTCAACAAAGTAAATTAATGTGGTTGAAAAGTGTGCCTACATGGATGCAAAAAAGAAGTCTGTCATTTTTTTCTCCTTTCTTAAGCATCAAGCAATGCCGGATTAGAAATTGTTTTTAGGTGGTGTGGGCAATGCTGAAGTAAAGAAGTTAAATAATAAAATCAAATCTTTCAAAGTTTTATATAAGAAGTTTTTCGATTCTCACCGGTGCAATGCAACTTGCATGCTAACACTTGGGTCAGACCTTGGCCTCAAGAGTTTTTAAATAAAATATTATATTTGTATGCACACAGTGAATAAACAAGGAGAGAGAGAGAGGAGCCCTCTTGTTTCTTGCTCTAAATAGATTGGATAAGGATGCAGAGACTTTGATGTTTGTTGAGTTAATGTCCTGTATTTCAGATTAATCTGCCTAGTCTTAAGGATTAGGTAAGATATTCGAGGGTGTCATAGTTTTTCTATAACGGGTTCGAGGGTATTTTGACTGTGTACAAGACTTTCTTAGAGGTTCATTACCTAGAAACTGCAAGTAAGCTGTCGCTAGCACAGTAACCCGTGCTAAGCACAGGCATGACCCACATGCCTAGGGTTCCCTCTCCTTTTAACTATTTTTTATATTGTTTTGACAAATAATTATACATAAATATTGTATGGTGTAGTAGTTAAGTTAGTTATTTATAAAAGCAACAGTATGAGATCAAACCTTCTAATCATATATAGTTTTAGTTTATTAACATGGCATCTCAATAAAAAAGTCAAAATAAAAAGTAATTTGGTCAAAATTGAATTCAAAACCTTCCACTTTAATATATTATAATTGAGAGTAACCTCAACAGCTTGCCTATGCACACAGTAAACAGTCAATACTGACCATTCCAAGATTTTTTTTTATTACACAATGAAAACCTCCCAAACTCAAGATACAATCCAAACCTCTATGCAATCCAAACTGATTCAAGGAAGAGAAGCATCAACTAGCATAGGACTAGTGATAAACCAAACTATACCCAACTGATTCAAGGAAGAGAAGCATCAACAAGCAGAGGACCAGTGATAACCAAACTATACCCAACTGATTCAAGGAAGAGAAGCATCAACAAGCAGAGGACTAGTGATAACCAAACTATACCCACTTCCCACTTCCATCTCTACTTTCTCCCCATTGTTCTTCTTACACTCGCAGTAATACACTGTATACACTATATGACTGTAAAGAGCCAATATGCACAACATATTTTCCAGAACAAGTCCCACTGCCACTTCAATTGGTCCCATTGCATGACCATTTCTGGCGTTCAAGATGCTGATCAGCAAACTGGGGAAGGCGACAAGAGACAAAACAAGGGAGAGTAAAAACCCTTGTAGCTTCTTTCCTTCAATTAGCTGTTTACCTTTCTTAAATGCCCTGATCCCAGAAAACCCTTCTTCTAGCACTGAGACCACTATACCCATCATCCAGAACATAATCAGGTACTGATTTAAGAAGAGAAAAAACAGAGCTACCACAATGATCAGCACAAGCACTGAAAGGGATCCTCTGTTTTTCACCATGAGCACCATCAAAGCCAAGTACAGTGCTACAAAAATAATATTGAAGAGTGAAACGTACAATCTTGTGATCATTGGTCTCTTCCATATCCCTCCTATTTTAGATAACAGCTCTTTCAAAGTCAAGTGCTTCCCTGAGTAGGCCACAGCTGAAGCATAGATTGTTGCCACCATGGAGAAAAATGAGACAGCGACGGAGGCAAATAGGATGATCACATTCGCGGCTACAATAATTCGAAAATCCCACTTGATTTGGATGGGTGATTTAGCCTGTTGGTGTTCATCAGTAACCAGCTTTAGGACAATGTTCTTCAAGGCCAGTTCTTGTGCTAGGAACAAGAGGGAGAAAGGAATTAGCATAAGGAAGGCAATGGAATGGATGAGCTTCTCACTTTTGAAGATTTTGATGCCTTCTCTTAGAATTCCTAAGACATCCATGGGAATTGAAGAGGACCTAATCATCTCCTTGGCCATTTCTGCTATTGGGATGAACTTTCTCATTGTAGCACCCCCAATGGAGTTTGATATATGGAATTTGTCCTCTGTAATCATTTTTAATTACTTCATTGACTTCATCAAGTCTTCTTTGAAATAATAATAAATAATAATAATAAAAAGATCATCTAGTCTTCCAGCCGGCAAGGTTGAATAGTCAGATTTATGCAGCAAAGACTTTATTTTTTTTTAAATCAAACATACGGATGTAGACTTATGTATTAAACAATAATATGGTTTGCAATATAAGTCAAACGTACAGATCTAGACTTATGTATTAAACAATGGATAATCCAATATTCTGAAAGCTTACTTTGTGTTATGATTTTGATGATGAGCGGTTCAGATTCGATCTTTAAATTATCCCGCCTTGCAATTTATGACCTTTTTCAAATGGGGTTTTCTCCTATTTCCCTTTTCACTCATATGATATCAATTGAGAGTTAATGGTTGCTATATATGCAATATGAGGTGAGTTGATGGATTTTCTTAATTTCCTCATTTATTAGTCAGATAAGAGTTCTAATGGATTGGACCTTTTTTTATTTATTTTAAAAAAGTGAATCCAAATTAGATTTATTTAAATCAAAACTAAATGGGAAAGCTTATAAAAAAAAATCAACTGACTTAAAGTGGAGCCCTATCATTATTAGACGCGTGATCATGTGGGCCACTTATGTCTAATCAGGCATTGACCCAAGATAGATTGGAATGGAGAAGTAGTCATGCAGCCAATCCCTAAAATAAATGAGACAAGACTTTGATGATGATGATGATTGATATTAGGCAAGTCAATAATAGAGTGGCTTGCAACCAAAGTGTAATGCTGTTGGTGGCAGTGAACCATCACCATTTGCAGGGATGGCAGTGGGTCTCGTGAGTCCGGTTGTGTTAGTGTTGAGCACTTTGGGTAACTTGGACAGGCTTAACCTAAACTCAGCATTTTTATAATTCGGGTTGAGAACTGAAAATTCTAGCTGAACCCAAAGGTCAAAGAGTCCACTTAGACATATAATTAACAGATTTGAGTTTGTGTTGGGTTGGTGGGCTATTACATGAATGAGGTCGAGTTGGTAGGTTTAGTAGACTCAACCTAATCCGACTCAGTGCATTTATCGATTGGATCAGAAACGTCAGCCTTAAACATAATCCAAAAGTATTAAACAAACCTAATCCGACTCAGTGCATTTATCGATTGGATCAGAAACGTCAGCCTTAAACATAATCCAAAAGTATTAAACAAAATCTAGGATTGTCATTCTTGACTTGAGTGGCCAACTGAACCCCATCAAACACAGTATTTCAAGGTTTGAGATTATTTCTATTGAGTTTAAGTTGACATTTCCAATTTGATTAATAAATGAGTTGGATTTCATCGGTATAATCACGATATTGACTTGCCACCTAAACTAAATCTATTTCAACTCAACTCAATCACAGAATCAAATTTCATAGAGGAAACCTGTTCAATTGGATGGCTATGATAACCCAGTGAGGCCAATTCTCATTTACCCAAACTATCAATTGGAGAGCTCAATGATGGATGTTGGCTGATCAAGTTTCATACATGGGAGACCCGTTACCAAGACGTCCCTATATATGATTAGTCCTCTAGTTGACAAACTAGGCCTAGGTCCTGTTGATATGGAAAAGATATGAAGGTCCCATCAATGACTTATAAAGAAATATCAAGAGGAGTCAAAGCTATGTTAAAATAATATTATTTTAGAAAACTTAACATAAGCAAGTATATGCTGGTGAAATGGTTAAATTCTCTCTCTTTGAATGAGGAGGTTTAAGTATAATTTTCTTTCTTTCTTCTTTTGCTCATGATATAAATCATGAGCTCCTACTTTTGAGCCATGTCCTCACATTTTATTCTTTTATTTTTATTTCATGTCAGATTAGGGAATGAATATTGAATTTGTAAAATCTCTTTTTTTTTTTTATATATATATATGAATGGAAAAATGGATCTACATCCCTTTGTCTTCCCTCTTAATTTCTATGTTTACATATAGTGGATGGGATTTCTTAAAATAACCCATTCTTCCAGTCAAGAAGAAAATAATAAAAATAAAAAACAAATAATTTACACTGAAGATCCATTCAAAGGTTTCGGAACTTTAGCATGATACAAAAAATATTTTGGCGCGGATCTGTATGGGCCCAACTTTGCTGCCACTTTGACAAGCTAAATGGGCAAGGACTTGGACCTAAATTAACGGTTTATCAAGTTGGAGGCAGATCATGAGACCCATCGGAGTTGGGCTTTCATCAAACATAATAATGTGGTTATTGAGTGGAAATGGGCCTCTAATAAACATGGAATTTCACGCATTTAATTATGCATAAGATTGCAATAAGAACTAGTAAGGGTAGCGGCTTGTGCAAATTGCCCGTACTCATCTTCCTTTCCACTTCCTCTATTAACATTTTTGAGGTTTTAATGAAAATAGTTAGCTGATCAAATTTAATATGTTATCAGAGTCAACTGGTCGTAAGTTCAACTCTTAGGAGGAACCACTCGGCTTGCAAAAATAAAATAAATTTGTGCCTTGCCAAAAAATATGTTGACTGGGTTCCACTACTCCATAGCTTGTGCCCATCTACTTGAGCTGCTATCTAGTTGAATCAATTGATCGGTGAATTGGATGGCTTGAGCTTCAGGCCTGACTAATAATTATAATTGGCATGGCCTCAGGCCCCACTCCTTGTGGACCCTCATTTGTTTTGAATATTATAAATTAGAGTAATTGTAGTATAAATTATACTAATTAATAAGGATTAGTAAGGGTAGATAAGTATTTTCCTAAGTCTTAACCTATTTTCTAAGAATTAGACTTTTGTGTATTTTCTAAGATCTATAAGGTGCCAATTGTAATTGTTATAGGGTTTTAGTTATTAGAGGCCCCAGCAGGTAAATACGTTATTATAGGAGGGGCTTTCTGCTTGAGAACATTCTAGAATCCTACAAAAGTCTATTTTTGGCCTATGTCCTTATCTTCATTCCTATTTAAACTAAAAGGACCTTTGGGTAATCAGCCCTAACCCTACCCTATATAAGCTAAACCTTTTCATTTCAAATAAAACTAAACCCGAATTCACTCTCATCTCTCATTTCTCAAGAAGCCTAACTCTAGAAACCCTAGCTCAATAACCCTAATATAGAAGAAGGCCATCTACTGTAATTACAACGACATTCTCCTAAGGAATTCTCTCTTATTAGTCTCTTCTTCTTCTACAAGAAAATATAATCTTCTCTTTCTATAGTTCAATTCTCAAGAATCCCCTCTTTCTCTCTAGATTTCCTTCTTATTGTAATTATCTTGTGGCTTGGATATTAGGGGCTGTAATTTGGATTGGGACGAGTGTTGGAAGACCTTAGAAGTTTGGATAGCTTGGATTGCTTCTTCTTGTCAATTTTAATTGCACTGGATCAAGGCAAGTATAATATACTTAGCATAGAATGCATATTTACTGTTTTTTATTCTGAAATTCTATTCATATGATGTTAGGGTGCTTAGATTTACCTTTAACCTTGTATTTATGGGTTTTTGGCCATTGATGGATGAGTTCTCTCATTTCGAAGATCAATAGCCCGGTTTGATGATGGATGGTGGGTCATAAAAGTGCTTTTATGGTTTTATATGTTTATGTAATGAATGGTGTGGATTGGAGTTGGTTTGGATGTGAATGGGATTAAAGGAGACAAATCCCAGAAATATGGGTTTGTGGTAGGTGCGTGCACCTGGTCGACCGACCTCAGAAATCCCAGAAATATGGGTTTGTGGTAGGTGCGTGCACCCGGTCGACCGACCTGAGGTCCAGTCGACCAGCGACGCTGGAATTTGTGAAAAACTGAGTCCCAGTTAAATTTCTAGGAAATCTCAGTCCAGTGCACCCGGTCGACCGAACCCTGTATCGAGTGGACCGGATACAAAGGACTTCCATAATTTTAACTGGAGCTAGAATTCTCTCTCAAGCTCTGAATTCCTATGTTACCGGTCGACATAACGACCATGATGTCGACCGGACACACTGCTGAATTCAGGAAAACAGAGTGATGTCCCCTAGGTGATTGTTCCAGGTTCCACATGTACTCGATCGACATCATGGCCACAATGTCGACCAGATACACAGCACTGGATGTCAACATGGGAGTCAACATCCTGGCTTCCCCTGTGTAACTGATCGACATCCTCTTGCATGATGTCAACTGGAGACACTACAGACTAAGTTTTTCCAGTCTTTATGATTTAGATGTTGTGATCTATTGTGGGGCCCAATATTGACCATCGAAATAGACTTCTATTGATGTCCCAAGCATGGGTCAATGGTGTGGCTCAACCTTGACTCATGGGGACCACCAAGTAGGGTTTAAAGTGTGGATTTGATGACGATTCGATCCTTCAACGTCGTTGAAAATGCCCATAACTTCTGGGGCACCAAACACGGTATCCTTGGCATTGGAAACTTCATTTAGGAATCAAATTATCTAATATGGACCTGGACCTGAAAGTGGACTATTACTTAGGATTGGACCCTTACTTTTCTCCGATTGATTCTATGATTTGGAGGTTTATTCCACTCATGCATCACTGTCACTCTTATGTCCTTGTTATTGTCTATATATGTTAATTAAATGAAAAATGGAGGACATGAACCTAAGATTACTTAGAGGTGACCCGGTGATATGATTGAGTGATTAATGACCAGTGGTTGCGTTTAGGCAGGCCCTCATATAGCCTAAGTTAGGATACGTGATACCCTAGGATGAAGAGGTTGGCTATATTGGACTTGGGACTCATTATGGATGAGAACGGATTGATTGATATATGGACTGAACTTATTATCTCACTTGAGTTGTTTTAGATGAAGGCCACGGATTTGGTGGGCCTTAGTATGGATCTAATGTTGGACTTGGATCGTGTTCTATGGATTGTACTTGTATTTGGACCTCTTAGGGACTTGTTAGGACCTTGCTCGCGCAAGGCAAGCCTAGACAAACAAAGACTTGTATTTGTTTCCTTGGGTCGGCATTAACATTCACTCAGTTGTCTTAAGCTTAGCCTTTGAACTAATTATCACTGGTAGGAGCTTTATTGGTTACTGATAAGAGAGCCATCATGACGAGCTATGTTTAGACGGACGGTGTGATACCAGTTCTGGTCTTTTGAGTGTTTGAGTGATGAGTGTTGAGATGGATGAGTGTTATTCGTGGGGCTCGTCATTCCCAAGCACTGTTACTTATCCCCACCGCGACTGTGTTTAGTATGGGAGGGCAGCGGCATAATATCCCGCAGTATCCAGCTTGTGTGAATGTGCCAGACTAGATAACTTATTTATCTTGATCCTAATTGCTTAACTTGCTCAATTGCCTAGCTTTTGTACTTTGATATTCTCATTGATTATATGCTCATCTCTATTCTTTTGATACATATATCATATGTTACTTGTATACTATGACTTGCCAGATCTTTGGATATGACCCATTTTTGGTGCTTAGGTATTGACCCCGACTTCTAGGACGACGCGCTCATTGAGATGCCCATAGTCGGAGACTATGTATGGGGGCCACCTGACCAAGATGTCGAGCTGGAAGATGGAGTGCTTACACACGGGGCTTGAGTTGAGAGTTTATGTAGTGAGCAAGGAGGTAGACTGATGTATTGAACTTGTTACTAATCACACTTTGAGATTTAAACTTGACTTTAGCCTTGCTACGCTTGACTCAGTTTATATGACACTTTATGCTTCCATCATTGTTATATTTGCTTCCGCTATCTTTATTGTGCTTCCGCAATTCAACCATTGATTATATATTGTTCAAAAAGTTTTAAATTGGACCTCACCGCGAACCTATGATCGTGGAAGTTCTCGGATTTATTGGGAAGTTGTGCACCAAATTCGAGTATCTTGACGGAAATCTCGGTATTTCGGAATTGGGGCGTTACAGCATGGCCTCCATCAACTCATTACTCATAGTACCCGAAATGCAGCCAGACTTGTATGTAATTTCTTTCTTCTTAAAAACTGAGAGATTACAATAATCCAAAGCACTCACTTTGTCCAGATCTAGGCCCAAGTATCAGGCCAGATTAACAAACAACCTGGTAGCTAGGACTGCCTGAAGGACCAGGCGATTGTTTATGCTTTATAAATAGGCTGATGATGCATACTATACACCCAATACATATCAGTTTTCAAGAAACAAATATAGAAAACCTGTTTGATACCCAATTAGCACCAGTGTTGCTAATACAAGCTTATCTGACCGTTTTATAGTCTATACTTATGTTCTCCCTGGCTAAAGTAAAATCATAATGATATCATCGTTACGGGCCACCATTTTCTCACCACCTTTTGTGAGGACCTCCTTGTGGGTTCATTTGAGGCATGCCAATCATGGAAAACATACATAGGAATCGAAAGATATGAATGAGACATAGGGGTATACAAAATATTAAATCTATAGAAGCATCCTAGCCCTATTATCCATGGCTCTCAAGTTTAATGGGTTTACAGGACATCATTTTTTTGATTTTACTCGGATGGTGAGTAACAGTTGGATTCACATCTAATATACGTAATCAACTCCAATGTAATAAATTGAATCTCATCCGTGACCAATTCAATGGTAGGCTTACTTAATTTAAAGTAAGTATCAATTCATTGGAAGAGGAAAATGGTTTTAGTGGGTTGGATATAGGGTTGTAAACGGGTCAGTTCTAGTTCGAGTCCATGGTGGACCCGAAACCGGAACCGTTAAGGAGAAGGTGGAACCGGATCCGGATCTGGAACCGTTTTGGAACCGATTTCTTGGCTTCGGAATCGGAACCGGAACCAGAACCATATATGGGACGGGTTTGGATCTGGGTCCGGGTCTAGGTAGAGAATGATATTTTTTTTAATAAAAACATGGTTTTAGGAGATATTTTTGAAAATTGAGGTAATATGTCAGGTCACGGGTCCACGAGTTCGAACCAAGGTGGAACTGAATCCAGACCTAGACCCATTTACTTATCGATGCCTAAATAAGGACCCATACCTGATTTTTAACAGGTTGGAACCTTTGGATAATCTGAGAATCGGGACCCATTTACATCCCCAGTTGGATATATATTATAAATGGGCTGATTGCACAAATTTTTTTAAAAAGTAATCACGCAGGAGATAAAAAGGCTGATTCTCATCGAGCATATTAAGATATACATGTTTGATGTCCTTGGCCAAAACTTACATACATTATCAAGTTGATCTACAACACGGCTCGAATTGAAATCGACCCTAGTGATAAGTCTGAGAATTGATTAATCTGATGAGTTACAAATGGTATTTATTATATACAATTTTACAATGGCTGTTGCAGATAGGATCTAGTAAGATAAGGCATATCAGATCCCATAATCATCAGATTGATATATAAGAATTAATCAATTCTCAAACTTATCACTAACATGGTGTAGTTACCTGCAATTGATTATCATGTTTCAATGCAGCCTGCCCAATCTGAATCACAAAAAGCTTGTAGGATTAGGATACTGGAAGAAAAGAGCAATATACCCTGACCTGGTGCTTGCATGAGATAACGAAGAACTCGATGAGCCACATCAAGGTGTGGTTGACGCGGTGCATTCATGAATTGACTCAATATATATACTGGCATATACGATGTCCGGCCCTGTGATTGTAAAGAAGATGAGATTGCCAATAAGTTGACGATAGCTTAATGGATCAAAGAGGGCTTGTCCATTTATTGAGTAAAGCTAGCATTAATTATTGCAATAGATAACTTGGCAAACCATTGGCGCGATGCTTGTTTAAGCCCATACAAAGATTTGTTTAAGTGATAAACTCGAGGCTCCCTCTTACGTGCAAAACCAGGTGGGATAGTCATGTAGACTTCTTCATCAAGATCACCATGTAAATAAGCATTATTTACATCAAGTGATGCAAATGCCAATTGTTGATGGCAGCAATGGCTAATAGACAACGGACTGTCACCAATTTGGCAACATGGGCAAATGTCTCATGATAAGTCAATCCTTCTTTCAGGCTATATCCTTTGGCCACGAGGCACTGTATATCGTTCGATAGAACCATCAGACTTGTACTTGATTTTTGAGACTCATTAATAGCCGATAAGGGTTTCTTATCGGGAGGTAGTCGTGTAAGGGTCCAAGTGTTGTCGTCCTCCAATGCACGAATCTCAACAGCCATGGCATCGCACCATATAGGATCATTGATAGCTTGTCTGAAATGACAAGTTCTATAGTGGAAGAGATTGCTACAGAAAAAGCACGATGAGAGGCAAATAATTTGACATATGATAAATAATTGGAAATTGGATGCAAGATACCTGAATGTTGACCGATTAGGGAGGATGATGAAGTAGAATATGGATTTATGGCCAATTTACAATGAAAGTCTTGCAAATAGGTGGGTTGTTGATGAGTGCGAGTGGATCCCCTTTGCGCTTGTGGGGCCTCTAGTAGTGATGGCTCAAGTGGAGAATTATATATCACTTGGATGAGTAACGTTTGTTGGAGATGTAGGAGTGATGTAGCGGAAGCGTCTACGAGGAAGATTCACATGGAAGATTGGAAAAACAACCTTCTATTAACCTGTTGATTCGACTAGGAACACCAAATAATAGGCATCAAAATTCATTGATTCAATTGAATACCAAAAATTGGAAGAAACAAAAGGGAAAATTATCTGAAATTTTATTCAATATCTGTTCTGACGGCCATCAGGCTTACAAGGTGTATAAAATATAACCCTAAAACGAAAAAGTAACCCTAAAACAAAAAAAGTAACAAAATAACACGAAAATAATTAAAATATTCAATTTTTCCAAAAAAGGAAAAAATTGAAATAAAGATACAACTGGAAACTATTAATCACAACTAATTCATTGCAAAAAATGGAAACTTATTTTGACTTTCATACTAAAATTTATTACACAAACAAATATTACCAAAAATAGAAAAAATGCATTTTTGGAGGCCTAAACAATGGAATTTGCCCGAAAAAAGACTATACATCAGCGGCAAAGCCGCTGAGTTGCGATCATTTGTCCATTTCCACTAAAAAAACTATGGAATTTCTCCAAAAACGGACACTTTGAAAAGTTTCCCCAAAATAAAAAAAATTGCCTTATTTGACCCTACGTTGATCCCTCCTTTCCATGAAATCAAAATCTTTCTGTACTGCATCATTCTCCCCATGGTGGAGAAAATTCGCCCTCGAATTGTCGGTAGCATCGTCTTCCGAAGAATCTCCACAATAAGGAATAAAATGCTTCACGTTGAACAAATCAGCAGTCCGAATATGATTAAGCAATTTCAAATGATAGGCATTGGGACTAATCTTCTCAATGATCTCAACAAACCCAATTTTCTTAGCAAAAAGTTTATTATAGTCGCCCATAGAAAATCGATCCTTAGTTAGAACCGCCCAAACAAAGTCACCTACCTCAAACTCTACATGGTGACGTTTCTTATCAGCAAACATTGTATATGTAGCAGCTGCCTGAACAAAATTATCATGAACGTTCTTATGAATGGCCTGTAAACCATCAACAAAGTCCGTATCCTTGCCATGAACTCTAATCTTGCTAGGCAATGGAATCAAATCAAGAGGACCACGAGGAATCATAGAGTAGACTACCTGGAAAGGACTGAATCCGAAACTCCGGTTAACTGCATGATTATGAGCAAACTCCGCTTGACAAAGCTTTTGACCCCAAGATTTAACATGGTCACCCGTCAAGCACCGCAACAAGTCACAAAGAGAACGATTCACTACCTCTGTTTGCCCGTCAGTTTGAGGATGATAGGCACTGCTGAAGTCAAGTTTGGTGTTAACCATCTTCCAAAGATTACGCCAAAAATGGCTAAGGAAACGTGTGTCTCTATCAGAAATAATAGAAGAAGGTAAACCATGGAGACGATAAATTTCTCGAAAGACCAACTGAGCAACATGTACTGCGTCAATGGTCTTCTTGCAAGGGATAAAGTGCATCATCTTTGAAAACCGAACAATCACCACATAAATAAAATCATTTCCCCACTGCGTTCGTGGTAAACCCAATACAAAATCCATACTCACATCAGTCCAAGGTTGGATAGGAATAGGCAAAGGCATATACAACCCTGCATTAGTGGCTTTTCCCTTGGGCACTTGACAAGTTCTACACCGCTCCACAAAACGCTCCACCTCTTTGCGAACAGTAGGCCAAAAGTAAGACTCTCGTACTAGTTGCAAAGTGCGATCCCAACCCACATGACCTTCACCATGAAGTTCCTTAATAATCTACAGGCGCAAACTGCAATCAGGAACACATAATTGATTTCCCTTAAAAAGAAATCCATCATGCAAGAAAAAATATGTCCGCTCACCTGCCCTCACAGCAGCCATAACAACAGAGAAGTAGGGGTCGGTGTCTAATAAATCACGAAAAGAATCAAACCCAGGTACATCTACTCTCATAGTGGTAAAAAAACTGCTCTATCGGCTAAGAGCATCTGCAACATGGTTGGTAATTCTCGCCTTGTGCTTTAAAACGAATGTAAACTACTGTAAATAGGCAGACCAAGAAGCATGTCGGGCTGAAACTTTATCTTGACTATGGAGATGCTTTAAATCATCATGATCAGTATAGAGGATGAACTCCCGATGGAAAAGATAGTGTCGCCAATGTTGAACTGCCTGAACCACCGCATAAAATTCAACATCATAGGTACTATAACGCGCTTTAGAACTTGAAAGCTTCTCGCTAAAATAGGCCACTGGTCTACCATGCTGACTCATGACTACTCCAATGCCAACTTTTGAAGCATCACAGTGTAACTCAAAAGGTTAGGAAAAGTCAGGTAACACCAAAATAGGCGCAGTAGTTAGGCGCGTTTTGATAAGCTGAAACGCCTCTTCTGCTTCTTCTAATCTCCATTGGTCTGAGGCGTTAAACGCATTCGTCGCATAACTAACAGAGGGCTTGTGTCACCCTCTAAAATCTCCTCATCCGGAGTGTCATAAAAAATGGCTCTTCACCCATGTAAGCATCGTCCTCTTCGCAATCATCAGTATCTGCGAATAATACCTTCTTGCACTCAGACTGTCTGTGGCCAGTCTCGCTACACCCAAAGCACTTAACTCCACTATTAACGGTTATGTTCGTCTATGTTGGGTTGGGGGAAGCTCGCTATCCAGGATTACTGCTGCTTGAAAAGCGATGGACTCCTCCAGAACTACTGCTACCGGGATTGCTTGCTACACCACTATTAGATCTACGCGTCAACTGCTTCTCCACCTGTAGTGCTCTCTGGTGAGCCGCTGAAACTGAAACTGGATCAAACAGATTCACAGTATCCTGAATCTGCACTCGTAACCCACCAATATATCGCGCCACTAACTGATCCTCCAACACTTGAATCTCATTCCGCGCAAGGAGTTGATAAAATTCTATCGTATAATCCTCCACAGTTCGTGTTCCTTGTCTCAAATTCTGCAAACGTTGATACAGAATTCATTGATAATTATAAGGCAAAAACGTTGAGCGAAGATGTTTTTTCATCTTCTCCCAAGTAGCAATTTTTGACTTCCCTAATCTAGTCCTGAATTGCTGCCACCATGTCGCTGCCCTTCCTCGAAGCCTTGTTGCCACCAATGGAACCTTCATATTGTCAAGAACTCTTTTAAAATCCAGGACCTCCTCAGTGGTACAGACCCAATGAAGAAATTCCTCTAGTTGAAGGCTACCATGAAACTCAGGAACTTCTGCACACATCCCTTCCTCCCATCGTCTCCTATCTTCAATCGGAGGAGCAGGAACTATGCGACGCTGCCTAGGCGCCTCCTGTGAATCATCGCTCTCCTCAAAATCATTACCCGCATCATGGGGAATATGATTTGGATGATTTTGATTGGCCATAAACGCCTGAAACTGCTGCGTTAACATCTCCATCTGCTGCTCCAACCACGTCATGCGATCACGTTCATAGACCTCTTCTATTGGAATCTTGTTGGCTAGGCGTCTCCTTGGAGGCACCTCATTAAGAACGAACACGGCTCTGATACCAACTGATGTAGCGGAACCGTCTACGAGGAAGATTCACACAGAAGATTGGAAAAACAACATTCTATTAACATGTTGATTTGACTAGAAATACCAGATAATAGGCATCAAAATTCGTTGATTCAATTGAATGCCGAAAATTGGAAGAAACAAAAGGGAAACTTCTCTGAAATTTTATTCAATAACTGTTCTGACGGCCATCAGACTTACAAGGGGTATAAATATAACCCTAAAACGAAAAAGTAACCCTAAAACGAAACAAAGTAACAAAATATCACGAAAATGATTAAAATATTTATTTTTTTCAAAAAAGGAAAAAATTGAAATAAAGACACAACTAGAAACTATTAATCACAACCAATTCATCACAAAAAACGGAAATTTATTTTGACTTTCCTACTAAAAGTTGTTACCCAAATAAGTATTACCAAAAATAAAAAAAAATACATTTTTGGAGGCCTAAACAATGGAATTTGCCCGAAAAAAGGCTGTAAGTCAGCGGAAAAGCCGCTGAGTTATGATCATTGGCCCGTTTCCACTCAAAAAACTATGGAAGTTCTCCAAAAATGGACACTTTGAAAAGTTTCCCTGAAACCGAAAGTTTACCTTATTTGACCCTACGTCGATCCCATCTTTCCATGAAATCAAAACCTTTCTGCACTGCATCAAGGACGAACATCAACAACATGCTCAAGTGGAGGAGTGACATCAACAACATGTGTAGGAGGTGGTCCTTGGATGAGTGGGTGCACTAAATCGGGGAGGGGCTGGTCATGAGAAACATCATCATGACCTGGAATGGGGCAAGGTAGGACCAATGGGTGTGGGTCAAGATCTTGAGATTGAAAATGAAAAATAGTTTCATAAAACACAACATCACGAGAAGTAAAAATAGTCTATGTATCAAGATCAAGAACTTTATATCCTTTCTGACCATGTGGATAGCCAAGGAAAACACATTTATTTGCCCGTGGGTCAAACTTGGAGCGATGTGAGGCAATAGTTGATGCATAATCAAGACACCCAAAAACTCTTAAATGTGAGCAAAGAGGTTTGGAGTTAAAAAGAGATTCATAAGGAGTCTGGCCAAAAGAACAGGTGTTGGTATCCTGTTGATGAGATAAGTGGCAGTGAGTATGCATTCTCCCAAAAAACGAATAGGTAATTGAGCTTGAAAACGTAAGGCTCGAGCAACATTTAAAAGATGGTGGTGTTTGCATTTAGCAACACCATTTTGTTGTGGGGTTTCAACACAATTGTGTTGATGAATGACACCATTCTCTTGAAAAAAAAGAGTGCATTTCAAATTCAATGCCATTATCACTACAAATTTGTTTGATATTTTTATCAAATTGGGTTTTAATTAATGCAAAGAAAGACTTAATTAGATGTAGTGTCTCTGATTTATGTCGCATAAGATAAACCCATGTACATCGTAAAAATCATCGACAATTGTAAGAAAATAACGTGCACCACTAAGAGATTGTGTCCAATAGTTCCCCCATATATCACAATGTATCAATTGAAAAGGTTCACTTGTAGAAATATGACTGAGTGGAAAAGGAAGACGAATTTGTTTGGCAATGGGGCATACATGACAATGACTATTATTTGAAATAGAAATATTAGGAACAAACTTAGTTTAAAATCCTAAACATTTATTGGAAGGATGTCCATGCCTTTGATGCCATAGGCTAGATGAAGAAGCAGTAGTAGCCACCATTTGAAATGGGTGTCCATGATTATTGCTTTAGGAAAGGTAGTAAAGACCATTTTTCTCCTTACCCACTCCAATCATCATCCTCTGCCAAGACCCGGGCCCGAGATCCGATAACCCCGAGCTGTGAACCCATACTTACTCCCGTAAACTCCAAATTAAACAAAGTTAAAACAGGAATTCACAAGGAATAACATTCTCAATAACTTGTCAAATACACAACTTTTTGCAGAAACATTCATATTTGACATTAACA
Source organism: Camphora micrantha (assembly GCA_003546025.1). Taxonomy (NCBI): domain Eukaryota; kingdom Viridiplantae; phylum Streptophyta; class Magnoliopsida; order Laurales; family Lauraceae; genus Camphora; species Camphora micrantha. The sequence continues at coordinate 41,785,167 of QPKB01000008.1, read as the reverse complement.
ATGTACGATTTACATGTATACAAAATAAAGTCCTTATGCATGTATCAATTCCAACATTTGCTTGTCAAACACTGCATTTACAAAACACAATGCAGATGGTAATTAATTACATTTTAAAATGAATATATAAATTAGTTTCTCAAAACACTTCTCAAAATGTTTGAACTCCTTATCGCACTCGGATACCCATTTCAAATGGTATCCCGACCATTCCATTCGTTTAGTCCTCCTGGAGGAATCGGAGCGGTCTCCTCCGTTGCAGCTGGGGGCGCTGCAGGGCCAGCAAGGGCAATCAGGCCTGTAATGCCATCAATAACACTTGTGAACACGACAGTTCAACAATGTATAAACAAATCTTGTAATAGCACGTTAATACATTCATATTGAGCACATTCAATCTGTTTAATAACAATTCCAATTCTAGACAAGACAAGTCTAGACCGTTCCTACAATAATAATAGGTGAACGTAAAAAGTCAATCAATAGACATGTACAAGATGGTCACTACTAAAGGTTTCATTTCATTTCATTTCATTTCGTTTCATTTACCATCTTCCCTCAAAGGAAAGATTCATATTCTTCCAAATGGAAGGCATCAATCAATACCCATAGATATAATCGGAATTGTGAGACTTACCAGTGTTTGGGCCAGGGACAACTAGCATCACCATGGAGCTCTGGAACACCCCAAATCCATCTACTGTAGTAGAAATAGTCATTTGTTTCATTTATCAATTCATTGAACTTATTTAAAGTTCTAATACATTAGCTAGGTAGTGCCAGACTCAAGAGTTAATACTTGCTAATAAGAAATCCATTTCTGGATTCAATTCAATTCAATAATTCCTTTTATAACAAAGGAAGGGGATAACAATAATACCAATCTCATTATATTGGAACACAACAATATGGAATACGATACAATGAGAGAATTTACTAATCATTTATGGTTATACTTAATTCTATCTCATATCTAAATAACTCATTTGGGTGTAACCATTGGTTTCCAAATGCACGTGTTATTCTCAATGGGCATCACATTTTATAATTAATATATGCATTATTATAGTCCCTGTAATTATCATCCATGGAAACTTAGTCTTAAAACTAATTTAAGGAGTACTTATACTCACAAGAAGTAATCCCAGTCCATGTAAAAAACCAAAATCGAAAATCCCAAATTTTCACTCACAAGTAATGTCTTGACCAGTATCAGGTTCGCTCGAGCGGACTTCAGCAGACCAAATAGAAAAGGGTTCGCTCGAGCGGACTTATTGTTCACTCGAGCGGACTCAAACAGAACGATGTTCGCTCGAGCGGACTTACTGTTCGCTCGAGCGAACCCATCAGAATTTCAGTCCGAAATTTCTGATCTTCTCTCCCTTTTTCTACTCTCCTTTCTCCATTACATTTCTACAACCTATATTAAGCAATGGAATCTCCTATTCCCTCCTCATGCAACATTCATCCACAAAACATTAACTCTAATCATCCATTAATCATCTCATTAAATCCATAAATAATCCCAAACTCAATGGAAAATACACAAAATCCATAAAAACTCTATACACTTATACAATGATTAACATTAATCACAATCAAATATTTATACTTGCCTCTCTTGAAGTTTAGTGACAAAAGCCCCCTTCTTCCTTAGCTTGGTCTGACACAAATCTCCCAAAAAACTCAAACCCTAATCCATAAAACATGCAAATGAACTCCTATGAGCCATTTGTGCTAGAAATCACTACAAAACAATCAATAGAACTTGGAAACCCTAAGAAAAGACCAACTACTTACTTGTAGTGCCAAGCAAAGAGGTCTTGAGTTTTCTTTCAAACTTCAACACTTCAAAAATGGAGGAATGACTTGAGGAAGAAGATGAAGATGAAGCTACACTCTTCAAAACCACTTGAATCTCTCCTAACCTCACTCTCGATGAAGAAAAATGGAAGAGAAAGGGAGAAGATGAGCCTAGGGTTTGCTTTGAGTGGAATGCATTCATTTTCCCTCATCTCATTCTAATATAAGGCCCTCTCACACCAAAACCCACTTTTATTAAGCCAAATTACATTTTGAGTCAAATAAAGCCTCATTTGGTCCATTTGAGGTCAAATGAACTCACGTCCACTATGAAAGTTAACGTACTATTCGAGATACACACGCTGATATCAAGAATTTTCGCATTTGATGAAATACGTGAAAACCCGTATTTACGAAAAAGTCCTTAGTCTACCGTGTTTAAGTTTAAACTCATTTTAACCAATTCAATTTCATTCAAATCCATTCCATTATGCTTAATGCATCATTTGAGACTAATTTGTCTCTCTTTGATCATTAATCTTCATTAACCCAATTACTCACGCTTAATTAGCATTAATCCCAATTAATTAGCCTTAATCGCGATTAGCTTGGGTTCGGGGTGTAACATCCTCAAGGATAGGTCCTGTATGATACAAAAGGTAGGAAAGAAAGTTAATGAACAATTGGAAGAACGAGTGAGTTTGCTAGCAGAGATGAGATTGAAGTTAAATGAAGGAACAAATAACACATTCTCCAATATAATAGATTGGAATAAAGAAACGGTACCAAAATGAGAAACAGGTGCAAGGCTTCCATTAGGAAGTTTAAATGACATAGAACTATGAGATAAAATGGATGTGAGATAAGAAACAGAGCTAACCATGTGATCAGTTGCTCTAGTATCAATGATCCAAGGGACAAAATTGTTAAAAGAACCAAGACAGAAGGAGTTACCAGAAAGATTGGTGGATGCTTCTGAAGTTCCTGCTTGGTGAGCCATAGGCTGTGAAGTATCTGTGTTAAGGAGAGCAAGAAGTTGATGATACTGCCCAGTCGTAATTGGCAGTCTCATTTGAACTTGGCCAGTGCTTTGTTTATCAGTATGTGGAAGGGCTTGATTTGCAAAAGCTTGTGTCCCACCCTTGTGTAGTCTATGTCCAGGTGGGTATCCATGGAGAACATAACATTTATCAATGGTGCGTCCTACCCGCCACAATGATTACAAGTGGGTCTCTCACATCGTGAACCTTTGGAATTATGGTTCTGTAGTTGGTGTGCCTTGACTATTTCGTCTGGGTGCATGACGATAGGATCCGATTTGGCAAGAAGATCGAGTAGCAACTTCATTTGTCTGTGGAGTAATTTCATGTTGTCTCTCCCTTTGAAGTACCAAGGAGAAGACCTTATTTATGATGGAAGGGAATCCATAAGAAGAATTTGGCCCCGAACAGCACCGTATGATTCATTGAGTCCCATTAAGAATTGCATTATTTTTTCCTGCTGTTGGTAAGCAAATAATATTTTCATTGCACCACATGAACAGGTGGGTGCTGGCTGATAGGTTAGGAGCTCATCCCAATATCCTATAAATTTTGTAAAGTATGCTACAACTGATGTTTGCTCTTGAACAAGAGAACAAATTGCTCTCTGAATTTGGAAAATTCGAGGAGCATTATTAATTTTGAGAAAATCGCTCTTTTAGATCACGCCAGACATCATATACCGATTCAGCATAAATGACACTTGCAGCAAGGTTTTTGGACAAGGAATTTAAAATCCATGATAGGATCATATCATTGCAATGTACCCATTGAGAATATTTTGGATCGGTGGTTGCTGATGGTTTCAAGATGGATTCATCAAAAAACCCTGTTTTGTTCTTCACACTAAGAGCCATGGCCTTGGCTCGATTCCAGTGGAATAATTATCACCCGTCAGTGGTTGAGAAACAAGCACTGTACCAGGATTGTCGGAGTGATGCAAATAATATGGATTAGAGGGATCGTCAGCCTTACCATTTCTAGTAGAAGAATTCTGGTTGCCAGTTAAAAGCTATATCACCAGAGTAGGACGATGGAGTGATCGTCTTTCAAGCATATGAAATTCAAGTCGGCTTGAAGATAACGAACATGTACTCTAATATGAAGAGTAGAGTTGTTCTATGATCAGGCCCACTTAGATGTGCTCTGATACCATGATAAGTTTGAGAATTGATTAATTCTTATATATGAATCTGATGAGTTACAAATAGTATTTATATATAATTTTACAATGGCTATTGTAGATAGGATCCATAGGATCCAGTAAGAAAAGGCATATCAGATCCCATATATTATGGAGGGCATGTCAGATCCCATATATTATGGAGTTGCAGTTGTGACGCGACTTGGTATTTCCTAGTATCCAGAGCCACTCTCATATATTCTGGAGGGCCTAATATCCAGGGCCACTCTCATATAGAAGTGGAACTGAAGTATTCCAAGCTTCTAGTTCACCTTTTTATTTTGGCACATGCAAGGCATATGTAAAGGCAAATATGTAGGAACAGACAAAAAAGAAGAAAGAAGAAGATGGCTTAAAAAGAAGGCTAATGGAATAAAGCCACACCCTTCAACACCAGTACAGAACATGGAATCCATTGCCATTCAGAAGATAGCATAAGTTCTTATAAGACCCCTTCATGCATTTCTAATGCAATCTCGGTTGATATGAAAAATGCTACGTCTTTGGGCGACATCTAAAGGACCTTTTTATGGGAAATTCTATATGCACCATTATTTTTGTTGAGCACACCTACATTCCTTTTTCATATGTAAATTTTTTTTATTATTTTTTTTATTTTTATAAAGGTGGGTATGCTCAGCAAAAAAGGTGGTGAATATAGAATTTCCCCCCTTTTATTTGTAGAATGCCATCTAAGCCTCTCTTTATCTATAATTAAAGGATTGATATCTCTCTTTGCAAGTTTGGAAAGGCAGGAATCGTTCACATGGGTTTTAAAGTGTTCTCTTTTGCTTTTTAAACGTACAACATCTGTTCAAAGTCATTACGCTGTGGATATGTGCTTTTAAGGTTAAGACAAACATTATTTTCACTTTTTTGGATATCAATTTTTTTTTTTTTTTTTCATGTGAAAAGTCTCATATCTTCACACGCAATTGTTAGTGAAGGTATAAGACTTTCTAGTTATATATAATTTTTTATTTAGTTTTGAAACTATTTTCTTTTTATTCCTTTGTGTTGGGTGGGGACATTTTTAAACGAGTGAGTGTAGATTCACATGGTGAAAAGAGGACAGGGCTACAATGTGGCGCCGCTATATAATGATGATGATGTTAAGATGAAGGTTCATATATTTGAATGTCAATACTTAGACCGAGAAGTAATGTGAGAAGGAAAACAAAGGTAGATTTCTCTCTAAAAAAAAAAAAAAGACTACAACAAATCTAAAAAAGAATAAAAATAAAGATACAACAAATCTAAAAAAGAATAAAAATAAAGAGTAGAGAGGGTAGTTGATAAAAATAAAAAAACAAAGAAAGTAGTTATTCTAAAATATGCAATTTCAAGTAGAATGACAAAACGAGAAAAATAATATTAAAAAAGGAGGTTATAGAAGTTAGTTCACAAATAAACACTTGGCTATAACACACTATATATCTTCTTCCCCCAACTCAACATCCATATTATCTCTATGAGAAGAATTACCCATTTCAATCCCACAAATAAAAACTTGGCTATAACACACTATCTTCTTCCCCCAACTCAACATCTATATTATCTCTATGAGAAGAATTACCCATTTCAATCCCATGATATTTCCTACCTTCAAAATACAAAACAGTGTTAGCTACATAACTCACTAGAACGACCCAACAAAACAGCCCAACCAAAACCCCATTCCCCACAAACCCCATCAAAATCCCACCACCCATCCTCCCATCCATCAAAACCTTAAGGCCCCACCCAATCCCACCTGAACCCAAAACCACCAACCCACTCAAAACCACCCCACAAAATCGCCTTCCCTCCATCAAACCCCACCCCACTCTCAATGCCTCCAATCCAAACCTCTCCTCCAAAACCGAAACCACCATCCCCACGCTCAGAACAGACATTAAATGCATCTCCCAAACCGCTTCCAAAGCCGCCACCCAAATCCCCACGCGTGTGGACAGCAAGTGCGACAGGACCACACGCGCGAGATTCTGGTACGCGCACGTGAGAACGGACGAGAGGAAGGACGTGAGGAGGAGCCGCTTCCACGCGCGGCTGGTGGCGGACGTGATGGCCGTTAGCCATGTGGGGCGCTTGCCAGAGAGGGAGAGTGCAGTGGAGCTGACGGCCGTTAAAGCGGCGATGAGGGAGAAGGCGTAGGAAGGGAAGAAGAAGAGCGCCTTGAGCCGCACGAGTGTGAGGGCGTCCATGCGGACCTCTTGCCACACGTGCCGGGCCTCGACTACCGTGTGGGACATACGGGCCAGGGACTGCTTGAAGGAGATCTGGGTCTGGATGGGGTGGGTGGCCAGGGTCGAGCCCAGGGTGAGGAGAGAGAGAGGAAGGATTGTGAGGGTGGTTATGGTGGTGAAGGTGGTCAGGTTGGTTTTTAGGGTCTGGTAGGTGGAGGAGAAGGTTGTTTTGAGAGGGCTTGAAGTTTGGGTTAGGATAGAACTGCTCTCATCGATCACAGACATCTCTCTTTCTTTGGTTTGTGTTCTCTCTCTCTCTCTCTCTCTCTCTCTCTCTCTCTCTCCTTTCTTTTATTCCCTGGGTCTGTGAAACCCTGGGTCTGTGAAAATTGTAACTTAGCGTGGAAATACGGTGTGTGGGGGACTTCCGGGTTGTGGTGGAGTCGTCCTGAGAAAGGATTAGGCTACAATTAAGAGCCTTATTTTTCACGGCTCCGCTTATGGTGACGGGCATTATGTGTGAGAATAGGAGCCAATTAAGAATCTTGTCAATAAACAGCAATGTGGCTCGCAATCAATGAACCCACATATCAAAGTCCGTGGTGAAAATATGCATAAGAGGGTACAATAGACATTTAAGAGTAAGCACATTTCATAAAGTTGAAGTTCAAGTACAAGTTTAACGAAGGAAAAGACTTAAGACAATAATTTTTCAGAACACTGGCTACCGACAAGAACCTAGGCCAATAAAAAAAATTTAAACTAGAGGATTTTATCAAAAAAAAAAAAAAAACACTTAATGTGCACGTGGGACTCAATCAAACACTTTATATGTTGTTGCACCAATTAGAGCAATTAGGCCGAAAAATCCTTCTTCGTTACCAATTTAGCACATAATCGGTGCCGACCTTAATTTATACTACTTAAGGTCGGTGTCGACCCTATTGTCATAAAAAATTACAACTTTTTGCAAAAAAAGATAAAAAAACCTGAGTCGGCGCCAACCTTAATTTTAACTAGTAAAAGATATCATCTCGTACGCATGTTACACGATTTTTCAAGCCAGTTTTTTAGTTGTTCACATTTGTATCATCTAATGTTTACTTTGATGTGTAATTGATTTATTTGTTGAATATAATTTGAAAATTTTCTAGCAATTACATTGTCATAGAGGTAGTGCCGTATGTACTAAATATATCGATTAGAAGATATACTTGGAGAGGGATAATTAAATTTATACGGAATTGTGTGGCTATGGTGTACATAAAAAAATGGTAGAAGCCCGCTGCATGGCTTAGAAGTCGATCCCATCATATTCATCAGTTGGGCAATACAAGCATCAAATGTTTTAAAATGAAAATACTTAGGAGAAACAATGCATGGGTCAGAACTCAATCTCATTCATTCATTAGAAGGCCACACAAGCATGAGAATGTAAGTGAACTTATTCTCAAAGTGAAATTTTTGGTGAACAAAGATGATAAGGCAATTTTGATTTTACTGATAGCCTACTTCTTCACAAGTCAATTGCAAATGTGAAATGTGAAAGACAATATGTGTGAACAAAGATGATAAGGCTATTTTGATTTTACTGATAGTTTACTTTTTCACAGGTTAATCACAAATGTGAAAGACAGTGCATAGAATGAAAACAAATTTTACTGCCCATGGAGGTTGTCATCGTTGACTAATAAAAAGGAACATGATATTTGGTTTGTACTTTTTTAAAAATTTTTAAAAATGGAACATGGTATAAAATTACGGTAACGGCCGGGAAAAAAACCGATATGATATTTGTATCGATCGCGGTTATCGGTACGTCGCGATGTGAAATTTCTTTTAATCCAGAAAATTTTTCAAAAATATCCAAAAAAATTCAGAATATTAGAAAATGCTGAAAAACAATATTGTTTTTCATTAGTAACAACAATAAATCAAAATATCGGTCACCTTAAGTTATGAGCCATGTCTGTATCGCAGTTCGCTATCTTCTCATGTATTTCATATAATGCAATTAGTTTTTGGCTCATGGTCAATTTATTAAAGTAAAATATAAGAAAATAAAGATAACATAACAATTATCTATACACTATTAATAAGCTATTAGTATTTACTATTTAGTATCATAAATACTCCAACAAATTTTTTTTAAAAAGTAAAAGATTTAAAAAAGAAAAAAATTTTCTACATCCAAAATCATGTTTATAAGTAGATCTAGCATGAAAGTGTATAGATCTAAGTGAAGAACATAATTAAAACAAACCCAAAAATGACATGCAAATGCTCTTTTCATTCATTTCTATGCTTTATCTAAAAATAAAAAATAAAAAACATATGAAAATAAAATAAGGGAGTTAAAGGGAGTACTAAATAAAATGATTTTTTCAAGAAATAGTGTTGGAATTGGAAAATATATAAGAGAATGAGCTATAGAGACATGGTTGCTCTAAGGAGATGAGGGGAGAGGAGAAGAAAATGAGGGAATAGGAAAGAAATTACAAAAATTAGAGTTTTTTACCATTATTCTATCTCGGCCGATATTATCAAATCATTATGTGGCTATCATCACCGTGGATATGTGCTTTTAAGGTTAAGACAAACATTATTAATTTTGACTTATTTGGATATCCTTTTTTTTTTTATCCCAGTGGAAAGTCTAATATCTTCTCATACACAATTGTTGATGAAGATATAAGACTTTCTAGTTTTAGGGGAGTTTATCAAGAAAATCAAACAGATCACTTTAGGGAACTCGATCGGCACCGAACAAGCCTTTCCGCCTGAAATTTCTTTTTTTAACCTATTTTTTGGAGGGTCGACATGGCTGTAACAAATGAGAGTCTACGTCGACCCTATGCAGAAAAAAAAAAAAACAGTTTTTGTCAAATTCTTCGTTCTTTCTCTATTCTCCAAACCTACTGCTGACCATCTTGCCCTTGGAATGGCTGTCCACTGCCGACTGTATTAAAAAGATAACCACTAAAAAGAAGTAGAGCTAGGCAAAAGCAAAGCAAAGCAAAGTAAAACAATACCAAACACTCAAGAGAATTCTGTAGCTTGTAGGAAGTAGGAACTTTCTACACAATTTCCACGCGAAAGAGAATAAATGCCCCATGCAAAAAGAGACAACGAATGATACATGCATGTTTCCTAGCACTCGCGGATGTAAACATGACGTGAGGAAAAGAAAGTTCAGTGCACCATATAAAGAGGGGAGTGAGATGAAAAATGCAGACTGCAGTGAACACGAACAGGAAGGAAGCAATGGCGGCGGCTGGCTAACACAGGATCAACTCTAGCCAGCTTCATGTTCGTATATGGCTCTGTTATTCGCCCATGAGCCATACCTCCCATATCGTCTCGAGTCCATTGTCGCTAAATCCACGGCAAAGATAATTAGATTCCTCGAACCAAACAACCATATCAAAATCCACGAGTTACTTTTTTCCCATGGTGAATACTCATGTTATTTTTCTCCATTAGATTTTCCATAGGAATGGGATTGAAGAAGAGAGGAAGAAGATGAGAAAAAACTATTTTTTCCTCCTGCGTAAGGTCGACGTCGACCTTCACTTGTTATAGCAAGGGTCAACATTGACCCTCACTAAAAAAATAGGTAAAAATAAAAAAAGACGTTTAGGTGGGAATGCTAGTTTGGTGCCATGTCCCCTAAAGTGACCTTTTTGATCCACTAGCCATCTAAAGTATTTTTCCTGGTAAAATCCGCCTAGTTCTATATATATATATTTTATTATTTTTTTACTTATAGTTTTGAAACTCTTCTTCTTCTTTTCTTGGTGTTAGGTGGGGGTTGTTAGGTGGGGGCATTTTCAAAAGAGTGAGTGTAGATTTGCCTAGTGATTAGAGGACAAGGCTACAATGTAGCGCTGCATTTTCAAAAGAGTGAGTGTAGATTTGCCTAGTGATTAGAGGACAAGGCAACAATGTAGCGATGTTGCATTGTAGTATTGTGCATCCCGCTTCTTAAATGCATTGTGGGACCCACCTTTTTGAAATCCAAGCCGCTTATTAGCCTCATCAACTTATGTGGTGATCAACTTGTAAATTATTTCTCAATATGTAAGATGGCAGAATTTCTGTATTAAAACAGGTGAGGAACTTCTTGTAGTTTGGTTTGGGATTAAAATGGAGGGAGTCCGTCATGTGTGATTAATCCTATAGTTGGCCCACTAAAATCATTTTTGAAAATCTAAAAATAAGTAATATGATGGGTGCTAGAACTAATGAGTAGCTTGGACTTCAGAATTGTGAGCCCCACAATGCATTGAAGAAGGGGGATGCCGATTTGTTGCAGTCGTCGCAGTTTGAATTTTTATTTTAATTCAAAAAAAATTACAAAAATATCCAGAAAATCCATAATATTAAAAAATACCAGAAAAAATATTTTTTTCCATTAGTAACAACAATAAATTAAAATATCGGTCCCCCTAAGTAATGACATCCTGTGTCGCTCTCTTATCAGAAACTAATAAAATTGTCATTTATTAATATTTAATCTATGTTTATACTTATAATTTACAAACTCATTAAAATAGTTCATATCTAAAATCCAAATAATTAAGAATAACTATGACCTCTTATGTTAGCTTTGTAAAAAACTACACTCCAATAGGAACTAAACCCATAGTCAAATTGGTCGTGTTACATGATTACAAGCACTTCATTAGGATTTAGGGCGAGGCCCATTGTTAGATTGACCACACTTGACTTTTAGCTATATTCTATCAACATGTTTAATAAGTTTCATCATTGAAATGGGCCTAACTTTTGAGTAACATTTCTGTAGGGCCCTTTGAGATTATTGACACGCATTTTTTTTTCTTCTAAAATGGATCAACTAAAAGCTTACAGTGAGACAATCTCCTATTACAATGAAACTTTTCCAGAGCTCATAAAAGAGGGAGCCAATTATTTTGAATGACTTAGATTTTTTGTATGTGGGCCCCACTATAGAGCCCAAAGAGCATTAATATTGTCAAGTTAACCATTCTCCACTAAAAACTTTTGCCAAAGTTGGCTAACAAGGGCAGTTTTAGTCAGTGTCTAAGGGCATTTACCCTAAACGGTTCGTTTTGCCTTTCTCAAATGGAAATAGAAAGCGGCAGAGACCAAAGAGGGAAAACAAAGAAAAAAAAAGGGGAGGGAAGAAAGGGAAAGGAGGTAGAGGAAAAAGGAGAAAGAGGGCGATGGCCTTACCCATGTTCGGTGGAGATGGAGGAGGATGCGGGCGAAGCAACTACTCCCAGTCCAGGTATGCTTTAGACTCCTTTCTCCTCCCACCTCCTTTCCTCCCTCTTCTCTTTTATCTTCTTTTTTTCCCCTCAACCTAAATGTTCTCTGCCTCTGTTTTTTCTTCTCCTTATTTTCAATCTGCTTGGATGAGAAAAAGATCGAAGAAGGTGGGTTTTTGTTGGTATCAACCGATATTTTGAACATTTTTTAGACGACTGATATCGTTACTGGTGTTAGATTGTATGGACTCAATCCATCAGATGATGTAAAAAATTGATTAATTTCTTTATTTATCAATAATATCATGCTTTCCTTTCATGAGATGAATGGTGTTTTACTACTTAATACACATGACCAATACATATGACATAACTGGTTTATGAGATGAACCGGGTCCCATTAGTATATTAGATGTGATATATGTATATGGATGAGATCCACACACGGGAGACATTTGTCACAAATCTTATACTTAAACATCTTCACAACCGGTGATGAGACTGGGTATCTCATCTGATAAGGTTGCAGCGTTTTGATCACTAAGAGATAGTGTGATTTGTCTCGATCATCAGAATGTAAGATTCTGGATCACGGTGCTGGTGCATTGGATGTATTGAAGGACCATGAGAAGCACCGTATGGAATACTGTCTCGAGTTTAAGGTTTGCTCTCATAATTCCCTAGCAATAGGCTCTCAATCCTGAGACATTGATGAACTCAAGTTTCTATCTATTCATTTGCTTTGAGTCACCAATGAGTGAGGCCAACTGTAGGTCAATACCTCGGTGTTTTGGGTACGTGGTAGTAGGACTGTGGGAACATCCAATGGTCAAGATGGAATCTATCCATATTATCCCCTTGTGCTAATTAATGGATCTATCATTAGTAAGCGCGCACCATCTCGATTAAGAGTTAATTGGATGGTACTGATGATCACTGTGATTAATTGGGGCTCAAGGATAATAAGATGTAGATCTAAATTGGTGGGACAGTTTTAGTCAAGTTAATCCATGGATATTGATAGAGGGGCTTAATTGTGGTAATCGGGAAGTTTATGGTCTTCATTGTAATTTATTCCTAAGACTGGAGTGCAATTGCATTTATATAGTGGTGTTATTTGCAATTAACTGTGGGCCCTGATTGCACATGAGATGTGGGGTCGTGGTGTCCCAGTTGGAGCCAGCTTTCTATGGAATCCCCAGTGGTCCCCACGCTAGCCCAAGTTATTGGAAAGATACTAATCCTACTAGAACTCTAAGATGAAGGAATTAGGAAGTTACTATTTATATTTGAAGTGAGACTTCTAATAGTGGTAATAGTAAGGTTACTATTTTGTGTGAAAGTAAGACTTCTATTTCAATTAGTACAAGAAAAAGAGGTTGCTTAATGCTATAAAAGGAGTAACAAAGGGGCTGGGACATACACAACCTTGGAATTCACGCTCAGCCCCTTTTGTACAAGAGTTGCTCATACATCTCTTCCTCTTCTAGTTCTCTTCTAGTTTCCTTTAAAGCTTCTAGTTGTTTTCTTTAGGAGATCCCACCCATCTCCTTTAGAGAAGAGATCTGGTACGGGTCATAACGTGGAAGACTAAGAGGTCTTGGAGATCTAAAGTGGTTTCCTTTTTCATTAGAGCACAACCGGGCAGTAAAGGTATAATCTGATTCTCTATCTTTTGTAGATTATTTTGCATGGTGTTGCTTGTATTATTGATGTACATGGTATATGAGTATGAGGGATTGCATCCTAGATATGGTTAATGGCCTTATGGGCGTTTGATCCCTGAGTCAAGTGGGTCAAAAGTTTTGAAATCGCAACCACGAGGCCCACCTATTTCCAACAACTGGTTCCCATTAAATTATCGAAACGGTATGAGTCGATATCGATACGTACATATCGGCCGGTATTTTCATCCATAACTGTAGCCCTGCTCGTGGTTGAAAGCAGGGCTACCTACATTGTTGCATATCACCCCATGGACCATTATTTGGATAAGGATTCAAGAAGGATTTGGATATGGTAAGGTGGGTGGGAAGAGAGCATTAAATATTGTGTTCATCTACATAGGATAAAGCTATTTAAGTTGTGACAATGGTGATGGTGATAGTGGCAGGCCTAGGATTTTCATTTAGGTGGGGCGAGCGATGGTCAACTGAAAAGGTCAAAATTAACACCAACTATCAATGTTCTACACTTATTACATGGTTTAAACATACGATTTTTTATTTTTTATTTTGAAATTTAAATATAAAGAAATCATAACCTAATAGTAACACCCAATTCCTACATAATCGTTTTAATTACAACTTTCTTTTTCTCAAGAAATTAGTCTTTTATCTAAATTAGTGGGATGAAAATCATATTAGCTACCACACTACAACAATAATAAAGAACTCACAAAGTCCAAAGAAGTAAAATCATTATCATACGAAAACAGTGTCGTTTTTTATTGTTTCATCAAGTTCCTAAGAGTTCCTCTATCAAAGCAATCCAAATGAGATGTACATAACCATAAACATCGATCATATCGTGATTCAAGAAAAAAAAAAATTCTAGAAAACTTAATAAGAAAGCAACTAAAATTCAAGACCTAGCATATAAACTAAACAAAACCCAAGGCAAGATGTTTTGGAAAAAAAAAACTGGAGTGTTGGGTCACTGTAATTGAGAAGAAAAAAAAAAAAAAAAAAAAAAAAAAGCAAAATATAAATTAAAAAAAAAGCAAAGAAGCCAAAATTTATAATACAAAAAATATATCAGTCATAAATCAAACCCTATTAACACAAACGTCATATATTAACAAAAAATAAAATAAGAAAAAATCAATTAACATTATACCAACCAAATATCTCAACGGCAAGAATGAGCTATATAACTAAAACGCAACCAAACTACCAAAACAACTTGCATATAAATGGGGGTTCGATGCATGTGGTGTAAGTGTGTGTGTAAAATACAACAACTTTATTTGTATTTAGAAAGAGCTGCAAATATTTTCAAGGAGAAAAATACATATTAGAGATTCAATTCATCAAATCCATGTGCAAGAAGGCATTTTGTACATATCTATTTGATTCAAAAGTAAAAATCTCATCACTACCTCTTATTTGTATAGAGAGTGTTAGTTTGTATGGCTCAATAGAAGCTAATAAATCTGGTAAACTGGGCCCATACAGTGTCCATGTTCTACTGTGATTAGAAGTAGGCTTGTTATAGGTCTACTGTGATTAAAAAGTAGTGTTTTGGTGTAAAAGGGTTTTGGAGCTGATATTATAAATAGAGACTAAGGGTCTCTAGATGTACAACCTCTTCTGATTGCATAGTGATTTCTCCCGTCTTCCCATGAACGTAGGCCGAAAGCCGAACCACGTAAATCTCTTGTCTTCTTGTGCGTGATTGATCTCTTCTCGTATGCCCTAAATCACAACAAACTGGTATCAAAGAATTGCGCGTGATCAGAGGAGATTCAACGGATCGGATCTGAGAGGGCTAGAGTTGTGGCTACGTGATCGACGGATTGGATCTCAAGATTGAGATATTGTTTTCCAGATTCGAAGTGGGCCACAGATCCTGCGAAGATCAGAAGATCTGATCGGATTGGTGGGTCACGATCTGAGAAGAAGAAGAGATCGGAGAAGATCAGATTCTATTTGTCTCGGTGGGCCACGTGGATCCGAATTCTGCAAAGAAACTCGACGCAGGGCAGCGCCAGTTCCTGTTTCAGAGAGTAGCGAGAAGATCTCTGATAGAAGCGGAACCCGGAGGAAAAGAAGATCTCCGAAACCGAAGAAGAAGCGCCTACGCCTGCGGTGTTACCGTGGAAGAACAAAGAAACCGAAGAACATCGCGGTTTGTTTTTCTATTTTCGGCTAGGCCCCACATCGCCGTGAAAACACTGCCGGAGTTGTCGCCGCTGCTGAGTGTCGCCGGAGAAGGAAGGTCGCTGCCCATGGCCGCTGCCGTCGTCCCGTGGCCGAGGAAGGAGGAAGATGAAAGAGTTGCAGAAGTTCTGGTTTGAAACAGAACGAAGAAGAAGAAGAGGTGGGCCTGGGCTTGTAGAGGTTCTGGGTTTGAGTCCAGGTCAAGTCAAACCTGACTCGTTTCAGAAGCCCATCAGCGAGGTCAGTCTAGGTTGGGTCCAGTCCAGGTGGACCTGACCTGTACAGCAGAAGCCCAGTAGCATAGCCTGCAGGAAGTAGGCGCTGACCTCAGCGCTGACGTTAGCAGATCCGTATGGTCAAAGGCCTTTTTTTGACCAGATCGAAGGCTGATGTTTATTTTTGCGATATCTTGACGATTCAGAGTCTGATTGGAGATCCGTTTGAACCTACGGACTTGTTGCGAGCAGATCTACGCGGTTATGGAAGAAGATTGACTGTTCAATGGTCAACGAAGGAGATTAACTGATCGGAGTGCAGAAACTTGTTTCTGCGATATTTTAGCCATCAGGAGTCGAATTTCAGATCTGTTTCTTCCAGCGTACTCATGGTGACCAGATCTACACAGATACTATGAAAGATTTGCAGAATGACTATGAAGTCTGAAATTGAGAAATTCAATGGAGACGACGATTTCGGTGTTTGGCGTCTGAAGATGCATGCTTTGCTGGTTCAGAATGGGTTGCATAAAGCTTTGAAAATAAAAAATGCGTTGCCTAAAAAACTGTCAGATGAAGAGAAGGATGAATTGTTGGAAAAGGCATACAGTCAAATTCTGCTGTTTCTTAGCGATGGTGTACTGCGAAAGGTTGCTCAAGAAAGAACTGCTACTTGCATATGGCAGAAGTTGGAGAACTTATACATCACAAAATCTCTCACGAATCGCTTGTACCTGAAAAAGCGGTTGTTCACCTTACAAATGCAGGAAGGTACGTCTATTTCAACTCACCTTGATTCTTTCACAAAAGCTATCATGGATCTGGAAAATATCAATGTCGAAATTGATGATGATGACCAAGCTATCATGTTGTTCTGCTCGTTACCACCCTCATATGAGCATTTTGTTGATACCATGATGTATGGTAGAGATACTCTGACAGAAGAAGATGTAGAGGAAGCCTTGAACTCCAGGGAGTTGAAGAAAAAGGTTGTGGTTGACAATGATGGTTCGGGTGAGGGTTTGGTAGTACGAGGAAGAACAAAAGACTCCAGTATTAAGGGCCAACATAGATCCAATAGGAAGAACATTGAATGTTATTATTGTCATAAAAAATGGCACATCAGAAAAAACTGTCCCGAAAGGCAGAGGAAAGGGAAAGAAATAATGGAAGATTCGTCATCGGATGATTTAGTCAGTATTGCAGATTGAAGATCAGATTATATTTTCGATAATGCACTTTATGTGATTGAAAATGGAATTCGTCGTCAGGATGAATGGATTCTTGATTCGTGCTGTTCCTACCACATGTGTCCCAATAGGGACTGGTTTACCACTTATAGAGAAATCAATTATGATAGTGTTTTGCTAGGCAACAATATTGCATATAAGACGGTTGGGATTGGAACAGTGAAAATTAAAATGCATGATGAAATCGTCAGAAGGTTGGCAGCGAGTCGGCATTTCCCTGATCTGAAAAAGAATCTTGCTTCTCTTGGTGTCTTGGACTCCAACGGTTGTAAGTTCTCAACTGAAGGTGGAGTTTTGAAGGTTGTGAAGGGTGCTCTGGTTCTTATGAGAGGCAATAGAGTTGGAAACTTGTATGTCTTGTCCAAAAATACTATTACGGGTGGAGCTATAGTGTCTTCCTCAGATGACCATGAATCTGTCTAAACGCGCTTATGGCACTTGCGCCTACGTCACATGAGTGAGAAGGGATTGACAATACTGAGCAATCATAATTTGCTATGTAGCACGAAGATATGCAAGTTGGATTTCTGTGAGAGATGCATCTTTGGAAAGCATCGAAAGGTCAGTTTCAAGACTGGTATTCATCGCACGAAAAGTATCCTTGATTATGTTTATTCAGATGTATGGGGACCTTATAAGGTTTACTCCAAGGGCGGGTCCCGGTTTATGTTGACTTGTATTGATGATTATTCAAGGAAAGTCTGGATTTATACTCTGAAGACAAAGGATCAGACCTTTTTTACATTCAAACGATGGAAGGAGATGGTTGAGAAACAGACTAGTCAAAAGGTGAAGAAGTTGAGGACATGTAATGGCAAGGAGTACAGATCGATAGAGTTTGAGAACTATTGCAAAGATCATGGCATAGTTCGGCATTACACCACTATAGAAACTCCAGAGCACAATGGAGTTGCAAAGAGGATGAACAGAACGATCTTGGAAAGAGCTCGTTGTATGTTGTTTACTACAGGATTGTCCAAGGACTTTTGGGCTGAAGCAGTAAATGCTGCAGGCTACTTGATAAATAGGTCTCCACACACAAAGATTGGTTGTAAAACACCAGAAGAAATGTGGTCAGGTAATCCAGCTGATTTTTCTAACTTGAGGATCTTCGGTTGTCCGGCTTATGCTCGCGTGAAAACCAATAAGTTAGATATAAGGGCTGTAAAGTTCATCTTAGTGGGATATGCTTCTGGGGTGAAAAGATACAAGTTGTAGTGTACCGATCAGAATTCACCTAGAATTATCGTCAGCGGGGATGTTATATTTCATGAGGATGCTTTACTTGAAGTTAGAAAGCAGGTGGAGGAGAAAAAAATAGGTAGCAGCAGTGACACCGTTCAGGTAGAGTCAGACATCCTAGTGAGGAATGAGAGTGCATCCGGCTCCTCTCGGGATATAGGGGATAGTCAAACTGTGCAGCAGATGCAGCGGACAGAGCCACAGATGTCGCAGACAGGTAGACCGCAGAAAGAAAGGAAACTGCCGGTTAGATACGGTTTCGAGGATATGACGAGGTACGCGTAGAAATCAAACAGTGGTCGTGATGATATGTTTGCATATGCATTGACGAATGAGTCTCTTGAATTAATGGAAGGGCGGAAAAGTAGTCAACAGGCAGCAACTATGACTGAAGAGATCGAGTCTCTTAATGAGGAAGATTAGGCCATCAGATGCAAGCGGTTCTACGAAGAAGACGAAGGAGCTTCCAGTGCAGGTAGAGTACAGTTTAATGTTACTGATCATGTATGCAGTTTGAAGAAATCATTGTACGGGTCGAAGCAAGCTTCTGGACAATGGTGCAAGCGATTTGGTGCATTCATGAAGGAATGGATTAAATTTAAATTCAAGCATTGCTTGGACTTGATTGGTGTGCTCAGTATCTGAGTGCCCTTAGAGGTAGGTGGAGACGGTGAGACGTGTTTTGTGCATGAGGATCGGCTTCAATGTTTGTCAAGGTAGAGATTTGTTAGTTTATATGGCTCAATAGAAGCTAATAAATCTGGTAAACCGAGCCCATGCAGTGTCCATATTCTACTGTGATTAGAAGTATGCTTGTTATAGGTCTACTGTGATTAAGAAGTAGTGTTTTGGTGTAAAAGGGTTTTGGGGCTGATATTATAAATAGAGACTAAGGGTCTCTAGGATGTACCACCTATTCTGATTGCATAGTGATTTTTCCCGTCTTCCCGTGGACATAGGCCGAAAGCCAAACCACGTAAATCTCTTGTCTTTTTGTGCGTGATTGATCTCTTCTCGTAGGCCCTAGATCACAACAGAGAGAATAGTGTTGTTGGTGAATCCAGGCAAGGAGGAAGATAAAGAAGAGAGAATCATAGAAGACAAAAAGATTGAAAGAGAAAAAGGGTGGACTTTTGTGTCGTGCTATTATGTATAACTCAAATTGCGCATGCTTGAGCCTGAAGTGGAAGAAGGAGAACGATTGAATGGAGAGTGATGAGGTTTTTCGTTCGGGAGATCTTTGAGACCAATAGCAAAAGATTATTGATTTTTCAAACCCAGGATGGGGCGACGACTTTACTAAAACGGGGGATGGGCCACTTTAAGGCTCTTTTGGAGCAGGGCCACTTTTAGGCCCTTTTGGATCAGACCTAGGGCCCTATAATATAGGTCCACCCCTGATGGTGATTATCAAATGAAGGTTCATATATTTGGACGAACTATGTAACTTGTCTCTAGAATTACAAGTACTTAGAGCTAGAAATAATCATTATCATTATCATCAACATCAAAGCTTTATCCTAACTATGTTGCGGTCGATTGCACGAATTCTATTTCTCTATTCCGATCTATTTTGAATTAAATCCTCAGATTTAGAACTAGAACTAATATGGGGAGGAAAACAAAGGTAGGTTTCTCAAAGTTCAAAAAAAAAAAAAAAAAAAAAAAAAAAAAAGACTACAACAAATCTCAAAAATAAAAATAAAGAGTGGAAAGGGTAGTTAAAAACAAAAAGAAAATAGTTTTTCTAAAATATGCAATTTCTAGTAGAATCATAAAATGAGAAAAATAATATTACAAAAGGAGAAAAAGAATTAATACCTTTTTTGGTTAGAGAAGTTAATTCACAAATAAACACTTGGCCTATAACACATTATCATCTTCCCCCAACTCAACATCCATATTATCACTATGAGAAGAATTACCCATTTCAATCCCATGATATTTCCTACCTTCAAAATACAAAACCGTGTTAGCTACACAACTCACTAGAACGACCCAACAAAACAGCCCAACCAAAACCCCATTCCCCACAAACCCCATCAAAATCCAACCACCCATCCTCCCATCCATCAAAACCTTAAGGCCCCACCCAATCCCACCTGAACCCAAAACCACCAACCCATTCAAAACCACCCCACAAAATCGCCTTCCCTCCATCAAACCCCACCCCACTCTCAATGCCTCCAATCCAAACCGCTCCTCCAAAACCGAAACCACCATCCCCACGCTCAGAACAGACATTAAATGCATCTCCCAAACCGCCTCCAAAGCCGCCACCCAAACCCCCACGAGTGTGGACAGCAAGTGCGACAGGACCACACGCGCGAGATTCTGGTACGCGCACGTGAGAACGGACGAGAGGAAGGACGTGAGGAGGAGCCGCTTCCACGCGCTGCTCGTGGCGGACGTGATGGCCGTTAGCCATGTGGGCCACTTGCCAGAGAGGGAGAGTGCAGTGGAGCTGACGGCCGTTAAAGCGGCGATGAGGGAGAAGGCGTAGGAAGGGAAGAAGAAGAGGGCCTTGAGGCGCACGAGTGTGAGGGCGTCCATGAGGACCTCTTGCCACACGTGCCGGGCCTCGAATACCGTGTGGGACATACGGCCCAGGGACTGCTTGGAGGAGATCTGGGTCTGGATGGGGTGGGTGGCCAGGGTCGAGCCCAGGGTGAGGAGAGAGAGAGGAAGGATTGTGAGGGTGGTTATGGTGGTGAAGGTGGTCAGGTTGGTTTTTAGGGTCTGGTAGGTGGAGGAGAAGGTTGTTTTGAGAGGGTTTGAAGTTTAGGTTAAGATAGAAAAACTGCTCTCATCGATCACAGACATCTCTCTTTTCTTTGGTTTTCGTGATTTCTCTGCTTTTCTCTCTCTCTCTCCCTCTCTTCCCTTTTAATCCTTTTGGGGCGATGTAATTTGTTACTTGGTGTGGAAAAATTCCCACCTTGTGGGTGAATTTCCGGGTCGTGTTGGAGCCAAGAGATATAAATGAAGAGTGTGACTTGTGAGTGAATAATTCAACGATCTAGGTGTCACTTGTTCACAATACATTTTAAACCATGCAGAGGACCGTTCGGGGTTTTCAGGAGAGAAACTTAGGAAATTGAAAAGGGAATGCTTTCAGGGCCGTTTCCTTTTACACATTAGACATGCAAATGCAGTTTGTATATGAAAAGGAGAATGTTCATGTGCATCTATCCCTTACCATAGGATGAGGGGCACTTTTTCCTTTTGCACATGAAGACAAGGAAGTGTACCTCACCCTATGTACTTAAAATTTCACTTTTGTACTTGAAAATCTCTATTTATGGAAGTGTCCCTCACCTTATGGTGAGGGATAGATGCACATGAACATTCCCCATATGAAAATATTTCACATATAAATTTTGCATATGTAAGTTTTACACATGCATTTCAGTTTACAATGTTTGTCTGCTGTTATCATTTTTATATCATTTACGCATGTGAATCATTTTAGCACGTTCGTTTAAACTACATGTGAAAATGATAAGTTTTTATTTTTATAAATTATATTTAGGTGTTTTTATCTTGATAGCAGCAATAGTTTGGAGCACTAAAAATAGTCACCACCTTTTGTTCCTGTAAATGTTTGGATGATTGTCAAACCATGAAAACATGGAAAAGCAAAATTGAAGTGTTGCTATAATAAAAAAAAAATGAAAAAAAAAAAAAAAAAAAAAAAAAACACAATCCCCATTTAAATCCCTCCATGATTAGTCGATAAAGTGGGACTGCTTGCACAAGATATATAATTAAGATATTCTAATGCATCTCCACTCTATACCAAACATAGTAACTTTTCAATCATTTCTATACTTTTTAAATCCATACAAACAAAAAGGCCCAAACCATAAAAAGTTTCATGGTGTTTCAATCTCATATAAATAAAGTAACCCATCTTTTCCATCAATGAAGTCACGGTGTTTCAAAAAAAATTTACCATGTGCCCTTTACAAAATAAACAGACGTCACATTTTCAAAATGAATATCCCTCCATGTGCAAAAAAGGACATAATTCCTACATGTAAGTTCATCGAGCTCTTCTATTAGCATTAGCATCCCACATCTCTAATGTTATTGCATCTCGTAAGTGATAAGAATATTGACTATCAAATTCTTCATTGTTCTCTTCATCCTGACGATCATCCTGACGATCATCATTATCTTCATCACCAATGAATATTCTTTCATGACGATGACGTTTATATAATTCATCCGTACTAGAACTTCTCTTCATGAAAAAGTTGTGTAATACAGCACATGCATTTACAATCTTTACCAAATGTCCTTTCAATAACATTTCTCAGCTTTGCATGTCGAAGATTAAAAAGCTCACTAGCTGTCCTAGGAGCCAATGCTTGAGCTCCAAATTCCTTTAGATGATATCAGGTCACACGATATTGTCCAATAAAACCTCACCTATTACCATATCCAACATCAACAAGAAAACACTTTCATATAAAGATCCAATATGAAAATTATTAGAAGATTGCAACATGCTTAACTAGTTTTCAAAAATTATAATAACTTTCAAACTTACATCTTGAAATAAATATTTACCTTCGGGAACTTGAAGATTGTAGAGTCCCCTACTTTGTAGAACATCAGATAAAACTTTTTGATCGTTGGCTGATCCTTCAAAACCAGCACATACAAATTGGAACATCATGTCAAAACCAACTATTGCCATTACATTCTGTGCAATAAAATATTTTCTACATCGATATCGTTGTTGATCTTTAATTGATACCCATGCTGGAACATAAGTTTCATCAATGGCACCAATGCAATCCTATCCCAATATTGCAAAAACATTTGTCATCAATAACAATTTAAACATTCATCGTAGAGAGTAAAAGATACTACAGTATAAATTATTTATGTACCTTGAAAAAAGGGTAAAATACTGGATTGAATGCAATCTGAGCTGGAGTAGACATTTCTGGTCTAGGAAACTTTACATAATCAGGGCAGATATATAAAAGCGCGTCTAGAACAGCATTGAAATACTTGCTAATTTTTTGGCCCGAGTGTTGAAATTGAATTTTCATTACTCGATTTCTCTGACTATGACCTACAGTAGCTAGAAAGATGGCCACCTGTTCTTCTACATAAACGTTTTTAGTTGCACGCAGTAGCCTTTCTCTCTTTAGTAAATCACATAATTCTAAAAACACATCAGTCCTCATGCGTAGTAAATCATAGGAATTACGGGGATTACTCCTAATGAGGTACTGAGTAAACTCATGGCCAAACAAAGACGACTCATGTACTCGCTTCCTCTTTTTTATCATCTTTTGTTTATAGTAATGGTCCGATAAAAGTAAAACTGTAATCACAGTCATTGCTACTGCGTGTAAAAATACGATCTTCTTCTTTATATTCATTACTTTTGCATTGCTAGAAAATTGATTGACAAATATTAGAATAGAAAAACTAACATAGCACAATAATCCACACTATATATATATATCAACATGATTAATCAACATAATCCATAGATCACAATAAGAAACATGGCAACATGAGTACATTATAACATTCATCATAAAGGAAACGACACTAATAACATAGAGTCTTTTCAAATTATAACATAACAAAAAAACAAACTGAGTCCCATGACAAAAAAAAAAAGACAAATTCAAAGCCACAAAAAAGCAAGCTCAGCAAACCAATGATCCTAAATAGAGCCACTTAGCTCCGCCATGAGCCATGTACGGTGTCGATCCTTTGTTGAAAATGTAAGAAATTGACAAGCCACTTGTGGATCCTTCAATAGCATAAGAGCCCTTACTTCTAAAGTAAGGTCTAAATCCAACTCCTCGACGGCAGCAACAATGTCAGCTTGACTTGGCCCTGATTGAGTCATCTTGTCAGCAAGGTAGATCAAAGTAGTGTTTATATCCTTAATTGCATGTGCAAGTTCATAATCGCTTTTAGTTTCATCCTACACATTGCGTCGAGAACTACCAGTTGAGCGTTTTTTGACGCGTGGTGCTTCAGAGACACTGTCATCCATCATATCAGAACTACTTGATTCTGCTGCCATATCATGGATGGATGCCTGGGGGGCTTCCATCAGATGTGGTGGACGTTGGTTAGTCAACATCACATCTCTTCCATCAGCAATTGAATCTCCATATATAATAGCAAACTTTTCATAGTTGACCACGCTTCTTCCTCAATAGTAATCATAGTCAGGGTGTATCTGAATTAGACAAATGTGATCAAAATAAAGTAACAATTATTGAGTTAACAATGTTTAATATAATATTAAGATACATTTATAATTACTCACCATGACATAATCATCCCACACTTGATCACTTGCAATAACCCTTTTTGTAACGTCATCCCAACAAAACCACTTAATCCCATGAGAGTCCTGATATGAATGAAGTGATGTTTTAATGTTCTTAGGCGATTTCTGATTTTATCTTTAACACATTCCCTACCATATTTTTCTTGCATCTTTCGTTCAATCTCCCTCCACCCTTCCGTAGTCCATCCAGTTCCATCCTTTCGCCCAAGATTGATTTGTTCTATCATATATCAGCTAAGTATTCATCTGCAGACTCCATCCATGTGGTATTATTCTTTTCCCTCCTACCACACTTTTTTCCAGAAGATGTACCGACATTAATGCATTCAACATCTTTGCCGCATATTTCATTATCCATTTCTATATAGCATAAAGAGTTATTAAAAAAGCTGATTAGATACAAAATCCATGATATTAATAATATATAATTGAAAATTTTAACTATAAAAATCATATGATAGAATCTCATACATTCCAATATTCTATGTACAATAAATGTTGCTATTCTACATTAAAACTCAACTTCTGCAAATAGATCTTATTGTGGCTATTTCTCTCATGAAGATCCTGGTACAGAACCTCTCTGAAAACAGATTGCTATTTGTTCAGAAGTTCAATGGAAGGGAT
Organism: Camphora micrantha; assembly: GCA_003546025.1. Classification (NCBI taxonomy): domain Eukaryota; kingdom Viridiplantae; phylum Streptophyta; class Magnoliopsida; order Laurales; family Lauraceae; genus Camphora; species Camphora micrantha. Next base: position 41,760,151 of record QPKB01000008.1, on the reverse strand, counting down.
AGAGCCCATTAACCATAAAAGAACTTACAATGTGGCCATGTACAGAGGGTGCAATGAGATACTATAGCCAAGGTAGTAAAAAAAAGATTATGGTCTGGGTTAAACTATGCTTTCCCCATTGTGGTTTGAAAAGATTCAACGTTGGCCTAATGAGTTTAATCCTCCATGCAGGAATGAGAGATCCAATGGCTAAGCTTATAAAGTCATCAGCATGCCCCCTAAACTGCTTGAAGCAGATACATCCCTTGAATACTGGTTTTTGGGCCTAATTGTAGTTCAATATGAGTTGGTCCTTCATTCAAATTGATCACATGCAAAACCTAATAAATAAATACATAGCAACAAAGAAATTAAAATAATACGGTTTACATGTAATCAGTCTAAGATCAAACCTAATTTCACATCAATCTTGGCCAAGCCTTTCTTTTGGACTTTTACATTTTATGACCCCACAAAGCAATTAATATAGGCCTGTCAGTCTAAGAGGATCCAGACTAACATGAAAAATAAAAGTTCTTTGAGATACTATAGCCAAGGCAGGAAAAATGAAACAGCCCTTGTGGCAATGAAACCACAAAATCTAGATGAGAACAAACAGGACCAAAAGCAGAAGGAAGTGTTGGACTCACACAGGCCACAACGAATAGCCTAGTTTCAGCATGTACAGTAGTTTTTTTTTTTTTTTTTTTTTTTTCTGCGACCTCTTACTGTGTTTTTTATGTGTTAATTAACATGTGGATGTGAATAATTTAAGAGAGGACTGCCGAGTGATAGTGATATGTATGGTCATTTTGAGTCTTTTTGACATAAAGAAACACTGAATGAAGTAAGTATACTCTATGGTGGGGTTGCACATATTAAAATTTTGGAGATTTGACATTTCAATCTCCTTTAATTCCTGCATTTCCAATTTCATAAGTGTAAATCTAATTATGTCACCAATCTTAATCTGGTAACTCTTTTTCTATGATATCATTAGTTTTTAAACTCCTATAATATCATGGGATTCAGGGCAGAAAAGTAAAAAAAAAACACATTTGTGGACCAGAGTCAAACGACTCTGGTGACATTAATAGGCTTTTAGTAGGGATGTAAATGGGTTCCCAATTCTACAATTACCAGGAGGTGCTGACCCGTTAAAAATCGGGTCTGGGTCCTTATTTAGGCCCCGATAAGTAGCTGGATCCGGTTCCGGTTCCACCTTGATTCGAACCCGTGCACCCGAGACCAAATATATTACCTAAATTTTCGAAAATCTCTTCTAAAAATCATATTCTTTTAATATCAATCTCTACCTAAATCCCGACCCAGACTCGTCCCATGTATGGTTCTGGTTTCGGGAGACAAGAAACTGGTTCCGGGTCCTGATCCAGATCCGGATCCGGTTCCATATTTTCCTTAACGGTTCCGGTTCTAGGTCCACTATAGACCTGGATCAAAACCGACCCATATACAACCCTAATTTTAGTTATGAAATTGGAGGAATAGAGTTTAAGGAAAATTAATATGTCAAATCCCCTAAAATTTTCAACCGCTTTCCGGCATATGGGGTGATTCTAAATTTTATCACATTAGATGTTGGTCATACAGTAAGATTGACGGCTTGATAAGGAGCTAGATTAACTGAATATTATGACTAGTCATTACCGCATTTATCATCCAACAGTCGTTTGTGCAGTGGGGCCAAATTATGTTGGGTCCAAATTACGTTGGGTAAATTTGAGAGAGAGAGAGAGAGTTTTTATAATTTAAGAAAATTTTTATTTTAAACGATTTAGATTTTTAATTGGTGTCCTCCTTTTAACACGAACTCGTCCAGTAAGAGACTGAGAGTATCTAGACTCATATTTTTATCTTATTGATGGTTTGGCCTGATGGTTATGAAAAACTTATTTGGTGAACATTCTCTCCCTTTCTACACATCTTTATGACCCCTTCCTCTCTCTATCCCTCCTCTCTATATCTCTCTAGATTTTCTCTCGACAAATTCATTCATTCTTAGAATGATGCAAAATAGGTCTTAGGTGCCAACACCACTCAACCATAAAAAGGTTGGTTTTGCTTTGGAAAAAATAAGGAATGTGGGTTTCAAGACCCAGATGTAGCTCACTTTCTAGGGAACATTTTAAAAGAAAAGAATGAAAAAAAAAAAAAAAAAAGGGTTTTGAGATTCATTCATCCAAAAGAAATTAAGTCCATGGAGTGTTTGTTTTCAGGGGTGACAAGAAGTTATGAAATAGATGGTCAAATTAATTCCCACTCTAATTAATTGTCAATTTCATAATCTGAAGTTGGATTGGAAGCATCCAACTTAAATAGATGCTAACTATGCCCACCATCAATCGGATTTATGTCGTCCATCCTTATTCAACGAACCAGATTTTTATTAAAAAAAAACTTGATGTATGTATGGTGTAGATAAGCCCCTCCTCCCCTAAATTATTAGTGGGGCCCACTTTATAATAAATCAAAACCGCTCACTCCACCAGCATCATCAACAGGATTGACTCCATCCACAGTTCTGTCTAAAGACATTCAGTTCAACCATGGAATAAGGTCTTCACATCTAATTGGTAGGGTACAGATAGAAGATGGGACCAAATAAGCAACAAATTTTATGTTCATGGCCATTTGAAGGCCACTGACGGGATATTTGCATGATAAAAGTAAGTTGGGTTGATGGCTAATCCAAGGTGAGTTGATTTGGGCAGACTTACAACCATGCATGCAGCTAGGAATTTAGGACACTCTTCATAGGTGAACCCCACAATTGAGAATTCCAATTTGCTTTGTGCAGCTAGGGCTGTAGGATATTTTCCAAAGAGGCCACTGGACATTAAAATTTTCAAATGCTCAAGTACATACTACTGGTATTTTGAACAATAAAGTTCTAAAAATTCCAAGGGCATACATACATGTATTAGAGTACATAGGAATTGTACATTAGGATTGATATAACAAGTGATTAAAAATAAAGATAAAAGGTGAATCTCCAAAAATAAATCAAAAAGACTCAAAAGGACCCACACTCTAAAACTAGTCTTGAGTTCTGATTATTAACATTTGATGAAATGGTCTGGATTGAAGTGTGGGAGTCATGACTCATTTAGGTAAGTTCTATAAGTTTTCTTTTTTTTTTTTTTTTTTTTCTGGTAAGAGAAAAGTTCTATTAGGTCCAGTACTAAAATTCCAATTCTTCTATAAGTTAAACTAATACTGTCAAATAATCTTCTCTCAATAATTGCCTAGACATCACCCAAAGTTGAATTGTTTTAAAGCTCTACTGCTATGTTACATTTGGTCCCAAGCTTAAGGAGGCTTAAGTCTTTTTTTTTCTTTTTGGGGTAGAATAAGGAGGCTTAAAGTCAAGGTTTATATTTGGTGCACAATGGCAGTGAAAACAAATAGATATAACAATAAATATAATCTAATCTAATGTAACAATACAATTTGATTTTCATTTTTGGCCATCGGCCTAGTCCTGGCACGCAAAGGCTGAGTAAGGGCCTAGGAGGCCCACTTAGCACAATTCCTACGAGGGCTTTAGCCCACGCCCACATCCGACCCACATATGCTGCGCGTTGGACTTCGCTACACTGGGCTCCAACCCTTTGACAGCCCTTCTGCCCAATTAGTCCCTTACTGAGGGCTTTAGGATAGACGATCCAGATTGTCCAAGCCTTTGCCTTTGGCATATTTCACAATTTTATTCAAATAGAATTTGAATTTTGATCCCACAATAAAATTGATATTTTGAAGACAAAAAAGTGTGAATATACAAAAGATTTTATTAATCACACTACCAATCATACTCTGTGATAAATTACATCTCTTGATTTAAAAAAAAAAAAAGGGAAAAAAAACAAAAACAAAAGGAAATCAACAAAAAGTCAACAACAAGAGGAAATATAAAATATCAAGAGGCTTTGATATTCTCATGATAGGAATGGCGTTAAGATTGGATTTTGGTTGGACCCCTTGATGGTCAGGAGTGCACCATCTGCATCAATCACAAAGACTAGTAGATCTCAAGAATAATAAAAGACAAAAGTCATATCCTTTTGTTGTAATGGTATTGTCTTTCTCTTCTTCTTTTTAATCATCCTCCTCCTCTATCTATTGAATAGGGAGAAACTTCAGCCTAGTAACCTTTCCTGTCCCACGATACTTTTTTGAGAGAAACTAAGCTCCCCACATGAGGTATGACACCCAAACATTTAAGAAGACAACTAATATCATTATCATATTCTGCTCTCAGACGGGGATGGTCAGTAGCTTGCATGTCATCCATTAAAGTCTCATCATCAAGCGGCCAATAATTCAGACAAGGGTATGACCAAATGGGCATTCTCACATTAATTTGTTTACTCCACGACTCTTTCACATTGTATTCTTTCATCACCCATATATGCATAGAGGGCCCCTCCTGTTGGATCAAGGTAAGAAATCCCTTCCAGGCCATCAAATGTATGTGATGGTGATTGGTAAGTTCAGGAATTGGCACGACCCCAAACTGCTCTTTACTCATGTCCAGAGAGGTGATGTGCAAGGGTGTTTGGCGGCTGGCACACCAATGGAGAGAACCATTTACCAATACATCTGAGAAGTCACATAAAGAAAGATCCCAGGAAGAAGAAGACGGAAAATTATCTATTTGTCTCCAAGAATTTGTCCCTAGAATGTGCATCTCAACTTTCCATGAAAACTGCTTTTCAAGTTCACACACCGCTCTCACCACCTTATATTCCTTCCTTGCGGAGTCGAATCCAATTCCTATTGCCCTTGCATAATGGTCTCTTTCTTCTGATGGAAGCTTCATGCATTCACCTCCTATTGCCCTTGCATGAAGGTCTCTTTCTTTTGATGGAAGCTCCATGCATTCACCGGTGATTGGATTGGATATATATAGTCGATGCCCTCGAGGAAGAGATACATAACAAACCATTGCAAGATCCCCAAATGTAAAGGTGGCCATTGAAACAATCAGGGAGCTTCACATCCATCACCCTCAACTTGCGATGGCCCACCGCTTCTCTTTCAACCAAATAGAGATTTACTTCTTGTGAATTGTCTCGGCCGAACATCAGAAGGGTATTATTCCGATTCTCCAAGGCTCGATTGTGTTGCTTGGTGGCGAAAATAGGATTATGAACTATCATATCCCGCCATGGCTTCGAAACCAGAGTGCATTGGAAGAGAGAATAGATTGGTAGCATACAAAGTATGTCCATAATAATATCTTCAGGGAGTATGTCAATGTGTTGGATTCCATCCCTTCGCTTTATTCTTTTGGTACCTGAATCCTAAGAAGTGGGCAACAGAGAATAATTCTTTACCAAGTCTATCAAATAGGGATTATCTTGATGCTCGCTTTAGAGTAAACATCTCAAAAAAAAAAAAAAAAAAAAAAAAAAAAAAAAAAAAAAAAAAAATGTAATAGAAGATAATCAAAACTGTTCAAGATTAAATAGAAGAATTGTCAAGGATGTGGATTTCAGGTAAGCTCGGGTAAGCTCAAGTGGGTAGTGGGGCCCACATGGGGATGGGGATGAGAAGGATTTCAAGTACTCCCCGTAACCCTCTGCTATGCAAAAAAACAGCCCCAACCGTGGTTTCTCTCATTTCCATCTGGGCTTCAAAAGTTTAATGGCAAACAGTCCAATCGGACCGGTATACCGTCGATCCAACAGTCCAGTAAATTCGAATCTAATTGAAAGTTGATAAACATGTGCAATTAAGAGGGTTGTGTATTTTGTACATTTGAATGGACCAAGGGTGGGCCCCAGAAGAGCGAGCTTACGAAATTTTCTACGAAGCTTTAGCTTAGAAGAGCCTTGCCCATATATATATATATATATATATATCATACTCCTATGAGAAGTCGGGTGGGGAACCTCACATCCATATCTCTCACCTTAAATGTGATGGCCTCCACTTTATCTCTTATAGTAAGGTGAGAGATACTCTCATAGGAGCATCTCCCATATATATATATATATATATATATATATATATATATGAATTCCCCCCCCCCCCCCCCCCCCCCCAAATACACACTCTTCCCGGAAAAAAAAAAAAAAAAAAAAAAAAAGAGTGTGTGCATACGGTAACTACCATGTTAAATTTCAAAAGTCATTGGTTGGTGTTTTTAGTGCTCAGTCTATAAAAAGAAGAGAATTGAACACCAATAAGACTATAATTTAAACTGTGTGCGACACACCTCTGTGTAACTTACTCTATTAATGTGATACAGGCCAGAGGATTGATCATGTTTATAGATACAACGATAATATCTACAGATGGTCAATCCGACTCAGACTATCACTGTGGTGCAAATTGGAATTCTCAATTGTGGGGTTCACCTATGAAGAGTGTCCTAAATTCCTAGCTGCATGCATGGTTGTAAGTCTGCCCAAATCAACTCACCTTGGATTAGCCATCAACCCAACTTACTTTTATCATGCAAATATCCCGTCAGTGGCCTTCAAATGGCCATGAACATAAAATTTGTTGCTTATTTGGTCCCATCTTCTATCTGTACCCTACCAATTAGATGTGAAGACCTTATTCCATGGTTGAACTGAATGTCTTTAGACAGAACTGTGGATGGAGTCAATCCTGTTGATGATGCTGGTGGAGTGAGCGGTTTTGATTTATTATAAAGTGGGCCCCACTAATAATTTAGGGGAGGAGGGGCTTATCTACACCATACATCAAGTTTTTTTTTTAATAAAAATCTGGTTCGTTGAATAAGGATGGACGACATAAATCCGATTGATGGTGGGCATAGTTAGCATCTATTTAAGTTGGATGCTTCCAATCCAACTTCAGATTATGAAATGGACAATTAATTAGAGTGGGAATTAATTTGACCATCTATTTCATAACTTCCTGTCACCCCTGAAAACAAACACTCCATGGACTTAATTTCTTTTGGATGAATGAATCTCAAAACCCTTTCTTTTTTTCTTTTTTTTCATTCTTTTCTTTTAAAATGTTCCCTAGAAAGTGAGCTACATCTGGGTCTTGAAACCCACATTCCTTATTTTTTCCAAAGCAAAACCAACCTTTTTATGGTTGAGTGGTGTTGGCACCTAAGACCTATTTTGCATCATTCTAAGAATGAATGAATTTGTCGAGAGAAAATCTAGAGAGATATAGAGAGGAGGGATAGAGAGAGGAAGGGGTCATAAAGATGTGTAGAAAGGGAGAGAAAATGTTCACCAAATAAGTTTTTCCCCAATTATTTTTAGAAAGAAATATTTCATAATGATGCCAAATATATCCTTAATTTCACATGCATGCCCACGAATCGATCCTTGGGCCATCAAGTTGAATTATTTTATTATCAACTAGCAACAAAGGCCCACGCTAGCTTCGTCTAAATAAATAAAAATTACTTTTAAATATTTTTTTGTAAATAAAAACTACTTTAAGATGATGATCGTTTAAAAGTTCACTCTGTTTTTCTCCTTTCAAATAAATTTTGATATTTACAATTTTAAGGGGTCCCACTGATGATTTCTAGATAAATGGTCATCCTCCTTATACTGCAAGTAAATCCAAAGTGGATAATCTCAACATATAAAGATCAAATAGAATAAATATCATTTTTTTCAAAATAAATTAAAACGAGCTTACAATATTTATACTTGAACCTTTGCACCTGCATTAAAAAAGAAAAGAAAAATAAAAAAAAAAGCAACTGCATTCAAACCTAGCAAACACCATCTGATACGTAATCAAGATTAATTTGAAAATGCATACAATAAATATTATCTAAAATACTAATGCTAAATTTATGTTCAAATTATTTAAATAAACCTGAAACTCATTGCTCGTTCTTCCGTACTCTTGTCGGCACTTACCATGTTCATATGTTGTCCATTTCCGTGCGCGTTTATGCAAAGTTGTCATTTCACCCCTCATTTCCTCTTATAAACACAACGTCCAGCACCACCCCTTCTTTCCATTCACTTCATTTTCGCAACAACCAGCTAGAGCCTCTTCTTTCTTGCTTCTCCCTTTTGCATGTGGCATTTACCCATTGTTTGGGAAGGGGGAGGAATGCGGGGGAGGGAAAAAAAGGAGGGAAAGTGGGGGGAAAATGTTTTTGGAGGGTGTTTGGGAAAGGGGGGGGGAGGGAAAATGGAGGGGAGGGGGAGGGGAAAAAGGGTGAAAAAATTTTCCCCCCAAAATTGGAGGGAAAATGGGGGAGAGGAGGGGAAAATGAGAGAAATGACTAAATTGTCCTTTTATTTGTAAAGAAAGTTTTAAAGTTTTTATAAAAGTAAGGGCAAAACGGTAATTTTCTCTCTATCTCACAAACAAACAAAATCCTACTTTTTCACTTTTCTTCCCCCTACTTTTTCACTTCCCAAACAAGATAAGGTTAAATTAATTTTCCCTCCCCTCCCTTCCCTTTCAATTTCCTTCCCCCTCAAATTTTCCCTCCCCTCCCCTCCCCTCTCCCAAACGGACCGTTAGAGGCCATCTCAAGCTAATTCAAGCACACATACTTCTTTCCCTTGATCTCCTCTCTCCATGGACCCAATTTTGGTAAGATTTCCCCAACCCTACCTTCTTCTGTCTCATTCCTTTGACTGTTTGAATCCTTGCTTTTTTGTAGGATTTGCAAATAGGCCCCTATGGTTTTAGTATTTATAAATAGGCCCCTTCCTTTACATTTGAATACCCTTCGTTCTCCAAAATCAACAGCCTTCCAACCACTAAAAGTTTTTAGAGTAAAATAACACCTCTTCCCATCTATTTATCCCTATACGCATAAATTCAAAAGCATTTGCTTATTTTTCTTTAAAGCTTATAACATTAATAATTACATTTAGTGGGAGATGATAACAATACATAAATCTATTTTTATCAATACACGGCCTATTTCATTAAAACTCAAATTGATCATAATGATATATTGACAATTAACTCCTGTGCTTATAATTAATTATAATTGACCCGATTCATGCACAACCCACCGTTAGATTGATGAAATTTTCAAAGTACATGATTAAGCTTCACGTGCATTAAAGAGTTATTGAAAGACCATTGGGACTTGGGATAAAATAATCATTTTTTTTATAAATAATAATATACTAATTTTTATTTAATAGATGTAAGGGCAAAGCTATCATTTTTACACAAATCTCATGGTGGTTACCCATTCTCATTAGAAATACTGATTTTAGGGACATGAAAGGTATTGAGATGTAAAGATAGGGGCATATTTACAAATATGAAAACCACATGGGCTTTTTTACAAATCACTGAAATCTTAGGGGGTATATACAAAAAAATCTTCTTTTTTCCTTCTTAGTGCTCTAGGCGGGTCTTCGGAGCTAATTTGAGAGTGGGTTTGGTGTCTGCTAGAGTTGTAATTGTAGAGCTTCTTCTTCTCCAAATATGCCTTCTTTTGTTAAAGGCAAAGTTGATTAGCTTTGTCTATGAGACATGAATGTGTGTTTACTTGAATCTTTGATAATTTAATTGCTTAGCTACCCATAAACTTCCAAGCTTGATCATGAAATGGTGAATTCATTAGCTAGATTAGGACTTAATTGTATGTGGTCGACCTCAATTGGATGGTGTGGGTTGTGTAAATGATTTGATAAGGATAGAATGGAATGTGGGAAGCATGGAGGCTCGTTTTGATATAGGTAAAAGCCTTTGGAAAGGCTTGGGAAGAAGGAGAAGTAATATCCACATGAACAGAGCCAACTCTGGCTCAGCTCGTGCAGTACCTTAAGGCTCGCTCGACCTTAGATGGGTCTGGGTTGAGCGAGTGGAGTTGTTGTCTCCACAATTGTCAGACAACAACACTGTTCGCTCGACCTAGACTGGGGTTGGGTCGAGTGAGCATAGCTCCTGACCCCTTTCGGAAAGAGGAGTTTTACCCTAATTTCAGGCCTTAGGTGTAGGACCCATTGACCCTATCCTTGCATGACCAATATGGGAAAATGGAAACGGAGCATGTTGAGCTTGGTGTGCTTTATCGATTGTTTAGAGATTTCGTGTACGGTTCGTATCTCAACCAAATGTGTGTGGAATTGAGTCAAGTGATGCTCAATAACTTCCGTACACCAAGGGCTCAACAAATATGTCATCGTTGGTTTTGTCTCCACACGTACTCTGTCGAGGACACAAGCTATACACGTGGACAACCCTTGACTTTGGATTGACTCGTACTCCCTTTCTTGACTTGTAAACTTGTATCCGTTGTTTTATACGTGCCTTGTTTACTCTTTGCATAAAACATTTGTATAATTTGATAAACACAACTTGCTTAGACTTAGGATTTCTTTACCGGACCTAGAGTGTATCCCAAGGTACCCTACTTGTTTTGTACTTGATGGATACATATGGCTAGACTTGTATTGATGTTTGGTTGTCATTGGAGATCTACTCGGTGGGAATGCTTGTACTTGTCTTGGATTTTCGCTTGACTTAGAGTAGCCCTCATTGTAGTGTCTTGTATCTTACATACTAGCCAGTCGTGCTTTTTTTTATTTTTTTGATTAAGCACCACACAACCATACATTGTTCGACCACAATAAGATCCACTGTGGGGGGGACTGCATTCATAGCCAGCTATATAGTTTGGGGTATTGGTGGGCTGGATAGTCAGACATCAGGGTGGGCAATCGGCTAGGATGGTGCTCATAGCATAGGATAGCTGGGAGCAGGCTAGGATTGTACGTCGCTGTCCCTGGTTGGCGGGCCGGATACTCATGCACCATCGGAGCCGAACTTAGGTACCAGTGGTGCGACGGGATTTTTATTGGTACCCCGGGAGGTAGCTCTGATACCCTCGGAGTCTCTCTTTCTTGTATATTGCATATCATGTGTTGGTGGCTACTATTGTTAGATGATGTTAGGTTATTATTCACTTGATTCTCATACTTTACTCTTGCTTACATGCCTAACTTTATATTCTTGTCACCTTATGATTAATTACTTGTCTTTATTCTTGCTTGAAACATGTTTTATCTTTTATGCATTGCTTATCTCCTTGCCAACATGTAGTTGACTCTCTTTCCTTGGAGTCTAGATGACACCACCTATTTCTACGGCCACAAGCCGAAGGCTGAGACGATCTCGGAGGATCCTCAACCAGAGGAGAAACAACGAGAGTTGTGTGCCAATAACGTAGAGTAGCATCATCTCTCCCGGCACGCGAGGGCCACATGGGGATATAGCATTCCATCTCTTGGTCTTTTTTTGATATTTTTATATTTTAGCCAGTCTTACTCATTCTATACATTTCTGTCAGCGGCTTAGGTTTTGGGACAACCATTTGTTCATAAACTTTTTGTCTTTTATTTTGAAACTTAAACATATGAATGGGAATGAAATACATACTTGCACTAATACTTGCATAGGACTTATCTATATGTAATAATATGCCAAGTCCCGTATATTATGGTTACAAATGAGGTTTATTTAATTCTCACAGCTGATTTACAGTCCTTGGGCATAAATGGAATTTGTTTTAATTAGCCCTAAACTTCACACCTTGGATCCGGTTCAAACCATTAATCGGGTCTAAGGCCGTGACAGGTTGTGTTCACGCCTGACATTTAAGTTCCATAGATTGATATTGCCTTGAATATTATTAGGTCAAATTCTAAAAGAAAATCTTGGGCTCGGACGTACTTTGGTGCATTTCACCACAAAATATGATCGACCACACGTTAATGAACATGTAATGGATGAATGACCATTCAAGATGGCAAAGCCAATTTGCATATTGGGTTAATGTTCTCATTTATGATTTAACGCTATATGAGAGATACTTTGCAGTTTGTAGGTTCCACTTGATGTTACCACCAATCTAGAGAAACGAAGGGAGAGGGAATGTCTAATGTCTATGCATGGATAAGGAATCCACCAAAAAAGAAAAACCAGTGTAGAGGATTTTGAGAAGCTATAGTTTTTAAGACCACAAAAATCAATAGGGAGATTAAAGCTTATGAAAGATGAATAGTTTAGACCAACGGTGAGCAATAGAAAGATGTATGAATGACAATCCTTGGAAGTATTGTAGTGTGACTCATTTGGATTATTCGAATTGGTGCTCTGGTTGGAAAGTAAAAAAGCAATCCCCAAAAAAATTCACTGTACCTTTTCCAATTGCCAAAATGTTTTTAGTTCATAAAATATAAATAAACTGCTTATTTTATCCATTGGTTTGAAATTGTGGCCACTTGTGATGTTGTTGGAAAGATTTTAGAAAAGATTAGGAATTCAATATGATTTGGATGAAACATGGCATGGGATGAATTTTAAGAAGGTTTTGAAGATATAGAGATACTATGTTAATGAGATGGACTTTTAATGAGAGGTTGAAAGTTTATATGAGAGAGATTTTAGGAGAGAAAGATTGTGGTGCCACATGGCATCTATGAGAGCTCTCATGTGGCATCATAAGGGTTGAACGCGCTGAAGTGACACCTTTTAGAGCACACCTACGCATCATATACATATATATATATATAGACATATACATATGCATATAAAATAAGAAAATTTTAAAAAACACCCCACTTTAAAAACACTCATTTTTGCGCTCGTCATTTGTTTTGGTCATAGGTTTATGTTGTGTCAATCAAGTCTTTTCACACACACTAGGCCCCAATGAGCAGTCACAAGTCCAAACTTAATACTCATCCAACTTTCTCTGATTGTTGGATTGAAATCATAATAAAATAATGCCTCTAAATCATGAAGTTTTAGAGCCATGGATAAAAAACTTTGGATGATCTTATAGGCTCAAAACTTTGCATATAGGTAGGCCTCATATGGATCTTTTCATCTAATGGACTTCGATGATAATCTTGCATCCCAATTAATCAAATTAGAAGAAAAAAAAATGCAAGAGTGCTTTGTAGCGCTCCCATGCAGGATCAGTACCCATAAAAAAAAAAAAAAAAAAAAAAAAAAATTCCAACAACAACTTAAGTTTATTTTACCAAAGAAACTAAAAAAAGAAAAAAAGAAAAGGAGAAAAGTAGAGAGATTGGCAGAAAGAGTGGGTAGCATGCGTATCCTATTCCTACCACTGTCACTGTTAAGGCTGCCTTATTTCCTCCCTGCACATGTCGTTGGCGCACCTATAAAAATATCTATCCTTCCTATATCTTTGCCCCTTGTCATGTCTCTCACGTAACCATCAGGCCAAACCATCAAAAAGATAAAAATATGAGTCTAGATACTCTCAGTTTCTAACTCGACGAGTTCGTGTTAAAGGAGGACAACAATTAAAAATTTAAACTGTTTAAAATAAATTTTTTTTTAAATTATACTCCCTCTCTCAAGTTTACCCAACATAATTTGGCCCCACTGCACGACCGACTGTTGGATGATAAATGCGGTAATGACTAGTCATAATATTCAGTTAATCTAGCTCCTTATCAAGCCGTCAATCTTACTGTATAACCAACATCTAATGTGATAAAATTTAGAGTCACCCCCTATGCCGGAAAGCGGTTGAAAATTTTAGGGGATTTGACATATTAATTTTCCTTAAACTTTATTCCTCCAATTTCATAACTAAAATTAGGGTTGTAAATGGATCGATTTCGATCCGGGTCTATGGTGGACCTAGAAACGGAACCGTTAAGGAAAATGTGGAATCGGATCCAGATCCGGATTAGGACCCGAAACCAGTTTCTTGGCTCCGAAATTAGAACCATACATGGGACGGGTCTGGGTTGGGATTTAGGTAGAGATTGATATTAAAAAAATTTGATTTTTAGAAGAAATTTTCAAAAATTTAGGTAATATATTTGGTCTCGGGTGCACGGGTCCGAAACAAGGTGGAACCGGAATCGAATCCAGCTATTTATCGGAGCCGAAATAAGGACCCAGACCCCATTTTTAACGGGTCGGAACCTCCTGGTAATTGTAGAATTGGGAACCCATTTACATCCCTACTAAAAGCCTATTAATGTCACCAGAGTCGTTTTACTTTGGTCCATAAAAGTTTTTTCTTTTTTTTACTTTTCTGCCTTGAATCCCATGATGATATTATGGGAGTTTAAAAACTAATGATATCATAAAAAAAGAGTTACCAGAATCAGATTGGTGACATAATTAGATTTACACTTATGAAATTGGAAATGCAGGAATTAAAGGAGATTGAAATGTCAATTCTCCAAAATTTTAATATGTGCAACCCCACCATAGAGTATACTTACTTCATTCAGTGTTTCTTTATGTCAAAAAGACTCAAAATGACCATACATATCACTATCACTCGTCAGTCCTCTCTTAAATTATTCACATCCACATGTTAATTTATCTACTATTATAAAAGAGGCAATGCTGCCTCTTTTTTTTCACCACACCATTGTGGGGCCCACCCAATATATTGTAATAAAATATAATCATATATTATATAATAATAATAATAATAATATAATATCTCTATCTTTATTATCTATCTATCTCATACAAACTTTTTCACTGTACCATTATGGAGCCCACCTCCAAATACTGCCTCTTTTTTTTTTCACCACATCACTGTGGGGCCCACCCAATATATTGTAATAAAATATAATCATATATTATATAATAATAATAATAATAATAATAATAATAATAATAATAATAATATATCTCTATCTTTATTATCTATCTATCTCATACAAACTTTTTCACTATACCATTATGGGGCCCACCTCCAAATATTATAATCTACTATTATAAAAGAGGCAATGTTGCCTCTCTTTTTTCACCACACCACTGTGGGGCCCACCTAATATATTGTAATAAAATATAATCATATATTATATAATAATAATAATAATAATAATAATATAATATCTCTATCTTTATTATCTATCTATCTCATACAAACTTTTTCACTGTACCATTATGGAGCCCACCTCCAAATACTGCCTCTTTTTTTTCACCACATCACTGTGGGGCCCACCCAATATATTGTAATAAAATATAATCATATATTATATAATAATAATAATAATATAATATATCTATCTTTATTATCTATCTATCTCATACAAACTTTTTCACTATACCATTATGGGGCCCACCTCCAAATATTATAATATAAGATAATAATATATTATTTTGAGAAATTATAAAATTTTTCACTTCACCTTTGTGGGACCCACCACAAAATATTATAATGCAAACTTTTTCACTACACCATTGTGGGGCCCACCCCCAAATATTTACTATCTACTATCTATCTACTACTATTATAAAAGAGGGAAAGTTGCAAACTTTTTTCACTACACCATTGTGGGGCCCACCCCAAAATATTATAATATAATATAATAATATATTATTATTAGAAATTGCAACTTTTTCACTACACTATTGTGGGGCCCAGCCCCAAACAGTATAATATAATATAATGCTATATTATCTAATGAGAAATTGTAAACTTTTTCACTACACCATTGTGGGGCCTATCCCCAAATATTATAATATAATATAACAATATATTATTTTGAGAAATTACAAACTTTTTCACTACACCATTGTGGGGCCCACCCACAAATATCTACTATCTACTATCTACTATCTTCTATCTACTATCTATCTACTACTATTATAAAAGAGGGAAAGTTGCAAACTTTTTTTACTACACCATTGTGGGGCTCACCTCCAAATATTATAATGCAAACTTTTTCACTACACAATTGTGGGGCCTACCCCTAAATAGTATAATATAATATAATAATATATTATTATGAGAAATTGAAAACTTTTTCACTACACCATTGTGGAGCCCACCCCCAAATATTATCATATTATATAATAATATATTATTTTGAGAAATTTCAAACTTTTTCACTACACCATTGTGGGGCCCACCTCCAAATATCTACTATCTACTACTATTATAAAAGATGGAAAGTTGGAAACTGTTTTTTCACTACACCATTGTGGGGCTCACCCCCAAATATTATAATATAATATAATATAATATAATAAGATATTATTATGAGAAATTGTAAACTTTTTCACTACACCTTTGTGGGGCCCAACCCCAAATATTATAATATAAACTTTTTCACTACACCATTGTGTGGCCTACCCCCAAATAGTATAATATAATATAATAATATATTATATGAGAAACTATAAACTTTTTCACTACGCTTTGTGGGGCCCACCCCCAAATATTATAATCTATCCACAATTTTATCTTATCTTATCTTATATCTTATATATATATATATATATATATACTATTATAAAAGAGGAGAAATTACGTACTTTTTCAGTACACATTTGGAGGGCCCACCCCCAAAATTTTATAATATAATATAATATAATAATATATAATATAATATAATATAATAATATATAATATAATAATAATAATAATAATATAAAATCTATATATATATACCCTTATTATAAAAGAGAATAAAAGTTGCATACTTTTTCACTACATCTTTGTGGGCCCCCAAAATAATATAATATAATATAATAATATATTATTATATTATAATAATAATCATAAAATATCTATGCCTTTATTATAAAAGAGAAAAATGTGTTATGCTTTTTCTCTACACATATGTGGGCCCCACTTAGTATTATGATATTATATATATAAAATAAAAGAGAACTACACATATGTGAGCCCCAATAAAAGAGAAAAACTTGTCATGCCTTTTCTTTACACATTTGTGGGCCTCACTTAGTATTATTATATTATATTATATATATATATAAAGTAAAAGAGAACTATACGTCCGTGGGCCCCACTTAGTAAAAGAACTTGTCATGCTTTTTCTCTATATCTATACATCTGCGGGCCACACTTAGTATTATTATATTATATATAAAATACAAGAGAACTACACATCTGTGGGCCCCATTTCGTAGAAGAACTTGTTAAGCTTTTTTTCTACATCTACGCATCTATAGGCCCCACTTAATATTATTATGTTATATATAAAATAAAAGAGAACTACATATTTGTGGGCCCCACTTAATAGAAGAACTTGTCATGCTTTTTCTCTACACATTTATGGGCCCCACTTAGTATTATTATATTTCGATAAAATGCTTAGCTTAAATGATGATGAAAAGGGCTGTGTTTGAAGAATTTGTTCATTCGTTGCAAAAGCTCAAATGAGAAATTTCAGTTGAGATTTTCATGTGTAGAAAATTTCAACTTCGATCACAATGCTTGTAAAGACACGATTTGCTAGTCAGAGGAAAAGATGAGAATGCCAAAGATTGCTTGGAATCATTGTGATTTGTTGTTGATTCGTTTAAAGCTATGAGTTGGATACTGTTTTGGTTGATAGTATTTTATTTCATTGAATTTTGTATGTATTTGGCGCTAGGTTTTAGAAAATTTTTAATGAGAAATAGGCCAGACTATCGATCTGTGTTGAAATTGGTGAGTGTTTTGCCTAATCGTATGGCCAGAAAATGTTGGTTTTCAACTTTTTTTTTTAATTAGTTTCCTTCCATATATCTTATTATTCAATCTTTTTCGTACTTTTTTCTATTGAAGCTTTTACTAAATTAAGAACAATGAGTGATTGTAAATTACTTAATTTGTTACACGGTCATTCTCCATTGGGATAGTTAATATTGTGTTTTTCAATGACTTATTTTTTCAGATTATCATACTAAAATAGTAT